>PZJY01000009.1:0-1300351 GCA_031472005.1 Tetracladium setigerum | reverse complement strand
GAAGTTGTACCTGGGTTACGGTGGGAAATGCGACCAAGACCCCAGGTGGACCCAGTTTGAGTAGTCAAGGCAGAAGCACGGACAATACCATCCTTCTCAATGTAGGCAACCTGTAATGGTCAATATTTATTCAACCGAGGAAAGAAATGGATGCCTTACATTGGGAGAGTTGGCGATTTCAATGATCGTGGCTGCATCAGCAGTGACTTGGAAACCTTTCAAGGTAGAAAGATCCCATTTGGCGCCAATTCCACTGCCATCACGCTTGTTGAGAGTGGATGAGATACCGTCGGTGAAAGCGGCACGTTCAGTGGCGTTCACATCGTTATTGTAAACAACAATGTATGAGCGTTCAAGAACATCTCTCTCATTGGGGTTGCGGATCTTGAGATGACCTGGGGTGGGAGCAGGAGCAGCGAAGCTATTGCCATGTTAGTAGTGCTCCCTTATGGCCACTGGGATTTTGGTGCCAGGGACGGTCTATAAGACACATCTCGAGAACCTCTTTCCCAACCACAGCTGATCTGGGATGGAATGTGTACATACACGACTGGGAGAGCAGCCACCAAAGCGGCGAGCTTTGCGAGGTAGGAAACCATTTTGGACTTGAGATCTGAGAATCAAAGGGCTCAAGAGAAGACCGGGAGAACACTAGATTGACTGATGGTAGAAGGATGCTGAGTGATGAGGATGAAGATTAGATTATCGAGGGAATTTGTCGACTATTTATCCTCCACCGAGTCTCCTACGTTCAGATTTGTCTGGCAGCGTGAATTGTAGAAAATCAGACTTCGCCACCTGCCCACATTGTTGTCCAAGCTGTGTCAACCTTTGAATATGCATTCTGTATTGCGAAATTGCAAGAACACCTTCTTGAAAGGTAGACGTACATGACGATCTAGGGAGTTCAACTTCAATGGGAAGCTCGAAATGAATGCAATCCATTTCCAGGTGGGGAGGCTCTAGCAGCCACCTTGGCTTGCGGGAATAGTCAGGGGTTCATGCAAAGAAGACAAGATGATAGGAGAAGTTTGAAATGAAGGAACACAAGGAATTGCGCTAGAAGCCTTAGAGTACGTGGGGCACATTCTAGCAAAGAATCATCGAGACTTTCGACTGCCGATCGTGGGAGTGCCGGCGAGCCATGCCAAGATTTTGCTTGGAGCTGCACACCATTCTCCCCCCAAAGTCATTGACTTGATCTGAAAGGGCAAGTGACAAGAATTGCTGCCTAAGAGTTGATACCCTCTGGCGGCAGGGCAGATATCAAGACACTTGCTAAGTATTCTATGTTGGTGGTAACGAACACCAAACAAACCTCTGCATGTAAATGGAAGGGTCCCTTGAAGACATTGTGACCAAGACATTTAGCACAAAGTGCTTGCATATAATGTAGAAAAGATGCAATAATAACATTTTCCAAGCAGTAAAAGTACAACCTGCCGCAATAGGCGAGGGGTGCCGGAATGTTGTAAAGACCCCCTGGTTGATTTGAAGAAGCTAGAGATGATCACATTTGCCGAAGCACCAAAGACGTTTATTTCAGTGGTCCAATCATTAAATTCCCTTTGAAATTCTCTGCCAAATCAGAGGAGAGAATGTCTTTGGACAATCTGGTGATCGCCCTTCAACAGAGCTTATGCAGACTCGTTGGCTTGGCGGCGACGATCTGCGAGATGGGAAAGGGATGTGGTTTGGCAAGCGAGGCCGATTGATTCAAGGACCTCCCGTGGTTAGGAAACATGTCTCGGTCCAACCGTGTGACAGCTACTAATGTGCTTTGGGAGACGACTGAAGCATGATCTCCCAGAGGCTAAATCTTAGATTTGACTTGAGGTTGTGAGAGATGGATCCTTGTGCTCAACCAATTGCTTTATGCAGTCAGCGTCCTTGTACAGATCATAGCCGCCGGGGAGAATAGAAAGGGGCCAGACTCTCCAGCTTCGAGAGGTATGTGAGAGAAACGGAAGATTTCCGTTTCCAAGAATCCCAAGATTTGTCGAGGAGTTGAGATGGGAGGATGACAGCCACAAGTTGTAATTAACTAAGCGAGGCCAAAACAAGAACGGAGCGAGGGGCGTGTGATGGTGGGGCATGCCTTGCCAAGCCGCTTGGGCAACCTTATCGACTCTTATCTCCCTGCTGACTCCCAAGTCCCCCTCGTTGGCAGGCGAGTTTGTGACGTTGTAGGGAGTACTTTGGCATGTGTGAAATGCATGCGAAATATTGGCGCGGAGCAAACAGAGCGGCTGTTTGGGTGCGGCAGTGAGGTACCAAAGTATCTATTGCCTCCTTCCAGAAACGAGGTCATTGCCGAAGTTTCCTCTGACCTGGCAAATGGTACCAAGGAATAAATGTGACTTGCAGCAGAACACCGATTTACACTAGTCCAGCCAGACCTCCTGAGCAACGACTACTACTTCTCCATCTCCTTCGTCACAACGCGGCAGTTCCAAACTACCCCAGACCGTGCGTGATAGTCAGTGCCGAGGTGGTATTCTTCCGTGTTATTTGCTAGTCGGGCGGGTCGTGCCTGTCTAGTAGTCTGTGGTTTTGCTTGTCTTGCAACTCTATTCCTGGAGTTGGCGTGCGCTCTCGTCTTACAAGTTGGAATATGAGGCCATCCCCAAACAAATTTGCGTACATCTTGTATCCTTCCACTTTGGGACAGAAAACATCGTTTTGGATGCCCAAGGAAGCTGACGACATGTCGCAAATTAACGATCTCTCTGGTCCTGAAGTGAAATTCGCAATCGTCGAGGTGGTGTAGGTAATACCACCCACCTTCCCTTTCCAGACACAACCCTCTCGCTGGGCCAAGACGGCTCCGGATTTCCTGCAGACAATCGCACATCAATATGCTAAGCAATGAAGAGGAGTCTCTTCATATCTGATCATTCCTGATGCAATTCTAAGACCTTGTGGTCATGTCTCCTTATCAGACGTGTTATGCAGCAGTACACCCGCTGTGGATGCAGCAAAACCCATGTGCGCACCGGTGTGCATGATTGGGACGTTTTGTGGTGGGGGTTGCGCTTCGTCAACAGCCTTATTCGAAAGACTCTGGTAGCAATTTCCTTTGACATGAGAGAAATGTGAGTATATCCTCGGGACCTTCCAGATTCTCTCTTTTGTGCAGCATAATCACGCTCTCGTGAATAAGAGAAGAGATCTTAATCGACCTTGTCGACACTTGTGAACATGATCTTGCCTTTTCGCTCAGTCCATCGGACGAACCCTTCGGCTACCAAGGAGAAGATGCATGTTGAGCAATTGAAGCGGCTGGTTGTAAAGTAGCCAGCAAGGTACTGATTATGCAAGCTCAGCTGGCTTCACTCATCTCCCTTGACTTGTCCGCACCCAAATAACTCAATGACATCAAGTCGCTTAACCGCCTTCCTCAACAAAAAACTCAGCACTCCATCCTCATCCCGCCATCTCAGACCATCTCTCACCTTCCTCAAGAAGAAGCTCTAACAGCCTTCAAACTAATTTTACCTTTGGTCAGCATCCAGGCCCAGACGCTCAAGACAATGGCGACAACGAAGAAACTGAATACAAGCGACCCTCCAAACACTATGGAGTGATAAGTCCAAGCATTTTCGGGAGTCATGCCCACTCGAGTGACTGCAATCGCCCAAGGGAGCATCCAGAGCAAGTTAGACCCTAAAGCTTGGAAGAAGTACCATCGCGGAGTTGTTGCGAGCAAGATGGATGCAATCTGGGCGTTAAGGGCATAGAAGATGTAACACCAATCGATCGTCTACACACTTGCGTCAATTGCGAATATCTGGAGGGACTGAGGAGAAACTACCTTCCACATGCGTTGAGTGATTCCGGCGACTGTTTCTGACCCCGAAAGATAGAAAGCGAAATTCCGGATGCCCCAGAATGAGAAAAAGATACAGAAAGGGATCTCCACGGCGAGTGCAATCGCACAGGAAATCCAAGCAAAACGAGTGACCTCTAAACTATCAATCAGTAGGTGCGATAGATGAGAAGAGGTGAAGACTTACTGACGAGATCTCCTCTTGACGCCTTAGGTTTTCTTTCCGTGGGACCAACATCAGATCTCCATTGACCCCAAGCATGTCCAACAAAAGCCAGTGTTGATTGCTCTAAAGATAAAACTGGAACCATGATAACCCCCCATCTGATCGTGTTAAAAACCCCCCAAGCAGTCGCATAATTCGAGCCCATGTCTACGATGCCGCTGATGAGCCATAGGTAGATTGCATTTCGCAGAGCCGATTCACAAAACGTCCATATACCAGGTGGAATGAGAACAAGAAGATAAGCCAGACCAGGTTTGGAGCTTCTAGTCTCTTCCGGGTCTGTCTTCTGAATCTTCGAAGATATGAACAGAAAGTAGAAGAGGCCACAACCAGCTGCGATCAGGTCGCAACACATCCTGATCCAAGCCTGGGTGTTGATGCTTGGAGTGTGTGATCCGACATGGAATTTTGATATGATGAGTAAGTCCAGAATGATGTTGACTACAACCTTGGTTGAGCTAATCACAAGAGGGACATCGGGATGATCCAAGGCTCTTGTTGAAGCTGAAACAGCTACTTCGATGGCCGAAGAGAAGGCTTGAACGGATGAGATGCGAACGTACTTGAGTGACGTCTCACGCACTTCGATTGGCACAAAGGTACCGGCTAATTTGCCGGCACTCGCAACAAAGATCATAGTCAAAATAACACCGAGAACGGCTTGGACGGCGATGAGAGTGTAGGCAAGTCCGATTCTTGACCGAGTAGTTCGAGTGGTCTTATCCCCAATCGTGCTCCATGCAGCGCGGGGGAGTCCTTCGTTGAGCACTTCAACAATTACACCAATGTAGGTATATACATCTATCAAGTTGGTAAATAATCAACATGAACAAACTAAAACTACAAACAAGACTTACCGGTCGTAACAACACGAGAGGAATCGATGTCGGCAATCCACAGTTTGCTCAAGGTACCGTATATTGCTGGCAACGCAAAGGCACCAAGATTGAAAAGGAGAGATCCCAGATAAGTATCTCTGTGTAGTTTTTGCTTGATGCGAGCAGCGCGACTGGGCCTCGGGTCAACCTCATCCTCGGCTGGAATAGTGGTAGCATCAAACGAGTCGTCCTTGTTAGAAAGCATTCTGTATCGAATATTCCGGTGCAAGGCTGAGGATATCATGTTCCTTCCAGTCGCACTCGTTCTGGCGGCTTGCCCTCAAAATATATAGATATGGGTGAGATGAGGGGTATGAACTGATCTTTGAAGCGGGCTTGCATCAGAGAACTTGAGTGGTGCGTTTGCCAGCTGGAAAGCTTGGAGTCTTATGATTTGGGTGAGTTGGGAGGCCACATCGGTTGGACAAACTGCTGGTAGATTTGTGCAGATATACGTTGAGAGTGTCGAATCGAATGTGCGTCGAGCCCTCAAGACTTATCACACAATGTTCTGATAAAACGGCCGGGATGCATTCCTGGTTGCTCCTCATCCTGTACCAGACATTTTGTTGTTGATGTTGTTGATGATGTCCGCTTGTCATTTTCATCCAGCTGGTCTGGTGTTTGATGATGGATGGAAGGAAGTGTCACATTGCGCGATGCCGTGTAACACCATAAGCAGAAGCGTTGCGCTGATTGGTCGAGCCTTCCCCTAAAACCCATAAAGGGTTACTGTGGTCGCTCGCCATGTTTGTTAGTCTCATCGGGGAGACTGTGAAAGCTTAACACTTCAGCAAACATCAACAAACAGCATTCAAGCTTCACATTTCTGGGGCCGTTGGAAATGCACGACACCGGCGCAAGAGTGGAACAGCGAGATTGGCTCACGAACTTTTATCTTTTTATTCTCCGTAATACGAGAGGCACGTGGTGCCAAGCCCCATCGAAATGCCCCGATTAGGATGTTACCAAACTTCTGTTTGGTTGTTCAACTTTATCCAGAATTCCAGATCCCACCATAAAGATAAATCCACGTACGTGTCTTTGTGCTTATTGTAAGCGCGTATCCGCCAGCGGAGATATAATTGAGCAGACGAGATCAATCGCCCTTTAGCCATCTTCCATCTTCCATCCCCCAAAATCCTCAATCATGGCCATCCATCACTTGATAGCCTCATTCACCTCGAAGGCTCCAGCTTCTCGAGAACCTCACCTTTCTTTTCCGTTTTAGCCGCCTGCCTGCGCCCGTCTTCTTCCGTCCCTTTTCGAAATCTCCTTTCGTTATATCATAAACCTGGCAACCTCCACCTACCGCGGCAAAACGAAAAGAAAAGCCTTGCAACATGCTCCCTCCCCTACGTCTTCTCATTCGATACGTCTTTCTCGTTGTCGTCGTCTTCGTGATCATCGACTCTCTCTATCTCTGGAGCAATGATGCTAATTTACGAGGTGGCATATTTCAACTTCGTCGGCACGGGGGTCCAGCATTAGACTACTATGTGAAGAGCAGCTTCGACTGGGGTAATTCGAAGCCATTCTTTCCTGTCTTATCGATGCTTCCTCTCCCCTCTGGTACTCCAAATCCCTTGCCTAGAGTGCAGTATGAATTCAAGCCTGAATCACCACTTGATCGTCGCGAGCTGGATAAATACCGTTCTGAGGTGAAACGGGCTTTTCGGAAATGTTGGAAGTCGTATCGCAAGTATGCGTGGATGAACGATGAGCTTACTCCCCTGTCTGGCCGTGGAAAAGATCCATTTGGTGGATGGCGTGCAACTTTGGTGGATTCGCTGGATACCTTATGGATTATGGGATTGGAAAAGGAATTTCACGAAGCAGTAGAAGCAGTGGCTGGTATTGATTTTGCAAAGACAGACTCGACATCTGCAAATATGTTTGAGACAACCATTCGCTACCTCGGTGGCTTGCTGTCTGCCTACGATCTCAGTAACGAGAAGGTGCTCTTGCTAAAGGCAACGGAGATCGGTGACCTTCTTTATGCTGGTTTTGACACACCAAACCACCTTCCTGCATTCTGGCTCGATTTCGAGAAGGCCAAACACGGAAAGCTCTCTGCGGACAGCAGTATTCCTCTAGCGTCTCCCTGCACACTTTCTCTTGAATTTACCCGTCTGTCGCAACTCACAGGAAACAACAAGTATTACGACGCGATTAATCGAATTGGATTGTTGATGGAGAAAGCTCAAAATTCGACCAGCATTCCAGGTCTTTGGCCGGTTTATCTCAACCTCGCGACTAAAAATCTTGTTCAGAACAACTACTTCTCTTTGGGTGGAGATTCGGATTCAGCTTACGAGTACATACCCAAAATGCATCACCTCCTAGCTGGTCTGGATACGAAATACACCACAATGGCTCAAATCACATTAGAAGCTATCAAAAATAACATGCTTTTCCGACCAATGCTTCCAGAGGGGGACGATATTTTATTCCCGGGCGACATTCGAGTCTCGAGCGCTAGGTACCAGATCAATCCTGAGGTTCAACATCTGGGTTGTTTCACGGGAGGGATGTTTGCCATTAGTATGTGCCCACCCTATTGATGAAATTCGTGAAATCGATGTACCGTACTTACATGAAAGCAGGCGGCCGTCTCTTCAACAGGACAGAATACGTCGAAGTCGGAGCAAAGCTTACCAAGGGTTGCATATGGGCCTACAACGCCTTTCCCACTGGCATCATGCCAGAAGCGCTCAGCATGATTCCCTGTGCAAATCCCGAAACTTGTCCATGGGATGATTATAAGTGGAAGGTGGATGGCGGAGTCAACGTGCCGCGAGGTGTGAAAATTATTCGAGAAAAACAATACATTCTGCGTCCAGAGGCTATTGAAAGTGTCTTCATACTCTACCGCATCACCGGACAGGCGGAGTACCAAGACGCCGCATGGAAAATGTTCAAAGCAATCATGGCAGCGACAGAGACGAAGTATGGGAATGCGGGAATTGACGATGTGAACGTCACGGGCGAGACATCCAAAAGAGATTCAATGGAGGTGAGTTTGAAAGGTCCCACACTTTTGCATCATCTAAGGACTGACTTTTTGCAGAGCTTCTGGTTGGCAGAAACCTTGAAGTATTTCTATTTGATTTTCTCGCCCCCAGATCTCATTAGTTTAGACGACTATGTACTTAACACTGAGGCACATCCGCTAAAAAGACAAACATAAATAAAGTTTCAGCCACACCCGAATGATCCACCCAAACGTGCGCCCAATCATTGAGAGCTAGTTTATGTTCAGCGGCCTGTGAACATTCCATGGCAGTCAGCTCTATCGTTTTCCCTAGTAAATTGACCTCGTTCAATAGACTCAATACCGTGATATTCCCGATTTGTTAATTATATTTTCTAAATGTGGAGAGCCTGACAAGCTAGGTATCTAACCTAATATCTACCGCACCATAGTGGAAATACCCCGTGTAAGGTAAAAATATTGGCTTCACGGTATTGTTAAGACATGGCTTCAGCAATTAGTCGCTGGGAGCTGCATCCATTCCGGCGGTATCTTCTCTTGCTTCTTGAAACTTAATTTCAGATTGAGACAAGGCAGGCATAGTTTGTATGTAATGTACCAGCGCTTTTTCCTTTCCGAAATAATCTCTTTGTGCACCCCTCAAATTGGAAATCTTCATCACAGGTCCCACACAACATCACTTTCTGTCTCTCATTAATTCAATTGTATTCTATCTCATATCATCGATGGAAGGACGCCGTGTCCGATCTGAATCTCCTGCAAAATACGTTCATCAATCGCATCGAGAAATTGGATCGTGTCCCGATGGGAGAATGGTAGTCATCTCCCTCCTAGCTCATTCCTTTTTTGATCTCTATCTCCCGTACCGTCAGTTCTTGTACTTTATTGACAATTTGGTCAAGGCATTTACCCCAAAACCGGATCCTCCACCAGATATTCCTCGCAGAAAAAAGCACCCTTCTACGTTCGATACCCCAAAAACCGGATCTTTCACCAGATCTTTCACGAGATTTTTCTCGCAGAAAGAAACGTCATATTGCGGCCAGTGCCAAAGAAAAGGATCGTTCGCCAGATCTTCCTCACAGAAATGAACATAGTTCTACGTTCGATGGCCAAAAGCCGGGTCTTTCTCCAGATAACAATGGCAACGCTGCCACTCCAATAACATGGGATTATCCGAGTAACAACGAGGGTGTTGGTGATGGGCAATAACTTCAAGAGCTACCAACCAGAGTAGGGGTAAATGTCTTCGGTTTAGACCCAGATTCCGATTCCGATTCCGATTCAGAAGGCGTTAACTCGTATACGAATAAAGAGTCAATTGCTTTTGAATATCCAGAGCTTTATATTTTCTTCAAAAATGCCAACTCTCATATTACGCTCCCGTTAAATAGACATACCTACACCTACCGTTCTCGAAAAGATATAGATACACCACTCGAAGATCTTCAAGAGTCTTACTCTTTGAGCAAATACGAAACTGGTCAAAGAAGCAACTCCGAAAGGCTTTAAATACTATGAATTTACTATTTAAAGGATCACGGAAGCAAATGATCTAACTCTTATTAAAGGATCGACCGCTTATTGAAGTTTACGAGGAAGCAAGAAAGCAAATCGCCGAGAATGCCAGCGAGTACATCAAGAGCGAGGTAATCGAAACTTTAGCTCTGGAACTTCTTTGTACAACAAAATTCCACCAAGTTATGGGAGGGACAGCTATAGACCCTATCGGGTTTAAATTATCGAAAGAATGGCTATGTAGTATATATATCCAAGGTCGATATCAACATTATCAATCATTTGAAGACTGGTTCCAAAAGGGCTACCTAAGAGCTAAGCTTGGGCGTCAAATCGTTACGCTCGCTATGAGATTATATCATCAACTTCCAGCTCATTTAAAGATTCTGGGAATGGAAATTGTAACCGCACACCCTTCTCTTCCAGGATTGTAACGCGTCCGCGAAGATATATTTCGATATTAAAAATTACGTCGTCGACTCTTAAATATGGCACAACGCTTTGCAGGTCATTCAGCCTAGATCACGGAAGCCGAAAAGACGATGCTCAACAAGAATTCGATAGAACATTAGCAAACTCTGCGCAAGCTCTACTACCCATCACTAGGAAAAGAGCACTGCATAAAAATAAAATAGAAAGAAATTTCCTGATTTCCTGTATAAATAACTAGCTTTAAAAGAATAGATAAAGAATAAAGTAACCTTCTGATAGCGTTTTTAGAGTTTCCTAACCTCTCGCCTGGCGTGGCCGGGCATGATGGGCGGTCTGTGCTTGTTCGGCTATGGCTTGGCTCACAGCACAATCTATTCTAGCTGAATATATGTATTTAGACATGGCCGTCATCATCCAATAACAACGAGGACAGATGGCCGAGTGGTTAAGGCGGCAGCTTCAGGTGGTATATGCTGTTTCGAAAGAGCGTGGGTTCGAATCCCACTCTGTTCAATTGAAAAATTACATTTTTCTAATTTTTTTGGAACTTTTCCCCCCATTTTTCTCAGTACTATTTATGTCCACAGGATAGCACACCTACCTACCTACCCTCTTACCTTACACCTACCTTGCCCTTTTATTAATAGGTACGTAGGTGCCTCATTTCGCTTTTGGTAAATGTATTTTGTTTAGGGGGGTCTTCTAAGGCCTAGCAACAATATATTTTTGACCAAGGACAGTACTTCTTCGCCATATCCATTGGACTATATAGAGTGAAGTATACCTGCAATATAATCTATTTTTTACTTTTGTTTTGGGCTGGAACTGAGTATATAATATAATTTTCTTTCTTTTTGGGAATAGTACTGAGTAGAAATTATGGGACTATCAATAATAGAATCTTCGCGTGGCCAGTGAAACAAACAACAGTAGCTCCCTCGTGATAAGCAACCCAGCATCTGTTTCTCTCAGACAACGATATCTTGGATCAACATAATCTAGAACTCTCATTGCCCTCGTTCCTTTCCGTTGTTTTGAGTTCATCTTTGGGCGCTTTAAAAATACGGCACACCATCCAGATCGCAGCAGTACTGTCTAAGTTTTCATATGTGGCTTGCTAGATAAGTATGAATCAATTGTAAAAAAGAGACAAAGTGTCTCAAGTCACGACATTTATCTAGGTATATTCCACCCATTTGATCATCATCTCTCTTCTACCTTCCACTCCTCCACGCCATTTAAAATCGACCCTTTCCCATCACTCAGCCACTGCAAATCCTCCCCCCGAAACATATCTCCCGCCAGCACAATCTTTTCAATCTCACCCTCTTTGTAGCGAAGTTCCCGGACCGGAACCACCAGCCTCCCAACTTCCAACCCATCCCACGAATCCAATCTCACCATAACCACGAGCACCTGGTTCTCGTGTAGCTCGAATGTGATTTCGAGTTTTTGCCGCCTGCTTTTCTCGTCCAAGTCAAACTCGATGACGCCCAGTAATTTGTTCTTGCTGGCAATTTCGCGCTCGCCTTCGAATAATTTAATGGAGACATTTTGTTGGTTGGGGAGGGATGGAGAAAGAGCATGAGTTCGACGCAGGGGAAGCATTTCATCCCTATGGATTATTCGCCAGAACGCGCCGTTTCTTAGCTCGATACCGAGGGCTAGGGCACTGAAGAAAGCCATAGTGGGACCATTTTGAGCGTCTTCGTTGCTGTACATGTGGCCTATCTTTGCTGTACCGCATATGATTGCTTCGTCGTGCTTGAAACGTAAATGTTTTGGTGGGGCCAGTATTTCGGTGTTGGGAAAGTAGGCTTGTAAAATTGTTTGGATCTCGGTGATGTCTTGTTGGGGGAAGTTGGATGTGCTGATTATTATGCCGTCAATAGCTCGCTTGGTTGTATTAGCGTTGGCGAGAACTTTTGAAAGAAGGTTCCGTAGGCTGTCTGTTTCCCTTGATTTTGTGTTCTGTGCATCTGAAAGAACGACCTGGCCTGGGATATCGATCGAATTTGTTTTGACATCAGAATTTTCAATCTTCGTCCTTTCACTAGTCACCGTGCCTAAGATCTCATATAAGCCGTCATCACTCCACAAGACGGCCAGTTCAGTCCCTCCCCGCTCCAGCCACTCGTAAACAATATACCTACACTCGTATCTCCCGAAATCTGCATCGCATGGTCGGAGGCTAACACGATACGCCATACCAACAGCAAATGTTTCGTCCGGGAGGCGCAATACTTCTATCCCAACCAGACTTGCAGAATCGTTTACAGCTTGTCTCTGTTGTTCGTTGAAATCCCAGGGGATGGCGATGGCAGCGTGGCTTATGGTTATGTTTAGATACGCCTCTGCCATAGATTTCAACTTTCCTATCATCAAAGCCTGGATTTCTTCGGGCGTGCGGACTGCGAGGCTGCCGTTTTGGTTTACTTGAATTCCAAGCGAGCCGTTTGAGTCGACCACGTTGTATCGCAAGCCTTCGATTATTTTTTGAAGTGCAGGATCGGAGAAGTTCTGACCAAGCAGAAGTCTATAACAGGATTAATCAATCAGTCTCATTTCCTCAACAGGACCACCCATGATGATGAACATCAGAGTTAACATACCGAAAATCATAGACAGTATTCTTTACATTCGTATTTGCCTGCTCTTTTGCCTCGAACCCTACAAGTGGAGGGCTTCCGAGGGAGTCCATAAAAGTAACATAGCTAGGGATTGAGGTACGACCTTGCTCATCTGGAATGATCTCAAATGAATAATTCCTGTAGATGCCGACGCGTGAGTATGATCTTCCGATTTCGATGCCAATAACTGAATTAATGGATAAATTAGTCTCTCTCTCGCTCTAAAGAGAATTGGAATAGATGAGAAATATACCATTACTAGGCAGTGCTGGAACCAGCTCGATTGGGTCCAAGTAAGTGGCAACTTTGGGTTGAAAAAGAAAGATGGCGACGAGAAGTGCGAGGAGAGAGAGAATTTGGTATCTCCTTGCCATGAAGGATTTCATCTAGTTGATAACCGCTCGGAAAGCGATTTGAGGGTATCGTATATTTGTGGTGAATAGTGTAGCAATATGCTTGTTCCGTTGAAAATATTGCGACTGACTGTTTGGTGTGATGTTGGTCTGTCCCAGACCGTCCATGGAAGTGATGTGAGACTGTCCTGTTTCTCTTGAGAATCAAGCGCTAGTGGGGCCAGTCTCTAGGGAAGCCATGTATCCATAATGTCTGGTTTGAGAGTATGGTGGAATAGCGTGGCTTCGATGTGGATCTCAAAGTCTCATTAATTTGCGATATAACAATAGGGATAGGTGTTACTGTAGTTCAAGCGGCGAACATCAAGCAGGAGCAATCCGCAGCTTTGTGTCACGAGGTCAGAGCCGCACTAAGATCCTTCCTTTATTTAAATTCAAACACTTTTTCATATCTGAAAACGTGCCTGTTACACAAAACAATATGTAAATTTGTAAGCATATCAATTCTAATCATTATTTTAAACAGGTACACACCCTTTTCCACGAGGCTGAGCTACAGATACAGAGATGTGTGTGCCATGGCCGTGCGACCAGGATGTCCGGATTCCTGAATTACGGAGGTACAGCGGTTACGTATTGTACTGGTAGGGGCCTCCCTGGCCAATCCTACTAATCTAAAAGAGGAAGCAAAAGCACTCTTCCCCTTACATTATATAGAGCTATAAATGCCCTTATTTTTGAACCTCTTTTATTAATTATTATTTAATATTTTATAAATAATCCCTCGGCGTTAATAATAGCTTCGTATTAAGCTTTTATTAAATATATTTGGTTGTCACAGACGACGAACAGGAAGAAGGGCTACCGTTGGATATGACTCGCAAGAAATATTCAGCTGTGTAAGAGCAGGTGATACTAGGATAGTGCTTGCAAGCAATAAATTGTTTTAGTCTGGAGAATATAGACATATACCACGCAAGCTTCACACACCATGCTCCAAGCGCCTATACTAGCCCTCTATACCCATTACGACAGTAACTTTCACAATTACTTGCCATACTCTGCCTCGACCGGCTCGATGGATAAAACTAAACAAGGGAATTCTTCCCTGGATTGAGTATAGAATGCATCTGCATTTCGAAGTACTCCCCCTTCACCCGGTATAACAATCTGCTTCATACCTTCTCCACGACAGGAACCCCCTAGTATCGGAAGCACTGGTAGTCGTTGTTAGATACCATGAAGTCTCGTACAGTTCTGTTTGGAGCAAGACCGTTCATAGTAAGAACGTAATCCAAGGAAGTGGTTACACCTCCTTGCTCTGTGCCGGAAATGTCGTAAGCTCTGTTGGCAAGGTTCTGCTGTTGCCATAGCCACCAGACACGGTCAACATTAGTGTGCTATAGACAGATTATTAGCTTTCAGTTCCGTACATACTTTGATCGATACAATGCCACCTCAATCCTTTGACAGCGACATCAAAACAAGCAGGAATTGAATGAGACGGGAGCACAAACATGTAAGAAGAACAAAGGGTCATTCGTGGACACAGTCACACGTCTCATCTCTCCTCCTACTCCACCGTGTACCGCTGCATGCTATGGGTTGTTAGAGCTCTCTTTTCTGACTAAGGCTTGATGACTTACTGGGCCATTTTCGAGCGCAGGTGCAAAAGTCGAAAACACATTACTATCACCGAGGCCGTATTAATTGTTGTTCCCAAAAGCATAAGGATGTATGGGTAAAGGAATTGACATCACTCACTTGGTCCTCAAACCATCCATGACGGTCTTATTGAACTGCTCTGCGTTGCCAATTCTGGTCTTTGATACGTAAGTATCAGGCAATCCTAGTTCAAGAACTGTTCTCTTCTCATCGTAAAATTGACGTGTCACGCAATGTGGCAGATAGGGCTGGATATCCCAATAGACTGGTCGCAATTCTGTGAACGCTCCTGATGTAAGACATCTGCCAGTAGTCTAAGCTTGTCAATCAGTAATGTTGATCTGATATGGAAGAGTTGGCCCCGCGACTGTACACCTGCCTAGCTACGGCAATATTCGTACTACGCAAATGTTGGGATACTCTGAGTACACTTACATTCTTGCTTCCAGAGTACCACAAGCCATCGCCTCCGATTTGTGAGGTATTAGAAAAGATTGGATCTTGTCTGATATCAGAATAAGTGCTGGAACTATGCTCCCAATCCCCTAGAAAGACATCAGTGAGCGTTCTCATATGCCAATGTTAATATTTCGTGCTTTGAACGCTTACAGTACATCAGAGAACCTGTGTATCCACATTGTCTGAGTCTGTCTTCATAGACTTGGATGAAATATCGGTGCCATGGCAGAAAAGATGCGACTTGGTGAACTATGTGAAGAGTTAGGAACGGAAAATTGCTCTCGCAATACAGCGTGGATTTATTTACTTCTATGGTCCAAATCACGATGAACGACACTATGTTAGACATTAGCGAGATAAGCCAGACAAACAATAGTCATTATAGGAATGCGACAAAGTCGTCTGAAATAAGCGAAACTTACGTAAAATCGTCGAAGAGTGTAGCATTAGTACCAAGTACAGATGGCTTGGTAGCAAGACACTTGACAGCGTTGGCATAGCTGTCCTTCTCAGCTGTAGTAGCAGAGTTCCAGTTCTTTCTCAATACTGGACTGGTACATGCTCTCTTCCGGAGCTCAGCTGGGGCAGCAGAGACACTAGTGGTTATCGAAGCCAGAGTGATGGTTAAAGTGAGAAAAAACTTCATTGTGACGGGATTGACTCGAAGAAGATGGAATGTGAGTGGAGGATAGATGTGGCGAGAAGATAAAAACTGATAGAACAAGTTGAGCAGTCTTATATGCTCGAAACACAAGAGAGAAGAGAGGAAGACTTCTCCTCGTTTGTTCGAATGGAGTTTGGACTGCCAAGTTAAGATGTTGATATATATGCAGGCCGCGAGGAAAGAGGCAGGATTCACTAGTCCGGGAACTGTCATTCGACTTCATGGAATGGACTCGACCCAACGTATTCGATATCAATATCCGATACTGATGGAGCATCCATATTACCCACCTTGTGAAAAGGCTATAATGACCGCTTCAGTTATCGCAAATATAACTACACATCCCTATCTAGCAAGATCACCGGACAATCCACGCAGAATGGAACGTTGCCATACACGCTGCATGACCGTAGCCTAGGGATATCGGGCCTCAATATGCCCGATAGGGTGAGAGTAGATATGATACAACTAGAAAGAATGTAGGTATTGTCAGCATGGATACAATGGAGTTAGACTTAGTGAAGGGCAGGGTGATAGATTATCCCGCAGAAGATCTGTTACACATTTCATAATGGTATCGTACCTGTTGAGCTCTTCGAAGCCCTTTCTGGCAAGAGAATATGAGAAGAATATCTTGAAACACGCCAAGCCACAAATACGAGAAAGTGGTCTTCCCACTTCTATCTGTATAACTACCCTGGTAGGTTGAGTACCAGGAAGCCACCCCCCTCGCCCAGAGGCAGACAGACGTAGGTAGTGCATGCTCAGTTCTGTTGAGTTCGGACTCGACAAGCATCCCAGAGGCTGTCAAGATTTGCGAGCAGTATCGAGGCCGCAATTTGGCTCAGGGACGGAGTATTTGTATTGACGCCTTGATACCTGTGTACGGCCTTCGTAGTATGCTGCCAGTTTGCGCGCCCTGTCAAATCTTGGACAAAAGTTCACTCGTCGTTCGTGACAAGGAAGGCCTAGGAGCTCCATTAGCGTGTCTTGGCAGGGACGAAAACTTACTGTTGATGACCTTAAATTCTTAATCGACACACGTGCGCCGTAGCACGGAGATACATGCAGGGACTGTTACGCACGAAGACGGAAAGAGAGCGAATGGGATAGACCGGAGACTTTTAGGTCGATCATTCCTTGGTCTTCGCTAGTAAGCGGTGTAAAAAGTCTCTCTTTCAGGTTGTGATTCGCCTGGGCAGAGCATCATTCTACGATGACACGAGTGTTGTGGTAGTGCACTTCAAGCTGTACTGGTATTGCCGCAAGATCATGGAACCTTGGTTCATCGAATAGGTCCGTCACAGACGTTGTCACGCTGAGATAGAGTTCTCGGAGGTCGTCGAATTTGTAAGCATCACGCATACCTAGTATGGACCATTGGCTATCAGATACGTGCCTGACATCTGCAAGTGCTGTCAGCAACAAGAAACGGTGAAAAAAATAAGTTAGAACTTGATAAGAAAGCATTCTAGTACCGTAGGAGGAGCCGCAACTCCTTCCACTAGTCTGACTACCGGAGAGCACAGCGACTGACTCACACTACCTCAAGAACATGTACTTGGCAAAACACTTAAGTAGCCACACCCTTGAACGGCATCGCGCGCCTTCCATCCATTGAAGATATGGAGGTGTGGCTAGATTGGTAATGCCCAGAAAAAAAAGGCTTTAATGTGCCCTTTTATTGCTTCGCGTGCCGAGTCGAGCTGGCTGGTTCGTCTGAGTACAAGAGCTATGCTATTCGTCATCTCAAAACCTTGATCGATCGCAGCGATTTCTTTCTGTGTTTGCACTTTCTTGCTCCACAGAAAATCTATATTAGTTGGGAGGAATATTCTAATCAATGGATGGATAAACCGGATTTCTTGTTGCGACAGCTACGGTTGACAGGAATTGCCAACGATTTGGGTAGAAATATGACCTTTAGCACAACAAAATTACACTGATCGGTTTGAGAGGCCAAGTGATAATCTTAACAACTAGGGCAAGCCACTTCAAAGAGCATGGTCCTGAGGGTAATGAGAATGACCTCGAGTTTCTGCTAATATCCACCCCCTACTCTCAAGAACTCAATAAAAGTCCTTCTAACAAGAAATCAAACCCCATTCCCACAAAGATCCGAATTTAGCCCTTGAAGATTTAGAGTGGATACTGAATGTCAATAGATGCCAATTAAACAATGCAATGACCTACTTATTCTAATATGTCCGTCGGTGCTTCGTAGGATATTCTTGCACTTTTCTGCACCATGCTCTAAATCTATCAAAAGAATGTTCACTTCTCATTTACAATAAAGCCAGCAGAGATGCCGATCTTTGATTCAGTAATCTTATCACTTGAGTACGGATATCGTACAGAAGATATTGACGGATAGCAAGTATAGAATCTCAAGCTGATGGAGACGAGTATAATTGTTTTCCTACTTGCAAGTCTAATATGCAAGATAAAGTAACCCATGTTGAAAGAACCCCCTGACCCCCCTCCCTCCTTTCTCTCTCTCTTATCCTCACCATAGAGGAGCCTCGCGAATATATCCTCCTTCCTGTAACATCGTCTTCCTTGAGTATCATCGAACTTTGATTCCGTCGCAAATATCTTCACTCCATGAGCAAAAGCAGCAGAGAGGGAGAGAGATCATGTAGGAGAATGAGCCTCCCAACCCCCCAACAACTGTTACACAGGATCAAGCACTAGTAGCGCAACCATGTCTGACTTAGACGTATCCATACCAGACCCCACTCCAAAAGCTCGCCGAAATGATTGTAGACGTAGATGAGTTGCTCCACGGGCTCATTTTCTGCGTATCGAGCATATCTCTGCGAGCACCGAAGTACCTCATTCTCTGTATATCGAGCATGTCTCTTCAAGCATTGAAGTACGTCCATATCTTCTGCAGCCAGTAACTCGTTCTGTGATCGATCGTTCCGCGGTTGTGAGATGCAGTTGTACTTGTGTGCCTTCATAACATTTGTTCCTCCAAGCTTATGAATGATATCCGATGAATTTTCCGCCCACATAGAAGCATCGCCATGAATGGGTGTCCCATCCCCACGCTTCGTCATTTCCCTGATGATGAGACACAGGTTCGGAAGGTTGTTAATATACACCTCCATCAAATTCTCATCACAGGAAACCATTCGATCTACCCAAGCCAGAGAACCTCCATCTTCAAAGGGGAAAAGAGGCTGGTGCTGGCCTGTCTCAACAATGCTCTCTCGTTCCTTCTGCTTATGTTTCTCCTCAACCACTCACGCCATGTGCGGTAAGAAGAAACGACATGGATGAAGAAAACATCAGTCTCAGGATTCATGTATATTTTCTTGCCGTTACGCTCGTCCCTAGCATTGAAGCTGTCAAAGCAAAGCAGATACTTTTCAAGCTTGCAGGATTTTCCATTAGCAGATTTCTTTGATAAAGAAGTTGCTACATGATGAAAGAGAAACGTACCCTTCAGCTCGCGACTCTCGAGAAGCATGGAGTATACCAGGCACCTTGTCTTTGGTTTCGAAGATAAGAACCGTGCTGGGGGTCTCACCATACTTTTGTGGAATTGTAACGTGTATATCTCGACCTTGATCAGCAACATCACCCCAAATCTGAATCCTAAGCTGCTGGCTATCAGTAAATGCTTCTACTAACTTGTGTTGGTTATGGAATGATTTCTCGCCACGCCATCAACCAAAATGTAAAGACGACTTACCTCTTCAGGTAGGTCTCGAAAGAGATGGAACTCAGCCAGGGTTCTCGTAGTAGTGCCAGCTGATGGAGCTGTGACTGCCACGGAGGTGGAGAAAGACTTCGCTGGAATCGGAGGAGAGAAGTCTTCGGTAGCAGCAGAGAAGGAAAGAGATTGAGATGTAGGAGAGAACAAGGGATCGGTGGCTTCGACTGCTTGTAGCGTAGCAACCACGCCTGGTTGGAGATCCATCGTAACAAGTTTGGATTGTTGCTTGTTTGCCGTAGGATCGATAAGCTGGCGTGTAGTGTGAAGTTCTGGAATGCTCAGTCTAAATCTAACCATGTAGAAAGAAAGTGTCTTTGTATTTTGATGGGATGTCCGAAAGGTGAAGAGGATAAACATCAACATAGAGACCCACTAGCCTGGTTCGGCTAAAGATTTTAACCGACCAGCAACAGCCTCCCCCTTTGAGCCTTCAAACCTGCACCGCGTTTCCAACGTTCTCCCATCAGCATCTTTCTTTCCGACTTCTTGACCGTCAATACTTTCAACCCTCGACTCTTTCAATCATCAATTCTTCCCACAAAGACTTTGTAGTCATCAATAGTAGGTCCTTCTCTTTCTCGCTAAACTATCTGCAGACTAAGAATCAAGCTCAGTCTCTCAAAATGAGTAATACGAAGATCGACCTCAACAGCGGAGCCAACTCGCCAGCCAGTACTGCGAGAATGAGCTCTGACTTTGGTGAACCACTCACCCGTGGTGAGAAAGTTAACCAGTTCTTCCGTCGAGGTAATGCGGTTGAGGTAGTTATCCCTGATGATCTGACTTGTGACAGCGTGTCTTGAGAACCGCATCGAGAAGCAGCACTTCTGCAAACTCTCTTCTCCATATTGGCGGCTAACATTGTCGTAGGATCCTTGCTGGTTTGACAAGGACTTCGGTGATCGATTTGACGAAAATGATTCCGAATCCATCAAGGATAGGTTTCACGTCTTCGTCGCTGAGGTATCCTACCGTCGCCACAAGAAACGCCAGCTCGAGCAAAAGCGCATCCAACGTCGAGAGTATCAGAAGCTTAACACCGGCAACGATGGTCCTCGCATCTCGGTCGCACCAAAGAAGGAGCAGGACCCAGCCCCTGCAGGCCAGGCAATTGTCGATAAGCCAGAGCTTGGCGTGGCCAAAGTTGCGAGAACCATTTCATGGGTTGAGAATGTCGCGGCTGAAGCCCACAACAACGGAGCCGTTTCCAAGTCTGTTAACGGAAACGGTCTTCATTTCATTCTCTGAGTTTCGCAAGTTGATGTTCTATGGCATGAACAAATGCGTCAACTTTCATACTTTTCTTTTCACTTCGAGGTAAGTTTTTTCCCTACGCTCGAGCAGAACAGCAATGCTAAGAAGCGTTGGCCAGTGGTTTCGAGCAACACTCCCGGCAATCCAATCGTACAGTACAATAGGACAACCGGTGGCGTGCATCAGATCTCTTGCTTTCAGCGGCGTGGATGATACTCTGGTAGTGGCTTGGAGGCTTTTCGATTTTCATATTGGGGGTCCTGGGATCACGTCAGTAACCTGCGTACAGTTGTTTGCTTTGCTATTTTCAATTTTTTCTTCCGGAGAGAATAAGGGCCGTTTTACATGCCGAGGAAAAATGGAGGCTAAGGGAGCGATCTTGAAGCCAATCCACCACACATGTACATACTGAGTACTCACATCAATACATGGTGCCAAAAACCCAGAGAATTGTTTGGGAACGTCCCAATTCTTGTTGCAATCCCTTCCGTGCAGAAGTTGCCAGGCTGTGTTGTAAGTCCTGCTCTGCTTACGAAGAAGGTGCTGAGTGGCCTGCAATCACAGCCACTAGATCCTTCCTCACTATGTCGGAGTTCGTGCAATGCCAAGGCTGGTAAGAGCCATCCTCAGCGCCATCTTAAGGTAGTCCTTCAGCTGCGTTCCCAGCAGTCAGACGCTGGCCATGGAGCGATGGATGGATTGAAAATCGTATTTGCCTGGCAATGCACTTCCAGGCCAATTACCGGCATGCGATGTTATCTAAACTGTGTTCAGATTGTTCCCCCCGCACCCTGTTGAGAGCTGACAACCCAGTCAGCGTTGTGACATGTTATTGAGATTCCAGGATTTGTTTGTGTGGCATGGCAAATTGTTTCGATCTTGGAGTCGGGGGTCAAACAGCGAGCATTCTTTTGGTTGGTAAATTCGGAGGGAGATTGTTTGTGTTGTCCAAAAGTTTGGATTGTGTCTGCGAGCTCCAGGATACCCCTTTCCCTTTCCACCAGCCATCAATTGTAAAGATCAGGATTGCGTCAGATCTTGTCTTCTGCTCTATTCTCTGTTGTATTGCTCTGCTAATAGCTCTGGTAGTATCGTAGATTGTCATTTGCTAGGAAGACGTCTCGCAGCAAAGGTAAAGCTCCACTGCTGTACGTTTCTCGTTGGCTGGACACAATGTGGTTCATTAGCTCTGCAGGATATCTTCAAGTTCGAAGAGGGTATCATAGCCACCTACACTCAGTCTTTTTGCCCTTTTCGTCGAGGTCGAGGGGGGACGGTAATCTGCGAGGATACTCTCTGCTGAAGCTGAGTGTTTGGCCTTGCCCCAAGGTGCCGAGCTGATTAATAAATTATTTCAACTCTGCCATGAGGCCGCCTTCCTCTACTGGAACTCCGCAACTTATCGTCAAGCCCTAGCCCTAGTCTTGTATGCAATTAATTCATGGTGAAATTGTCACCGGTATAACAAGGAGATGGCGTTGAAAGGATTGGAATGTTCGTGAGCAAGGGTTCAAAGAATTCTGAAGGACAAGTGGGCGACTGAAAGGCTCCAGAGTGCATGGTACCGGACGATTCTAGAAATTTCTCACAGAAACATCAAATCTCTATTTAATCCTACAACAGCGCACTGGTTTGGTGCAGCTTATTTTTAACTTAAGAGTGTTAACATTCATGTGTGATTGGGAGAAGGACTCTACAGACGGTGGCGTCTGACAGAGGGGAACAGCTGTCTATATAGCATGGGAAAGAATCTTAAGCACTGAGCTCAGATTTGCAAACACTTGTGGTGAATGAAGATGCGCGGCGCGTGAACGTGAACGTCTTGAATAGAGATGAATTGCATCATCAACACATACAAGAAATTCCGCAAACCTGCCGCTGGCAAGACAAGAAAGAAACACTTTTTTCAAAGGGAGGACACTCACGTGATTTTGGGCCCACCCTGCGCTAGCGCTTCTCGGCAAATCCTCCAATAAGAGAGCTCAGCTTCACCCTCCCCTTCCATCACAACAACAACAACAACAAACAACAACAACACTTGCGCGGGTAAAGCATCCGCCATAGCCGAGATTAACGCCAGGATGTCCAGTGACGGCTCCTTCCGCACCGCTGCATCAGAGTTAAGCGATGAGTTCCACTCTCTCCCACCAACCCGGAACTCGTCTCCTCCTCCTCCGCTAGAGGAACTAGCTCCAACCGATCTCCCAGCAACCTCCTCCTCACCACCAACACCACAAACAACAACACCACCACCCCTTCCTCACCACTCTCCTCCCCGATCACAACTTCCTCCAAAAAGACCACCGGAGTAGGCGCAATGGCGCACAATTACGATAACTTCCCTCCCCCATCACCAGCCGAGCGAACGCTCTCCCAAACACGTCGTCACAACGCCAGAGCTGGCTGTACGAGCTGTCAAGGGGCTTCTTCAATGTTGAGCCATACCTTATGAAACCTATGGACGATGCTGGTTGTGAAGATGTTTGGTATTCGGAGTTGGGCCTCGACCCTGACATTCATATCCTGGGCATTCCAGAGGCTTATCAGAGTCAGTGGCTCGAGGAGCGCACCGTCAGTCTCTTTGATGTCCCGAAGGATATCAAGCAGCACGAGATGCGCATGTATCTGAAGCCCTTTGGCAAGGTCGAGAAGCTCCCACTCATCATCGATATTCTCTCTGAAGAAACCTTCCGATGGGCTATCATGGGAAACAAGGAGGAGGCTACCCGCGTGGTCAAGCTCTTCCACCTCGCAAAGATTCGATGTCCTTCCGACGAACCACAGAAATGGATTGCAACGGCCGCTCTTCCTCCATGCAGAGGCGTGGTCAGAAACCTCCATCGGAATGCTAACAATTATGTGGTCCCTGGGGAGGACGACGACGATGAGCCGATCTTTAATTATAGGCAAGAGTTGGGACCAGGTCGAGATCCAAGTACGGGTACAAGTGGTGAGAGATCCAAGCTGTCTGCGAGTGCACAACCATTCAGCTCCGGCCAAGAATCTCACAATAGCCCATCGCCAGCCATGCGAAATCCTGGACTGAATTCTGCGCAATCTCTCCTACAAGAGCAGCGATATCCTTTCGGTATCCCTCCACCCCAAGCCGGATCCGCCAACTTCCAAACCCCAGCTCACCCCAATGCTGGGCAATATCCAGGTTATGGTATCACTCCAGGTTTGAGTACCTTTGACACTCCCACGCCTCAAGGCTTTAGCTCGTCTGCGCAGACCTCGCTTTACCAAACCCCTTCTATCGTCAACGATCATAAGGGAAAGGCAGCTGAGCCAGCCAGCAACAGCCTTCATAACCAAGTCGAGACAAACGAGTCTGTCTACGGTCAAAATGGTGAGGGCAGCGGTATGGTTAACGTGTCTGTTTCCCTGACCTGCCAGCCCAGTCGAGCCGATCAGCTTGTGGCCTTGCTTTCTCGTTTAGGTGACGATCATCCACAGGATGCTCCAGCCCTTCCAACACCCATCGGACATGCTGCTCCTCCTCCTGCAGTAGCGCCCCCAGCAGGTCCAGCAAGAAAGATGTCCAAAAGCATCGTTGCAGTACCAGCAATTACACCCAACAAGATTGCTGACAAGCCAACTGAACCCGGTCATCAGACTCCTGGCACACAAGCTGGCCCGGCTCCAAAGCAAATCCCAGAAGAGATAACTCCTGCTATTCCCACCATTCCAGAAAATGTTGATCCAACAGGACCAACACCAGCTTCGGTCAAGATCCCCACACCTCTTACTGGAGCATCTTCTTGGGCAACTGTAGCAGGTACTCTACCCCAAGGATCTAACATCATCAACGTTGGATCTGGCAAATTCTCGGATGCATCTCGTCTCAAGGCCTTTGCCCGTAAGTGGTTGCCCTGCCCCGGTAGCATTCCTTGGGAAGTTTGCCTCATCTGCGACCACAGCTAACCTGATCACAGGCATTCCTAGTGGTCCCAACCCCAGTCAAAACGAGCCGCTCATCCAACAGATGCGCGTCGTATTCATTCTTGATATACCCACCACTTTGAACCTCTCTGACATCTCCCATGCCATTCAAGAAGGTCCTATCCGTAGCATCCACTTTGGCATCGACGAAGAGACAAAGTCCCGATACTGCGCTGTCGTATTCCAACACGCCAATGACGCTCTGAGCTTCAATAATGTGCTCCGCAAGGAACGTGCAGACAGCAAGCCTAATCGCTTCAAGTTCATCGTCGACGTTGTTCGTGGAGAGGATCCGTATCCGATGGATGATGTTCTACGATCAATGGATGCCCCGACTCATGCAAGCCGTCGCCTCACACTTGTCAAAGCAGGCTTCTTTTCCCCCGGCAACAGGCGTGCTATTCATCAAAAGGTGGTGAAGATTGTTGGCGCAGCAGCCATTCAGATCCTTTGGTTGTACAACCTGGGTAACGCCACGATCGTCTTCTCCGATGTCGGTTCTGCTATCGCTGTCAAGGCTGCTCTGGACAACTGGTCTAAGACTGGACAGGAGAAGTCTCTCAGGGGCCTCCAAACCACATTTTCCAAATGCCCTGGTGCTCAGCCTTTGCTTCTCACCACCGCTCTTCCCGCTTCTGCAAACGCTCCTTTGTGAACTGGATGGATCTGAAAATGGATAATATCATTCGCTTGCTTCCTTTGGATGATAATCTGCACAGCGTTTGCTGTTTCATCATCTTTACCACCACCTTTCAATTGCCTTGTTTTCTTGGCGTGAAAATCTGGTTGGATTGCATTGCGTTGTTTTCCATTGGATGATACCGATCTGCATCTTTTGTATTCCTTGGATCTCGTTCCTTGGGATAAAATTCTTGTATTATTTCGAGCCCTCTCATGGATTTCAGAGGCGCCTCGTCCGTTTTCCATCTTTTCTTGCATCGCACGTGGCGTTATGGGAGATAGCCGAAATCTTGCTGGAAGTTCAGGACACCGTTGTCATTTTCGGATGCAGAATCATAATCTGCCATGTTTTCTCTTCTCAAGCCAGTTAAGCAGGCTCGTTCTATTTTCCGAAGTCTCTTTCGGCAGAACAACCATTAGTCTGTCGACCGGGCACATTTCATCAAAGAGATGAGCTATTTTTCGTAATGGCAAAGTAGCGATGGGGCCAAAGTTTTTTTCTTGACTGGCACATCGTTCTCTGCGGATGGGCTTTGTACCTGGGTTTAGTCTCTTTCA
Source organism: Tetracladium setigerum (assembly GCA_031472005.1). Classification (NCBI taxonomy): domain Eukaryota; kingdom Fungi; phylum Ascomycota; class Leotiomycetes; order Helotiales; genus Tetracladium; species Tetracladium setigerum. Next base: position 1,274,543 of record PZJY01000009.1, on the reverse strand, counting down.
AGCAAGCAACGCGAAAATGAAGACATTTATCAATGAAACACAATTAAAATCCTCGAACCAACTTACAAAATCCAGCTGACCACATGACAAGAGGGAAGGGGGGCCATTGAATCCATGGGTATCATTACTTACTACCTCCTTACACTATCTGCGCAAGCTTTCTGCTTGTGTCACCTTCAGCTAGGAGGCCTCGGTCCCCCGACATGATTAACACACGCCCCTACTACTTCCATATCCCCTGAGTGACTGTGATTCTGTCCACTCCCCAAACGTTAACGGGTAGTACCCCAAGTCCTTGCATCTCGCCTTTTCTCTTGCCCTTCTTGTCCTTTACTGCTTCGCCCTCGTCAATCCAGACGGCCTCTTTCAGTCCTTTGAAATGTTTCCAAGTCATCCTTCCTTGCAACCCAGCACTTCGATCTCTCAATCTGTGATTGCTGGGCAAGGTCTCGGTGAGAACCTCAAGGATCACGTCGGTGAACATGTGTTTACCACTTAGTTCTTCAATGAAATCCTCGGTATGATTCGAACGACCTTTTAAGCCTTGAATGGTGGGATCCATCTGTGCCCTCGCATGGCTAACAGTTCTCACAATTGCCCTCCTCAGAAACGGGTCAAATCGCCTTGGCGCCCAAATAACGGCTGTCCCAAACCCGAATGCCCTCCCAATACCAAATTCCTTTAGGCCTGGATTGTCCAGATATGGCTCATCCGTTTCCACACCCACTACCAGCCCAATCTCTCCCCTCCTCTTTTCATTTCCGTGTTTGAGCAGTGCCAGAAGCGGTTCACACCCTTCAATGCCAATCCGATCCCAAGTATCAACCTCCACCATCAAACCTCCAAAATACCACAACACCAACCACCTCAGCAAGTCACTCCTCAAAGCCTCATACTCCTCATATATCCACACTACCTGCGGAATCCCCGTAAAGTGCATGAAAATCTCCTCAAACGGTAGCAAGAGAGCCTTATGCTTCCACTCCGGATTTATGACCCTCCATTGCTCAATCCATTTACTGTATGCTTTGCCCTGCGCGGGCGTGTGCATCTGCCATATCGTCTTATTGGCAATGTCCGAATAGCGATTACCATTTATCTGAGGGAGAGTTTTGCGCGTAAAGAGTTCGAGACGACGAAGTTTCTCGTCGAGTTTTCGCTCTAGGGCTTTGGGGGCGAAGGTGCGGTAGAGCGAGGTATACTCGTAAATAGGGGTAGACTGGGAATGCTCTTCACGAATTTCTTCGGGGGAAGGAGGCGCTGGCGATTGTACAGGGAGGATTCGCGAGAGGGATGAAGCGGGAAGGTTGTACAGCAGTGCGGAGATGCTAAGGAGGATGAGGAGGAGAGTGAGGGAGCGACGTATGGTCGAACGCGCTGGGATGGGGATCGAGGACATGACGGGTTTGGTGATGGGGAGACATCGTGCGAAATGGAATACGAGATTGTGGTTGTGGTGCTTTCCGTCATGGGTTGTCTGTGGTTACCCTTTGAGTTCGTGGAAATGTAAGCTTAACTAGATATGGCTTGGCACATCGGCCTAGTACAGTAGTGTCGTTTGGGACACGCGTAAGCATGTGAGGATATTCAGGAGTCAATGGGTCTAAGGAATGTTCTTATGGGTTTCATTGGATCAGCAAGGTTAAGTTAAGTTGTGTGGTCACTGAGAATGGGTAGAAAATTGGGGATTCAATTGGGTACCTAGTCCACAGTAGCTAGTCTTTGACGATCGTCGAAGCTTGATTGCACCCGACCCTAGCCTAGATTGGAAAGTAGTAAATTTTTGCATCCGTTATGTCTACAATTTACCTGTGATGAACATTGGCCATTTTTTGCTTGACCCTTATGCAAGGCTAGAATAGGGACGAAGGAAAATTCTTGTTATTCAGGATCGGTTTCGAAATGCGAAATCATAAGAAACGTGAGATCTTACTTGCATCCTAGATATGGGCGATGAATGAGGCAGATCACAAATTGCGTTAAGCATACTGATTTTTTTGTTGAAATATGATTGCTTATTAACTTATCAGGAAATGAAAGTTGAAATGATAGAATACTATGATAAATGGGGATACAGCAAGGAAATATGTTGGAGCCGAAGCTGGCGGGAGGAAGAAATGACAAGGAATTGAAAATACAGCCAAATTCGCGCGAAGGAAGACTTTCTAGTAATCCGTCTCTCCCAGGCACTCTCTCAATTTCGTTTCATTTTTGAATTCTTTGTGACTCTAGAATGACGATGCGTTCTATCTTTCAATTATTCTTGCTTCACGGGGGACTGCCTCATTTCAAGCCAATTCGTACCTCCGACCACTTCCATTGCTTGCAATTTATCAAAAAAGTACTGATATGAAGACAACAACCATGTGTTCGAAACCTGGGTCGTCGACTGCCTGCATTAAAGGTATCATGAAGTGCAGACAAGCAATTGGGCCAAGCAAAATCACGCTAAGAACGATGGAGAATTGTTTGAAAGTGTATCAATAAAAACAACATACTTTCCTGCTTACAATCCGTTCAAAAACAAACGATTCATAGAGTACTAGTACAGACCTAGAGCGTCAATTACTTACTCGAACCTCCCTCCCTCCATTCTGCACCATTGCCCACCGCTGTCCCCGATGGCTTAAGAATTCCATCATCGCTCCCATCATCACTGTCATCATCCAGAATTCTCGCCAGCTCATCGGGATCTTTCATTTTCGCATCAGGATCGTTATCGTCTCCCAGTCCTGAGTCCACGATTCCTTCTTCCTGGTCCTCAAAATCTCTTTGTCTCGCTCTCTCTCCCTCTAATACCCCATCATCAGCCGAAACACTGATGCCTCTAGATCCCCATTTTGAATTGCTGGTTGTTCTGCCAGCGGACTGGTGATCATTGTGCCTTCCTAGTGCTGGGGCGCTTTCTTCGTCTTCGTCAACGCTTCCTATGACATGTTTGTTGCCGAAAATGGTGCGGAGAAGCCAGCTTGAGCGCATGTCGTCTGCATCTACTAGACCACCATTTCGGAGCTTGACTCGTTGGCGAGAGTAGTATACCCATGCGAAATCGATGTAGAATGCGGTTTGAATAACTCCGAAGATAACTGAAACGGGGTCGACCTTTTGGTCGTCAGGATCTGAAGTTCTCCATATCCAATTCAGAATATAAAATGCCCGATACGATCCCAGTGTAAGTAGGTAGTAGGAGTCGATTACTGTCGGGACTGTTGTCTGCCGGAGAAGGAGCAGTTGCGGGAGGATACAAGTCGATTCGAGGGCTATAGAGAACATCCAAAGAGCCTGTTTCATGTCAATTAGTCGCATGTCTTGAAGATCCAAGGGAAACCAACCTCTTTAAAACTCCAGTTCCTTGTATCCCCGTTCTTGTGTCTGAAAATAAGCATCAAAAACGGTGCCAAAATCGCGCTACCGAAAAGACACGCAGCCCCAAATTTCCATGCCTTCTCCCTTTCCCTTGTGCGGGCATATACACGCATCATCAAGAAGAGGATGTAGAGGGAGCTGAGGATGTAGAAGACTTTGAGAACGGTATTCCATAATATAGCGCCTTTGTTGAAGAGATCAAGGTAGCGTGTGATGAAGACTAGACAGTAGAGCGCCTGGGTTATGAGTGACACGCCTTCCGTTGAGTGATTGCGGTGGATGGCATAGATGAGGATGCATTTTGAGAGAGTGTGAGAGACGTCTCCCAGTATTCGAGGTGGCTGTGAGCGGAAGGTTTAGTTTAACGTGTGTATCTAATTGTTGGTGGTGCATCTTACATTGAAATACATCCTGGCCTTTCTGTGGGCAGTTTTTGGATGTTGTGAAGTTGATTCTAGGAGGGGGAGGTTGGGGTTTTGATCAGGCTGATTACGCGTCGCTGTCGAGGCTGGTACGCACACACATCGCAGGCATCCAAACCGCGATGATAGGACTTGATATCGACTTCAAGTCTAGAGATACTCCAGATATCCTTAGCTTGCCAGGGATGTTGAGCTGGATCGTGGTGGTTGTGGGAGTCTTGTTGTGGAATGAAGTGCTCTGGGGGAGCTCAAACGAAAGCTGTCCTGCACCAGAGCTTCGGTTTCGGAGCCGCGCCAGGAGCATTTTACTTGGCATTTCATCAACAAATTACCTCACCTGTCTCCAAAGCTTACCTCACAGTGGTCATTTTGTCAACATCCATGAATCAAACATCACGTACAAGCAGAGCATAAGCCTTTCTTAGATATTGCAATCAATTATCTACAGTCATTACTTTTATGCTGCTTCTTTTTGTCCACCATGGCATGGTAGAAATTCGCATGTTGGCCCAAGTTCTGAATGTATGGTGTTACGTAAGGGCAGGGGGTCCACCAACCAGGAGAACGGGGAAGTATACCAACTCCGAACTCACCTATCTTTCATTTTCACATTCAGTATTCAGTAATCAAGCGGCGCAGGAATTAGATAGCTCTTTGCAAATAGGTTGCTATTTTGACGAGTTCTAGAAAGTTGAAATTGCCAGACTGATTGCAAGTGGTAGCCCAACCTGACAAGGTTAGATGACTAATAAAGTTAGCATCCACGTTCATCCCAACACAGGTAAAGTGCCCCGGACTCCATTTTGACAATTTATTTACGACATTATATTCCGGAGCAGGTAAGGGTACTCTAGAGTGTAGAGTAGAGCGAAATGACGAAATGTCGAAATCTTACTCGCCAACCCAGCCAAGTCCACTCTTGCGAGCAGCTGAGCAGCCATCACAACTCATCACCTCAAGTATGTCTAGGCAAATTTCATTTCTGTGAATATTGCAAGAATGGTGTGTAATTGCCCTTCCAGTTGGGTTCGAAAGGCATATTGTTGCAGAAAACGCTTTCTTGATTGCCATAGCGAGTTTTGAAGTGGTCCTCGATCCTCATTGTGATAGAGTACAATAATTGCTGCCAAAATGATGGTATTCGCTACCTCAAGCCAATATATGCTCCATTACCTATGTCTGGCTGTCCTGGTGGATTTCCCTGCGCCAATGGTTACAATTCACCTTATGAAAAGAAGACCAAGGTCACCAGATCCCAGGACTTGATTTGTGGTGTTGGTCGTATGAGAAGAGGTTTTGATCGACTTGAGAGTTTCTGATTCTCTCTAAGTCCAGAATTGGTTATTCGGATCCAGACTTGGAGATGGTGGGGTTATTAGGTCTTGGGAGGATGCTACATACAATAGTCGTGGAAATAGGGATTGGTGATCAATTGATGATTCTGCAAGTGTTCCTAGCAGTTCCAGGGACTGAGGCGGATCCGATCTGTTTTATTTATCTAGCACTTGCTCTGAGCATTGCAAAATATAATACTGCGTTGACCTTCTACCATTGAGGTTTTGATTGTGAATGTGAATCTTCCAAATCTTTAATGCATGACACCCCATTCGTCAACAACACCAAACTGGCAGTGCCTTGATTAGTAGTGTCATGCGAGAATTGCCTCACAATAGACCCATATCGACCGCGATGAGTTGTGTAATTGTTGTTCTCCTGGTACCTAGAATGTGGCACAAATTAAAAGATTGTGTTGAGACGCGACTGCCAAGGTCGTGGTTTTAGCCGTTGCTAATAACACATCAATCTTCTAGCGGGGTGAAGCCTGGAAAATATGTTGTGCAGATGCTGACAACCACGCCTAGTGAAAATGGCAGTGCTAAATCTCGACATGACTTTTGCTAAGACACACCCGTGCAATTGGGATTTTCCCCTTTCAACACAACTTCAACTCTCAGTGAATCCACAGCATCAAGGGCCGGACAGCTCTTACAGTCAATCCACTTTCTGTACATCCCTCCGAGTGGCATACAATGGGATAGATTCTTATTGAAGAAGGTTGCACTTTGAGATCAAACCTGCTTCACTATTTCCCTCTCCCTGAAAATTCTCGAAGGCTGTGAAGTCGACATGATGCTTCTCAGACCACGTACATTGAGACCGCACTCTCTAAATTCCTCTCGAATCTTGAGCATCCCTCGACAGACATCATTTAATAGCATTGTACGGTCGTATCGAAGCAGCGCCACTGCTCCAGCAACAGTCAAAACAACAAGCAAGAAGTTCGGTAGGCACCTTGCCCTCGTTTTGAAACACACCTTGCAAGTTCTGACACTTCACAATAGTATTTCCAGAAAGATTGATCATATTCCACGCCGGAACCACTCGAACTGTTTTTCTTGGTTGTCTGAAGGTTACCACCATCTTCATTTTCACGTTCTTTACCGCGGTAGTTGCGCCAACACATTTCTTTGCCGAAGATCAGCCATTATGGATTGCTCCAGCAGGTACGAGATTACCACGAGGCAGAGACTCAGTCTTATCCCTCGACTTCCAATCCTTAGTCACATATTCTAACATACATTCCTAGTCCTCGTCTCTGGAATAATTCCTCTGCTCTCAGTGGCCTATATAACCAGTCCCTTCGTGAATTACATCCACCTTCGCCTACCAGTATTCGCGCGAAACTCGCGTGATCTCCTCATCCGGTACTCCAAAAACCTTCCAAAAGACGCGGAAATCGACGTCACTACTATGAATTTCATTGGAAAGCCAAGGGTTACACGTATGAAGGTTACAGATCTGTACCAGACCAAACAGAGGTTTGGATTGATTAACTACGCGAGAGACCCAGCTGCGGATAATAAGAAGAGGCCTTGGTGGATGATGAGGGCTGTGGGGAAGTTTGGAGTTCATGGGGGACGCACGAAGGTCATGGGCGGAGAGGTTTGGGACAATGTCAGGCAGGCTATTGAGAAAAGGACAGCAAGTTAGGCTCTTTTCATTAAAATAGAGAATTTTCCCGCCGGATTTTCTCGTTGACTAAATTCCCATATGAAGTATTAATGGGGGTGCAGGATCGACCAAAAGTTGCCCATTCAGTCTATTCCATAACCAAAACGCTTCGGAATCTAACCTTCCCATTAATCATATGATCAAAGGCTTTCTGGACATCCTTGAGAGGAAACTTCTCCACCATACACCTGATACCATGAAGTTGGGTAAAGGCAATTGCCTCCTCGCTGTCGAGAGCATGGCCACTGGGGAATCCACAGACCGAAACAGCCTTCATGATCAAATCCACACTATTGACCTCGATAGGTCCACAGGGAGAAAGAACCAAGAGTTTTCCACCAGGCTCCAGACCAGCTGTCAACGGACCGATAATTTTTGCAGATGGAGCAGTGCACACAATGAGCGCGGCGCCTCCTAGCTCTTGCAACTTCTGGGCCGCATCAACCTTGGAGGAATCAATGTACTCGTGTGCACCAAGTTTTGTAGCGAAATCTCTCTTGCTTTCGCTAGAGCTGAGCGCAACGACCCTGTAGCCCATCTTGTTCGCGTACTGAACGGCCAAATGACCCAGTCCTCCAAGACCTTGGACGGCAACAATATCGCCGGGTGTGATATTTTGCTTTCGGATCGAATTGAAGACAGTGATGCCGGCACAGAGAATCGGTGCATATTCGACTGGGTCGACATCCTTTGGAACGCTGACTACGGCTTCAGTTCGTAGGAGAACATATTCTGCGTACCCTCCGTCTCGACTGACGCCGTTGACAGCGGCGTTTTTACACATTTGGAATTGGCCTCGGTTGCATTGTTTGCAAACTCCATCGTCTGTGGATTCAATTCGTTAGATTTTGTGCATTGGCTGATCCAAGGGAAGATTTGACTTACGCCCTCCATGCCAAGGTGCTCCTACTCTCGCTCCTACCTTCCATCGCTTCTCTCCATCTGGTACAGCTACAATTTCGCCAATGGTTTCGTGACCAGGGACAATTGGAAACCCATTTCCGAACTCTCCGGATTGCACGCCGGCATCAGAGCTGCACAGAAATGCGGAGTCAGCAATTGTTAGTCGGTGATTCGTGCAATATATGCCACTCACAAACAAATTCCGGTGGCTAGGACCTTGACAAGAACTTCCCCCGCCGAAGGAAGCTTCAATTCAACATCCTTGAGAGTCAATTTCTCGCCAGCCCTTGAAAGGAGGCAGCTTTGTAGGTTTTTGGAAGTGAAGTCATTCTGTATGCAAATGTTTGGATCGTGGAGTTGTCAGGAGAAGGTGCTTGATCGAGCGTTGTGTTGAGAAAGGTTAGCGGAAAGACCTACCGGGCTCCTTATATAGATAGTGTCTAGGTAGGTAGATAGATACTGATCCCTTTTGCTAGTATTGGGCTTATTCTACTTTTGGAATATGTTGGTTGCAGAAAATGCAGTGTCATCGAAACATTCTTTGTCAAATACATCATGGGCTGAAATGACGCTGATCGAGTGGCTCTCCATCTTCCCCTCTTCGTTTGGAGGAGGCCTCCATTGGCCATCATGTGTATGTGATTGCAGCGATAGTTGATACATTAATAGAATTATCGGAGATAATGGTGATTGTGAGAATTGGGGGCATTGCAATAATCTTTGATTTCATGTGAGAAATGGCACGGAGATCAACGACGGAATTAAACTTAAACCCTTCTGCAAGGGACACGATCTTTCTCAAGATATATTCCTTCGCGATTCTTTCCATCGCAGTATGACTCTTCATTCTACGGAATCGCTCAAATGCCGGGGTAGTCCCACTCCACTATCACCGATGCAACTTTCTGGTCTCATATTATCACCGATCTAACTCTAATTCTCATCACCCCTCCTTTTGAAGAAACTCCCCTTACGGAGTACCCCTCATACATTTAAACTTCTCATATGTGCTTAGAAAGCCAATCTGCAGATTCTCTTGAAATTCGAATGGCCAGGTATTTTTCGAAGGCAGTTAGTTGGCTCACTTCATTTTGTTGCACTGGGTTCTTGAGGCGGGAGAGAAGGAAGGGAGCCAGCCGGCTTATGAAGTTCTGGGAACTCTCAACATGAAGAGAAATTCCCTTAGAATCGAATTGTACCACTTTCTCATTGTATCTGCGATTCACCATATATAGATTCGGCTGGATAGCTTTCATGTGGCGACCCCTCCCTCCACTTGTAGGCTTGACGAGAAATGAACATTCGGGCAGCAACTGTACCTGAACACAATGGTCAGTTAGTTGCTTAGTGTATTTTCCTGATTTATAGGATATGTCAGAGGCAGTCATAGCAAGTAATGAAGGTCGTCAGCCCATGGGCATTTTCATCAGAAAAATCAACAGATATTGATATTGTTGCGAAAGGTCGAGGCTGAAGTCGAACGAATGTCAACGTCCCTGAGCTTGGCACTACGGGGTTGCACACCGCCCTCTCTGCATCACGGTTTCTGCCACGTCCCTAGTCTCTGATTCTACTACTTCATCGGCCAGCTCCCAAATAATCTTCGTCGCCTTCCATATGTATTCCCGACTCCTCTTACGATCAGTGACTCGCAGAACACAGTCTCTACAACCCGCAATCTCCCCGAGAACACGTCGAAATTTCACAATGAGTAGTACCGCCTTCTCCAACACAGTCCCAGAAGACGCGTCATCCAACGATGCGACAACCAAGAAAGAAACCCTTGCACTTCCCGAAGTACCTCACAACCAAACTACGCAACTGGATATGAGTAATGGCAATACCACGATCAAACTAGATCATCTCGGGCCGATGGTTGTGAATGTGGACGGATCTCTGGGTAGAATCACAAATTGGAATGAGATGACGGAGATGGAACAGAAAGGCACGCTACGTATTCTTGGGAAGCGGAACCAGGCTAGATTGGCAGCTGTGAGGGCGAAGGAGGCGCTTGAGGGGAAGGCATGAAGGAGTGGGACATCTTGATAATATTTGGAGTTGGTTGATGCTTGCAAGACTCTTTCTTGAGCCGATGTGGGTTGGAGCCGCGGATAGCCCTTCTAGAAAGAAACAGTTGGAGGGCCGAGATAATCGCGAACATAATTATATCTTGTCAATGAGGTCAGTCTATCCGAAATAAACGAGCGAGACTGTTCTGATTTTGTGGCTCATTGTCCAGTAGCCAGCTAGATAGCTTGTTAAAGCAAATACATTGTTCTAATCCTTCTACCATCCATATTAAAAACAGACATAATATCCGTCGGTCGCTACTGCCGATTCAATGATTCAGTGAGGCTTTCGGACTGGCCCAGGAAGAGTGGCAACACTCAACGTCCTTGACATGTAGGAATTACAAGCAGTTGTGGATTAACAGGTAAATCCCCATCCCCTCAGTGCACAACAGCAAGTTGAGTTCCAGTGCCATGTCGTTGACAGACTTGCACAGATTAAAAGGATTGCTTTAACCACCCAAGACTTCGGCCTTGTTGGTAAGTGACCGGGGCAAAAATCTCTTTCTGAAAGATCTCCATGATCCTGAATAACATGATTGATTCCGTCAATGACAGCAGGTTTCGAAGTTTATAATAGTCGCAATATGTGCTCGGCCACTCCAATAAGAAGAACGACTCGTTCATGCCGATTCTTTCTAGCGTTCTGCCGATGTCAGTGGGAGTCATTGAGTTTTGAATCTGTCCATTCGATATTTCGACATTTCGATATTTCGATGTTTTGATATTCCAAAAGGTCTCAAAGTCTAATATTTCAGAACTGTCAACGGCAATAGGTGCTCCATAGTCAAGGGATGTGTTGAGTACTATGTCCCCTCTAGCGTCAAAATTAGCGATTTCGATGCGGACGTCTCCATCGAACTCTGTCTCAAGGTAGTAAACATTCATCATGTTAGCGGCATCTTGAATTTGTCGGAATGCAACTTTGATGTCTTGCGTAACTTCGAAAGGGATCCCTCAAGGTGAGGTACATTCCTATCTCGGCAGAGTTCTGGTCTTTGATCCCTTGCCAATCTTGAATGGTGAAGCCAATATGGTCTTGAGCATTTGACTTCCAAATGGCGCTATTATCTATTAGTCAAGATGATCGACTGTCAATAGCAGTATTAGCCGTCATAGAAATCGCATCCTTTTTGAGGTGAGTTGGAAGAGGCTTGAGGACTTGGCGGCTTGCCGAGCTCTATGCTGAGGTGTAAAAAAGCTCGGGGACTTGAGTGACCGTGATCAAAGGTCGGCGGTGTCCCCCTAGCCTCCTCTCACCTCTGAGAGGATAGAGGTGAGAGGGGAGCTTGCAGCGAGTAGCAGAAGGTCTGACTTACTCATCTGCCCGTATTCAATTCTGGAGGGGAGGGGAGCGGATGAATGGCCCTCGCATTTTCTCGCGATTTGCAATCTGCGCTCCATATGGCGTAAAGGAGTCAATAAAAGGGTGCCATTCCCTGCGATCTTGGATTTTAACTTCTGTACGTCACAACAAGATTTTTGGATTTCTAGTAACTCGATAACGAAACGATGCCACGAAAAAACAGGAAGAGCTTTGCAGTTCAAGTCATACCCAAAAACTGTGTGCTTGTACTAAGCGCTATTCTCCAGTTGTAAGATCTTACTTCAAGCGAAGCCAATTGTGCCAGCCCCTGTACGAAAGTGGTTAGAGTCTCGTGGCAGTTTGGTGATCATTTCGAAGCAATAGCTAGGTAAGATGCACTCTTTTCTCCAGGGAACGGAAACTAATATTCCAAGTCTAGTCTTCAAAAAGTAGCGTTTGTACTTCGGCAATTATCTTTATTCGATTCTTGACAGAACTGCACCCCTCAGAACCTTCCCTCGTTGTGCGTTCGAGTAAATCAATCGAATGGCGATTCCCTTTACCGTCAGAGGCAATCAATCTGCCCTCTCATATGAGGGATTTGCGACGCACTCAATCCCTCTTGTCTCTCACCAACACACAACCACGGAAGATATCACATCTCCAGCAAAATCTCAATTCATAGTCACCAGACTCCGCAAAATTTTCAGCTTTGTTGGCAAGGAAAATAAATAAGATAAATTCCAGCAATCGAATGAAGCGCATCAGATTTTCTCTCGAGTCCTGCTGAATGACTGCGGAGTACCGCCGTGGCTTTTCAACTCTCCTACTCTTTCCGAGGTTGACGCTGAATTCTGACCGAACGGCTTGAAATATGCATGCTCTACAATATCCGAGTTCTTCGAATCCCACAACAACTGATGAATAAGGCGAGCGAAAGTACAAATGAACGGAACCTGAATCCAATTTCCATATGAAGGTCGCCGACCTGGAAAAGCCATCAAATGTACTTATCACTGCCAAGGCATACAAAAGCTACGAAGAGTACAAATCTCATCTAAACGATATAGAAACTTTGTGCTCAGGTTGTATTGTATAGTGTTCCGAAACAATGCGCTGCATCTCCATCGTCGACACTCTCGGTCCTTTCGTTGGACCACTTGATCAAATGCGTTTACCCTTTTGGGCCAAACAAGCGAACCTGGTCACCATCGCGGCTAGACTCATCGAAATTGGGCCAATTCGATTCTGTTTTTAATCTCCATGTCCACGAAAGCTACTCCTCTTGTGGCTGGCCGGCTGATATAGAGGCCAATGGTCAATTACACCAACGCTATATTGCCTTGCAAGCTGCATCCGCATATTAACTTGGTACAGTACATCATGTATACCCTATTTAGGAAACAAATTGGTTTTTGTTTTGCAAGTGCGATGAATCTGGGCAAAGAAAAAGATATGCGCTGTCCATTTCAAGCCGGTGGGATAGATTGGATGTAACACTCGTTTAAAGCTATTCAGAAATGTTGGAGATTGTGCTAGGTCACACAGGGCATCTCAGCTGCAACAATAGAGGAAGGCACGGTCAGTGACATTTGGAGTTTTCAAGTCAAAGGCTTAGAAGGCCCGAAAGTCCTCTCAACAGTATTTGGATTTTGCGTTAGAATCCCCGAAAGACAACCTCTGGCTTGTCTATGGCCTTCGATCTTCGTGGATGATTTCCCTAAATACCAGCCGCTTTGAGATACCGGCTAATAACGACTTGTGGAATGTTGTGCAGTGTATGCAGATGGGAAGGATCTAGACAAGATTTCAAATTGTTCCGCAATTCAACAGCCGAAGTCCAAGCCTTGCTTTAGCCTCTGTAGCTTGGCTTCCATCAAAAATCCGGGGTAAACTTGCAACGTTTTCGGACTGCATTTTTCCTCAGCTGCATGCATGAGAAACATGGCTGAATTGCTTTCCGTCGCCAAGACAAGTGGCTTCGAAGAATACTGCTCGACTCTGTCCAAGGTGCTGTTGCGGATTTGGAAATCCCTCGCGTGACAGAAGCTTTTTGAGAATATAAATAGCTGAGGTTTCTGCTAGTTCAGAGAAGTGACGGATCACTGTTCACTTCGCCTAGCTTTTCCAACCTCGTTACTATGAAGTTCACAACTTTATTGTCTTTCATTGCCGTAGGGCTAATCGGCACTGTTGTCGCAGCCCCTGCTCCTCAAGGTATGTTGTAACCAGATCTTCGGGACTACTCGCTAGAATAGGAAGGTGGTTAACAAATGAATAGATGAGACCCCGAAAAGCCAGCGCCAGTAGGTGTGACGATCTGCAACATCGAATGCATTGCAGGTTATCATCTTGAGCTTGATTCTACTGGTACCAAGTGTGTGTGTATCAAAGATACTCTTTTGACAGAGAAGAGCTGCTTGGTCAAGAAAATCTGCCCAAAAGGCACCCACCCTGTCGTATGTTTACTTACACGGACATTCAAAAGTACGAACCGCTGACCGATACGACTTTAGTGGTATCCCCTAACTCGAACTTGTCCGTGTGAAAAGGACCTTGTTACAGACCCTGCCGCAGACTGTTTGAAGCAATTGTGTAAAGTTGGCTGGCACCCAGTAAGTATACAAACAAGTATATTCGTACTTGTGTACTGTACTAATTACTTGCTTTCATACAGGTCTGGGATCCTTTGACTAAGACTTGTAAATGTGTCCCGGATTATCCCACTGCAGACTCCTGCCTGAAGACGCTCATCTGCCAGAAGGGATATTCTCCTGTCTGGAACCGTACGTACAAAACTCTCCTTATGACCTGCCTTCTTCCAAGAGAGCAGCCAAACGATCAAACCCTCAATAATGTCAAGTGATTACTGCTAACATTTGATAGCAACGACGTTCACTTGCACATGCGTCAAGGATGTTGTGGTACCTGACCCCGCCGTCGAATGTGAGTCTCAACTTCTCAACCCCACCGATGTTCTCTGGACACACTTTCCGTTAAGCCTTTGATCGATTGAAGCTAATTGAGATGGGTTTCAGGTTTGAAAAAAGTTTGTGATGTTGGATATCACCCAGTGGTAAGTGAAAGCGTCCAATTTTATGGTACATCTGACTAACTAAGAGTGATAGTGGGATCCCACCACAAAGATTTGTTCTTGTGTCAAAGACGCCGACCCAGCAGCTGATGTAGGTCTCCAGCTTCTCATAGAGTAGATTACTGGTGTCCTGTCGACTGACGTGTCAACTATCATAGTGTCTGAAGAAAGTCTGTCCAACAGGTTACCACCCAGTCGTAAGTGTATCCTCTTAATCTCAAGCGGCTCTACTAATAAATACTTCAGTGGAATGCCACAACGAAAATCTGCAATTGCGAACCCGACATTACACCAGAGATCAAATGTTTGAAATACACCACATGCCCTGCAGGCTCACATCCTGTATGGTATCCGAACACAGGGGCGTGTCCTTGTGAGCCCGACATAACACCGGAGATCAAATGCCTCAAGTACACAGTGTGCCAAACTGGCTATCACCCCGTCTTCAACGCATCTACTCAGACATGTACGTGCGAACCCGACGTCGTTATCGATCCTGCAACGAAATGCATCAATGAAACCATTTGTGCAACAGGATTCCACCCGGTTTATTACCCAGCAACAGGAAACTGTACTTGCGAACCGAATGTTGTTGTGGATCCAGAAAAGGAGTGTTTCGCTAGCTTGCAATGTCCAAAAGGCTATCACCCCGTTGTATGAATTCCCTTCTATTTTTAAAACCACAACACTAATTTATGCTTCTATAGTATAACGCCGCGACCAAAAAGTGTTATTGCGCAGCCGACATCATAATCACCGAGCCGGAAACCAGATGCCTAAATCTCACTGTCTGCGATAAGGGGTTCCATCCAGTAAGTTCCAGCGAGACCATCACCTTCATGTAGGGATAACTCAGCTGACACAAGATATAGGTATTCTATCCCCTGACGGGCAAGTGCGTGTGTGAACCCGATCCAACCAACGAAGAACTCGAATGTCTCAAGAAAATCAAGTGTTCTCGAGGTTTTTACCCTGCTTGGATACCAGAAACACGACAGTGCTTGTGCCTCCCCAATCCGTCTGATGAAGAGCTGAAGTGCAGGATGACGATTTGTGATAAGGGATGGGTGCCAGTTTGGTTTGCAGAGTGGAAGTTCTGCAAATGTATTCCTGAAGAACTGGCTGCCGATTTTCCCTGGTAGTGAAGTGATAGGGAAGTCAATGAACGGGGAAGTGGACTGAGATCGTGGCGATTTGGTGCAAAGTAGAAGATGGGAAAGGGGGTTCAATTGAACATTTTGGTAGTTTGCATAAGACCTCATGTTTGAATGCGTAGCATAGAAGTGAGGGTGCCTGTGTGAAATGTCCTGTCGCTTCAGTTACCATATGTTATTAGGAGAGAGAACTCGAAATGTGGGGATGAATGAAAAGATTCGCGTTCTCATAAAGTATTGTTTCTTCAAGGAGGGTGAGGTGAGGATGAAACAGTATATGATTTTGGAAAGTCCTCGACAATCACGCACATCATCAAACCAAAGTTGGGCAGACCTTTTGACAAATTCTGTTTTCTATTTCATGCAATCTGCTTTCGAGCATATGTGTATAGCCCACAAACGCAGTTTTCTCACTCCATGTTATCAATATTACTCCCCCGCCACAACAAATGCCGTGCAGTCAAGTTCATCCTTCAGTATTTGTTGATCGGTACACTCTCTCACGTTGTCCAGATCATTCAAAGAGATTTTACCATCTTTGTTCGCCTCCCAATTGTTTTTGCACATTCCACCACTCTTGTAACCCAGCTTGTGCAGCTTGGAGAGAACTCTCAGACATGCCCCCAGATTTTGAGGACCTACCACTTCCAAACCATCACGGCACTCTACAAAATATCCTATGGCTCTCCCGTCCTCCATGACATGGCCTAGAAATTCACTTACGATATCATGGCCTTGCAGCATCTTCCTCACCACTGTTTCGTGCTCGATCGTCGGCAGTTTATTCGCAAAGTTCATGCATCTCATGAACACCAATCTCGTTCCAAATTGATGGTGTGTGACAAAGTGCAGTGTGGAATAAATGCCGAGAAGACGTTTCACTTTGTGGAACTCGATGCGTACTGGATGCCAAAGATATTTGACCCCTGGCAGATCTATCCTTTCACAATTGTGGAAGAAGTTCCGTCTCGTCTTAGGATCCTTGGAAATGAAGGCATGGTTCCAGTCACCGGATGGAAAGGGTGGCAAAAGAGACAGGACATGCGATCCAACTGATCCAACGTCCTTGTATCCGTGTTTTCCCCGCCCAGGGATGGCTCCAGAAGTAGCCAAGACATATTTCACTGTCTTCCCATCCACCAAGATACGGTGTACACCATCACCGGGTTCTACACAATCAAAGAGACTGGCAAGGTGCACCAAGTTGCTGGTTTGGGAGGGCATGAGGACCGAGGAAACCACGTGGTGACGTGGTGAACTGGATGGTCAAGAGTAATGTTTACCGCAGCGTCGATGTCGATGTCTTGTATGTGCTGTTGTAAATGTAAATATTGAAAACCGATGCTGATGTTGCTGAAGGACAGAAGGAGGAAAAATTCGTAAATCTCTGTTGGGAAGGAGATTCAACACGGTTGTAACTTTAGTTTACCTTGTGATCCTGCCATTTTAGCGAAATATTTGTTGTTCTTCTTCCGATTTTGGCTTAGCTTGTTCCTGATGAAGGGACCACGAGAGCATCACGCATTTCAGTTAGCACCGCGGCGACCTTTGGCTATTTCATCAGTCAAGAGAAACTTTCCTAGGCGTTACGACGTAAATGTAGCATCTTCCAGTCGGACTGGTAAGTCAAGCTTCATTCTATTGCGATTCTGAGGAACTTGATTCTTGGATTTTGATTGAGTGGGCACGGGCTGGCCCGCGGCAACAGCGCTTTTACAAACACTCAAGTAACACACAAACCATTTTGATTGTTCAACGATATCCTCTCCGTCGGTCACCACCAAGGCTTCGAGAGAGAACCATATCCGCGACTGAATTAATCACTGGATCACTACCGACAAGAGACGGTGCCAATTGTTAACCTTCATCCATGATCGGGAATGTTGATAACCGGGGCAGGTATCGGGATGGCTCCGGATGAGAACACAGCCATTCTTGGCTTTCCTAGAAAACCTTATTCGAGTCATTGACACGATAAAGTTGGGATATAGCGAACTGACATTTAGACCCTGGTTTTGCAAGGAGATAGCAGCAAGCAATGGAACGCATTGCGAAATGGAAGGAACGCGGAGTGCGAAGCAAGAATTCCACAAATCATGATCAGTGTTTGAAACCGAGAAAATGCGCGAATATGCTTTGTTGGGGAAAAGAAAACCTTGATCTTGGTCTTCTGCGTTGGAGTCGGGTAGTTCATACAAAAGGAAAGAATGATTGATTTGCTGGCATGTTGCGATCCTTACCGTAATGTTGGGGGGATATCTCTTGGCGCTGTATAGGAGTGAGTGATTTAAAAGTCGAAGATGTTGTACAGTAGGTAGGTACACAAGATTACGAAAAGACTCAAAGAATGAGCTGTTGTGGAAAGACCCGTCATATGTAGTGCATCTATCAGCATGAGCGACATGGTAAGACACGAACAAGGGGCCAAAAATATGTTGTCCTTCATGCCTGAATAATCGTCAGCGTCGCATGCAAGCTGAATATATCCAGAGATAGGATATAATCCAAAGGGAAAAGATAATCAGACAAAATGACAACTCAGATTCACAGGGTAACACCAATTGAAATGGAATCTCTTTCCACGTGTAAGCTGAGAAGCGAAGACGTGATTTGGATAGCCTGGGATAATATTAATATACCGACTTTTCCAGCTGGTGTGTTGTTACACAAAGAAATGATTTGGGTGGTGCGGAGGCCAAAACTCCAGCGACGCAACTCGTATGGGTTCCGAGATATTCTCGTGGAATTAAGCTAGATGGTGTACTTCAGTATGCAAGGGCGGGAAGGATTAAGAGGCACAGAATTACTCAGGAAACAATATACATTACTGTGATTTTAATGTTTTGACATAAAGTTCAAAGCAATACACCAAACCCGTGGGATGCACGCCAAGATCATAATGCCTTGGCTCAATTTGGCGATAGGTATGATACGAACAAACAACAACCACATCTTTAGCTCCAAACATGGAATTGATAATTAGACTTTTGTATTAGAGAATGGCATTGGTAACCCCTAGACGATTCTAACCTTTTAGATGTATGCCGTATGCGTAGTCGTTTCACGCAGCAAGGGTCCCGTTATTGATGTTTGATCTCAACTTAGCGTGCACGAACAGCAAGCAGTGGAAATGCCCCCAACTCTCTGCATGCACTTTGATGACGATCCAAGACTGCCAAGTTGTCACTGCCAACAGGATGTTCCGGAACAGTGGAGTCTACGGAGAGTAGAAATTGCTTCAAATTCACAGCACTGCCTTGCTTGGAAGTCCGTTTTTACTCGGTACCGTCTCATTGGCGATTCCATACCAAATTGATTGGGGAGGAGTGACGCCGCTCTCGGTTTTGTCCTTGTTGTCCTTGTTGTCGCTATTGACGTTCTTGTTGTTGTCATGCATCTGCTGGCCTTTGCTTCTTCCTCCTCCTCTGCTTTTCTTCTTTCTTTTCCCTCTATTGTTTGTGGTGCTTGTCTTCTCTTTCATTGACCTCCTATCTTTTGTTGACCTCTTTCCTGTACTCGTTGTCCACCTTCCCTCGGCTGCCGTGGATAAGCCGATAAGCGTGCCAAGCAAGCTTGTTTTGGTGCTAGTCCCATTGCCGTCGGTCGTGGGTCTAGATGCCGGGTTGTTGTCTCTTCACAATTCCACCTCGACATTATTTGCTGCTTCAATCTCCTCTTGCTCTCTCCCTTCGATATCGACTGCTCCTCGACTCTCCTCATCCTACAATCGCCCTCCCCTTACGATTGCCTACTATCTCGCCCTATATCTTCGAAGCCTCGACCTCCTTCCTCTCCCCTTCTAAACCCCCACCTTCATTTACGATCACGATCACAATCACGATTACATCCAGCGCCAGCTCATCAGACCTACTGGCGCAAGCTCGCACAATCACCCCATATCACTCCCGTTGACGATGAACATTACATCTATACCCAACGCTGTCCAGGGTGTTAGTGACCTTTAACATCCGCTCGCGACAGCTCCCCAATCTGCCACAGCAGCAGAAAAGAAAATACCACAAAGGCGATCCATCCCTTAGGCTCTTGAACCGTCTTTAGATTGTAACTCCAACACCCTCAAGAACTACATACACCTCAGCAGCACAATATCACGTCACCCGCACCTCTCACCGATTCCTTACGAAAGCCAATTGCAACCCAAATATTTCCAAGGCACTGCCATTCATACCACGCACACAATCCCTAAGATACCGATCCAACACAATCATGGTTTCTTTTAAGACTGCATGGTCGGCAGTGTACCGAGTCCTTCACGCCGTAAAGCCTCCTTTCATGTCAAGAGATCCATACTTCAATTTCTTGACCTACCATTGTAGGTTTCCAAATCTTTGGTCGCGCATCCAAATGATGTACTAATTCTTGCTGGAGACTTCTATATCATTGGCATGACCTTTATCGCATCCGGACTTCTGATGGGTGGCGGTCATGAGCTCACTTACATTGAAGCACTTTTCATGGCTTCGAGTGCTGCAACACAAACCGGTATGAATGTGGTGGATGTCAATTTGATGAGCACTTGGCAACAGACAGTTCTCTACTTCGTTCCCCTGGTCACAAACCCAATCTTTATCAATACCTGTCTCGTTGGTCTTCGCATCTACTGGTTTCAGAAGCGGTTTGAAGAAATGGTCAAAGAAGCTTACAGGGTTCGACATGGCCTTGGGAGAACTTTTTCCAGAAGCCGAACGAGAGGACGAGACGTGGCAGACGAGGAACGAGGTATTGATGGACGCAATATCATTGTGATGCATGGAAATACCAGACCAAATACCGCTGGCACTGCCGATGTTGGCGAAGGTGTCGAGGGGTTCCCCGTAATGCGTAAGGAAGACGAAATCGTTGTGGAAGGCCCTTCCCCTGGTAGTAGTTCAAGTACGTCGGCCGCAAGTGGTCCTGCGTCAAGTTCTACCTCCGACTCTGAATCTGAACACGAAAATCAGCTCAGACCTCAAATTACCTTTGCCGATCAAGTTAGACCAAGTGATGGACTGTTGAGCCCTGGAATGATACCATCTTCGCGAGCAAATACCGAGCAGCACATTGCCATCGTGGAACGACAAAGAAACCGAGATATCGACGCAGTCCTACGAATTCCGAGCCCAAGAGATGCCGAGAATGGTGTTGCTCCTCAAGCAGTACCAGAGTCTGACCAGGTTTCTCGAATCAATTCCAGACGAGCATCTATATACTCCAGGATCAGCACTAGCGACCTGCCACCAGCGCCAAGGCGAGCCATCACAATTGCAGAACCTCCGCGCCCTTCTGAGGGTCAGCGACCGCGAGGCGACACAATAACGATTGCTGGGGCTTTGAAACTCCGGAGACCTAACTGGACACGTAGATCATCGAAAGATAGCAATGGCGACGATGAGAACGATGTTGAGCTTCGTCCAATTCGTTCGAGGATACCGACCTTGAGAAGCATGACATCTTACTTTAAATCTACGGATGCCCCGGCAATGCCCTACCTTAGTTGGAATCCTACAATTGGGCGCAACTCAAACTTTGACGATCTTAACGAGGACCAGATGAACGAACTGGGTGGCATCGAGTACAGGGCTTTGAATACACTGAAGTGGATCAATATTACCTACTTCCTTGGTTTCACTGTTTTTGGTATCCTTGGCCTCTTGCCATGGATCATCCAAAGCCCCAAGTACGGACAAGTTGTTGACAACGCTGGGCAGGGGCGTGCATGGTGGGCCATTTACACGTCCAGCACTGCCTTCAACGACGTAGGCTTTACTCTGACGCCTGATAGCATGCTATCATTTAGTGATGCTCGGTGGCCTTTGATCTTGTTGAGTTTTCTCATCATTCTCGGCAACACTGGTTTCCCGATTATGCTTCGATGTATCATCTGGATTTTGTCAAAAATCACTTCACCAGATAGTGGACTAGGTCAAGAAGTTCGGTTCTTACTTGACCATCCCCGTCGCTGTTTCACCCTTTTGTTTCCTTCAAATGCAACCTGGTGGCTCTTTGCTGTCCTTGTGATATTGAATGCCACTGATCTCTTCTTCTATGTTGTTCTTGATGTAAGTCTCGGCACAATTTGGTTCGAGGAGCATTGACTGATCCAAACTAGATTCATAACAAGGCATTTGCAGGGACCCCCGTTGATATCCGAGTTCTCAATGGATGGTTCCAGGCTGTGTCAACAAGAACAGCTGGTTTAACGGTTGTAGATCTGACGGTGCTTCAGCCTGCTGTCCAGGTGTCGTACCTTATCATGATGTATATCTCCATTCTCCCCATCGCCATCTCGGTCCGAAAAACCAACGTGTACGAAGAAAAAGCATTCGGTGTCTACAGCAACCCAAACCAAGAATCAGATCCTTCCTACATTAGCGACCATATCAGAAATCAACTGTCGTTCGACTTGCCTTTCATCACTGTCGGCTTCTTCCTAGTATGTCTCGTTGAGGGGAGTAATATCAATCCTGAGGATACCAGATTCAACATGTTTGCAATTCTTTTCGAAGTTGTTTCTGCATATGGTACAGTTGGACTCAGTCTAGGCTACACAAGTCTTAATTCGTCCTTCTCCACAGTCCTGAGGCCAATTTCGAAACTAATTATCATTGCCATGCAAATACGTGGTCGACATCGTGGCCTGCCTTACGACCTTGATAGAGCCGTGCTTCTCCCAAGTGAAAAACGTCAGCGTGAGGAAGCCGAAGCCACGATACAACGTCGCCTTTCTACCGTCTTCTCTGAGGATGATGGTACTGGTGCTTCTCTTTACAGAGGTCGGTCCCGAACGCCTGCGATGGAGCGTGGAAACATTATTACTGGCCTCTTTCACCCTGGTCCTACAGCACCAAGACACCGCCGCGGGACTTTTCGTGATGACATGGGACGGCCTGCAACAAGGCGTTCCAGCGTTGGCGCAACAAGTATGGTGTCCGGACGCGACACGGGTGGACTTGGCCAAACTACCGGATCGTTTCTTCCAAGCTTCTTCTCTCGCACCGGCAATGGCACCGGGGTGTCTCCAAAGCCTGAAGGGAGGCGTTCGTTCTATCAAGAAGGCGTCAATCCACCTCCAAGTCAAGGCGAAGGTGCGGTCACTCAGCCCAAAGATGAGGGCCGCTCTGTTTAATAATCTTTTTTCTTTTGGCGGAAAGGGCGGCTTTTTCTTCTAAAAAATATCTGGAGAACAGTGTTATTACGGCGAGATTTTCCATTGGTCATACTTAGCAAGCGGGTGTTTTTGCATTAGAGTGGTCCCGCCGCTACTTCGATATTTTCTTTACCACTGCAGGGTTCCAGACGTGATGAAAGTCTTTCGCTTCTTTCTTCATTCGGTGGTCAAGAAGTCTTTGTAGATTGGCGCTGATGGAGTCCATTTGGTGGGTGGTCCATGTCTCTTTCTGCGTATTTGAGCCTTGAGTCTTTGCGAGTTGCTCTCCGCGATATTATGTCGGAGAGCGATGTAAATATTGTTACTGTAAATGACATTGGGTGTGTAACAAGACTGTATTGTAAATATTGATGATGATAGAAAATACGGGTTGGATAGAATGAATTTTTTGTAAGAGCCAAGAGACTTGAACTTTGCCTATCTTTTGTACCTATGTGTACGTAGATTTATATAAATTCGGGAAGCTTTGTTATTGCCATTATTTTTATGTAACTAAAAGTAGCTCGTGTATATCACTAACGTCTTGGTTTTTCCTTCGTCTTTATTCCAACCATGGAATACGCCGAAACACGATGTTTGCACCTACGGACTTTCCTAATTGAGCCCAAAAGGTGGGGTAAATGCCCCAAAAGGAGGGGTTATTTCAATCACGCTGCGAACAAAACTTCACATCAAATCTCACTACACTTGATATATCATATTAAATATCCCAGAGAGCCTCCCCTAGATTCTCATCTCTATCCCAGTAGTCAAAATTTCCCCCTCCCCCCAACACTCAATTCCCAACCCTCTATCAACAACACAAAAAATCAAAGACCAGAAACCAAAAACCCGTAAAAATGGCCAGCACACGCGCAACAACGCTCAACGTCTCGATCAACGACCTCGCCAAAATGATCGATCACTCCCTCCTACACCCAACCATGACCGACGATTTCGTCGCCAACGGCCTAGAGATCAGCAAGAAATACGGCGTGGCTACCGCCTGTGTGAAGCCGTACCACATCCTCTTCGCGAAGAAGATCTTGGAGGGGTCCGGCGTCGGCGTTTGTCCTGTCATTGGCTTTCCGCATGGGAATAGCTCGACGGAAGTTAAGGTCTTTGAGGCGAGGAGGGCGGCTGAGGAGGGTGGAAGTGAGGTTGATAGTGAGTTTTACTTCCTGGGATGGATGAGATAAAGGGTTTTATCACTTGAGGGGAATGAATGCTAACATTGTGGTATTGCAGTGGTTGTCAATAGTGAGTTCAAACTCTTTTTGTGATTTTGAACAAAAGAAATGATTAGATGATTGGTGCTTTTGCAAATTTGATACATACACTGACTTTTTGGGATTGATCAGTCGGGCGAGTGTTAAGTGGAAAATGGGAGTTCGTGAAGAACGAGATTCGATTGGTAAACGAAGCTGTTGTTGAAGCCGGCTCAATTCTCAAAGTCATTTTCGAGAACGACTGTAAGTTTTCCCTCTTTCTCTTCTATTACCAATACGAGAAAACACATACATCAGAAAAATCTACATATATCCCTAGCAAAACTAACCTCAACCGAAAGACCTCGGCGACAAAGAAATCATCAAACTCTGTGAAATCTGCTCCGAGATAGGCGTAGCATTCGTCAAGACCTCCTCAGGCTACGGCTTTGTCAAGCAGCCCAACGGCGATTACAACTACAAGGGCGCCACCATCGCTCATCTCGAACTGATGAAGAAGCACGTGACTGGAGATGTCAAGATCAAGGCTGCCGGCGGAGTGAGGAATTTGGATGATCTGTTGAGAGTTATGGCTGTCGGTGTTAGTCGTGTGGGTGCGACAGCCACTGGGGATATTTTGGAGGAGGCAACGAGGAGGGGGATTGGGCAGGAGAGGGTTGATGTTAAGGTGCCAGAGTTTTTGGAACCGGGTGCTGAGACGGGTGGGTATTAAGGTCATAGGTAGACGTGGGATTTGAAGAGAGAGGAAGAAAAAAAAGTATTCATGGAAATTGAGTTATACCCAGTTATGAGGTTTTAGTCTTTGGGAATGTGTTTTCCGGAAAACGCTCTCGCAAATGCCACCATAAATTTCAGTAGTGAGTCGCTTGTTCCGGATATTTGTGTTTGATTTCCAGTATCGCTTACGCTCCACTGCCAAAGCAGACGTAATACTTAGCACGGTTAATTTTTCAATTCTTTTCAACTTATATATATTTTTCGTTTTTCAGGTTTTTCACTTTTCAATTTTTTTTAATTTCTAATTTCTTAGTATTTTAACTTTTTTAAATTTCGACTTTTCAACCTTTTTAAAGGCGAGACACGTGTGACTAATCAGCTACTATATAAATTGCTTCTACCTAGTTAGATAAATTTTCTTCTTGCTTATATAAAATACGATTTGCGTTCGCTGTGGCAGCGGGAGATATCAAGAATATGTACTTTTGTCAGCATGGCAAATAGGTGCCAAGGCCCTCTGATATCCAAGCACCAAGAGCCTACGATGAGGATTACGTGCTACAGAAAAAGGCAATCCTTCCCAATGCCAACACGAGATGGAAAGGTACATTTTATGTCTGCCTAAAAAAAAAAAAAAGAGGGAAAAAATCTGATGATAGTGATGTGATACTGTACTGCCTTTCCTTGACTGTTCCTTGGAAGATCATATCATGCATGCAAGAATGCGGCAAAACACACCGGCTTCTCCGAGAAGTACAGTAAAGCATGGTACTTAGTTGTAACTTGTAAGCTTGTGCATTTGCGATTATTGTACTGTACCAAACTTTGGATTTCGTTGAATTGGTGGTTTGAAAAATTTATTGCATTATTCCTTCCTAAATGGGTCGAGCCCGTCGGAGGGGTGGGTGGTAGGTCGGCTAGGATCAAAGGTGAAGTGGGATGAGGTCTTAAGAGGAGAAAGAGCCTCAATTTCAAGTGGTTGGTGGTGATTTGAGTGTACAGTACAGTACAATACTGTGGAACTTTTTTTGCGAAGATTATACTTTCCTTAATTTCCTTCCGGTTAATTTGGAGAGAACTCTTAGCATACAAGGCTTATTTTGTATGGAATAGTTTGAGTCTGTGGTGGTTCTGATCCGTAGCCCCCTCTCCTCTGTTGAGAGAGGGCTGGATTCCAAGCACAACAGTAAGTCAGTCATTTTTGGTACATGATCAATTATTCTGCGCCAAATTTCGGATACTTGCCTTAATAATCAATATTGGACACTTGGGGAGAAACATGGTTCTCGTGATAGGTTTCAGCCCATGAGAGTTCACTCTGTAGTTGAGAGACAACGAGTAATTTACACTTTCGTGAAGCACCACCACAACACTATTTCGAACCGAGATGTATACTCTCATTTGAGTCAAGTACACTTAATCAACTTACTGAGAAGAACCTTCCAAACTCCTCACTAAAATATCTCCAAAATTTCACTCCTCTCGATAATTACTTTTTTCTTTCTCTTAATTTTCACCCAATTGCTTCCGAGTATTCCGTTCCAAATCGCCACTTTTCCTCGTTCTTTGGTGGCTTCTGCACCCCAGTTTTGCGTCAACACGAAGGAGGCCCCCCACTATATGCCAATGGTGCCAAGACCCATGCCGTCAGCTCGGAGCTTGTTATGTAACGTTAACAAGCTGCGAAGCTCCAAACAAAACAAAACATCCTCAACTCTCCCATCTTCCCACCACAAACAGTCGAAGCGCGAGAGGGTTTTCTGCACCAAAAGATGTGTGTGTGAAATTGTGATCACGAGCTACAATCTGATAAGATTGTTATTGGGAGCCACCAAAAGCCACAAGCTGGTGGGAGCACTTTAGACTACAACCTTACTACTATGCACGACTCACATGTACTGCACCACACACAACTACGGATACGGTACCGAATCCACACATAGCTTTAGCAGTGTCGATCCCTACCTTTTTTTCTGCAAGCTTATGAATACCGCCAATTGATCAGGATACTAAAAGGCTTGTACGGGTTTAGTCCTTCTCGCACACTCCGATCACCCTGTTACATCGTCCGAACGATGGGAACGATGTGCTTGCTCATGGGAAGGGCTGGGATCATGATCCTTCTCGGGCTTGAGACATATCCATTTCTAACTGGTTGATCCATTCACATAGTCTTGTCTCTCGGAACCACTAGACCGGGATGGAGCGAATAGAAAGCCTGCGTGAGGGTGAGGGTAAGGGTTCAGGGTCGAAGAGAGGAGAATTTGCGAGTAGCTAGGTTCGGGTCAGTCGACGTATGAGTGGCGTGGCGCGGAAAGAGTTTCGATCTGATAAGAAGTTTATCAATCTGACTTTTTCCCCCTCGCGCTTGTTTGTTTTCATCTCTCACTTGTTTATATATTCGGCTTGTGCACCATTTCTACGTATTTATTGCTGGACCTTCGACGAGATTCAGAAGTTTCTTCTTGAGAGACTTTCGCTTATTGAGTGACACTTGTCATACGTCACACATTCTGGATTCTTGATTGTGTGCTCCTCCTCTCTGAGAGCGGTTCATATCTTTCTCTCGATATTATTGAGCTTGACATTAGCTCTCTCATAATCTCAAGCAGATTAAAACCCATCTGTTGGAGTATCAACAGATTCCCCCACAATGTCGCACTCCGACTCATCTCCCACACGGGAGCACCTCCCCACATCTCAGGATGAAAAACATCCCACTCCCTCGAACCGACGGTCAGCAACGACGACAACAATAATCTCCTCGGCAAGAAAAGCCCTGGTGTACAGCGTATCGAAGCCATCTCAGCCACGCTCACCAAAACCGATCGCATCTGTCTCTTCCTGAGCGTCTTCCTCATCGCTTACTGCTACACGCTGGACGGAACGCTGAGATACGCGTACCAGCCCGCGGCCACGGACAGTTATAAAAGCCATTCGTTGCTTTCGACCGTCAATGTCTTGAGAGGCGTCATTGCTGCGGCGGCTCAGCCGACAGCTGCAAAAATTGCCGATGTGTTTGGTCGTCTTGAGTGAGTTGCCCATGATTTGTGAAATTCTCCGGAAACTGACTTTGTACAGACTTGTCCTGGTATCAGTCTTTTTTTACCTCCTGGGTACGATTATTGAAGCCTGCTCCAATAACGTAGGTTTAAAATTCTCGAGGTGTTGCTCCAGCTTTAGTGGTGTTGACCCTATCTCCCTCCACCCGGTTAATATTTGAGTCCAGCAATACTGACTGGGGTTTTAAGGTCTCATCATTCTGTGCCGGAGCTGTATTCTATCAGATTGGATATACCTGTGTGATCCTTCTGGTTGAAGTCATCATCGCAGATACAACTTCCATGAGGTCACGTGTTTTCTTCTCCTACATCCCAGCCATGCCATTCTTGATAAACACCTGGATATCCGGAAACGTCTCAGCTGCTGTTCTAGGGGCCACCACATGGAGGTGGGGCATTGCAATGTGGACAATTATATACTTCGTTTGCGCTCTTCCTTTGATCTTTACGCTCTGGAATACTAGCCGAAGAGCTCGCAAGAACGGAGCACTTGACAACTACAAATCCTCCTTCCAACATCTCGGAGCTGCGAAGCTGGCCGTACAGTTATTCTGGCAGCTCGATGTCATCGGTATAATCCTTCTTATTGCCGTCTTCGCACTCATCCTTGTGCCTCTCACAGTCGCTGGTGGAGTAGTCACAACTTGGAAAACAGCTCACGTTATTGCACCGCTCGTCATCGGTATTCTTTGTATTCCAGTCTTCATCCTCTGGGAAAGAGCTGCTAAACACCCACTGGTTCCCTTCTACCTCCTCAAAGACCGTGCTGTCTGGGCTGCCCTTGGAATAGCCTCGTTCCTGAACTTCGCCTGGTATCTCCAAGGAGGCTTCCTATACTCGGTCCTGATCATCGCCTTTGACTTCGACATTATGACTGCCACGCGAATCTCCTCATTCTACTCCTTCTTCTCCGTCCTCTCCGGTATCATAATCTCATTCGTGATCTTCAAGATCCGCCGCCTCAAATACATCATCGTTGCCGGTACGTCTCTATTCATGGTCGCCTTTGGGCTCTTGATCAGATTCCGCGGCGGCAGTGGAAGTAGTGCCAAATCAGGTGTCATTGGTGCCCAAGTTCTGCTGGGTATTGCAGGTGGTTTGTTCCCTTACCCTGCACAAGCATCGATTCAATCCGCAACTCAACACGAACATGTCGCTGTGATCACTGGTCTCTACCTCGCCTGTTACTCGATCGGTTCTGCGCTCGGAAACTGTGTCTCCGGTGCCATCTGGTCGCAAACACTCTTCAACACCCTTCAGACCAACCTAGCTTTCACGAACAACGCGACATTGGCAGCTACATTCTATGGCTCGCCATTGAGCACGGTGTATGAGTTCCCAGTAGGAACGCCAGAGAGAACGGCGATCATACATAGTTATCAACATGTGCAGAGATTGTTGTGTATCACTGGTATTTGCTTGTGTGTGCCGCTCATATTCTTTGCGATGTGTCTGAGAAATCCAAAGTTGAGCAAGGAGCAGAGTCAACCGGAAGCCGAAGAGGGCCATAGTAAGTAATCCTTTAATCTCTTTTTTCTAAAGAAAAGCATTCTATCCCTCTCCTCTCGAGGTTTAATTGCTTCCTCATGGGAACGCAAGAAAAGGCTAACATTGCTCTTCCGCAGTCATCCGCTAAAGAAATTAAGCGAGTCACGCAGATGGACTTCCTCCCAACCGTTCGAGGACAAGAACACTTCACACCAATCTTTGATATCTTTATTGTTACACCAGGCGAAAGTGATGCCATTTTTATTTCATATGAAGTGTGCGTTCATTTTGGTCTCCAAGGGAAAAAACAGTTGGCTTTCCATTACATCTGTGTAGTGTGTAGTGCGGTGTTGTGAGGAATATCCGTCTGCTGTACTGGCCGGGGCAGGAACGAGGAAATGGTGTTAATTATTAATATAATAAGGAAATTTAATGTTCACAAATTGTTCTCGTCTCGCTTATGACTTGAAAAAGGTCCCCTGGACCAAGACTGCCTTCCCGCTCCCTCCACCAACAGAAGGGAGGCGATGTTTTAGGGGCGAGTGACGCTCTGATGGCTCTCCCAAGGCCCTGCGGTGGAGGTGGAGAGATCTCTTCGTCTCTCCGTCTTTTGCGTCTTTTCAACTTTTTATCTTTTACGTCTTTTCGTCTTTTCGACTTTTCGACTTTTCGACTTTTCATCTTCTCGTCTTTTAACCTTTTATCTTTCCGTCTTTTTATCTTTTCGACTTTTCGACTTTTCGACTTCATATCCTTAACGTCTTTTTAAATTTTTAACCTTTCGCCTTTTATATATTTTCAACTTTTCAACTTTTCGTCTTTTCGTCTTTTCGTCTTTTCGTCGATTCTAGAAATTTATATTTAATTTCTAGTAAATAAAAAATATGTGCTATGGTCTCTATATTAGATGTATAAAAATAAAGACCAGCATGCCATGGGCGCGAATTTCTGATACTCCTCCACAGTTTGAATTGCAGTGCATCGCTTCGCTTCGTTGAGAAAGAAAACAAAGACTCCAAGATTCGGCTAATTTCAGAGAAATAGCAAGATTCTGAAATTATTCTTCAAATTATTCTTCAAATTATTATTCGCATTATTTGACATACACTTCACAACTCAACTACCTAGATACACAGCCCTAAAAGGAAGGTCCAGCCTTCTAGAACAAAGTGCAGACCTCGGGAACGGGAAGTGATCCCCGCCGTCAAATCACGTGTATGTGTGGGGGTCAAGCCAGTCCAGTCGATTTTTCAGCATTCTGCCATTCCGTATCAGATCTCGTTGATTCGATAAGGTCCAGCAACGGAACAGCCACCACCACCACCACCATGAACAGCCTGCTGTTCACCCCGATCTTGTCGTCCCTCAACTCCTGCCGCCGCCGCTGCTGTCGTCAAGCCTCTCCCTAACAACCCATGTCTTCTCGAATCACGAAATGCCTCCGAGAATACGGACAATCGAAGGGTCATGTTGGAGCTGCAAGGAGAGGAGAGTGATCTGCGATCTCAAGACACCCGCATGCGACAAGTGCCAGAAGATAGGGCGGGAGTGCAGCTACGGCAAAGTACGCCTGCGATGGACGGATTGTGTCGCATCGAGAGGAAGATTGGCTGGGAAGAAGATACCTGCGATTTTTCAACCACCTCTGCTATTGCGACAGAGTTCCGATGGCCATATGCTCTACTTTGAGAAGGAACTGCTTCCGCGCTTCAACTTATCGAATACCGTCCCGCACCTCAACCTGGATTTCCTCTCCAAAGATCCCATCCTAATGCAGAGCGTTATCGCCGTGAGTAACGCGCACTATGCCTATCGTTCCGCGAACGTTCAGGCGCTTTGTCTGGAGACCATACAGGGCAGGAATGAAGCATTAAAGTTGTTTAGACAACATCTGATGGTGGAGCATTCGGACGAGATCAACCAGTCGCTTTTCATCGCCAACGTGCTGCTCTGTATTCTTGATGGCATCATCGAGCCGACGAAGGATAGCTCTGCAACACATTACCATCTTGTTGGAGGGAAGGCTATTCTGAAGCAGTGGGCCGGAATGCGCGATGTATTCACAGCGAAACAAGAGTTGCCCATTCTCATGTTTTCCATCTTCGCAACGATGGATCTCACTCACTCCCTGCTCATCGGCGACCAACCCTTCTTCGAGTCCAACGCCTGGGCCGAATTTGGGGATTCCGAACCATGGTGGGGCAATGTTAAAGCGAACGACCCTTTCCTCGAGACGATGGCCATCATCTCTCAGCTCGCGAGCTACGGATTCGAGGTTCGAAATTGCCGGAATACAGTGCAGATTGGCACACTGCTATCTATACAAATGGCCCTTGAACAACAAGGTCCCGACACCTACATAAAGCAGGAGGATGGAACACAAGAGAGACCTGGTTGGGGAGCATTTTGCTCTGTGTATCGATATTCGGCGTCGGTATATCTCTATCGCGCGCTCAGTGGGCTTGATGTGAACCACGAGTTAGTCCAGAAAACTGTTAAATCATGCATGGATTTGCTGGCCGGAACCGATCTCACGGAAAGCCTCCATCATTGCATTCTTTTCCCTCTCCTTATCGTTAGCTCGCACTGTCTTCTTCCTGCGCAGCGAGCTACGACACTGAAGAGTCTCTTCACAACGTCGAGGTACTTGAGCTTCGAGAGTTTACGTTCTCTGCAGGAGTTCCTGGAGAAGAGGTGGGCGAAGTTGGATGCGGATCCGAAAACGTTAGAATGGTCTTGGTGGGAGTACTTTGATGAAATTGCCAATGTATCCTGTTTGTTCTGAGAGGCCAAACTGAAGATGGCACATCCTTTGGTGGCCGTTCCACTAGGTACTTTCTTTCTCTTGCCTTTGAGAAGTGGTGTTGAATAACAAGTTCTGGCTTGGCCCATTCTCAGCTTCGGAGAACAAGCCCTCACCTCAAATGGCTGATGTATGGGATGGGGGGCATCAGCTTATTATTTATAACGCGCTCCGAGGAGAAGAAGTAACAGGCTGATGTGCATCAGTCAATTTACCAATCGCGCAATCGGAGATTCTGTTACGTTTGCTAAATGCAACGACCAAACTATACTACGAGACAACATGTCCCCAAGACTGCCTCAAAACGGTCTGAATGCCGGTCATTGGTCAGGGACACGACGAGGGGGCAGCACTTCCTTTTGGGACGAAATACTGTACTACAGTAGTAATGGCAGGTAAGCCAAGCGATACTCTATTTCTCTCCACACTCCCTCAGCCTGTGAATAATGCTCGGTGCTTTGTCCAGAAACTTACACCAAATGTTACTTGAAGCAGGTCGTGAAGGAGAGAAGGTCGCTGACTGGCTCTGTGCGCCGGGGACAATCTTCACCAAGCATGGCCTTATCAAGTTCCCAATGCGGCAAGTGGCATTTTGAGGTCCAAGCTCAAGCTCAAGCTCAGAAAGCCACTATGTACTTCTGGACTATTTTCCTCCCCCAAACTCAGCCAACTATCTATCTATCTCATTGCTTTTACCGTGATATTTTCTGTCTGCGACAGCCTCGAAAACGACGTCAAGCGATTCTTTCATTGGAGAGAGATTTTCCTTTACATGTATTTCACTTCGAAAGTGACGTCTGTCTCTCCCGCATTATAGATAGATTGTCCACTATCTATCGTAGATTATTGGAGCACTCGAGATGGTTTCCTCAGCCGTGCTAAAGGCATGGGAATCATGTGATTTGACTGATACTGTAAGTTTCTATTTATTTTACTTTAATTAGTTTGTCGTTATTTTCAAATCTACGATATGTATACATGGCACCACGAGGCTTGTCAGAATTGGCAGATTAAGACAGCTCTTCACTTTCGTGCTCTTAATTCCATATCTGTACTGGATGAAATTACATCTGCACTTGCAGAAATATCGTCGAATTCATGGCTCCGTTTGTGAATCCTGCTAACAATACCCCAGCTCTTCGTCCTCGCCTGCACAGTCTTCTGTTGGCCAATCATCCCAGCAGTAGGACTAGCATACTCCGGTTACAGTCATCGTCGAAATGGCATGTCCTCTTTCCTCCCATCTCTCTACGTCATGGGATGCTGCACGATTCAATGGTTCGTCGTTGGATATAGCATCGCCTACGGAGAAGGTAACGGCGTCTTCGGAGACTTCAAGTATGCATTCCATCGAGGAGTGCTTGCTGATCCCGTCGGCACGATTCCTGCCATTCTCTTCAGCGAGTTCCAACTGGTTTTCCTGGCTACCGTCTGTGCCATTGCGATTGGAGGCGCTTTTGAGAGAGGAAGGGTTGTGGCCATTATTCCTTTCATCTTTGTGAGTTTCTCGTACTGATGGAGGGAACCGTGCTTATTTCATTCAAGCTTTGGTCGACTTTCATCTACTGCCCACTTGCGCACATGGTCTGGTCTGATACTGGTTTCCTTGGAGAATTGGGAGTATTAGATTTCGCTGGAGGCACACCTGTAAGTTTAATGAATTTCGTTCTCATTTGTTCTGACTCTCAATGTTCATTCACTACATCGAGTCTTCGTTCCTGGCGTTGTCTTAATAGCCTCTCGAATTATGAATTTTTTTGCTAACCTAGTGATATCAACTACAGGTTCATAGTACGTCGATCATAACTGGGAAATTTTATAGAGCGCTCTGGGACTGACCTTTGTTGTAGTTTGCTCTGGTGCTACAGCTACTGCGCTCTCCGTCTACCTCTCATACCCTCTCTTCCGGTCCCGAAAGTCTGCAATCCGAACCCCTTCGCATCTCAAGCTTCATGCGCCAGGCAACTCCTTGTCCCAGCTTCTGGCTTTGGTCATCATATGGAACTCATGGCTTGCTTTCGACGCCGGTACCACACTTTCCTTGAATTTCAAATCGATCATGGCGATGTGTGTAACCAATCTTTGTGCATCCGGTGGTGCAATGACCTGGGCCATCATGACGTATTACGAGACTGGTAGATGGTCACTCGACTCTACGTTCATGGGCGCCATCTCGGGCCTCGTCATGATCACTCCAGCTGCGGGATTCATCGACATGACGACCTCTTTCTTCTTTGGCGTTGGAGGGGCCATCATCTGTCGCCAGGCGCTCCGAATTAAGTCTACCCAATTTGCGGCTCGGATGAGGTGGGTTGACAACGGTGATACCTTTGCCACCCACTGCATTGGTGGCATAGTCGGGACTGTTGCAACCGGACTTTTCGCCCGAAAGGAAGTCGCAGCGTATGATGGTGCCACCGAGATCGCTGGAGGTGTTTTCTTTGACGGCAACACCAGGCAACTTGGTATTCAACTCCTGGAAGCCTTGATTGGTTTCACCTGGTCCTTCGTGGGCTCTTACATCCTGTTCGCATTGGTGGATTGCGTCCCAGGATTTGAGGTTTTGGCAACAGATGAGTACGTGTTGACCTTTGCCAATATTAGCGTAAACTTGTGCTAACAAAATTGCCACAGGAGTATTATATCTGGAATGGATGCTGCTGAAATGGAGGAGACGTTTGAAGGGCCGATTGAAGATCATTATCACCCATTCAAGAATGGAGGTGGAATTCTTAGTCTGGAATAGTAGATGAGCGGGGCCATAGTCTGGTTTTGGAGCTGGTGCTTTAGATCGAGAGAATAATGATGGGCGGTTAGAAATTAGAGATATGGCCATTCGACATGACCGAAATATACTATGTTTCCTTTCCAAATCTTCCGCACAGTTCTCAGGAGATGAGGCAGGATGTCTCCATTGCTGAAGAGGAGTCTCGATTTCGAGCATCCATCTGGAATAAGTTGCAGCGTATGGTACTTTACTTTTGTCCGTATTTGTGAAATAATGATCTCCTCCTCTTGATAACAATAATTGAGGAAGTTATGATAATATCTTCCTTTTTCTACGAGATTTGTGCTCATCTACCACTCACTAACTATGTCCGGGGGATACCACAACCAGATAGATACCTAGATCGGTACCTCGATACTGTACCGTAATTGCTCTGTCTCGGCACTTGTGGATGCTCAACCCTTATTCGGACAACATTTCCCTTGTACCTGCCTGGCCTGGTCCGGGAGGAGGCAGGAGAGTTTCTACTACACTACACCACTTTGCAGCATCCAATCAATCACAACAGCGCATTTTGTATACTTTGTGGTAACATGATCCAAATCCAAGAGGGAGGAAAAGCTTAAGTGGGCAGATTTGATGAATATGGTAGGTCTATTCGGAATTTCAGTCGGTAGATATATATGTATTGCGACGATCAAAGATCACGAAGTGTTATGAGTCGTCTCTACAACTGGAGGTAAATTCATGATGATGACATGTACTCCGGTAAAACGAACTCCTCCCCCACACGCATCAAGCTTTCCAAGCAAACACACACCTGCACGTGAGGAGACAACTAACCACAATTGGTGAGAAAATGGACCAGATAAGGGGTGGAGGAAGCCAATCAATCCGCTCGCTTATCCTTCATTTACATCACCCCTGTTTGTTGTGTGCCCCCGCCTTTTTGCTCCGAAAGAATGCTTGTTGGATGAAAGATGAGATAATGAAATATCAGATATCTGTATCAGTATAGGAGAGAGAGAGAGTACATATTGATGTTCATTTCATTATATTATATTTCATCATGACTTTTAATGATTTGAAAACTTTGGACATGTGTAATGAATGCATAAAGAGTCAAAGAAACACGGGATATCCTTTTGCCATTCTTTGGTGGCATTCCAAGTATGTAATAGTCTGTGCCAGTCAGTACCAGTAGACTCGGGAGGAAACGAGATAGATGCATGCATGATGGTTGCATGATGTTAACGAACCATTCATGACCTTCAAATGCCAGACATCTTCGCCTATTTTATACAGATTCCAGACAGCCATCAGGTACTGATGGCCGCCCCAGTGCAGAAAGAGGTGCTCTATCCTATCCATGCCGGCCGACCAACTGCCGTCAAGGGAGATAAGCAGCTCTCCCTCTCTCCCTCTCCCTCTCAATCTCTTTCCCCCTGACCTCGGCGCGTTTAAAAGTACTACTTGGGGGCAGCAATCCCCTCCCCCATATATTTGTCTTGACTTTTTCTTGTCGCAGTCTTGGATATGCTTGTTTGTGTTTAGGTTCATTGGCATTTGCTGTCACAACCGTGTTTCTCTTACGTTGATATATACTTCGGCATATACAGTACTGTACCTCCTGCCTCTGGATTATTACTGTTTTGGGGTCCTTCATACTGTCGAATCCAGATCGCGAGATTCAGCCCATCACGTGTATCGGATTGCGGTTTTGTGGCTGGCTTTGATTGATCAATTCATCATTTTGGACCACAAGGAAGGAAGGACGTGCTGCTGCTGTACTTGTATTCCCCATCGTTGAAAGGTTTGTATCACTCCCCTCTTGCAGGTCTTGACAGAGTGAGTCTCAAACTCAAACGCAACTCTTCCTTTTGATGACATCGATTGTTTCTGATCAACACAGCTCAGCTCCCCACATCCCAATAATCAACCAACTCCACTACTCGTCTTGTACCTTACCTACAATCTCGGTCAAAAATGTCGCCAACCCCCGATCTTGAGAAGCCCAACAGCATCCAAAGCGCATCACCCAACTCCCCATCCCATCATGGCATCGGCACCGTTCACGATCTCGACAGTCTCACCAAATTGGGCTACACTCCCGAACTCCGTCGAAATCGTTCTCTCTTCACCCTCCTATTCCAATCTCTCGCCATTGCCGCCATTCCATTCGGAGTTGGTGGTCCACTGATCTCTTCCATCTATGGAGGTGGCCAGCTCTCAATTTTCGTAGGATGGATCATGATTCTGGTACTGAATGAGTGCATCGCATTGTCATTGAGCGAGTTGGCATCGCGATATCCAACTTCGGCTGGTCCGTACTACTGGTCCTTCCAGGTTGCCAAATCGAATAAGGCTCTCCTCTCCTTCATCACGGGGTGGATTTGGCTTATTGGCAATGTAACCATTACTTTGTCCGTCAACTTCGGCTTTGCGTCGCTCATCACGGCCACTGTCTCGATGTATCATCCGGACTTTGTGGCGACGAGTTGGCAGCTTCTGTTGATCTTTTATGCCATCTGCTTGATCACTTTCGTGATTTGTGCCTTTGGTAACAAATTCTTGCCTATGGTTGATACGATTTGTGTAAGTCTTTTACAATCAACTGTTGTCGGGTAAGAGATACTGTACGGTACGCTGACCTACTTATTAGGCCGCTTGGACTGCTCTCTCCATCATTGTGATTCTGATTGCTTTGTCAGTCAAAGCAGATGTTGGTCGTCACAGCGCCTCATACGCCTTAGGACATTATGACACAAGTCTCTCCGGTTGGGGAGGATTTACCTTCTTCATCGGTCTCCTTCCATCCGCCTACACCTTCTCTGCAATCGGGATGATTTCTTCCATGGCAGAAGAAGTCTCCGACCCTGCAGTCAAAGTCCCCAGAGCTCTCTCACTTTGCGTACCTGTCGGTGGATTCGCAGGTTTCTTCTTCATTCTCCCAATCTGCTTCACCATGCCACCATTAGAAGAAATCATCCTCGCACCAGGCGGTCAAGCACTTCCCTACATCTTCCACGTTGTGATGGGCTCCCCAGGAGGAGGACTAGCACTCACCTTCCTCGTCCTGATGATCACAATGTTCTGTTCTATCTCCATCACCGTCGCAGCATCACGGTGCACATGGGCGTTTGCACGCGACGAAGCCATTCCCGGCTCCAAATTCTTCTCAAAAGTCAACAGCAAGCTCGGTGTCCCATTCAATGCTCTCGTTCTCGTAACCGTCGTTCAGATGCTTCTCGGCCTCATCAATCTCGGTAGCACAAGTGCCTTCCTCGCTTTCGTTTCAGTCGGTGTTATTGCCCTCTCAGTCTCCTATGCCATCCCAATCGGAATTTCACTCCTCTCCAACAAGCGGTTCGAGGTATCCCATGCGAAATGGAATTGTGGGCCGATGATTGGACCGATCGTGAATTCTATTGCGTTGGTGTGGATTGCTTTTGAAGTTGTGTTATTCAGTATGCCGACGGTCCTGCCAGTCACGAGTATCACCATGAACTATGCAAGTGTGGTGCTGGTGGGTTTCATGACCATCGCAGCGGCTTGGTATTTTGCCTATGCTAAAGGAGGTGAGTCTTATTAATTTCCAGTTCCCTATGTTCCATCTTGCAAGATTAAAGCAGGAGTGAAAGAGTGCTAATTTGTTCGGTGATCTTTCTTCAGTATACAAAGGACCTCCTGCTTCCGATGGACTGTAACCGAGGGCTACCTAGCGCTCTCTGATCGTTGATATCCGATATCTCATTTTCCCCCTTGTTTTGCTACCGCAATTCTGTACCAAATAATATCCCAAATCTATTTTTTTTCCTTGGCCTTTGTCATGGATAAGAGAGAGCAGTTTCTTTAATTCGTCATTTGACATGTTCCGCTGCTTTCACCGATCGCTTCGCTGGTGGAGCCGGGATGCAAAGGAAGGGAATGAATGAAATAAATACTACTTGCATGGCATTGCGTCCATATACAATAGAAATTCATCACACAAAGTAAGCTCACGACGCCTTTTTTGACACAACTTTACCATTCTTCAACTACAATGACAACTTTTCACAAAGTCCACCATGTGCCGGCCAAGGATATTAGTGAAAGGTATGAGCCCCGCTCTTGCGCGAAAACCCCGTTTGATACCAACAATACATTTGTCTTTCGATTCCTCAACCAGCAGCTGTGATAGGTAAAAACTTCCCTTTCATGAATAAGCAGCTTAATATTATACAATACAATTACCGCGTCCAACATATTAACGATGAAAAGACGAAAAGACGAAAACTAATATTAAAAATGAAATTAAAGAAATAAAACGAACCCAACCAGACCCATCTAAAAAGAACCTTCTATAGAGTACAAGCACCCAAACAAACCCCAAAATAACAAAAAATTACCGCCCACTAACTCACTCACACATACTCCCTCTCCACTCTCTCACCACTCCAACTCTCCACCTCAACCCCTGGATTCATAATCCTAAGTCCAGGTCCAGGTCGAGCAAATCTTGACGATGTTGGCGGCCTTAACCGTTGCACATCACGATTGCCGCTCACTTGCTGCTGACGTTGATCACCGGAAGAAGAAGAATAATAACTATACGACTCCCCTGAACAATCCTCAACGCGAGGCCTCACGTATCTAGACCGAGAATGAGAAGGGCGTACTTGATCGGTGGTGGTAGTTATGGTTGAAGAAGAAGGAGGACGCTCTTGGTTTAGGAGTCCGGGGTTTGCCCGAAGTTGTGCTGCTCTTGCAGAAAGATAATCTGGTCGTCTTTCCATCGAGCTTTGAATATTGGGATGACAACTACTCGAGGGAAGGGGTTGCTCTGATGGATTGTTTGCAAAGGAAGAGGAGGGTTTGGGTGGAACGGAGAGGTTTGATGTTGGAACTCCCCCTGCTGGGGGTATTATGGTTTGGGTAGATGAATCAGAATGATCGGAGAGGTGCTCTCGCTCTTGCGCATGAGAAATTGATGCTGGCGGAGATGCGGGTTGCTTGAATCTTGCCGTGTCTGGAGAGATGGGGAAATTCGTACTATTGAGAATAGATGAAGTCCATCTAGTGCTTGCTTCGCGGGGGCCAGCTTGTGGTTGAGTGGATTGAACTCTCGAGGTGTGATCTTCCTGAATCTCCTGTATTGAAACAGAACTTACAGGTGATGATGCCTCACCAGAGACAGCAGCAGCAGTAGCTAGACGGCTGCTCTGCCTTTCGATTCGGGGAAAGCGCGAATCGATCTCTGCCTGAGACAAACGGTTGGCAGGTGTGTATGCAATGTACGGCGTGCCCGAGGTCTGATTTTGTTCTGGACGGCTTGGGCCGTTAGTCATGTTTGACGGTCGTTCAGTATCGTTTTGGACTGCTTGGTCATGTTGGCCTTGACCTTGCTGTTGCTGGTTTGGCTCTGGCCTCGAGCCTCGTATGTGATTCGTGAGGGTAGGGTCTAACTGGCTCGGAGAATCTTCCCAATGAACATGACGTCCACGTCGAGCTTTATTCCTACCATGGCTGTGACTCGCACCATGCGTACCTCCTCCAAAGTCCAACTCAGAATGACCACCCACCTCATCCTCCAATCGATTCCCACAGAGATACCGCTTCAACAACCGTATTATAACCATACCATCCCTATCTCCACTTCCAATCGATCCAAATCTCGCCTCCCCGTCAATGCATTCTCTCCAATGCTCGCGCCAAAAATGCGCCTCTCGCTTCCGCCTGGCGTAACCCAACCCCACAGCTCCCAGCCAAATTGCCAGGAGAAGAATAAGAGTAATGGTCCCTCCGGTCAGTACGCTTGGTGATACTGGTTGTTCGAGCTTGTTGGTGCTGTGTAAAATCAGGGCGCCGATGGTAATAAAGATGACGACGAAGAGGGTTGCGAATATGATGGTTAGTGAATGGATTAGCGATGAATGGCGTGGTGGGAGGTGAGGGCGACGGGTCAAAACTGCTCGCGAGGTGGCAGCAGGAGTGAGTATAGAGATGCCAGAAATGGGGGCCGGTGGAGGCATTTCGATCTTGAGTGTGGTATATCGTTGTTGTAGCTATTGTAATTATGCGAGTTCAGCTGCTGGTGAGGTGGATGCATGTTTTGAAGAAGGGATTGCGACATTGTTATAGTCCCTCCTGACAACACATCTTGAAGCTATGTTTATATGGCCCATGAAAGAGATGTGCTTTCATGTCTCAACCTCATCAGTCCCAAGCCATATCTGATTTGCCTGCTCGCTTATCTACCGAAGCTCATCGAAATCCCTTTCTCTTTTTGTGAGAGGAGGATGCTGAAAACAGAAAGTATCCATGCAATATTTTGTGTCCAACTTCATGGGGTCAGGAGATCCTAGATCCTAGATAGCACAGGCCACTTACTAGTGGGTGGTGGGGTGAGTCAAAAGCCCGGCGAAGTAAATAAATTGAAACGTTCAAGGCATTTGCCAAACAAATACACTTCTCTCCTGTTAGGTTCCATTCAGAACTTTCTCACGAAGTAACTAGTCACCCAAAACACAAACTAAAACAAGCCAAAGCACTCTTTTGGAAATAAATAAATTAATGTTTCCACCTTAATGTATCTGAATAATAATGAAAAAAAAAGAAATGAAAAGACGATAAGTAGATATTGGTATAAAACAAAAAGCAAAAAATAAAAACACATTTCCTTGTCCCAAGTTTGCGTTGCGCGCTGTAGCGAGGCCGAATTTTCACCCACCACCAGTAGTATTTCCTTTCCCCAAAAACGCCCCAATTTTTGACAACATAGTAAAACATCTCGTCGTGAGAGTAATCAAAGCAAAATAATTCATCAGCCCATCTTCACATCTGGCAAGACGCCAGACTCTGGTTGCGTCGACGGTAACTCCCTTGGCGGCTTCTCTATCTCGCCTGCTGGGGTACCTGCACTCTCCTCTCTCTCCGCATCTCTCTTCGATTTCCCCAGTCTCTCGCACCACTCCTCCGCACTGATGATCGTCCCGTCCAGTACATCCGACACCTGGGACATCATATCCAGCCCCTCTTTCGCAAGCACCAAAACTCTATTCGCACCTTCTGTAACCTCTCTATCGCCATTCTCCCCATTTCTAGCCTGTCCATTCTCCACGCTTCTCGAACTCGCGAGCTTGAATCTCTGTGGTAGCGAAGTGAGATGTTTCCGGACCAAGACCCTCGCGTTATCGGGAAGTGCGCCGCCGGCATATTTTGATACAATATCCACGACCTCCTTTAGCGTTTTCAAAACATCTTTCTTTAGTTCGGCAATTTTGGTGTTGAGCGCTGTCCTTTCGGCATCGCTTCGGACGATGAGTTGTCCGTTGCCAGTGCTTTCGCCGTTTTCAATTGTGTTGTAGCCTTGTTCGTATTGTTCTAGCACATTCTTCAAGGCGTGGATGACTTTTCCAATGTGTTCATTGGCCCATCGTAGCCAATTCAAGCAGTATTTCAGACTCCGCAGAGACTCCTCACTCATGGCAACACTCAAACCGCTTGTGCTTAAGACAAGTCGTGATTGCCAAGAGCTCCCACCCGGAGAGATGGCGTCGTCCGGAGTGCGCGTAGAGATGAGTGCGTTTTGTGTATTCTGAGTTGCTTCGTAACTGGGACTTCGATAGTCGTCATAGGCCGGCAAGCTTTCGGCGTTGGATGCTTGACTTGGCGCGCGTTGTCGATGTTGCAACTCTTGTCTATGAGAGTAGAGATCGTGGGAGACATGGGCTGGTCTCTCCTCTGTTCCGACCTTCCGCCTCTTGTGTGAGGCTTCCACGCCATTTTCTGGGTCGGAGGGGGCGTGGTGACTTGGGCGGCGGCCTCCCAGAAACCATCTCACTCCTCCTTCAACACCAGTTATCCGTCCGACAGAGCCGACTGTATTGACTACAGGGGAGAATCTTCTCTCAACATATTCAGCACTAGACTTGAACCGAGGGCTGTAGTTCTTGGAGGCCGAGTATGCAGAGAGGGATGTGTTAATAGTGCTACCAATAAGCGGGTGGGATGTTGTGAGCAGTGA
Organism: Tetracladium setigerum; assembly: GCA_031472005.1. Lineage (NCBI taxonomy): Eukaryota > Fungi > Ascomycota > Leotiomycetes > Helotiales > Tetracladium > Tetracladium setigerum. The sequence goes on along the minus strand of PZJY01000009.1, from coordinate 1,232,038 downwards.
CAGTAGCGGCTCGGAATTTGGCCCTGACGAAGACGAGGGAGAGGGCGAGCCTGCTGAGGAGGGGATTGTACAAAGTCTGCAGTATTTTGTTAACTAGGTGGTCGTTATGGGTATTGTGCCAACATACCTGCGCGCAAGTCGCCTAACGCTTCGGCGGCCAGCCTAACATCTGGATCGTCAATGGACAACACACTGCCACCTCTCCTCCCTCTACTATCTGGAGTATCTAGATCCATAAGCGTAGGCGATTCCAAGCCATTTGAAGACCTTCCACCTTTCGGCGACAGCTGTGAAGGACCAGGTTGGTAGTAGGCGGTCAGAGGATTCGAAGATGGCCAGACAAATTGATGCTCTTCGGCGCGAAGTCTCGGGTCCAGAGGAGCAGGAGGGAGTGGAGGAAGTATGCGATCATGATGGATCGGGGGCGGGTCTGCGGTGGGCACGGAAGGAAAATTCAGAGTCTTTGGATCATGCGATTGCGCATAGGAGGGAGGATGTTCTTGTTGCGGCGGTTGTTGTTGTTGCGGCTGCTGTTGCATGTGATCCTGTTCCATCTTGACTATTCCAAAGCAAAGCACCGACGACAACGGGTGGAGCGCTGTCGCAGCAGGCAGATTCGGCCGAAGGGAGTATGGCGGCGATTGTGGGAGAGAAGGAATTGTTGTTGAGGAGGTCTCGTAGGTAGTACTGTACATGCGCGTAAGGGGGAGGCACGACTAATATTATAATGAGTCGAGGAGGCTCGCTCGTGGTGTCAAGGCCTTCGTCCCGAGGTCAGCCAGCGTAGGCGATTGAAGCAGCACAAGAAAGAGCGGGTCGTCGTCTGACGCCGATTTATTGATGGCGGGAGGAGAGGAAAGAAAGGAAGGAAAGGAAATGCGAGATTGGGGCGATGGCGTGGAAGAGTCGGGAAATATCACGGTGTGAATGCCACAACTCGGTAGTGTTGGGCTATTTGTCTCTCCATTATTCTTCTTCGAGGCTTGCTGGCGGTCACAAGTATTTCTAGATTTCTCGGAGGGGGGAGAGGGATTGGGGGCATTGGGGGCCCTTTCGTCCCTTTCCTTCTGTTTGATCACAAGCCACGCGAGGGCGGCCCCTGATAGGGCGGGGGATAAATCGACTTCACATTATTCACATGGGAATGCCGATGATCGTTCCATTCTGCTGGGAGGCGTGTCATGTCATGGGGAAAAGAATCAACCAGAGATCAAGTAGAAGAGAAGGGAAGGGAGAGAAAGCGAGGTAGTGGCGAGGGTCATACATAAATGAAGTTACATTGTTGCATCATTATCATCGACATTGCTTTCTTTATTTACCTTACAGTACTGACTGACCTAACTCTGGAATTGTCGGTAAAGAGAGGCAATGAATGCATGGATGGGGTGCCAAGACAACAAAGACATGTATTTCTTCTCGCCCTGAATTGGAAATCTGTGTGCCACACACACACCACACATCTATCTCATAATCACATTCTCAGGCACAGGTATCGTATCCGATATACGTGAACGTGATCCGATGGGAACAGTACCTACGTACTGTTTATATGCCCACATGCACGCACGGCCGAGATATACTCTCTTAGCTGTTGCAATAATAGAACATAGAACATAGAATGGACTTCTAGCTGTAGCTGGAGCTGCAAAGCTGTCATGTATGTAGCTGCATCTCTCGAGACAAAACAGTAGATCACACCTGCCACACATGCATAGGCGTAAAGTAAAGCCTCCTGCTGCACGCACTGTACGAAGGTACAAATAGATCTCAAGTAAACACCTGATCCTGATCCTGGGTACGTACGATGGTTGATATGAAAGTAGATATAAAAATATCTTCAAAAAGATGTTTGGTTCCTCTGACGCCGCATAAGCAATCTAATGGACAGCGAACTGAACACTGCTCGGCAGCTCTTATGGAACCGTTGGTATCGGTCTCCGCGCCGCGATATCGCGAACTTCATCAATGGGAAGGCAAGCTTGACTCTGACAGAAAGCCAGGCCGGATATGTCTTATATGGTGAGCTGCACTGTCTAGAAGGGCGCGTGAGAGAAGAAAAGAAAAAGAGGAAAGTGATGAGGAAGCGAAGATTTTCTGATATGTGTCTGCCAAGGCGCCAGTTCTTCTTCGGGTTTAGAGCGGAAAGCTTGGACCAAGGCCACCAAGCGAAAGTCAAGCTGCCGATGGGGAGGCCAGAGGGATGGATGTTGATGTCCCTCAGATGAGATATACTCCGAGTGATTGAGATACTTCGTCCACCGTCGCAAACCACAGAAGACTGACCCGCCACCAACAACAACAAACACAAACCCGACTACGCCACGCTCTTCTCCTTCCCCTGCACTCTCATCATCTGCGAATGCCACGCCCTTCCTAAATATATACACCTACCTGGCCCATCTGGCCCTTTCTTCCCCCGTCAACCCCATACCCCGCGGTCGAATACATATATCAACCACCGTCCACATGGCTTCCGCTATCTTCTTTCTCGACCTGAAGGGCAAGGTGGGCAATCTTCCGACCACACTGCTGCGAGTCCCACGACGCTGATGATACAGGGCAGACCCTTCTGGCTCGCAACTACAGAGGAGACATCCCTATGTCAGCAGTCGAGAAATTCCCAATCCTACTGAGCGACGCCGAAGAAGAAAGCTCAGCGGTGCCACCATGTTTCTCAGATGAAGGAATCAACGTACGCTCCTCGTTCCGGCCAAACGTATACAAGAACCTATCCTAATAAATGCAGTACCTCTACATTCGACACAACAACCTCTACCTCCTCGCCCTCACCAAACGAAATACCAATGCCGCCGAAATCCTCCTCTTCCTGCACAAGATCGTCGAGGTCTTCACCGAATATTTCAAAGAGCTCGAAGAAGAATCGATACGAGACAATTTCGTTGTCATCTACGAACTCTTAGACGAGATGATGGACTTTGGCTACCCACAAACCACCGAGTCCAAGATCTTACAGGAATACATCACACAAGAATCGCATAAATTGGAAGTGCAGGCCCGCCCGCCCATCGCAGTCACAAATGCCGTTTCATGGCGATCAGAAGGAATTCGGTATCGCAAGAACGAGGTCTTCTTGGATGTGGTCGAATCTTTGAATCTATTGGTATCCTCAAACGGCAACGTGCTACGGTCTGAGATTCTCGGCGCTGTCAAGATGAAGTGCTATCTTTCCGGTATGCCAGAGCTAAGATTAGGACTAAACGACAAAGTGATGTTCGAGACCACCGGTCGCGCAACAAGAGGGAAAGCCATCGAAATGGAGGACGTCAAATTCCATCAGTGTGTGCGACTCTCTCGATTCGAAAATGACAGGACGATCTCCTTCATTCCCCCCGATGGAGAGTTTGAGCTGATGTCATACCGTCTGAATACCCAAGTTAAGCCTCTGATCTGGGTTGAGTGCATCATCGAATCGCATTCCGGCTCCCGAATCGAATACATCCTCAAAGCCAAAGCGCAATTCAAGCGCCGCAGTACAGCCAACAACGTCGAGATTATCGTTCCCGTCCCCGAAGATGCAGACAGTCCACGTTTCCGCACAAACATCGGTACCGTTCACTACGCCCCGAACAGAGCGCGATCGTGTGGAAGATCAAGCAGTTTGGAGGCAACAAGGAGTTTTTGATGAGAGCTGAGCTAGGTCTACCAAGCGTGAAGGGCGACGACGAGCATGGTGGTGGAATGACAGGAGGCTTTGGAGGAAGTATGGGAGGTGTGGGCAATAAGGGCGCAAAGAGGCCGATTAGTGTGAAGTTTGAGATTCCGTACTTCACCACTAGTGGTATTCAAGTGCGGTACTTGAAGATCATTGAGCCAAAGGTATGTTTGAACTTCTTATTTCCAAAGCTCAATAAGTCAGCACGAAAACTAATAATTCTATCAGCTCCAATATCCCTCGCTCCCCTGGGTCAGGTATATCACGCAATCAGGCGACATCGCCGTCCGTCTACCTGACGTCAACTAAATCCAAAATCGGACCCTGCAATCTCGAAACGATGTAAGCGAGCGCAATGAAGCAGACGAGCATGGAGGAGAAGAGATCAAATCCGCGAGACAAAAATGCATTTTGTGGCGCTAGCGTATAGGAGTTGAGTTTTATAGTCTTTAGATTTACCGAAGTAGTAGTAGTAAATTTGATGAATGCCCTCCCAAAACAGAACAAGCAAGTACCCAAGCAAGTACCTAGCCAGATAAGATCTACACGTATCACATTTAGAATAGTAGTAGTACTGCGATTTGTGTTTTAAATGGACTTCAGGTCCACCCGCCTGCTGGATTGCTCGAGGTATCTGGTCTACCTATCTGTTCTCTTTGTTATTTGAGTCAAGATCAAGATCATCATATCCTTCCTCGGAGTAACACAACATCCCCTCCAAAAAAAATCAACACAAGAATACCACCTAACCCACGAAAGAAAACGAAAATCCGGGCTGAAATAGAGCACCCAAATATCCACCAGTCAAGTCAGTACGCTAGATAAACTGATGTTACTGTAACTGACCGAACATAGGTAGAAACCACGGCTCTCTCTGCTCAGCCACAGACAAATATAAGGATGAACTCGACGTATCCAAATGTCCACCGGTAGCTAAAGTAGCCCACCCTAAGAGAGCAGTGAATCAAGTACAGATAAGAGCAGAAGTATTCAAGTACACATGTGTAAAAGGAAAACTGGTTCTTCGTCTCATATCTTCGACGAAACCCACCCCCCCCCCAAAGAGCATTTCCCAAGAGGCGCACAACGTATTGGAAAATCGAGGAAAAGAGGTTCGTGAATAACACAATATGAGCGCCAAACCATAGTGTGAGAGAAAGAGAGTGTGTGTGTGTGGGTGTGGGTGTGCTGATTAGAGAGAGACTCTCGTATTGTAACGTAATAGCTGCGGATGAATGTGTGAGTGAGAATGTAGGTGTTCAGAACGCGAAAGAAATGCTGGCGTCACAACGTATGTGCTCTGGTCGAGCAGGTAGTATCGTTTTCAGGGATGGAGTAAAAATTGCAGGTTCTCGTCAAGTTGACAGTTTGAATCGTGCCGTTGATACACTGGATCGTAGGTATCTGCTCATGAAAGTTACCGAATAAGAGCGTGTCCGTTCTCTTCCAAATTGTACAGGATGTCACCAGTCGAGCCTAGTGGATTGTCTGGGTCCAGGTAGACGTTTACACAAAGACCTCTTTCAGCGATACCTATGAACGGTGTTAGTGAGGTCCGAATCATTCTGCGGTCAGAAGCGGAGACCTACGCCCATGGGTCTCCCGGTGTCCTATCCACTCTCCCCCATGCCACGCCCAATCTTCGAGAAGCACCTTCTTCAACTTGCTTGCTTTACATGAGAAAGCGATAAGAGCAATCACGGTAGGGAGATCCCCACCTAGGGTACACGGTCTTGGCGTATCCTCGTTGGAATCATCGTAGGATGAGAGGCCGAGCCTTTTGATCCATTTTGATCCAGTTCCACGTAGGAATTGCTCACCAGCGTCTGTCAATCGACTAAGTCCTTGAATGGCATCATCACGGAATTGTAATTCCCGCCATTCATTTAGTGGCGGTTCTTGAGTCCAGACATTATCGATGCTCGCATCTCCGTGAGCAGTCACGAATCCGATGATTTTGTTGCGAAAGAATACTGATTTGGTTTTGTAGGCGCGGCTGGGAAGATTGCTCAAGTAGCGGTTATCTACTGATAATGTTCCCCCACTCCATCGAAACACATGTTTTGGTGCCTCTGCGCTTATTCGAGAAGATTTAGTTGGTGGACTCCAGTGATTATTGTGATAATTTTGTGGGCGCTTTCCGTCTGCAATTAATTCGTGCACCGTGAAGAGAAAACTGTCATACGACTGAGAGGAGGAGCTCATTGTTTCATATATCTCTGCCTCGTTGGGGTAATTTGGATAACTCTGGTCCTGAGACGCCAATTATTAGCCATGCATGCGAAATCCTCGGCAAAACCTACGTAGGCCATGGCTTCTCAATACTGTATTTACGGATGGTCTGGGCACACTTGTGGATAACAAGGAGCACAAAGTAGCTGGCTATGTATCGTTTGAAGCGATATACATCAAGAGAGTGAAGAGTAAATAGCACGTAAAACAGATCAAAGCGTTTTGCAACCGAACGAAAGCGACTCAAGCCGGACAGCGCGAGACTGCTTCATATAGACTGCGGAGGTGCCCAATGTTCTAATTGTTCTCGTGATCCTAAAGCCGTCGGGCCGTAGCGACGAGATAATCCAGAGAGTGAGAAAACAAGCTAACAGTGCGAAATTTGGCTCGTTTCAAGGCCGAAAGAGTAACCACTGCTAGGGGCTCTCTTGAGTAACATTTCTGCCTCAAACTTTTGAGCTCATAACTTGGCCTGACGAGTTCAGTCATGATCTGTCCAACTTGGTTCGCATTAAACCCAATATCCGTATTCGACGGAAAAGCACAAACTGGATACTTGACCCCACGCTGGTCTGGCCGGGAGTGGTGGTTAAATCGAGATGTGATTGCATGTGCCAGCATGCTCTAGCGTCGAGAGAAGAAGGCAAGTATCCTAGCAAGAGGCATGCATGATACGGCATTCCATACGATCAGGTCGTTTGGCCAGCCACAACCTCTTAATGGACAGCTTGCGCTCTCGGTAATAGCGACACATTCGGCGAGAGTTTCAAGCCATGCCCGGTCGTGTCAAATGTATGACAAAGTAACCAAGGAGTGAAAATGTTCAAAGGATTGCTGAAAGTGAATGGACGAAGTCTGCCGTGCTAGTATTTTGTTTTGGTCGCCAAGATGACTTGCTCAAACACACAGAATGATAATAGTGTGACATCACACTCAATAGGTGGCTGATGGACAGACGAAAACCCTCTTCTGAGGCCAGTGCAAAGCAAGCAGCTCGGGGTGTCGAGACCGGCTGAATTCATGAGGCTCTGCTCCCACCCAGGAAGTCCGTGGCCTATAACTTGATCGAGATCACCCCAGATAACAAATGGATGGTGCATAGATCGAAAGCCTAAACGAGGTATGATTCGACGGTCTTGAATGTTGGTGTGGTTGTTGATCCAGCGAATCAACGTCTTCGAAATTCTGCAGGAATTAGCGACAAGTCGACCATATTGAACGAGATGGAGTTTAACAGAAAATGTTAAACAAACCAAGGAACGAACAGGTTATGTTTCGTTATCGAGGTACGTACAGTGTACTCTTCCGTTGTGGTGTTGTTCAGGTGGGCAAGCCCATCTTTTATGTCCCCCAACTCGGCTGGCATGGGGTCAGCTGGCTAATTGCATGCACAGTGCTAATTGTCAATAGTACTCGGGCGAAGGGTGCAGCACCCAGTGTTCGCCTCGTTGTCTGAGAGATTTTGCCCTCCCAGTTTCGAGCGATGATTCCGTGTCCGAATCAGACCAATCAGAGACATAAAACGGCGAGGGGTCCCTCAATACAGTTGCTGTGCATTGAGATGCAAGTAGGGGGCCCCTTCAAATGATCGAACCGCTGTTTTAGTCGAGCCAGCAAGGCACCAAAGCTGCACGTCGACTTTTTCTATCCTGATACCATGGACGTCTATTTAGACTACACCGTCAAGGTTGCATGGTTCCGTTGAGATGCCTGATACTTTCGCCAGCTTGATTGGTGGTCAGCAAAGAATCCTCGGTGAGAACGTTGGGAAACACGCCTGGACTGGTCGAGAGAAAAAAAGAGCTTTCAACATCGGTGATTGGGTTACGGCCATAATTTGGACGGATAAAGCCCCTAGACAAAGGGCGACCTGGGAAAATCCCAGAGGAACAACAATCGGTTCGCAATACAGTTTGGCCGCCTGATAGAGCAATAAGTTTCCATGCCAAAAATCGGATGGATGGTTTGGGCTCTGCCTATTGATTCAGTGCGAATCTGATAGATCTTGCCGATATTGCTTGTGGTATCTCTTGCAGTAGACTTAGTCAGGGGAGATATATGTCTTTCCTACTCTGACCAGAGAGGGAGCAAACGTTATACGTCCAGGAACGACAGATGATCAGAATCTCGGTGAGATGCCGTCAGCGAATCTAGGATGTTCCAATAGAAACAAACGTCGAAACTTCTTCGCACACAGCCTGCGTCCAGAATGTGCGGAACGCGTAGGGGCCGACGCGATTGAGAGGCTGACGGGCCATACATAAATAGCCACAATATTTTTATGGAGAGAGGGACAAGAATCCTGGTCTGTAGGATGATTGAAATGAGGGTTTCTATGAAAATGAGAGCAGAGAGGACGAAAAGACCACCATCCGGTTTAAATAGGCAGTCGCGACTAGGCCCAATTTAGCGAGTCAGGAGAGAGGGCACGTGATAAGTATTCTTTTAGAACTGGGCTTTGAGAACTCGATGGTATATACTAATGTGTCCAGCAGATACCAATGTTAAGGAATGGGGATGCAAAGATGTGCAGTCATATATCATAGGTGGAAGCTTTGGCAAAACCACCTTTGACCTTTCGAGCCCGACTGAACTTAGAGCAGGAAGTCCATCTCCAAAATGCAAATGAGGAATACCACCAGGATTGAAACGAAGGCGTGGAAAGCTTTGAATTTTTGTGGAGCGGCCTTTGGTAATAAATTCCAAGCCATATCCCAATATGACGGGTCCCTAAATGCGCCTTGGCTGCCAGGCAAAACACGCAGTACCTTTACTTAATGCGAGTACACCCCCAAGAGAACATCTAAGACCTCCAAGTTTGCTTCTCTCTCGAGTTTGAGCCGTTGTTCCTATCGTATCCCTCCCTTCCTCCCTTCTCACCTGAGAACGCAGGCTTGACTCTGATAACCGAGTCCCAGATCTCCTTCCAGTCCAAACTCTTTTGCGCTCTATCGGCATCTTCATCAGTGCTGACCTCCACGAAGCAATAACAATGATTGCCTTCAGCCCTCTTCGCTTCGTCTTTAGGCAAGAAGAGCTTGGTGACGGAGGTAAGCTCGAAACCTTCGAACAACTCTCGGATACGTGACTCCGCGGTCTCCTGATCGGGAAATTCTGGCAAACCTGCCACAAACAACCTGCGTCGCTCCCCAAGTCTCCCTGAGCGGGATCGTGATTGTGCGACTTTCAAAGTTCCGTTCCACTTTGACAATCCATTCAACGATGCGATGGCCTTGGTAGCGTCTTCAGCGCTAGCGAGATCAACGAAGCAGTAGTTGGGGTTTGCGGGTGGCTCTTTGCCATCTTTTGACTCGTAACCGGGATGGGATTTGCTAATGGCTTCAATACTGTAGCCAGCAAATAGCTCCTGAACCTTGGCTTCGCACTCAGCTCTGTTACTAAACGTAGGAATGCCACCGACGAAGAGACGTCTTCCTTGTGAAATCGCTGCCTCACTGATATCCTCGGGCCTAGTTCACAGGGTCGGAATTAACAGGCTGTGTTACAGACAGAGCGAAAGAAGCTAAAGTGGAAGCAATGGGGGGTGGTTCTTAAAAAATGAGCTGAACTTACTTGTCAGCTGGGTTCCATCGATTGAATACATGGCTATCTGTTGCCGCTTGTCTGGGTTTCAAATCGAATCGACCTGTTCCAGTGCCTGTAAGTGATGAATTTGTCAGTAATCGTTGGGAGTGGGAGTCTAAGGATTGAAGTTTTCTGGTGATGGAAGAAAGTTGCGATTCTTGCTGATAAACCGGGAAACAATTCTCTCTGTGCTCAACATACCTGACTTGACACCAGGTTTGACTCTCAATGCCCTCTCACGAAATAGTCTGCCGTTATAAACTTCCATGACACCTTCTGCTAGATCTTTGGTAACCAGATCGACAAAGCAGTAAGATGGGTTGCGGCCAGTCATTGGATCAATAGACATGTTGATAGCCTCGATTCCATCGACATCTTGGAAAAGATCCTCAATGTCTTTGACCGTGGTATCATAGGGCAAGTTTCCAACATACAAACGGCGACCTTCTTCGATAGCCTTGTCGATTGCCGAAGATCCACCAAGAGGCCTTCGAGAGTCACGAGACTGGAAGGGGGAACGTCCACTTGGCGATGAGAATGAGTTTGGCGATCCAGCGTTCCTTGGGGAGTCTCTGGAGTCATTGAAACCATTGTTGGATCTGCGCTGTTGGTACGAACGATTTGGGGTGCCAACAGGGGAGAGCTCAGAAGGCTCGCGCTTGGTGCGCCAGTTGTTAGAGTCCATCTCGAGGAACGAAAGATTGACGTCCAATTTTGAGGTATATTGGGTATCGAGCTCTTGTCTAATCAATGTTGTTGATTGGGGAAGAAAAATAAAGTTTTGACGTGCTCTTTTAAGGCAAGGTTGGCTCTGAAGTGAGAAGGTTGAAATTTTTCGCGGCCAAAATCCTTGTCAACTAGGTGGAAGCCCCGCACGTGACCAAAACGGCTTTCACTTGAAAGAGAAGTACAAAGGACGGAGGAGATACAAAGTAAGTCACTGATACAGGATATGAATTTCCAAGCTGAGGAAATAACGTGTTATCTCAATTGCAAACTTTGGGTGCAAATTCTGCCTCAAACACAGTTCGGCGTCAATAGCAACTTTTTAACCTATAAACGAAGGGTTACTTGTCTCCAGGAAGTTCGATCGCGTTTTTAGTGAGAATACCAGGACGCCTCACAAATATTTCTCGGCCCGCCCTTAGTTTTGGATTTGTGTTAGCTAACATATTAACAGGCTCATTTGAGTTGGAGGACAACGAACCATATTGTCCGATGCAAAGCCTTGATGACAGCTTCAACAGTCCCACAATCTGCTAAGCGCACAAAGCAGAAATACAGGAGCTCCTGAACGGTGCTGGTTGTGTCAGTGTGTAGAAGAAAGCTTTTTGCAATGCACCGAGTCACCTACTCTTCAAATAATTCCTCACCTGGCGAGGGTGGCTTGGGTTCAAATTCGTAAAACAACGAGACCTCACCAACATAATGTCCCTCGAAGAATTTTCGAACCTCAACAACTTGCTTTCGGCGTGGTTGATAACCACGAAATGGTCCAACAACTATGGATTCAGCAATCCTTCTCGGCGACAAACATGGCTCGATGCTCACCTAACTCGTGGTCCTTTGAAAGACCAACTAGGCTCACCATCAACTCCTTGTCTAATCTCACAGCGCCATCAAGTTTCCTGATTGCATGCCTGGCATCTTCCTTGTGCATCAAATCGACAAAGAAGAAGTGGTGATTTTCTGAACAAGAGGCTCCGAAGGGAGATGATGGGGCGTGTAAAACCTGGATCTATGTCCGTCAGCATGCCATCTACTCAAATTGACTGACTACATAACAACATAAGACTTACTCCGGCGACATCAAATCCTTCCAAAAGAAAGATACGACAGAGTTGTAATGTCGCTTCGGTATCATCGCAAAAGACCGGAAGGCCGCCAACAAATATCTTGACTCGTTTCCTGATAGTTGCGGGGGGAGCCCGCTCATGAACCTCCAGTAATCTCTCAAGTTGTGTCTTGCATCTGAGGCCACTTCCAACTCAATCTCGCGAAGTGTTCGAGATGCTGGATCTGAAGCGTAAGAGATAGAGGAAGTCTGTGTGTCCAAGGAGTCAGTCCATGAACGTTCGACTAGGCTTCTCAAAGGGTGCATCCAGAACGAGAGTCATGGAAAGTTTTGATAATTCGAGAGATTGGATCGAATAAATAGGTACGAGCAGCATTTTATGAACAATGACAACATACTGAAGAACCTAGCGAGGTTAGCAATCACATCACAGATGCGGGGGAACGGCGAGACACACCACCACTCATTTCCATATCATTGTGTTCGCATTTCTTTTTCAAAACTGGTAGAGTTGATAAGGACGTTGAACGAAGAGGCGCAAGTATTCCAGTAGGACTTGAAGACGGCATTGAAGGATGTATATGTTCTAGGTAATTGAGGGAAATGATAGGTAGCGGAATTAGGAGGATGGTTGGCATCTAAAGAGGTTTGAGAATATTGAATCGTCATCCTGAGAACTGGCTAGACTAGATATCTAGTCTAGATTCTGTTTTGGAAGCACAAGAACAGAGAAGGGGAAGTGGTTGTTGCTTCCCCTGAGAGAAAGATGCTCCTAAGCGAAGAGCGTGATGAGCGCTTGGATCGTATGATAATTAAGGAAGTCCATACTAAACAACTCAGAATTGAATGCATGGGATATGGGATAGTTAAACAGTCGACTAAGGCTAATCTGGGCAAGAAAGGAAAAAAGGATTGTTCTTAGACAGAGAAACAGATGTTGAGCTAGCAGCGCTCCTTGATCGGCTAGTGGGGTCCTGTAATGCCAAGTCTCGGGGCTTGGCAGACTATCGATTGCGATAACAAAATAAATATCTCGAGCGCGGAACTTTTGCAAAATTACCCCACAACAATCCTCCAAACCCGACAAAAATGGCGACCACCACGCCCAAACCCATCCACAGTCTTGTGATAGACGCAGGACCTATAATCAAGAATGACCCCCCAATTGGAACTCTCATCAGCCAAGCCGAAATAATCTACACCATCCCTGCCGTCGTCGAAGAAATCCGAGATGAAGCAACCAGAGCCCGCATGGAGAACACTCTTCTACCTTTCCTCAAACTTCGATCACCAAGGCCAGCAAGCATAAAGATCATAAGTGATTTTGCGCGGAAGACGGGAGATTTGGAGGTTTTGAGTAAGCCGGATATACATCTTATGGCATTGGCATATGAACTCGAATGTGAAAGGAACCATGGGGATTGGAGACTGCGAAGTGTGCCAGGGCAGAAGAGGGTTAATGGCGCTGCCCCTGCATCTTTGAAGGACGGTACTGCGCCGGTTGTAGAGGAGGAGAAAGAGGCTGAGACAGTAAAGCTTGTCGATGCTGTGGTGCCAGAGACTCGAGGGGCATGGGGCACGAAGATTCCAGAAAAGCCGCTGGTGGCAGAGGCAAACATCGACTCGTTGGATCAAAAACTCGAAGATACACACATTTCCACAAAAGAAGCCCAAGAACCGTCAATTCTCGAGCCGGAAATCACCTCGGCTCCTGCTGAAGCTCTGGCCGTAGAAATTGAAGCCGTCGAATCTGACGATGACGACTCAGACGGATGGATCACCCCCTCCAACCTCAAAAAGCACCAAGAAAAAGACCAAAATAATACTGCCCAGCCATCCGATGAAGTCAAAACCATGCAAGTCGCCCTTATCACCTCCGATTTTGCCATGCAAAACGTCCTCCTCCGTATGAACCTCAATCTTCTCTCCCCCACGCTCCAACGCATTCGCCAACTCAAAACCTGGGTCTTACGTTGCCATGCCTGCTTCTCGATCACCAAAGACATGAGCAAGCAATTCTGCGGACGATGCGGCAAAGATGCCTTGATGCGAACGTCCTGTTCGACGGACAAAGACGGCAATTTCAAGGTGCATTTGAAAAAGAATATGCAATGGAACTCGAGAGGGAATGTGTATAGTATTCCGAAACCAGTGGCGGGAACTTCAAATGGGAAACTAGTGCAAGGTGGTGGGCAGGGTGGATGGGGTCAAGGATTAATCCTGGCGGAGGATCAAAAGGAGTATGTCAATGCTATGACAATTGGAGGAGGAAAAAGGAGAAGGATCTGATGGACGAAGATTATTTACCTAGTATCTTGACTGGTGACCGAGCTTCAAAGAGCAGACCCAAGGTCGGTGCAGGCAAGAATGTCAATTCAAGGAAGCGGAGGTAGATCAACATTCTTGGATTCAGAGGTTATAAAAGGCAGCATCAGTGGAGTTAAGGAGTCAAAAATGTTGCATGTGTATAGGAGAGTCATAGACAGATGTGTGGGTAGATAGCGGTGCCATAGCATAGCACAAATTTTGATTTTTATTCCGCCCAGAAATTCGTCCAGAGCCATCTCAACGCCATTGTGAATTGCACCGGAACTCCCAGAACACACGTTCTGTTTTTGGACACCCTATATCTGACATTTTCACAGCCAAGAAAGTTCGACATCCTTCATCGTTCGTGTATTTCCACGCAACAAGTCTTCCACATCCAAGTCATCCAATCCACCACTCATCATTCAGCCCATCTATTGTCCAAGCACACGAAGATCCTCTGCCAAAAACAAGTCAGCCAAATCCACATAAAATCCTCTCCCTTTCTTTCTCCCAAAAACAAACACTCTCTGTCCAGCCAGCAAAAACCAGGGCCAGAAACAAATGGGCGCAAAAAACTCACTCTGCTGCGTCAAGAGCAATCCATATCTCTTCTTCAAAGTAACACGATGTCTCGAGTACTTATCATCCGGGCTGAACCTCGCTGGGTGTGCGCTCTTGGTGACCTCTGCTCCAACGACCTTCTTGAGGGTGTAGACTCGTTTGCCCGAGGCGTCGATTGTGTACATGAGATGCATGATGGGCGGCGGGTGGATTTGGCTACAGCCAGAAATTACGTTAGAGATATTCTGTGAATGTGGTTGGATTGGTTTGGGAAAGGAATCGTACGATTGGGGTTTGTTGAGGTTGGTGGAGTTGTCCTGATGGTGGTTTTGGGGAGCTCTTTGGAATCGGAGAGGTTCAATCGAAAAAATAATTTGAGTTCCGGATGCCAAGTGATGGAAGGATGGAGAACTCGCGCTAGTCTGTTTTGGGCTGTGAGCTTGTGAACCCTGCTCACATTTAGCAATACAACTGGCTTTCTTTCTTGTTTAAAAGCATGGACTTGAGCTGTGCCTGTTATTGTGGTCTAATGTAGGTATTGTATTTTTTTGTGCACTATTTTTAGCAGTTTGTGTCAAAAAGTTTACATTCAATTTCCCCACTTCAGTCTCTTCATTAGCCCCCCAAGCGAATGGGCAGCAGATTGTGTCCAGCCTACTTGAGTAGGTAGGTAAGCTACTAAATATTAAGGAGAATAAGATTTCAAATCCAAGCTCTACACAGTAACGATATTCTCAAATTACCTGAAGTTAGACTTTTCAATGCAAGTTCCACGCAATCAATTCCCAAATACGTTGTGCGCTACTCCGAGTATTTGAAGAGCGTCAACTCAATCTGAAGAAGTTGACTATAAAATTAGATGTGAGAGAGAATACTCTCCGCACTGGAATGAAACCGATAATTTAAACAATCTCGATCTTCTTCTAACTTTGTAGTAAGTACAAACAGAAGCATGACAAAAAATGAGAAAAGCAATAATTTGCTAAGCAAGCTATGTATACATTGCTCGTACTTCAATACACTACGATTCAAGGTACAAATGCTTTAAAGAATCAAAATTCTAAGATTGAATCCACTTCTCTTCTCATAGTTGAACATCATCAGGTATCAAAACCACCCCAGTCGCCCAAACACCCGGCGCAATGCTCTCCGCCAACTCCCACCCGCCCTCGGGAAAGAAGGACTTCATCCCCATCATCAGTTCTCCATACTTACACATACAAATATCAACCCCATTAATCGTAATTCTCATGAGTTGCCCACTATGAATCCATTCCTCCTTCGCAAACGGGTCTTGTGACGATAGACCCAGCTCCAACACCCTATCCGGAAACTCATACCCCATTTTAACCGCACAGCTTCCACAAGAGTATACACCGAAGTTGATGTGGACCCATAACAGAAGTGAAGCGGAAGCGAGAGCGACGTAGGCGATTGGGTCGAGACCTGCCTTTTGACTGTCGGTTTTGGTGGAAAGATGTTGGAAGAGAGAGAGGATTTCTACAGCATGCGAGAGTGCACGGCGGAGATCAGGTGTCGTAATCATAGAGGCCTTTGCGCATCTTCGTCCTCCGATCTTGTGCTGCTGCTCCTGTGTGTATTTACTCAGATCGAGACTGAATTCTTTGGCGACGTGTGTGAGAGCGTTGACGTCGGAGTAGAGATGGATGTTGATAAGGTGGTAGAGAAAGAGGGTGTCAAGACGGAGAGTTTCGACGCGTGCTTCGATGATGGGGCGGGTGGAGGGGTCATTGTGGTCTTCGAATCCGTAGTAGTGAGGTGGCAAGCCTGGACACTGTGCCATTTGATCGATGTGGACTTTTAGGTTTTCGAGTTGCTTTATGACGATTTCTTTGCAGAGAACCGAGTCTGGCGTCACTTCATTTGAATTCCTCGTGAGCGTGTTTACTCGCCACAGCTTCGTTTGGAAGGAGCCTAAGCACAGCTGGACGTCTTCCCAGAGGAGATGGCTCGTCACCATGTTGGCGAAGTCGAGTGTGCTGTTGACCATTTCGTACATGCTTCTCTCCATGCGGAAGATGGGCTGCTTATCAAGGCGTTCCTCCCAGGCATCCAACCCGTTGGAATTCCAAAGAGAAAATGAGGATGGAACCATGAATACTAATTCTTCTGTGGTGAGAATTTGTGAGTTTCCACGAGCGAGACTTAAATAGACATCGACTTTAAAAAGCATTTCCGCAAGGCTTCGCAATTAGTTAGTATGGATCAATTCAGTTTATTAGAGGACAGCCTACAATGTCCTTTCCCCCATCTTCAGGAGGTGAAAAGGTAGAAAACAACCTGGTTTTTCGTCGGACCAAATTGTGTGTGGATTGAAAAATCCAACCTCCCTCAGGGCGGTAATCAACATGTTGTGAAGTATCAGTCCACGTGATACAAATGAAGACTTCTGATTATTACAGTTAGCATAAAACAAAGGAGAGGTGAGTAGAAGAAATTACTCCACAGTACAAAACGAATATCACATTAAGCAGTGTTGCCTGACAAAGACCTGCCGAAAATGATCCTTGATATACGTCCTGGGATGTGATATTTGACTAGGAAAACTCCATTAGTTCAAGAATATTTGGTGTATATAGTGGTCAAATGAGCTTACGATCTCGAGGAGGCACTGAGGCGCAAGTTCTTGGTGAGCAGCAATAGCAAGCTCTCTTGATTTGGCGCTACCCTCAATCCATGCCCCTATCATTTCCATAGAAGCCGTCAACAGCTTAAAAGCTGTACCATGGGTCTCGCTAATATACGATGGGCGATGAACGATAGGGAAACGGTGATGGAAGTGTTCAAAGTAGTAGTGTAAATGTGGTGTGCTGAAAGGCGCCTTCTTCACTTCATCATCAGATTGAACCCTTATCTGTACTGATGACCAGTTGATATATGCTTCCGATCTAGGTGGTGGAAATGGTTGTGTTGAAACACTAGATTGCGAAGATGGAGTTCCGGTAGAATTTGGGCTGCTATCAGTCTGGCTGGAACTGGAATCTCCCCCAACTTCAGGTTGCATCGAATCGACATCTTCCGAACGATACTTGCATTCAATTCCCTTTTTTATGCAGGTCTGACATTGCTTATCACCGTCGCACTTGATCTTTGCGGCATGGCAAGCGAGACATGCCGATTTACTGCGACTCGATGGAGTCTTGTAGTTCTCGCCATGCCGACTAAGATGGCGAGCTAGACTATCACTGTGATGCAGAAATGTTATTGATATGTGCTATGAAGCCCAACATAAAGGGCAATAAACTGAAATTACACAAGATGTATGAAGAACGGTGAAGGCTTAGAAACAGCTATGTCCTGGAGTAGGATCATTCAACTGTTGATTAAGGTAACAAGGCAGACGGATACATGATAATTGGACAAGCATGCAAAAAGGGATATCAAGATTCCACGAACCTCCTGTTAAACTTTCTCGAGCAGACGCTACAAATGTGCGAAATCTCGGAGCTGTGTGACTTTGAATGCCGAGTCAAATGTTCCTTTCTTTTGAAAGAGGCCTTGCAGTCAGCGACAGGACAAACGAAGCGGTGGGAGCCGTCGTCCAGGACAGCAACATTCTTAACAGGCTCCGCGGTCATTATTGTGGGTTGAAGAGTTGGTATCCAGATGGTCGGGTATGTGGGATGAATGGATTTTCCAGCCTTCCATCTCCAAGATCGCTTTTCGGGTTTATCTATGTTCCATCCGAATGATCTTGAGTGGTAAGCAGAGAGGCAATTCCAGAGAGTTTCGGCCGCCCACTAAATACGGTGGACCATTCAGACACATTGTGCGCTCGCTTAAGTGAAGCTCGGCAAAACACTTGTCAAGCCTTCCTTGGATGAGCGTGAGATGAGGTGAGAGAACGAGCTTTATAAATGTATACGGAGAATACGATGCGCAATAGCGACATCTTAACACAGAGACACTGTATAAAGATTACTGTTGTAGGACTAGGTATCCAAGGTTGCAAATTCTGTAGCTGTTTTTTGTTGAGATTTCGCCAGAACTGAACGCATGCAGAGCCTGGAGAGCACTTCTCAAGTCTGATCGACAGCACCTTCCATGGAAATAATGATAGTGACAGCTAGAACTTTAGCAGAGCTCTTCCCAGTTCAAACCATACTCGTCGTCATTTGAGAATATTCCAAGTCTTCTTCCTGCGCGAACTGGCCATCGCTAGGAATGCACATTCGTGCCATACCTTTGACTGGAATGTATGTATCACCATCAACTCACTTATCCAGCCTCTTTACCTGCTGCAAAGGATCACATCCCACCACAACCTGGCGGCACGGAATTTTCTTACGTCTCCTCTCTTTCCTTGCGATAAAATCTTCTCGTCAGGTTTAAAACCTAACCTCTCCTTGTCTGTCAGCCGCTTGAAAAGTCAGCGGATTCTCGTACTTGCCTATTAACCCTCATGATCGGACAATTTTGTCAATAAGTTTCAAATCAAAAGTTCCGAGCACCAGAAGTTCCACATGGACGTTCATCTAAAAACCAGCCAGTGATCAGAGAGCCTCAGATACCATGAGTAGCTACCCCCCATCATCCAGTGTCCCACTCAGCACGCCCAGCGGAGGCGAGAAGCCAACTCGCATAGCACGGGTTTTGCAACCTCGCGTTGTGTTAACCATAATAACAATATTGCTAATATGCAGTGTGCTGGGGATGGGAATCGGTATTGCGAGATTTAAGGAGGAGAGACTCAGGCCTTTGCCTGCAAGCATTGCAGCTTGCCAGGGTTTCATAGCTGTATCGGTAAGTTCATTCCAACCGTTTCCCATTTCCTCTTTACTGACCAAGCGGAAGTCTGGCATAACGATCATATATGCCCTTCTCCATGTAGCCTGTGCGATACATAATGATGCGATTGGAACGGCGAGACCACCAAAAAAGGGCCCTCACGCTTATTGTATCCTCCTAGCGAAGCTTAATCTAGTCCTTTGGGGAGCATGCATTATCGCAGCGTCTGTTGTGATTGCAAGGCCTGGGATATGCTCAAGAGCATCGCAGGAGTGCTCGCTGCAAGTCCTCGATTTGATCGCTGCGAGTCTTTGCTTGTGGGTATCAACGTATGCGAGTATAGCCGAGTACTGACTTCTTTACAGCCTAGGAAACGGAATTCTGTTGACAACTCTTTTTACCAACAAGTATCCCTTTGAAATGCCAGAAGCATTTACGACTGGTGTCACTTGTCGAGTGACTTCGTTTGGCGATGACTTGTTCGACCGCAACGTTTCCACCATATCGTCGTTCGAAACCATATCGTCCCGAGAACATGGCGTTTCAGCTACAAAAGAACATCCCGTAGTCGTTGCTCCATACCCTACACAAACAATTCCTGGGGAGTACCCGATGGAGCGCCGCACTACAGAATTGTTTCATCTGATTCCCGCATCACAAGTCAGCAACTGGAGGAATGAGATCAAAGACCTAGCGAGCAACACGACTAAAGTAGACTCAACGATTGACATCCAGGAAGATACAATTTCAAGCCAGGCCTCCGGCGCCTCGGACCAAGGCTCGAACCATCCGTATCCAAAATTGCAAGTCCAGCGCCAGAGGCTCGTCAAACCTCCGAGCTGCACCTGCCAAGACTTGCAGTCATCTCCTCTCTCTCGACTACGCTCTGCAGAATTTTCCCACATAATCGTCGAGCCGGAACTGAGATACGTGCCTGTCAACATGCCACCTCCACCCGTAGAATGGACAGCATTTCGTGGAAATCTGGTTTCGAGTTCAACCCAGACAATCGATTTCCAGATGCAGCAGAAGCAACCTACTTCTCAGCCAAAGTCTCGAAGACCAGACCTATATGATGCATCCAGCGGTCCAGTCATTCGCAAATCAGCTCCTTTGACGGTAGTCAGGAGGAAGACGACCGAGATCAAGATACCGGGAGCTTTCACAGACGATCAGGGAAAAGTGGAGGAGCATGCCAAAAATATCAAAACAGAAATTGCAGTTCGAACACAGAGACATGAAAAGGGTATGGCTGTCCCGAATGCTCAGCAATTGAACCCATCACACTCGCTTGTCTCGAGAAGATGGCGCTACAATAAACAACGTGCAGCTCGTAATCAACAAAAGTCATTGAGGGATGATAACGAAATACAAGAGAGAGACGCAGATATAAAGCCTCTTCGACGAATTCAACTTGTGGACAATGGTCCGGTACGCGCAGGGTAACAAGTTCGCGAATACAGATAACAATGGCACGCAATATCAATTGAGCAAGACCACCTGGACAGGAAAATGGTGCCTGGCGTCTGCTTTTCATGATGACCGCTGCATTTGGATGTGAAGAGTCGTGACGCTGCTTATCTGAGATCGAGCCCCTTGAAAAATAAGAAATGCTTTAAAGGACGATCCGTCCTCTCTCTCGGTCTAGATGATTCCTTTGAAAATCGATCCACCTCTATTGACCTCATTCATGCCATTGTACCTCCGTATCCAGATGCAAATACTGACTCGGGTTGTTGGTAGATGTCATTGATCGCGATCTGAACATTCAGATCTCCAGGCCAGTAAAAACATGATGAAGCGAAGTCTCCTGCAACGTGACGTGCTTTTGAAAATAGGTTTCGAAGCTGCATTCCCTGCCGTGTTGTCAAACCGCGGTTGGATTTTTTTGGCAGAACGCGGGGACTAGCGCACGGCAAGCTATGCACTGAGTGTGCACTGTATGAGATTGTGCATTTATGACTGCCAGCGTGGCTCCATAGAGAGTGAGCTGAAGCGAGCTGAGCAGCGATATGGTGAGAGTAAAGGTGAGGAGGATACAATATAATTTGCATAGCAAGTGACCTGCAAAAAAAGGAGAGATGTATTTACATTTGATGAAAGATGGAGGGAGAAGCGGCTTTCTCGCGTGATATTTACACGTTACTGTACGGAGAACTGTGCCTTAGTGACCTGCACAAAAATGCTTATCTAATATGACGTTTGGACCCCGTCGCACAAAGGATCCAGCCAATGAGTGAGATCCCGCTTGCTCTCTTCTCACATGGGCATTTCTACCACATTCAAGCTCCTGCTGCTCTGCTCCTCTGACCCTCCATTTACCCTCCTCGTTCCCTTCTTCTCTTCTCAACATCACACCACAAGTAACGGGAATCTGCAAACTTCACTTTCACCTGAGTCCAGTTCGTAGCACAGGAAGATCTTCAACATTGCCTATAAACAACACAGTCACCACCCTCTTCAACATCTGCACGTATCCACCCCACCACTACCAAGAACAACCCCTCAACTCCCAGCCACCATTGAAAACAACCAAAACACACAACAACCGCAAAGGATCCACTCCACCCACAAGAGATACAGCGCGAGAAGATAATCAAATTCACGAGCTCAAAATGTCCGTCGACATGGCTTCAGAGGCACCAGTGCAACTGCACTCTCCTCCCAGTCCCTCCTCAGTTCGACCCAAGGGCAAGTAAATACGTTGGAGTGTTTTAGCACTTCGAATTTGCAGACAATGCTAACTCACTTCCCACAGGTATCCTCAAGAACTCGTTCCATCGCTCGCCACCCCAGCACGCTGCAACTACTACCTCCCCACCTCCACCCATCTCTCCTCTCCACCGACCAGACCTCGAGCGCGACCTGAGCGAAAAAGATATTACCCTCGCAAACACCCTCCAGAATGCCGGTCACCGTCGCTCCTCTTCTGCCGCGCGCCCATCTCAATCAAGGAGACATTCTAGCCATTCAGCACAAGGAAACAACGGAGACAATGAGATGCGCCTCAAATGGGACGAAGCTAATCTCTACCTAACCGAGCAAGAGAAGAGCGCAACCATGAAAATCGACGAGCCAAAGACGCCCTACGCAAAACACTACGATCCCACCGAGGATGAAGACGAGATACGAATCATCGATGCGGAGGAACTCATTGTTGACGAATTAGACAAGGCCAATTCAAAACAAAGTCCCGCCAACAAGTCGAGAGCGAAAGAAGATGAAATCCCCGGACTGAGTCTTGGAGAACCAGAGGAGGCTATCCCTGAGAATCACGATAGTATGGATATCGATGGCAAGAAGAAGAATGTCCACGTCAGAGGCGAGGAGCACGTCGGTCTCAGCGCGGAGGAGCTAGAGAAGCACAAGAAGTTCGAAGAGATGCGAAAGAAGCATTATGAGATGAAGAATGTGGCCGATCTCCTGGGCCACCCGGAAGATCTAGATGATGACGATGATATGAATGGAACTGCACGATAGCCACTTAGGTTTTGGCATGAGTTAGGGTGGATGGATCAAATCAAGCATTAGGGTGGAGTTTTTTTATGGATGATGGTGGCTTGGTCGGCTGACTTTATCAATTGCGAGCGCTGTCTTTTTTGTTATCTCATCTTTCTTGCAAAGGTTTCTCTTTCTTGGTCAACTTCTTTACATTCTTCTTGTGTGACGATTTTCTTTATCTTCTACACAAACAGATTGGATGTCGCAGGACATTATCATATGATATTCAGGGTGGGGTTATTGAAATCCAGGATGTTAGCTTGAAATATAGCTAGACTCCAATACACGCATCTGGTCTCTTACCACAAGCACGGTACTGCCGCTCAGATATTTTTTTTGTGTGAAACTTGCTTTATTTCTATCCCATTAGTGGTCAGCTCAATTCGGATAATGATTTTTCTGAAGTCGTTCGTGAAGATGAACATTCTTGAACGGATTGTAAAAAGATTTTAAACTATATAACAACAGAAACAAGCAGAGCAAAGCACAAAGCACATTCATAGCGTGTTTGTGTTTGACTTTGCAAGGACCTATTTCCCACCAAAAAACGCCACGCTTATGCACCATGCCAGATGTTATATCCCCACAAATTCTGTCTGTCATAATCACAATGCTCTCGAGTCGCCCACCGGTTTTTCTTTGACTACCTTCGACCGCCTCTTCCCCCACCAGCGCCTGCACCAGCTCCACCTCCCATGCCTCCCATCATCCCTCCCATCTGCTGCATCATAGCCTGCATATCCATTCCACCAGGCATACCACCGCCGCCCATCATCTTCATCAAACTACCCATATCCGGCATTCCACCGCCGCCGGCACCACCACCACCCATGCTGGCCAACCTCTTCTGCATAGCCGCCATCTGCTGCTGCTTATTAGCACCACCCATCTGGCCCTGAGCCTTCTGCAAATTCTTCATGTTGCCTCCCATCTTCTTTGCCATCCCGGCCATCATCTTGTGCTGCGTGAGCAGGTCTTCGACCTCGCGAATGCTAGTTCCGCTTCCGTGCGCAATTCTGGTCATGCGCGTGGGCTGGTCGAGGAACATCTTGCCGTCGGAGTCGAGTTCTTTGGCAGTCATGGAGTCACAGATGTAAATCATGCGCTTAAGTTTCATGGAGCCTTCGTCGTCGTCCATGCCTTGCATCATGCCGCTCATACCAGGAATCATGCCTGCCATCTTGCTGAGGGGTCCCATTTTCATGATGTTAGATAATTGGTCCCTCAAATCTCGTACAGTAAAGACACCTTCTGCGATGTGCTTCATGGTATCCTTCTGGTCGAGCTTTAGCGATTGGACGTGCTCCACTAATCCTTGCATATCGCCCATTCCTAGGAGTTTGTTGACGAATTGCTGTGGTGCGAACTTTTCAAAGTCGAGCATATGTTCTCCGGTTCCGATGAATACAATGGGTGTATGAGTTGCTGCAACTGCGGAAATAGCTCCACCTCCACTTGCATGACCATCTGTTTTCGTGATGATAATTGCACCGAAATCTGCTGTCTCCTTGAACGCCTTACTTTGAGCTTCAGCTTGCTGTCCAATACTGGCATCCAAAACCATGATTGTCTGATCCGGCTTCACTGCGGTTTGAATATCCACCATTTCTTGGAAAAGAGCGTCTTCCTGTCGATGTCTTCCAGACGTATCAACAATGATGATCTCGAACTTCTCCTTCTTAAATTTGTCCACACCCTCCTTCGCCACAACTGCCGGATCTGTTTGGGTTAGGGAACCGTAGTATGGAATCTTGGCCTTGGTTGCATTTTGCTTTAGTTGATCGAAAGCTCCAGCACGGAACGTATCGGCGCACACTAGGCACGCCTTGAAGCCTCTGCTCTGGTAATGCCTTGCCAATTTCGTACATGTCGTCGTTTTACCAGCACCCTGTAGACCAACAAACATAATGACATTTGCCTTTCCCTTCTTTGGCTTGAAGGGCTCTGCATGAGGATCCACGAGCGCCACAAGTTCGTCGAAGACAGCCTTTTGGATCAATCGTTTCTTATTCACCCCTGGCGCCAGCTCTTTGAAATTTACTGATGCCTTTATCGACTTTCGCAGATTTCCTACCAGTCTGACATTGACATCGGCTTCGAGAAGGGCGGAGCAGATCTCTTTGATCATGCTATCAAATGCCTGTGAGGAGTGTTCAGTCACAAGTCTGGCATTTCCAGAACGTAGGTGCCAACCTTTTCATCGAGATTACTCGACCTTGTGAGGTCGCTGACGGCGGCATTGATGCGCCGTCCAAGATCTTGAAGAACCATGTTTGTGGTTGTTCGACTTGGTCAAATGTTGAAAGTTGTTGCGATGTTGCGCTTCAAGAATCGACTGTGGGCAAGGGACGGCGCGGGGTTGGAGGTTGATGTGTGTTTAAGTGGGGGTCACCCGGGGCTGAAGTTTTTCCACTCCGAGCCCTCTTTTTCATTTTCGATAAGATTTCTGGGATCTGCTCATCCGCAATACGTCGACAGAAACAATTCCTCGAAAATGGCCGGTCAATACTCCAAGAAGCGCAAGGTGGAAGAGGGGATGAAGATGACCTCAAAACCCAAGAAGAAGTTCAAGAAGCAGACCGATTACTATTCCGATTCGGACTCAGCAGAAGGTGCCACTGATGCTCCTGCACAAGATTTCAAAGCTGTGAACCTGCAAGATTCGGACCTCGACGAAGAGGAAGCTGCTACAACAAAGCTCGACGATCTCTCATCAGATGACGAACCACAAAATGACGAACCAGAAATCGAATTGGAAGAAGAAATCACCGATGCGTCGAATTCAGACTCGGATTCGCAATCTGGGTCGGGGGAGGATGAGGACGACAACCCCAATCTTATAAAGAGGAAGAAGCGCAACGACCCTGAAGCTTTCGCAACTTCCATGTCAAAGATCTTGACCTCGAAGTTATCAACAAGCAAACGTAGCGATCCAGTCCTCTCGAGAAGTGTGAATGCTATCCAGGCAAGCAAGGAAATGACCGATGCTGCGCTGGAGAAGAAGGCCAGGCACAAGTTAAGGGAAGACAAGCGAGCTGCGTTGGAAAAGGGAAGAGTCAAGGATGTTTTGGGGGCCAGTACTGCTTGGGATTCAAAGCATGGGAAGGGAGAGGGTGTGAGCGTCCAACAAGTTATGGAGGAGGAAAAGAAATTGAGGAAGACAGCTCAGAGAGGTGTGGTGAAGCTCTTCAATGCTGTGAGGGCGGCGCAGGTCAAAGGAGAGGAAGCTGCGCGCGAGTCCAGAGTCAAGGGATTGGTTGGAACAGCTCGACGAGAAGAGAGGGTTAATGAGATGAGTAAGAAGGGTTTCTTGGATTTAATTGCTGGAGGAGGTGGATTAAAAGCTGGTGCTATCGAGGAAGCTTGAATGGCTACCTAAATTTGGAAAAAGTTATGAAAAGCAAGCATTGCAAGGCGTTGAGTTGGGAATTGGCGTTCAATTCGTAGCATCTTTTGACGCTGAGCTATATGTAATGTACAGTTTGCTCACCCTAAGCTATGATACATTCGGGAATCCAAAATACCCTCAAAATAGAACAAATCCATCAAGACAACCAACCCACTTACTCCCCGCCCGTCTAATTATAATAACATCCCTCGCTCTATCTCTCCTTTTATTTGCTGGTGAAGTCGCTGGCCTGCATATTTCTCGTCATCTTAGGCAATCGAACACGCAGACCATCCAGCTCTTTGGTCATCTTGATCTGGCAACCAAGTCGGGAAGTTTCCGTGAGCCCAAAGGCCAAATCCAGCATGTCGTTCTCGTCATCATCGGCCTCCTCCAATTTGTCGTACATATCCTCGCTCTCAACGATGACATGGCATGTTGAGCAACTGCACGATCCTTCGCATGCGCCTGTTTTATGGATATTAGGCTCTGATTATTTCCATTGCAACCAAACAGCTAAACATACCTTCCATTTCAACGTCGAATTCTTGAGCGACCGTCAACAAGTCATCCCCAACGTTGACCGCAAATGTGTTATCCTCGCCCTCTTTGTCAACGAAAGTTACATAGACCCTGTACTCTCATTAGTAAAAATTCTAGGTTTTAGGTTAGGCAACGTGCTCCTCTCCTGGCTTTGGAGGTGTGAAGACTCCATGGCTTGCAGCTGAAGTAGCCGAGAAACTCCTTCGTTCTTGTGTAGTTCTAGCCAATTCGAATCCTCCCTTGAATTGCTGGAACAGGTATATTGACTCCGTAGCGCTGATAGCCGCTGTGTTCTCCGTATTAGAGGCGCAGAGCTAAGAGATCTTGTCTGAATCGTCCTGGGCCTCTGCCAACATAATTGTGCCTCCTTCTTCAACAGCCTCATTGCTCCAGCCCTTGATCTTGAGGCAGACATTTTGGAGATGGTAGAACTGGCGCTTTCGTTTGTTTTTTTGCAGCAAGTTTGTGTTGATGGACTCAGGTCGACTGCTATGGAACGCGAAAGACCGATATGCCCGAAGACTAATGCCGGATTAACTCGACGAAATTGTAGAGTGTGTTGGAAAGAATTGGTAA
Organism: Tetracladium setigerum; assembly: GCA_031472005.1. NCBI lineage: Eukaryota > Fungi > Ascomycota > Leotiomycetes > Helotiales > Tetracladium > Tetracladium setigerum. The sequence continues at coordinate 1,205,125 of PZJY01000009.1, read as the reverse complement.
TGAGAGGACCTTTAGCCGTTACAATTTCAGAGTGGGTTGTGTGTGACGTTGATCGGAGCTGCTGAAGTTGATTGTAATTGCAGTAATATGGCTCTTCGAATTGGCTGCATCTGCTCGCTCGGCCTCCTAAAAATTAATTGACGAAGCTTTTTGAACTCTGGGGAACGAAACCGCCGACCACTGCTGTGGCTTAACAGCAGCACCAGCCACGGCTCCCAAGGTCCGGTTGCTTTTATCATGCAAAAGCAAGTGACGACTTCACGCAATCATAAACAAATCTTCACAAAACAAAACAACAACATTCACTCTTTCAACCGAGGCGCACATCATTAAAGATGTCTTCCTCCACGAGAGATGCGCCAAATCCCTTGCGCCCATACTACAAACCACCTTCAATCGGAATACCGCCAGAACTACCGACGCCAAAAAGCACATCATCTCCTCCAAGTTCTGGGAAGACGCATGGATTGGGACCACGAAATGGCAGCGCAGCTTCGTACGCGTCTTCTGCGCGAGATATGTTCTCTGATCTGGACTACTCGGACTACTTGTCAGATTCCTCGCCATCTTCTCTGGAATCGGTGCATCGACAAATCAACGAGTGGACGTCTAGATATTTTGCGACACTACTTTCGCAACCTTTTGATGTTGCAAAGACGATTTTGCAGGTGAAGAGTCAGGCAATTTTGGACGAGGCGATAAAGTCGGGATCGGAAGATGGGAGACCTAAATCAAAAAGCAGTTCTAGAAACGAGGCATACAGTCAAGTACGTTTTTGACGAATTGCAAAGTCAAGGCAGGGGCTGACATGTGAACGCAGTATCACGAAGACGAGGATTCGGATCCAGATGAACATACCTATTTTACCTCATCCGCTCCCCAAACCCCAAACTATGATACATATCCTCGATCAAGGCAGAGGCCAACCTCTTCAAGAGAGAACTACTCCCCAACTCCTCCCGTTACATCCGAGTACGAACTTACATTAAAACGATCGGATGCAATTATGGAGGTGATATCCCAAGAGTGGTCAAAAGAGGGAGCTTGGGGTGTGTGGAAAGCTTCCAATGCAACATTTATCTACGGTTTATTGCACCAGACGCTGGAACGATGGGCGAGGGGCATGCTTTCCGCAATGCTAAATGTCCCAGATCAAAACTTAGCAGGGACTGCAGCGGATTTGGTAGATGCACAATACCCTTGGGCATCACTAGGAGTAGCAATTGGGGCTGCTGTAACTGCCGGACTGATCCTTTCACCATTAGATCTCGTCCGTACAAAGTACGTCCACTTTACCCTTCTCAAGCAAGACGTGCTAACAAATAACCAGATTAATCGTAACCTCCGTCTCAACACCCTCACGCTCCCTAACCCAAAGCGTCCGCCACCTTCCCTCCTACATCATCCCCTCGAAACTCTTTGTTCCTACCATCCTCTATGAAATGATTACCCCAACCCTACACCATACAACCCCCCTCCTCCTTCGCACCCACCTCTCTCTCGATCCTCTCCTCACCCCCGGCACCTACTCCCTCTTCAAATTCCTCTCCCGCAGCGCCGAACTCTTCGTCAAACTGCCCTTTGAAACCGTTCTTCGTCGGGCACAAGTTGACGTTCTTGCTACTCCAGAATACAGTTTGCAATCTGAAAATGGCAACACGATTGAGTTTGAAGCGATCGTACCGATGGGGGAGTATAAGGGCGTGGTGGGCACGATGTGGAGTATAGCGCGAGAAGAGGGCGTGAGGGAGGATGTGACGCCTGCGAAAAAGGGCAAGAAGGGGAAGGTGGTTAGAAAGCCAGGACAGGGTGTTGAAGGGCTTTGGCGAGGATGGAGAGTTGGTATGTGGGGCTTGGTTGGGATTTGGGGGTCGGGATTGATAGGGGGAAGTGCTAATGGTGCGGCGTTCTAAGTTGTTTTGATTTGACATATTTGGTGGAAACTGTGTACGTGTGTGTGTGATGTACGAGACGAAGATGATACCACTCTGCTACGATTATGGCGTTCTTTTTTGTTTTGCCGATCTGATTGGCATGTAGGAAGCGGACAGAGGTGGATGTAGATTGGACGTCGGCGGCGATGGACGTAGTTTACCAATATTCTACTCTTTATGTGTATATGAAATAACCTGCTCTAAAGCTATTAGATTCCATTACTTGACTCCTGGAAATCACCCAGTCCTCCTCGAAAGGCTTTCTCACGTCAGAATGTGAAATGATTCGACTAACGACTTCCTGTGTAATTATCCTAGGGTATTCGAAAAAGTAATATTTAAACGCCATGTGATACTCGATGTTGTAATTGAGTGAACTCCATGCATAATTCCGGCTTGCTCCCTTTTCCTAAACGGAATTCCCATTTACGCCATCTTCCATTTTCATGCAAATGGACTGTCCAGTCTCAAACTTTCGGTTTCTTGCGAATCATGCTAGCACCAAGCACATTGACGACAGGCGCTGCTGGGATCGCAACATCTTCCTTTGGCTCGTCAACGCCAACCTTTCGCTTCTTTCGCACCAGTCCCACGTTAAGTGAATTGACACCCCCAACAGTAGCTTGAGTTTTGGCTTCCGTGACTTTCGTACCAACAACGGTCTGACCCCAAGCTTCAGCTTCAGTACTTGGTGCACCTGATCGAACTTCGCTGACCCATCTGGAAGTACTCGAAGTAGCCAATTCCAAGTTAGCGAAATCGAGACGGAGAAGTAATTCTGTAATACGCTTGTAGTCTGATTCTTCGACGACAACTTGGCCTCTACCTTCAGGGCGCCAGATGTAGTAGGCCGTTTGCTCTGGTCTTTCTTCGATGAAGCTCTTTTGTTCGGTTTTCACTTTGGGCTGGCGTGGAATGATCGGTCCGGAGAGCTTCGTCTTTTTCTTTCTAGGAAGAGATCTCTTCTTTGGTGTAGTCTCGATGTCCTCCAGCTCTACATGCCCGTTTTCTCTGGTTGTAAGCGGTTGGCTTGTAGTGTAGAATGATGTTGCTGGCGAGCTTGTGATAGCAGGATGGTGTGGTATCGAGGCAAAGCTAGATCCAGCACCCCAGATTTCGGTGTCATTTACGATAGTGTTCTGGCTATCGTTCTGGCTATCATCCACCATAGACTTGGTTGTGTCTTGCTGGCTTGGTGGCTCAAACACTATCCAAATAAAGCCTACAAGTCGACCAGCAGAACATTCTTGCCGGAATGCCATCATTTCCCAGAACTGGTCTATGGATCGAACGCTTTTCCATTGATCGCTCGAAGAGTTGTTGCCTTTTGAGATTTCCTCGTCGAGTTCGTCTAGGAATCTGGCCTTTGGATCATCTGGGTAATGAGGTATAAGACATCTGGGGGAAACCTCTGACGAGTTTTTCGAGATTTGCTTGAGGGGGTGTCCAATTGTCCATGTCGATTTGATGGATCCTGGCCTTTTTGGGGTGTAAGAGGACGTCTCGTAGCTATCCAGACCTGGTACAATTAAATATCCCTTGGTAGAGCCCCACACGATCTCTTCAGTAGTCTTCGAATCCTCGATCAGCGGATCAAGAACCCGACACCACCACTTCACCAGTCTTCTGTCATCCAATACATGCTTCCCGCTGTATTCAACACTTCCTGGGAATAAATATTGGTCCTGTGCTCGAGCAAATAGCGATACGACGCTCCGAATGTTTGGTCTTTGGTGTTGTTCAAGAAGATGTTGCAGGAAAGTAGCACTGATATCCCTGATTGGCGAAGGGGTTCCCTTTGGCAAACCCAGCAGGTGTAGATAGCCCGTAGAATCTGCCTTCGAGACGAAAAAGGTAGTATCATGCGCGGTTGAGTAGATCAAAATCTCAATGGCGAATATCAAGACATCTTTGAATTCCGAGGTGTTTTTCGTAGGTGTGCGAATCGATGCAACGAGGAAATGGCTCTCGCAATACGTGCGGTCAGGTCGAGTATCTGGTGGGGCAGAGTAGAGGGAGGAGGTCTTGGTCGGGGGAGTAGAGAGATGATATATCCTAAAATTGGAGTCTTTGGGGAGAGCAGTAGCAAGTTTGGTAAGCAATAATTGTGAGCAAATTGATGCACTTGAGAGAAGCTTCTCGTGAGAAGCCATAATTAAAAAGCATGCCAAAAAGTGTTGAAGATGATGTTGCTCAAGTTCGGATGTGGTACGCGACATGCACACGGCTGCACGAGACAAGCTGTCCCAATCGGGCTTAGTCCAGGTCGATCCGGACTCTTGGGATAATTTATGGGAGCATCAACACTTCACCATTCACGACCAGCAATTCCAATACCCAGGCCTCACCATGTCATCAAACGTGGTAAAGCGAACGCTACACTCTCTGGCACGCCAATCCCGAGCGGCTTGCGAATGCAATGGCCTTACATCCTCTTCTCGAGCTGCCTCCTCCATCAGGCAATTCTCGACGTCCCCTGCAAGAAAAGATACAGAGTACGAAACCGAGGGAGAAGACAAACCAAGATGGTCGCAAACTCCGAAGAGAATGACGGCACCGTATCGAGTACGCTTGCATGATGATACGAAACCTTGGACAAGCAACAGTGATCCAGCACGATTAGACCGATTCTACAAGAACTTCCTGGGACAAGGTGGAGAGAATATGCTCACAGAGGAGGTCAAATGGCTTGCAGTTACACACAAGAGTTTTGAGCAGGGTGCTCGAGGGTTCAATGATAGGCTGGCATTTTTCGGTATGGATGGCTTAATGCTTGATGCCACGGAGTACTAAGTTCTTGCAGGTCGACGAATTCTGAATCTGCAAGCAAATCTTGCTTTGTTGAACTCCACCACAGCATTGAAACAACGAAGGTCCGTTACGGCAACTGATGGTCGAGAACCATTCAAGCATCCTGCGCTGGATGGTCTGGACAATTTGACGGATATGCCGATTGCGGAGGTTTTAACAAAGGCGAGATTGGCAAAGTTCGCGTCCCAGCTGGAAATGGCAGACATTATGAGGTGGCGGCCCAGAAACGTACGTTATGGTGATTCTGGTTGTGAGGAGATGTGCTGACCCGCTACTAGCCTGATAGATTGGAGGCTTCTGGAATTGATGTCGTTTTCGCAACTACGGTGTACGCTATCATCGGCGCAATCGGGCTACAAAGAGGAAGTGCTGTTGCAGCACAAGTTGCAAAAGAAAGGGTGTTGAAACCAATGGGCTTAGCGTAGGGAGTTAATTTGGGTTTGGGCATTAGCATTGTAGAATACTGTACATTATGGAACTCGCATGTAGATGTACGTATAGTAGAACGAATCTCTGTTAACCATCACGCACCAGCTTGTAACTTATTTTCTAGGTGTGTCGTGTCAATCAAAACACAATGGTAACTTTGCTTGCTTGCCAATTGAGACAATGCCAAGCTGATATGGCCCTACTCTGGTCCCTACTATGCAAGACTTTACTATTTTCCTTTATTCTTCAAGTTCTCCCTCATGAACTCATCTGCCTCTCATCATCTGACACTACCTCCGCAATTTATTCACTCAATCTCTTTTCCATGAACTAGCCGACAGCGACTTGGCCAGTCCAACCTGTCAGTCTTCTCGCGCTAGTATGTTTGCTCCTGCGGAACCAAAGCCCCTCAGGTGAATTAAGTATCAGCAGTCATTATTTTCTTAACTTAAATAAAAAACCACTGTGATGTAATGATTTCCAACATATAAGATATTACATATACTTTTCAATGGAAAGTGCTCTCTTCCTGCTGCCCGGAGATCCTAGGCTCAGCAGCAAGAGAATAGTCTGCGATGACGAAACTTAAATGAACTAAAAGTCCATGATCTCTACAACAAAAACATATTCAAATACAAAGCTGAAATGTTTCATAGTCATGGCTTGAAAGTCGAGCTTGTTATTGCTATGGCTTGCATACATACCTACTTATGAGCGGATACCTAGCGAGCGAGCTTCTGTGGTTTAACGGCAAAGTTGGACCACAGAAGCGCAATCCTCGAAGCGAGTTGATTGTCTCCACTGTACTCAAAAAGGCCCAATCACGCTGAGAAGTTTGGAAGTTTGGATTAAACTAATAGATATCGAAATAAGTCGGACGTTCATAAATAGCTTCTGTGGTCCAATGGTTAGGATTCCACCCTTCCATGCTCTGTGTAATACAAGTCGCAAGGTGGAGGTTCGTGTTCGATTCACGGCAGTTGCAATTGTTCTGTATTTTTTGCCATTTTTTGCAATGTTTCGCGGGGAGGAATTTGATATATTTTTTGGGGATTCTTTAGCGGGTATCACGTGATATTCATTCACCTCCCAAATTTAGCCGAACTCCAGCGAGCAGGAACTTTTACATCGGCAAGACTCTTTATTCATTTGAAGGCAAAGGCAAAGAAAACAGGGGACATCCTGGATTGAGATATAATACTAGTCGGTGGAACGAATTTTTTCCAATATTGGTTCTTGCCAGTCATGGTATGAACGAAATAGCACACAAGTAATGACCTTGTATAACCTCGAAACTAAGGATTGGTCTATCAAATCCGTTAACTCAAGAAAATCTCCAACGCCAAAACCCTTCTTCACGACGGATTCTCACTGTAAGAATGTGTGAAGATGTATTTTTGAAGAGGCGAATACAAATAAATTTGACTATCAAATCTCAACCCAACCCCTCCCTCCCTCATCCAACAAGCATCCATCCTTTCACGACCAATATTGCCGACTAATCGTAACTCTCTCTCTTTCTCTCTTTCTGACAAAACCCATAAAACTATCGTTCAAACTGCAAAAATGATCCATAGGTATCTCTGACAATCCTCGTAAACTCTACTATATTTGTTAAATTTGTGCACCAACTTGTCTTAATTAGATCTCCGCTATAATCTAGGTACTCCTCGATTTGTTGTAAGAAGTGAGTGAGGTTACTACTGATGTGGTGATGTTTAGCTGATAGAGCTCAGAGGATGGAGAATAGGTAGGAAGAGATATAGGTAAATCTTATGCATTCATCTTCATTCCGTAAAGAGGTACTGTACAACTCACATGACCGTCTTGACATTTCCCAAACGTTTTCCAAAGTCTTTTTGAAAATGTCGAGATAGGAAACATGCCTACATTTCATGAATAAATGGATCACAACAAAACACCAACAATATTAATGAAATGGGGAATAATGTCTTTCTTTTGTATTACAACTTTCTCTCAAGTACTTCTTAAAGATCAACCTACCAGCAAGGGAAATGTATATATGTACCCCATCATCAAGCAAAAGCATCAAAAGCAATCAATCCAGCAATCCAACATAAAGTAAAATCTTGACGTAAGTAAAGGCAGGTAGCTAGCTGCTATTCATAAAAAGGCATACAGAAACAGTAGTAGTCCACAAAACGCCCACAGGTATCAAAACACATCCCACCAAACGCCAACCACGTGTGTCACAGCCAGAACCCAACCCGAGCGTACAAAGTCAAAGAAAGAAGGCCATCATTCAAATCATTCCCCATCTTTCGCACTCCCACTCTCCCACAACTCAAAGTTCTCCTCGGCCTTTTCGATAGGTTCAAGTAATGCAGCCTTGGGTGCTAAGGCATCTGGATCTTTGAACATGAGAGCATCGATGACGTTCATGTCAATTTCTTTTCCTTTGCCTTTAACTTCTGAGATGAAGTCGAATGTAGCAATTGGCCCTTCCTCGACGACGACTTCTGGTTCTTGTTCCTGTTCCTGTTCTTGCTGCTGCTCTGGCTCGTCCTCTTTCACGATGACTTCTTCCTCGGCAACATCACCACCAATCAGGAAGACAGAAGATCCATCACACCCCTCAGCGTAGAAATCCTCCGCAGCGAGGTCTCCCAATGGCGACCGATCAACTTCAATAGAATTCTCATGCTTCATCCTCGACGCGCGAATGCGAGCCTTGATATCAGTCATGGAACTCTCGCCTGTTTCGACGGATGATGTCAATTGCGTACGTGTTTGCGAGATATCATCTGGAGGAGGGACATTCTCTTTGCCTCGCTCATCACTCATACGTGCAGCGCTCTCTTCGTCAGAGGAGATATCCAATGTACATGTTGAGTGCTCCATTAAGTTTGTGGCTTCTTCTTCGGCGGTGTCCTCGTGGATGTCAAAGAACCAGGACCCTTTAAGCTCAGGCTCGTTAAGCTTCTCGGCAACCTTGGGGATGGCTTCGGCTTGACGGGCGCTGTATGACGGGATGGTGCCAGAGAGGGCTTCAGCGATACTGAATCCGAGACCGGAAGATGGGGTAGCGAATTTTGGGGGGTCGACTCGTGTGAATGGGCTGGCTGTCTTTCTGCGATTCAATATTCCAACGCGCTTTCTGGTTGGTGATCGACCTGCAGGGGCGCTTAGCGGACTGCTCTTGATGGTGGTGTTGAGTTTCTTGATTGGAGAGCGCGCTTCGAGGATTGGTCGTCGAGGCGGGGCTGAGAAGGAAGTAGGAGGAGCAGGGGATCTGGTAAGGAAGAAGTTGGTTGGCTTGGTGTAAGAGGAGGTGTCTTTCGAAGACCCGTCTAGGGCCTTGGATCTTTTCGGGAGAGGAAGATGGTAGGATCGATGTTCTCGGAGTCATTGGCGGTGTCGAAATCAAAAGACGCGGCCTTTCGTTTTGGAGGAGAGGTAACAGTAGGGATAAGAGCTATAGGAGAGTGTGTGAGATTCATGTTGCGTTCAATTCAGGTCAAGACGGTGTGTTGGGAATGGTTGGCTGAGAGGGAGCAATTGGAGGAAAGCATACCGTTCTGACTGTTCTTGAGACTGGTGAGGTTCTGAAGACGAGAACTGCTCAATGGTGCGAAGGGCTGCCTAGTTGCTGCTACGTGGGTGGTCATGTTGAACGACGGTCGAGCTTGCTGGATTGTCGATTCAATTGTCCTTGCCTTGGTTGTCTAGTCTGGATTGATGATGCTCAACACAATCAATGATCGAGCCCAGTACTCCACACAAGTCCCTAGGTTAGGTCGAAGCCGTTGGTAGTTGAGTGAGTGAATGAGGGTAAGTGTATGTGCGTCTTCGTGTGCGTGGTTGTTGTGATTAATTGTTTGTTATTGTTGTTGATGATGAAGATGTCGAGCGTCTTGTTTACTGTCAGAATGGATCACAACAAGAAAGCAGCACAATCAAACACCTCGACACGAAGCAAAAGGAAGGCAAATTGGGGGGAGGGAGCATATATCACCCACCACAGCAGTTCCAATCTCACACGTTCCAAGCAGCTTGAGTGGCAAGCAGCTGTTCTCTTTCCCAAACTCTTTCACTCCCACTTCCCAGTAGCGCGTCCGTCAGTCGTGTCTCTTTCGCGTCTCCGCCCAATTACTGGCCGTGCAATCTCAGATCTTCCGTGATGTCTTGGACGCTGCCGTTGCGGGTGGAGTGTCGGACAGGGAAAGTCGGCTTCATGCGATGGGTGTTCAGGGTGCTGAGTGGATGCGATGGGCGGCGCTTGAAAGCAGGGGGAGAACTTTGAAATTAGAATGGGCTAGCTGGGGCGCGTTCAACGCGAGTATAAAGTGGACAGCGCGCCCTCGAGATTTCCGGACGTGATGAGAGCCTGCATAAAGTCGCGAAAAGAAAAGTGAAAGTGATTGAATTTGTGCAGTCTTGCATCCGGTCACTTTCTTGAGGCTCATGTTGTCGAAAGGAAGGGATTGATTGATTGAGTTGAATTATTGAATTCCTGTTGAAATTGGGATTGATAACAAATTACACTACATTTACATGGACTTCATCTAGCTAGAGCTTGTCGACAACTGATGTACAGTACAGTACAATACTTACTCTCAGCCCTTCTTCGACGGAGGAAACAGGGCAATGCTCGCTTTACAACAGTCATTCATGCCTCTCAAGGCACTTCAACACGCACGCATACCTCAAAGTAATGAGTCCTCACCTCAACTCAGCAGAGGCCCATTTCACGACCGCTTTGCCTCCCTCGCTCACTCACCGAGTTCAATCGATCGTCCCTCGCACCAAGACGGCTGAACTCATCATGGTGTCCTCTTATCCCATCAGGGACGTGTCCATGCGGCCGCTTCACACTTTCCATCACAATCGCTCCCCAAATGCAACATCATTGGCTTTCATCCACTTCACCGTTCAGGTGAATTCCCACACTGCTGTCAGATTTTCATCATGCTGGGCCATATGATGGCCTCATCCAATCCAGCTTCCCTTTTCAGCCATCGTTTTTCGGGCTCCTTCCCAGGCCACCCATTTCGTGGGCCCTGTTGGACATTTAGAGGCTGCAGGTAAGAGAAGAGTCTTATATGTACGTCAGAATTCCTCATGAAGTGCATTCTGTTTCTCTCAGTTCCATTGAAACATAATGATGTCCACTTAAGATCCAGTCAAAGAACCAAACCCGCATGTAACATCATTGATTGAGACTAAACGACTATTGCTATCAAACTGTCCGTCCTCCGCGTCCTGTTCAACCTTTGCATCCATGTGATAGAGTAGAGACGGTGCATAAAACAGCAATAAAAACTCAACGGGAAGCAACGCATACCACAAGCAAAGTCAGGCTAAGGAAAGACCCAGGAAACCAGACCACACCTTTTGAGCTGGACGCGGGCCGTCTTTCAACAACCGCGAATCGAGCTTGCCAGATCATCAGTCAATTTCACCCACACGCGGTGCACCCCCAGCCCAATCATTTCTCTCATAGTACCTGAAGACCAAATCATAGCCATCAAAATCGTGTACGATTCGCTCGACTCGGCGATAGCCACTAATATTATCCATCTTAGCCTTTCGGATGATACCACTTTGAAGCTCTGCAGCCGAGTCTCCTTGATAGCCTTCCAAAGAATTGGCCTTCGCCTCGAAAAGTGTGACACTGAAACGACCTGGTTTGAAGATGTTGACGACATGCTCAATGACCTCGACAGTCTCGCGTCCCGACTGGCGTCCAGGAACGTTGGTCTCGAAAGAAGCATAGGAGCACTGGGGTTCCGGAGTGACGTGTACAGTGAAGTAGTGTGTAGCACTGCCTGCTTGATCCGGAGCTGGAATCACACCGTTGGCAGAAAATCCACACGGTGTGAAGAGATAGGCATCGACACGTGCATCTGGGTATCTGGACGTAGGGTAAACTTCAGCGAGACCGCACGCCTCCGAGACCACCGTACCCAAAGCATGACCCTCAGTGGCAAGCTCTTCGGGAAATCCAGTATCAGCGTCTGGAGTGAATGCCCCATTATCAGATGATGTGTTACTAAAGACATCAAAGGATTCGTCCTGAGCTGCACTGCTCGATGTTGTAGCACTCAAGCTCAAATCTGCCACAGGGCCACTCAATTCGCCCAAACTTTCCTCGGCGTCCTTGCGAGCTTGTTTAGCTCTCTCAGAGTATTTGCCCTCCGCGACCGCACTCGCGTGTTCAAGATAGAACTGCTTGGCATTCTCTGGCTCGAGATCCGTCATGAGGACTTCCAAAGTCTCATCATCGTTGCCAAGAACAGCCTTCCCAGCGTATGCTGAAGCTGGAATCTGTAGCAATTTGGTCTCTGTAAGTGCACGCTCCCTATCTGGTGTTCTTGGTGGAGTGAGTGACATGTTGGGAGTAGTCAAGTAGAGGTACCAATGATCACCATTCATCTTGCCAACCATGTATGCACTGCCTCCAGTGAACATGTCATCGAGGAATTTGACTTCGTGCTTCCAGCTGCGATGAGGCCCTTGTTGCTTATCTGGGAACAAGAAATTCTTGCGGCTGTAAAAGACCCGGTAAGGTGTAGCAGCAGCCTTAATTTCCGTCAAATCTTCGCAGTTGTGGGCAGGGAAACCGGCGTCAACAGCTGCGATTCTCAACATTCGGCGGAGACCAAGTAGGAGAGTTGTGGTGCCACATGTCTTAAGGATGAGTTTGTGGGGGAAGACAAACATGCTGGATTCGGAAAGGAGGTAGGCATCTACGTGCTCGGACTGCACAACGGACAGAACCTTGCAGTTGACCAAATCCAACATCTTTTCCCATGTCTCCCCAGAAACAGCCTTCAAGCCATTCTCTTTGGCTCCAACTGGGAGGGCATCAGATGATGGTGCAAACCATACTTCTAAAAGCTTCTCAGGACCTGGTGGACGTAAGCATGAATTCCACAACCAAGGTCCCTTTTCTCCTTACCTTCAAATGCATTGCTGCTATCTAGGTCGATAGTAGCCTCACGATTGATCGTAAGATGCGGAGTGCCCTCGGAAGGTGAGAATGTATATTGGCTTGGAATTTCAAAGTTGACCATAACTTCGTTTAATTGTTGGCTCTCGACTTGTGTTCTTGATATGATATGTGGGATGGAGACCTCCTTCGACTCTACTGGCAAGTACTGTGAAGCACTATCTGCCACTCAGACGAACCTTGCGGTGCCCGCCTGAGAAGAGATGGCCCACAGAACCGTGGGATACTGGGTGTGCTGGCGGAGCCAGCTAAATGTGAAGGGTATGCGGCAACGTCTTCAAGGACGTTATGGAGGGCGAGTGCACAAGCTGATGAAGAGGTCCTTGACGGGTGGAATGTTGAGGTTTGTTGTGCTCGCTCTGTTAGAATCCGATATCGTAGAGGGATACCGGGGTCTAGCAGACGAGGTATATCTGCAGATGGGGGATTTGTGGATTTTTTGTTGGGTTGTTTTATCTGGGCGTGGTTGGTGCTATCTAGGCCTGCAAAGAAGGTATATTAGCAATTGCTGATAGGATGAGTGACATGTAAAGGGTGAGTTTGCAGGAACGACCACCCCACGAGGGAATGAGTTCCAGCTCTTCTCGTGGAGGGGCAGAGCGGGGTGAAATCGACGAGAGACAACGGGTCTTTCTTGCAGTCTCTCTTGCTGCTGCTGCAGCAGAGTTGCGGCTGGAATCTGCTACTCACTTGGATGGCTTGGAGAAGAGGAAGTGTAGATCTTCGGCACTCATATGGTAGTGGGAAGAGAGAGAGGGAGGTGTTGGCGGCGATTGCACGTGTCGCAGTCGAGTGTTACACTTGACTGTGACCAGTTGCTGAGGTGCGGCTTTATTGCAATATATTATTCATCGAGAATCTCGGGGTGGAGCTGACTCTCTGAAAGTAAAGTGAAGTGTTTGTGGTCTCGGGTGGAGCGGTGAGGAGGGAGTTTGTTTGAATGGAGTTTGTTTCTTTTCGTCGAAAATTTGTCGTTCGTGATGTGGAGAATGGTGCGGTGCGGGTGCGGTACGCTCTCGCCCTGCAGTGCCTTGTGCTAGCAAATTTGTGTGCGCGACGGGTGCCGGTGCGTCATCAATATTATGCATTCAAACAATGTTCGTAAAGCAAAGTTAGCTGGCGAGCAAGAATGCAAGAGGGCGAAAGTGACAATCGAAGAGGAAGAAATCGGAATAGATTAGGCTAATAGCTCTCTCTCTCTCTCTCTCTCTCTACAATCGCTGTTGTGGGACCAAAAAGTATTTGGTGAGTTATTTATTTTTTGATGCTCCTTCCCTTCGCCGCCGCGCCAAATTTTGCCTGCCCCTCCCTCACGGCATTGCCTCCGAAGTCAGCATTTCTTCAGGATTTATCACCAGAAATCCGTGACATATTACTTGGTCAGATTCTTCAGCTTTGACTGCCAAGTCAAGTAGAAAGGTCTGTATAGCAATAATAGGTTTGCATTCCCATCGGGCAAATGAGATACAAGATGCGAGCACATCACCACACATCGTGTCGCGCGTACCTGCAACCACACATGTCCTCGTAAAGTGATAGATCTTCGATCGATATATCTGAGATACCAGGACTCAATACGATTTTAGATAAGGTATAGGGAGCTTTTGATAATTAGTACTGATTTCTGCCAGTTGCCTTGCTCAATACCTGCTTTCTCGGCTGAATTTAGATCTCACTTAACAATCTCGATCTCAAGCGAGAAAGGACCAATGTGCTCAATAATCGACTTTTATTACATAGTCATGAGTGTCAGTATTCGAGTGATTATATTGACGGTATTTTGCACTCTCGTTGCCTGTTTCCGTGTTATCTGCCACGCAGATTGAAATTGTTCATCGATCAAAAAGCCTACATCGTAGGCCATTTTGCTATCATCTTGTCCAATGGTGCCACGACCGATGTATAAACAGCTTGCGTGAATTTCTTGTTCTCCCAATCAGCCTTTTCATCAAATATGCAGAAGACGCAGCATTTGATGATCTGCTCAAATGCAGGCTCTTCTTGATCTATGAATTCAGCCTGCATATTTCTTGGCATTAGCATCTTTTTTCAAAAAAAAAAAACCCCCCGTAGAACAGAACGGGGGCATCCAGAAGTGCCTAGGACGAAAGTTGAGATGCAATTAAGCGTAAGACTTACCCAGTCACGAGCTGTCATATAATCAGTATACTCTCCAGCTTTGCCGTCTGGCCCCAAGTACGGCTTTCGTAAGTCTTGAGTTTCAATGACCTGGCCAAAGCATAGCTCGAGTAGGAGTATGCCCAAGTTGCTGAGACTATTACGAACGGCTAAGCGGCCAGCAACCTGAGATAAGTCCGGGTTGTCCTCCTTTGATGAAGGGAACGAGTGCTTGATGTAGGGATGGTCCACAATGACTTTGTTGCCATGTCGATAGAAGAAAATATTTTTCTTGTTCAACTTATCGCTCAGCCAGGGGGTGGTTTGTAATTGTAGAAGGGAGGAGGCTAGTACACTGGCAAGTTTGTATCTTTGCTGTCTGCTGAGTCGGATGTTTGTACCGCCTAAGAGGAGCTCTTCCAAACTAACGAATGCCTCTTCGACTGGAATATCCGGAAGAATTTGGTGTAATTCGTGCTCTTGTTTCCCATCAGTCAGATACCCCAAGCATTCGGTCTTCGGATCTAGGGAGCTAATGGTGGAGCAAAGGTTATCAATCTTCTTGGTTTCCATGGTTATTAAAGTGGGAGCCTCGATAATGAGGTCTGAAGGTGAGGATTCTGTCACTCTGACCTGTTTCCTGGGCTTGCTGGATTTCAAAGATCTAAACTGATTAACGACCTTGAACAACCTGAAAGACAATGCAGTAGCTTACGGTGAGAGTTGTAATTCTTCCATCATACACTCTGTCCCATTGGCATTGGATCTTGACATGCTTTTTGATATCCGTTCCCTGATTTTGATACGTGAAGATTGACCAGATGATCCAGATAAAGACGACGATAATATTGGGCGAGGCTTGATGCCTTGATCAAACTCAGGGCTAAGTTTTGACTCAAAATTCTTCCTCAAGTTTGACATAGATTCTATGTTGTTGGCCTGAGATCGAAGAGGTTTTGATTTGATCACCGAGACGTCCTGGCTTTGCCTTGCTTTCAAGATAACTTCCCGTCGAAGTTTGTGGTATGTGTTGGAAGGATCAAAGACACTAAAGGCGATATTGAAACTAG
Organism: Tetracladium setigerum; assembly: GCA_031472005.1. Classification (NCBI taxonomy): domain Eukaryota; kingdom Fungi; phylum Ascomycota; class Leotiomycetes; order Helotiales; genus Tetracladium; species Tetracladium setigerum. Next base: position 1,189,790 of record PZJY01000009.1, on the reverse strand, counting down.
ATGTCCAATCGCCCGTTGTGCGTTGCTCCAAACGCAGTGATGCCGCATGGTCTTGACAAGTGCAGCAAAATCCCGTCTTGATGGCAGAATGTACACTCTTTGCGTGAGTCCTGATGCAGTCGAAAATATTCGCCCAGGTTGTGTCTTTTTGGGATGCCTTCATGCTCTCGAGTTTTTCGTTCGAGTCGAGAAGCTCGCGCAGTTTCCGGTTGTGTGATTCGAGAGATGAAAGAATGTTATTCCCCTTCTTGCTGAAGGAGAGCTGTACTCTCTTCATCTGGTAATCCCATCGCTTGGCTCCCTCCTCAGCCCAGTGGACCTGCAAGTAAACGCCTGTCAACAAATCTGTCTGGACGAGCAGAAATCAAAACTGACTTCGCCATTCTTCAAGAGTAGTAAATCTTGTAGTTGCTGTACGAGATTGTTCATGGTCTTGACGGTGCTCATATAGACAACCATTGACGGCCCAAGTTTCCGTTCCAAAGCCTCCGCTAAGTCTTTTCTCTTCCATCCTTCGTATTCTGGGTCTGCCATAAAGTGCTGCAATTCTTCGTGGTCCACTGCGTCGGTCCCGATAAGAAATCGTTCGAGTACCTGATCGAAGAGAAGCCTTTCCGTATCCACAGCATCGATGAAGCCTATGAAATCCGTCCGAAAGCGTTTCCATTTGAGCAGCGGTTCAAATCCTTTTTATACTACAGTAGCAAGGAGAGGAGTGCATTAGCATTTCCAGCACTTCCCATTCCGGAGCCTTGCTCGAGGACTCGACAAAATTCCGGGAAGGCGACTTACATGTTCGCAGGTTGAAATGAGCAATGGAAATGAACCAAGGACAACTCCAGCTATCTCGAAACCAGACATATTGCTGCTTGGAGGCAGAAAGTAGGTAGATAGGAAGTCAGGCTATGGAGCATCGCGGAGTGCTGATGGAAAATGAGGCTATCATGACCCCTGCAGTACTCGGTCTGCATGCGGGGTTCAGCAGCTTCACGCTGTAAGATTTTACATCCTACATGCTACATGCTACCTCAGGTCGGTTCAGATTGAAGAGCCGTTGTTTTTCGAAATGAACATCGTTGGGTTTTGACGACCTTTGAACTTTCGAGGGTGCGTGTGAGTTAACGGTTGTTATACATTAATGATGGCTACGAGTAGCCTTGCAGTAGAAGGTACGGCCCGGATTGTGAAACCATACAGTAAAGCTATGTAAAAATATAGCTCGACGCCCGCGATATCAATCTGATCCAGGACTGACTGACTTTCGACCAGGAAAAGAACTTGTACCCAATTCTATGAGTTTAGAACAATCGGGATCACTCTCTTCGCCCATATCCTCTTTATCAAAAGAATGCTCTGCTCTTTACCACAATTTGCTGGAAGCACTCCGGAAATCGACCCCACATCAGGCAACGGAGAACGGATTTGATAGAGATGAAACACTTCTGACAGCCCAAGATGCTCGTTCGCGATTCAAAGCCTGGGGCAACAGTATCGCTGCTTTTCAAAACATAGAACTCAAAAGCTCACTCGACGCCCGGCTTCAAGGTGCCACTGACATCCGAAGTCGGATCCTCAAAGTTCTTGTTGATTTGCAAAAGAGCTTGAGTGACGGTAACTTGACCTTCCTAGGCAATTCAAATAATATTTTTTGCTGACTTTATAATCTTAAGCTTTGTTGATTGTCACAGGAGTTGAGCCTAACGAGACTTGGGGACCTCTGAGCGATTCTGAGGCTGAAGAAGACACCCAGGAACATGACCAGAAAGAACCAGTTCCAGAGACGACAGAGTATGTCCCGTGGTGTTTATATAATTGATATTGGCCAGTACTTATGCTAATCATAGCACGCCAGTTTGGAACAATTATTCCTCGCCATCCAAACCGCAAATTCCAGTTTGATGAAACTCTCGATTGTGATCAGGAACTCACCAGCTCGTGATGATTATCTGAAAGCAGCCACCCGCTATCGTTATGACTCTCAATTCGATATTAGCCACGTCCGAGAGAAACATTCGGCAGCAGGTCCAAAGAACGAATGGCTGGTCCAGCGCCTAGGAAAAGCAATATCACGACGAAGAGCCTTCTTGAAATATCGACAAGAACATCATGAAAAACTTTCAAGGAATTGGGACGAAGAAGACGACGACGAACTTTCAGACACCAAAAAGCCGGAAACAGTAGCAGATACGAAGTACACCAAGGCCACTACGTTTATCATGGAAAGCAAGTTGAATCTAGGAAGAGAAGGCTCGGAGCAGGGCTCTTTTGGATCTCAGACCTCTTATGAACAAACCGTCATGCGAGAAGGCGCAGAGTCAAGACTCAAACCACCTCCACCGCCCACATATGCCTTTGAAGGGGTTGTGTTTCAGTACGGGGAGCCTTTCCAATGCCCCTTGTGTTTTACTGAACAAAATGTCAAGAACAAAGCGGCTTGGAAGTATGGCTATGTCCTTTCATTTGTTAATGCATTACACCTGTTCTACTTCCCCCCATATCAGCGTTCTCATGCTCGCTTATATTTACACTTTCCGTAACGGAAGATGGGCTAACATTTTATAGACGACACGTTTTTCATGATCTGAAACCATATGTGTGCACATTCAACTGCAGCTTAAAGATGTTCAAGTCCAGAAATGAATGGTTCACTCACGAACTTCAGCACCATAGACGAGAATATACTTGTCACAAGTGCTCGAAAGTGTTCTCTGAAAAGGGTTCATTCTCAAGCCACCTGACCACAGAACATAACATCGGTCTCGCCGGCTCCGACCTCGAAGCTCTCATACTCCAAAGTGAGGAACCCGTTGATCGGATCTCAGCTTCAGCTTGCTTGATTTGCAATGAATGGAAGACAACAATCGAAGATCCAAGCCAAACTGCCAAAAGACTCTTTCTTAATGACGGCAAAGACGTAGAGCCGTATGGGACTCTAACTGCCTTTCGTAGGCATTTGGGTCGACACATGGAACAGTTGGCTCTATTCGCATTACCGAAAGGCGACGTTCCAGATGATATGGAAGATGATAGCGCTGAATCGGAAGATAGTGGGGTGGACATTCCCCTTACTCAGGTACCACCAGACTTCAGAAAAGAACCCGAATCCCCAAAAGAAATGATGCCGGCGGAAGAACAGGATAACATCAGTCCTGTACCTCAAGCGACTAATTCGAAGCTCAACCATGAAGGAGAAGGCAGTTCATCTCGTGTTCCTGAACATTCTGATGACTATGGACCCAGCGACACCGCACAGCATGATTTTGATCGATTTTTTTTTGGCGATGCAGACGTGCCCCGAACCGACGCAGGTAACGAAACACAAGACCGTCCCGTTTACACCTCTGAGCGGCAGGTAACTTATGCTGCCTTTTCTCTCCGCACATCCGCCGCCAAAGACCAGACATTCGTAGCCGCAGAAGTAAAAGAAGTGAAGTCACCACAGGCAAGTATCTCGAGTCGTATCCAGAGGCTCAACAAAAGAAATACAGTCTCCGTAAACAACGGTCGTTTGGGTCTTTTGCAACGCCGGCAAATCCTCCACCTCCTTGACGAAATAGAAGCAAAAGAAAAAGATCAGACCTTTGAGTGGGCTCTTGCTCAATTGGACACGAGAGGGAAAGAGCTGAGGCTTGGCACGGCGGACACGGCCACAATCGAGGTCTACTTTAGGCGGTCGCCGGCTCCGCTACTCGATGCCTACGGTCGTGAACTACGAATGAGCACAAAAGAGAAGCTGCACAGCACAGGACGCGAAGTATTATCCAGGGCAGATTTACAGGAGACAATAGCATTTACTGGCATATTTGGTAATAAGTCGTCTTTCAACAGCGAGCAATCCGCATCTGGGAGCATGGCCAATCAGACAGAATCGACCCTCTACCCAGGGGAAGGCAAAGCGAGCACTAGAAACTCAAGAGAAACATCGCCAAACCCAAAGAGTTCGCCTGCCATGGAGAAGTTAAATGATATTTCGTTGCACTTCCATACCATAATCCTTCCGCTCTGCGTGCAATTCTCTGCCACTCCACCGAAGGAACGCAAGAAGAGGGACCTTGAGCACAAGAAGCTATCTGAGACAATCATGAATGAGGTGTTACTGAAGCTAGATGCCGTGGAAACCGAGGGCGATACCGAGGCGAGAGAGAAGCGAAGGGTTCTAGTCCGAGAGTTACAGGACATATTAAATGGTTTAGATAAGGTTATGGAGTAGTTATATATGTAGAGACATATCGAGAGTGTGTTTTTGTTTGTCAGGCACTCTCGGCCACAGAAACCTTTAGTTCTGGCGAGCTCACAGAATTGAATGCTGACATCGACCGAAATCCACCCATGTCTTCTAGATCTAAGGAAAAGAAAAGGAAAGAATGTCGACAAGTCAACTTCATAGTAAGTCGTCAAATTCGACCAAGAGCGCCTGTTCCGGTACTTAAGACGACGGTGGAGTTGGCCACGGAGGCGGATGGGATGTAGACGGAAGTGGGAGAGGAAGAAGATCATCGAGTTGAAGAGGAAGACCTACTTGATGTTGACTCTGGACGAATACTTCTAGAAATGTAAGATTTATGCACGACGACATGACACATAGAAATCAAATATCAGCCTGGACTTTTTTCGTCAGTCAATTGACTGGAGCAAGACAATTGTTTTGACACCTTCTACATTCTCTAAAATGCAAATTTCTGTAAATACTTTTCCACCGCTTCCTTACTTCCAGCACATCGTATCTCTCCACTAGCTCGCATGATGCAAGTCACTCGCGTGTCGTACCTAAATGTAGGCCTCGCCTACCTAGCATCTGCATTTGTTCATGGGTTCGTCGACACCACACAATTCACCCCCGTGACAAGAAACTTTTCAACTCATCATTGATTAGGTTTTCAAGCCTTCTTGTTGATGGCCTTGAGGAGACCAGTGATACCCTTAGCCTTAGCAGATGCGAGGGCACCGGAAAGGTTGAATTGAGAATTGATACCGTTGATACGGTGAGTGGAGTTGATGTTCTTGACCAGGGTGATTTGATAGCAGGTGGCTCCTCCTTGACGGGAGGTGATGGTTGAACTGGCAAGGAAGTATTCCCAGATCTAGAGAAAGCAAGACAGTTAACCAATCGCTCTCCACTCTCTGTTAGAAGGGATAACTTACTCTGAACCATCGTCCACCGTACTTGGCCAAAACCTTCTCCTTGTTGCCCATCCAGTTTCTGTACCATCTCCAGAGAGTGGCAGAGTAGTGAACACCAATGGTATCAATGTGCTTAATTTCAAAGCCAGCGCTCTCCAGACAGCTGATATAGAAACCGAGAGGGGTAGATGCATCGGCACCTGGGAAAATGTACTTGTTCATGAAAAGACCCCAAATGAGATCCTCATACTGCCATGACTTTCTGATACCAGCGACTTGCATGAATAAGACTCCATCGTCATCAAGCATATCGTGAATTTGCTTCATGAAAGTGGTCAAGTGCCTAATACCAACGTGCTCAGCCATCTCGAGACAGGTAATCTTTTGGTATCCTCCGACTGGAACCTCGATATCACGGTAATCCATGCACACAATTCGGCTCTGCTCTTCAGTGATGCCGGCCTTTCGGAGACCGCTATTACCCCAAGCAGTTTGGTTGCGACCAAGGGTGACACCGGTAGCTTTGGCACCATAGTGAACACTAGCATATTTGGCAAGAGTTCCCCATCCACAGCCAATATCCAATAAGGTTTCTCCCTGTTGGAGATCGATCTTCTCGCAAACTACAGCAAGCTTGTTGTCCTGGAGCTCCTCGAGTGTCTCTTCTTTGTTAATATCAGAGATGATACCAGATGTGTAGATCATGCGTGGGCCTAAGAAGAAGCCGTAGAAATCATCACCCCGGTCGTAATGGTCACGAACTTGCTCCTCATCTAAAAAATATTAGTTTTGCGACTGAAAGCTTAGACAGAATGCAGGACATACCCTGGGAACGGGTGTGCATGACGACCTCTGGGATGAAGGTAAAGAAGAAGAACTTGAACAAGCTCAAAGTGAAAGAGAATGTTGCCCAGTCGTGTCTGTATTCCAAGATCTCCAATGCATCACCATTGAAGTCAACCTCGTCGTTGAAGCGCATCTCTTGGAAAGTCTCCATTGGGATCTTATTGCGGCCACTGTACTTGACTTTGTCTGCCTCGTTCTTGAAGGTAAGGTAGTGTTCAATTGGGAGACCGGGCAACTTGGCCTTCTCGTTCTTGCGGGGGCTGAAGGAGGAGGCCAGATACCAGAAGCCCATGAGGATAGGACCCGTTGTAATCAAGCCAAAGAAGACGGTCGTCTTGAATCCGCCGCCAATCTTCCAGGCTAGATATGTTGGGACCACGAAGATGAGACCGAACAGGGCCAAGTTGGAGAAGCTATCGAACCGGGGCCATCAGCAGGCAAAGGAGCATTTTTGATGGCGGGATACTGCAGACAAATGAATTAGTAGAGGATCTAGTGGTAGGTAGTACTGAGCATCTTCAAGCTGCTGGCAAGAAGTGTTCTGCTTGCTTGGGGAGTTTCGAGAATTTTGCTCACAGTGGTAGTTTTGACACCGCAGTCTGCCACTTTGTCAAATGCCGGTGTGGGAAAGGCTGGGGTCTTGATGAACTCGAAGTCACTCTCATTGATGTTTTTGCTCTCGGACGGGGACGCCATGATGGATGATGGGTGAGATGCTTCTCGCAATCTCAAATTCCAATTCCAATTGTTCCAATTGAAGTTGTGTTGTCAAGAGGAAAGGGGAGGAGGAGGGGGGGGTGGTTATGTAGGTTAGTTTCGAGGAAGTGGAGGGTCGTGGACGTGTAAGATCGTCTCTCGGTTACCCCTGGAATTTTTGGTTGAACACGGAGACGGACTGGCTCCTCCTTTTGCATGCGCGTTCGTTCCCCAATAGTACGGTAATTGCTTGTGCTGGCTGGCTGGTGCTGCTTTCGAGATTGGACCCTTTCTTTCTCGCTAAGATTAGACCACCCTGGCCTTGGCAGGGCACATGTCTGAGAGTCTCTCGTCAGGGGAAGCGAGTACGATGAGCAGAAGATGATAGGATGAGATATGGATAGGTGTTTCAATAATAGGTACGTGCTGCATAGCTTGGTATTCCGGTTATATATGTTAATATGTTCTATACTGCCTCTTCGGCTTCTCGCCTATTTCCGACTCCCCGTCGAGACTATACGTATTACCGCCGCATTGCTTGTAGGAATAGTCCTCCCCTTCCGTACTTCGTACTTCGTAACGTATCCTATGTCTATTGTGCTTGTAAACAGCCTACTGGTAGCTCAATATAAATGCCCATCATTCTATTTAAAGAGCCATGGAAACCTTAAAATGTTTGATGTCCTAAAGAAGCTGACTACTGTGAACTTGATCATGACCACCAGGTTCGGGCCGTCATTTTGTTACGCAATTGGACTGTCAACCAACTTTATACTAAATTTGTACCACGAGAATAGTCTTGCAATGTGGAATTTGTGGATATCAGATTCAACACATTACCAATGCATTGCTCGTTGGCCGTTTAAACTGTCAAAATGCTGTGCTTGTACTAAGTACTTGCTTTTCCTCTTTCCGAGACAATGTCTCGGAACAAATTTCTCGAAAACATGGTAGAATTCTTCTTCTATCAATCTTGGATATATGAATGTCTTGTCTCACTGAGCATATCCGCTTCTCAAGTAACCCTAGATGAGAGAGGGGAGAGGGGGGAGAGGGATGCTGTTGTATGTTGCGTAGGAATTTTGAGTACACATTGTAGGATATGGTACCGTAACGGGATCTATCAAACCTTATTGCTTTTGTTCTGCGCAACTATCCGTTTGCTTTTACCTTCACTTTTCTTTCTTCCCTTTCCATCTCTTGACAACGTTTAAAGAAAGGGGCTTAAAGACTCTTGAAGGTATAGAACGAAGATGTCAAGATCAATTACACTCGCCACTGAAACCGTTATGCGTACCTTGATTATGTCGCCAGTCACGTGTCCGGCTCGCGGCCTCCGCGTCATATTGCGCCTCAAGGATCCCAAGCTCATCGACCTAACCACGACAACCATCGAACAGTTCGGCCAGGCCTGAATTGCTTCAAGCTCAACACCGTCACAGTTTATTAATTCTACGAACTTTCGCGTCCGCCTCTGCCTTGGGATACTCTCTAGTATAGCACTGCTCGGTGCGCATCATCATGTACTCGGGATCGAACTCCTATTTGGGGGGCCAGAGTGGTCGTCCTGGCGGTCCCCCATCGCAATTCAACTCTTTTCAAGGCTCGCAACAACAGCAGCAAGCTCCTCAGCAGGGCTTCATCACCCAGAATCCAACAGGATATGGAGGTGCTCCATTGCAACCAAGTTACACGGGATACCCGGGCCAAAATCAACAGCAGCAACAAGGTGGTCTTCCCCAGATGCAGCCTCAAGCAACCGGCTTCCAAGGCAATCCGTCACCTTTCGGCAACGCGCAACAACAGCAGAGCTTCCAAACTGGAGCTCCTCCAATGCCACAAATCCCTCAGCAATTCCAGACTCAGTCCCAGCAACCTGCCGCGCCCGCTCAAGTTCCCCAGCAGACTGGATTTGCTCAGATGGCAGACAGCTTCAAAACCACACCTTCTGCCCCTGCCAGAGGACGTCGAGCATCCAAGGCGAAAGCGCCCAAGATCCCAAATATCCGACTGTCATTCATAACGGTTCAGGATCAGGCAAAGTTTGAGCAATTGTTTAAGTCTGCTGCTGGGGATTCAACAACACTCTCTGGAGACAAATCTCGAGATCTCCTAATGCGTTCAAACTTGGATGGTAACTCATTGTCACAAATCTGGTAGGTCATGTCTTCAAAAAGAATCGATCAGAGGGCTAACCGTTCTCTCTAGGACTCTTGCAGATACTACCAGATCTGGCCAGCTTCTCTTCCCCGAGTTCGCGCTAGCAATGTACCTATGCAACCTGAAACTCGTGGGGAAGTCTCTACCCTCGTCACTCCCAGACGGCGTGAAGAACGAGGTGTCAAGCATGGTTGACATCATAAACTTTGGAGTGGTTGACGACGCCCCGGAAGCTCCAGCGCGAACAAATGCGCCAGACTTTAATACGAGACAAAATGCGGCCTCCCCACCTACAATCCAGCAACCACAGCCAATGCAGTCAAACTCAAGCTTGTTGCAAGCACAAATGACTGGCTTTCAACAACCTGGAGGCTTTGGAGGACTGCAGCCAATGCAAACTGGTTATAACCAGCCTCAACAAACCGGTTTCCAGGGGATGTCGAACCCAAGTGCTGGCGGATATACTGGCCCTCGTCCACCAATGCCGCCGATGCCTACTGGTTATGGAAACCAAGGGCTATCTCCCGCACAGACTGGCTTGGGGGAATGGCTGCGCCGCTCAATTCTCAGCCAACAGGACGACCTGGTCAGTGGGGTTTGGTAAATGCACCAGCTAGCGGACTTCCTAACATTGACCTTCTTCAATCCCGAATGATGCCCCAGCAAGGCCGAGAGCAAGGCTCTTATACGACAACTGGCCTTTCGGGTAATGCTGTTATTCCATGGGCCATCACAAAAGACGAAAAGACCCGATATGATTCGGTCTTCAGGGCTTGGGATGGATTCGGCAAAGGCTTTATTGGTGGTGATGTTGCGATTGAGGTATTTGGGCAAAGTGGTCTTGAAAAGGGCGATATGGAGAGAGTTTGGACTTTGGCAGATCACGGAAACAAGGGTCGTCTCAATATGGACGAGTTCGCTGTTGCGATGCATTTGATTTACCGAAAATTGAATGGCTACCCGCTACCCGCTCAACTACCGCCTGAGCTTGTTCCACCCTCCACTAGAAACTTCAACGATTCAATTGGAGCTGTCAAGTCACTCCTCTCTCAAGAATCGGATTTCAGGAAAAATTCGGGGGCCAGTCTTCTACCTCAAAAGACTGGGGTCAGCTACCTGAAGAACCACTCATTCAGAGGTGACTCTGGTGTGGGAAGAACCGGACGAAAAGACGCAACTGTGTTCAAGAACAACGACGACGATGTTGGATATAAGTCAAGTGCTCGTCGAAGAATGGGCAATAACTCTCCTCGTCCTGACTCACCAGGATCCACCACTTCAAACGAGGAGCTCTCTCTTGAGCAACTGAGAAAGAGAATTCGAGAGAAACAAGTTCTTCTTGATGCTATAGACTTTAAAGACTCCAATGCCGCGGACGAGGATGACGCTCTTGACCGACGAGATAGGCGAGAGGCCGATGAACTTTATCGCCGCATCCGTCGTATTCAAGAGGATATTGATGCCCACCCTGATGCAGCACTCCGAAGTGTCGATTCTGGTGCCGAACGCCGTGCATTGAAGCGCCAACTCCAGAACTTAACAGACAAGCTTCCTCAGATCGCCTCGGAAGTTCGTAAAACCGAGAGAAGCATTGCTGATGCAAAAATGGAGCTCTTCAGGCTTAAGGACGCTAAAGCACACCCTGGCAGCGCATCGTCTGTGGTAGGTACTGGGCCTGGTGGATCTGTTACAGAATCCGATCGTCTCAAGGCTCGTGCAAAGGCGATGATGCAGCAACGTACAGCAGCCTTGACAGGAAGAAAGTACGAGGCAACCAACGAGGATACGGGTGCTCCAAAACGTTTGGAAGAGGAGAACATCAAAGTCAGAAATGAAAAGGAAAATAACGAGCGCATGGTACAAGATGTTGAGGAAAGCGTTCGAGATTTCTCACGTGGTCTCGAGGACGGTTTAAAGGACGGAGGTGAAGATGCTACGACTGAGCACGAGCGAAGACGGTGGGACGATGGTCTTGGGGTTGAGGATGAAGTGAAGGACTTCATTTTCGATTTACAGCGATCAAGTAGATCTGCCAGAGTCAGGACCGATGACCGTGGCCGTAACACACGCGATTCCGCTCGTGATGCTCCTTCGGGGGAGACATCAAGATATGACAGCCCCTCCGCACCAGGTCGCATTGAAAAGCCCGCTCCTAAACCCACGGCAACATCTGCTGGTACTTACTCGCAGTACACGACTGCCGAGGATCGTGCTGCATCTATAAAGCAACGAGCCGAGCAACGTATGGCCGAACGTCTTGCCGCTCTTGGAATCAAAGCACCAACCAAACCTGGGGAGTCAACCCAACAGAGACTGGAGCGTGAGAAGAGTGAGCGAGCTGCTAAACTCCGACAAGCCGAGGAGGAAGACCTCAAGCGCGAATCTGAGAGACAAACGCGTATCAACGAAGAACAGGGTATTGCACCTCCTGAAGTCGTCGCTCCAGCCGCCCCGGAGACGAAAGTCACAAAGAAACCACCACCACCTCCTTCTCGAAAGGCTGCCAAGAGCGATGCTAGTGAGCGACAAATCGAGGAAGTGCGTGTTCTGGAAGAGCAAAAGGCACAAATCATTGCAACACAGAGTCTTGAGTAAGTTTGACCCCATGTCTAGAGTGTGGCTTGCACTAATGTAGTATAAGGGACGATGCTGCACGACAAGAAGCTGAAATTGAAAGACAAAGAGAAGAATCTGCAGCCCGCTTAAAGGCTCTTGAAGAACGAGTCAAGGCTGGCGAGGTCAAAAAGGAAGAGGAGAAGCGTAGAAAGAAAGCAGCAAAGGCCGAGGCAAAGGAGCAGCAAGCCAGGTTGGCAGCTCAGCGTGCCGAGATCGAAGCTGCTCAAGCCCGTGAACGAGAACTCCAGCGTCAGTTGGAGGCATTAGATGATGATGATGATGATTCATCTGATGATGAAGGACCAGAGCAGGTCACGCCACAAGCATCGACACCTACACAGAGCAGTCAAGAATTTGAGAAGAAGGCGGTATCACCTCCTCCTGTGCTGTCACCTCCTCCTCCACCCGTTCCCACATTCGTCCCACCAATTCCAGCAGCTGCTGAAACTACTGCTCTGCCTATTATCAGCCCACCCTCGGAAACCGAGACCCGGAATCCATTCTTTCAAAAGCTTGCTCAAGCTGGGGGGATCAAAGCGCCGCATCGCCAGCTGGCAACACTTCCAACAACCCATTCCATCGTCTTCCAGCACAGGAATCAATGAAGGCACCTGAACCAATTCAAGCCCAGCCAACCGGCAGAGTATCTCGCGTCCGACCAGAAGAGGACGATTGGTCTGTTGTGGGATCTGATAAAGAGGATGATTCTTCCGATGAAGAGGGTCCAGGGGCAGGAAACGCTCGTCATTTGGCATCGATTCTATTTGGTACCATGGGTCCTCCTCGTCCTTTGTCTGCAACTGGAAGTGCTGCCATCTCGACACCCAGCAGCCCTCAAGTTAAAGATACATCAGCCTTCCCCCACCACCTCCACCAATGCCAACAACTGGAGCACCACCCCCTCCTCCTATGCCAAACGCATCGGCTCCTCCTCCACCACCACCCTTCCCCGCCGGCGGCCCTCCTCCACCACCACCAATGCCAGCATCGTCGGGTCCACCAGCAGGAGCAGCAAGACCCTCAGGATTGCTGGGTGAGATTCAAATGGGCAGGCAATTGAAGAAAACTCAGACTAAGGACAAGAGTGGTGCAGCTGTTGCAGGACGAGTTTTGGGTTGAGGGAGTGATGTTAAGAGTGCAGTGACGTACATAATGAGAAGCGAGGAAGTGTAATATAGTTGTGATAGGAGACGAGCACTATTCTTGGGTGGGGTTGTTTTTTAGGAGATTGAACACACTGATGCGATGTTTTTGTGAGCCCCTTTTATGACTGGGTCTTCAATTTTTTCATCATTGTTAAGCAATAGAGTAAGCTAGGTTTTCCCATGATCTTTCAAGCAAACAGTTTTCCGCCAGTGGAGGTAATATATTCTCCTAATTCCTTGTACCACCCATATAAAACACAGCTATAACATGTGTCATTGGCATGCAAACTGCTCAGTGAATTAATAGCTACCTCCCAAATCGAATCAGCAATTGGCGTATAATCCCATCTCTTTGACAGGCTTGTCCCAGATCAGAATGATGGCTTTAGCCACCCACGAATGCCCCCTTGTTGGTAAGTGACAGGCGCAAAAATCTCCTTCTGGAATATTTCCATAACCTTGAATAACATCTTGGCATCGGGCTCAGCCCGGTGGGCGCGATTTGAAAGCTTCCAATCCGGGCATAATAACGAAAATAGCACTGACAATCGGAAGGAGACGAATCCTGGCAACGCTTTTTGCCATGGAAAGAGACATCGTACAGACTTGGTTTCCGCCGGCAACACATGTCCAAAGTCTGTCAATGACAGTATTCTCTTTAGATTTTTATAATCGCAAGATGAACTGGACCACTCCATTAGAAATGAGGATTTGTTGACTCCAAGTTTTTCAAGAGCTCTGCCAATGGCAGACGGACTCATATACACGCGTTCCTCTCCTTCGAATATTTGTGTTGATTGGAAGGTCTGGAAATCAGTGAAAGCGGCATGATCGACTGCCGGGATGGTTCCATAATCCACAAACGTATTGAGCACGGTATCTCCTCTGGCATCAAGAATGGCGATTTCGGTGCAGACATTTCCAGTGTATTCGGTATCGATGTAGTATACATTCATCATGTCGCTGGCATCCTGAATCTCACGAAAGGCTACCTTAATGTCCTGAGGTACCTCAAGATGGTATCTCTCAAGGTAAAGTCCCATTTCGTTATGAGTTCTGATCTTTCCACCTTTGCCATTTTTGAAGGGCGAATTCAAAATGACGCTGAGAATCTGAGTGTTATATGGCGCTATTGCCTGTTAGTCAAGATTTTGTATGTCGATGGCATTTACTAACCCGCATGAAACTCGCAAGTTGTTCTGAGTGCCACCTTGAGTGCAGTACATCTTCTGATACTGCACAATTCCGGACGTTTACCCAGGCTGTCCAGCACGCAAGGCATGTTTCGCGGAACTCCAGTTCCACCCCCTGTATCTTTGAGTTTAGAGTAGATACAACGTGAAGGTATGCCGACGACGTTGTCTGTGGATCCCCACATTTGAGGCAAACGCTGTCTTCGACGGGCATCGTTACTTCCGCTCTCATGCCCATAACTACATGACTCCAGTGGCGAACATACAATTCGTTTCGGTAAAGGCAATAAGCAGCCCGGGCTTGCTGGTCAGCCCCCGCAAATATATCGACCTGTTCAAGATGTTAGTTATGTTATTGACATCCTAGAATGAAGTACTGCACTTACTTTCGACACATCGAAATCTTCTTCATCCGTATACCTCTGCTCTTGAAATGCTCGCTTTGGGGAAAACTTAGGCATCACCGTCTTTATTACTTTACCTGGAACAATGTATGGTCCGCCTGTATGCAACAACATATGCGTGCCAAGTTTTGGGTCTTGCATGGCAAACTCCTCATTGCAGTCATTGACAGGGCATATCAACATGTGTTGCCCATTGATATGATTGTGGAATTGCGAAAGGTTATGAAGTACCTCCCCGCATACATAGCAAGTAACAGACCTCGCTCCCGATGCTCCATGAATTATGTTTTGGACATGTGTTCGGAGTCCAAGCGGAGCGGCGTACGTATGTCCAACCTTGTAACAACTCCGCCATTGACATGTGACGTCGGATCCCTCTTTGGTATGCTCGTTAAAAAAGTGGTTAGCCAGAAATTCAGTTGTGGAAAATGTTTTTGCACATTCCTGCCATTGACAGGAGTACAGATCATTGCTGCCATCGCTGCCATTGGTGCCATTGGCTTCCATGGAAATAGAAATTTCTTCGACTTCCATAACTTTCTTGAGCGAAAATGCTGTACCATAAACACATGCAGAGATATGACGTTTGAGTAGAGTGAAAGAGGAGATTTTCGAATCTTCATGAGTACACAAACCCCAACGGCATATGGGAGCATGCCCGATCTTGATGTGACTTAAAGCATGAGTATTCAAATCCACCAACGTTGAAAAAGTGCGGGAGCACTGATGCCATTGACAGACAAATAGTCGATTTCCATCGGGTCCAGTGTTTGATACGATCTTTGACAGGTCCGCTGTCTTCTCAGCCTTCTGCTCCAATTCCCCCGAAGATGCGAGGATTTTGCTCTGTAAATGACGCAACAACCCATCTCGTCGAGGATAGGGTTTGGCATGCTCCTTCTCACAAGTTTGCCACTTGCAATTGAGATCTTTAGTGTTCCGGGGAGGGATATGAACCTCAATGACGTGGGCCATAAGTACTTTTGGTGAAGGAAACCGAAGCTCACAATCATCCCATTGACATGCTGATGCGCCTTCCAGGTCACTCAGAGGTTTCTCGGTCTGGAGGGTTGCTGCCATCGGGTTGAATGACGGAATGTGAATATGACGTCTGATGTGTATTTTAAGATTGGTTCTCGTGGTAGGTGTCTTCCTTGGACAGTCTTTCCATTTACACACTTGTTCGTTCAATCGTAATGATAGATGTATGTCAACGACATGCTTATCCAGTCCAGCAGCTGTTGAGTAAAACTCTTCGCACTTGTCCCACTGACAAGTGTGCCGAGTCATTTTTGCTGTCAATGACATTTGTTAGCAGATGGCCCTGTTATGAATATACTCCTCTGTCAATGGCAGAGTTAAAAGATAGCTCGCTAACCTTTCTTGTAGTGAATGAACTGCGGAGTAGATGAGGGAAACGAGCCTCAGACCTGCGAGCTTTGTCTGCAGAAGCTCGAGGGAGGTTGTCGAACACGCAGAATAACGAAGGAGTTACTCCTCAACTTGATAGACACCTCGTGTCGGAAATGAGAGTATGCCTCGACAAGATGATGTCGATGGCAGTGAGGATGCTTCTCGAGAGAGTGGGAGATGAAGAATTCCTGAGGTTTGGGATCAGTATATTAAAACTAGAAGGAACGCACTTAGCGCCAAGACTCACATCGTCCCTTTCCACCATCCCAACAGCACAGGACTGTGCAGCAATCACGGCTTTCATTTTGGATGAGTTAAAGGCTTCCCAGGCCAGTTTGACATGTCAACGAGATCAAGAAAACAGGCGATTGGTTTTGAAAATCATGCTTTTGTATTTGGAAAGGTAGCTGCGCTACCAGCTGTGACTATTGCCCGCCAACCTTGAGAGTGGAGATTGGGTTTTGAAGTAACTATAGTATGCTGGTAATCCAGTCTCCCACCCTGTCATCGACATGGTTCCGACCCTTCTTGACCATGTTTAAGGAAGTAAAATCATCGAGATAAAGAACTTTTGAGGTTTCCCACCCTGGCATCTAGTTTCAACCAAGAATACCATTTGCCCTGACAGTCAGCGTCAGTGACATAAAAAAGAAAGCGATAACTAAATGTAATAAGCAGTTAATTCATATCCGCGCGATGATCCTCTCTGTCATTGAGATGTGTTTGCTGTTCAAATCTTCGAGAGCTCTTCATACTCGTCCGAATCGTAATCTTCTGGACCTCGCTCGTATCGTCTCTTGCCCTCGAAGAACTGCTCCATCCAATCGAATTGCTTGTTGACAAGAATCTCATCCATCCTATCCCCCCAGTAGTTATATATTGCGCCGTTGATTCTGTCGATGGCAGCGGCTGACCATTTCTCATAGACACCCATGGACTGCAGCACCAACTTGCAAGCCAACAAGGTTTCATTTCGATACTTGCGATGGTTGTTGAAGACCTTCTCCTGTTCCGCAGCCTAGTTATTGATTAGTTTGTAATGTCAAATGTCACCGACACACTCACGAAGTTCGCCCTTGTGATTCCTTCCTTCACTTCTTTCTTATCCTTGCCTTTACCCTTGAAAACCTTGGGTTCGTTGTCAAGTTCCTGAGACTTCAAAGCCTAGATGTATTAGGAATATTGACTGTCGCCGACGGGAAAAACTTACTTGAATTAGTGCTTGAGGCATCTTTGGCTTCTCTCTCTTTCCACTCTTGAACAGTTTTCGATACTGTTGCGGTCCCAACTTGTATATATACCATTGAGATATATTTTGGTAGATTGTGCCGACGCCCTTGAGAGCTTCCAATGCTGTGGTTTTCGAAACAGACTTCGATGATGTGGATTTTGGATCAATCTTCGCCCCAAGCTTGCGCTTCTGGATGAACTTGGCTAAAGTTCCGAGATTCTTTGGGAGTCCTGCGATGCCATCGACGTGTGGACCGTAAACTCTCTCAATGAACTCCAATCGAAGTTTTTGGTTATCTGCCAAGTTTTCCTCCTGAGTCTTGCACACGATTTCTGTGATATGTCAGTAACAGTTCGGATCATCACTCACAGCTGCATGACTTACTACTAATGAGAAAGTACCCCTCGTCCCACCCAGCCCCCAATGACATTGTGGAAGGATGAACTGGGGATATGGTTGATTGTGCGCACGCATCACGATCATATGGTGGACCAATGTTGCCAGTCTGTGGAAGACCCACATCTCACCGACAGTTTCGTTCTCTTCTTTGACTAATACGAGCTTTTCAACAGCTTGCGTTTTGTGAGTATCACCTGTTGGGTCTCGATGAATCTCGATGACAATTTTGCAGAGTAGTTGTACTTTGCATTTGAGGTTGGAGATGGGTGAATGGTCTGAAATTAGTAAACCCAAACGTTCGACGTACGATTGGATCAATTCGACAGACACTCCCTTTATCTCAATGTCTTCGACATCCTTGAAAACGGGGAAGAGGAAAGGAACCGATCGAATGCTGAGTTTATCACTATCCGCGGACACGATATATGATGTGCCGGTGACAGGTTGAGATGGTTTTGGTACCTTCGTGGGTGGATGGGTCATATCACCGTCGTTGACATCACCATTGGCTGTAGGCCGCTTTTCAGTGTCCGATCGCTTGCGCTTTTTGCTTTCATCTCCCTTGGTTTCAGGGTCTCTGATGACTGTCAGCGACACTGATCCTGCCTCTGTTGACAGACCAGATGTGTCAGCGGCGTTGCCATTCTCCTTCTTGATCGATACCGATGCTCGCTCCTCAGGTAGTGGTGAAGCTGCACTTGATGCAACTGTCTCGGGCTTGATGGATGTCGTTGGCGTGGGCGCTGGCTGGTCCTCTGGGCTTTCGAGAGGTGGGTTCTCAGTAGTTGGCGACATTTTCTCAAAGATGAATTGAGAACATAGGTGTATGAGAGATCGTTTCGCCTGTTGATGGGATTGTGAGCAGATTCTTGCTTGAGATATGATTGAGATAGATAATAGCAGATGCAAAGAATGTATGGGAGATGGGGAGGTTGGAAGGATGAAAGATGGGGAGGTTGGAAGAAGATTTATGGATTTGAAGGTTGGAAGGCTGAGGTCTGAAGGTGAAGGTCTGAAGGTGAAGGTCTGAAGGTGAAGGTGAATATTCTTGCCAAGACCAATCACAACAACAACAACAAATAAGCGAGCGTCTCGAATAATTTCGAATGGAATGGTCATCAAATATATACTCTTATTGTCATAACTGCCCGAGACGCGTCGAGCGTTCAGTTCCTTTTTCATAATCATACTGCTAGTGTAACGCCGATCCATCAAAATTGAAGCGTTCGCAAGCTTATAGCTTTGTCTTCAGGTACAGCGACTGAGAGTTGCAGAACTGCTTCAATCCACTGACACCCCACTCACTTCCCAAACCAGACGCCTTGTGGCCTCCAAAAGGTGTGTTGGGGTTGAGATCAAGATGGTTGTTGACCCAGACGTTACCAGCCTCAAGTTGTCTGCCAATTCGCTCTGCTTCTGCAAGATCGGTGGTCCAGACTGAAGCACCGAGTCCCATATCTGTGTTGTTTGCTCGCTGAATAACCTCGTCTTCCTCGGACCACTTCATAATTGGCAGAATTGGGCCAAATGGCTCCTCAACGACGATCTTAGAGTCATCTGCTGGGTTGTCGATGATGGTGGGGTTGATGAAATATCCTCCAGAGTTTTCGACTTTGCCACCAACGGCAATTTTGTGGCCTTGCTTTTCAACGTCGTCGAAGAAGCCGCGGACCCGCTCGTACTGCATGGAGTTTTGAACGGGACCAAGGAAAACACCTATTTTTACCCACACAGATTAGCTCCAAGTAAAAAGATTGAGATAGATCGCAGTGAAGAAAGCCGTTCTTGACCACTGTGCTTCTATCATTGCGCAAAACAGCATAATGATCCCGGGGAGTTAGCACTTACCGTCCTTGAAACCATCACCAACAGCCAAGGTCTTGGTGTGCTCAACCATGGCATCCCGGAACTCGTCGTAAATGGACTCGTGAATAAAGATTCGCTTTAAGGCAACGCAAATCTAGATAAAACGTTTGTTAGCATACTACCAAAATGTAAAGATACTAAGACTATGTATGAAAAGTCTAATCTGAGAATGAGAAAGGTGCTTACTTGTCCAGAGTTGAGGAAGGCCAGGGTAGCAACAGCTGGCGCCATTGTCTTGATATCCGCAGACTTGCAAACAATAGCTGGGTCATTTCCACCACTACCACCTGTTAGTCCCCATTGATTTGAAAATGAATCCATCTTAACTTACAGCTCAAGAGTAACTCGCTTCAAAGTCTTGCTTGCGCTCTCCATGACCTATCAAAATAGCTGATGTTAGCGAAGTCCAATCAAAATAAAGTACATCTAGCCGACATGCAGATCACTGTTGAAACGACGTCGAGAATGCCATCCGATAAAGACAACCAACTCTTATAGCGATTTTGACTACGTTACGTACCTTCTTTCCTGTTGCGGTCGAGCCGGTGAAAGAAATCTTGTCAATAGCAGGGTGGGCAGTGAGCCAAGGTCCGAGGTTGTCATCTCCGCTGAGGGCTTGAATAACTCCCGGTGGGAAGAATTGCTGTGCCAACTCAACGATCTTCAATCCGCAGTATGGGGTGAAAGGACTATGAAGGTAAGCTCAGCCTTGCGGTTTGAAACAGTGTTGCTTACGATGGCTTGATAATAATGGTATTTCCAGTAAGTAGAGCTGGTGCAATCTTTCCACAGGCAAGCTGAACAGGGAAATTCCAAGGAACGATAGCTCCAACAACTCCCAGAGGTGTGTATCGGGTGATAATCTTTCGGTCTTCAGTCTCCTCCAAAATCTCTTCTGGCATGTCGAGGTTTGCGATTGTCTTCAACCACTGGGCGCCCGCAGTAACCTCCATTGTAGCAAATTGAAGCTTGAAAGCACCCAGAAAAGTTAGTATTGGAGGTAATGTTTCGCAATGTGTGAAGTGTAGCAGAACATACCGGCTTGCCTTGCTCAGTAGTCAACAACTTGGCAAACTCGTCGCTTTGGGCCTCAAAGGCATCGGCGAAAGCAAGGATTGCCTTTCGTCGGTCCTCGTAACTAGGAAAGAGTTGGCGATTAGCAATGGTTGATAGATTGGAGCGAGCGGAGCTCTCTTCTTGAAGATTCCTTCTATCTGGAAAGCGGACAAGGATCTGCTCGCAAAGTCAACAACTTACCTAACTTTAGACCATTTCTTGAAAGCAGCCTTGCCAGCTTGAACTGCGCGATCTACATCTTCTGGTGTGGCGACCGGAACCTCCCAGTTGGGCTTCTTGTTGGAGGGATTGATGCCATGACGAGTCTCAGATGTCGAACTGAGTTCACCGTTGATGATGTTGGAAAAGGTCTCGAATTGGATCTTCTTGAAATTGCCGGTGCTCGATCCGTTGCTTGTAGCAGAGGGTGCCATTTTGAAGTATTGTGTAGCGTGTACGAGGAAGAGCGAGCTTCTTCGTCAAAGGAATTGAGTCTGATGAACTTCTATGTGAATGCTATTGAGCTTTGAAGGCGATGGAAGCTGAGAAATGTTGTTTTAGTCGGGGCCAAATTTATAATCAGACAAGCCGGATGTTATTTTGTTGAAGGAGGGGAGAAAGGTGTTGGTAAACACAATATATATGGGAAACGGTGAAGGGTTACCTTCCTAGAATAGGACATCCGGCTGAGAGGAGGAGGGGTTAAGCACAAGGTTACTAGTCCTAGTCCCTCGTGTGGCATCAGATCTTGCTGTACGAGGAGGATGGATGTTCCACTATGTTTGAAGTTGCTCCGAAGTAGTGTAAAACTCTCGTCTGCAGTAGATGGCATGATGGGTGGTTGTGTTGCATAAAGCTATGCTCTGTCTTTGTTTGTCACTTCACCACAAGTCTATAGTCACCTCCAATCAGAACAAGCAATTCAACAAGCCCCCTCCATCCACCTCTTTAGATCACTTTCCATTTACGCTCAAGAATCTAGAATGTTACAGTATTCAGTTTGGTACGAGAAAAGCGCGACTCGCGACTCATGACCATCCACAATATTGAGGGGCTTCAATTCGGCATCTGGACCTTCCCCCTCCATGTCCCCGCATTTTTAGTGACGGGAATGTTTTGACACGGGCGATAATTGGCAAGGCGTAAAAGGTGTAAAGCCGATGCCAAGTTCGGTCATAATAATACACTTAGAACACCGCTATTTGCCTCCCGTTAGTTACTGGAAGTATCGGAGCTTGCGTGGAGTCGTGGACCTTCTTGTGTGGCTGACAAAGGTCTTCTTGTTGATCAATTCCTCACTCAGTTCTCTGATCCGATTGCAATATATTTCATGCTCAGAGACTTGGGAAACGGACATGCAAGGATCCTTGACAACCTAGATGATCAACTATGCAAAGTCCACAGAGGAGGTTGCGAGTGAAAATGTCCTTTGCTAGCGTTCCATCAAATATTCATTTCCTTAGACAAGCTCGACAAGCTCGAGACGATCTCGATGTCATACCACAATAGTCTGGGTCCAGATAATGTGGGGTTGTGGACAGAAATTTTGAAACTTCTCCAATCCAGTTCAAAGAACCTCGGCACGGCTTGAAGACAGAACTAGACTGATCACTGAACGCTTGGCTACTTGACAACGAGCCACTACAGTACGACTGTTACAGATTACGGGAACGCATTAAGACTCGGCCCGAAGATCGAGACGGATTGGCGTATGAGATTTGTCCTGCCTCGTTACTGTTGGGAATACCGAGACCAGCTAGTAACATATATTTGGAGCAAACACAATACTCGATTGAATATTCTCTCTTTGCGTGTCCTTGTACAGCGGCGAAAGAAGAGTCTCAACAATTGACTTCATGGACTTTTCGACTTTTCGACTTTCGACTTTTCGACTTTCGACTTTTCGACTTTCGACTTTTCGACTTTCGACTTTTCGACTTTCGACTTTTCGACTTTCGACTTTTCGACTTTCGACTTTTCGACTTTCGACTTTTCGACTTTCGACTTTTCGACTTTCGACTTTTCGACTTTCGACTTTTCGACTTTCGACTTTTCGACTTTCGACTTTTCGACTTTCGACTTTTGACTTTTAGACGTTTCAACTTTTCAACTTTTCGACTTTTCGACTTTTAGACTTTTCGACTTTCGACTTTTGACTTTTAGACGTTTCAACTTTTCAACTTTTCGACTTTTCGACTTTTAGACTTTTCGACTTTTAGACTTTTGGACTTTTGGACTTTTGGACTTTTCGACTTTTGGACTTTTCGACTTTTCGACTTTTGGACTTTTGGACTTTTCGACTTTTGGACTTATTCTTGTGGCACTTGCCAACTACATTATGGATGACAACATGACCTTCACCCTCACTATCACCATCTTGCGGCATTTGTGTCAATCTTGTATTTCGTGAAAGCAGGCTAGATTGTGAGAAGCAAAGGGTATCAAACCATAGAAGTCATATCCCTCGTTCCTCAGTACTCATTTATCATACAGCACAGTTTTCCCACATAGTACAATCCCACCTCACCAGTAAAGAAAAGCTAATAGAACCCGAAAAACTGAACCACCCTCATCCATACATTCATTCATGCATAGGTCGATCTTGCAGCGAGACGCCGCGTGCCGGTTCCTGTCCTCCAATGCTACCAATACTATCGCGGTTTCCCGGGTCCCTACCGACAGGTCGTCGGCCAGCAAATCGTCCCGAAGCTGCCCCCGATCTCCCCAAACTGTTTCTTTTCTCAAGGCCCATCTCTTCCAAGTCGTCTGGCATACCCGGAATATAGGTTGCACTGGTCACAGATGGCTGAGCAGATCCGTTGGTGATGGAGTGCAAGGAAGTCTCGTGCACAGGCTCAGAAGAAACGGGCGTGGAAGATTCGCTTGGTACCTCCAAGCTATGTCTAATGGGGGCGGGAGTTCCTCCACTCATGCGAGAGCCCCGAGGTGTGTGCTCATTCGCCGTTGGAGAGGCCACCGCTACAGGAAATCTGGTTTCGGGTCCACCCGAGCTAGGCACTCTTCGGTGCCCTCTGGAGGCTGGAGCTGGGCTAGTAGCTCTGCTTCGAGACCCACCAGCAGCAATGATAGCTCGAGCTCGAGCCTCCATGTTTGCCTTACGATTGCTCT
Organism: Tetracladium setigerum; assembly: GCA_031472005.1. Lineage (NCBI taxonomy): Eukaryota > Fungi > Ascomycota > Leotiomycetes > Helotiales > Tetracladium > Tetracladium setigerum. The sequence continues at coordinate 1,166,515 of PZJY01000009.1, read as the reverse complement.
CATCGGTACTGACGGCTCGAGGTCGGGTATCAACACTCATACTGTGTGAGAGAGATGAAGCACGCTTTAGTGCAGAGAAGATCTCATCCTTGTGTGTAAATAAGTCTCGAATTAGACGATAGGCGTACTTCTCCTCCATGGTCATCGAGGTCTCGGTCTTAGGACGCAAAATACAAGGTGCCAAGAGGGAAGCTAGAGCAGAAATGTAGGCTTCATCCGCAGATGTCAACTCAATGAGCCTAGTGAAATGTGTCATGAGAGCATCAAGTGTTGCAATGTTAGCCAGGCGCAACTGGCTGAGCGTGTTCTGGAGAATAGAGATGCGACTAGCATCATTCGACTCGGAAGCTGCTGTGGAATAGACTGTTTTCATGATTTCGTAGACGTGGGAAGAAACAAGCGAATCTATTTCAAGTTAGAGAAATTATCACGAAAATTGGGAAGCTCACATACCAGGGAGTTCAAGCAAGTAGAGTTTGAGAACACTTGCAACAATAGGCACCTCAAAAGGCTCCAATGCTTCCGCGCTGAATACTCTTCCTGTGTTGAGAACTGCTCGAAGTCTGTGGGTCTGATGAAGAGGAACATCAACGAGCCAGACACTCCTACGGGCTTCGTCGCCTTCCAAGTCGGGATATCGGCTATCGAGGAAGGTGAGAATACTGGTGATGACAGCTGGAACTTTTTTGCGATCTGCTCGAGCACGAGCCTCGATATCTACACCGAAAGTTTGCTCATCGGCAGAGTTGTAATAATTCTCATATACAACGACCCTAGGGACAAATCCACCAGTGCGATAGTTCTCTAGAAGATATCGTAGATCTCCCAGAGGCTGAACCGTCTCTTGATAGAGCATCATCTTGTCTACTGTTGATTGTAGACTTGGAATGACATTACTGATAGTACCAGAGAAGTCCAGAATAATGGTCTTGATGGCCTTGAGTCTATCTAGTTCGCATCGCTCCAGATATCTCAGATGTTCAATGATAGCCTCCTCGAGCTGACAGCGAATTTGGTCAAGTTTGCGAACGCCTTGCTTATATCGCTCATCAGCTTCGGTAGCCTCTCGTCGTAGTCTCTCGCTCGGAGTTTCGTTAGGATACTGGTTGTTCAGAGGATTCCATCCAGCAAGGTAATCAGTGACACTTCCCCCGATGGGCGAATCAACCGAATCAGAATTTGAGGCGAGGGAGAATGTTCTGCTCAGAGGTACCTTCCTCTCGGGAATGCCACTCCACTGGAAAGCCTTGGGTTTCCATTGATAGTTCATCTTCGAGCTATTGGCGAATGTGTTTCCCACAGTTCCAATTAATCGCAAGAAGCCGTGTGTAATTAGATCCTGGCCAAGACGCTCGGCATAGCTGACACTGGTTGCGCCCATGGCCTTTTGGAAATATTCGACAAGATCTGCACCCGAAGTTGTATTTTGGTAAGTTCCAAGAATGGGTACTTTGGTTTCCCCAAGCTTGACCGATTGCATAATATGGGCAAGAATTTTCTTGACCTGTTCGGGTTGATAGACCTCGTCGCCAACTTCCAACGGCTCCTCTTCCTCCTCGTCTCTGTCTTGCTGAACCTTGATCTCTGGGATGTTTGCCTTTGGACTCGTTTCTGGGTCCTTGAAAGCTAATTTGTCCTCTTCCTCGACATCCTCCACCAATCGACATTTGTTGAAGTATTGACTTCGGAGCTTTTTGACCACATCTGCCTGTTTGTCGTGAAGCTTTATCCTGGCTTGGAGATCGTCCTGTGAGTTTTGGATTCGAGATTCGTGTGCATCACACCACCTCGTGAAGGGGATACCACCAAGTCTCGAATACTTTGGGCAATCTTTCGGTGGTTCATGGCAGCTGCTTCCATCTCGGTTCGCACTCCATCATAGGCCTGTCAGACTGTTAAAAAAGCAACCAAAATGCGAGACCCAAGAGACATACCTTTCTGACACTGGCGCCGTCATCTCGAGAGAAGCCACCGGTTATCTTGTCGGTTGCAGCCCCTATTTCGCCCAGTCGCATACCGTATACATCTTCTGCCTCTGCTCGCATCCGCGCAATTGTAAGAACTTGTTGGTTTTCGGCGACGCCCTGTTGAAGTTTGCCAAAGAGGACCCCGAGACCTGGGAGTTACATTAGTTCAGAACTGCAAGACTGCTTGAGAGCTCATACCTGCGGCATAGTCCTGAGACCAGAAGGAATCCGCAAAACCTGGCATGACGGGCACCGTTGATTTCGTGGAACGTTGTTGAAAATGGCACTACTACCCTACGGAGCGCAAAAGAGTGTTGGGTGCAGCAATTTGCGCGAATGAGTGACTGGGGAAGCTGACAGTTTGTTGGGTTTCGAACGAGTTTGCGTGGCTTTCAGCTGGGGTTTATTGCGATCGGCCAAATCAAAAGAATATGGGGTTGAAGATGGGTGGTCGTGAGCGGCGTGTGAAATTCTTTTCTGGTATATAGTTCGTCAAGAGGGCTGCTTATGCAGTTCAGGAGTTCAAAATGGCGGCATTCATGGGATGAAATGAGGTTTGATGTTGTAAATGGCTTCGTCGTCACTTCAAGGAGATTCCAAGGAGCATGTTCCAAAACGGTTAGTCATGTTGAGCTCAAACGCACGTGATCATCTGTTGTTTGTGACATCTTCTTGGCATTGCTTATCACATTTGGAGAGGAGCGAGAGGAGCATTACGTTAGAATCCCATTCTCAGACGAAACATTTCACATACTTTTCCTCTGCCCCCTTGTATTTGTAAATGCTTTTGCCTCAATTCTATTATGTCTTCTCATTACAGTGAAGAGCGCGATCCTCTTCTTCCCAAAGGGCCAAAAGCACCAGAGATCAGTAGTTCCGGGCCAGAAAGTATCAATTACAATGATGGCAACCCTTATCAGGATATTCGAGGAGGAATCGCCTCAGAAAAACTTCAGCAGAAAACCTCGAAGGGTTATCTGACTGTGTTGATGAGGCTATGTCTTGTCTTGGGGGCTGCATACATCCTCTTAACTTTCAGCTTTCGTTCTGGGGTGTTACCGGAGCCAATGCCCTTGACAATCGACCAGCGTGTCACAAAGATATTGTCAAATACCCCACTTATAGGTGAGAATACAACCAATTTCCCTGACTTGATTCAAAGATTGAGTCGTTTGGGGGCTTTCTAGGCGAGATATGACGAAAACTTGCTAATAATAAATTAGACGGACATAATGACCTAGCAATTCTTATCAGATTTCTGTACAACAACGAAATCTACTCTGAAGAGTTTACAAAACCTTTTGAAAATGGAGGAATGAATGGCCATGTTGACTTACCTCGATTAAAAGCTGGTCAAAACGGTGGCGCATTTTGGTCTGCTTTCGTGCCTTGTCCGAAAAATGGGTCAGATTTTTCCGACGAAAATTATGCTGCTTGTATGTTTATTTGATTTCCTTATGCTCTCCTCACAACTCTTGAGGGCGGACTATGTCAAGTTTGACTCTTGAATTAAGGTTAAAACATCAGCATGTCACCTTGATTCTCTTCCTACTTTCATCCTCAGCCAAGGACCTTTCCTACTTCAGGCGATAACTCAGGAGCAGTGCTCCATGTGTTTGCATTCATCAATTTGTCAACAAGCTTCTTATGGGAAGATAAATTATTTGTCTGCTGGTCTTGAGGCTAGATCAATTTCCACTTCGAGGCGTGTAAGATATACTGTACTGTACTTACATGCTCCAGCCGTTGCTTTCACGCTTTCTCAAATCGATGTCCTCACTCGTTTGCAAGCTGCCTACCCAGCCATCTTCTCCCCTTCCCCAAACAGCAGCACAGCGCTCTCATACTTCCAATCCGGTCACCTCATATCCCCTCTCGGAATTGAAGGTCTCCACCAAATCGGTAACTCCCTCTCAAACCTTCGACACTACTACTCACTCGGAGTTCGCTACTCAACACTCACCCACAACTGTCACAATAAATACGCCGATGCAGCCCTCGTCGAACTCCCCGGTGGTGGTGTCGAAGTCTCCAAGCCCCATTGGGGAGGCGTGTCCCCCGCGGGGAGAGTTCTCATCCAAGAAATGAACCGTCTAGGAATGATAGTTGATCTAGCGCATGTCAGTAAAGACACCATGCGCGATATTCTTGGTGGTTCAGACGACTGGGTTGGCAGTGCCGCACCAATTATCTTCTCGCACTCCTCCGCCTACTCTATCTGTCCCCATCCCCGGAACGTCCAGGATGACATCCTGCAACTGGTGAAAAAGACAAACAGCGTTGTCATGGTCAACTTCTCACCCGATTTCATCTCTTGCACGGAAAATTCTACAAATCCATCGGGGCTGCCGGATTTCTATCCAAAGAACTCAACACTGGAACAGGTAGTTCGTCATGTTATGTATATTGGTGATCTGATTGGCTATGAGCACGTTGGATTCGGGAGCGATTTTGATGGGATTCCATCTACTCCCAAGGGACTGGATGATGTGAGCAAGTACCCGGATTTGGTTGCCGAACTTTTGGTTCGAGGCGTGAAGGATGAAGACGCAAAGAAAATTGTAGGCGGGAATATTTTGAGGGTGTGGAGGGATGTGGATAGAGTTGCTGAAAAACTACAAAGGACTTTGAAGCCTGCGGAAGATAAACTGCCAAAGTTGAAGTTTGACGAGGCAGAAAGCAGGTATTTTGCTTAGTGTGCAGTAAGAGCTATGCAATGTACATACGAAGTAGAAGAGTTGGGGACTTGGGTACATATTCGAGTTGGTTGACTTTTGCTATTTAGGCATTTCGACGATCTTGAGTGGCAAGCTCCAAGCTATGCATCAATTTCTAGCAATCAGCGTTCGTTTTTGCGCTATCTTAGTTTTTTTCTAGCTGATTTTCAATTCCATAATTTTCTGTACAGACTGAGTAAGGTGCTCCAGCCAGATCTCCCTATCTCCAAAAGGATGGACAGCAAGAAAGGCAGGTTATTTATTGTCTCCCCAAGTAGTGTCCAAATAAATATAATAGAAAAACAAGACCCACTTCGCCTGATCTTATTTACAGATCAGGAGGACGTAGAATCCATGCTTTAACATTTTCGGTCAACTAGATTTCGCCAGCCTTCTCTTCGTCCTGCAAAGTCGAGGCCGGGAAATTGCCAAGTCCTCGCTTCAAGGTAGGACTGATTTTGATACAAGAAGGGTCAACTTAAGTACCTTATTTAAGGTACCTAGTCCTTGACTTATCTCCGTAAGGATACAGTAGGTCCTTTCCATGTTGTTTGCCGCTACGTCGCTTAATTACTTCTCGGTTCTTGGCTGACTCACACACCGAGGCTGAATCAAAGGGCTGTGTCTCTCCCCGAACCATACCAACCCCTGCCCCCATGACCGATTTCACAAAAAAGAGAAAAATAACTGAATTCCCATGTCAACAAATTTGTTTGTACAGTAGTAACTTGGTACACTCTCTCAATAATTCCGAAGAAGCTCAAATCAAAACTCGCTGGAATAGATTTGCTAAGATCGGGTGAGCTCATCCACAAAAAAGTCTACCTACCTACACTGCTAACCTACTGTTAAAGATACCAACCGCAATAAAGCCAGAGTACTCTTACAATGGAGCACCAAGAACCATCACCAACACGAACTTCCATCCCCATCCTCCCCCCTTCAACTCCTCCCCAGACATCTACAGCATCGATGTAATCTCCAATCTCCTCAACCCAACAGAATGCACAACTATCATCGAGAGCCATCGTCAGAGTTTAACGCCATCAAATGTAACGCCAGGGACAGTTCGAACCAGAGGGGTTTTTGAGGATGGTGAGTTGGCTGAGAGGGTATGGGGGAGGCTGAGAGGATTTTATGTTTGTGATGATGGCGATGGCGATGGTGATGGGGGAAGGGGAAGGGAGTGGTGGTAGATGAGGATGGAGAGGTTTGGAGAGTGAAGGGGTTGAATGAGGTTTGGAGGTTGTGTTTTTATGAGGAAGGTACGTACCCTTTACTTACATGACTTCCATTTCTTTTCTTTGTACACTTCCATCTTCTCTGTTTCGTTTTCTTATACAACCCATCTACCTCAACATATACAGTCATAAATCCCAATCTCTCTGCTGAACTGAGCAAGGTATATTGATTAGCCCATTGACAAAATCACAGGCGGAAAATTCTCCCCTCATCAGGATGGCAACAGACTAGAAACCATCAATCTCAAATCCTTCATGACACTCAACATCTACCTCAACACACTCCCACCCACTCAAGGCGGACACACAAGATTCTTCCCCTCCCAACCCACCATCCCCATCACTTCCTCACAACAAACCCCCATCGTCAAAATACCCCCATAACCGGCACCGCCGCCATCTTCCGCGACACGATCTGGCACGACGGTGAAGCCGTCACGGGGAGGGACAGCAAAAAGTGGTTGTTAAGAACTGATATTATGTATGAGAGGGTGGTACCATTTGAGATTGAACGAGTGTGGGGGATGTTGGGGAGGGAGGAGAAGGGGAGGAAGTGTTTGGGGATTGCGGAGGGACTGGAAGAGGCCGGGAAGGGGACAGAGGCCGTGGGATGGTATAAAAGGGGCTTCAAGTTGTTGGAGGATTGATGGGTTGAAGAGGAAGGAAATCTGTTGGAGGAGAAACTGAGATGTTCTGCGCTCATAGTTATGAGCAGGCAGTGTTCGGCTCCAAATTGGGAAATGGTTATTGGAAACTACGTAGTAGTAATGAAATATATATATCGTATTTTCCTGGAATTGTACTAAACCAATATGATAGTAGAAAGTCATTTCTGAGGCTAAGAATCCTTTTGAGGTCAATAAGCTTGGCACAAGTCAAAATAAGCGAAATGTCAACACCAACGTCCAAGATCAGAATCAAGTCACAAACTCACGATGTCACAGAATCAAAAGGAACGGTCAAGGTAATGTGGAGACGTTGTATTAGCGGACTATCTAAATATGTCCATATTCCCAGCACAAAGCGCGTGTTGTGCAGTCTTCTGTAAAAACCGCTTGCCAGATGTGCCTCAGCCTGAATGGACAGGAGCACTTCCGTATGCCATCAGCTTATCGAGTCTCATCGCAAGCATCACTCTCCTTTTTCTCAACGGAAAAAGAGAATATGCCCGCTATAAGACGCCACACGCTATGATTGTGAAAACAAAGAAAAAGCCTTTCTGGAATCTCAGAAATCCCTCGTCAAAAAATGTCGAAAGAACTCCGAGAAAGATTTTTCCCATCCCCACGCTTTTTGTTCGGTCTAAACTGATCCATGGTCCACGTAGCAAAGTTGAAAAAATAATAAAGCCATTAAACGGAATGTGCAGCGATCCTCTATAGTTGTAGAAGACCCTCGAACTGATTTTGTGCAGAAGATTCGAAAACATGACCGTCATAAATGCGTTCTGTGTACCCAGGTTTTTCTCTTCCTCCCAGGTTCAAAACGTCAAATGACCGGTACGCCGTAAGCGGCATCTCATGTGCTGCCTGATCTCCCTTGATCATCTATGGGGTATCGAGACGAGGGGACAGCCAGAAACAAAAGACAACGCTATCTATTCGTATGCAGTTCGATGGTCGGAATCACGAGCTTCAGCCAACCCTTGTAGAAGCCAAAGGCCGACTTAGTCGTGACTCGTGCAGAAGAAAATCGAAAAAAACGCGTCGCAAGCAAAGTCGATAAGCAATTTGGCGAAAAGTCGAAAACAAGAAAAAGATGATGAAATCCGAATCGTAGGCTGAGCAGATGATGCTTCTGCAATGCCCCGTTGACGCCTTGTCCCAGATCTAAAGATTTGAATGCAATCCCAGAAGAAATCCGAAAACCAAGGGCGCCGATCGATCGAAAATTTACCACCAGGATGATTGTCCTCCACCAGAAGAAGGGTTTCCATATCCACCACCACCACCTCCGTATCCGGCACCACCACCGCTACCACCGTAGGATGGAGCACCACCATAACCAGCTTGAGGAGGAGCACCGCCATATCCACCACCGCTGCCACCATAAGATTGAGCTGGGGGACCTCCGAAACCGCCTCCGAATCCACCGCCGCCACCACCAAGCTTTCTGAAATCACGGTTGGCTCCGCCTCCACGGCCACGTCCTCCACCAGATCGTCCACCTCGTCCGCCGCCGCCGCCATAGCTTGAACCCTCACGAGCAATGTTCTCGAGGAAAGCTGGGATTTCTTGGTTGGCCTCCTTGAGAAGCTCAAGAAGATCGCGAACAACACCTCTGTTGCCACGGTTGAAGAAGGCGGTAGCAATACCAACGTTACCTGCACGACCAGTACGACCAATTCTGTGGACGTAGTCATCGATATCGGTTGGAAGATCGTAGTTGACGACATGGACAACGTTTGGAATATCTAATCCTCTTGCCGCAACAGCAGTAGCAACGAGGATTGGGCATCGACCGTTTCGGAACATCTCCAAGGCACGCTCACGCTCACGTTGAGTACGATCACCGTGAATGGATGTGGCGGGGAAGTTTTGGTTGATCAAGAAGTCGGACAATGAATCGGCCATTCTCTTGGTCTCGACGAAGATGAGAGTAAGACCAGCACCATGGGTGTGGAGGATGTCAAGAAGAACGGAGCGCTTGTCCATGTCTTCGACGTACTCGACCTTTTGGGTGATGTTCTCGGATGTGGAACCAACACGACCAACGGACAAGAAAACGTAATCCTTCAAGAAATCCCGAGCAAGCATTTGGATATCGCGAGGGAAGGTGGCGGAAAACATGAGAGTTTGACGGTTTTGAACGCCTGGCATGTCCTCGCCCTCGACGATACGACGGATTTGTGGTTCGAAACCCATATCCAACATACGATCAGCCTCATCAAGAACCAAGTACTTGATGTTGCAGAGGGAGATACGTCCACGCTCGATCAAATCAACAAGACGACCAGGAGTGGCGACAAGGAGATCACAACCTCGCTCGATTTGACGAAGTTGGGATCCAATATCAGCACCACCATAGACAACACATGGTCGGACCCAAGATCGGTAGGCGAACTTGCGAGCCTCGTCGAAGATTTGAGAGACAAGCTCACGAGTAGGAGCAAGGATCAGAGAGGTTGGGTAAGCCTTGCGTTGGCGGAAGTTGGAACCTGCGGCTGCTGGGGTAGCGGAAGGACCGTTGATGAAAGCCTGAGAAAGGATGGGGAACAAGAAACCACCAGTCTTTCCGGAACCAGTTTGGGCACAAGCCATCAAGTCACGACCACCCATGACGATTGGGATGGAGTACTTCTGGACTGGGGTTGGGACCTTGTAGTGGGCAAGCTCGATATTCTTGAGGAGATGATCATCAAGGGGAGGGTTGGTGAAGGAGAGGACTGGTTCAGGGACATTTTGACCGGAGGCTTCGACTGGGATATCATCGTACTTCTCGAAGTTGATACCAGTTTGTTGCTTGCTTGGGTCATCTGCGACACCGAAAAGCTCACGCTCCTCGCGAGGATTGGCAGGTCCAGCAGTGTGCTTGCCATCCTTCCATGTACCGGCTCCACCACCACGAGCAGAGCTTGCACCACCAGTGTTACCACCAGCACCTGGGTTGCCATAACCGTTGCGGTTGAAGCCTGGAGCCTGACCAGCATTGTCCCAGCCTTGACGACCACCACCATTAGCAGGAGGACCGTTGGTTCGGGGTTGGAAATCGGGAGCGTTGGCCCAGTTGCCAGCAGGACGAGGTCCATCGAAACCGTTACTGTGACCAGTTAGTGCCATGTTTTTTTCTTTCTTTTTTGGAAAGTGACCAGCAGAAAAGCTGAGGTGGGATGGAGAACTTACGCATTTGGAGCCCAGGCACTGCCGTTGACACCGTTTGGTGGTGGTCCACCGTTAGCAGCTTGAGGAGGTCCACCTGGCTTTCCTCGCATGTGAGGAGGGATGTAGGAGCGAGGCTCGGCACCTCCGTTGAGGTTCAAGCCGTTCATGTTCAACTGATCAGCCATTTTGGGCAGATGTTGAGACTTTCGTAGAGAGATATGTGTAATTTGTAGGTTGTTGAGTGTATTATCGAAGACGATAGATCGCTATTCGGCTCTGAAGATAAAGGAGAGTCGGTCGGGCGATGGTACAAGTTTGTAGTTTGGGAGTCGAAACGCTCAGGAAACGATGAATGAATGAGAAAGACGAAGGCGCGTGCCGAGTCTTCGCAACGAGGGAAGTAGGAGCCTCCGAAAGAACGAATAACTTTCAAAGGAAAAACACAAGAGGGGAGAAGGTGTTTGTTTGTATCGGGGGGTGGAGAGTTGAGTATGAAGTTGAGGAGTTGGGGGGAGATGGAGTAGATGTAGGGAGAGAGAGGAAGAGAGAAAATGTTGGAGGCAAAAATTGCAGGTGTCGACGGCAAAGCCCTGACCACGCTAGGGGAAAGCGACTTTGGACGCTAAGCGTTATCTTTTTTTTTTGTTGCAGGGAGGGCCAGACCGCTGATTGGCTGGAGGGAGTTCACCGCCCCCTTTTTAAATGGTTTTGGTAGGGACGGTAGGGGGAGGGCGAAACATGTGAGCCCTGGCGAACTGACTCTCTCTTCTGTTCTCTTTTGGACGCTCTTCTCTTCTCAGCTAGTCTGGGGCTCTGGAAGGAATAGTGAACGCCTTAAAGTGAGAGGAAGAGCGTCATCTGGCGAAGGCGACTTACTCATAACCCACACCTCACTTTACTTTCATTACTAGTTGTGGTATTCATCTTCATCATGGCGAGGTATGAAGGAAGACTTTATCGGTACTCCGTAGAGTTGGTAGAGTAGGTACACATACTCACTCGTATTGTATGTAGTGTATGTATGTACTTGTACATGCCTATGTATGGGCATGTCATGCCATCATGGCATTCTCCCATGGCCAGGTAATGGCCAAATCCAACTCCCGGCAGGCAACGGGGTCCTGTCTGCACATCACCCCATTATTCTTCTGACAACCGGCCATCCATCTGGGGAAGAGCCGGCAGCCAGCGAAGCTTATTGCCTGCCCTATTCCTGTACAGTACAGTAAATTATTGCGCGAACAGGGTGACCTGGGTAAATGTGCCTTGCTGTGCTGTACCGAAAGTTCTAGCTTGACCTCGATCTTTCGTTCGATTCTGGTTAAAACTGAACAAACAGAGCAACTGCTTTGTGACAAGAAGATTGAGAGAACGGCTGGCTGGCTGCTTGCCACATGGCACAGTCATTGCTTGAGAACAAGAAACAAAACAAACAAATAAGCAATAAAGAGGCAAAGAACGCAAAGGCTGTTACCTAAGTACAGTAGTAGGTACGTTTCATAATGTGCTCCTCCTGTTCACAGAGACGGTCGAGACAGTCACTACTGCCCCAGCCTTGGCCTGCTCGACCCCCCTACCAACATCCATCCATCCTCGAACACACAGTCACACCAAAGACCGAACCTTAAAGTCAGCATATTACGCATATCAGGTCTGCCATGCCACTAGGATGACGACCTGGAGATGCTTCGGCGTCATTATTATTGATGAGGGAATGTGGGAGTGTGGGAGTGGCGAGCTGTCAGTCGGGCATCTTCGTTCCTCCTCGACCCGACCAAAATATTTATGTTAGAACCCCGAGATCGAAGGTCCGCGACGGAAAACGTCAGACGCGCTTGTTGGAGGATGAGTCATACCGACTAATCCTAATGCGGTTAGCCAACCAGATTTAGTGTTATAGGAGTTAGCCTTTCTCGGGTAATGTAGGTACGCTTTTCAGGTCAACGGGGAGGCCGGCTCGGGTAGAGAAGGATGTTTACGTAGAGTACCGAGATACTTAAGAGTAAACCACTCCTTGGATTGGTTACGCCTGATGAAACTATTTTCTCGGTTTTTTGCTCATACTCATAATCATCCTAACTCGATTCAAGTCACAGAGACACCAAAGCATTCTTGTGAAGCGACAAGTCCAATTTTGAGAAGCAAACCGATAATCGCCATCCATTTATGCCATGCTATTGTACACCCATCCCTTCATCCACCCAGCACACATCACCTATGGACAATCAATCCTCGCGCTATCATCATAATTAATTTCCTCAATCCCATCCTTCGTAATGACCTTCACCAACATGCCCTTGAAATCAATGGGTAACCTGCGCTTCAACTCATCCGTGCACAGTCTCAAAATCCGCTTCCCCTCCTCCAAATCAATGTTCGGCTGGTGATGCTTATCCAGAATAGACAAGCAGTAGTATTGAGCGTAGCCGTGAGCGGCATAAGGGAGAGGGGCGAGTGATGCTAAGTAATCGAGCCAGTATAAGGCAGGCTTGCCGGTGATGGGGTCAACGCCGCCGAGGAGGAGGTTGACATTGTATGGTTTGCGGGAGCGGAGGGAGGAGGCGAGTTCACCACGGACGAAGTGGGCGACTGCGGAGGGGGAGAGCTCGATGTTATTGCGCATGGAGTAGAGTTGGGCGTTTGCTTGGATGTATTCTGCGAATTGGACTAGGGATGGATGTTCAGTTTGATAGTCTTCTTTAGGAGCGGGAGAGGAAGAGGAAAGGAAAGGACATACTGGTGTCTCCAGCTTCTCCAGAAAATGCCATCAATGTGTGATGGTTCAATGCTCGTGTCTTGTCATCAGTGGCCTTGAGAACAGTGGCACCTCTCATGGCAGCTTTCGAGGCCGCAATGATGGTGAAATCCTTTCCAGTAATTCCGAGTAAGACCTCCCTGAGATATCATTAGCAATGGAACATGTCTGCCAACGGCCGTACCTACATGATGAGTTTGTTTGGGGTTGGTGTTGTTGATTGAGTATGGAGGAGTTGTTTGGTTGTTCTGTTGCTCTTGAAGCTCTACCGCGTATGAGCTCGCTGCCTCCAGAGCTCTTAGCGTGGAGCGACCCTGGCCTCACGAGGCTGTCATGCCTCAACACATACATAATTCCAATGTCACTTTCAGCACAACTACCATGATTTTTGAGATTTCGAACTCGTAAAATACTTCTCTTAACTCTTTTACGCTGCAATCTAGTTCATTAATACCTTCAAATTTAACAACAAAACGAAAAGCACACTTCACAAAATCCTATTCAAAAAGTTCCTGACTCAGCACAAACTAAGCCCAATACAGCGACCTACACCCTCCGCCCGCGGCAGTATCAAAATAATTTTCTGAGGAAGATCAAGCTTTCAATTGCAACGACCCAATTCAAGTCCTCACCCCCAGGGACTTCCTGCAACCACCACCACGCAAAATGTCCTCCTTCTTCACCATTCCCTCCGAGAAGAAGCGGAAGCGTACAAATCCTACCGCGCAGCCCGACTCGCGAAAACGAATTGCAAAACCCACACCCAAAGAAACACAGAAACCCCGCCGGCCGCAACGAGACGAATCGATAAGTGGTAGCGATGATGAATACTCCAGCGATGACGGGCAGCAAGGACCACGAGATAATGGGCCGGGAGACGAGGAAGACCAAAGCTCCTCAGAAGACGAAGTAGAAACCGCCGCAGAAAGAAGACTGCGACTCGCCGAACGTTATCTGGAAAATGTTCGCTCAGAGGTAGCCACAGGCGCGGAAGACGAATTTGGATTCGACGCCGAGGAAATTGACCGCGAACTCATTGCCGAGAGGCTGCGAGAAGATGTAGCTGAGTCCAAAGGTCGCATGTATAGAAAGCTAGCCGAAGATTTAGATTTCGCTGGTGCGAGTTGTAGCTGGGCCAAGTGGAATGAGCAGAGTGTGACGGGTGTGGCTACCTGTGCGCCGTTTGCCTATACGGTTGGAAAGGCTTGGATTTGGTAAAGTGGAGGATACAGGATTTGCCGGGTGATCAATGGCCGCAGAAAGGGAAGAAGAAGTCGAAAAAGCCGAAACCACCACCGAAAAAGAAGCCGGAGCAGGTGCTGTTCGTGAGGGGGGATAAGTCGAAAGCAAAGGATTCAATTACGTTTCAGGGACATGTGGACAGCATTCTCTGTGTTGCTGCTTCTCAAGATGGGAAATTTGTGGCTACAGGTGGGAAGGATAGAAGAATTGTAGTTTGGGATGCAGAAACATTGAAGTGTTTGAAGGTGTTCAGTCAACACAGAGATTCTGTCACAGGTTTGGTATTTAGACGAGGTACAAACCAGATGTACTCTTCCTCCAAAGATCGAACCGTAAAAGTATGGAGTCTTGACGAACTCGCCTACGTCGAAACACTTTTCGGACACCAAGATGAAGTCGTAAGTCCACCCTTCCTCCTCTCATCTCCCCTCAAACTTCCCAAACCACCTCGCTAACAAATCCCAAAGGTCGACATAGCCGCCCTAGCCCAGGAGCGCTGCATCAGCGTCGGCGCTCGCGACCGTACCGCACGTCTGTGGAAAGTGGTCGAAGAAACGCAACTCGTCTTCCGCGGCGGATCTACCATTAAAAAAACCAACAAAACCCCCCATCCAGTCCTCGAAGGCAGTATGGACCGCATCGCCATGATCGACGAAGAAATGTTCATCACGGGCGGCGACAACGGCTCCCTCTCACTCTGGAGCATGCATAAGAAAAAGCCTGTGTTCACGTTACAGTTAGCGCATGGTTCTGCACCTGCCCCGACTGCTGAGGAGCAGTTTGCTGAAGGACCCAATCCGGAGCCGAGTGTGATTGCGAGGGATCAGCCGAGGTGGATCACGGCGTTGATGACGATTCCGTATTCGGATGTTGTACTTAGTGGGAGTTGGGATGGCTGTGTCCGCGCGTGGAGGGTCAGTGATGATAAGAAAAAATTAGAGGCGGTGGGCGTGCTCGGTGGTGAGGTCAAGGGGTTGATTAATGATATCTCGATGTTCGAGAGGGGTGACAGAGCGAAGGATGGGGTGAGTGTTGTCGTGGCTGTAGGGAAGGAACATCGATTCGGAAGGTGGAAGAAAGTGCCAGGACGAAATGGCTTGGCTGTGATAGAAGTAGGGAAGGTTGAGAAGGAGAAGGCAAATGGTGTTGCAGATGAGGACGAGGATGGGGACGAGGAGATGGCGGATTTGCCAATACGGTAAAACGGAAATGACGAGGTACAGGTAGTTGGTTATTCAGACATTGAAAAGAAATGTCCGTATACTGCATATGTGGCGTTTTTAGGCATTTGGAGCGAGATACATAGGTGGTAAAACTATGAAAATTAAATCTCCCACAATCATTCGTGTTTACCTACGTTTTGCGGATGATATATACCTTACTGTGTGTTGACATCTTTGTTGTGAGATCTCGTTTAAATCTCGCAAGAATTTGCAGTCCCTTCCTCGAACTTAGGAAAGTTACCGACAGTACCTACTTGATTGTATACACGACTCCTTTCGCTCACTGCTATAGTTCCATGTTTACAAATAGTTAGACTGGGTTCGTAGATCTCTCGTCTGGGCTGTTTTATCAGATGCTTTGAACACCGCAGATGCTGAGTTGACAACACTGAACACTACATCTACTCTCAATCTCAAACTTGGCGGTGGTCACACAATCATGGGTTTTCTTTTCTCTCTCGCTCAAGAACCACGTGCGAAATCTTTCATTTTCGACTTCTAAAGTACTCGTCTTACCACTACATTAATTCTACACATGTTCCTTCACTCACTTAATCTCACCTGCGCACACCCTTCCCCTTCCCCACTCTCCTCTTCTCCCAAACCTGCAAGTAACTCTCTCCTAGGTATAACAACTCCTTTTGCGTCGCCTCGACAAACAAATCCTGCACTTGCACCCACCCACCACCATCATCTCGACTCCGATCCCTCATCTGTACCTTCCACGCCTTCTTCTCCTGCTCGGACTCCACGCTATCCTCCCTCCCCCTCACTGCCTCATGCACGATATTCGCTACCAGATCATACCAGATTGGTTCGCCAGGTGGATGGATGGCTGGGTTTGGCTCAACGTATGGGCCCATGTCTAGGTTCCGCGCATCGAAGGTTACGATGGTGGGGTTGCGCTCCGTGACGAATTTGTTGGAAGAGAAGCGCTTGATGTGGAAGAGGAGGTAGGGAGGAAGAGGATGTAACAAGCGATAGCGCTTTCGAGTGTTGAGGTGCTCTTGTGATTTCAGACCGTCATATTTAGAGAGGATGGAAGTGAGGGGAATCTGAGGAATGATGTTGCGTTCGAGTTCGTCTTGAAAGAGGGGTGCCGCCGGTAGGTCAAGAGTGAGCATTAAAAAGCGTGAAATGTCTGTTTTGACTTCTGCAGCCTCTTCAAATCGAAGACGATCACCGGCGTCCGCTTTGGCGGTAATGGCCTGTGATTCTACCTTGAGCTTTCCTTGGAAGACTTGTTGGATCATGCTGCTTCCGGGTTTGGTCTTGCTTCCTCCGAGGGCGAGATGTAGGTTGTTGAGAAACCAGGAGAGGAAATCCACAGGATCAGATTGTGCGGTTAAAGTGAATTTTTTGTTGGATTTTAGAGAGATATCTTGGAGAAGTTCGTGGGGGGAGACGTGGGATTTGAAAGCTCGAGGGTTCCAAATCTTGCGTACGAGGATGGAGAGTCGTTTTACAAGCTCGGGTTTAGTGCTAAAATCTTCCAATAGTAGATAATTTCGTAGTGGGGGACATGCGAAAGAGCCTGTACCACCACATTGAAATAGTCGTTGTCCTTAATATTGTTCATGCCCACGAATCCAGGTGTATACTCCTTTCCTCCCAACGTCCATGCAGTCTTCGTATCTCTATCCAGCGCCATCACTTGGTCCTTCGTATATCTCGGATCAGACACAAATTTGATGTCATCCAAGCTCTTATTTCTGACTTCATATCCCTCTGGTAGGACGTACACCTTTTGCGTCTGCATATTGATATACACATGGTGTCCAATCTCCAGAGCATGGAAATAAGCATGCGATTTCGGCCCTCTCCCTTGATAATACTTTCCGCAGACTAGGCAAGCATAAACATTGATGTTTGAGAGAGAAATTGAGCACAGTTTTTCGAAGTCGAAATCCAGGACATTGCGATGGATTGTATCGAGGTACAGGTCGTCGTAGCCTTCTAGCGGTGCGGTTTGGCGAATTGCAAGCGGTGCGACCAGCTCTTCCTCCCAGTTGTCTTCTTCTTGTTGTTGTATTTCTTCTTCGTCTTCTTCGGCGGGAGGTGGTGGTGGAGGAGGTGTATCTACAAATTTTGAGCGCGCAGGCAGCTCTGAGCCGTTGTGTAGTTCGTGGAAATTCTCAACTCTTGACTTCTTGGGCATGGGGGAATCGGTGCCCGCAATATCCTCCAACGCTTCTGCAGCTTGTCGTTTGGCCATGGTGACGAGATTGAAAGAGTGGGCTATTGATCGGATGGAGGGGAGGTTTTTGTCGTTGCCAACTGGGTTGTCCGAGGACGCGACAAGTTGATGGCGCCGAGAAAAAAGAACGCAAGGCTGACAGACTACGCCTTGGCAATCTGGTGCGCCAACTACAGCCTCTCTTTGCAACAATCAATTTGAAGGCCAAGCTCCTATGTGCTTTTCTTCTTCTAACTATTAGCATCCGGTAAGTTCCTTATATTTTTGTCATTTCTCAAAGTTTCAGCAAATTCTCATTGTTTGGACTCTCCTTCCACCTACCTCAGGGGAGTTTTTTGACAATATAGCTCCGCGATTAAAATTTACTACTTTTAATACTTACAAAAAAGTCTTATCTGATCATTGTACCCTCAATACTATATCGTAAACCGTCTCATTCATGTGGCTGCTACAGATCGTAGAGTTAGACAAGGCCGCCTCGCGGAATATTACCTCGAATCGCCACATGATACATAATCGACACGCTCGACGCTCTTTAAATTTGACAAAAATCAATGCTACGTACTCAAGATTGACAGATCTTATACGGTTATTCTAAAACCAGCCTAGATTCCCCTTTTCAGGCTCCCTCCCACAAGGAAAAACGTCTGGGTGTGAAAGGTTTTGAGAAACGAAAAGTAGCTTTGGACACAACCCTGATTGAATATGAAATTTTAGGAATGCCCTTCACACTTCAAATGTAGCTAATTCACTACCCTCTGTGCTGCTATGTGCGGAAAAATTGCGACCTCTTCTCAATGCCCGGTGCGAGACATTAACAAGGTCATTAACAAGGTCATTAACAAGGTCGAAGTATACCTGCATTAAATCAACAGCTGTTGTCAAAACAGGGTATTATTAAACAAACCGTAACCGCAATGGCATGCAAAGACCGAAGTGGGAAGTGATATGCGATTGTAATTAGAATTGTAATCATGAAATATGTGAGGACGAATGCTCTAAAATCTGGCCTAAAAGGGATGACCCTCGGATCCATATTAAAGATAAGACCAGTGAGTGCGAAAGGAGTGATGACCTAGATTAATTTAGCAGCGCTTTTGAGGACAGAACCCCTTTCAAACAAACCTTCACAATGAATTCTGTTCTTTGTTGTGCTGCCTTAACCTCGAGAGGTTTATCGATTGCCTCTCGGAGCCGCTGAAATGCCCCGGCTTCTCCTTCGCCATACATAAGAGGCATTTGAATATCGAAAATGCCAAACAGCGAATACGCCTTGTCTTCTCCGCGTGTCGTTTCTCGACTTTCCGCCCACGAGAATCGCTCCTCGACGTCAAATTGAGAAAGAGAGTACTGTCGAAGCGCCGTCGCTGGGATTCCCGTAATCTGGTGGATTTGTTGCTCCAGACTTCTCTTATCTCCTAGTCGGTTGCCCTCCCCGGAATAGAATTCGACTATTTTTGGAGCAAGTAGTTCTTGTAAGGTCCAGCCTCGTGTAAACCATTTGCTTGCTCGGAAAGCAGATTCCCAAGAACACTCGGTAGCCTCAGAAGTATCGCTTGCGTCCCGTACCTCTGTCTCCTCTGTCAAAACATCCGATAAATAGACGTAGCATCTAGCGGCTTGCTGGTACCAGCGAAACATCGAGTTGATAGCTTCGGAGAGCTCAGCGCTACTTGACTTGTCGATACAGCATGTATCTACCCAGAAGTATTCTAATCCATCACGCCTCGCCTGTTCTCCGCAGAACGTTATCTTACCGTAGCTAGCCTTAGCTTTACTCGTGCCATCTATCAGATCCTTAAAAGTGACCTCCTCCGTTCCCCATCTGTGTGAAAGTATAGCATACTCGGGTATACTGTCTTCAAAAAAGTCGGTAAGGCTGAGGTTGCCATCGTCGTCAAACTGTAGCAGACGCATTATTCGAATGGTTCGAGAACCGCAGTAGGGTACGGGTTCAGGTAGTTGCTAAGCTGACGAAAAATATAGATGCGGAGTGAATAGAAGGTCAAAGAAAATGTTGTGTTAAGGCTGGCGGACTTAAGTTGTAGGGCAGCCTTGTGATAATGTAATCGTTGTACAGCACATCACTGGAAGCGCGTAAGACCGGCCAAGCCCGAAACTGCGAGCTCTGGAAGCCATAGCGATTGGATAATCGAAATCGCTTTTCGCTTAATCTGATCTTGTCGCTGAAAAGGAAGTTGAAGTTGGTAATTGGAGAGTCGGTGATATAAACAAAATTCTTGAATCCTGCGTAGACCTGATAAGACATATGGCGTTATGTCGATATAGGATTTTAAGATATTCAAACTCTAAGTAAGATTACCTGGGATTATTTCCGTCAGTAGGGGTTTTCGTCAAGAAGTGATAAGAGATAATTACCTTCAGAGAGGACATTAAGAACTTTTCCATTTTCATGGCTATTTGACTCTCTGTCTCTGTCTCCAGTAAGCAAGCACCTTTGAATGTCAAGTTTTCTCGCAAAGACTGGTCATCAAGAAGTGGCACAGTGACCCATTATTATTCTTTTCATTCGTCGCAATCTAAACCATGATAACATCCTGCTCAGCATCCAAACCATGTTCACTGGAGACATCTTTATCCTCCAATAGCCCAAGACCATCCATCTCCCTCAGGGTATACTCCACAAGATAACTCTCATCAATCAACTCTTCCATACGCTTGTAATGCCTCTCGGTGTAGGCTTTCAAGGCGTCGATCACTTCCTTCAGACTCCTCTCCGATCTACCTCCTTTGACTTTCAAGTTTGAAAGCCTGGAAGCGGGATAGCTTTTTACAAGAACCCACATGATTCTCTGTGTCACCGAAGCAGTCCGTGCATTGGTATTCCAATCTCGAAGTCGGAGGAGCAGAGTGAAGATTTGCTCATCTGAGAGAGAGCCAAGCACCTCATCCACAGCAATCAACCCACTTAAGCTGCCGGCCTCTGGTGTCTTGGTCACAACTGTGGTGAAAAGGGACAACAAGCGAGCAGGATGATTCAGTTGCAAAGCAAGTGTAATGGCATCTCGATAGGATCCTGCGTGGATGTAGTTCTGGAGCTCTTGTTCTTGTTCCACGAACTGTGTCGCAGCGGCTGTAGAGGCAGCTTGCGTGGCAGTTGTTGTGTCTTTCCAGAACGTAACGGTTGAGTCACCGCTGCCAGAAACGATGGTGTTCGTGGAAGGATGCACGGCGAGAGCCCAGACTCGATCTTCATGGTTATCCAGGGTGCAGGCAGTTTCTCCTGTAGTTGCATCCCAAACCTTGACCAGACCGTCACCACCAGCACTTGCAATCTGAATGTGTTTTCGACCGCGATCTTCAGATTTGGGTACATTGAGCCAGGCGACCTTGAGAACGCTGTTGGTGTGGCCTTCAAATGTTCGGAGACAGCTGTAATCTGACAAACTCCAGATCTTGATAGTCTTGTCACCACTTCCAGTTAAGACCAGACCTTTCCCAGCGGCTGGACCGCTCTCTCCAATAATTGTGGGTGTGTCCTTGGGCGCGAATTTGACCGACCAAACACCACGTCTGTGTCCACGAAGCACACCTAATACTTCGCCTTCCTCAGTAGACCAGATCTTCACGGTCCTATCCTGGGAAGCAGAAGCAAACTGCTGCGAGTTATGGCTGATATCCAAAGCGTTGATATCTTTTTCGTGGGCTTTGCGAGTATACAAGGCACGAGGTGCCTTCTTTGCAACTGCTTGAGAGGTCGAAATGTCCCATCGCTTGATCGTTTGATCTTGCGATCCAGTAAGCATGTATGCTGGTGGGTGGTCTAGCGGGGATTTGAAAGCTGCTGATGATTCTGCGGGAACGGACTTGGGTAAAGCGACTGCTCCGAGCGACTCGGCATGGCCAGCAAGTGTAGCATAGCAAGTATAGGACGAATTGACGGGATCAATTCTCCATAATCGAGCGGTGTTATCTTTTGCACCGGTAGCAATCCAATGGCCTGACCAGTCAATATCAAGACAAATGATGATATCGTCGTGTCCTTTTAATTGCGCCACGTCGGCACCAAAGTAATTTGTACCCTCTGTTGAGTCTTCAGGTTGTGCCAATGAGATGATTCGAATTTCTTCCGAGTTGGTTGCCAAAGCAAGAAGAGATCTATCCGGGAGGAGGTATCCCAGATCTATGATTTCATCATGAGTTCCAGATATCCTTCTTATTTGTTCCAAAGATGAAATTGAATCTGTTGAGCCGAGCTCCTTCAGCGTAGCTGTTGAGTGAAGTACTAGCGTGTGGTCGGCTTGGATAGAGACTATATATGACAGCTCGGGTCTCGAAATCGAAGCCACGATTCCATCTGTCTCTTGTTTTGGTGACTGTGGTCGAGTGACCTCTCGTCCATTCTCTGTTTGCCATATCCGGATATTACCGTTAGCACCACCTGTGTATGCTAATCGTCCAGACTCGAGAAATCCTGCTGCCTCGACCTCTTCCAGTACCGGAACTACCTTTCGGACCTTCCACGTTTTAGCATCCCACCACATCAAAGTTTTATCTCGACTACCCGTCAAGAGGGCATTCTCCTCAGATGAGTAGTCCAAAGCCCGGACATCGGAGACGTGTGAATCCAGTACAGCAGCACAATTCCGCTTATACAGGTCCCAAATGCGAACTTTCCCATCCTGGCTTCCAGAAGCTAACCGGAATCCCTTCGTATTTTCATTTTGGTCTTCCTCCTCTTGACCCTTTTGCCCATTCTTCCTTCGATTTCGTGCAGAGATTCCAGCAACCTCATCTCTGTTGCTGGCGACCAGTTCAAAAAAATGCAAGGCAGATATCAAAACATTTGGCCCTCGGAAAGTATGTGTCACATAGCCTCCAAGAATATCCCATACTTTTACAACACCGTCTGGCGCTCCCGTGGCTAATAATGTACTTGTCTGGTCAACAGCAAGAACAATAACTGGTGATGTATGAGGTTTGAGAGTTCGTAAAAGTTCGTATCGAATAGAAAGTTCGGAGGAAAGTGATGGCTTCAGAGAGTAGATTCGCATAGACAAGGAGCGCGAGCATATTATCAAATGCGACGCGGAGGGGGTCACTAAGTGTAATTAGTCGCGGACACAAGAACGGTGAGAAAGCTGGAATTTACAAGTGAGAGTTGAAATCTGCTCGCCATCCTAGAATTCAATTTAGTAGAGTTCAACACGCAAACCCAGAAGACCTACTCCTTCAATTTTCGCAAGCTGCTTGCCAGTATTGAGGTCCGTCAATAAAGCATCCTCACCAAGAGGGGTTGCAAGAATGCGACCACTCTGATCCAATGCAAGACTGCCGCCGGTATAAATTGGCTGGATGACATGTTCCGGGTCGAAAGTCGTCTGGTATGGAGCTTTAGTCGCCATTGTGAACAAATTAAACCTTTGCCGTTAGTTGTGGAGGGGATGTTGTTTTGGTCGGAATACTGTACACTCTTTTCTTCAAAATATTTTGGCTGCCGACTCTCACCGCCCGGGTTAAAGTTCTTGGCATCAAGCTGCATGCCGGCATGCGACCTCCACCTCCAGCTTGGTCGAACATGAACCACAACAACGCAGTGAATGGGAAAGAGTTTTCATCACCAAATTCTTCCGGTCATCAATAATGAGTGTTTGGCCTTGGTTGACATACCTGAAATAGACACCTTTCGTTGAACCACCAAAACCACTTCAATATGGGAAGGCTAGAATCATTGACCTCTTTGGCTCTTGTAAGCAAAACATCGTCTACTTTTCACATATCAATCTTAGCCCACATGTCTTTCCCCACTGAGTACATGGTAACTATTTGCAGAGCCGTGCATTCTCTATATGCAGTTTCATCACTGCAAAGGGAAACGATTTTATTACAATATGTAATGTCGTCGTTCATCCAGCTGACAAGCACAGGGACGAGGGCCGTACGAATCAGAAGTCATCGAGAGTCCCGACAATTCGAGGAGAGAAGGTGGCCAGCAATACAGCTCAAGCGGTCGCCCACGGAATCCCGAGACCAGACGGAGGGAAAGAGAACATGTAAGAGCAGCCAACGAAGTGATGCAGGTCACGGGTATTGTTGAAGACTCGATAGCAGCCAAGGTGAAGGCTACCGAAGCTCTGATCAACAAGAATCGCGAGACCTTGACTGGATTGAGATTCATGGAGGGTGGTCGTGCTGTGTTGGTGGCGGGTGTCTGGGGAGCAATTGGTTTGCGGCGACGGATCTTGGTGAGACTCGGCTTTTGCATCTCTCATCATGCGTGACTGACATGAACCAGCTTTACCAACCTTATTCTCAAATAGGTATTTTTGAGATAATCCGACGAGAAAGGGAAGCCTCATCCGTGACGCACCTCCTGTTTTCTGGCATTCCCACGGTAGTAGCATACCATATATCAGATTGGGTTGCTTTCTTCTTGGAAACCGTTGTGGAAGCGGTCTTGGACGAGGACGAGGCTCTTACCACGTTTCAAACAGAACTCAGAAGTGCTCTCCAAATAGGGTCAGTCGGCATTTGTATGACAAAATATCCACTAACTCTTTTCACAGGATCGAGTGGGGTTGTTGCTATCTTACTCTGCACTTCCGTCTCTTTGCCACTCTACAACAGCTAAACCTCATCCCATCTTCTAAGTTGCTACCAAGTGCAGAATCGTTCATCCCATTCTCGCCAACCTCCCCATTAATCCGTCCACCTCCGCTGTTGTGGAATATGGCGTCTGTCGTCGGCTTTGGCACTGGACTTCTGAAAACTGCAGCACCCCTCCTCATCATTCTAGCACATGGCAAACTCAAATATTTTGTCTCACGGCTTGTATATCGCCCTATCTACAAATCTTTACCAAGACCAACGGGTGACAGTATGTTTTCTGGTCTTGCTATATCACCACCAACTATAGAATACGATGCCCCAGATCAGGAGCGTGTAGGGGGCGAAAGCTCCTACAGAGGTGAGGATGAATCTACGCTTAGGGCCCTTGAAGGCCTTCCTGCTCTCGAACGAGCCGAAACCAGAAATCGGCCAACTGAGGGCCCTCGAGATACGAGCGACGACGAAGAAGCTGAAGTAGCTCAAGCTGCGATTATAAGTTTCGATGTTGAGGCAACGGAGAATGTCGAGCCATCTCTGGGTTCCTGGTCAGCAGAATTGAGAAGTGCCAATGAACCAAAACCCTCGGAGATTGTTTCATACAAAGTCACTGGACTCACAATGCTCCCTACAATATTGGCCACTGAAGGACTGAGAGAAGCTGCAGCTGGACTGTTAGTATTGCCGCTTGAGGCCATCATGGTTCGACTGATAGGAAGAGCCTTCCGAAAAGCTGGACACCTCGGTGTTGATGATCTTTGGGAGATACTGCCCTCACCAAACTCATTTGCTTTTTCGAATATCCTTTCGGCTGTTGGAATTCAAGTCATTTTCACGGGAGCTGTTTGGGCGGGATTCACGTTTAGCACGTATGTTTACACGCAACGTCGTGCATTACGGGAAGATAAGACCAAGCAAGAGGATTCCACAACTCAATCAACATGAGTATGTCAAAATATTACGTCTTTAGGACCATCTTTTGCTCCCAGATAGGACAGCAAGCAATAACCATGCAACCAGATCAAGCCTTTTCTTAAGGAAATCGAGGTCAGCCAGGACAATCGTAAGTCCAGAGTTTGATGTCAAATTAAGGAATTTGAGATTTCGCCTAATTAAAGCATCGATAACTGTAATAAGCTTACCATCAGTCATCGAATCAGCACAAAAGAAGTGGATGAAGTAATAGAAGGTCCAGCCCACTATCCCAAAAGTGCTGGAAAATCATCCAATAGGTACGCTGTTTAACAGAAATTAAGATGATCAATCGAACTTTGTGAGCATTCACTTTGAAGTGTCTGTTTTACTCGCTTTCTTTTGGTGTGGTCTAGGTTGGGGTGGACTTGCCGGGCAAATAGACCCATGCTTTAATCCTCGTTCTCGAATTCGACTGAAATACGAGCCTTTCCGAAGGATTTCTATATCCACCATCAAATTTTACGTACTGCACTGTACCATCGGCTTACATCCCCACAGAAACAAGCAATCTAGATACAATTACTTGTGGGAGCCGTGGCACAATTGGGGATACCGAGGATATACTCAGTTGGCACGGTCCAGGTATGGTAAATACAAACTTAAAAAGGCTGTGCCTTCGTATCATACAACCTTTATTGGGTTCGATGACATAAGCACTAATAGACAGTTTGGTCTTACATACTGACTTTGGTACTGTATCGCCATCGCCAAGAATGACAAGGACTATATTCATTTCGTCTTACGTATATTATTTGTTGGAATAGCTTGCTGCCTCGCTTGTATGCAAATACCGAGCAAGCACGGGCATGCAAGGTCAGATCCTTCCGGTATGTACGAAGTATACTTGTAATCTCAGAGTATATAAATACTAATGCGTCCCCCTTCCAAGAGACAGCACAGTACTCTTTATTTACTCTTCAGGCCATTCCAATCAATCGCCCAAAATGACAACTCCCAAACCCACCCCCAATGTATCACTCACACTCGCCTCCCCCACCGACATCACTGCCCTACGAGAAATCCTCTCAGTATCCTACCTCCCCGAAGTAGCAGCACAATTCTACATCCTCGACTGGCCCTCTCTCGACTCCATCCGTCCCCACTTCCAAAGTCGTCTGGAAAAGCGCTTCGCCCAGCCCGGCGCCCAGATTTTCAAAGTCACCAGTACAGAGACCAATGAAATTCTCGGATTGGTTTGTCTGAGTGAGGAGGGCGAGGAGGAATTACCTGTGAGAGATCCGAAGAATATTTCGGGCTTGAAGGTCGCGCCAGTCAATGTGAATTTTGAGTTTGCCATGGAGATTGTGAGGGTTATGGGGCCGTTGGAGAGGATGATGGAGGGGAAGAGACATTTATGTGAGATTATTCCTTTCCTTCTTTTCGCTCTCTGTTCGCCTTTTTCCATCGTATACCGAAGTCAAGAAACAAGATCTGTTTGTAACTTTTCTGACCTCGTGAAAATAAAGTGGTCACATCTTTTGGTGTCTTCCCAAAGTACCAAGGCCATGGGCTAGGATCTTTGCTTCTCAAGAAGTGTAATGAGATCGCAGATGAAAGAGGATTGCCGATTTTCTTGGCCGCATTCCCGGGTGCATATGATTTGTATAAGAAGTATGGCTATGAGGAGATTGGGTATGGAGATATTGATATGAATAAGTTTGGGAAGCCGTATAGGGGATTTGGGATTTACCGGCAATATGCTATGCTGAGACAACCTGTTAAGGCGGAGAATGGGGTTGCTTAGGGCTGTAAAAGGGTGTTAGATTTGTTTTGAGGCATGGGGCGCATTCATGATCGAGGGAGAAGGCGCCAAGAATAAATCAAAACTTATGATTACCGAATTTAGCGATGAGTTCTAAACATGTCTCATGTGTGGGCTGTAATTCTACCTGTAAGATCTTATGCCTCTTAGCACCCGTTCTATAATTTACTCTTCGCCTCAACCAACTCTTCCACCTTCGCAAACTGGTAGTAATAATCCAACGACTCTGGATTCAACAAAGTCCCACTCGGCTTAATTATCTTCCCCGACACAATTTGTTTCACGGGCAACTCAACCTTCTTCAAATTGACAGTCGTCTACACAATATATTAGTCAAGCCAAGAACAGCAACCCAACAGAGAGGAGCGACTCACAGGAATATCCGGCGTCTCAAAGACATACTTCGGCACATGTCTTGCACTCAATTCTTTCCTAATCGCAGCTTTCACATCGTTCACCAGTCTCTTCGTAAAAACCTCCCCCGGCTTCATCAACAAAAACAACATCACACTCTCATCCTCATCGTGTGGTCTCCTCTGCCCAACACAAATAGCATCACTCAACATTGGAAATCCCCTCTCCAGAACACCATATATCTCCGCTGAACCAAATCTCACCCCGGAAGGATTCAACACTCCATCTGCTCTTCCAAGAAAGATGAGATTCTTGGTTATCGGATGGACCATCACGAAATCGCCATGTGTCCATACATTGTCGTATTTTTCGAAGTAGGCACTGAAGTAGCGGGACCCGGTCGGGTCATTCCAGAAGTAGATGGGCATGTTCGGGAAGGAGGCGTGCGCGACGAGTTCGCCGGGTTGGCCGTGAGGAATGGAGACGCCGGAGATACCTGGGCCGCCTTCGATGAGGGAGTCAAAGACTGAGATTGGGGTTCCGAGGCTAGGTCCCTGGGTTCCTCCGACGTAGACTGGTGTTAATGGGTTTTCCTACGAGTGTTAAAGTTAAGCGAGTCCTTATTGAAGACTTCTTCTAGCAAGTCACTTACCTGTCCGAAACAGCCGGCCTATCTCAGTGATTAGTATTAGATTTTGATCATTGGTCTTGGGTTGTCTTACAAGATCAGTTCCTCCAGAAATATTGGCCAAATGGACATGCTTGGGAAACCCATCATCATAAAACCACTCGAACAGCTGGTCTGACAAAACCATGCCCGTTGAAGTGACTATCTTCAAACTCGACAGATCCGTGATATCTCTCGGAACAATGGCATTCTTTTGTATTTCCCCCATCCACCTAGGACTTGTCCCTAGCATCGTCACCGCCTGCTCTCCAATCAACTTCACAAATGTTGTGAGATCCGGCTGAAACGGACTTCCATCATACAGGATGACTCTCGAACCTGGGAGAAGGCTGACTATGGTAAAATAATACATAATCCATCCCGTCGTTGTGTACTGAAGTATCACGCTTTCGGAATCCATTTCTCGATGGAGTTTTGCTTCCTTGAGTGCCGATACCAGACAGCCTCCTACTCTGTGAACGATACATTTCGGTGTTCCTGTTGTTCCGGATGAGTAGGCGATGTAGAATGGATCGTCCCAGGCGGTTGGTTCGAAGTCTGGTATTATAGAAGAAGCTTTCGAGAGGTAGGTGCTCAGTTTGACAGTATATGGTATTTGCGATATATCAGCTGGTTGCAGAAAGCGATTAATGGACACCATTCCCACAAAATCATCAATGCCTTGCATTCCTTTCGCAATCTCAGCCATCTTCTCTCGAAGATCAACTTTCTTGCCATTATAAACAGCAAAGTCATCCATAAAAATATACTAATACTCTTGTCAGCAGCCTACTCATCCACATGACCAAAACCTACCTACCTTCGGAGTAACTTGTACAGCCCTTTGCAATACTCCCTTCACGCCCATATCTGTCGAACTGCTACTAAACATTCCTCCCAGTGTCGCAATTGCCAACCACACTTTCGCCGTATCCACCGAATTGCTTGCGACAACCATGATTCTATCTCCCTTCTTCACACCATGTGCTTTCATTGCACTCGCCAATTCGCCCACTTCTTCTCTCAGCTGTCCCCAAGTCACATTTCTGATTTCTGTAGCTCCCTCCCGCACTTCTGTGAATGCGACTTTGCCGTCTTCTTTCCCAATTTTGCCTCGAGTCGCTGTCGACTTGCCTGGCACTCGCGAATACAGCAGATTTTCAGCGAAATTTATGTGTAATCCCTCAAACCATTTCGGTATCGAATCTATGCGCGCGCTCTCGTCAACAACGGTCTTGTATGTTCCACTATAGATGAGATCTGAAGTCTGAAGTAACAATTCCCAAAATTGAGAGCGTTGCGTTATCGACCATTCATACAGCTCGGAGAATGTCTGATTTGGTGAAGTTAGCAGGAATTTGGTTGTTTCGAAGAGAAGAGAGATGCTACCTGGAGTTTTAGATTGTGCTTTTGATTCGCTGCTTGCAAGAATTTATACATTTCTGTTGATTTCGGGTTTGGATGCTCCCATAGCTTTCTGGGTACTTCTAGTGAATCCATCTTGAAATTTGGACCTTGGGTAGGGGAGAAGCTAGAGGAAAGATTTCAAAAACAAGAAATATTAAAAACTAAGGACGGACTGCTCAAACGTAAAGTGAGAAGATTTGAATATATAAATATATGTAGAGTCCGAGGATCGGATAGCTCGTTGCTTCACTTGAGGTCATCGATGGGAGAACATGGAGGGGGAAACGCGGGGAGTGAATGTTGGGGAAGCTTGTTTCCAAGAGTGGGAGAGAGCTTCATGCCGAATTGTCTTTCTAACCTCGGGAATCAACACAATAATGAAAAGGATAATTTCGGTACCGAATATCTGTGAAAGTACGATACCCCAAGATTCTGATATTCTCACACTGTACCGTTCTCGTTGAATGGGGCTCCAAGACGACGCCGTCTCCACACTCGCATTCGCTTCACCATCTCGGCCGTAAGATCAACCTCAATCCTGCATCAACAATCGAAGTAACAGTCTGACTTTTCTTCACGCCTATCACCAAGGCATCTTATATGATTGTCCTTGCGCCCGTATCAGTCTAGTCTAAAGGAAACGAGGCTTGTAAGCCTGCATTCATCAAGCTTTGAACAGAGCTATCGGACATTGCACGGACAAATCAGCGACTCCGGAATGTTAATCCATCAAGATAGCTTCATTCCTCGTCATGAGATATGGTCCCACCAGCAGATCCAAGTGGAACTGAGACAGAGGTATAAGAAAGAGATTTGTCTACCTAATCTATTCTTTGCTATCACAACCTGATCTCTACAATTAACCCTCCCCTCAACCCAGCATAGAACACACAAAGCTCAGGATATACACTGAAGTGAAAAACATCACGCTACGAATACCTCGATATACTACCTACAAACCACAACAATGTCTCGCTTCTGGCCACACGCACCCTACGCCGAAGATCAGCTCTTCTCCCACACAATCCTCACCACACACATCTTCACGCGCGCCCTGACAATGGGATCAATCATCGGCCCCGCCATCAGCACCCCCATCTACCTCCTCCGCCAACTCAACATCCTCTCCACCAAACCCACCTCCCTCCCTCCCTCCTTCGTCAGCATGCTCCTCCGCTCCTCCGCATCGGGCGCATTGATAACCATGGCGTTGATGGTACCTGGTA
Source organism: Tetracladium setigerum (assembly GCA_031472005.1). NCBI lineage: Eukaryota > Fungi > Ascomycota > Leotiomycetes > Helotiales > Tetracladium > Tetracladium setigerum. The sequence continues at coordinate 1,136,394 of PZJY01000009.1, read as the reverse complement.
TCCCAGCGAGAATGTGGGGGAGGGAGGAGATTGAGTGGCAGGATAGGAGTTGGAGGTTGTTGGAGAATAAAGGGCAGGTGGAGTGTGATGATTGGACGTATGGTGGGATGGCTGTCGGCGCTGTGATGGCGTTGAGGACGACTGGGTGGAGGGGGAAGGTTGGGAGTGTGGGTATTGGGAGTGTGGTTGGGACAGCGGGTTATATGGGGTGGAGGTATGGTGTGAAGGGGGGAAAGTTTGAGGAGACGGTAGTATGAGGATATTGATTTTTAGGCTGGGAACAGGAACGGAATTGGGATTTGCTTACAGGCGTGCGGTTGGGTTTGGTGGGAAAGAACTAATTCTACTCAAAAGTGCTGGAGTTTTGGGTGTAACTCGTGCAGGAATATATCACATTTGTTCAGTGTGGCCGGGCGTGAATTGGGAGGACCATTGTATTATCAATCTTCAAAACCATAATGCTTCAAGAAATTACTATTGTACACCAAATCCCATTGTTCAATCCCATGTTCAACTCCGTGTCATGCATCTTCAGTCGTTGTAAACGTAACCCAGCGGACCATCATTCAATCGTTTTCATCACTTAACTCCATAAGACTATCCGCCTCCATGCCGTAGTTACTGCTATAGCGTGCTCTACCTTTGCCTTTTACTTTGCGTTTAGACTCCAAGTAATTCGAAGCTTGAGCCTTTTTCAAAGCTAACTGCCTCTCAAAGTCATCCTCTTCGTCTTCAAAGTCCTCACCTACAGCATTCCCTCCTGCACCAGCCGTCTCTTCCAGAGCTTTATTCAACAACTCCGTCGCAATAGCATCCTGCGGTGATATTGCTAAGGCCTCATGGAACACCTGAACAGCTTCAAAGGGCCGCCTCTGCTCCATCAATACCAAGCCTTTCGCACAGAATATCGAGGGGTCTTTTCCACCAAGTCGAAGCACCTCGTCGAACTCTCCAAGTGCCGAGTCCCACTGCTGTAACCGGCGGAACGAGTGGCCGAGATTTGCTCGTGTTGAGATCCAAGCTGCCGGATCGCTGTCAATCTCGTCGGCAATCTCTAATGCCTTCGTAAACATTTCGACGGAATCTTCGAGCCGTTCTTGGTGGTAGAAGACGACCCCCATCTCATTCAGTAGCAAAGGGTCCGTTTTACAAAGTCCGTAAGCCGTCTTCAAAAATTCATCCGCAAGCGTCATGTTGTTTAACATATGATTTTGCATGCCAAGAAAGAGTTGAGGAAGATGGGTTCCCATGAAAAGACGAGCGGCGGTAGAGTAGGCGGATATCGCTTGATCATGTTCCCCTTCTGCAGCAAAAGTGTGTGCAAATCCAATCCATGCAGGTCCGAAATGCGGATCCATCATACTGGCTTTACTGAAATAGCGTCTTGCTTCTGCAACCTTATTGGTAGCAAGGTAGTAAATTCCAACGGCAAGCCATGTACATGGTTCTTCTGGGTGATTGTCTGCAAGATCGTGTGCAATAAGAAAGAGGGCGTTTTTGAGTTGAAGTTCGTATAGGCATGCTAGATGGACCGGGTATATGATGAAATTGTATTTGTCAGTCTCAAGTATCGTGTTCGTGATTGCTAGCGCATCCTTGAATCGGCATTGTGTAAATAGGAGGTCGGCCTTGGAAAGTAGAAGATCTGGGTTCGTTGAAAGGTTATAGTGTGTAGAAAGAGTTTCTGTGGCAGTGGTGAAAGCTTCGGGGTTCTTGTATTTGGAAAGTCGGGTGGTATAAAGCATTTTGGTAAACTCGGCGGCTTCTTGGGATGTGGAAGGGCTATCTGCAACAGAAATAGCATCGAAGTCCAAAGATTCCAAGAACTGCCATTCTTCATCTGGAGACATTAAACAATTCCTCATGAGCTGTTCAAACGCCTCAAAACACTGGACGTCGATTTGGACTGCATTTTTATAGCATTCCTTCGCTCGATCGAAAGCATTTTGTTTGGCGTAGCACAATCCTCGTAGGAAGCACATTGCAGCTTCAAACCGTATGTTCGCTGCATCTTCTTGTGATACATCCTCTGATTTGGCGCGCCTATCGCCTCGGGTTGTTTTGGTATGGTGTGATCCTGCTCGATTGTGGCCACTCGTGTGTTGTATTTTGCGACGACTGTGGCCCGCACTTGTAATGAGGTGTGTGGGATTCTTCTCCCCCAGGACATTCAGAGCTTCCTCAAATCTGCCTTGCTTGATGTAGCAGTGCCCAGCAAGGTATCGACAGGAGGGGTTTCGTCCGATCAGGTCTTGATTTGAAAGGAAGCTTTGCGCTCGCGTGTAGTTGCCAGTCGAGAAATGGACTTGGGCGAGCCAGAAGGCATCTTTGTCGTTTTCTTTACAAGTTATTAGTGCATGGCAGCAGAATTAAATACAGGGAGATATACTTGTCAAGGCTAGCAGCTTGTCACCAATGAATATGGCGGAGTCGTATTGATGTTTGTTCAGAGCATCCTGACGCCAATCTCTCAGAAAATTCTCCATGATGAGTTGGATGTCATGAGTCTGCAGGCTTCGGGTTCATGGATATCAAGACTGCGCTCTGTCTCCCTTGCTTGGGTGAAGTTGTGACGGAGGGGTGAACTTGTTTTGGTTTGTCGCGTCAACAGGAAGGAGGGAGACGCGAGGCTGAGAAATTTGGACCAAGGCTGCTGTCGAAAGCAGTCAGACGCCGAACTTATTATTCGTTCTGACCAGTTGCATAGAAATACTATTAAAATTGCAATCTAAGTGAGTTTAGAGACAGTTTAGTAGCTCTAAACTTTTGTAGACTTTTAATGAAATCAAAACTTCTATTCGGTGTTGTAAATCGCTTTATTAGGAACATTCACAGAAGTTCTTAGCGCTATTTTTGAAGTTGCTTTGGATTTCGCCTCCCATCGAGGCTCTCTTTTCACGACATCCTATTCACTTCCAGTGAACAACGTTAGAACCACGATTCAAGTCAAGCCACGACTCTCTGCTGAACCTAATACCTTCCCTCTCAATCCGATATTTACATTAGCCCACCATGTCTGAACGAAAGGTGCTCACCAAATACTACCCTCCAGACTTCGACCCCTCCAAAATTGGTCGATCGCGCGCGCCCAAACAAGCCGGTCCGAAAGTACAAACCGTCCGTCTCATGGCGCCCTTCCCCATGAAGTGTACTGCCTGTGGAGAATACATCTACAAGGGGCGCAAATTCAATGCGCGCAAAGAAACCACGGAAGAGAAATACTACGCCATTCCCATCTATCGCTTCTACATCCGTTGCACACGATGTTCTGGGGAGATCACGTTCAAGACCGATCCGAAAAATATGGATTATGAGTGTGAGAGGGGTGCAAAGCGGAATACGGAGCCGTGGAGGATGAATGGTGGTGGTTTGCAGGAGAGTGATGAAGAGAGGCTGGATCGTTTGGAGAGAGAAGAGGAGGAGAAGAATGCGATGCAGGAGTTGGAGACTAAGACTATGGATGCGAAAAGAGAAATGGCAGTTGCGGATGCCTTGGATGAGATTAGGACGAGGAATGCAAGGAATGAGAGGAGTGGCGCAGATGGGGTGGAGTTAGGAGCGGCGAGAGAGACGAGGGATGAAGAGAGAGAAAGGCAAGATAAAGAGGACGAGGAGGCTGCTAGGAAGGCTTTCATGAGGAGGCAGGAAGATCTGGGAGAGGTTATTGAGGATGAAGACTTGGAGGATGATGCTGGAGTTGGCTCTTCGACTTCTGCTGCGCCAATCACAAAAGAGGCTGCTCTGGAAATGCCACCTCCGAGTTTTAAGAGGGTGGTTAAAAAGAAGAAAGATCATGGTGCTCTTCTGGGAATTAAGAAGAAGCCGTCTTTGGTTTGATCGAGGGGGAAAGCCTGGCCTGTAGCATTATCGTTCTTGGCCAAGAGGAGAATCAACATTTACAACATGGCCTTGTGCCTGGACTTGCAGAATGACTTGCATCCAGGAGAATAAAGGCGACATTTGGAGCCGTTTGCAGATGAAGGCGTGGAGAGAAGTAATTTTACTCGCAGTAATTTTGAGCAATGCGGATGCTAACATTCTTCTAGCTCTGCTACTACTAGTATTTTACAGCAGCAATTTCAATACAATGATATGTCCTCTTCAAATACTGTACTACACAAGCTCCACACGATACCCTAGAACTCTGTCCGTTTCTTCTTGTGAAGCTTTAGCGTAGATGGTACAATATATCCCTCGCTATGAACCATCCCAGATCCCATACTTCTCACAAAACACCTCCATGAAGGAAGCGAGAGGACCCTCCACTCTTTCAATCCCAACAACGCTAATGTTGACTGACTCCCCCAGAGCGATAAGTTCCTTCTTCCACTGTGGAAAGGTAGAATCGCTCTTCTCTAGAGCAATTGCTTCAATTAACAAGTCCACCACTTTCTTCTCCGAACAACGAATGACGAGCTCCTTCAAGTTAGGAAAGCTCTTGTTCTTGGCTGCTGCTGCACCATCAATAAGTTTACCTAAACTCAAGAAATTTCCTGGAAATTCGTCCACAGTAACGCGGAGCCTTTCTAAACCCTTTGGCAACAAAGCCCCCATTCTAGGGGTGTTATCCTCTTTCTTCAAGCCCGCCAACACATTGAGGCCTATCTCCAGATCCTTCAGTTGGGTGAAACCTTTCATTGATCTAACACTCTTCTCCAGCTCCCCATAGCATTCATAGATGGAGAAGGATAAGCTCTCCAGACGATCCCCAGCTGTAGATTCGATAGCAGACATAAGATCGGCTGGGTTCATATCATGTCCACATCCATGCCATTTGGTCTCATGAGTGAACTTCAGATTCCTCAATTTCTGCAAGCGTTTCAAGAGCGTTTGCATTTCTTCCGCGCCCACGACACTAGTAGCAATTACCAGCTCTTCAACGTTGACTCCATAACCCTCCTCTGTGGGATCAGGAAATGCATCGCCTGTATATCCATCATCAATTGCCTTGCAGCTACTAACTACAAAGCTCGTAACACTTTTGATAGCAAGCAAAGGGTTGTATAATGTAAGACTTGTGTAGCTTTCGTAGCCCCATGGCTTTGAGGGTAGGATTGATTTTAGCTTTGATAGGCTCGCCATGGGATCACTTGGGTCATTAGCTCGCTCTACAATGATTCCGAGAGCCTTGTTCCCCATAATATCAGTTTTATCCCATCTGTATTCATCCCAGTCATGGGGAATAGCCAGAGCAGTGATGTTTGGAAGGAGTGTGAGCAGAAACACCGCTGCTAAACCCTGCTCGGGGTCGTTTGACCCGACTGTGTCACTGAGATTACGGCGCATCTCCTCGGGGTTGATGCCGACTTTTTGGAGGTAGGCAGACTTCTGAAGGAGGGAAAGAAGATTTGCAGATGAGAGGATTCGCTCCATGATTGGTCCTGCGAGGTTGTCATTGATGATGACCATGTCGTTTTTGAAATCCGCAGTGATCATGTATTCCATAATCAGTGGTTCATCTGCAATTCTGAGGAGGAGTTGAAAAGATGAATAGCATTTTGCTAGGTGGTTGGCTATCTCCTCCGCTTCTCTCGCCGAGCCAGGCTTGGGCTGTCCTTCGGGCTCCTCGGGATATATATCGTAGGCAAACTGCCGGTATCGTCTTTTTAAATTGTTGTGCTTCTGGCGGAGCTTGGGGCTTGCATTATAGAGAGCCTTGCAAGTTAAGGAGAGATTCTCGAAGCTGTGAGGCATCGTATCTTCCAGGATTTGGGTGATAACCTCAAGGGGAAAATCTGCAAACGCCATGATTCTACTTTTTGGTCGGCGAAACTTTGGAGAGTTCAATATTGGCAATGAGGAGTAGAGGGTAGATTGAGAATCGAGACAGTACTTACCTAGATGTTGGATGACGTTCGTACCTACCTCGTAGAGGGGCTCGCATCCACGACGAATCAGCACGTGGCTGACACGTGAAGAGTTATCTGGTTAGAGTCGAAGATGATTCTCAATCATATTAGAAGTAGTCCAAAACTTTAAACAGGCTATTTCAACCGCTGGTACGTTTACAGTTGTTTGGTGAATGTTGGTCGTGCCAATGCAAAGTTCATGTATCTTGGCTGCAATACTGCAGCCGAGACCTACTTCCTGTTTGTGACCTGTTTTCTCTTTTATATTTGCCAACGTCACTAAATCTGATCGACCACGGAGGGACTGCTGTTGGCTCATCGATAGTTTAGCAACGCTTGCTACTGAGTATTCTCTTGCACAATCTTATGAATTTGTAAAGGGGCTGGCTGTAACGAGGAATTGCGACTTGGCGATGTCAAAGGTTCAGAGTTAACATCAAAAACAAAAGCAAACGAGCCGACATCACTTTAATGATGCCGACTCAAGTTTCTCGACTACGACGGACAGATTACCTCGCTGGTGTAAAGACTTCCTTTCCAGTAGTGGCTGCTGACCTAGTATTTGCTACTTCGTGACTCTTGTGCAAGTAATAAAGTCAAGCAGGGCTTCAATAGTTAATTAAGCCAACTTATCCGGCTCTCGTAGTATATCAAAGGAGATCTATGAAATACTCCAGATTTGCGTCAAGGGATCCCGCCTATGCCCAGAACACGAATTAATTTCCCGAATATCGAAAAATTGCAAGCGATACGCCACAGTGGAAAATCTCAAACATCCTCCAAGCGAACTGATTCCCGCGGCTATACACCTAATACGGTTACAAATAACGACACGCCTTTAAAGGCGTATCAATATCTTCAATGAGGCTCTTGGTGGATAGATATCGCCTAGCTTCGCAGTTGGAGGCGTTGCTGAACAGCTGAAGGGACAAACATCACACAGATCCTTGAATTCTTCCACTGAGTTTATTCCCGTGAATGCTTTCCGGAATCCTTGGATTTTTTGTTCTCAACTTTGCGGCGTTTTGTTGGGTTTGGCTGTATGATTTGAATCGGTCTAATATTTCGTAACATTTCGGTATATAGATAGCTAGGCTTGCACCGCTTCTGCTCTCAGCAAGTGACGAGGTACTTGCCTATCCTTTGATTATACTATTCACCGTCGTTACCGGAATTGAACTTGTGGAATTTCTTAATTTATAATCTTTAAATCTTTCTTTAATTGTCATTTGACCAAAAATGCATTCTCTCTCTGCCCTGGCAGGCATTTCTTGCCTCGCACTCATGCTCTTTCAAGCATCTCCCGTCTCGCAGCTTACTCGAAGGGAACCTCCAACAATCAGCGGATGGACGTACTCAGGATGTTACACAGAAGCTACTGATCAGAGAGCACTCAGCTCTGCTGCCCTCTTCAGCGATTCAATGAATGTTCAGAGCTGTGCAAATTTCTGCCGCAATGCTAGTTTCTCGATTTTCGGAGTTGAATATGGACGAGAGTGCTTCTGCGGCAATAATCTCAATTATGGAAGTGAGCCGGTTCAAGAGACGGATTGTAGCTTCAGCTTAACTCGTTGAATAAGCGCAAGGAAACTTACGTCCAAACCATTGTAACAATCACCGCAATAATGGTAGGTAAGAAAAGATAGCCAAATGTGGCTGATTTGGGGAGAGCGTCGACATTTGGGCGTAAACAAGTGCTCCGTCCCTCTTCGCTATTTTGGACAAGTACTCGATGACAGCAATAAGAATGATTGCGACGACCACAAAAGCACCTAGTATTGGAGCTTTCAAAGTTGCTGGTTTCCAACTGCCGGTTTTTGGGGCCTTGCCAACCGTTTCATTAACATTTGTTTCGCTAAAGAAGGGATAAAGGGAATGACATACCATGCTTGCGACACTCACACCGAAGGTTTCTTTGCAGAAGTCGAAATGAAGATAGATTGAGAAAGCAGACGGGACCCATTCTACAATATAGTCTCGTTCGTAACGAATACCCAGTGAAAAGCCAGTAGTATAGTTGCGGCCCCCGCCTGATGTTGCAAACCCTTGACCTATGGTCTGCCAAGTACCGGCAGGCTCTAACTACCTTTCACATCTCAGGCAAGAATAGCAAGCGACGGCGCATTTTCGCTGGAGCGGAGCATTTTCAGGGCGATGTTTGGGTGTTGGCAAACCTCATCTACTCTGCCGTATGCAGGAGTGCTTTACGAAGGAACTCTGAATGGTGGAAAATACGAACGGATGTTGGCCATCAGGTGGATCAACCGCGATTTGGAAATCCACAGAATATACAAATAGGACGACGCGGTATTCAGCTTGATAAACCCGTGAAATAATGTGTCTTGGTAGTGAAATTAGAGAATTTACATATCAGACAATTATTCTTGCGACGAGGACGATTCGCTGGAACTGTCACAGTTGGCAGGGCTGAGCTTCAAGAAGCAAGAGGCTCGTTGCTCTCGGGGCCTTAAATTTTCAACCCCTAACCCCAGCCATACATGGTTCAGAGTTCACTCGAACACAAAATCAAGGCCAAAATAGAAAGTCGTCCTTTTTAAGTCTTGGTTACTAAAGCTCGTCCAAAGTCTTACCAGAAACTCATATGTAAAGGACAGCAGACTAGTTCCCCAGCAACTGACTGGAAATACAAAAGCGCGAAGAGAACCAAAGAGAGGTGAAATTACATCAAGTTCTTGGACGCGCCACTGGGCACTTCCTTGAGACGTAAGATTCTTTTCGGAAGAACCTTCTGCGAGGTAAAACTACTTCCCTGTAGAGCATTACTGAATGCGATGCCTTATGAAGTATGATAGCAAATGAATCTTCAATAACAGCAAGAGAGCCGCTGCTAGAAAAAAAGTCCCCAAATTGGCACTCATTTTCTAGGTTGTTGAAGCTCCCTCACACCTTGATGTGTTCTTTCCAGCAAGGCTGTCGTCGCTTGGTTCCTGCTCTTCCTTTACGATATGACTGCCCATAGAGTTGCTGAGAGTTGCCAGTGTATCCGTGGACATCGCATTCCATGAGGTTTGATATTGCTGAGGTCAAGCAGAGATGTGATCTGCAGCACTGCGCTCCCATCCCAAAGGTAAATTGATGATTAGATATGCAATACAGCCAGCCTTGGCACGTGGTAAATTGGCGCCAAGATTTACATCTCCAGTCCCAGACTAAGGCAGATCTTCTGTCGTTCCTCATCATCCGCCTCCTTTCAAGACAACGTATTAGCATTCTCTCCTGTCAAACAGAAGAACGAATATGCGATTACTAGCACACTCATTCTTGAATTTCGTTTGCCAACTTAGACAACTTCAAAGGCCGTCGTCATGAATTCGACAACGTCACCAACACAGAAAAGAAACCGCTCGCAGTTGAGCTGTACAAATTGTCGGCAGCTGAAGGCCAAGTGTGATAGAGTGCAGCCATGCTCTCAGTGTTTAAAAAAAGGTCGAGGGGACTTGTGCGAATTTCCTTTACCAGCAATACGGAAGAGACCCGCGGTGACGATGCAGAAACGTCTGAGGCATTTAGAAAGTATGGTGAAAGATATTATGCCCACTCTCGAGGGACAATCAAATTCCCCAGTTGAGAGAAGTGTCTCTTCGGAGACCCCTCGGTCCACCTTCACTCCATCTCAAGTGAGCGCTCCAAATGGCCAATCTAGTTCTATTCTTGCTCAAGGGAGCGGGAAGACGTCAATAAATACTTCCCAAACTTCTGGCCGTTTGTTTTTAGAGGGTAGCGAATCAAAATATGTTGGAACTTCGCATTGGGCTGCGATTTTAGAAAATGTAGGGCTCGCATAACTCTCCATCATAATTTACTCACAACTTCTAGATTGAAGAAGTCAAAAGCTACTTCGATGAAATTGAAGAGGAGGAATCCATCGATGATGAAGATGACGATCTTGCATCCTGCGCACTTACCTTTAATGCAACATCTCCTACCTCGGTGCCAGAACTTCTATCGAAATTGCCAGCACGGTCTATGGTGGATCGTCTTGTGTCACGGTTTTTCAACTCGAACAGTCCCTCTATCAGTAAGATCTCCCGAAGCCATAAATCCTCTTCTGCTGACCCTCAAGCGATCATACATGGCCCCAGCTTTCAACGAGAGGTATGTCTTTTAAAGAAAGACTGCTCCACACAGTGTGACGACTTTCTGATGAATCGAATTTTTATGCTCTTCATCACGGTTTCTATCTGTACCCATATCGCTAATTAAATATCTAGTATGGACGATTTTGGTCAAACCCGGAAGCAACTCCCCCTAGTTGGTTAGGTTTGCTCTTCTCAATGATGACTCTCTCTTCACTCTCTATTCTTTCTGTTGGAGAAGAGCACCCTGACCGTCGAGGCCCGACGCGAGAAATAGTCGACCTTTACCGCGGCTCATGCGTTCAATGTCTCATGCTTTCCAATTTCGCAAAACCAGGGCCAAATACTATCGAGAGTCTTATTCTCCATATGGAAGGAGAGTATATTGTTAATAAGGCCAACCCAGTTCATTTCTACTTACTTGTGGGTAATGCAGTTCGTCTGGCATTGAGAATGGGTCTTCATCGCGATCCATCTAGACTTCGGTCTAATATTACCGTTTTCCAAGCTGGCAAGTCTCTTCTTCTGATCATTTGAGCCTTCCTTCGAATCACATCTCGGTCTCTCCCCGAGGAATTCCATATCAGTCAATCCCATATCGAATGCTCAACAATATCTGTACTAATTGCGCTATCAGAAATGAGAAGGAGGCTCTGGAATCAATTAATCCAAGCTGAACTCTTATCAATTTTCCACATTGAGTTACCAGGCATGATTGCGACAATTGACAGCGATACGGAAGCACCTAGAAATCTAAATGACACCGAGTTTGACGAAGAGTCAACCGTGCTACCCCCATCACGACCCGATACAGAGTTGACTCCGGTAACTTACACGATTTGGAAAGGAAGACTTTGCAAGGTATCTGGGAAGATATCTATTCTTGCAAACCGACTTCAATTGCCTGATTACATGCATGTAATGGAACTGGATGCCGAAATTCTAGAAGTCTACTCAAATATCCCATCCCACTTTCTGCAGACATCAGATGTTTTATCCATCACAGATCCACCGGATATCATCATCAAACAGCTCAGTATAGCATTGCTTTTCCATAAGAGCCGCTGCATGCTGCACCGAAGGTATCTTACAGTATCTGCAGTGGGTGATGAGTTCGACTATTCGAAGAATGCCGCCATCAATACCTCGATGGAAATTCTTCGTCTTCAAGCCTTGGTTCATGAAGCATTCCTTCCTGGAGGGATTTTGTGTCGGGACCGCTGGTTTCTCTCTGCTCTCTCGATGTATGACTTTCTTGTCGCAGGCATGATAGTCTATTTGTCTCTAATTCAGTCGCTGGACAAGAAATTCCCAGATGGTGCTAATTTCACCTTGAATTTCGAGCAGCAACAAAGGATTGGGTTGCTAAAACAATCATACGAAGTTTGGACTCATACCGAGAACAAATCTGTCGAAATGAAAAGGGCATCACAGTTGATCGCAACTCTTCTCAACAATCTCAACATCAACTCCAATAGAGACGCGAATCCTAGCCATTCCGCTCATGTTGAAGGACCACTTACAGTAGACAAAAACACTTCAATGTCAAGTCATTCAACTTCAGGTAGTTGAGCAATTGCCACCCACACCACTTCCATTGCACACATACTGACACTTGACAAAAGACGCTCGGAAAACACGACAATCAACACGACCACTCTCTGGCAATAAACCTTCGTCGGGTGGAAAGAGCAGCTTCCTTGCAATGCGCTCAAATCCTGGACCATTCCAATCAAAAGCCTCCTCATCAGTCGACTCTTCATCCGATCAAACGATTGGATTTACTGACGACTTCGACTGGGTCAGTGAGATCTTTTCGTTTACCGTTTTTAGACTAATCTGTGCAAAGCAATCATTTGATGATGAATTCCTACCTTCATACCCAATGGATGTTGACTGGAACACATTAAGTCCGGAGGATTTACTTCTGGGCCCAGAAAGGGCAAGTTATTATTGATTATTGAATGAGCGCAAAATCTATTTCGAACCACTATCTATACACTGGGACGATTATAAAACCCTTTCAGTCAAACAGAAGATACCAAGTGCAGTCTAGAGGAAAGGTCTGATCTCGCGATCACAGTAATCGAAGAAAAGTTGAGCTCGACCAGTCCCGCCTTCCTCCACACTCCTAAATCCAGCCAATGTGATGTCCGGTGTATCTGCAATACGGCCCCACGCCATCAAATGTCCTCCATTATGCGAGCTTGGGATATCCGAAAAACCTGCAAACAATTCCGAATACGCCCCATATGCCGGTGGTTTTCTCATTATGGTGCCCTACAGAGGATGATGTTAGAGTATTTATTTCACCACTCGTTCACCCGCAAGAATGTTTCTTACCCAGATCCATCTCAGAGGGCCAGCCATATTTCGCTGCAACGGCGTTGCCATAAGACCGGGATGCAGGCTCTACGCAGTATCAGTCATCAATCACCAAACCCAGCAAATTTCTCTCTGCTCTTACAGTACTCATGACGCCCTTTTCACCCAAACGATTTGCAAATTCCGTCGCAAGCCATGTCGATCCTACCTTACTCTGGAAGTAATTCTCCATTCCTTGTAACTGAATCGGAACGCCCGCATCATCAAACTTGACCTCCTGCGGTTGAGCTCTCTGGAGCAAGGCCACCACCCAAATAATTCGCACGCTCATGTGAGGGGAGTCTGGAAGAGCTGCAGTGCGGGTGATGAGTGGTTCGAGCAAGAGAGTGAGCAGATATGGACCAAGGCAATTTGTTGTGATTTCCAAATCACGACCCTGTGTTATATCAAATTAGCCAACCAGTTTATCGCTTGCTTGCGATACTCGTCATTGATACTCAACAAAGTACACACCTCTGTATCCTTGCTGTTCGGCGGTGGATCCATCACGGCCGCATTATGGAAAAGCACATCCAGTCTCCCGGCACTTTTCAAAAACTCCTCTGCAGCTGGCTTAATGGTTTTCAAATCCGCGAGATCAATTACCATGGCTATCAACTTCCCTGGGCTGTCTGGTTGCGTTCCATTCGCTTTTCGGCCCTTGGTTTCGCGGACTATGAGGTCGATTGCTTCGGAGCATCGTTGCGGGGAGCGACACGCGAGATAGACGGTTCCGCCGGCGAGGTGGAGGAATTTGGCCAGGTCGAAGCCCATTCCTGATGCAGCGCCGGTTACGATGAATGTTTTGCCAGAGAGGGAGGGTAGGTGTTTGTCGGTGAAGACGGGGGGCGGCGGAAAGACCGCGGAGAGGTAGGGGACGAGTGGCATTTTGACGGAAGGGGATATTGTGGAATTCAGTATTGGATTGTTTATGATACCGAACAAACCGAAGAGAATAAGGAAGCTTCTTTTGAAATAAAACTCAGATGTTGAAATGGTAGTGAAAGATGTCTACTCAAAATCATTGCTATGGGGCACATCCAGAACTGCATATATATACTTCCACTTCCGGACCTCACAAAATCTTTAACTCCTGAAAGTCTCACAAAGACCGAGTCTACTCGATCGATCCTTTTCTCCTCCAAACCTCTCATGCCACTGTTCTCATTTTCCTCCCAAAATCCGGATGATTCTGAACGGCGGACTCAGCTGGCCAATCACAGAACAGAGTTTTGAGCTTCGCAAGCGAACGTCGTTATGTCCGCCAGTGTTCATAGAACGATGAAAACTTGGACTTACCGGTTATTTTGAGATCATTACAATGTTATAAGATATGAAAGATAGACAGTAGACTTATTTATTGGTGGTGGTGAGGTCAGAAATGTATGTTTGTGATGGTCTAGTGGCTTGATGTGTAAAATTCCAAGCATGAGGAGACTCACTACTCAGGGGCGCAATTAGTTCGGGACGGAGTTATATTCTTGATCAAATAGAAATTGCATGTCATTCCAACGCATCCTAACAGCTTATGTTCTTGCTCTTGTTTGCGAGATTCGCCAAATTTGCTACTCACTCTTGACAATACTGGGTGCCTCAATTGGTGGTGATTTCACGAAAGAGAAATTAAAGCAGGGTTTTACACAAGATTAAACAAGAATGAAGGACAGATTTGGTAGCAACCAAAACATCTTCTGGGCGGCTTGAAGAAGAATGTTGCGAAGTAAGTAGAAGTGTGAACGAAAGGTACGAGGACAAAAGCAAATTTCGAAGTTAGGTCTCCTTGCCTTCCACAAGAGCTATGAAGGAACCTTGCCAATTAGATAGATTTAGGGAAGAAGGGGTAGGGAGAATCCAAAAGAATTTTTCTAGTATAGTTCTGAGAAAATTGTACACTTTGTGAGCCTCGAAGTCCCCTCTGCTATTTCACTATGAGACGATTACGTTTTTCTCATTGTACATAACCAGCTCAAAGTGCATAGTACAGTTTACCCGCTTCCCAAGTCTCTATAAACAGAAATTCTTATGAATAGGAGCCCAAATCTAATCGACAGATTATTAATCCTTTTATCTTTCAAGTTATTTGTGTAAAATAGCTCGGCGCAAGATCCATCGTTCCAAATGCTTTCCTCCGGGCTACGGCCGAGGCGATCAGCGGTATCGATGAGAATAAAATCTTGATTTTTAATGCCACCAGGTTCTTTAATCCGCTTGATAATCTATCTCAATTGTCCAGCAGCATCAAAGGTTCAACTGCTTTACGATGTTGTAATCTTCCCGACCGTGAAAGGGAGTGAGTGGTGATGAATGAAACAAAGTTTTTTCGCTTCAGTACTCCGGACAGCTCAACGTCCCGTCTAGTTGAGGAATTCGGGATGGAAGGCTCCAGTTGTGCCGACCGAGGTATGCAAACATCTTTTGAAAATTACAATTCTGAAGCAGCAAATTTCCTGACGTGCTATCTATGTATTAATTATAGTTCTTTATGGATACAAGAATCACGAGTCTTGGCCGGTAGCGGGCTAATATCCCTCCGCTCGAGAGTGTGGATACGGAAAGCCGGTGCTCTGTAGAACGGGCATGGGACAATTCCATGGTTGCAGCCGACCTCTGAGGACTTCGGAAAATCCACATTTGGATACGGATACTACGATTGCTAATTAATCGCTGGTATGCAGGCCGAGATGATGGAGGGGGATGTTGTATATATCTCTAGATAGGGGAGCCTCCTCTGCAAAGATGAGATTGATTACCGCCAATACCCCGAATCTCAACGCACGACGAGCTTTCATAACCTTCCTTCAAGGGTTGAGGGGCCGAGACTCACCAAGGACAAAACGGAGAATAACCAAGAGAAAATAATGGCCGGAGTTGACGAGAAAGTTGATGTGGCTCCTGACTACAATGGGATATCGTCCCATTCCTCGACTACCTTCGGGACCACGCAAAATGCGACCACAACAGCCATTGACATCGGCTTGGACAGTTTGGACACCGATTCTGTCCACGATCGTGATGTCGAGATTACAAAACTTGCAAGAGAGTTAACGGCCGCCTCTGGCCGAACAGGAGGACGGTCCCATCAAAATCCATTCAATGCGGAAGCTGATTCTCATCTGGACCCAAATTCTGAGAATTTCAAACCTCGAGCCTGGGCAGAGGCCCTGATACATCTCAAGTCTAGGGATCCTGAGAAGTTTCCCAATCGAACTGCAGGTATCTCCTTCCGACACTTGAACGTCCATGGATTCGGCGATCTTACGGATTATCAAAAGAGTGTTGGCAATGTATGGCTGGAGCTCGCAGGACTGGTCCGCACCCTTACAGGAACGGCGAAGCCAAAGAAGATTGAAATTCTGCACGACTTCGATGGCCTTGTAAAGAGTGGAGAGATGCTGGTTGTTTTGGGGCCACCCGGTTCTGGATGCTCAACTTTGCTCAAGACGATCGCTGGAGAAGTGCACGGCATCTACGTTGCTGAAGGTTCAGAGCTGAACTATCAAGGTAATATTTTGGTCCGGTGCTTTACCTATAGAAAAACAGCGCTAAATCAACATAGGTATCAGCGCTAAAGATATGAACTCTCAATTTCGAGGCGAGGCTATCTACACTGCCGAAGTGGATGTTCACTTCCCAATGTTGACAGTCGGCGATACCCTCTTATTTGCAGCTATGGCCCGAGCCCCTCGACACATACCTGGCGGAGTTGATAAGTGGACATACGCAACACACATGAGAGATGTGATGATGGCTATGTTTGGCATTCGCCATACTATCAATACACAGGTCGGAGATGACTTCATCCGTGGTGTCAGTGGAGGCGAACGTAAGAGAGTTAGTATTGCTGAAGCGGCATTGAGTGGCGCACCTCTACAGTGTTGGGATAACAGCACCCGTGGGCTCGATTCGGCAAACGCAATAGAATTTTGCAAGTCATTACGCCAGTCGACAGAGCTCATGGGAGCCAGTGCATGTGTGGCCATCTACCAAGCACCTCAGGCTGCCTACGACATTTTCGACAAGGTCACTGTCTTGTACGATGGACATCAAATCTTCTTCGGATCTACTAAGGACGGTCGCAAATACTTCGAAAGCCTGGGATTCGACTGTCCTAGTCGGCAAACTGACGGCGATTTCTTAACATCAATGACCAGTCCTGAAGAGACAATTATTCGCCCAGGATGGGAGGATAAAGCGCCAAAGAATGCCCTCGAGTTTGCAGCCCTCTGGAAGGCGAGTGAGGAGAGAGCACAGCTCCTGCGTGAGATTGATGAGTACAACAGTTTACACCCCGTTGGTGGCAGTCATCTTGAAAATTTCACAATGTCGCGAAAAGCAGAGCAATCAAGGAGACAGTAAGTCATTCAAACTTCAGGATTGAAACCGTAGGTCTTAACGAGTTTAGGCGCACCAAGTCTCCATACACCATGGATTACGCTCAACAGATCAAACTTTGTCTGTGGCGTGGGTTACAAAGAGTGAAGGGCGATCCATCCCTGACAATCACTCAACTTGTCAGCAATTTAATTCTATCCGTAGTCGTGGGAAGTGTGTTCTTCAATTTGACGGACAACACAACTAGCTTTTTTGGCCGAGGATCGCTGCTGTATTTTGCAGTGCTTATCAACGCAGTTGGAAGTTCACTTGAAGTAATCCTACATCTTTTGATAAGCTCAGTTCAACAACTGACAGTTCATAGATGCTCACTCTTTATGCGCAACGTGGTATTGTTGAGAAACATGCTCGATATGCACTGTACCACCCGTCTGCTGAGGCGTTCGCTTCGATGCTCACCGATCTTCCCTATAAAGTTACCAATGCCTTCACCTTCAATATTCCTTTTTACTTCATGGCCAATTTGCGACAGGAAACCGGCGCATTCTTCTTCTTTATCTTGGCCACCTTCCTCATTACAATCGTAATGTCTATGATCTTTCGGACTATTGCTGCTACCTCCAGGACCATGGCTCAAGCTCTAGCTCCCGGTTCCTTGATCGTTTCGGCACTTCTGATGTATTCTGGTTTCTCACTACCTGAGCCATATGTCCTTGGCTGGGCCAAATGGATATTCCGACTTGACCCCCTTTCCTACGCCTTCGAAAGTATGATGGTGAATGAATTTAGTAATAGGAACTTCACTTGCGGCCAATTTGTTCCCTCTGGTGGCCCTTACGACTTACAAACTGGGCAGCAGAAAGTCTGCAATTCAGTTGGTTCTCAGCCTGGACTAGGCTTTGTCTCTGGTGACGACTATATCAACTCGTCCTTCAGGTACTTTGAATCACACAAGTGGCGGTAAGCAATACTCTCCGATTGGGGCATTTGGACATAACGCTAATGTGTATGCTACAGCAATATTGGTCTTCTCTTCGTATATATATTTTTCTTCTGTGCGACCTACATTCTTGCAACGGAATACATCACCGAAAAGAAGTCCAAGGGGGAGGTTTTGCTCTTCCGCCGCGCCCTCCAAGGGAAGGGAGCAGGTGCCAAGAAAGTTGACGAGGAGTCCGCAACGCATTCCAAAGAACTCGGCCAAAAGCCTGGGTCTAGCAATGGCTCAGGCTCCCTCAATAGGCAAACCGCAATTTTTCATTGGGAGGATTTGACCTACGACATTAAGATTAAAGGCGAGGGACGGACAATTCTCGACAACGTCGACGGTTGGGTCAAACCTGGAACTTTGACTGCTCTGATGGTAGATTTAAACCCCCGTACTTGTTATATGTGTCGTGCTAACAATAGATAGGGTGTCTCTGGTGCTGGTAAAACCACACTCCTCGATGTCCTCGCCAGCCGCGTCACGATGGGTGTTATCACCGGTGGGATTTTTGTCGACGGTCAACAACGAGACTCATCCTTCCAAAGAAAAACGGGTTACGTAAAGCAGAGCGACATCCATCTGGCGACATCTACAGTCAGAGAGGCTCTCACTTTCAGCGCTTTACTTCGTCAACCAGCCGAGGTGTCACGAGAGGAGAAGCTTCGCTATGTCGACGAAGTCATCGAGCTTCTAGATATGGAATTATACGCAGATGCCGTCGTCGGAGTGCCGGGTGAAGGACTGAACGTCGAACAACGGAAACGTTTAACTATCGGAGTAGAGCTTGCAGCTAAACCCCAACTTCTTCTCTTCCTTGATGAACCTACTTCGGGCCTTGACAGTCAAACTTCGTGGATTATCTGTAACTTAATGGAGAAGCTTAAGAACAACGGCCAGGCCATTCTCTGCACTATTCATCAACCCTCGGCTATGCTTTTCCAGCGTTTTGATCGTCTTCTTTTCCTAGCTAAGGGCGGAAGAACTGTCTATTTCGGCGAGATTGGCAAGAACTCGGCGATTCTTCAAGATTATTTCGAGCGAAATGGCGCTCCTCACTGTCCACCAACAACAAATCCCGCCGAGTGGATGCTGGAGATTATCGGTGCTGCTCCTGGCTCATCCACCGAGATCGACTGGCCCCAGACCTGGCGCAACAGCGCTGAATTCGCCGAGACCAAGAAGGAACTCGCAAGGATGAAGACCGAGTTGAAGCCTGCTGTTCCAGACGAGGAAGATGCATCTAGCTTCAGAGAATTTGCTGCCCCGTTCAGCACCCAGTTCTGGGAAGTGAACAAGAGAGTCTTTGAGCAGTACTGGCGCACTCCTTCTTACATCTACTCTAAGATAGTACTGTGTGTTGGCTCGGTACGTGCTTCGCTTTCCTCTTTGTATCCATGATTACAAGACTAACATGAGCGCAGACACTATTCATCGGCTTCTCCTTCTATAACAGTAACAACTCACTCCAAGGACTTCAAAATACCACATTCTCTCTCTTCACGCTCTTTTCGCTGTTCGGTCAGCTCGCCCAACAAATCATGCCACACTTCGTCGTCCAACGCTCTCTCTACGAGTCCCGCGAGCGCCCTTCAAAATCATATTCTTGGAAAGCATTCATCCTCTCGAATGTTATTGTCGAAGTACCGTGGAATCTACTCTTATCTGTCTTTATGTACTGCTCATGGTATTATGCACTTGGCCTCGAACAGAACGCCGTGCCCACCAACGCCGTCACTGAACGAGGCGGTCTAATGTTCCTCTTCATGTTCGCCTATCTCGTTTTCACATCCACATTCGCCACCTTCATCATCGCGGGCATCGAGCAAGCTGCCGAGGGTGCCAATCTAGCTAATCTGCTGTTCTCGCTCTGCTTGATGTTCTGCGGTGTTCTGGCCTCCAAGGATGCCCTGCCCGGTTTCTGGATCTTCATGTATCGCGTGTCGCCGTTCACATATCTTGTTTCCGGTATGCTTTCTACTGGGCTTGCCGACGCCGCAGTTACCTGTGCTGCAAATGAGTTCTTGCTTATGCAACCTCCGACTGGCCTGTCTTGTGGCCAGTATTTAGAGGGGTATATCAATGCCACGCAGGGTTACCTGGCAGATCCCGCTGCAATGCTCGATTGTCGTTTGTGCCCTACAGGTACGACGAATGCCTATTTGGGACGCATCAATATCGAGTTCAGCAATGCATGGAGAGACTTTGGACTGATCTGGGTCTACATTATCTTCAATGTCTTCGCGGCATTGGGGATTTACTGGCTCGTTCGGGTGCCTAAGTCTGTCAACACCGAAAAGGTGAAGAAAGCTTGACTGAACTCTTAGCAGAAAGTCCTTTGATCTAATTTTCTTGAACTCAACGTTCGCCTATTTCTTTGCTATTTATTTTTATTTTTGTATTGGCTCGACTCTTTAGATGATCAATTTGGGTATTTCATTTATAAATGTAGATAGGCGTTGTTGATTGATATTTCTTCGAGAAAGTGTCCTAGTTTCGGGCACGGGGTAATATGCACATGGAAGATAGACATAGAAAGACTGAAAGATAAAGACTAGATAAGATATATAGATCATAGAGATCAGAAATAGATTGTATAATTTCGAAATTCTTCGTCCTTACTATACCTCATATTGAGTGTCTTCCAACCCCCTCCTTTCCTCACAACTTCAACAGTATGCAGACTTACACAGCTTGTCCAACTCTTGCTCCTTACAATATAGGTACACCTGACATCTCCCATTCATTGGACCTCCAATGCTTCGATGAAAGTGTCTTCGATGAGCCCGCCTTCCCCGCAGAATGATCGAGGAGAGAAACCGAGCCAAGGCTGGTCAGTTTTCACTTCACTTGAAAGATGTGCAAGAATGTGAAGATGAGTTGATAAAATGAAACAAACTAGGTGATTTTGGGAAGGCTCTTAAATGTTTATTTGTACACTAGGGTTTGTTCTTGGAAGTTCGAAACATCGATTTCTTTTGGTGAAGAGGGGGAGATTTGTGTTTTCTTGCTGGTTGATGAAGATATCAATCAAACCCCCCAAAAAGTGAAGGAAAAATAAGACGCGCCAAAATAAAGCTCACTCGAAATTAGGGAATTGAAATCATTGATTTCATGATAGTTATGCAGAAGAGATTGCTATCCATTTCTCAACCGACTCCGAACCTCGTTTCCTCGCTCGACAATTGTCCCCAGTTCTGCTTGGGATTTTTTTTTCTGCTACATTCGCACTCACAAAAATCGAGCAAGCACTAATAAATTTCACACATATCAAAGCCCTTTTTATTAATAAAAAAAAGACTACGGGAAACAATTTTCTCATACGGACAATCCATTCATGCTGCTACCCATGCCCCCCCCCCAAAAATATAACATCGATACTACTATCAAGGGGCCCAAGGCAACGTGCAGAATAATCTCGCTTAGCACCTCTCCCCCTTTTCCACGCAGGACAAAGGCAAGCAGGGCATTTCGATTAATTATTTGTACATGCCATGCCAACACATCAAATTTCCGAAATATTGCAATTACATTTTACTTAAACGAATGGATCTCTTTCTTTCTATCTTTGCTTTGGCTTCGGCTTGCATTTAATTATTGGTTTTTTTTCTTTCTCTTTGCGCTTTGAAGTTTTGGAACTGGAACTCTGGAAGGGGATGGGATGGGATCATGGATTGGGGGAGGGGGGAGTGTGGATTTGCTGATGAACCGCTGATGAAGCGGCTTTCTATGCCTCTTTACTGGACTTCAGCCTTGAAGGTGGAATGACTGTGAGCTTCCCGCTGTAATGATGCATTTGACGATTGAGATCGCAGCATTGATCTCTCTCCCTTGCTTAAGGGTCAGCTTTCTTGGATGTGGCTCAGCGAACGAAGCAGTGCAGTATTGCCCTCGTTTAACTCCGAAGCAGGCAAGGAAGCAAGCGACCAGCGCTGACAGAGAGACTACCAAATTGAATCTCGCGAACTTTCCCTCGTCCCAAATAAAAATAAACAGTTTGATACAAAAAACTGCAATGAAAGGGATACTGTAAGATCAACAATTATAAAAGGTAAACATCAACAAACAAGTAAACAAGAGCAGACCGAATTCTCAACCCCCCAAACAAACAAACAAATGTTTTCCTTCTCACGAAAATAATAATCTCTCCCACGCAAACGCGTTCGTTTTCCTTGAATTATTTTTATTCCTCAAGTGTGCAAAACAAAGCCTCCGATTCGTACGGTCTTGACCGCGGACGGGCGTGCCGGACGGATCCCACCCACCAAAACCTGGAGCAGCTGAACCGAAAGCGAAAGGAGAAGTTGAGAACAAGGCTGATGATAATATGTTTCTTACTGGATGGGCTGGCTGGGCGCCGAGCTTTGAAAGATACGAAGGATGGAGTAATGATGGGCTCGGGATGGATGATGGGGTGATTGGAGCTGTGCTGTCACTGCTATGTTGTGTGTGCGCTGTGCTGTGCTGTGAGGCTATTTTTAATTTTTGATATTTTGAGGTTGAGTGATGTTGGATGATGACATTGGGTGGATGGAGTGGATGGTACACTCGGTGAGGATGAAATGAAGCAGAGGGAAACGAAAGAGAATGAAAGGAGAAAAGAATTGGATGAATACTATATACAGTATAAGGTGCAAATTTGAGCAAACAAGGAAAAGAAGAAGGGAAACTCATGAACGTGCGGGAGAAAGAAGCAAGGAATGACATATATCATGCATTTCTCATCAACAGATAATCAATCAATCAATCCACTTGACATACAAAACATTCCAACCTCTTCAAACTCACCTTTTTCATCCTCGCGATAATATCCAAGCGAAAACTTCCTCGGCCCATTCGAAATTCGAATGGAAGGCTGTGGCGTTGCTGAACTGCTTGCTACCTGGCAGTCTTGGGTGGGTAGTAATTGAAATGAGCGCGTGTTGTTGGTGAGGAAAGATAGGACAATAAAAATATCCAGGACGGAAGTGCCTCCGTAATGACTGTATTGCATCAATGCAACTCCAACGAATGCGAAGATTCGCGAAGATTGTGAGATTGAGGCATGATGTGCTCCTGGCATCAATACCTTCATGGTGAGTTGTGGCTTGCCAATAATCCAGTGATCTTCAAAGTACAGTATCCAGTGATCTTCAAAGTACAGTACCTACACTCCGTTTCCGTCCCCTCCCGGAGCACGCGACGGCGGGTTCAGAAAGAAGCGCGTAACGGAAATAAATGAAAGCAACAAGGAAGGAAACAAGAAACAAGAAACCTCGCCATCTCTTGCTAAGGTATTTATTTGTCGGTCATCAGGACAGCTAGCTACATACTGTACAGTACAGTACAGTACAGTACAGTACAGTACATCTCAAGTTCCAATAATCCAAGTGTTTTTCCTGACATCATCGTCGTGCCATGCGTACATACATACTACATACTCCATATATGTACAGTTACATACTTCTCGTACCGCATGTTCCGTTTCTACTCCATAATTACAAAAAAAAAACGAAGTCATTCTTGGAACCAAGGAGGCGGCTTCCGAGGTACTGCGAGGCTATCTGCATCTCACAGTCACTCACTCGGCATGCGCCCACCTCGCCCCAAAAAAATCCACAATTGAATCTCTAGGTTACTTCGTAGTTCCGTTTGGAGTAGCGAGGTAGCAACGAGAGCGAGTGGAGAGAGAGAGAAGGCGGGTCAAAGAACGCGTCTCGACGCGTCAAACATGGATAAGAGGTCAAGAGATATGTCCCTAGTATGTACGTACTGTGCTGTACTGTGCATGCATGGCGAGGGGGTGCAGCCACTTCACTTCCTCGCTTTACGAGTCCGTCCTCCATACAATAGAAGGATGGATATTTCCCAGCCCTGTGGATTTCTTTTTTAGGGAGGAAAGTGGCGGGGGGGGGGGGCCTGTTTTTCTGGAAGGAGGAGAGAAGGTAAGGTCACCAGGCAAGGCAAGGCAAGCAAGCAAGCCAGCAAGCAGGGAATCAAGCGCCTGCTACTTACTGTCCTGTACTGTACTTACTGGTGGTGTGCGTGAAGGAAGTGATTGAACATGGATTTCGTGCAGGTTGTTACTGTAGAATTGAAGATAATAATGGGACTTAAGATCATGAACGCTGGGCGAACTGCTGTCCTGTTCGTGATGACGATGAAAGTTGAGGTTGACGAACATATATTTCTTTTTCTTATTTTGGGCATGATAAGTTTCAATAGGTAATCATCAATT
The DNA here is from genome assembly GCA_031472005.1 of Tetracladium setigerum. Lineage (NCBI taxonomy): Eukaryota > Fungi > Ascomycota > Leotiomycetes > Helotiales > Tetracladium > Tetracladium setigerum. The sequence goes on along the minus strand of PZJY01000009.1, from coordinate 1,112,550 downwards.
GACTGAAGGACGAGAAGAGAGTTTCATCATATTCAATAATCCGACTCTTTTCGTTTCCCTCCCATCAATTATTTTATTCTTGCTGCTTTGTTCTGGTCTGGCTGGTCATGTCATGTCTTGCCTTCTCCGCATACCCAGGTAATTACAGTTCTGTCATCAATAATTTTCGCGTCGCCAAGGTCCGTTCTTCCACAGAATATCCGTACGAAGCAAAACAATCATTATGCAGAGTCAGTCAGTCAGAAATGTTTGAGAATGGGATGAGAGATACTTGGCTGGAATACTTGGTCAGGAAGAGCCCCTCCCTCAACATCTCCCATTCTTCTCTCCATGAACAATAAAAGTGTGTTAGATATATATTTCAAACAATAAAAATCAAACAATTCAAAACAGACCCAATTCCAATAATCCAATGCCAATCCAATTCCAATCAAACTTCCTTCCCCGGCCCACCCAAAAAGGTCGCGTCTCACACGTCTGCAAGATCTCATTCCATCTCGCCAAGTTTCTTCAAATCAATGAAATGAGCATTCACTGATTGGCTCCAAACACTCTTACCAGTAACGCGTTGACGCGAAAGAACACATTTAAGGTTGTCGTTAGCTTCGTTTTAGGGCGACCGCCGTGGACAAGGTCAGGGGATGGTGCGGAAGGACTAACCGTTTTTGGGGCTAGGACGGGGTGGTCGGTCTTGCTGAAGAAATGGAAAGGCGGCTGGAACTGTGGCTGGGTTTGTGAAGTCGAGCCGTGTGTGTGTGTGTGGCTGGTGAGTGAGGATTTGATGTCTTGGCTTGATGGACATAAAAGATGTGTTTGGTTTGTGAATTATTGAAGAATTGGGAAATTGGAGAAGGAAATGGAGAAATTGGGGGGATACTGTACATGCTTCCTTACCTACCAATTCACATAGATTTTTGAAGTAATATCATTAACTTTTTCTTCTCTCTCTCCATCTTTGTGTCAGTAGACATTTTATTTATGCACACAGATTTCCACTTTCTCTCCATCCAAAGTCACAAATATACACCCCATCTCCACCCAAAAGAAAAGAAACCAAACCTCGGCAATTGCCCTGAGGAACAGAAAAAAGATGGAGAAAGGAACTTTTTTCATCTTCTGTTTCCACAGTAACAAAACATTCCTTCTCGAAGGACCCTATCCCGTGGAGAAAGCGATTCCGAGGAAAGAAAAAAAAATGTTAGAGTGGACTTGGTGGAGAGAGAGAGGGGAGCTCAGATGGAGAAAAGAGAAAGAAAGAAAGAAGACACGACTTTGACACGAAATGCCGAACGGCATGTATGTACAAAGAAAGTGCATGCATAGAATGGAGTAAAGTACTGTACATAGAGAGTACAGTACCGTAGGCGAACAAGCGGAGTAAATCCATCTTCTATCCATCTGTCCTCATCCTCCATCCAAACAAAGGCTTGCGATTCGTAGCCATGAAAATATGTAAGTGAAAAAGTACAGTATGGAGTAAAGTACCTTTCATATGCAACAAGGAAGAAAAGATACCTCACATGTGCTCACCTACCTATTCCAATTCGATCCAGAGATTCCAGAGTGGAGGAATGAATGAATGACCGATTTCATCTGTACATGTACCTACTGTAGACAGACAGACGGTGTGTGTAATCACCTCTAGCAATAATGGAAAATAAAGCATTCCGAAAGACGGAGCAATGAGCATATAGGTGGAAACAAATGCAAGAAGACGGACGTCAAAACTATCCTGAGGAGGGGTACTACTGTACTGTACAGTAAGAGAGGAGAGGGGTACTGTATGACTATGACCATGGCCACGCAAGATGGATACGAGAGAGGTTGGGAGAATCCAATCCAATCCGAGAATGAGAGGCTCCGAGGACAGAGTCGTGAATGCGGAGCCTGCCTTCCCTCCTCCGACATAACATGGTGAGAAGTTTTTTCGTGTCGAGTGCCGTAGTTGTGCCAACCGCCGTTTTGGAGGGGGACGATGGCACAGTAAGGAAGGTACATGTATGGACGGAGGCAGGTTGGTTGATTGGTACTGTAGTACAGTAACTGTCTGTACAATACAGTACTTGGGAGGGGTTCGGGATGCGTCTTGAGTGTGGGGATGGATTGAAAGATGGGTCGGCGCGCGAGAGAGTCAGTACCGTAGGTACTCCGTAGTTATAAGTGAATAATTGTCCGTTGACGCGGTGATTTAACGCGGCGATAGATAATTGACGCGGTGAAGATGTTCGATGGATGGGTTGATTGATTGATTGATTGATTGTGGAGTAGTTGAAGTCTGGAGTGGGCATTATCGGTACTGTACGGAGGTATGTAGAAGAAGAGTCTTCCTTGCGCGGTGTGTCGTTAAGAGGTTGGGACGGGGCCATTATTTGAGTAGTGTGGGGTTGAAACCTGAGAGAGTCAGTCAGTTACTCATCAAAAATGAATATTATCCGTCGTTGACGCGGTGATTGACGCGGTGGTGCCGTGTTGATGGAGATGCGTGGTGGATGGATGGATCGTGGAGTTTTGGAGCGGAGTGGATGAATGAGTGGAAATAGAAGAGTCTTCCTTGCGCGGTACAGTACCCGTGCGGTTGCGAGGTCAAAGACTCTCAAGAGGCTGGGAGGTTCGGCATTGAGTGTGGGGTTGAAACTTGAGAGAGAGTCATTCAATCATCAATAATAATGAAATCATGAAATAATGCCTCCGTAGATGTATGACGATGGAGAAGGCGAAGCGTACGCGGTTGTAATTAGTAGATACTGCACAGTACCTACAAACCTACCCAAGATAAATGGATCTTCGCGTTCCTCCCTTCGCGTTGCAATTTGCCTTTTCGGAGCGTTTTGAGAACGAGTATCGCATCATGTATGTTAAAGAGTCGTGATACTTTTTTCTTTCTGAGGATCCATCCGTACGCTCGCTCCATCGACTCGTCGCCCACAGACGTTGAATAATGATGACCGGCGAGTAAGTCGTAGACATGAAAAAATGTAAAATCAAGAAGAGGTTGGTGGGGTGGTTTTTCGGGATCGGTTTTTGGGCTCCGCGCTGCGTTTGCTAAGAAAGAAATAATTCGAGCCCGTCAAGTTTCAGTTGAGCGGCTTTTGCTGGGGCTTTTGCTTTGCTGTCACTGCGGAAGAGGTATGTGTGTATGTGTGTGACTGTGTGGTGGTGTTGTTTCGTTTTTTGGCGGACTGGCTGGTTGATCAGACACTACTACTACATACTTCGTAGTAGTACAGCTGGCACAGTCAGTGCTGCTATTGTAGTGTATCCATCCGGCAGGGCTCCGAGCACCTAGCAGAGACTGTACAACAGTACGAGAGTATGTAGGAGATAGGTTTGTTTGTTTCAACCCATCCGACCGTAAGTAGTGCTGTAGTAGTGTGAGAGGTGCCTCACCTCAAGAATCAACGTGTGGGAGAAGCGGTAGTATTAATAGGAAAAAGAAAATATCTAGTACTGGGACTTGTCTGACTATTGATGAGTTGACTATTGGGGCGAGTGAGAGATTATTTAGTTTTGGATTTTTAAAGCATTTACCTTTATCATTTTATTGATTGAATATGCTTGCTTGATTGATTGATTGCTGGCTCAAAAGTCTCACTGTTCCACTTCATCCTCCTCACCATTTCTTCACTTGCTCTATTATTACGAAGGAGTGTCTGTCCCTAACCTACCTATGCAGCTCTCAACCTTTCACTCCTACAAAAACCTAAAAACCCCATTCATTATTCAAGACGCCACCAAGGGGACCTGACATAGGTACTCCTGGCCATACCCATACCCAAGGTAGTTCGTTCCCCTAACCTCACCTAAACCAAAACTCACCTCATTCCCCACAGCACTGTGGGGAAAGACATCAAATCCAAATCCGTGGCCCGGAAACTTGTCTCGCTTGTCTGTTTTTTGTTACATGTAAGAAAGTAGAGGGAAACAAAAGGGTAAGACGCGTTGAGGACGAATGAGAGCGCGTTTTTATGCCAGTGGATGATGGGTGCGCGTAGAGTGCTTTTCTTGTTTCTTCTTTTGTTCAGTGCGGCCCCGCGGGTGTGGGTTAGCTTGTGTGTCCGAGTAGTTTTTTGTGGGCTGGCCTTGGGCGGGCTTTGCATCTTCAAATTCTTGTCATTGTCCTAGCTTAGACTTGGGCTTGGGGCTTGGGGCTTTGGGTTTGATCCGTTTTTGATGACATAATGTATGAGGTGAGGATGGGGAGATTGAATCATGACTTTGACGTCTTTTGTTCATAATAATGTGGAGAGGAAAGTGTGAGGGTTTGAGCATGCTCTTCTCATGGGTTTGAGGTAGGTATATTATTGACAGCAGGAAAATAGTAAGTACATGTATAATCAATCTTGAGGGAATAATAGTATGGATATACGGGTTATGTTATGAGACGGAATCAAGGTACAAGTACGAACGAAGCAAGGAATGATCTAGGTGAGAGTGACGTAAATGTGACAAGGACAAGAAATATGCGAATGTGGAGTAGTGAGTTGAGGCTACTCCGTACCAAGATATCTACAAGGCACCTTATGCAACGCTATTTCCATTTATTCTCAATGGTGGGGAAGAGGGAGTGAAATAGTAGGATTCGCTAAATGTGGACAATAAAAGAGGAGAAGAATAATAATGTCAATGTCCGGATTGCATGGGATTTGCGGATTTGTGCATGTTTCTTGTTTTTGGGAAGGGGAGGCTTGGAGTTTGTACAGGATTGGTTAGCTAGCAAGTGATATATATTGTATTTTCGCGATATTCTCAAGCTCAAGGGGGTGGTTGAGTAAAAAGAAAGCAAGGTCTTCCGACAACTCGGGAAGGTGGTGTGTTGAGAATGGGAATTATTGCTGGGATGGGTGCGCCTTTGCCTGCCCGTTGATCAAGTATTTGTTTCCTTTCCTTTAGCCGTCTCCGGAGCCCATAGATTTGCTGGTGGCGGCAAACAGGATTATTGATATTGGAGTTGTGTTGTCTTTGTTGTCTTTGTTTTATTACTTTGAACTGTGTAATGTAAAACAACCCAAAAAAGGAAGAAGGAGGAGAGAGAGAGAGAGAGAGAGGCATCAAGAATTTGTAATGAAACAAACCGAAAGAAGAAGATTCTTTGGTTGATAGAGAGAGAGAGAGACAATTGCATCTCTCCTTTCCGCGACACATGCATGCACTTTTCCGTACAGTAGGGCCGGTGGTCCCCTTTGTCCTGTCCCTGTCCACAACCCGGGCGGATGTATGCTGCCAATTATTTCAATGAATGCGCCGCGACCTACAGTAGTACCTTGGTTACCTTCGTACCGTATATTTATTTGAGGTGGCGATGATTGGCATGCCGGTGCCGCATCATCTGGGTTAAATGAAGAGAGTCTGGGAGTGTCGCACGCGGACCATAGGGACGGAGTTTGGGCTACTCTTGGATGTTCTGTTCTGCAGTGCTTGCTGGTCGGTCTGTCAATTTTGAAGAGGCTGGGGATGCGAGATGGATGGATGCGTCCTATCCTGTCCTGACCTTGTTTACTTGCCGCAGGCCGCATAGACGGACATCTCATGTGTTGTCCATCATCCATTATTGCATGGGCTGAGGTGTAGGCGAGATGCGAGGAACTGGAATACGGAAAGGGTACTGGCCATACATGATACATACCATGAAGGCACTGGCAGGGTATTGCGAATAGTTTGGGGAAGAGCTGGCCTGATGATTGGCTTTAGTGGTTATGTATTGTACGAAGTATGTATTGTACCCCCTCTCTCCTGAATATCCTTCGTTCAAGCTGATGGGAATGGAAATAATTCATGGGAATCGATGGGGATGATGGTGGTGAGCTGGGGAGGCAACTGCTGCATTGGGACGACCAGCTGCTGCAGGAGAGCAAGGAGAGAGTTCTGAGAGTTTCTTGACGATTGGATGCCAGCGATGAATAAGATTGTAGCCGTGGAAGGGACAAGGAACAAATTGGGGAACCGGAATGTCTGGAGATCGATGCACCAAGGATGATGGCAAGGAGTCCAGGGCCCTGGCTAGTGTGAGATGCAGGCTGCCTTGCGTACTAATGTCTGTCCAGGATATATCATCATACCCTCCCTGTCTGAGGCACGAATAATAATGAATTGTGCATGGCGAGAGGATAATGTATAAAAGTTTATATCAAAGATGTTGTATGGGATAGAACGGAAAAATGAGGACAAGAATTGAAGAAGGGGAATGAATGATTAGCATTACCCTTACCATTGGATTATTATTGTTGTTGCCGATCCATGTTGCTGCAATTCCTTTTGGTTGATGCTGTCTGTCTGTTGATTGATCCACTTCAGCAGCTTGGCCTCAGCCTCAGCCCTTTGCCCTTTGGCACCTCAAACGCGAAATCATGCAAGCACTTCTGGCCCCCTTGGAGTTACATATTATTACGGAGTCCTTGCTGGTGGAGGAGAGGAGAGGAGAGTAGAGTACGCGATGTGATACGGCGCGAGCACGAGCGAGATGAGATGAGATGGGATGGGATGGTGAGATGAGATCGCTGGGTGATAGATCAGGTCTGCCGTGACCCTACTCTGCTGTATGTAGTAGGCATGTAGGGTTATCATATGAACTTAAAAGGCAGATAGATGCTGCAGTCCTTTTTGAGTTGGTGCCGGGGAATTGTATAGATATTTGCTGAGGAGCTAGATTCTATTCTGGATCAAAAAGATCAAAAATGAAATTACCGTCAGTCAGGATTCCTTTATGAATCTGATATCTATCAGTCAATCAACCACCTTACCTTGTGCTGTACCGTACCCAGGGCCCATTATTAGTATGATTATGATTTATTATGATTATTATGATCTCTCTGACCTCTGTGCCCCGTCCCCGTACTAGATCAGTCGCGGTGAGATGCATGGCGTAGAGTGCGTGCTTGTGGATTGTAGCCAATTGTCGCGCTACGTCTCGCCCCAAGCTCAGCAGCACCACTGCTTTACGTGCGGATCTCTCCATTCTTACTTGCTCAGCAGCAGCAGCGACGCGACTTGGGGCCGGACACACCTCCAAGGTTTCGTTGTGGACGGGGCTGATGCGCCCGCTTGGTTGGTGTCTGGTGTCTGGTGTCTGGCTGCTCCATATGGGAGAACAAGCGAAAAAAGCAGCAGCAGCAGCATCCCCCCCTGGAAAGGTGGAAAGGTGTGTGGAAGTGGAAGAGAGCGTGAAGCGTGAAGCGTGTGCGTGTGTGTGTGGAAAGTAAGAAAGCAAAGGGTGCCATTATGATTAGGGAGGAGTTTGCTGCTGCAGACTACTCCTACTAGCATCCGTACTCCGTAACTCTCAACCACTGGTCTGGCAGCTTGGGACTCGTTCTTTAACTTTAAACCTATATCCCCTCCTCTCTCCTACTCTCTCTTCCTACCATATCTCTCCTCCTCCTCCTCCTCCTACCATCCTCCCTCCCTCCTCTCCAACACGACATCGAACAGAGGGACATTGGAGGAACTCCCCCTGGACTGGACAATTGACATCGTGTTGCGAAAAGCCGAGATTTCATAGGTCCTAGAGATGCTGAAGTCGCAGCATTGCACCTGATTCTGTTCTTCCCCGAAACATCCCACACTACTCCCTCCCTCCCCACGACCCACGAACTGGAACATATACCCAAATATATTTCAGTGTGAAGATCTCCTCCTTTTCGACAATTTCTCCAAATCAGATCCCTCTCTCTCTCTCTCTCCATCAACAACTACGCTCTGTTCGTTGATACCCCCTGGTCACTAGCCAGCTCCAGCGACCAGTCTCCCCCACACACAACCTGCCACCACCACCAGCCCTGTCTCTCCCGACCCGTGTGCGGCCACAACCACACCCATTTTCGACTCTTTTTTGAGCATCGTACAACACTCTTTGGAAGGTATTTTGGATCCTTCGTTTGGAAATCTTTGCGAACCGACCTCTGCCGTTTCTTCAATCCTTTAATTGAGCCGAGTGTGTGTTGTCCGGACGTCTCAAGGGGGAACCTAGACTCGGCATCATCAACCTCACTTTTTAAGATTACGGTCCACCCACAGAAAAAGCCCCGACATTCACGACGCCAAAGGTACCTAACCTACCTTCTCTCTACCTCACTCCTCTCCCTTCATGCAGACTTGTCTCCTTGTCTTCAACTCATCTGCGAGGTGATCTGAAAGCTAATACTTCTCTCCCTCTCCCTAAATAGCATCTTCTCTGCATGCCAAAGCTCGCAAATTACCACGCATTCTCCGAAGACCTCCTCCCTCCCTCCTCCGCCACCCTCCAACAATAAGAAGCCAGAGCAAAAGCTGGAGACGTTCACTCGTTCATCCCGCTGTCCTCTTGCTAATACCTACGACTCCGACGCCTCAGCCAAAGTAAAGCGAGGAAATCCCATTCCTCCTTGTCTTCCGAGTCGGTAATCTTGTTGGTACGTTCTCCTCTTGTCTGACCACACATTCTCTGGACCCTCAACTTTGGCCATCCCTCTTGCTCATGCAACCTCCGCCTGACCCCCCTCGTTGCATTGAACCATCGAATCTCATTGCTAATGACCTCGCTCTCCTTTTTTAGATCCTACTTAAGTGATATTCGACCTGCCCCCTTGTCGTCCTCACCTCAAGTCCTCCTCACTTTATCTGGCTGTCTCGACGAGCCACTCACATTCATTACAATAGAAAATACTACGCTCTCTAATCTTTTAATTCACCTTCGACCATTGTTCTTGTGCGAATAATTCTCGCTTCTTGACAATACTACCCACCACAATACGGATCTCCAACAATACCAGTCCTAGCTCCTGGCGAACTTTGACGTCCATTCTTTTCAGCAGAATCCCCATCATCCCTCAAACTCTTCCTCCATCCAACTCTCCTCTCTCCAACAACCCAATCTTCGAACCTTCAATCAATCTCAAACCTTCAACATGGCATACCAACCACAGCCTTGTGACACCTACTTTGTAGAGTCACAAGACTCGTACGAGCACCACGTCAACCAAGATTACATCAAGCTGGTCGGCCGTAGGAAGCAAGAGGCAATGGCGGATGAACTGTCACGACAGGCGTGTGACACTTATTTGGAAGATATCGTCGACCACATGAGGAACATGGAGGTCAATTGCCTGGCTTCTAATTTTACTTTTCTTCGCTAACACACAAACAGGACGAGACTTTGCCAGATGTCGCTTCAATTGATATTCAACAAGAGATCCAATGGTTTATGAGACCTTACCTGATCGATTTCCTCGTCGAAGCCCACGCTGCCTTTCAACTTCTCCCCGAGACCCTCTTCCTCGCTGTCAACCTCCTCGATCGCTACTGTTCGAGACGAGTTGTTTACAAGAGACACTATCAATTAGTTGGCTGTGCGGCACTCCTCATTGCTGCTAAGTATGGCGACAAGAAGGACCGTGTGCCATTGATTAGGGAGTTGAAGTCAATGTGCTGCTCGCTCTACGATGAGGACATGTTCACCCAAATGGAATGGCATGTCTTGAACACCTTGGACTGGCACATCGGCCACCCAACCGCAGACGCCTGGATTCAACTGGCCAAGAAGGACGGCACAGCGACCGAGGACCCGGAAGTCGAACATATGGCATGGTACCTGTGCGAGATTGCTCTCTACCACAAGGAGTTTGTTTCCAAGCGACCCTCGGTTATGGCACGTGCAACGCTCGCTCTAGCTCGCGGTATCCTTCAACGTCCTGATATGGAGTGTGATAGCTTGGAGGTCAATCGTGTTCTGATTGATCTCTCGCACAAGCTGGACACCCCATCCCCAGTCCTCTACCGCAAGTATCAGCTGCCCCATCTCTCCCGAGTTTCCGTTACTATCGAAAACTTCCTTCGTCATCAACAGATGATGGCCAGCCACGCTGCTCCTCCAACTCCTCCCTCCGAAGCCATGCACAAGTCAAACATGTTACCTGGTACTCCTCAAAAGATGCAGTATGGCCACATGGCTAATGGATACATGACTCCCCAATCACACCGGATGGAGATTCTTTCCACGGAGGCAACCAGCACGGAATGAGAGGTTACCACCAGCAAGTTCCTCGATGCCCAGTCACCCCCTCGCCAATTGGCCACCACCCGTATGTTCCACAACATCAATACCAATACCACCAGGACATCAGCATGCACTAAAGCAAGCTGTAATCCCCCTCTCCTGCAGAATGGCGCTGCATCTCGACGTCACCTCAATCTCCACAAACTCTCGCCATGTGTCCCATTGTATCGATCAGAATCGGCATCTCTCCATTTTCTCTCTCTCGGAAACACAAAAGATCTCACTGCGTCAAAAGAATCGACTCTCATCATATGTGTGGCATAAGCGTTTCCACTTTTTGTCATCCGGGTCATCGGCATTAGCGACTGCTTTTTCCCTTAGGTCTTTGTCAAGTTAGCGATTTGATTTCAATTTTCTTTTTCCTTTCGTCGGCTTTTCCAACCCACAGCGAAGGGAGAAAGTCAGAATTTTACTGCACCAAAAATACCATTCCTGCACACAGTACTTTGAAAAGGAGGCATCGCATCGGTGGGGGTAAAGATGGATGCATCGAGCGTTGGAGGCTTGGATCACAGGCCAAATACAAATTGGGGGATAGATTGCTACACTACGACTCTCTGCGCTTTGTTCGGTCTTCATTGATTAGAATAGCGAGAAGAAGCGAAGGAAAATGAAAGTTTGAAAGGCTTTGGTTGAGGTGGTGGCTGCTGAGATGAGCATTAATGTGGTTCTGGGTATTTTGACTCGTCAAAGATCCTGTGCTGCTTAGCACCCCATCGAAAATTTGTTTGGATCGAGGGCGATGGACGGATGGAAGATACCCCTTTGAGAGAACAGAAAGTAAAAACCAAACCTCTTTTTTATTTATTTTAGTTTTCTGCCCCTGCTTGAGTGTTCGTCGTCGTCAAGGTTGTCACGGTGGAAGTTGTAATTGAAAGATAACAGAAGATCAAAAAAAATAAAAATATTGAAAGTGGTCAAGTGGTTTGAAAGAGAGCGGAACCAGCCAACCAAAAAAAAATTATTACCAAACTTCTTTTGGGCAAAAGAAGGGGAAAGCGAAAACACAAAGCCCAGCCTAGCTACTACCAAAATACAAATAATGCAACAATTGAAAAAAAGGCAAATCAAAAAATCAGTCCCCTTTCCATTTGTCTTTCCATTTGCCTCCCATCCTTTTTTGAGTCGTGTGCTATTCGAGGGGTTTTGATATTGGTGGATGTTAGACAATGTGGTACCTAAGTAGGTGAGCTTTATGTTGCAGTAGTGCCTTTGCATGTTGCAGTGCTTGTAAGTTACAGCACTTTGATATTGTACTTGCTTTGATTTGGTTTGCCTTGGTCTAGTATGGACTATTTACAATATTGCAATCGGTATCTGTGGTATTATATTGTTTGCACTGTAGTGTGTCGTACTATCCATCTTTCATGGCTTCTATATACATTGCGTTACGATGCAAAACGCCTACCTACCTATCATCTATAATTCAAATGAAAGTCGGATATTCCCTTCGTTTTTCATTCTTTCCCACATTGTCATTTCCGACCCCTTTTTTATTGCCTGCTTACAAGCTCATCTCCATCCTCATCTTGCTCAGCAACCACATGCAAAAACTGTTTATCTACTACCTCTTCTCTTGGTGCCTCTAAACCTGAACATGATGCTGGGTCTGGAAATGGTGCCCTATCCATCATCATCATCATCATCATTCTGGTATCTGAGGCTGAGTTTCTTCTTGGTGAGCTTAGATATCCAGGTTGATTATTATGCTGTTGTGGATGTTCTGGACCTGTATCTCTTAAAAACCCACCACCACCGCTGCTGCTGTCAACCACCTCGCTCTCAATGGGGTAATCATCTCTTCCATCATCATCATAATCATAATCATCACCATCAACCAAAAAAGATGAATTTCCATCGACTTGATCTTCGGGATCACTGCTTGATCCCCCTCTTACAACAAAGCGAGCAGCGCTTTCTCTACCGATCGGTCGTTGAAATTGAAGAGGGAGGAATGAACCTTGAGTTGGTGGAGGCGAGATGATAATTTCTGGTATCATTGAGGAGGGGCTGGGCTGGTTAGGTATATCCGGCATGCTTGAGGAGGAGGAGGGAGGAGGAGGAAACGACGTCATGGTGTTGTCGAGGAGGGGAAGATTTTTACTTCTTTTTCGAGTGCGAGGTTGATGATGGGGAGGAGATGCGGTGGGCTTTGCTTTGAAGGGCGAGGATAATGTTGGTGTCGAGGGGGTCTTGGTCTTGGTCTTGGTCTTGTTCTTGGCTTTGATTTTGGATGAGGATGGTGAGGGTGTGAGTGGTGATAATAGTGATTGGGGGTTCTTATGGCCCGAATTCGAGGCTTTGCTGATTTTAGATCGCGAGGGAGATGCTGCTTCTCGAAGGGTGGTTGTGGGTGTAGGTATGGATGTGCTTGTGTTTGTGTTTGTAGATGGAGTTGTAGATGGAGTTGTAGTTCTGGGGGTTCGTGGCGATGATGATGATGGTGATGAGAGGGAGAAAGAATCTATTTGGAGCTTTAAGTTGTCATAGTTTCGGCGGGGGAGATGGCCGGTTTGGATGCGTGTTGCTGGTGGCATTTTTTGGTTGTTGTTGTTGCTGGTGATGGAGCGAGATGTGAAAAGAGGATGATGGTGTGGAGTTCAAAATACGTGTGTCTCAGGTAAGTGCAGGATTCCGCGGTGTTTTTTGCTCATTTAAGCAAGCAAGTCAGAGGGAGGCTAAACAAGGACGTGTAAAGTTGTGTTTTGCTAACTATCGCAGGTACCTTCTTTCTTTCACCTTTCTCCCAAGACGGCCTTATTATCAATATTGTTTCACTTCGATGTGGTCCAAAGGTTCGAAAAATTCTTACAAAAAATGCGCAGTGAATTGCAGGTTTCCTTTGAAAACTCGCACATTGTGTTACTAACGCCTTTGTTTCAAGCGTGCTGCTTTCAGGTGTTTGGTTGGTGCTCCATCAAAGAAATGGTTTCCCGAGCAGGACATATGCTCTTGTTGGTTCCGGTAGTCGCATTCCATTGTTGGAGGCTACTGGAATGCATTTTATCGACTGTGGTCCCTTCACCCCCCTACAAACAATTTATACTACATTGAATTGGAGTATACGCACTTTCATTTTCTCAAACGGTGTACTGAGATTTTGAACATATGAATTGGGCAATAGAAAGTTGTGAGCTTTATCTGCGTTAAGTAAGATCTCGCTTTGAAGTGGATTGTGAGGAAAGATTGCGACAATGTCCGAGTCCGAGTAAGTCCCAACAGGGGTCAATCAATTACTTTGGTCGCATACTGACTTTTTTTAGACAAATAGATACTGAGAGCATGGTTTCATTGCTAGGAGATGTTGAGTCCCTGGCATCAAACGATGGCAACGATCGATGGGATTATTCATCAGAGTCAAGCAACCGCGCATTACCTTTGGGTACTGCATACGAATCAGACGACCAAGATAGCACAGTTGATCCCGAAAGCAGATGGGCATATTATTCCAGGGGTGACGACGACCTTAGCGAGCTTTCTTTGGGAGACAACATACCGGATGAGCAAGTCGGTCACAACAGGAATGAAGGTCCTCCCCCAGTGATAACCCCACTGGGACAATGTACAAAGGATTTCCTCAGCCTTCGGTCAATGAGAGACTAGAATCCATCAAGATCTTTCTGGCAGACGAGGATATAGATCGCCACAAGTATTTCGATAGTCGGTTTGCCCAAATTGAAGACTACATCGCTCACCTCGAATCGAGCGATGAGGAGGCTGATGGACAACTTTTGCACGATGTCAAACTCATGGTACAAGCCCACAATGAGTGGAAGGAAGCAAGAGATAGACAATTGCCCTCTTGTTGTGGGCACACGAAAGCCGCCAGCGAGGCAGAGCCTCGAAGATCAATACGCCTTGTTGATGCTGAGACGTCGGTTCTACACGAAGCGGAGAGAAAAGCGTTTGGTGTTGACACGCAGATGCGCAGCGATCATGCACCATTCACCGTCACAAGAACTGGTGACGAAGCAGAGTTCAATCAGGCTATGTTGAGAGATGCAGCTGCGGACCCAGAGACAATCAATAAGGAAACGAATCTTCTTTGGGTTGAGGATAGAGCATATATCTGGGCGCTGGAAGAACCTGCCATGATTCCTTACTGGACCCATCCCACAGCTGGAATTTCAGCAGCTGGTCAGAAGTCACTGACGGGTGAGAATGAGCCTTGGTATCGAAAGACAACTCCCGCAGAGATACAAAAGAAGCGACCAGTGCGAAAGCCACTTCCTGGTTATCTCCGAGCTCGCGAAAACACCATCAACAGATTATTGAAGAAAAGCAAACTCAGTGATCGTGAATTCCTTGAATTAGAAAGGCTGCTGCGTCTGCATGAACCTGAAAATATCAGTATATTGTATGACCAGTGGCAGGATGAATTGAGAGATCCAGATGGCAGAGAGGCTGCAGCGACAGAGCTGAAGGAGAGATACTACAAGGCCCGAGATAAGTGGCTCGACACTTTTAGATTCGACGGTATCTACCTTGTTCCACTTCGAGAAGGGCCTCTTGTTGAAGAACCAGGTGTATTCTACCTCCCAGGGCCCGATGCCATACCCGACAGAGCAAGAGAGATGACCCAGAGAGCAATACAGACCCAACTAGATCCTCTTGTCCTCAATTTACGACGGCAAGGAGGTTATCAATCTCTGGACAAGGACGACAAGCTTGAGCTTGATCGTCTGCTATTTCCATTCTCACCTGAGAAATTTCAGAGGGAGCAAGATGCTTCGATATTCTCGAACCTTGAAAACAAAGAGGACTTGGCAATTGAATGGGCGGAGTGGGTAGACACAATAACAGAGACCGCTCCAACTGTTGTGGTTTTGAGACCAGGAGAGATGGAAAGAGAAGATCCAAGTCTTCTGTGCATTCCTTGGGAGCCGGATTTGTCAAGCATCGGATCAGTTAGAGAAGGAACTGTTGAGGACAAGGTTTGGGAGGTTGAAGCGTTGGTGAAGAAACTTGTTGCTTCCACACTTTCGGATCACGAGAGTGCAAGATTAATAAGCTTGGTTGTTGATTTCTACGAGCCGTACTTGAAGCAGATGCTCCAGAAGGCAAATAAAGTAGCAGACGGATTGAAAGAGGCAGGAAAAGGACAGAAATCACACAAGCGAGAAGCTGTGAGGTGTGATGAGTGCTATGCAAATGATACTGTGGCGGAATTGACCGAATTTGTGAAAATCTACCGGCAAGCGAGACGGGTCAACTTCTCTGATGAGGCTGGGTATTTGGAAGAGATGGAGGTGACTAGTGTGGAAGAGTCGTTTCTTGTGGAGTTGAATCGTTGGTTTTCCAAGGCGAGTCTCAAAATTATACTTTGTTTATTTAAGGGGTACTAATGATTTAACAGCAAGAACCACGCTTTAAGAATTACCTGGGCATCAAATCCTCCGAAGTGACGGACTTCACCAGCAAAGCTGAGAGACGTGGTATTCAAAGGGCCACCATCGAAATGGGTCTCAATCTCTTGGCCACGAATCAAGAACAACATCGACCAGAAGATCGTTTTAGGATCCTCAAACTACCTCCTCCTTATCAACCTCCCGCGAAGGAAATTCCCTTATCATTACCTCTAGAGCCATGGAAGCGACCAGTGGAATGGGACACTTTTGAATTCTCCAAAAAAGTAGCTAAATATCAGCAACAAAAAGATTTGGACTACCATCTTGGACGTGTTCGCACCGCAAATGGTCTGCCTGGTCAACCAACGGCACCTGTTAATTACAATGGCCCATACGTTCCCGCTAATGGCACTGATAAACACAATGCAGCAAAAGATCGATTGCAGTTATTGGCACAATATCAAGCAGCTCTAGCGGCAGCACAAGATCAATCGCCGAGGCCATTGTTACAGCAGATTCTTCGCCGTATTCTCTGGTACTCAAACCCAGAAAGCAAATATGATACAGATGCGGAGTCTCTTATTCCTTCTTCGCGTCTCGACCAAAGAGACCTTGATTTGCTCGAGGAGCTAGCAGGGCATTCGTGGGATGAAAGTGCAGAGGAGTACGCCCCCGACATATTTGGAGGTGATGCTGAGCTGCTTAACTCGTTTAGAGAGTTCGAGCAAGATCTCAGAGATATTATGGATTGGATTCCACTGTGGCAAGCCCCGATTGATCCCACACTTCGCATCGACGATTACATTGATTTATGTGCGCCGATTCCCTACGATCCCGCGACCACTGGTGCAACTGGCATTCCGATTCGTGAACTTGTGCAAATAATTAATAACAGGCGTCTTCAACTTGATGGTGACAGAATTCATCTCTGGGTGGAAGAGGAGGCATACGAATTTCTGAAAACTATGCAGTCCTTTTGCCGTATTCAGTAAGCTCCCCTGAAAAAATATCACACCATAAGAACTAACACGACACAGTCTCGATACTCAAGATAGACAAGAAATCCACGTTTCGAGAGTTCCTCTCCTCGGCCATCCGGAAAACAAGTACGTTGATTCAGTTGAGGGAGTTATAAGCTCACCTGGCGTCTACCTGACAGAAGATGGCAGCTTAGAGGTACGATACGACGTCGACGGTTTCCGGGGACCACCGATTGTGCAGCCAAATAGGACCGAACACTTCCTTAGGCTTGCTCGAAGGCTGGGCCGTGAAATTCTGGAATGGATGGAGTTCCTGGCTACACCTGCGAGCGCCTGGCCAGTTGATTCGTGTATCAGAGAGCAACTAGATGATATAGAGCAATCGAAAAGACAAATGAAGGAGGTCACTGTTGAAGACCGCGAAGCCTTGGGTCTAAACGAAGATCTTGCAAAGCTCACCGTGGACCTCAAAACCCTAGCACTGGACCTCGATGAAATTGCGCCTGATCTTGCTGGAGAAGCTGGTTTTGATTGGACAGAAGACCTCGATGAGCCGGATCCAGCGACGGCAACAGAGGAAGAAACTGGGCGATGGGAACAACGTCAGAGTGAATATGGCGCTCTTCTTCAAATGAAGATCCTCGAGGAGATTAGCAATAATTGGGAGTCTAGATTTCCAGAAAACGAACACGTTTGGGATTTCGCTACTGATCGAGTAGAACCCAGAACTCGAGCGCTTCCTAATGGTAGAGAGGTGCTGGTCGTTCCCAGGCAAAGACAATTCTTTTCCATGCGAAGATATCCATTTGATTGCCAGAGTAAGGAGACGCAAAAGAAGATTACTGAAAGTGGAACTGCTGTTGCGGTTAAGCCTGTGCCACCTGTAGAAGCTCCTCCAAAGACGAAAGAAGAGCTGGCTGCGGAGGCCAAACTTCCTCAGAAAAAGAAGACAAGACATATCCGAGGGAGGGAACCGCGATTCCCCTTTGGCGAGACAACATATCAAGCAGCATGGCTTAGTCATAGGATGGAACAAGACCTCAAGGATGGTTAGTAAAGCTGATTTTTTATCAAGCTGACAGCAATTAACTCAATACCTTGTAGTACCCGAATTCCAAGTTCCACCTGATAGGAGTTGGAAGTTCCCCTGGACCAAAAAGAAGCCCCAGACCGACCCATATGCCCTCCCTGAACTTCCCAAGGGTTGGAGACCAGATAATATCTCCAAAGCCCAAAAACACCACATTCTACGCGAATGGGCACGACGAGAACCTGGCTTCCCGGATCCCTCCATTTACGAGTATTACTACAATTTAGATGAGATCCCGTTGGTCAAACGAAGAGAAGAGGAAGAGCGGGTTGAATTAGTATATAGGTTTGTTGAAAGAGAGCTCGGCAAACCGCTCGGAAAGGCTAGTGTGGAGGAGGTTGAGGCTGCGAGGGAGAGGCTGGGTCTTGATTCTAGGAGGAGAACACCGCTTAATACATCTGCTGATATGTCAAGCTCTTGTGGGAACAAGAGGGAGGCGTCTTGGACGACTGGCGCTGGACGTGGTGCGCCGAAGAGGGCGAGGTTTGCGTGAATGATGGTTTAAGGGGGAGAGGCATTGATCATAATAAATATCTGTTAAGACGGAGGAGTTTAGGTTGTTTATGAGCGCATTGTAAGGAAGAATATTGACTGTTGGGCTCAGCTTCGTCTAGCACATTACTATTTTATACCATTTCTATATTTGGATTTAGAAAATCGTCAAGCTTGCAAATCTATTCTGGCCTGAGGTGATTAAATGAGACGGAATAGGCCACCTCTGATTGAAACTATGGAAGTTTCAAAAGACCCATACTCGGCATATTTAATATCTGATTTCAATATAGTATGAGATATGAACGGCGATGGATATAGTGTTTCTAACTGAAAAGGTTGCTAGCTGGAACGAAAAACTTGGGAAAAACTCATGTATGGCACGAAAAGGTGGACTTCTGATTAATAAAATCTAATGTACGCACCATGAAACCCAAATCGCCTTCATTTATTTCAAGCCAAGAGCAGGTTATGCCATTGTTGTAAACTTTGTGGTGTTTTCAGAGGAAGTGGACCATGACGCTTTGAGCTGAGTGACCCAAGCTCTTGGACCTCAGCAACAGAATTCCAAGCTCATCCAACGTCACTCCGCCACCAATTCTCACAACAACACAAAGTTTGAATTTAATGCCCAGGTATAGACGATGGGACAAAGTCATTCCGGAGAATCCGGACAACAGATCTCCACCGAAAAGATAACTCATCAACTTGTACAATCGCCCCTTGCTTTACCCCACACCCCGCCTGCCCCTCCATCCTCCAACAGATACATTAATTAGCTGACCTCCATATCCAGGCAACCCGATGGGCAAAACGCTGCTTCTCCCCCTCGAACTCTACTCCTTCCAAGATGTCTTTAAAAGCCTGGCAGACCACCAAGATCACATCTCCTATCTTAAAGAAGACACCATCGCCCGATTCCTCGAAATTCCAGATATCCTCGGAGTCTCCTCCATCATATTCCAGATCCTATCATACCTGGGAGCATTCCCATTCGGAAACGATGCGCCGGTGGTATTGGATTTGAGCAGATGATCATGGTGGTTGTGATTATGTCGCAAAGATATCAGAGGGTGTTGAAGAAGGGGAATCGGGATAGGACGAAGTTGCTGTTTCGAAGTATGGCGGTATATGATCGAAGGGCATCTACACACGAAGCTGAGGCACCTGCGGATATTGAGGCGAAGACAGATACATCTAGGAGCCATGCCCAAGGATTCGCAGTAGATGATGCGGTGGATTATGAGGAGGACGATGACGACGAACTTGCTCTGGCAGCGCTGGAGTCTTTGGATGCTATTGAGGTTTTCAAACATGGAGATTTTCCAATCGCTCAATCCTCTATTCCCTCGGATAATCTGAAGAAGCTGATAATGCTTCTTCTCGTCATCGCACCCTTAAGTCCACAAGAGAGTTTGGCACGGCATTCCGACAGGCTATCTGGGGAGCAGCTGGAAGGTCTTCGACGAACAGCGGACAACATTCTCGCAGCATTCGTAAACGTGGAAAAGTCACCCGGGGTCAAGATCCACCAGTTCAATACCGTCATACCCGTTTCTCTGCCCTTTCTCTTCAATGGATTCAACTCTTTATTCGAGAATTTTTTGTTCTCAAAGAATATCGATTTTACGAAACGAAAGGACTCGTCTGCTGCTCCGCTTCCCCCACCGGATCCAATCCTGGACCAACCGCTGCTTCCCCAGCAAGGAGAAATACTCGATTTGAATGTGCTCTCCCAACTATCATTTTTCATGCCTGGAGATGCCCTCTTCCGCCGTCTACGACTTCTATATTCAGGCGGAGACGCAGGCTTCTCCATGGGCTCATTCGAAACTCGCGTTTTCAACTGGCGTGCACCCACCATTTTTCTCGTAGCAGGAAATCGCATCTCAGAGAATCCTACTCACCAGGAACGTGGCTTCACCGACACGCTCCCACCAAAACGATTCCCTGATAGCGGCAAATCCAGTCGTGTGGTCTTCGGAGCCTATATATCTCAGCCGTGGCACCAGACACATAAAGATTGCTTTGGGGACAGCACAACCCTTCTCTTTCAACTCGAGCCTGTGCACGAAGTCTTCCACGCCTCAGCTATAAACACGGACTATGTCTCTTTCACCAAACCGCCCTCTACCCACCCGGGAATCGGCATCGGCTGTCCACATCCAAAGACCAAAGCCACCGCTGGCTTGAGTCCACATGTAGCTCTCGGGGCGGTCTCTCTGCTGTTAGACTCGTCCTTTGAATTTGGCGTGTTCACGCATAATTACACATCTGGTGGAGGAGCTTTCCATAACAGCGAAACGAGGAAGACTGATTTCCAGGATAGGTTTGAGATTGAGAGTTTGGAGGTTTGGGGCTGTGGGGGAGATGAGGAGGCGAATGCGCAGAGGAAGAGGTGGGAGTGGGAGGAGAGAGAGGCCGAGGCGAGAAGGAGGATTAATCTTGGCACGGGTGATATTGAGGCCGATAGGGCGTTGTTGGAGATGGCAGGGTTGATTGGGAATGATAGGAGTGGTGGATCAATGAATTAATGAGGTTGAACTTGATGAGAATGGGGCCATGATTTGGATTGGGATAGAAAGATTGGGGGTGTTTGGGATTGGTGGTGGAGTAAATGGGATTCACGAAATGAAAATAATGAGTAGATGAGAACCTTGACTGGTAGGTATATGATAAAGACTTCTATGAACGTTGTTGTTAATGCTAAAATCAAGGTTATATTTAAAACATTGCTTCGTGCTAAGAATCCGTTCCTTCTATGGGAGCCTTCATTGCAATATGCCCTTTGGCATCTGCCGACTTGTAATCTTATCATATTACTCCCACTACATCACCCAATTCCTAGACGTGTTGCTTTAAAATAAGGTGTCACGCAGCTGTTTAAAAGTTTTGTTGCACGTCGCCACTAAATGATCACCCTTTTTGGTTACTTTGTTTGCTAGCGCCGCTATCGATGCATCTGTTATCGTGTCAACACTTATCTTTCTGTTGTGATTATTTACTTCTTGCCGTCACCCTCCCACGCGATTCCGCACTTCGGAACACACACACACAATCTCTCTCTCTCAATGGTGGTTCAATGGACGCTATGTTTCACTGACCTGACTACTTCAATCGGCCATTCGATCTTATGGCGGATTTAGTTATTTACCTAAGACCCTTACTCTTTGGTAACTATCAATCATGTTATATGCTCGTTCTTTTGGCAATTTTGTGAGATGTTATGCTTCTGAGTTACAAGGGGTAACTGCATGCTAATCTAATTCGAAATGGGTGATGAAGAACAAAATAGAAGCATAGATTTGTGGATATATTGGCCTTTATTGAGTATCTACCATGTTGAGAGGAGCTAATAGTGTACTTCTAGTGCTTCTAACAAAAATAATGAGGATACAATATCCCCAACGATCGCTCCCTCTATCCAAGAAAAGTCGGCCCCGGGCCTGCTCTGCTCTGCTCTCCAATATCTTACCACCTGTACGTACACTTCAATATCTCTACAAATCCCATCTCCGACCTCGACTCGTCCTTCCTTTACCGTCCGCCCTTTCTCAACCACCATCTTAAGCCTCCATAAACAACGTCCCGGCCACTCCCGTTAGAACAGGCACTCCCAACCCCAATCCCCACAGCACCAATAAGCGTCCCTGCCTTTCACTCTTCCTAACCACCTCGCTATACCTCTCATTCCCAAAACTCACTCTCGAATACTGCGTCTTCCACCCCAATGCTGGAAACAAGACACTCAGATTCTCCTCTAAATACTTCCTCACCTTATACAACGGCGACGTAACAGACGCTCTCATCTCAGTGTAATTCCGCAAGGCGAGGTCATTAATCGCATAAGCATCTGCCTTACGGAAATTGGAGTATGCGAGAAGAGCTTGATCGCGATGAGATGATGGATGGGTGTCGAGATGGGAGAAGAGAATGCGTACGTCTTCCAGACCGGCGTTCATGCCTTGTCCGTAGAAGGGAACCATGGCGTGAGCAGCATCGCCGAGGATTACGGCTGAGGAGGAGTAGTGGTAGGGGTGGCATTTTATGCTGATGAGGGGGAGGTGGGGATTGGTGGTGAAGGAGGAGATGAGGGAACTAGGGGGGATGAGAGTGGTTACGCCGGGGAAGTGGGTGTCGAAGAAGGCGGGGAGGGTGGAGGGTGAGTTTTCGAGCGTGGTAAAGTGTGTAGAGGGGAGGAAGAGGGTGCATGTGAATGAACCGTCCTAGTTATTTTGTTAATGAAAGAGATGGTTAGAGGGTTTAGGGAAGGAGGGGCATACGAAGCTGGGAATAGCAATGAACATGAATTCCTTGCCAGGCCAGATGTGAAGATGGTTTGGCGAGATACTAAAGCGAGAGTTTGGATCTTCGCCAGCTTGAATCTCTTTGGCCGAGATTTGGAACTCGCACCATAGGGTATCGATGTATTCTTGTTGATAGTCTAGCCGGGCGAACTTCATCATATGGTAGCGTGCCGCAGAGTGGGCTCCGTCTGCACCGATTAAGAAGTCAAAGTCGATTTCGATTTCTCGATTTCGACCCGTGTTGGCTTTAGAATCGCTCATGATCTCGAACCAGGCTTTGTTCTTCTTGAAGTCGGCGCCGGTGAGTTTGTAGTTGAAGAAGATTTTGACGTTGGGCATTGCTTCTACTTCGTCGAGCAGGATTTTATTGAGTTCGCCACGGTCGACGGCGAGAATTCCCTATGTAATTGTAAGTAATTATCTGCTTTAGAGGAGAGGAGGGCTTACTTTATTTTCGATATCATACTGTTGAGATTGTTCATACAATTCTCCAGTGATATCTCTTCCGTGGATCATTCGTCCTCTCATAGGAATAGTCTGATCCGTGACCTTTTCCGCGAGGCCAGCAACATTAGAAGCCTTCATTGCTGTCACTCCTCTTTCCGACAAGGCCAGATTGATTGACCTTGTGAAGTTTAGAGGGGTGGTGGAAGGATCCCGGAGATCTGTGAGATTAGAGCGTCAGATTAGCCGAATGCCCAAAAATGATGAGATCTGATAGTATTCTACTCGAGACACAACTGCATATGCAAGACCCAAAAGCTTGTGGTGTAGAGACTATCTTCTATCTATTCTTTCTATTCTCTCACCCACGGTACCATTGAGTGAACGCCATGGGGGTTTCATGACACAGATTATCTTGAGATCACCCCTTGAAAAGCTGTCGCGTGCGTCGACCAACAGGTTTTCACAAGTCTTTTCAGTGAACGATCCGGTCAAGTACAAGGCCAATATGCTGTGAGACAAATGAGAAAAACAAATAGCAGAGCAAAAAACAAGCTTAGCACCAATTACAACAAGAAAAAGAGTCTCGTACCACTTCTCAACTCGTAAATCTCGACATCGTGGTCGCGTTGCGCAGCATAAATCGCGGCCAGGGTTCCCACCGGACCAGCGCCAATTACCACAGTCTTCTGCCTCTTGCTACTGTCCACCATAGTTTGCGTTGGTATGATTGAGACTTCGAAGTTTGGAGGAGGAGGATTGAAGAAGATAAAGATGTATAAAAAGTTGAAAATAATGAATAACTTCAAGAGCTGGGTAATTGAGCTATTGGTAAGATAATTACACTCGTCTATGACTCCAGCATCCTAATCCAGACCGATGCCGCTGCTCCGGAGACGACCGAGGAGAATTTCCAGAGACCAAAGCAAAAGCCACGCCGAGCCCACGCCAAGTCAACCGAGATCAGCTGATCTCGGCATGTCAGCCAAGGCCAAGGCTGACATTGGAATTTTATGAGGAGTGAGTTCAAGTATTTTGTGAGTATGCGCAGTGAAACGCTTCAGGTCTTGCGCTTTCACTCTTTGGACTTTGCAGCCAACTGTTACCCTCCCCTCTCCCTAATTTACGACAAAGCTTCACATCGCAAAAAGCGCCCCCCCTCCCTCCATAATTGCCAGGCAAATACCACAGCTCGTTTTCACAGCATCGTTCCACTATGGCCGACGAACCACAAGCAAAGCGCAAGTGTTTGGGCGTAGACTGCTCGGAGGACGCAGGTAGTCTGCAATGTCCAACATGTCTCAAGATGGATATAAAAGATAGCTTCTTCTGTTCTCAGGATTGCTTCAAGCGGAGTTGGGTAAGATTTGAAGAATCCTCCCTTTGTTGTTGCTGGTGGCACTAAATAAATGCCCCTCCATTGGTGATCAAAGCTGACTTTCGCACAGAGCACTCACAAGAGCATGCACAAATCGAAGGGTAATTTCCTCAGCAACTTCCTAACTCCAAAGGCTGTTTCTGAACCCAACCCAGATACCGGTCTCTACAATCCCTTCCCGACTTTCCCGTTCACTGGCACCCTCCGACCTGTCTACCCGCTCTCTCCCCATCGCGAAGTTCCCAAAACGATCAAACACCCCGATTATTGGAGAGATGGAATCCCCCACAGCGAACGTACATTTGCCGGTCGAAATAAGATTGCCATACTTGACAAGGAGGGCCAGGAGGCGATGCGAAAGGTGTGCCGAATTGGAAGAGAAGTACTAGATATTGCGGCGGCTGCAGCTGTGCCTGGCGTCACCACGGACTATATCGATGAAATCGTGCACAAGGCTTGTATAGAAAGAGATGTGAGGGCTTCTACGGACTGGAGGAAATATTGGCTAATCAAGTCTAGGCTTACCCATCGCCTCTCAATTATGGCCATTTCCCGAAATCATACTGCTCCTCTGTAAATGAAATCATCTGCCACGGAATTCCTGATCAAAGAGTTCTTCTCGACGGCGACATTCTCAATATCGATATCTCCGTCTACCACGGTGGCTACCACGGTGATCTCAACGAGACTTACTATATTGGAGAGAAAGCACGTCAAGATCCAGATTCGGTACGAGTCGTTGAAGCGTCACGAGAATCGCTCAACAAGGCCATCGAGTTGGTTAAGCCTGGCTGCCTCTTTAGAGAATTTGGCAATGTCATCGAAAAGCATGCCAAGTCACAGAACTGTAGTGTCATCAAGACTTACTGTGGTCACGGCATCAATACACTATTCCATTGCTCTCCCAACATACCACATTATGCCAAGAACAAGGCGGTTGGTGCAGCAAAAGAGGGCATGTGCTTTACCATCGAGCCCATGATTGCCCTGGGCTCGCATAGGGACAAGACATGGCCGATGACTGGACCAGTGCCACCGTGGATGGGAAGAGAACCGCACAATTTGGTATGTTCGAGAAGAAGAGTTCCACCCGAACTTGCTAACGGTTGACCAGAACACACTCTCCTCGTTACTGCAGACGGCGTTGAGATCCTGACTGCTAGACTTCCCAACTCACCGGGCGGACCAGTCTCGCCACCAAGTGTGGCAAATGGGGAGGCGAAAGTGGAAGCAAATGGTACTTCGTAGCAACGTTGGTGAATTGTCTTGACTTTTGTAAATGCAAAGCTTCACCGATAGAGCTAGCGACGAACTCATCAACATGAACAGATTGCTGTAAGAAGAAGAACGCGTGCCACTGGTTCAAGTGATACTTGTCTGAAGTTTACTTGTTGTTTTGATGCCTATCCTGTGCTGTTGTTCCCCTCCTATTTGACTGAGTTAAGCGAACCAATGAGAAGCTGCACGCAACCCAACCATATCTTGATTCCGCCGACCGATTTCATCACTCAACTGACTGACGAACTGACTGACAGACTACTGTGCCCTTTGCCACAGCCCACAGCCCTCCACTCCCTCGTCTGCCTTCCACCTCCAGCCAGCTCACCCACTTCCCTTCCCCCCCATACCCTCCCTATCCAGCCAGCTTCGCGATAGCTTCATCCTCTTCTTCTCCCTCAAACCCCGACGACGAGTTGCTCGAAAAACGCTATCACCAGCCCCCAACTTCCCTCCCCCTTGCCCCACCTTAACTCCGGAAAATCCCTCTTTCTGGCCATTCGAGCTGCGCGACCGCACACGAGCGCATCTTCCATTTATCCTCCTTACTACTGCAAATTTCAAGCGCAGTGACCGTCAAGCTCTACTAGAAACTCGAACAGAAATCCGCGTTTACCCACCACAAATCCGTCAAGATGATGTCCGGCGAAGCTTGGTTGTACCTGTTGGCGGTACTGATCAATGCCATAAACTTGTTCCTACAAGTCTTCTTCACGATCATGTATAGCGATTTGGAATGGTATGTTAGCCCAATTTATATACTTCAGTCCCGAGAGCTATCGCAAGCTTCCGGGACTGTTTCTGCGGAAGGGGGAGGATTAAAGTCGGGATTTCACATATTGGGCGAAAAGGGTGGAAATATTGACTGCTTGCTAACGTTTGTTGCCTGTAGCGATTACATCAATCCTATCGATCTCTGCAACCGACTCAACACCTACATCATCCCAGAAGCCGCTGTTCATGCTTTCGTGACCATTCTGTTCCTTATCAATGGTTACTGGGTGGCACTCATTCTCAACTTGCCTCTCTTGGCCTTCAACGCAAAGAAGTACGTCTTCTCCCTCACTCCCTCACATCAATACTCTACACTACCTTAGATCCCAAGGATCGTGGTTGACATGGTGCCAATTGTGTTGGTTATGAGTACTTACTGACCTTGTCATAGAATTTTGGACAACGCCCACCTCCTTGACGCCACGGAGATCTTCCGCAAGTTGAATGTACACAAGAAGGTAAGCGCACATATCCTGGAAGTATTGTAACACAGACGGACTGACACTCGATACTAGGAATCATTCATTAAGCTCGGTTTCCACCTTGTCATGTTCTTCTTCTACCTGTACTCGATGATTGTTGCCTTGATCCGCGACGAGTCCTCTTAAACAGCCCATCTGTGAACGACGTCAATATGTGGAATAATACGGGCGGGTAATTGCATTCAAACGGATTGCGGTTCACAAAAGGACGGAGCAACGGCATGGCGGTATCTGCTGGGTGTACGGAGGGAAACCAACGAGACGGATAATGTCTATGTGTATGGAATCTTAATGTGGCATCATGACGGTGTCTTGGGAGTCTTCACTGGTCGAGGAGACATTTCCGAGTTGGGCTTCCGACTCAAGGTATGGGGGGGATAAATATCAAGGCATGCTAGCGATGGCATGTTCTCACGTCAATTTCAGCTATGACTCTCTAAATCATACATCAACATTAAACTTAGAACCATCTGTCCCATTCCTGAACCTCGCAAGTAAATTGCATGTGAACGAATAAAACATCATGTGACCAAGTCGCGCTAAAAATGAGGCTCGTAGCTTTTATTCTTGGCAACATCTGCGACTTACCTCTGGGGAAGCTTGAGAGAGCATCAACGCGACTACCTTTATTCAACAAACCAAATCAAAAACCACATTAAGTATGGCGGACTTTGGAGAATACCCGCCCAATATGGCGCCTCAAAATGCGCTCATCGTACGAGAAGCAGCAGGACCAGACCACGCAGTTGTACCATATACAGCAGACGATCTCTCCCGCCCATCACAAGGCCCAGCAAACCCATTTCGAGATGAAAAGGCAAGTGTAAAACGCAAGAACGTTCTCACAGGCCATGCGGAAGAAATGTACATCAGCGAGCATACCTTCCGAACCCAACACAGAGCAGTGGAGAGCGGAGGAAGGCAGTACGTGGGTGGAGTGGCAGAAAAAGAAGAGGCAGCCAGGATACGAGCGAAGAGGCAGAAGAAGGGGGATGCGACGGTTGCAGAGGGTGATAATGCGTATGTGGGACCTTGGGCAAAATATAAGGTGGTGGAATATGAGGATGTGCAGGAAGGAGAGGAGTTGGCGAGTGATGAGGAGTATGAGGAAGTTTCTGAGGAAGAGGATGTGATTCAGAGTGGTGCCGTTGTGCCTGCTTTGCCACAAGCTATTGCAAAAAGGAAAGAAGCGGAGGAATTGGGTGCTGAGACGAGCGTGTTCAATGGAACGGCGCGGTATGATTACCAAGGACGAACGATGCTACATGTTCCTCAGGACCTGGATATCGATTTAAGGCAGGAAGCTGGCACCGTGAAGAACTATGTGCCAAAGAAGTATGTGCATCAATGGAAGAGCCATACGAAACCAATCATTGGGCTACGGTTTTTCCCAGGTTCGGGCCATTTGCTACTTTCTGGAAGCGCGGATACAACTGTCAAGATTTGGGATGTGTATCACGAGAAAGAGCTGTTACGAACATATTCGGGTCATACAAAATCGCTTTCGGATGTTACGTTCAACACAGATGGCACGCAATTCCTGTCTGCCTCATATGATCGCATGATCAAGCTTTGGGATACTGAAACAGGCCAATGTCTAAATCGATTTACGACCGGCAAAACACCCCACGTTGTCAAATTCAACCCTCATGTTGACCACAGGAACGAGTTTCTCGCTGGTATGTCGGACAACAAAATCATCCAGTTCGACATCAGAACGAGAGAAGTGGTACAGGAATACGATCACCATCTAGGTCCCGTCAACACCATCACATTCGTCGATGAAGACCGTCGCTTCATGACTACGTCCGACGATAAGTCTCTAAGAGCATGGGACTACCATATTCCCGTCCCCATCAAATTCATCGCAGAACCCCATATGTATCCTCTCACTCGCGCTTCCGCGCACCCATCTGGAAAGTACGTCGTCTATCAATCAGCTGACAACGCCATCTACGTGTATGGTGCCAACGATCGCTTCCGACAGAATAAGAAGAAGATGTTCAAAGGCCACAACAATGCTGGATATGCAATCAATGTATCCTGTAGTCCTGACGGTCAGTTTGTGGCGTCGGGTGATAGTGGTGGCTATGTCTGCTTTTGGGATTGGAAGACGTGCAAGATGTGGCATAAGTTCCAGGCAAGCGAGGGCGCTGTTACTTGTGTAGAGTGGCATCCGCAGGAGAGTAGTAAGGTTGCCACAGCAGGATTGGATGGAGCTATTAAGTATTGGGATTGAGGTGTAATGCATGGAGGGCGTTTCGGTGCGAAAAGCATGGGAGTTGGGGTTTGGTGTATAGAGTTAGAGGTGGAAATAATGAAACCTTCTGCCAGTCATCTCCTTTGACTATCTTGTTGTCAAATTGCTGGCACCTAGCCGGGTGTTACTGATTGAATGAACTAAGCATACATCCGTTGGAATTTCTCTTGCTGGCAGACTGCTACGTTCTCCCCGCATGCCTACGCACATAAGGTATCCATTCATTTTCTCATTATTATATTCCATTTCCTTTAACCCTTCAGAGCAGCAGCAGCAACCAAAGCATCCAGGGCCGAGCCATGGCTTCCAGCATTTACCTCTCTCACAGGTCCACTCCACCTCACGCCCATCCTCCCCTCACTGTCCTTATCCCTCTTCCAAATGCTCAACGCATTAACCCTCACAAACTCCCTCAACACCTCCACTTCATCATCTTCTCCTTCCTTCCAAACCACACCTTCCTCACCCTTACCTTCACCCACGCCAATAACTTCCAAAACCCTCATCACCCCCTCACAAACACCCCTTAAACTGCACTCCATCCGCACCACACCCACCCCCAAACCCCTCACAAACATCAAACAACACCCCTCCTCATCCGTCAACTCCCTAATCGCCGCCATCGCTATCCCCATAGCAAAAGTAACATACCTCTCCTCCCCCGTCGCAACAAACAACTCCACCAACGCACCCAAAACAACACCCTGATTATAACTCCAAACTGTCCCATTATTATTCCTACACTCCTTCCTCCCGTCTCTACCAATGCTAATCCTAAGTCCATCGTTAATGAGTCCAGTAGCAGGATTTATCATTCCACTGCCAAGGAACCATTCCCACTGTTCCTGGGCTAGTTGGAGATATTGAGCCTCTTGTTCTGATGCGCTGCTGGGGAGACGGTTAGATAGGTGAGCTAGGACGGAGAGGTAGAGTTCGTTGGCAATGGCGTTGACGTAGGTTTGGGATTTCGACCACCAAATTCCGCCGTTGCAAGGGGTGGTTTGGCCTTTTCTCATATCGTTGAGCAGGGTGATGGAGGTGGTGAGGTACGTTGAGTTGGATGTGAGGTCGTAGGCTTGAATCCAGGCTAGTGCCCACCAGCCTTCGTCGTCGTAGAAATCGTTCAGGAATCCGTTATTGTTGTTGTTATTGTTTATTTTTATAGAACTTTTGGACATTTCCGCCTCCTTGTGGTGATTTGGGCTTGATACATGATGCAGAGGAGGAGTCCAGCTCGTCTCAATGAGGAAAGTGAGCGGATCGATTTTCTTGCTATACTCATCTTCGCCGCCTTTCTGGAATTGAGAATTCCATTTTGGCGCCTGGGTGAATGAGATTTGAAGGATCGTGGATATTTGATTTGCAAGGTTCAGTTTCGAGTCGTTGGATTCTATTAAGTCTAAGTCTGTGTGGGGGGAGGAGTCGGATTTTGTGTGGGAGGAAATTAAGAGGGCGAGATTCGCAATGGTGGTAAGCAGGTTGGCACTGTTCCACCAGCCGGTTGTGTTGTAAAGTCCTGTGGTGGGATTGTACCATTTTTGGAGCGTGTGGAAGGATTGTATTGCATGGTTGAGAGGGCTGAGGAGGTTGGGGTCTTGAGGGGGTGGAAGTGCGATGGAGGGGAGGGGGGTGAGTGGTTGTTGGAGGGTCATGGTTATGTGGAGGATTGGGGAGAGTGGGTGTAACAGTAGTAGCCCATTCTTATGGAATTATTTGCTATCAACGTTGTTGATGTTGGTTGTGAAGGTTTGTGGGGGTTACGCATGGCGGGGAAGTAAGTTGATCAGCCGAGAATTTACCGAGAAAGTTGTTTTGATTTCATGAGCGCTACCTTTCAAGCTACCTATGCTCTAATGGTATGATCTAGAAGTGTTCTGTAATCAAGAAATAGTCTATAGATTTGATTCATATATCCCAATTATCCTAACGCCTTGCACCACTAAAAATAAATCAAACCTAATACATGTTCTTTCACCTCCTTCCAGGAGCTTAGCTCTGGTCGATTCAACCTACCAAACGCAAGATTCAGGACTTTTTACTTCCCACCATATATGGTTTGCCATCATCACATCTCTGTGGATAGATTTCTCAAAGTTTCCATCTTCCTTGACTCCTCTCTGTTCATTCAGTCTCTCCTTCACTCGCCATCTCGGTGAAGACGACGCATTCAGACTCTCGCCGTCCAGTTCCACTTATAATCCAAACAAGCCCATCTCGCAACCAAAAAGCTCATTACAGACAACACCAACATCCCGCCAAAGAAGGCCACAAATCCAGTTGCTCCAAAGTTAGGGAGAATTTCACCTCCAACGGGGATACAGATCAATGTCCTAGATTGCCCACATTAGCGAGTGCTAGGTAATGGGCGTTTTTGGATCGTCAACTTACGCAAAGGCGACAACCGAGTAAGAAGTTCCGTAGTACTGGCCATATTGATCTGCTTTGCATAACTGACCGATACACACCGGGGCCATGCTGATGATACTCCCAGACCCAAATCCAAATAAAGGCGCAAAGACGTAGAAAAGCACCACCCGGTTACCGACGGGGAGCCAGAGCCCAAAAGTAACGACAATCGAGAAGGTTAGAGTTATAATCATGGTGTTGTAGCGTCCAATTCGATCAGAGAAGTATCCAGAGAATGAGCGGCCAAAAGCAGAACCTCTGCGCACAAGATTAGCAAATTGGACATTTCGATTTCACGCTCAAAATATCCTTACGCGTTCATGCAGGCGATGATATTGAAACTCGTCTGGCTGCTAAAACCTTGATGCAAAGAAAAGATTGGAAGTAAACCAATTGCACCAACCAGAACAAACTCGAACACTGTATGTCACCATTAGTACTACTCCCATCTCATTCATCTCTCTGTACATCCGCAATCTGTCAAAACTCACACGAAATTCCCACCGTCGCCCACGAAAATCTCGCATCCCTAAAACACTTCAAATCGACCGCTCCCCCATTCAACTTCGGTGGCAATCTTCCTCGAATCGCTAAATTCCCCAAAAGCATCTGTGCCGTCACGATAAATCCCACAATCCGAAGTGACCAGGCCCAGCCGGTTTTCTCGAGCGAATATCGCAACACTAGCGGGAAGAGGATGCCTCCAACGCTTGATCCCACAAATGCGATGCCACTGGCCAGACCGCGCTTTACTTCGAACCAGTGCGCTACTACTGCTAAAGCGGTGGTAGTTAGAAGCGCGCCGGCAAACCCAGCTAGGATGCCGTAGGCGAGCATGAATTGATAATAGGTTTTGCATTCAGCCATCGCAAAGAGGCTGACAATATAGATGATACTCCCGGTGAGGAGGAGGTATCTTGGGCCCCATCTGCTCAGAGTTGTGAAATTAGCAATGTGCTAAGAGTGAATATCTTTAGGTGAGAGACACCCAATGGGTTTTCAAAAACGGATTAGGAGAGGAAAGATCGTACTTGTCGAACATAGGCCCTACCTGCACCCCCAAGAATAAGTTGAGAAAGACATTCACAGCTGCAATCCAACCTATGTCTCGCGAAGTATACGCCTTCAATTGATTTTCCTGCCAGTAAGCAGAGAAAATTCCAACTGAGGATAGGAGGCCGAAAGTTCCAGAAATGATGGAGAAAGATCCCAGGATCACGAGCCATGCTCGTAATCCGCCTTCTGGAAAATCATAATCGTTTCTAGACCGCGAGGTGGTGGTCTGTTCCAGGTCTTGAGCAGAACTCTCAAGGGTGTGGATGTGCTTTGCGGTGTGAAGAGTGGGGTGGAACGTAGAAAGTTCTTGAGAGGTTGACATCTTGAAAAAATCCGCAATTGAAGAGTTTTGGAAAAGGAGAAAAAGACCATGAACGCCGCACGGCTCAAGGTGAGAGACACTTTCGATTTGTAGGAAAACAGAATGGGCATTGACTCACGATACGTGGGGAACATTGATGGTTTTTCCAAGACCAAAGGGCGTCAATCGGACTACTGAGTCCTCCACAAGAATGCGAGAATCTAGAAGCTCATGCCGAATATCTACTTTGTTCTGTGCATTAGCTTATGCTGCACAACCCTAGGTACAGGACATGAGCGTTTCCTTTTGGTAATTTTTCTAGGATCTGAAGAATGGGATGAACTATTAAGGGATAAGATTTCCAGAAAAGAGTTCGAAATTTTGAGAATTGAGGGTCATCGGAGTTCGGGGTTGGATTGTTCAAGTCAGATCACCCCCTTCAATTGCTAAACGAGGGCCGTTGCATTGTGCGTCCCAGGATATCACCACTGGATTGTACCTTTCTGGGAGTCTATAATCTGGTCGTTGCGTCCTGAAATCAGGATGTTGACAAGGAAAGCGAATGACATCTAGAGTAAATCCATCAATTTTCAAGTTTTTGCAGCCATACACAATGAATGCACTTTTGAGGACTAAAGGAGCGAAAGCGACAGACGATGCATGAAATATTTATTGAATAACCTTCCCCTAGTATTAAATAGAGATTTATAGGTTTCAAAAGAATACCATGCTGCGAACGCAAAAGAAATCCTAGCTTCACGACTTCCTACTTTGGAAAGTCAATTTTATTTGTTTTTCATTACTTAGCTTGCCTAGTTGAGGTAGATGTTCGCGGGAAAGTTGTGTTGCTAGGAAGTGATATCAATGAAAATAACGCATCATACCTCTTGGTTCTTTCACGATAATTGAAGTGCAGCCAGATCCTCGTGGATGTTGACCTGTATACTTTGGCTGGTGACTCTCACACCGCACAGCAGCACCAGAAAAAGTGGACATTCCCGACTCCGAGAACGCAAGTCCATGCATTTGCATCATAGGCAAAAAGAAAAACGATTGATACAGTACCAATACTGAACTCCGTGATGATGCAGACCCAGCGGCGGTGTGCTCATCGGCAGATCCTCATTCGCAAAGTGCTGTAGACAGCATGCTCGAGGTCCGAGATAGATTTCGTCGCGTGCCTCGTCACAGTTCTGCTGCATCTTAAGTGTCTATATAACTCCGGTATGGCTTGCCAGTGGAGTTTATCTATTAAAACAGGAGGGGTACAATAAAGAATGACACGGTTTATGTTAGGAACAACAAGTGTACTTTCTCTTGTCCTATAAAATTGGCAAGGAAAAGGCCGATTCTTGATGCCCATCGCCCCAGATAAAATGGACTACCAATTTTCTTGCACGACACCAACCAAGAGACCATGTGTTTGTAGTTCTCCAGTAGGATCGTAAATAAACATTTCGAGAAGAAGAAAAAGACAACACAAGAGTCTGCTCGACTGATTGTGAAATGCGCACACATGGGAAGTAACGCCCTTCGTGCCTACATATCAGCATCACATCCATGGGCAGTCAGGTACTGTACAAAAACCATGTCGGATATCATCAGATTAGATCAAGTTTAAATCCTCATCGACCCACTGCCAAAGTAGAAACCGTAACGTAGAGAGAGGCTTCGGGCTCTGGCAGCAACGATTCGCATCGTGATCTTGGGTAGGCTCTTTCGTTATCATCATTTGATATCCTGTGCCTCGATCAATGAGAGTAAAAAGGAAAAGGCATGCTAGCCATGCTTTAGGAGAAGGTCGCAATAAACGGTCAGAGCGAAAGGAGGAAACGAAATACAATGAAGATCAAATCATCGCCTTGAGCCAGAGTATGAAGAAACGCTGGCACCTCGCCTGAGAACAAATGAGTTCTACTTTGTATTACAGCCAGCGGCGCGTCTCTAGAGAAGATGGAGATTTGTGCCAGACTGTTTGGAGCCAGAGAGGGTGTGGCAGATTCCTAGCATTAGGCATTCTCCTCTTTCTTTCAACGGGCCAACTTCCCACTTGAAAGCTCTCGCCAACATAACCTGTATCCTCATGTCTGTACTGCCAACTTCGCATATGCCTGAATTTGTATTGTAATGGTGTTGAGCGGACCATCCGCCGTAGGCGTGTCGTGGAATATTGTGTGTCGAGCCGGATGTCCACAAACCGCGTCTTTGGTGAAAATCCGTCGATCTACACCAGATTTACGCGACTGCCGTATTTGCCAACATGCCCAGCCTGTTTTATCGTTTATAGGGTTTGTCGTATCGTTTATAAGGCTTGTAAGGGTGGTGATCGAGGTGGGATTCTGTTGCCCTTGAAGCTGGTTTTGGGAGTTGTGTCATCTCGTCTCGGGAATTTGACGAAGGAGAGGCTTTGGAAACTTCGCGTCTGGGCTGGTATGAACAGCTAGAAGCTGAGCGATGAAGCAAGCTATTGCTATTGAACGTGTGTAGTACTTGATTGTTTGGAACGCTGGTGAGAGCAGATGCATTTAGCTGGATAGAAGTCGAAGGTAATCCACCCGTACTATGGATTGATGATAGTGAGAATCAACACCATCACACACCACACACCACACAACATCACAACACAATAACATCAAGAGTACATTGTTGGATTGGCAACGTAGGTTAGTTGCTGTACTTGGATTATCACATTACAACATACATAATCTTGGACTGCACCTCATTACAGCAACACATATCATAGTATTGATCTAACTTAAGGCACGAGAGAGTTTCTTCTTCATGGCACGCTCAAGGCGATGCTCACAATGAAAAAAGGGTTTCCCCGTAGGAGAAGGCAATCAAAAATTCCGACCATAACGACCCGAA
The DNA here is from genome assembly GCA_031472005.1 of Tetracladium setigerum. Classification (NCBI taxonomy): domain Eukaryota; kingdom Fungi; phylum Ascomycota; class Leotiomycetes; order Helotiales; genus Tetracladium; species Tetracladium setigerum. Next base: position 1,077,059 of record PZJY01000009.1, on the reverse strand, counting down.
GGATAGTTAACAGTTCTCGTCGCCCCGGTGTGCAATGGAGGACTCGTACGGCAAATCCAGTTATGCATGAGCAACCGGATTTTAGTCAAGGTAAGTATGCCGGACAAAATATGAAGGGAGCGAAGAGGTTAATTTATACCCCTTAGCGCCTCCAGGTTACTAAGCAAGAGTTTCCCATGTTGCACGTGGTTAAAAAGTTGCAAAATAGATTTTTAGATTTCACTTGACGAAGCGAGATGTAAACAAAGGGAACAGTGAACAGATCATCCACTCAAACGCTTTCAGAGAGACTTCATATTGATAAATTCGAACTATCATCATAATCTCGTGATCTTCTTCAATTGGAAAAGGGCTCAAGGTGCGGTGGTGGTTTGTGTTTCGGAAGTGAACCGACGGTCCTCATTTTGGTGGGGGCGGCCGCGGCGGCAAACCCAATCCTAGTCTCCCTATGCTTGCCCTACTCCGTACATTAATTAATTATTCTAGCTTTCTTTCCCAACCAATTCTGGCTCGTTCACAGGATGCCTTTAGTTAAATGAGAGGCTTGCTCAGCGGGCAGCATACATGCTTAAACTCGTTGTCGCCTATTCCAGCGAAAACACAGCTTTCACGATTTTCACATATACATACCTAGGTAATTTGCGGGTGCCCTTATGATACTTGGTCCGGGTATATGACCCTCCTTCCATCAGGTAATTAATATTAACGGAAAACAAATACTTCAATTATATTACATAGAGGAACGTAATGAAAGGCTCCAGTACAGCACTCAAACGTCGACGTCAAACATGTCGAGATTTTAGATCCCTCCAGTAACCAGGGAAATGGCATTTCAACATCTCAAGGTCACATTATCGTGAAGGAGTGAAATGCCAGTTGTCTGAGATAGCACCAATACCCACGCAGGTCTAAAATTTGGCAATCCGTAAGCGGGGCCGCGGATGGGATGATTTTGGTAAGATCTTACATTGAAGAGGGTATTTTTAACGTTGATGGGACTGTCTTGTATACTGTAAGACTTTCTCTTTTTACATTCATGCCCGCTTTGATTGGATGAATATTGATGAGAAGAATAGTCCCATATACCTGAGAGGTATGCTCCAGGAAAGCTCGACACGTGGTGAAGCAGTCATCAAGTATTCCACGTTGCAGTGCTTCCTGGAGCGGTTGGTTATTTGACTGACGCAGTCAAGGCTCTCTCGACTGGAAGTATGACCCTTCCACCACCAGGAGGTGATGAGTTAAGGAGAAGTGAGAATGTTCTGTGCGCCAATACTTCTAGAAATCAAAATGTTTTTCATCAACCTCTCCATCCAGGAATTCAAAATCCTCGACATCAGCGTCTGACAATTTATAAAACCCCTTTGAAGGGTACATTCAAGTGGGAATAGCTGGGCTAGGTATTGAAGAATGATTAATTATACATTGATGACCGGTGCATCACTCGAATATACCTGCAATAATCCAACACGAATAATCCTGGAAACCCTGAGGCGTACTAAGTCGAAGTGAGCCGATTACTTGAGTGGGTTTGGTTGTGTTGAAAAATCATCCATCTCGAATTCTGATGTACTCGATTTTGCTCGTTCTGAATAGATTTCTTTTGTCCTCAAGGGTTTTGTCTGTAGACTTCTATGGCCCTTGCGTCACCTGTGGCATACAAAATCCAAGAATGATAAGTCCAGAATACAATTTCAAACATCCAGATATTCATCTCATTATACATTTAGTCATTAAACATTTCAACCATAGCTAGTGTCATCCCCATTACCATACATCCCACCTCCCATCATTAACAAAATACTAGTACTAAGACAACAGACTTTCGTGAATCTCATCTTCATCGTTCAACATCCTGGCCAGCCCTTTCCCCAGGGTATAGTACATACAGTACATTCTTCCAATAATTTCCTCCTCGTGACGGCAACATGCTTTCAACCAAATCTTGACAGCCTCATCATCTTCTCATCTTGCCATTTTCCCGTGAGTCAGCGCTGCAAATCGGACCCCATTGCGTTTTTGGCCAGGCGTGGCAGTGACCATTATGCTCGTGCGGACTAGCGGCTACAAGACTGGGTCGCTGGCACTTCTCCTCTACCCTCGAATCGCTTCCATTTCTTCGTCTTGCTGACGTCTTTTCTAAGACATGGGATGTGTCTGCCAAAAAAATCATGGATAGTACCATGTTGCTTCTATCCCTTAGCCCGGTTTCGTTTCTCTTGCTTGTTGCTATTTCATGCAAGGCATCTTGTCGTTTCAAAGGTAGTCGTTATAGAGCAAGGCGGGGTATGTTCATTTCCAACCTCCTCATTTTTCGTGTAGTAAGCCTTGGTTCATTCCGTTTCCCAACCTGCAGCCATGGAGAGTTCTGTAACCAGTCGAATATCAAAACGGTCTCCAGGTAATCTCAAGATTCATCTCAACTCACTCCCATCTCATCCGTTCGCTTCAAAATGCGACTCCACTCTCATTCACAACTCCACGCGACCTTCCAAAGGACAACCCAGTCAGTGATTTCCTTCCAGGATGCCTTGCCGGTGGTCGAGCAACCGATAGAGGAGGAGGAAAGTGTTCCTCATTCCCCATGACCTCATGCTCATGGGACCGGTCGTAAACAGCATACAAAACTTGCAACCAGTACTCCAAAATCTTCTCCACATCTTGTACATTCTTGGTGGTCGTCTGAGGATTGTGCTTCTCCTGTCGTAGATGCTGTTGCACCTTCTCATACGACTCAATCATGAGGAGAATTTGGAGTCCGGAAGATTGGCGTCGTTCTACTGTCTCGCCGACCAGTACCGTGGATAGTTCATTCGTCAAGAGATCCATGCACATCTTGAGAGCCATGTCATTGTCGAAGCTTGAAGTTGTATTCTTGGAAAGATCGAACTCTTCAATCACGTGCTTATCGAAGGGGTCATGTTTCTTGAAATCCGGGTATGACGGAGAAAGAGGAGAGGCTGGAGTCGAGTCGACGAGGGTTTCCGTATCTGACATGTTTCCATCTCTAGAATGTCTCTTCATAAGACTTCTGAGGCTTTCATGGCTTTTAACCTTCCGGATGGATCTGGTGTTAAGAATCTCGGGGATTTCTCCCTCTGGAACCTCAACAAATGGACTGAGCAAGCGAGCTGGAAGGAGAGCTTGGTAGCGTTCAGCCAAGACCTGCGAATCGTAGGGTAGGTTTGCTTCGAGTTGTCCAACACGAAAGACAGGAGTCTTTGCTCGTGTTCGTCGGAGGGTGAGTTCTTCCATCATTTTTGATTTGTGAGGGATTCTTGATTAAAAAAAAAGATGAAGGTTGAGGAGGGTTCGATGATATGGTAGTGCTCTTCAGTACGAGGTTGGGGCGACAGGTTCTCGTATTGAAGCTTGCAGGGGTCGAGAATCGCCAAACAGGATTGGATCACGGATGACGTCCAATATTCCTATGCAGCAACGGGATTCTGCTTTGGGATCTGGAGGGTTGTGGGTTGTCTGTGGAGTGATTGGAATCTTGGAAAGAGGTGTTGATGGTGATAATGACGATAGAAAGCGGTTGAGTCGGCTTCCCTTTGCTTTTTATGAAAAGAGTGCTGACCAAATAATGATGTTGTTGTTGTTGTTGTAAGACGGCAGCTCTAAACATAAAGTCAAAGAGAGAAGCTCTGTTCCCTCTCACCGACCTGAACCAAATGTATGTAAGAAGCTCGTCCGCAGCACGTTGACTTGTTCCTTTCTTTGACGTTGCGTTGGCCGGGTGCGTGTCAAACTCGTTTGCAGAGGCAGACAACAGATTTTGCTTCAAGATTTGCTTTCAGTGTGCGAGCCATCGTCACTTATGTCTATGCAAGAATGGGAACGCTTTGATCAATATCAAACACGACGGTAACGGCACACCATGGAGCCATGAGTTTTGAATTTTCGGTACAGCATGGTATTGAGGCTTTTTCCCCTCTTCCCACGGGTTCAAATTCCATGCTCACCCATCGCGAAGTTGAGATGCATGTGCTGCTGAAAGATGATGGCTGGAGTCTGGAGGCTCGCTCGTAGTGCATCCCTTAGTTTGTATTGGTTGACGAGGGAAGGGATGGTGTGCATGAAAAGTCACTCTACTTTGCAGTGTGGTGTTGTGCTGTCGGCATCGCCATTATTTTGATGGCTGGTGGTTGGGTGGTTGGGGGTTGTTGTGGTTGTGGTTGTGGAAGTCGAATGGCTGGGCTGGACTGTTTTGACAACAGCAGCTGTGCTGTCCCACATTATTCTAGCGATGGAGGGGTTCTGTACGGTACACGAGGTGGGTTGCTATTTTTAGCCACCCTTCTATTATTTATCGCCTCTTCTCGACTTCTTCACCAGAACGAAGATACCAATCAAACCACAAGTGATAAAGATTGAATTGTTCGAATCTTAAAACATCGCATCTCCAGGTGTTAGACCCTTTTCTCCAAGTCAGTTTGAATTTTAGGTTCCCTTCCCGTTGTCTTTTCCTTCAGCCCGCATCTTCGATTTCTGCATGATCTCACCGACGCAGAGTGAGGTAAGACGTTAGTTACTCAGCCATGAAAGATCCTTTTTCTTTCTTTCTTTTCATCCCGCATTCTTGAGTATCTAAACTTCCACTAAAATGGTGCTTCTGAGGTGATGCGGGGTGGGTAGAGTTCCAGAACCATGTGGACGTCCAAACTTTTAGTCTACCCACAAAAGCCAGTTTTCCTGGATAGTCTTCCCGAGCCTGAAGTCAGGAGATAAAACGGCTAACATGTTCGGGTGGGTGGATTATTATTCGTTTTGTGGATGATTAAGAGGATCGCCTGCTTTTCTGATTACTTTCTTTTTTCTAGTTGTGCTCTTTCTGGGTACTGGACGGAAGCACTTCCTCACAACTGCACGGAACTTCGTGGTTTGGAACCATCCGAACTCGCCGGTGTATTCATTCTCATCACTCTCTCCGGCTTTGACTGGATGAAATACTTCCTCTCATCAATCAAATCTATATACCTGCATTTACGAATGCTCAAAGTTTGGCACAAGTTCTATTCTCATACCTTCTCAGCTACCTACCCACCCAATTTCAAGCGAACACATGATTCTTTCGCTGCTTAATCATCTAGCGACGCCTGTCATCTTACATCTCCAAACTATAGATAGATACTATGCGCGGCAGTTGCCGTTCATTGGTGTTGGTCCGCTCGCCTAGTCGCCAAGTTGTCGGTTGTCGTCCAATATATTGTGCTGGCGCATCGTTCGCTTGTGCAGGTTGCTGAGTGAAGATACCGAAGGAGAAGATGCGCAGCAACACCGCGCATTATTGGAAGGACAATACAATATCCTTTTAAAGTAAAAGATTTGACTATAAAATGCTTGATTATCTCTCTTTATTTAAAGTTCTCCCATTCCCAAGTGTGGAAAGTCCATCCCAAAAACAGATTACAACAAGGAAGATTAAGTGTTTAAGTGAAAGAACTATCAAAATGCAGAGGTAAGCAGTTTCCAACCCGTTCAAAGAATCATGGAATCAAGTGAATCTAACTCTTACAAGCATTGCTCCCCTTCTAACCGTCGTCCTCCTCCCACCACACTTTACCGCGAATCCTCTCCCCAGTCGATCCATCCGCCCAGTTCAGCGAAGAGAACTCGGATTGTAGGAGATGGAATGCTTTGGATGACTTAAATTCAGAAGAGTCCCTTCTTAACGAAAGAGTCAGTAAATCTGCGTCATTCGGTGTCCCCAGCAACGGCCTAGGCTCTTCCCATCCTTCTCGAGGTTGAAGTGAATTATGCTGATCCCTTTTAATCGGTAGAACAATGAATCATGTTTTAACATCCATTCGCCTAGAGAGGCATACTGTCGTTCTCAAATATGTCGTTATATAAATACATACCTCGTACACATGCCCAAGATTGGAAGGCAAATGCGAACGGTGTTCCTCCTTCTTCAGGTTTCTCATCTTCGTGCTTTCTTCTCTCTCCCAGTCCGTTCCCTCAGCGAAAGGGACGTCTTGTCATCACTCTGCGTCCCTTCTCAGATTGTATTACTCTTTCCCGATGGAATCAGAACTCGCAACCCTGCCTCGCTTCAACTTTCTCGTTGCCTTCCCAACGAAGGCATCTTCTTCATTCGAATGACGCTAGCTTCGACCGTCACTGATCGGCCTCGCCCTTTCATATGCCACCGCGAAGATTAGCGGCTACGTGATGAATGTAAACAAACCTAAAAGTTTGCAATTCGCTTAATTTCAGGCTACTGGGTATAAAGTCGCCGTGAATCCCTTGCTCCTTTCCTTTTCCTTTCCTCTTCTTTTTTTTTCTCCGTGCCCGGAACATGCCATCTCAACTGCCATCTCAGATATTTATGTAGTCCATCACATATATTCTCTGCCATTTATCTGCCATTTATCTCTCCTCAATTTAGTCTATCATCTCCTGCAAGTAGTGTTGCGCGAGCTGGGGGGCGGATCGATGATGATAAGAGGCCTGAGGGGCTAATAGTTTTCCTTAGATATTCTACCTACGGGCGGGATTCTTCGGATAAATGAAATCTCCCTTGGGATGGCTCTGAGATCTGCTGTTTCTTTCTTGTTTTCTTTGTTCGTCTTATTCTGTTTTCTTTGCCTTTGCTTTGTGTTATTCTGTTCTTGCTTGGGCGTTTCTTCTTGCTGAGTGAAGGAAGGGGAGGAACAATGGCGGCGTAGTTAGATAAAACCAGCAATAACACAATACAAATCTTTCCACTTCCAAATACCCATCATCAATAAATTTTTCCAGTTGATCTGTCCAGGATTCCCGCCCACGAACTGCTCCAACCCAATGAGCTTCTTTTTACACCCAACTCTCTGACTTGCTCTTTTTCCTTTTGATTGCCTACAAATTCAGCACGTCGTCACCAGTAAGAGGAAGCCGATGACCCTCCATCCCAAGCAGCAGCCCCTTCTCCTGTCTCGTCCCCGCATACTCATCAAACAAATTCAACAGTCACCCTTCTGTACCATTCCGTTCCCCGTAAATATTGTTTGATCTTAGTGGTCCACTACCTCCTCCATCATGCCGTACATTGCATGGAAGTAGCACAAGCTCGAAATTTAGCAAATTTTCAACACAAATCTATCATTCTATAAGTCTATGAGAAATCCATATTCTATGCCTGAGCACGAGTCTCAAATTCTGCACTGAACGGATAATCGACATATCCCTCTCTTGACCTGGGTCTATAGAATCTCGCCCGATCGTACTGTGTAATCTTTACGTCCTCTCGGATCCTAAAAACCAAATCAGGATTTGGGATAAAAAAGCGCCCAAACGCAACACAGACGTTCAAATCAGCATGCTTTCTCTCCATCCACATATTGACATCGTCAGGTTTGAAGCCGCCCGCGAGAATAATCGGCCTCACATTCCCCCACGCTTGAACCAAGGCATCGGAACTCTCATCGTCCCTCCCCTCGATATCCCCAATCCCACTAATTCTCGGCTCAACCAAATGAAGATACGCAAGATCCAAACCTCTGAGTTCACGAATAAGATGCGCAAACTGTGGAATCGGATCTATCATTCTCATACCTTGAAATGGTGAAAAAGGACTCAATCGAATCCCCGTCCTCTCAGCACCAACAGTCCCCGAAACAGCCTTTGCAACTTCCAAAGCAAAGCGAGAACGATTTTCAATGCTCCCTCCCCATCTATCAGTGCGTTTATTACAAGTATCTTGGATGAATTGATCAACAAGATATCCATTCGCGCCGTGAATCTCAACGCCGTCAAAGCCAGCTTCGATTGCATTCTGAGCTGCACGAGCGAAATCTACAATGATGAGCTGGATGTCTCCTTCCGTCATCTCCATCGGCACGGGCGAAGTATCGTTCACAGCAACAGCGCTACTTGATAAGAATCTCTCGCCTTTCGCTTTGAGGATGTCCGGATCGGCTGTCCGTCCTAATGCCCAGAGCTGACAGAAGATAAAACTACCCTTCTCATGAACGGCTTTGGTAATCTCTTTCCAAGCCGCGATTTGTGGTTGAGACCAGATGCCCGGAGTGCTGGGTGCGCCGCAGGAGCGAGGGGAGATGTACGTCGCTTCGCTGATTAGGAGGGTGCCGGGGATGCAGGCACGTTGGGAGTAGAATTCTTTGACGAAATCGAGTTGGATGTTTTCGTCGTCGGATTTGAATCGAGTCATTGGGGCCATGACGATGCGGTGGTTGAGATTGATGCTGCCGATTTTGAGCGGTTGGAAGATTTTGGGGGTGTTGGTGTGCGCCATGCTTGTGGGTTGATGGTTGTTGGCCGTGAATGTGTAGGTATCAGTGCTCAGTGGGATAAGGTATTGATTAGCCTTGATAGGAAATTGAGAATGCCTTTTGTAATTTTCATGCTGGGACTTATCTTTAGATGTAAGTCAAGCTCATAGGAGTTTATGTAGTCGGCACTTGTTTGGTCATCGTTGCTGCAGGTTTGTCAGCTCTGATACGACGCTGAACTCGTGCTACTTGAAACACGTTTACTCGCCCATCATTGTTCTTCAGAAGCTAGAAGACAATGGGGAGATATGTAAAGATATTGGATCAGAAGCTAGCTTCGTCTAATGTGATTCCAAAAAAAGAAGGCACTATCATGTTATCAAGTGTCGCATACCTCTGCCAGTTTCTACCTCTCCTCCAGAGACATACAAATCCAGCTCCGCGCCCAACCCAAAACTGCTATCCAAAGGCCAAAATGCACGCCGCACCCAATTATATACTTCGCCTTCCTCAAATCTTGAGCCAAAAATCCATCAAATCAAACACACACTTGTTGTCTCCCACGACATTTGTCTGTGTAATTGCAAAACCTCACCATTCATAACCCCATGCACATACGCATCACCAACAACATAGGACACATCCCTATGCGTCTCATGACAAGACCTCTCTCTTTCAGGCGCCTTCGCATCCCTCCCAGCCGAGATATATGTCGTCTGATCTGCCGACGCAGCACTCAAATTCTCGATCTTCTCACCAGTACAAGTCACCGATCGATCAGCTCGGCGAAGTATAAAAGGCACCTGGCTACCGTGGGGGATAAAGGCACGATCTCCAGTTTCAATATTTCTCGGGCCAATGCCAATATACCCAGCTCTAGTGACGAAGAAGCGCCTTCCTTCGGAGGCACATTCGACAGCGTGGTGGAATGCGTTACGCTTTGATATCTCAGGGTTGGGCTGGTTGCTTTCTTGCCAGAAGCCGCTGATGATGGAGGTTGTACGTCTGTGGCTATAATCTGCAGAACGAAGTTGAGCGAAAGCTGATGATCCGTCTTCGGTTGCTTTGCGGAAGCCTTTCTTGACGGCGCTGTTATCGAACATGGAAGTGCTCGCTCCTGTTTTCACAAATTCAAGATCGCCGCAGATGGTACGCCAAAAGGCATCTCCGAGCGAACCTCCTCCAATATAAGAAGCTTGTTCGAAACTTGGTCGGGTGTCGATATATTGAGTGCAGAGATTGACCCAGTCTGAAATCACAGGTCGCATCCTAGTGATCGTGGTTTCTTTGAGTTCGTCACCAATAGCCAGGACTTCATCGAGATAGGTCGCTTCAATTTTCAAAATACGCTGCTTGTGAAGCTCGACCAAGCCATGGCTGCCGCCAGCACTGTACCATCGAAGGTTGAAGAGTCTCGCATCTTCGTTCGTAGTTGGTGGATGATTCCAATCAATGACCCAAGAAGGGTTTGAATCACAGCATTCGCTTGTTCGCAAAGTCCCCGCAAGAACAGACAATGAACCAAAACTCGACAACAGGTTTTTTGTCGTCTCAAATGACACCTCTATAGCCTCGGCATGATAGTTCGGCTTGATTTTCGTCTCATTCTTGCGCCAGAACTGCACAAGACCGAGCAAGGCGAAGACTTTATCTCTCTCATCAGACGCAGACCTCGATCTGAACTTGCGAAGAAGGGAGAGTAAATCAACTGGTTCAGCTTGCTTCCAGTCTTCTCTGGTGGTTTCAATCTCGAGTATCATGCGCGAGAATCGCGCTAGTGACTGCTCTTTGAGGTATGGGTACGCGGAATCGGCGTTAGCTCCCAGACGAACCTTTTCATACTGAAAAGCAGCCTTCGCGAAGATCTTCCAAGGCGCGGATAGCTTCCCATAACGAACCGTCGCCTTTTGTGCAACTACGACCTCTTGCACCACCCAAGCCCGTGTCCACTATGGTCACATAAAGTCAGTCAGATATCTTGACCCCCAGATCATCATTACTGACCCATCGTGGCCGCATGAGAGCATCAAATCCCCTCAAAATCGGCCCTGACTTGTGGAGATGGCGAAGTTCCTGGATATCAGAAGCCTCGACCCCACGAACAAGAGTACTCAAGACATAAAATGCTCCAAAAATATCAACACTCTCCTCATCAGCCCCAACATTTCTTCTTTCCTCAACCTCCTTGGAAACATAAGCCGTCAACTTTGGCGAATCCCTCTCATCGCCAAACCACCGATAAACCAGGCCCCCGTCGTCTCGACTCAGCATCGGCAACACCATCTCGCCTAGGTGATCTTTCGAGTCTGCCTCACCGAGCCAAATCACAACCTCAGTACTACCAGCGTAGATATCACGCATGATTCCCACCTGACTTGTTCGCTCATCTTTATTCTTTTGGTTGATACAAATCGAATCGACCCAGATTCTGACATTATCGCGTTCGCCCCGCAGCTGTCTCAACGCGCCGTACAGATTCCGACTTACTTCGACCGGGACTTTATTGCAAAAGATTGGGCGAGAGGCCTCATCGTCCTCGCCGGTTTTCCAGGAGTAAGAAAGAGCTTTATAGGGGCCTGTGTCATTCAGGAGAGCCTCGCGGAGGTCGCATTTCACAGGGTCAGTCCAGGCGCCTGGAAGAATGGTGAGAATTCTGATGGTGTTAGATCGCTCGCCGGCAAGAATATTACTATAGAGAGAGCGGCTCTTGCTTCGACGGAACCAACCCATTTTGCCCTTTTAACTTGGGTATTGATTTGAGATGGCATTATTGCGGGAGGTGTTGTTGAGGCAGATCATCGGACTTTGTGTTTGGATTAGTAATCCACTGCGGTGTAATATAAATAGTCCATCTTGTTCTCCATGATCTGGAGGAGGGACGAGGGATATGTAACGGTCAAGTTTCATGAGGATAGTCTTTATAGTTGGATACCACGAGTGTAAGTTTTTTTTGTTTTCATATTTTGTAATTGCATTGTCATATTTGTCATCTTTTCATTTGTCTCACTCAATGTCATGTTTACAAGCACAAAATGAGTATGGAAACCAATCGCAAAAACAATCTTAAATTATAATGACCCTCGCTTGGTTTGTTTTGCTCATGGAAAAAAATAATATTGATTTCCACCGGAAATTTTATTAAAATCAGGCATCCGAGTTAAGAACGAAAGTGAAGGTGGTTTAAGGAGGCACAGTTCGTGAACCCAACCAACCAAAGGTTGAGCCAATGTCGTGGCTTGCAGTAGACCCGTGATCGCGCGAGACGTACGCGTAGCACTGTTTAAAGAGATGACTTTCCCCCCCATTCTCAAAACCCGAAGCCGAATATTATTCCAGTCTCAATTTGCCGATGAAATAGTAACATAGAACGAAAACTATTTTGTGTGTATCACCAAGCTTCTTCAAGAACTCTTGCAGTCACTAGGAACTGACTTTCCCTATCCTGCACAGTAAACAAAAAACCACATTCAACACCAGATAATAAACCAAACCCAGAACACATCACACCAACGACTCCAAAACCCCAAAAAATCAAAAAATGTCACAGCCACTCTCCTCCCACACCGGCCTCACCATTGCCACCCACATCTTCAGCACCATCCTCCTCGGCTTTGGCATCAACAGCATCATCCGACCGCGCGCCGCCTTTGAACTCCTCGAACTTCCCCTCCCGATTGAAGAATCCGCTCGTGCTACCGTGGATAGCTTGATGGTTTTGTATGGTGCCAAGGAGCTTTTTCAGGCCGTTGCTCTCTATGTCGTGGGCAGGACGGGGAATAGGAAGATGTTGGGTTTGACGGTTATGACTGCTTGTGCGGGGGCGTTTGTGGATGGGTTGGTGGTTAGGAATCAGACGTGAGTTCTCTCTTTTTCACCAGATTTTGATTCTGAGGGGAAGGGGATTGATTATTTTGTTGTGTTTATTGGTGTTGGAAAGGGATGATTTTGGACTGACAATGATGCATTTTCATAGTGGAACTGGAGAGTGGAATCATTGGGGATATGGAAGTGTGTTCATGGTCGTTGGAGCCCTTTTGACTGGTATCTTGGATTAGGACAGCCTGAAATGGCGTTGGTTGAGGAATTAAGGAGTTTGTGGTGTAACCGTTTCTTCGAAGTTGCGGAATAATCAGTTCTCCTGTTCTTGTTTCCACACGAACCTCTTTGATTGATCAAGAGGGACCACCTCGAGCCTGATGTGGGCGGTAAGATTTGGTATACTCATTTTCCCCTTGCAAGTGATCGTATAGGCGGAAAAGAAATTTGTGCTAAAAGCGCAAAATCTTGAAAGATAACTTCAATTCAGACAGCAGTCTTATCCATCGTTCCCTTCAAACTGAAAGTCTCCCACCTCATACCATCCCCACCATCTTTATCTTTCCACTCCTCCTCCCTAATCCTAGCCACAGAACTCCATCCTCTGATCAATGCCCTCCAATAACAAGCTTCTGATGCTGGTGAAAGATACCCCGAAGTAACAAACAACTCCCGTTGCCTCTTTGCAATTCCTCGTGCTTCATCTTGATGGTTTTCGAGATACATGATCGTCTCTTCAAGATCCTGCCACCTGGGGTCGACGAAGACGATATTTGCTTCCGAAGCGGGGTACGAGCGTGGCCAACGCGTTTTAGTATCCAGCCTCTGGTTGTAGGTGGAGGAGGAGGAAAGGCCTAATGATGTGGAGAAGAGAGGTTTCATGAGGTGAGAGTTGTGGAGGAGGAAGTTGGGAGGTGGAGTCAAAACAACAGACTCGCACGCTTGATGGAAAGGCAAACGGCCAGAATATGTCAATCCCTGCTGTCTTTTAGCATACGACAACAGACGAGTCTCCATGCAAGTATCTTACCTCTGTATAGATGATGTACCTGTACTTGCAGAAATCATGGATTGCAATTGAATTGTTGGCAGTCATCCCATTGTTCTCCCATTTCATCTCCTCAACGTCAGCCCAAGCCTTCCCTTTCGTTGTCCGAAGCAGTTTTGGGCGTAGTTCCGTATTCATGATTGAATTAAAGTTTACAGATCCTCTCCACACTGCCTTGTTGGACTTCTTGTCCCATGGTGTGTTCCTCTCCACTCGCTCGATGTTCGAGAGCGCTTGATCAATGGTGCCAATGAACGACTTGGGCCAGGACCAGAAGCTAAAATGAGGTATTATCCATGCCTCTCCCTTGTCATTGGGAAGGCTGGAACGGGAAAAGGACCAGGCGTAGTCTCGAGGAGTGTCAAGGACAGAAAGTGTAAAGGTTGTATCTGGGAGAGGAGTAGGGGAGGTGTGGATTGCTCGTTGAATTTGGCTAAGAGCTGCATCTCGTTCCTGTGAAATATTAGGAATTTATTTGAGTTCTAACGAGAATAGAACCTACATAGATCATATCTTGGGACCTTCGCTCACTGACGGATATGATGAAGAGCTGTCCACCCGAGACGTCAGTACCAAATACCTGTGTCGGACACAGTGATTCTTACCTTTCCATTCTTTATCTTGCAATGTGTTTGGCCCGTATATTCATCCACTGACCTATTGAACTGGAATGGACCCGCTGCAACAGCATCGTCCACTTCCTTCGTTAGGAGCGGAAATGCTACTTGACATTGCCGCTCGTTGAGCAGAAGACTTTCATGGCCCTTTCCTTCTTGAAAAATTTGCAACGAGCCTTCAGAGCCATCAAAAGGTCCTGTTGGACCTGAAAAGAAGTGAGAGAAATGATATAAATTGTAGAAAGCAGCGAGAGTGAAGACCACAACGGCGAAACGACCTGCGATATTAGGACCGCGAAACATGTCGCACACCTCGCGGCATCGCCATTGTAAAAATAAAGTTGAAGAAGAAAAATGGAGTGTTTGTCAAAAATATGTTAATAACACGTTGTCGTGAGCAGACGGAGGCTTCTGTCCGAAATACCCGCTTGGGATAGATTAAAGAAATCGGGGACCCGGCGAAGACGAACATGCAGGTATATTACAAGTGAGAACCGCAGTCTCCGCAAGTTTCGCCGTGGGGATCCAATCAACACATAATTTTTGGGCGGCAGGATCTTTTCCAGCTGGACTGAGAGGTTAAGAGTTCTGCGACAATTCTATCGCAGAGAGGAATCTGATGGAGATGGGTATATGTGTCGGCTAAATGGCAAAATGCTTGGCGTCGTCGACTCTCGACTTGTGCAAAATGTGTTGAGTATCTCGGAGATAATGTCAAATTTCATATTTTTAAAGGCGTTTTATAAACTGTGAAGTGTGTTTACATCTTTTACTTAGCTCTACTCTTGTTCAAGGACTTTTCGAGAAATATTTGTAGGGTTTCCACACGTGACGAAGAAGCAGGGGTCAGCTGAAGTGTCAGGCACTACCTTCCTACGTGTTTACATCTTTTACTTAGCTCTACTCTTGTTCAAGGACTTTTCGAGAAATATTTGTAGGGTTTCCACACGTGACGAAGAAGCAGGAGTCAGCTGAAGTGTCAGGCACTACCTTCCTACCTAGGTAGGTTCAACTTTAGATATCTCCTTCTCTGTCCTACAACTCCTTCTACACTCACACGCAAGACTAGAATGAATAGGACTGCTGAACTCGGAAGCTTTTGCCCTTCTCTCAGCGTGGATATTGAACTCCATCCCGCCTCCCCTGGCGGTCCGTTTCTCCCCAAGCATCAATAATCGATGCCATTGTTGGGCTCATCGATATGTGGAAGATACCAAAGCGGACGAGGAAGGAAAATCGGGCGCCGATCAAACCTCCTGACAACCAGCCGCCTATCAAAAATTCATCCCACAACACTGGAAGTTTTCAGGAAACGCCGAGGACCGATACTCAATATGAGCCACGAAACCCTCTTCAAACGACGATATCGGAAGTCCAGTCCAATTCCGAGTGGCTTCGAAAGATTCCGGAATGTCCTCTAGATTCTGAATTCTTTTGTCCAACATTTCTGACCGAAGATACGAGGCGGGCTATTGAATTGAACACGGATACGGTATATCGGGAGCTGAAGCCATGGCAAACACGTTTGCTAATGCTTCAGTCTGGTGACGTCGGCTCTCCTGTAATATGTTCTCTACTTGAAGTCGATGTGATTGATGGCCGTGGATTTGGCATTTCTGGGACGTCCGAGATTACGAATTATGAAGCGCTCTCATATGCCTGGGTTGATCCAACCCCGGTCTGCTCAGTCACCGGCAATGGAATTCTCGTAGGCATTGCATTAGAATTGGCTACTGCTCTTCAATACTTGAGGTCGACAACAACGGATAGATATATCTGGTGTGACGCAATCTGTCTATATGTTGATCAACATGAAGCGGAATACCACCAGAACTTGAGGTTTGGGTCTCTCTTTCCCAAGGCGTTTCGTTTTGCGCCAATTTCAAGTAGTGATCTATTCAGCCTCTCTGAATATTCTACACATTCTCAAACTGATTCTCTCACTACTTACTCGCGCTTCATTTCATCATGGCTGCCCTTACGAGCAAGAAATTTATTCTATATACACTTCCTCCACTAAACCGGGTGCCTTCCAAAAGTAAAACCATCTTTCCTTCTTAAATCGACCGACCGGACACGTAACTCTCTAGTATTCAAAAAGGTGCATGCCTACAGCTCTTCCTTCTAGTTCCGGGGGTAAATCTAGGGCAGAAAGAGATATAGCAGCGAAAGCCCGACAGTACAAGTAAATTCCTCGCTCGATATGAAAAAATCCGACTTATGAATCTAGACTGGGAAAACTCTCTTGCGAATAATGATAATAAAACTAACGATAATCTGCTATCTCGCGAGGAGCTTTTTCGAAGCCCTCCGCGTCCAGCGATCTCACGAAATTCCTCGAGAACCGAGCTGAATACTCAGCATCTGTGTTAGCTAGTGGTCAAACTGGATAGAACGTAATTCGACGGATTGAAATCAGGATTATGTGATAGTCCAGGTAAGCACTTCGACTGTGATTAATACAAAGAAGCGACCTGCTAATAATGCTCAGATCAGCCAATAGTTCTCAATGATGAGTCAGAGGAGAAAAGTACAGAGGATCAAACGGAAGGTGACTTTGAGGCGGGCTATACTGACCGGGATGGGAGTCCACAAAGCACCTTCGAAACCTCTGATCTTAACTCTGACCGATAAAATCTACTGGTATATCCGGCTCGTGTTCTAATGGGGGGAGGGTCGCTCTATCTACGAGCACAATTAAAGCTCGATTCTTTCCCCATTGTCTAAATCACTGCCAGATCACAGCAACAAACGTGCTAATAACATTACTGCGGAGCCAGGCCACTCCCTGACCTCGCTGCTCAATAGCAGCCATGGATGGACAGATGACATCATGGCTGAATTAGAGGCAGAAGTAGGACTGGCTTTGATGGAGGTGGATTTATTGCCAACCAGCGCATTAAGCCCTCCACGTCTCTTGGTTAACCCACTATAGTACGAAACCAATACTCGAGAAAACACCGAAACTACTGGCATCAGGCTAAAAGAGTTACAAGACGCCTCTCTGCATGCTACAGGTTTTCCAAGGCAAAAAATGTTATTGTCTCGACAACTCAGGAAACCTCACCGAGATCCTTTCTCACACGTAATTCCGCGGACATAATTCACTAATAGCTAGCCACGTTGTTATAAGGCGTTTCTTCCATTGGCCAGCTCGCAATGTAGTCAGGGCTTTCAATAGTGGTCGAGCCCTGAGATAACGAAGTCCTGCAGCGGTACGGATATTCTCCCTGTGCATTATTCGCTACAAGACAATGACGCCTCCTCGAAAGACATCATATTTGGACAGCCATGCAGGATTGTGTCTATTCTTTGCCAGGCTAGTTCAGCTGTAGGGCTGCCTGTTAACAGACTGTGTCGGTTAAATAACCCTCATAAGGAAATCAGTTGCCCGGCTTAGTGCATTGGCTATATGCAGCAAAATATATTCTACCGAAAAAGTGTCGACAGCAGCATCTGTATCTGATATGTGTAGCGATTTCGATAGATTTCAGCTTTACGCTGGCGCAATGGGTAGCAAAAGGCCCCACGCCGGCGATTTTGGCTGAATCAAAACTAACCAATTAGGTATAAGGGGTTGCTAGAGGTCGATTTACCTGTTCGGGGATGCCGTCGGTATGTCAGAACTTAAACGCAAAGAGGGGAGAACTGCGACAGTTGAAACTAAAATCAAACATATAAATATCTGATAATGTCTGGCTCCAAGAACCTTCACTTGCTCATGATCGTCTTCCTCGCCTCGGAGGAGTGTTTACCAAATCCTGCCCAACCAGAAAAATCCCCTACCGTTCATCAGCTCAAAATGGTCCTCAAAATTGGTATTGATCAAATTCCCAGAAAACCTTGGAAATGCTTCTTTAATGACGAGGGATGGGTGTCCATGTGAGTCTTGAAGCCTCCTCTTAAACTCGCGTACTGCGGAACTCCCAGGGCTACCAGGTTTTCCATGCCTTTGCCTCGTTGCGTGGCAACACTAAGTCAACTGCGATTAAAATGCTAATTCGGACATTTATACTAGGGACTACGCCAATAGCATTCCACCACAAGACACCACGAAAAGGTCGTTTGCGAAGAGTGAATTCGTGTATGGATTCAACGACTTTGTGATTGTCGAGTGCACCCCCGAAATGGCATATCAAATTCATGGTATGCAAGAGAAAGACGTGGTATGTTCAATTTGATGGAAACAAAATTCCCTGTTGGGTATTTCTCAAGAGTCGAGATATTCTTTCAGCGTTCAACACTTTAATCCTTGCGATTTACCCCCGATCTATTCCCTCGATGTCCCTAAACTGACTCTCTCTGCTATTGTTAAGGAACTTCCCCCCGAGCACCCACGGGCTTGGAGGGATAAAACACCTGCTCCACCACCAACTGCTCCTGGTGTAATCCAACCTCCCTGGTTTCCAGGAAAGTACAACAAACACAAGTCTGGCTACAAAACGATGGCTTATGGATGGGGAATGAAAGATGATATCCTCGATTTGAACAGCAAAGTGAACGAGTACCTTGACGTCGAGGGCCCACCTCCAGGAGACATGTCAGGCGATCCCTTCATCAGGTACATAGCTCTCCCTATCCCGAAAGGACTCAAGGAAATCGACACCTTCTGGATTGACCTAAACAAGGGTGTGCGTGCGCTTTATTTCCCTGTCCGCTTCGTGTACAATGATGACTATCCTGGAGATGCTGCCTATGCGAAGATTAGCTTCGTGGATGAGGGATCCCGAAAATTGATCGACGCCGCAGAACTCATGGCGATCAACACGGTCGGTAAAGCGCTGTGGGACATAGGCATTGAGCTTGATGAGACTACCCGCAAAAACACCTCCACCGCTCCTCTGCCTGAGACCAAACATATTGGTGCATACAGCTTCGACAGCAGCATTATTGTGAACATCCCCCAATTTATTGAGTCCACCTATCTAGTCGCCACAAATCAGAAGGCTGCTCCCCATGACTCGATCTATCTCGCAAAGAGCGCGGACATCAAAGCAACTCGGAGTACTTACTCTGAAGCGTGGAAATTTCCCCAGCAGTACCTTAGATGGGAACAGACTCAAATCTTGTCCAGGAGCTACTCAGCGGAATTGTCGAGAAATGAGCAAGTTAATATGCCGGAGACTCAATCGTCCGATCTGGGCGCAGGAGCTGAATTCGGGCTCAATGTTTTGGTTATGGCTTCGTCCTTGATTCCATAGTCAGTATCGTCGATCAACTTACTTGATGTGAGCTTACGAAGTGAATAGTATTGGCCCCCTTGTTGCCACTTTGGGATCCGAAGCTATCGAAAAATTGAAGAATGTTAAGGTTGATAGTCCTCCAGAAGATATATCTGCATCGGGAATATCGGTGAGGGCCTGGAATTCAGCTCCGGGGGAGGTGAAAGAAGCTTTTGTGCAGAGATTGGCTAAGGATCTTGGTCGGGTCGCGAAAGTTCTGAAGAAAATATAGTTTCTGCAGACTTTTTACATATAAGTATAGCCCTATCAGAGCATATAAAAATTGGAGTAATTTATAAACTATGTTACTCTAATAGATAAACTATATTCCCTCTTATATAATTATTAAATTGTATTAATTATAATATAAAAGAACGACTTGAAAAAGAAGAGTAACATAGAGGAAGCAATATTTTGCTAAGATTATCATCTTGTTTAATCTCCGGATCTCTATCTTAATTCTTTTCCATTTTTTTACCTTGTTTTCTCGCTCTCTCTCTCCTCTTCTTCGTCTGTAACAATGGGCACTGTCCATTTGAAGTGCTGGTATCGAAACTCATGTGATCAGACCCGGTGGGGATTCGGGGGTAACAGTAAGGCAAACAGTAAGGCAACTCTATAGTATATTATCACTATTGATATTAGGGTGTATCTGGTTATAAAGGAGATTCAAAAAGGTTACAACGGAAGGAATTCGCGAGACAAGATTTTATTTTAGGAATGCTTAGTCTGGGTTTACGACTAACGACAATACACCTTAGCGGGATGACTCGCAGTGCTCTCTCGTTGGGACAATGCACTCTGCATCAATCAGGGAGATCTGGCCGAGAAGGCTCACCAGGTTAAAAACATGCTTCGCATTTTCGAAAAGGCAGACGTTGTGATCGCTTGGCTCGGTCAACCTTACTCTTCTTCTGGACGGCTGTTCGATGCCCTTCGACTTGTGGACAGCAAGAACTATCGAACTTCGGCGCAAGAGCACGACGGACGTTCTTTGAAAGCAGTTGAAGATCTTACTGTTGCGCTCAAGACTCATCTAGGAAGCGCGTGGTTTGTCCGCACGTGGGTGAGGCAAGAGACATTTGCTGCAAAGAAGTTGATGACTCGGTTTGGACCGTATCAAATAGATTTTGAGGCTTTTCTTGATAACATATATCGCTTGTAAAGGGTTTGCAATTCTGTACAAACCTCCAAACCTCAGGTTACCATACCACAAACTCTTCAGGTATATCAGAGAGAGTACCAGCACTGTGCAACAGACCGACCCAATTTCGAAATGAAGACGGTTCTTCCATCTTACACACAGCATTGGACAGATATCCTTGACTCAGGTCGCCTGTTCAAGGTTTCTGACGAACGAGACAGAATATATGGTGCTTTAGGTCTTTTGACAAGTGCTTCAGTCAAGTTCTTGGCTCGCCTACCAGCAGATCTGGAATTGTTGACAGCGAGCTTCCCAATCAACTACGACAAACAAGTCTCTGAAATCTTCCAGGATGTCACGAAATTTCTCATCAACACGACCGGAAACAGAGAGATTCTAGATGTGTTCAGAGATCGGAGACTCATGGGAGTCAGTAATTTACCTTTCTGGGCAACTGACTGGAGTCAAGAAAGAAAAGAGTTTTGCCGTTTTCATGGCAAACACGATCAGTCAAGAGGTCGATGGGTAGAATCACCGAAGCAGAATTATACGGATGTCGGTAGATTACGGCTGACTGGTCTGCAAGTAGCAAGCTGACTGATCTATCTTGATGCCAAAAAGGAAATTTCCCACCCACGAGATCGGTTTGCGCCCAAATATTGGAGATCTGTCACACTTCAGGATATAATGAAAGGGCCAAGTCGTCGCAGCTACAGCGGCCTAGCGACCGAGATTCTCAGCCCCATATATTCTTTCATTTTCACACATGCCGAAGAAACCGAAACTGCGTTTGAGTTGAAAAATACTGCAGTGAAGACAGACGATGTTGACCTAGAGTTGACAAGTTTCTTGGCGGGCAGCAACTATTTGTTTGGCTATGTCGAAAACCTCGCTGATAATGCCTCTTTCAACCCGGGAGATTTACATCTCCTGGTTCCTCGAGTCGCGTCGCTTGACGATATCGTTGGCTCCTTTTATGGAAGCAAGTGCCTCCATCCGCTTCGCCCTATGCAGAACGCCTCATCGGAATATCAATATCTTGGGCCTATTGCTGAGATTGCTTGTGGTCAAGAATACGCCTTGAAATATGCAGCCAAAAGCAAATTAGGTTTCAAGTCGATCCTTAAAAGTCAAGTCTCTCAGAACTCGCTGGTACAGGAAAAGTTTATCCTTGTCTAATGGGCACGCCCGAGGATTTTGGATGTCAAATTGTTTTCGCAGAGAGTAAGTTGGAAAAACTGCACAACTCTCTACAATCCCACTTCAACGAGTGCTGAAGTAATGTCAATGCTAAAATAGGTAGTCTAAATATTACAATAAGTCGTCATCTGCAAATATTGACATTGTCATGACCACGATCATATACAGTCCCAGGTAGAGTACACCGTCAAGGTAGGTCAATCTGTATTGCGGCGCCAACCGCAGCAAATATTGCAAGGTCCATCTTATTTTTAACTGCCACGATTACGGCGGTGATATCCAATGGCGTACAGCCTATAAATGGAACAAGAACAAATCCAATAAATGGCTTGTTCATATGAGTTCCTTCCGCAACCGCATCGAGATTTTTGACGATGCTCTATACACAAATGGCAGTTAAAGCGGGTGCTAATACAAAGGTGATGCCAGCAGCCCAAGTGCCCAGAATGTGCTCCTCATCTTCATCTTCCTCCTCGATTTCAAAACCTTCATAGTCAAATAGATCAGCATGAGTTTGGAGCTGGAACGTAAGATAAGCCGTGTAGACCAGCAGGAGGACAATCGCTGAGCCGTGAGACAGGGTCGTGATATCATAACTCTGTTGACCGGATTGTGAGGCAATGAAGACGGCTATAGTTGGGACAGTTACAGAGCTCAACACAACAAGCATGACAGTGACCATGGTCCTGTATAAAGTCCCACTGAATTCCTGTTCTCGGTTCCACAAACCGCCGACAAAGAAGCAGCAACCGAGGCAGAAGAGGATATTGTATAGGACGCTGCCGAGAGGAGTAGCCTGCAAGAATTTAAATTCGTTGTATGTCAGTGTCACGATGCCTACCTCGTGAAAGTATTAGTCGGTCTATCGCTGTTTGAGAACATGGGTCTACTGTCTAATTACTACTATCTCTACGGCATTTCCGAAAATCGCATTGAGCAAGCCGCCCACCCGCTGTCCACAATACAATGACAGTTCCTCGAGGCTGAAATCGATCAAAGACGCAAGCGAGATGAGAGCAAATGGCAAGAATGCCAATTATAGGAGTTTGATTTCTTCCTTGACAGGTTCTTTCGAAACCTTGGGTCTGCAACTATTTTTGTGACCAGGTGGTTAGCCGGTCTGAAGGAGTCCAGGAGATACTGTGGAATAGAGGTGATATGTGGTAGTGGTCGTTTGGCTTGAATACGTACCCATTTTTGCTCGTTTTGGTATCCTTACCAGGGCTAAATTAAAGAATAGAATATGGTCGAACAATCACAATTCACGTCGCCAAAGACAGAGAATGTGTAGTTGAAGACGCTATGGAGAAAGCAATATTTATTGTTGGGGTCTCGGCCCTTAGAAGTTGAGGAGATCAGAGCCTCAGCTGTAAGCGTGCAGTCACACTGCTGTATTAGTCATATTATCACGTGCACCAACCAGTTAAATGAACAGTTGCTTCTCTGAAATTTGCTGAATGAGTTCTCACATGGTTGATTACACCAAGTGTCGCTAACTTTTGAATGTGAAAGTTTTAAAGGAAGCTGGTTCTGTCGCGGACAACACAAAAGTAATTATAGCCTGTTCCATGTCAGACCAAACATGTGACATGACACCCACACGGCATCTTGTATCACTGTATTAGGAGCAGTCTTTACTAGCTATAATGGCCCATAGTGCCTGAGGATAGCTGAGGGTGATGAGCGCTTGAGTAGAAGCTGCGAGGTTACCAACCGATCTTGGGACAAAGAAAAGAAGAGTTATGTTCAGCTACCACAAAAGACATCGGAATACCAAGCTGGCCGAATATCTCCAAACAATACATATCTACCAATCCATCTACAACTTACTCGCCCCCTCTGACTGCGGCACCTTGACAACAACCTTCCCCCAAGTACCTCTACTCCCCAGGCTCTCCAACGCCTCCGGTACACTCTCCAAACCTACAAACTCTTTATCCGTAAACACTGTCCCCCTGAACTTCTTCTCTCTGATCAACTTGAAAATCCCGTCCCAAACCACATCGATCGTCTCCTTCTCATGTACCGAATACGCACCCCAGTGCAATCCTACAATACTAATATTCTTCAACAACACCTTGTTGAGGGCCAACTTTTCAATACTCCCTGCGGCAAATCCAATCACCAATATCCTTCCATTCCACCGAATACACTTTGTCGATTTATCAACCAAGCCGACCGGGTCATATACAATATCAACACCTCGTCCGGAGGGGGTCAATTTCTTGACTTGATCAGGCCAATTGGCATCATTGTAATTGACGCCATGATCTGCACCGAAGGATTTCGCCACGTCGAGTTTATGCTGCGTGCCTGCCGTAGCGATAACAGTAGCACCGAATGCCTTTGCAATCTGCACAGCTGCTAATCCAACGCCTCCAGCAGCCGCGTGGACCAAAACCACATCGCCAGATTTAACACCTGCTCTAGTGACTAGTGCTCCATAGCTCGTGGGAGCGGTGACAAACAGGCCCGCGGCATCGAAGAAACTCCAGCCCTCAGGGACAGGTCGTAGGGAGGATTCGAGTGCGCAGACTTTTGTGGCGTATCCGCCTTGAGCGGCACCGAAGACGCGGTCACCGGGTTGGAATTTGGATGTTTTGGATGGGGACGAGAGGACTACGCCTGAGAATTCGGAGCCGGATACCCATGGGAGGGGAGGTTGATGTTGGTATTTACCGCGGATTTGGAGGAGGTCGAAGAAATTGGTTGCCGTGGCGTGAATGGCGATTAGGTATTCGTTTGGTTTGGGTGTGGGATCGGGGAGGCTCGTTACGGTGAGATCTTGAGGGCCCTGGGGAGTGACAGATTATTAGCTTGATTCATGGTGTTTGATGGGAGGAGGTGTGAGTTTTGTTTACATTGACATATTCTTTAATTTGGATTCCACGCATTGTGAATAGCTTTGGCGATTGAATGTGAGGGGGAGAGAAAATGTGCGAGATGTAAGATTGAATAGTAGTATATGAAAAGAAAGAAAGAAAGATAATGGGTAAGAGAGGAGTAAGAGAAATGGTTATGAGGAGGTTGAACAGAGCTTCGGATCTAACAATTAATCCACAACCGGCTCGTCGTTCATGGCGGGGAGCCGAGGCTTCTCTGTGACCACCCTGTCGGTCCACTCAAAGAGGTATGCTACCCAGGTACCTACCTACATAAAGCAGCTATTTTCTATGTACCGTTGTATCTGGGGTAGTAAGATTGGCATGTAGAAGTACTGTTTGCTGTATATCCGAGGATGCTCGAATGATCTCAGCCTGAGTGAGTATCGTGGTCTCCCCATTGTTGTAGTCTCCCTATTATTGTTTGATGAATGCAGATAGATGGATGGGGATTTTCGGCGGAGTGCATTATTTGACTCAGGTCCAGGCGGCTTGGCTTTTGGAGAAGGTCGTCGATAACAATGGAAGGCGAGGCCCGTCCAGAGGACTCGTGTACATTCATTATGACATTCACTCTCAAGATAAGTTCAAAAGCAAAGTCAAATAATAATATCAAAGTGAGACAGACTGCCCGAGAACTTTCCCACAAAACAAGCAGCACATTTCCAATCTTTAGGAGATAAAACATCTTTGAATGAATGGAATCAACCGACTTCACCCAATCATAATATCTCATTCTTTGACATTCGACCCCTGTCTCTCCAGGGAACGTCATAAAGTCGCCGCCTCGTCCCTCCATCCCTCCATCCCTCCATCCGTCTTCACTTTAAACGACGAACCACCCACCTTCCCTCCCTTTCGCAAGCAACATCCAACACCGCAACACCTCGCAGACCTTCCACTCCAGACAGCAGCACATACATACATACCTACCATCCTCCGCTTCTCCCCTTCCCAGAGATCACAATCAAAATGGCGTCGGAAGATACTACCAGCGAGGAGCAAGCGCCCAAGTCCCTCACCTTCAAGATCAAGACCTCAGGTGATGGATCGCACAATGTCACCATCAGCGAGGAAGCCAAGGTCCTCGATCTGAAAAACCTCCTAGCTGGAGATGACTACGAGAAGATCCCCGCTGCCCGCCAGCGCTTGATATACTCCGGACGAGTTATGAAAGATGAAGAACCGTTGAAGACATACAAGATCAAGGATGGCAACACCGTACACATGGTCAAGAGCGCGCAAAGCAACGCCGCCCAGAATCCCGTCAACACTGCAACCGCCTCGTCTGGCTCCACGCCCCGCGCTACAGGTGTCCCAACCAACATGGCTGCTGGCACCGCAAACAATCCTCTTGCTGGCCTCACAGGCGCAAGATACGCCGGCCATATGGGACTACCAGGTAGAGACATGTTTGGTGCCGATGGTGGAGTAAGCCTCCATTCCATTCCGTATTTTACTACACATAGAAACACCGTGCTAACAAAATATCACCAGATGGGACCACCTCCAAGCGAAGACGCCATGGCCGCCATGATGGAAGACCCCAACATGCAACAAATGCTCAACGAAGCCCTCAACAACCCCGCCATGATCGAGATGATGATCCAGCAAACACCCGGCCTACAAGACAACGCCCAGACACGCGAGATGCTTCGCTCTCCTGAATTCCGCGAGATGCTCACCAACCCGGCTGCGATACGCCAGGCGGCTGCGATGGGTAGGATGATGAGAGGAGGTGGGGGTGCGAATGCCTTCCCTGCTCCTGGAGTGACGGATAATACCCAAGGTGCTGCGGCTGGTACACCAAATGCGAACCAAGCACCACCAGTTAATCCTTTCGCGATGTTTGGAAACCAACCTGGAGCTGCCAATCCCTTTGCAGGTCTCTTTCCTGTCCCAGGTCAAGGAGCAACACCAACCCAGACACCACCCGCTCAAGGCTCAGCCGGAGGAGCAGGTTCTCCCCCGCGGCTGGCAGCCCCGACCCAGCAGCGAACCCATTCGCATCACTTTTCGGCGGAGCCGGAGCCGGAGGAAACAACGCCGCGGCCGGCGGTGGTAATCCATTCAATATCCCCGGCATGCCACCCATGACACCGGAAATGATGCGTCAAGCCATGCAAATGATGGGCGGTGGCAACGGCCAATTCCCCGATTTCGCGAGTTTGTTCGGTGGTGGGGCTGGTGGTGGTGCGGGAAATCCGCCTGCGCCGGCTGATACGAGACCACCGGAGGAGAGATATGCGGATCAGTTGAGGCAGTTGAATGATATGGGGTTCTTTGACTTTGATAGGAATGTGGAGGCTTTAAGGAGGAGTGGGGGAGTGTACAGGGTGCTATTGAGCAGCTGTTGAGTTGAAAGGAAGGGGATGGGAAGCGAATTTCTTTGAGCAAGCGAGAACTTTTATGACGATGGGTTTTAGATGATTGATGGAACCGGGGAAGTGGGAAACGCATCTTAAATAATGGGCAGGCAGGCAGACGAGCAAGCAAGGCAGGCAGGCATGAAAGCACGAATATGAAAAGTGGAAATGAAAAATCGCGAACGATGAAAAAGATACCTGAGTTAGATAGATATGGTGATGGAATGAGAGAGGGAGAATGAGGAGAGAGAGGAGAGAGATGAGAGAGCGGGGGAAGGGGGAAGTAGAAGGGGAAGCGGAACATGAACATTGAACATGAACATGAACATGAGCGGTTTGATCGTGGTTGTACTGTAATTAAGTAGGTAGATATATCCTACCTAGGTAAGTAAAGCGTTATTAGCGTAGGGCATTCATCATCTTTTTCTCTCTCTCTCCCTCTCCTCTCTCTCTTCTTCTCTTCCTTCACACTTTAGTTCAGTGCTGTTATAGAGTACATAAAAGACGTAAGGTAGGGGAGGTAGGTAGGTACCTTACTCCTTACTCATAGCCTAGCAAGTTAGCAAGCAAGCAATGAATTAATGGGGGAAAAAAAAAAAAAAAAAGAGAAAATAATGAGTAAATAGTAACGTAGAACGGGTGAATGAATCTCATTTTTCCATCCGACCAATACTCTACTAATTCTTGTTATCTTTGGAATTTTAAAAAGGCAAAAATAGGTAAGTCTGAATCAAGAATTGAGACAACTCAGGTCCAAGGCAAAGTTACTAGATTTGAAATTACGGGATCAAGATATAGAAATGTCTTTTAATCTTATATGTTACTATTTTTACTCATATCAGAAGTAGCCGTGAAAAAGGGTAGGAATGCATAAAATAGGACATACAGTTAGCATCGATTCCGGTGTCCTCTTTGTACACTCTCTTAAAGTTCTACACAAGCCACAGTTGATTACCACTAGAGTGATTCCGGTTAGTCGATTCTTTGTCATTACGATATAGCCTGAGGTCCTGAGCTGCCGCCTTCGGCCTAACAAGATTTGGCAATGTTTCCCTTCCACAACAAGGCTGTAAACTGAACAATATCTTTGACCTTTTTTTGGGCCCAATTACTCCCTGGCTTCGCAACCTACTCTCGCTATGGAAGCAGCAGGGCTTGCTGTCGGCGTAGCTGGTCTGGCTGGACTTTTCAGTACCTGTTATCAACTGTTTGAGCTGTTCGAGATGGGGTCAAATCATGGAAAGGACTACGAGAGTTTTCTGTGCAAACTCAGGGTTGAAAAGGTGAGATTCCTCCTGTGGGGAGAAGGCGCTGGTGTCTGGAAACTGGGAGAGCAGGCTCTTGCGACTCAAACACATGAAAACCTTCAAATACCAGTCGTGATGGACACAGTTATTACGATATTCTCCGCAATAAGAGCGGCTTTTATCGAGACGACGATGTTGATAGATCGATACACGCTGCAGCCCACTGAGGCAAACGGATTACTTACAGAATGGAGTGCACAACCAACAGACATTACTGCAGCGGTGGAATCCGGTTACTTGGATTTTCTCTGCAAGATCAAGGCTACTCAAGAAGGAGCAAGATTCTCTCGCAAACTTCGTTGGGCTTTACGGGACAAAAAGCTAGCCGACGACTTGATCTCAACTATTCATGGCTTCAATGATAGTTTAAAGGATATTGTTCCGATAAATGGAAGGAGGCAGCTTCCTATCCAATACTTAGGGAATCCTCAGACCAATTCCTCGCCAACGCCATTAACAAGAACCAATAGGTATGGCCTCTAAGTTGCATTACTAGAAAAGAGTATTTCTGTTTAAGAACAATATGTTGATGCTCCACAGATCACCAGAATCGAGTTCAGTAGCTCAACCACTTACTCCCGACATGCCTAATACGGGGTCTGAATACATGATGGCTGGTGCTGAACAGCGGGGTCCGGAAAATCATCGAGAATATCCACCAAATTGTATCCGAAGGATTACCAGAGAGCTAGAGTCGTTTCAGTGGTAGGCTTTCATTGAGAAGCGACAATCAAGTCGAATAAGAGTTTTTACTAACAAGCACGTAGTCTACAGATCAATTCATTTTCGCTTTCTCCAATGGACGATAGCAATATTGTAAGAATCATTAAAAGATCCTTTATCGTAAAAATTCGTTAACACGTTTAACTGCCAAGACCATTTGTCGTGCCAGCATTGAGGGCCCGGTAAGGTTGACTTCTCACTCCTGGTAATCAAGGTTTTTTTTTTAAGTCCACCGCCCTAACTACGAATACAGGAAAGTACTCCCTATTCTAATGGAATATTCCACTTTATCGTAGCATATCCTCGCGACTTCCCTTTCAAGCCGCCAACCATCAAGTTCTTGACGAAAATCTACCACCTAAACGTGAACTATAACACTGGCGAACTGTGCTTAGAGAAAAACATGAAAGGATCTTGGTCACCAGTGATGACAACATTGGAGTGTAAGTTGCAACACAATTCGATAAATATTTCTAGACTTATAAAGTCGTAGTACTACAACAAATCCAGAATTTGCTAGTTTCACCTAACATAGATGAACCGTTTCTCCTAGATGTGGCTACTTTATTCAAGGGTGACCGTCAGGGGTATGAGAAAGTTGCGAGGTTCTATACTGAGACTCACGCGCAGCCAGTGAAAGAAGGGAGTAAATAAGGTTGAGACGTTAGTGCCATTGTTGCTTCGTAGTAAATCAACACAATAGCCTTTCAGCTTCTCCAAGATAGTCTCATGGACTACTTCTATCGTTATTAGCCCGACCAAACACATTTAGAAGCGGTGTGGTGTTGCCAATCACCCCACAAGTCCAACAGAACTCGTGCTTACAAACAACACATGTTATATGAGAGCAGCCTGCAATCAATTCAATCAGACTATTGCAACTACCATTAGGACACTGTTTAACTTTGCGCTGGTTAAGTTGTGTCATAATCCACTGGGGGACTTCTGATCCATCGCGGCTAGCGTCGATCTCTAGACATGATTTGCCCTCATGCCACCTTTCCTTATGTGTGAAGCACAGATCCTGCCCACATTTCTCACACTTCACAAATCCTTTCGAGCCCTCTGGGAACCAATCGTACGTTCCGCACTGCTCGCAACGGAGGAACTGAGGCAGCAGTGGAAGCGACTTATCTCCAGTGTAGTATAGATGCTTTATGATGTTGTTGTCGATGATTGCATCCACACAAAACGGACATCGGACTTTTTTATTTCCAAATTCGATTTGCGCTCTGATATAGGCTGCAAAACATTCTAAGCACATATCGCAATGACGGGGAGGGCAGGCGGCGCAGATAGGCGTGGAGGGGAACTGATTACGCGTTGACTCCGATAAAACCAGAGAGCAGGTTATGCAGATCACTGTAGTAGCTGATTCTGGGACTGTTGGTTCTTTTGAAGTCTGCGGTTTGTGGTAGATGGTTTTCGAACTCGGCCCTAGTAATTTGATCCGAATTAGCGTAGTAAGAGAGCCGCTAACCCTCCCAATTCCTCGTACATAGATATTATGGCTGGATAGGAATGTTACACAGTCGCATGATCTTGAAAATCAAAATTCAAAAACAACTGGTTTGTCATTGCCGTGTAAGAGGGTGGGATAATCATAAGGGCCTTACCGCCGTCCCCGTCTTCAGCAGGTTCAACTCCCGGCGCCATGCCGTACGTCACGTCAAGAGGACTGTCTTTATCCCTGGCTCTCTTTTCTACTCCTCTACGTTTCGATCCCCATACTTTCCAGAATAGAGTCGCTGGCTGCCGTTGTTTGGACATATATGCGTGTTGCTTGTCGTCCATGCACTAACATCTATCGACGCGGATTCGTTGCCCTGCTGTCCTTTCCACAACGCTTTGCTCAAGGCCTTAGCAAAGTTTCTAAGGTTTATTGGCGAAGGCCAAGGCCGCAAGTGTGTACAGTTGAGATAACCAGGGTTAGGGATCAAGTGCGAGAAAGTGCGGCGGTACTGTAAGGCTAGGGGTGCTATTCTGGATTGTCAAGGCACCTAATAATACCCAGTCATGTGACTCTGCCCAGTGATGCCAGCCACGGCGACATGTGTGCTTGTATAAAATTGCGGACAGTGTACAAGAGGACACCGGAATCGAATCCCACTGTAGGTGTATTACTGTAAGCTTATATATTATAATTATTTCTTCAGTTCCACCTTTCTCAATTTTCCTTTTCCGCATCCAAAAAATAAGATAAAAAGGATTTTTTTATTTGAATTAATCTATAAACCTAGCATCATACTAGGTAGGTGAAACCATCAGGCTGGTTAGGACCAAAGAGAGAAAAACACCGGTTTGTTCCCAAGGGGTATTTTTTTTTGCAAAACTTTCCCCCAATCCATCATAATGCAATGTCGTCTAAAAAAGAGGTAAAGCAAATAAAAAAAGACAACCACCCAGCCGCATTAATAGAACGCCCCCCAACTTGTCTTCATGGTCGTCATGTGCTGATTGTGGAGAATGGTACAAAATAGTTACTGTACAGGGTGAATTGAATCGGAATATGTGCCTGTTGTTGTTTTGGGTGTTGTTCAAAAGTTGTGAACGAGGTGTGGGTAGGCGAAAATAGACGAATGCTACTCTTCAGATATTTTTGGTGTTTGGGGGGGGTTTTTTTCTTTGTGAAGAGAAAGAAAGGAATGCCTATTCGGAGCTGGAAAGATGCGATAGTGAGTCCCCCGATTAAACGAGGTAAACACCAGCGCCGACCAAAGCAATCATGGCCCAATACCCCACGGCCGAACCACCTAGAGCCAAAACCGACGATGGACTAGCTGAAGAAGCATCATCCACACCGCCAGCAGCAGTCGTACCATTTGGCAAAGTACCATTGAGAATAATGGTACTCTTCCCCTCAATGTCCGCGACTTGCACAAGCGACTTGTTGAGCTTGCCGTAATCGCCATCACCGATGATAGCATCCAAGAAGGAAGTGTCGTCATTATCATCACATCCACAAACAGCATACATGGCACATAGACATGTAACTGGCTTTACCTGATCCTCGCCCTCGTCCGAAGTCTGGCGTACTTCAATCTGGTAGAAATTCTCCACGATCGATCGCTTTGTCGGGGCAGTCGCGGTGGCCGTGGCGGATGCGGTGGTTGAGGTGGCGGTCCTGTTGCGACGTGATGTGCGATTGCGGAATGAGTATGGGCTGTGGTATGGGTATGAGTAGGCTCCGTACAACCAAAGGCCTGGGTATGCGAGAAGAGCGACACCGAGGATAGGTGCGGCAACAATTCCCTTGGGTGATCTGCCACCGGAGGCGTATGGTGTCGAAGCTCCTCCTCCGTAGTATTTACCACCTCCATAGTTCTTGGTTACACCTGATCCGCGACTTGTGGCTCCTCCTAGATTGGAACCACCTCCTGTACGTCCGCCACCGCTTGAAAGCAGCATGTTAGTCGCTGACATGAATGATATGATGAGCTTGCGCGTGAACTTGCGTACCCAGATGAAGAACTCGAACTCGAACTACTCGACGAGCCACCACTACTGCTACCACCGCTGGTCTTTCCTCCTCCACCACCTCCTCCGCCTTTACCTCCACCTCCTCCACCGCCGCCTTTGCGCTTCCAGTGATCTGAAGCTTCAGAAGCTGGTTGATCTGGGGCGGAAAGGAAGGCATCGCGTTGCTGGAGCTCAGCGGGCGCGGCTTGTGGATGTGAGAAGGTGAATGATGGAGCGAGCAGAAGTACTGCTGTCTAGAGATAGTAATGGGGATGGTTAGCAACTAATCAATTGATAAATGATGATAACTGAGTGACGCGACGCGACACGGATAAGACGGATTATTTGGGGTTGCAACGTGGACGTGGGGACGGACGACCCAAGAGGCCAGGACCAGGAGATGCAATATGACATACCGAAGCGATTGAAAACCTCATTCTGATGGGTTAAGATTGGTGTTGACCACCAAAGAAAAGTGGACGGACGGGTGTGTAGGAGGATATGAGGAGTTTAGTTCAGTATTTGTATGTAGAAATGTCAAAGATAATGAATCCTTTGTTTGTGCGTCGTTGGATGGTTGTGTTTTGGGGTGGAAATAATAATGGAGAAAAGAGGAAAGAAGGAGATTTAAGGGCGGGCCTGTATGGCTGTATTTATCCAGACCCTTATGACGGACGGGAGCATATTCCATTATTCCACTTCCTCGTTTTGCCTCACAATCAGCCCGTCACCCGCCAAGCAACAGAACACCCTTCTCACCTTCTCTGAACAAACTCCCCTAGTCGACCGAAGTGAAGACAGCAACAACACAAGTGCACCACGGGCCTGTAAGCGGCCAGTCATGGGGAGATCTCATCATTGAAGAATGCACCTATCAAGGGGGCACAGATCGGCCTGCCTGCTCGGTTGGGTTGGGCTATGCCACACACAGCTGCACTGCCTCCGTCATACACACACAAGGGTTGGAAGAATGGAAAGAAAAGCTCAAATCATCAACATCATCATTTCCCTCGCCTTTCGCCTTTCGGCGGCAGCGAGATGATTATTCCAGTCTATGTGTGAGCAGGGTTTCCGGCTTTTCCTGGCTGCTCAATTCTTTCATAACCTGGACATATTCGGTGACGAAAGATCATCGCGACTGAAGATGATGGAGAATATGATGATGGATAGACTTCATCAAAGGCTTCCTTCCTTATTGGATAGATACGATACGTTGATGGTCTTGGGCTGATGAGGCTTCTTTGACAACAAGTCTTTGACTAAAACGATACGAACAGGTCACATCCAATACAATAATGCCACAAAGAAGAAGAAGAGATGGACAAGAACAGCCCCAAGGACAACCCTGAATGCTTATTCCTCACACAATGCAGTAATACTAATACCGAACACCGACATCACATTATAATGATTTACAATTACATATCTTCCAGTCTACAGCCTCTCTCGGTGATTTCGGAGAATAAACTCCTTTCTTCCTCTTACCCTCAACCAACGAACAACCGCCTTCATCTTACCTGCCTGCTCGCTACAGTACGACTTGTCTCTTGCCTAAATAATGTCCATCCAGCACATACGAGGTAATAATCACATCGCATCACCCACATCAAATCAAATTATATCACATTATTTCGTCACAAACAACACACCCCTACTCCGTACAGGTATGCACCCTAACCTAACCCAAACCAACCCGATCTTCACAAGGCGCGACCATCGAGCAGCCATCATCCAGCACTGACCATACTGTATTTCACAATTGCCCCACACGTGATTGTGGGGTTTGGTTAACCAAATCCGAAAAGTCATCTCCCATCTCCTTCTCCACCAGTCTAGGCTGTGTTCAACCGTTATGTTCAAGGTTTTATTGTGTCTAGATCTTTTAACTTTGTAAATACTACGCGAGGACGCGCTTCTTCTTTCCTACACCGCCGTCTCTACCAAGATACAGTCCTGAAGTACCTCCGTACTTCCGTATCTCCACACAATAATCACATGAAATATTATCGGTTCCCTAATGAGAATATTGCACTACCCAATTTGGCTGCATGCCTTGCGAAAGAGGCGTTTAACCTTGAAATGCTTGGTTTGTCTAGTTGAAGTTAGAACACAGTTCATTACTTAATTACGGATTTCGGATCATTATTTAGTTGCCTAATGAAACTTTAAATCCATCCCCAAGCCACTTTGATCTTCCTTTTCCGCATCAACTACAGTACCAACCACTGTACAAGTATTTTTACGAAGGAAGATTACAACTGAAACTAGGAGACTACCTACGCCTTTCAGATCTTCAAGATCTTCAAACCTCGGTGACGGATAGCTTACCTTACTCGGCTGTATTAGCTTGAGGCTCATTCATTCATCTAGGTCATTTTTGCTGAATCTTACCTGACTTTCCACCGACAATCCCAAATCGAACTAGGTAATCATACAATGAAACTACATACCTTAAAAGACAAAAGACCCACATGAAGCATAAAAACGCCACACATTAAAACGAGCAAGGCGCGTTCATCCAACCCCTTTCTGCCTTTTCTGCCTTTTCTGCATTTTATTTTCCTGCCACGCTCTCTATCTCCACGTTTCTATCTGCCTTACCCACCTTACCGACCGACCTTCTAGAAAAACTTCCTACTCGGTGACTCTCCCATCCCAAACTCTAAATCTCCCACGAGCGCAATGGAAATTAACACCGAGCCATCTATCCCAACCATCATCTACCTCGCTAAGCCCATGCCCCATCGCTTAGATGCCAAGCGAGGCTGAAGCTTGAAGAATGATCCGATGATTGTCTGGAGATCTCAGAGGAAGAGGAATGATTAGATGGAAACACTCCGTTTGTGAAATGATGCGAGACGGTCCACTTTCATGCTTTGCATTCGTTTGGGAATTGAGATTCGGGAGGAGGAGGTTGTGATCAGGTGAGGTGAGGTGCGTGCGGTGGGGAGAGCACCTAGGTACCTCCGTACCACTGTGCTACTCGAGGTTGTTGGTTTTATCCTATGTACACAGCCCCTAAGGATCAAATAATGGGGAGGATGAATGGCAACAATGGGGTATCTTGCTGTATGAGCCCAATGACAGCTTGGAGGTTAAAATCTTTCGTTTGGGTTGTCTACTTCTGGTATCACGATAGTGGGGAGACTTGTTCCATGGGAAAAGTCTCCTTCTCATGAACATTGGCACCGAGTGGAAATCACGGAGCCGACACATTGGCTTCCCTCTCCTCAAAGCCTATGCGGATATGACCAAGAAATGGCATGCGGAATCAGCGAGAGTGTTCGTGAATGCAGACTCGTTTTTGGATATCAATACTGTACAGCTGGAGCCTGTCTACTCATAGGAAACAACCATCATTTCTCATTCTCTATGCCCGCTCCTTCTCGAGCACGGCCGGAGCGGTGATCTCCTTCTCCTTCAGGTACTCCAGACCCTCACCTCCCTACGTATCATTAGCAATTACTTTGGGGGAATTGGTTGGAAAGACTTACATAGCTGACCAGCGGAGAGATCTCAATACCATCCTCTTTCCCCTCGCTGACAACCACCGCACCAGCAGCCTGAGCCCACCTCTTCCCCTGCTCCATGATGTCGCGTTTGCTAGTATCGGCATCATCTTCACCCGTACCCTTCGCGTTCTTCAACGGCGAAAACTCATCCTCACGTCTGACCTCCATGCAGGCGAATTTATTGAGCTCCAAAAGCGGGAAGACATCGAAAACGAATTGCTCAAGCTTGATACCATTTGGCTTTTCAGGCTTGATAGTCTCTCCCTTCTCAGTATCGACATAAGGAATCTTCTTTCTGGCGACATGATGAGGAAGCTTATGTGCCCATTCAGGGATGGACTCGAGGAAACGGAAGGAATAATAATGGTTGACGATGTTTGCGGCTCTGAATTTGAGAACATCGGGTTGCTTGGGGTCTTTTGCCTCGGCGGTTTCCTTGTCGATTTCAGAGTATTCGACAACATCTGGTTTGCCGTTCTTTAGAAGAATCAGACCGACAGACTCGGTCGCGTTTCGCTTTCGAACAACTTTGGTGGCGATGTCGACATCTTTGGAGGCGGAAAATCCAATGAACACTGGATCGGCTACTTTGACGAGACAATTGTCAACACAGTAGGCGTGGATGTGTTGGATACCTCGCTTTCGCATGTCCTCCATAACGCTTGAAGTAACCAATGCTTGGTAGATACCTCCATTTCCATCTGGAGCAACAGCAACCTTGCTCTTCGTCTCCAAAAGAATCTTGCCATCATTCGAGACACAAGGCAATACACCCTGTTCGAAAATGATGACATTCTCCTTCTGTAAACCAAAGTATTTGTTTTCCTCAAAGTATTCGGCCGTTGGCCCCCTCGTTGGTCCACTGGTCATAACATACCATGGAACAATCACGTCCTTGCCACTTCCAGCCTTCTTATGAGCCAATCGTTGCAACTTTCTGATTCTCTCCGCCTGGATCTGGAAGAGAGACTTTTCGGACGGTAGACCGATGTTGAAACATCCTTTGGGAGCCGAACTACCCAATCTTGTCCCCTGGCCACCAGCCATAAGAACCACGGCAACTTTGTTTGCTGCAATCAAGTCCAATCCATCTGCATACCATTTCTCAATATCCTCAGTCTTCGAATCGAGTATACTGGCCGTTGCTGAACTAGGTAGTGGCTGTAGACCGACATCTTTGTCCTTCTCTTTAACGTCATCTTCGTTTGCTTCGTTCTTTTCGGGCTTGGGAGGGTTGAGAGCTCTGGAGGTGATGGTGTTGACGTATTCTGGATCGAAGGAGGAGAGTTGTGCGTAGAGGGCTGCCTTCTCTGGCACATCGAGCGATTCGTAGAATGCGAAGACTTGGACCTGTTCGGCCTTTTCGTACTTCTCCTTGAGCTCTTGGAGTTGCTCTTTCGTAGGTTCTTTTGGAGGGGCTGGAGCTGCCTCGCCGTCGAGATGGAGCTTGTGCAAGATGTTCTTGACGGTCTCCATGTTGATGTTGTTTGTAATTATGTATTAGGTTGATGTGTAGATGTGCAACGAAAGTGTATGAACTGATTTTGAAGGTTGAATATGGAATGTCTTGTGGTTTGGTGTTGTAACACCAATGCTCGTTGTAGGGAGGTATTTGTAGGTGCCCAAAACTCAATTGGCGGGGCAAGTCTGCATCGTCAACACGAGGCAAGCTTCACCCGCCCCTTGGCTGGGAAGGGAAAGCCACATGTGTTCATTCATGCGCCAACCCTCTCTCTTTCTGCCTTTCTCTGCCTGTTGTGCCGTGCCTGAGATATTCGAGTCAACAGTCACTTCTCGACGAAATTCATATAACTAACACATTGTTAACCTGTAAGTAGTAAAAACAGCTTTCATTATTCTC
Organism: Tetracladium setigerum; assembly: GCA_031472005.1. NCBI lineage: Eukaryota > Fungi > Ascomycota > Leotiomycetes > Helotiales > Tetracladium > Tetracladium setigerum. The sequence continues at coordinate 1,039,686 of PZJY01000009.1, read as the reverse complement.
ATCTTCATACTTGGTCAACTCCACTCCCTCTTGGATACGAGACTATACGATGACCTCACTTTCCTGATTGAAACCCTTGTCACTTGAAACTATATTTGGCATCTTGTCCGAGAGCTCTCAACCACAATATGGAAACTCCAGAGGATCCAAACATCAACAACAACAACAACACCAGCAGCAGTAATGTGAAGCAAGAAGAATCTCAAGATGGAGACATCTCTCCCACCATCCCTTCAGCTAGCCCCAGCTTCAAAGGCAAGCTAAACCTCTCCAACTTCGGCTTTTCCTCCACGAAGGTTGAAATTAAAGACGAACCTCCCCAATCCTCCTCATCCGCCACTAGAAGCAAACGCAAAGCACCTGCTCCCTCAACACTCTCCCCAAAAAGAAACGAAGCTCAGGCTACGCCCCACCAGCAACCTACGCTCACCTCCCCGAACTCCGTGACACTCTCGTCCCCAATCTAATCTGCGTCTTCATCGGCCTCAACCCAGGCATAACCACCGCCTCCTCGGGCCACGCCTACGCACACCCATCCAATCACTTCTGGAAACTCCTGCACAGCAGTGGCCTTACCACTCGACAATGTTCCCCCAGTGAGGATGGGGATCTTCCCTCCCTCTTCGCACTAGGAAACACGAATATAGTTTCTCGACCTACGAGAAATGGGTCGGAATTGAGTAATAAGGAGATGGATGATAGTGTGCATGTGTTGGAGGAGAAGATTGGAAGGTTTAGACCCCTGGCAGTGTGTATTGTGGGTAAGAGTATTTGGGAGAGTGTGTGGAGGGTTAGACACGGGGGGAAGAAGATCAAAAAGGAGGAATTCAGGTATGGGTGGCAGGGGGAGGGGGAGAATATGGGGGTTGTGAAGGGGGGCGAGGGTTGGGAGGGAGCGAGGGTTTTTGTGGCGACTACTACGAGTGCGTTGGCTGCTACAATGAGTATGGATGAGAAGAAAAAGATTTGGAGGGAGTTGGGAGAATGGGTGGAGGAGAGGAGGGCGGAAAGGGCTGTTGAGGAGGAGGTGGTGGCGGTTGGAAGTTGACGGGATGAATCCTCTTTTTGAAATGGATAAGTACACTTTGACATGATGGACTTTGCGTTGGGGATTGTTTTGCGATGTACACGAAGATATCGGCTAAAATTCTCGATCTACATGATGCGAATTTACGTTGGGAGTTTCGAAGAGATATATAACAAATAGTGCTGCATTACATGACAGATTTCACCCCCTCAGACCTCTTTGCAAAGAAACAATGCATTCATTCATTCGTTCGCATTACTTGCAGTTTGGAGCAGTGTATAAATCTGGTGAGGTAGAAGAGGCTTCGTCGGAGCCATTCTCCTGCTCCAACTCGATCGATCGATTCCAGGTGAGAGTGATTGACAACACTGGCGATGCGTGCAATGTCGTGTGTAAATAGAGTAGCCCAAGATCATTGAAACACAAAGTTGGAGGGAGCAAAAATAAAATGGTAAAGAAGATTGGGTAGATTATAAAAATACAGTGTGTTCGTACAAGACTATCTCGCAGCAGTAGGTGAACCGCAAAAACAGAAGACGTTGAGGTATCAAGATGTAATCTATGTATATATTCGGTCGATACTCTGCATGCATCATCTATCATTCATCTCTCCTGCAAAAACAAAAGCCAGACAACGAAAGATTTGCCCCGAGGAGAGGGGATGCTTAGAACCGTAAAATCAGAGGTACCCGCATACACCATAAACGACAAATGCAACAGAGCTCCCCGTCCATCCATTAAAGAGAAAATATCCGCCCGTCTATGTACGATCCAGCTTCCTCCTCAACACGCGAGTGCGCTTCATCAGCTTCTTGTACTTGTGCTTCTTCATCTTTAGTTTCCTCTGTCTCTTCACGCTAATGGCCATCATTTCCCCGCGGTCTTTGTATCGCATTTGCATGCGTTCGATGTAGCGGGTCGGTTGGTCCTCAGCCATCAATGGGGTGGAATGGGCCATATATGTGACCTCTCCGTTTGCGTGCGTGGATTCCTCCACCGTGAGGAGAGCAGTGTAGGTACGGTGTTGTGGTTCCAACTCCTCTGCTGCCTCAGCGCTTGTGAGAAGAGACTCTGCTGTGTCCATTGGGACCGGGGGTGGGGGTGGCTGGAATGGATGCCATTTGCCCGAAAGGATGTGTTTTGGGAAGTCCATCATGGAATCCTCTGCCGTACCATCCAGATGCTTCATCTCTGCTTTGCGGTAGGAATCAGCTGTGATCGCAGCTCGGAGGTTGTCGGTCTCCTCGTTCCATTGCGCTTGTTGATCGACTTTGAGGTTTTTCATGTTGCCGGTAAGGTTGTCAAACCTTTGGAGCGTACTGGAGAGGGTGGAAATGACATCCGACGCTTTATTCGACCGCGTGCGGGTTGTGAAGATGGAGGCAAAGGCATCGGCGGTTATGGGTTTAGGGAAGCTGTTCGTGAGGGATATGGGGCGATACAGCGAGAAGAAATCGGAAGCGCTAATATCTGCGGAAAACGCTTCATCAGTATAAAATTGAGTGAGCAATAGAACCTGGATAATGCCTTACGATTGGGAGAGATATGTTGGGTACTCGGCACACATGGAAGATTCTGCCCTGATTCACTGCTTCCTTTCGAGCCTGATTCTCCCGCAGCGTCCTTCTTCGCCTTTCTGCCCCCTCTCGTCTTCTTCTCGGAGCCGGATCTTGCCTGTGCTGGTGCTGGCGTAACAGGGTCCGAGATACCATCAGCAGGAGGGCTGGAAGGCTTCGATGATGAGAATCGTCTCTGGTGGGAGTGGCCGGAGAAAGCTTGAGTCGTCGCAGCGATATGGGAGATGGAGGCTGCAACAGGTGGTGCTGGAGCAGTTAAGGCTACCCGCCGCACAGAGGTGGAAAACATGCCTTGCGAAAGGAATGTAGAGTAGGGTTTTGATGTGTTGGATAAGGTGATGTGAGCTGGTTGAAGATGCTCTTTGGCGAAGTCGGACGGAGTCGGCGGCAAATTTGCCGCATAGACGCGTACAGAAACATTCCAGGTTGTCTTTCATAGTGGATTCTCTCTCAGTCTTCGCATCTCAATCTTCGATTAATCAAATTTATCTTAATCCATAACATTTATTTAGCAAGATCTCAGTTCTTAATTTTGAGCTAAGAAGTCAGCTTCTTACCTTTGCACTTGTTGCGTTCTCTGAGTTCCACTTCGGAGCTCACTCCTTTGCTCAAACTTCATGGGGACATACATAGGAGGTGGGTACTTTTGACTTCTGATGGGCCTCTTAACTCACATCAGATCAGGAGATCTACTTGGTTGTTAATTTTAATATTTACTCTGTGCACCTTGCTTCGTTTATCAGACTCAAGTATGTTCTTGTGCCAACTCTTTCTTTTCCGGAATTTGGTGGCCTAATGAATGGTACCTGTACAAAGCAGGGTTCGTGCCGAAGCAGATCTTGGATCAAAGAATATGGAAGGCATTCCAGCCTCACACAAATCCGAAAACGGTGGACTGTTTTAACCTCAAGTCTGCTTTCGTAATGCCACAACTTGCTTGGACAAGGTCACGTGTTAACAATAATAGCAAATGTGCTCTGCTCTGGTTGATGGTCACCTGATATCTGGGAAGGCTGGGAGGCCGAGGCCCACCCCACGTCCTAATGTAAGAGGCTAGAAATGTACCTGACCGTCGATCCTTCATCCCATATTTAGAGTTCTGAGACAACAGGAGTCTCCGTACTCCGTACTCTATCCAACAAAACCGCTTGCGGCGTGGATGCTGGTACAGTTCTCCGGAAGTAAGAGGTGATGGGGATCTTACATATATGAGGGATAGGGATAGGGGTGGGGGATCGCACATTCCATTCCCTCACTAACTCCCTTTGAGCTGCGCTAACAAATTAAAGAATTGAAGATTGAAACAAAGAAAACGCCAAATCACGTGTGGATATGATGTGCTTTTCCCAACACTCCTTATCGGGATCAGCTTGAGGCGCATTGGATGTTCTGATAAGCAGCTGAGTTCACCAGATCAGTTCTAATGCTGTCCCTAGCTCGGTAAAAAAAAAAAAGCGATACATGATAGAAACATTCATCATCACTTTCTGACCAAATCTCTCGACGCAGCTTTCTTCTGCAGAACTCTCCTGCTACAGTACCCCCTTTTGCCCCCCTCATAAAATGGCTTCGTCGTCGTGGCATCTTCTCCTGTCCTACTACTCGTGATAAAGCGTCGGTCTCATCGAGTCACTCACTGTCTTTCCTCTCACCTTCGAATATCGATCGTCCACTCTCGAGAGGAACGTCCACTTCCGTTCCCTACGTGTCTTTGGTATTCATCCGCCCACGCAGACAGATATCTTCACCTCCCCACGCTCGTTACAGTCAATTTCTCGATCCCTTCAGCAAGCTATCCGCCTTCGTGAGCTGCTGAAAATCAATCATGATGAACCAAAATATGCGGTCGAAGTCGCAGGCGAGAAGCCGGAATATTTGCTTGTCCGCCCTCGGCGTCCTGGTGCTGATCTGGTCGTTGTGGGCGATGGGCGTCCGGATGAATGTGTCTTCCATAAACATAACTACTGTAAGTTCCATGGGATCGAGAGCATTTGGGGAGGGAGTTTTGTACGGTATCAAAATCAACGGATATCCAAAGCTAACATGGATAGGATACTCATCTCGGGACTGCCCCCACAGAAGGACAGCCGATCGTCGTGGGACCCATCCCCGTCGCGGCCTACACCCCTCCCCAATTCCGACCTTTCGAATCGTTTGCCGGCCACGAGAAAAACCCTGATTATGTCACGGACCGACCTCTCATCATATACGCCTTTTTCGAGACTGAGCTCGCTCTAACTAATTTGATATTCTTCATCAACCATGGACTTCATCACAGTGCCGATTTTCTGTTCATCTTCAATGGCGACACAGATGCCGAGACACGCCTACCAGACATGCCTAATGTTCGGTGGTTCAAGAAGAAGAACGATTGTTATGATTTGGGAGCCTTTGCAGCCGTGTTGACGCAGAACGATTTCTACAAAAAGTACAAGAAATATATCATGATGAATGCCAGTATTCGAGGCCCTTTCATCCCATATTGGTCGGCGGACTGTTGGAGTGATAGATATCTGAGCAAATTGACAGATGAAGTAAAGGTAAGTAGTTGTCATTTTACCATATACGTATGAATTGTGCTGATAGTGCTGCTAGCTTGTTGGAATGTCGATGAACTGCATGCCCCGAGTCCACATCCAGTCCATGATTTGGGCCACCGACCGCGTGGGCTTAGAAGTCCTCTTGTTCCCCTCCGACACTCTCGTAGCAAAATATAAAGACATCCTCGGCGATAGAGAATATCCCCCAGCGCCTAAAATGCAACACGCAGGAATCAACTCCTGTCCACACAAGTACCTGGAAGCAGTTGCCATCGAGGTCTACGCTACAGGCTTGCTTCAAACGGCAGGGTACAAAGTTGATCCCATTATGTTGGCCTATCACACTAGCGCGACCTATGAGCAGGAGTGTGCGGTGAACAACGATCCCCAGGCACCTGGCAAATACTACGGCATGGACTTCCACCCTTACGACACCATTTTCATAAAGTCGAATCGCGGATTGAATCCCTTAGTTATCGATCGCCTCACGGGGTGGACGGATCAGTGGAACTATACTAGCTACGAAGCATGCGATGCCAAGGGCAAGTCGGGGTGGCTGGGTTAGAAGAGGAAGTTGTCTTGTTGTGTGAGAGAGATCCTTGGGTGTAACGGACTTGATGTATTACTTTTGTTGTTGTACCTGTTGTTTCCTGTTGTTAATAAAGAACACGCTTATAGAATATCAGCCAAAAATGTTAGAATCATATGAAAATTTAAGACCATAAAACAGCAACATCTATCTCTGCTCAATGGTGACACCAGACATCATGCAGAAAGTACCTAAGCATTCGAATATTGATTTCTGTCTTTCCGTTTTGGAACTGGGAATTCATTCCATCATATGGACACTCTTGTTGAAATCCAGACAAGCGAGTGAGGAAATTTCTTTGTTTGATCTTGAGGTAAAAATTTTCAGAAAGTCGAGGTCGTCCTTGTCGTTGTCAAGCTGATAGTTTGGATGCGAAAAACAAAAAAAAAGTCTTGGTTGCTTGGTCCGTCTGGTGCATCTCAGCGGCGCAGATCCAATGATGGCATGATGGCTTATATCCAAGACTTCAATACCAAGTATTGCTTCCACTAGTGATGCAGGAACAAATATTACAAACCACCATCAAAGGCGGTCTGTTACAATAGCTTCCAGAAATGGTAAATCAAAAGCAATACTGGAGCGAGTTGGCTGCTCCATACTTTATCCTCAAACCGCCGTCCCAAGATTACAACATCAACCTGAAGCCATCAAAAATACGTCGATCAAGGCTTCCTTCATAGATGCTGTACTCTCAAAATAATAACAATCTGAATTTGAACCCCCTATATACACAACATTGAAGTAATTTTTCCCCCTCCTACTGCGCGTTTCTCCCTTTCTAAAATCACTAGGTCTCTGTTCTCTCTGCCTCCTCTTTCTCTCAAAGAATGCCTCAAGACTCGATCAAGAAGAAGACCCGATTCGTTTCAATTCATCCATTTTCATTCATCGTCAAGAATGAAGGGGCCATCAAAACTCTCGCACGCGAAAAGAACAAAAATTCCACCAACGAAGGAAGAAACTTGAGGAAGAAGAAGAAGAAACACAAGAAGTGGCATCTCTGAAGACCGAATCGCTTTCTCTATAGATCAACCGAGCCCGTATCATATCTCATCTCGTCTCATTAAAAGAAGCAACGCAAATGAGAAAAGAAACACACATCCCTTACTTAAGCATACGCTCGCTACACACCGCCCGTATGCATGAAGACTATGGTCGTGAGACACCCCGTCGGCCTGTATACGACCATACCTAAATTCTCTACCAGTCATCATTATCATCATCCTTCCCCTTCTGCATAGCAGTTTGTCTCGCACGCAGTGCTTCCGCCAAACCACCTGCTAAACTAGGTGTGGGTGTGTTGCGACCACTGTCTGTACCACTGCTGTTCATGCTCATTCCTGAGTCGCGAGGCGCTGGGGGTGGAGCGGGTTTTCGTCCACCAGGAGTTGGTCTCTTTGCGGGAGGTGCGGGGGAGTTGGCTTGCCACGCACTGCTGAACCGTTTGTGCCATTTGCTCGGGGAGCAGCAGGAGGTGGGGGTGGCATGGCGCGAACGACGGGGGCGGGTGGAGGTGGAGGTGGAGCTTCTTCCTTGAGGTAGGCTGATGGTGCCCATCCTTGTGCTGTTGCTGTCTTGGCTAGCCACCATCCTAGGAGTCATGTTAGTAAATGGTTATCTAGAGGGATGGAGAGTGACAAACCATTGTTCTCCTTTTGGAGAATAGTGACGAGCTCGTCCTTTGCAAGAGTAACCTCGTTTGCACTTTGGCCGTTGAAGTCATAAAGCACACGGTATTGAGGCTCTCTTGGAGCAACAGGTGCCGCAGCAGGAGGAGCTGGTGGTGGAGGTGGTGGAACAGAACGAGTCGAAGAGACCGAAGGTGTATTTCTTGTGTGACTTGGGATAGCAGCGGCGATAGGGTTGGCAACCGGCGTCTGTCCTTGGGCAGCTGGAGTTGGTACATTTCGTCCCTGAGATACAGGAGTAGTATTTCTACTGCTAGTATTGGTGATTCTCGATGGACGACCACCAGGGCCACCAGGTTTTATAAGACGGCCCTTTGTAAATGGCTTAGCCGCTACCGGCTTACCCTTGGGCATTGGCCTCGAAACAGAGTTCGGAGGTTCGCCTTGCTTTGTGTGAATTGCACCACTCTTGTAAAAGTCTGCATTTGTCGGTGCGTCCCTCAGAACCTTGATGACCTGCATCTTGCCTGGTTTCTTGGCGTACTCGATTGAATCTGAAATCTTGATGTTGAATCCACCAGGCATCGATATCTGCATGTGAGTGAAGAGCTCGGTCTTCAGCACACAGTTGAGCAGAGGATCGGCCTCCTGAGGAGATCCAACTCCAAGTGAAAACCAATCATCTCGAGACGCCGATGTTCCTACAAACTTGATTGCACCAAGAGGAATGCTTCTCTCGACACCAGTTTGCATTTGCTTGTTGACTATCGTTTGACCAACAATGTAGAACTTGCTTCGAGTGAGAACAATGATTCGAGGACTCGTTTTGCTAGATCGACCAAACTTCGTTTCCAGAATCTCACCCCGACAGGAGAAAATGCAATGGTCATTACCTGAAAGGTTGAGCGAAGTGCGAAGCCTGGACCCGGGCCCACTTGTTGCGTTGACTCCAAGATAATCGCCCATAAATCTTCGTTGACCAAGCAGACTGAATCTACGTCTCTCCTTGCGACCCTGGAGAACTTTATGTCCCTTCTCACGGAGAATGAGGAACTCAGCACCGACTCTTCGTTTCCTCCAGAATCTCTGGATACGTGTTGCCGCCTCAATTCGGATCCTCAAGAAAGCCCTCCACACTCGTTGAATGCGAATTGCCATATTATGCCAATATCGATCTCGCATGTGCTCCAACGCGAACAAAGTCTCTGGTGCCTTGATAAATGCCTTTGTGACACCAAATTGGAACTCTTCGGCTGGAATACTGGTATCCTTCATGATCTGCTTTGCTCCAGATTTTGCATCGCCAGTCCATGTATAGTCACCAGCATACGATGTCTGAGGTGATAATAGGTAGAAACGCTCCACAAATTTGTCAAACGTCTGACGATAGGCAAATCCTGCTCGCCTAATTCGAACGTTCTCTTGAAGACCAAGATACTTGATCTGATGTAACACATTTCCAACGTTGTATTCTGTTGCCGATTTGTTTTCGTTCGGCTTGATCGTTCGAATATAGGATGGCTGGGCTTTCATCAACGTAGCGACCAAGTCATTCGCAGAAGCCTTAATCTTGTCACCGGCTGAGGGAGGTTGCTTTCGGTTATCTTGATCAACTTCGTGAGGGAACAATTCATGGACGAAAGTGTTCCCACTCTGGCCGAAGAGGTTGAGAAGGCCTTTGAGTAGCTGGTCCTTGTTCTTGTCCGTAATACCATCCACAGTATACTCGACATCACCAGCGTAGTGCTTAACAATGAAGTTGCCTTGTCGAGGAGCCAAATGGGGATTTGACATGCCATTGATTGCCATCATGAAGGTTCTGTCACAAGCAGCAGGATCTGCATGTGCGGTTTTGGTGGCATCCTTCATGGCAGAGAAAATTCCAGGAGGTCGCACCGACTCGATTAAGTCGCATACGATCTTGTTGTCGAAATATTTGATTGGGGTCCATTGGATCTGTTCTCGTGCATATTCTTCCTGTTCTGTCTTCAAGGTAAGCTGGATGAAGATTTGCTGCAATTTCTCGTTGACATAGTTGATGCACAACTGCTCAAAGCTGTTCTTCTGGAAAATCTCAAAACCATAGATATCCAGAATACCGATAGAATTTGCTGTGGTGTCTCGAGCTTTCAAGGAGACGTTGACACGTTCCACAATCCAATCAAAAAGATTATTGTAGATGGCCTTTGCCAAAGCATCTCTTGTGGCGGAAGCCTGGGAAGGGTTCGCCGGCGATTCAATAACTTCTCCGTTTCGTGGGGTGAGGATTCTGATTGTGATGGCTGCGATAACTTGAGCGGGATCAACCTCAAGAAGGTAGGCCAAGAAATCGACCACGGACTGATCTTTTACGACCGCATATCCATCCTTGTCTTCGCCAAATTGTATGTTTCCAGCCCACAAAACTGCTGCAAGCATCCTGAAAATCTCATCTTGCTCTGGTTGAGACAATCCAATAATCTTCATAGCATTAAGCGTATCTTTATATTCAGCCAGGTCGTCAATACCATCGACATTTAGACACTGAGATTTACTTGTGTATAGATATGTTTCGGGCTTCTGGATACCATAGTTTGTCCTGTATTCTTGCGAGGCACCTTTGGTGAATTGGTAGAAAATGTGAAAGTTTCGCTCGTCCTTAATTTGTCCTACGACTCGCGACTTTTCCAACAGATAGTTAGTAATGTCGGCACCCACTGGCTCTCCCTGGGCGTTGAACTGCAGTTGTAGGTATTTTCCGAATCTCGAGGAGTTGTTGTTTCGGAGGGTTTTGGCGTTTCCAAAGGATTCAAGGAGGGGATTCGTCGCCAGAACCATATCTTTCGTTTCTTGAATAGATGAGTTACCGCCTCCTGAAACATTAGCAATATATTGCATCAGTCGTTTCGCTGCCTCGGTCTTTCCAGCTCCCGATTCTCCAGAAATAATGACACACTGATTCTCCTTGTATGCCTTCATGTTGTAATAGGCAGACTCCGCAACAGCAAAAACGTGAGGTGGCATCTTTGTAAATTAGCAACGTCTCAATTAAAAGATTGACTTCTCAATTACCTCCAGCCGATTCTTGCCCCTATAACTGTCCAGGACCGTCTCTGTGTAAATACCCACTGTAGATTATTAGCCTCGCCTCGCTCTAGCACTTTGAAAAGATCAAACTTACAATCCCTGAAAGGATTGACAGATACCAGCACATGTCCAATATACGTCTGCAATCCTGTTAGCAACCTTGCTCCAACGGACTCATGCGCCCCAGCGGAGATGCGCTTACATAGATTTCCCCATTCTCGAAACGCTTCTTCAAGTTGTCATTGATGGCCTCGTTCGATACCTTGCTGATTAAGGTAAGATCCGATACACCGACCTCCTTCTTCTTCGTTGTGTCGAAGGTTGCCTTCTTGATATTAGGCTTACTGCTTCCTCCATCGCGACCACCGCCCTGGTTTCTCTCGGCCTTGTCGCCCTTGGGTCGCCGACTGATACCCTGCGCAAAGAATATTATCAGCAACTTTCTACCATCAATCCGCGAGTACAGAGGCTCTTGTGTCTCACCATCTTGAATTATTGGTCTGCCCTCCTGGTGCCTTCCAGGTGCGCCGGCTAGGATGATAAAGTCGGTTTGGATGGATGGAGAAGTTGCCAAAGGTGGGTTGTTGGAGGGGCAAATATGGGAAGCAACTGCGCCAGATCTGAACAGTCTCAAATCTCAGGGCTGTCAGTGCAAGTGTTGTGGTTTTGGTGGTTGTGAGGTTGGAAGTTGATGTTGAACTGATACCCAAACGGTGGAGAACTCTCGCTTGGGGAGGCGTGTGCGTAGCAAGGCTTGCGTCAGAGTCGCAAACTCAGCCTCGCACCTCGAGTCGTCTTCTCCCGGCAGAAAGATTCCAACACACAACTTGTCCACGCATACACGAAAAATTCCTTTGCCACTCTTTCATCGACAGGGAGAAAGATAATTCGAGGCCTTTATGATGTGGGAAACGTGCCACGATCCGAAAGTTACTTCGCTTTGCAATCTGGATGCACAAACACAGTCATCATCGGTCTGCATATCATGAGGAAGTTGGTGAAGGGCAAGCCGGTGAATAAATCGACAAAGTCATCCGCAGGCTAAAGTATGGCAACATATATCCAAGATTCCACTTGGTTCAGTCCTCGATACGTGGTTTTCATACAATGGTTACATTGATGGCTGGTGGGATGTCTTGAATTTTGTTTGCATCAACTCTTTACCATCTTTTGGCCGGTGTATGGAAAGTCTTGCAACAAGCCTTGCACTACTTGTGTCGGTCAAAGCAGGTGTTCCCTTAATGTTTGTATTTTCTCTACCGTTGTACTTCTGGCTGGCACGAGCGATTCGCTGGTATTCTCTTTATTCCGAGTTGATATTCTCTCTCCTCCATTCTGATGATGACTGCCTGGGCATCGAAAGAGGTCGAGTTGTGTCGACATCTTAGCTATTCCATTGACTTTGCAGGTACTGTACAAGCACAATATCACATCTCTGCCAGAATGCCTTGAATTTATATTATGAACGATAAAACCAGCACCTTTGGAGTCTTCCTCGGGGGTTCTACCGCGATCATATTGTCTTCGCCTAGTGTCTGGATTTTGTCTATTATTTCCTGCGCATAACTCTTTGCAACGGATGCCTGCGTCATTCTCCGGGCCAGGAAAATTATTCCTCTTAGAGAGATTCGTTGAACCAAAGGCATCCCTGGTATTATTGTCTTCCAGCCAAAAGCACCAACCAGTGGCATCTAGGTGCATCCTTGAGTCTGGTGCTCAAGATCTGAGCTGTTGCGTCGGATGCATCATCCCGAGCAGTGTATTCTGTAGTTCTCGGATTCAAGTTTGAGCCTACCTCTACTATCAAGGCATCTACGCCATTCCTAGTGTTCCTAGTGCATCTATATCTTCCTTTGCAGGCGACCGCAATTTACTTGAGGGAAAGACACAGTCGCAAACACCCTCTTCTTGTGAGTCTCAGGCAGTCTGCAGTCTCGAAGCACCATTTCCTCCTTTCAATTCGTCCGAATGCTACATCAAAAATTTGATTCTCCTGATCGTTATGCTACATACTCGACAAACAGGGATGCAGTACTACAGTACGACTGTCACCTTGATATATCCATCATACGACACAACATGAAAACGTGCGATGGTTCTGGGGAAGCAGCGCTCCACTGGCCTTTCAAAAGCAAATGCGTTTACCCTTAACCGTGCTTGTTGTCATGGTCCCATCCTTTTGACAGGTGATAAACACAGATTGTGGTCTTTCTTGGGAAAAGTTTGATCGGGCAGCTTATGGTCTGTACCTGGGAAGAAATGAAAGGGGTCTTTTGGGAGTTGAATCCGATAAACCCTCCATTGCAAAGATGGTGGCCGTCATTGGCTGGCACGCCAAAATAAGGCTAATGTTGAAGGTGGACCTTAAGCGCCGACCTCCAAAGGTTTCACCCGCACGACTGGACCAAGGCTAAATATAAACATCTTAACGTCATATTATTGGGTCGCGAACAATTCATTGTTCAATTTCCCAGATCTAAGCTTCGGTATCACATCCGAAAGGAGGAGGACAACCTGCAATGACTGCAATCACAGCAGCAGCACGGCAGCACACGGCGGTGTATTATTTTCACCTTCTCTGTTGACTAAGGTAGGAGGAACTTTAGCCTCGGCTTTGGTCTCTCAGGAGAATTCAGGAGTCAGGTCGCTGCAGGCACACAACGACAACGGAGTACACTACTTGGCCCTCTCCTGGGCGAGAAGAATAAGATTCCATATCCCTTTCCCCTGGAAGACCGATCTGCCGCAAGGAAGTCAAGGGAACCGCATCCCCGCTATAATGCACGCAATTAAGCGAACTGAGACTTTTAAGTTTTTCGAGACGTGAAGCTGCAAGTGGAAACCTTAGCGCCAAGTCTTTCTTTGCATGAGATGAACGGCGGCTTGAGATGTCAAAAGTTCTTCAGAATGCGAGAAGATCGGAACTGCTGCTGGTTGCCCTGGCCTGGTTGCAGGCCCGTCGCCTTCTGCATGACAGGAAAATGGCCGATTTGAAGATGAAGATGCCTTGGACAGCATTCATTATTGGGCCAAGTCAAAGCGATCACACTCTCACCGTCTCTCCACTGCTCCAACGAATCCCTGGCCCGTTTCGAAGCGCTGGGAGTTAAGCGAGGTCCACAACAAGCTGGGCACCTGCATCTCCAGCTCGACGACCACCTCTCCCTCCCCTCCCCCAAGAGATCTGGATATCTCTTGAACTTCCCATTGATCTCCCATACTCTCCCAAACTCTGTATATACATACTCACTGTTATCCATCTCAAGTCCCCTTCCCAAAAATTCATTCCATCCCATTGTTGTTCCCCTCCTGGAAAGCCATCCGAATTTGCTAGGATTGTCAAAGCGCCAGCGACCCCTTGTTACAGCACGCGTCTCGCATCTTCAGATCTACCCCAGCCGCGATACTTTTGACACCGGCCGAGCCTCCTACGAAACGCTGAATTGTGTCTGATCTCATCCACCTTTCTCACCAAAAGCCCTTTGATACGGGCCTTGCTGAACCGCGAAACCTCCTGCAACGTCTGATCATCCCAGCTTGGGTGAAGAGCCGTCCCTGTTCAGTCGAAGCTCAGATGGCATGCCCACAATAGTCCGTGACCTAAAGATAATAGAGACAAACCAGTGAACCGCCCGCCCGTACATCTCAAGGTAATCCGAGTGTTTCAAGGGAACTCGCTCATCCGATTTCATCACCCTGTCCCCGCAAGGGAAACGGCTGATCCAATACCGCTTCTCACTCCACGAAAAACGAAGCCTTTAACATCCTCCATCCCCCCTCCAAGAACTGAACGGTCCTCTTTCCCGCACTCCCTCATTGAGGTACTTGTCGACCTTACGCCTTCGCTTTCGCTCTTCACCTTGGTCCTGCTGGCTCAGATCGTTCCTTTCTCTCGCTGGACGTCCATTCTTTTCGTCATTCCAACTAGCTATTTTAATCACGAATTAAGAGTTGGATAAGCGCCGGTACTCTTTCGTCGCCTTTCTCAAGCAGTATATCGACGAAGAAGAACTTTTCAGAGACAAGTCGCTGGACGACATTTTAATACATTTGCACTTGGATATCGCAGCAACAGAGAAGACAAGATGGGTGCAGGCTTGGATAAGCTGAAGGCGCAGGTGACGGGTGGGAAGTTGCTTTTCAACATTTTGTTCCATGGCTTTCACATTGGCATATTTGCGCTGGGATGGTATGCTTCTCTGATCGACTCTGTGGTGGTTCATGTTAACGACTGTGTAGGAAGAAACAACAAGATGATCCCCGGTTGGCAGGACTAAATACCCTTACCTTCTCGGTTTGGTTGTCGCGAGGTGCAGGATTGGTGCTGTCGGTGGATTGTATGGTTATCCTGTTACCCATGTGTCGAAATATCTTGAGGTGGATTAGACCCAAGATGCGTTGGTTACCGCTCGATGAGTCCCAATGGTTCCATCGACAAGTCGCCTATTCGTTACTCATCTGGACAACCGTTCATGTCGCTGCTCATTATGTCAAGTCGGTAAACTTCCAGTCAACTTTGATACGCATGCTGACTTTTATAGCTTTTTCAATGTCGAGAAGACGCAAATCCGAAAGGAAACCGCCATTCAAATCCACTACACTCAGGCTGGTGGCATCACCGGACATATCATGCTTCTTTGCATGTTACTGATGTATACTACAGCCCACCAAAAGATTCGTCAACAGTCTTTCGAGACCTTTTGGTATACTCACCACCTTTTCATCCCTTTCTTGTTGGGCATGTACACCCACGCTACCGGATGTTTCGTTCGTGACACAACCGACCCATTCTCTCCATTCGCCGGAAGTGATTTCTGGGACCATTGCATTGGTTATGAGGGTTGGCGATGGGAGTTGTGGGGAGGTGGTCTCTATCTTATCGAACGTCTGTACCGCGAGGTTCGAAGCAGAAGAGAGACCAGGATCGTCAAAGTTGTTCGCCACCCATATGGTAATTCCCCAGTTCAACAATATTACGTTTTGAAACTAATGCTCGGTAGATGCCATGGAGATCCAATTTACCAAGCCATCTATGAAATACAAGGCGGGCCAATGGCTTTTCTTGAACGTTCCCTCTGTCTCCAAACAACAATGGCATCCATTTACCATCACCTCCTGCCCCTTTGACCCATACATCTCCGTCCACGTTCGTCAAGTAGGAGATTTCACCCGTGCTCTCGGAGACGCTCTAGGAGCAGGCAACGCCCAAGCAAAACTCTACGATGAAGACGCCAATGCCATCTATGAAATTGCTCTTCAAAACGGCCAAGAAATGCCCGCCATTCGCATCGACGGTCCATACGGTGCCCCAGCCGAAGATGTCTTTGACAACGAAATCGCCGTCTTGATCGGTACTGGTATTGGAGTTACCCCATGGGCTGCTATCCTCAAAAACATCTACCACATGCGCAACGGTCCTAACCCACCCACTCGTCTCCGTCGTGTGGAATTCATCTGGGTCTGCAAAGACACCACCTCCTTCGAGTGGTTCCAGAATCTTCTCTCTTCGCTTGAAGAGCAATCTCAGGCGGCCGCCTCGCGACCAGGAGCCAACAGCGAGTTCTTGCGTATTCACACCTATCTCACCCAAAAGCTCGATGCCGATACTGCACAGAACATCGTTTTGAACAGTGTAGGTGCCGCGGTCGATCCATTGACCGAGTTGAAGAGCAGAACCAATTTCGGACGACCGGATTTCGGAAGGCTGTTTGATGGCATGAGAGAGGGTATCTTGAACCGCACTTATTTGAGTGGGCTCGAGGGTGATATGAGGACGAACGTTGGTGTTTACTTCTGTGGTATGTTCCCCCAAAATCCGCTTCTCCCATCTTTTCACATCGTAGCAAATGAAAATTAACATTTGAAACAATAGGACCCAATGTAGCAGCCAGACAAATCAAGAAAGCTGCACAGAAAGCGACGACTAGGGAGGTTAACTTCTCGTTCTGGAAGGAACATTTCTAAATAACAAATTTACACTCTTGTTTTAACTTCTTTCTTTGTCTGTGATGAGTGGATGGGATGGATTTAGGATATGATATATATGTGTGCCTTTGTTCTATCTCTTTAGCGAGAAGAGAAGGGTAGGGTGTACGACGATGCATTTAAAGTTGGGAGCGGGTGTTTTGTGTCCTTGTAGAGCAGAGGAATCTTGAGTCGAACCCAGTGCTCAGTCCCAATATATGGAATATACCATGCACATACTGTATGCCGTCTTATCTTTCATGTTACCCTTTTGACTACTGTAGTATATGTTCATTGGGTGAAGGGTCTTTTGTGAGACTTTTCCTAAAATGTAGTTTGTAACACACGGCATATTCCGTCAAGTTTCAGAATGTGAAAGTCAGCCGCCTTTCCCGAACCCTGTAAAATGGTTATTCGGAGCCTCATTGTCACAATACTGTAATGGAAGCTCCAAAGCCACTGCATCACAAGCTCTCGAAATATTAATCAGATCAACTAAGTTGTTGTGTTCCGAGTTCCGAGATATACTCTATTTCCGCCAAGGCCCACACCTAAACACCACATTATTACCCCGCTGTCCACGTCATTTTCAGCTGCACCAACAGTAAGTAGTACGACCTCGACTTCACCAAAAGCGCACAGATGAGTTAATCACTAAACCCAAAAAGTAATTAGTATAGAGAAGAGTCAAAAATAATATAAAAACCAAATCATCCTCATCATTATTTTCTTCCCCTCTGCTGTCCCCTGCTTTCTCTTCAAACCCAAACCAATTGAACAACCAGCAAACAAAACATGTCGAACTACGAAAGAGACGAGTACTCTCAACAACAAGGCGGCAGAGGAGGAGGGGGGTATGGAGAGGAGAGAAGATACGAAGGAGGGCGAGAAAATCAGAATTATAACGACAGCGGGCGAGACGGCAGTCGCAGGGAGAATGAGAATTACCAGGGAGAGAGAAATGAGAGGAGACGCAATGATGATCAAGGAGAGGCATCTTCGTACTACAATTCCAATGACGACTTCCAGTCTTCTTCCAACCAGAGCCAAAACCAGGGCTATGGAAACGAGCGAAGGGAGGATGGTCATAATCAAGGAAGGTATGGAAATGAACGAAGAGAGGACGATAATAACCAAGGAAGGTATGGAAATGAACGAAGGGATGATGAGAACAACCAAGGGAGACATGGAGGTGGACGACAGAATCATAATGAAAACCAAAATGATGGCGATGATGATGATTTCTCGTCCGCAGCTCGACATGCAAATCAACACGCTGGATCCTCAGGTGATTCGGACATCTTTTCGAGTGTTCTGTCTGCACTGGGACAGAATAAGCAGAAGATTGCGAATCAGGATGTCGATGAACAAGGTATATTCTATTCTTCCGTTTTCACAAGTCCTGATATCTCTCTTCCCCCTACTCTTTCGAGAAGATTTATCTGACAAAAATAAAAAACACTCTAGGAGCCGTATCATCCCACCAGCAATTCTTCGGTGGAAACGGCAACCCTCCTTCCCAAGCAAGTTCAGGCTCCATGGGTAGTGCAGCAGCTATGCAAGCCATGAAAATGTTCATGGGCAGTAGTGGTAGTGGCGGGAATTCAAACCAGCAAGGAGGAAACTCGCAAAATCAATTCATTGGGTTGGCGATGGCTGAGGCGTCGAAACTTTTCGATCATCAGAATTCGCAAGGTAATGTGCAGTCGGGGACGAGTAAGGAGAGTGTGGTTCAACAGGCTGGGGAGATGGCGCTGAAGATGTATTTGAAGGGGAATGGAGGAAGCTCGGGAGGTGTAGCTGGCTTGCTGGGGAAGTTTTTGTAGTTGAACAATGAGACAAAGGGGAAGTGTGAAGCTGTAGAATCTGAATTATAAAAGTAAAAGACATAAATAAAGAAGAGCTTGGAGCGAGCCACAAGAGTGAAAGGACAATGACATTGCGTTCTCCCGTTCCAACGGTTCTTGCCAAGCATTGGCTCGCGACATGACGCAAGAAACCAACTTCATTTCCAGATTTTCTACAAGACACAGCGAAGTAAATCACATTCACGGAGACTATGGGATCAGTCCAGTTTACCATCGCTATCTCCTCACTTCCGCCAGTATTCAACTCTCTTTAAAGCCTATTTAAATCTCCCCCAACGACACAATGGCGAGCACAGCAGCCCCCAAGAAAGGCCCATCAGTCCTCGTAACCGACTCTCGAGAACAACGACCCATCCCAACTCGAAGCAGCACAAGCATCCGGCCCAATCTAAATGGCGCGTCTCCAGCTCGCAGACCTATGCGCTTCATCTCAGTCGACAATGTGCTACAATATGCTTCTGAGATCCCCTCTGGTCAAGCTCGCGGCCCCCAGGGAGGCGACCAGCTGGTACTGGTACTGATCAGCGGCGTAATAGCAGTGGTCAAGCAGGCTTAACAGCGAGAGTTGCCCAGGTCAAAGCACCGGGGAGGAGTACGAAGGTTAGCGAGAAGTTGGTCCTTATTCCGGAGACGGTCAGTGAAAAGGATGATACGGATTCGGAGGTCGACGATGCCAGTGAGAGTGAGGGGGTCAAGGGGGATCAGCCACGGCCATTGAAGGATGCGGAGTGGGATGTTTTGAAGAAGAGAGGAGGATTGAGAGGAAAGAGTTATGCGGAGAGATTGCCCAAATCGAAACGAGCGGAGAAATTGGCAAGGTGTACCGCGTATTGCACGGCACAAGGATACAAGACGAAGCCCACAGCTGCTTTTGTGAAGGAGAGACATGGCGCGAAGACGAAGTTGTATGATGATTGCCTTTATACGGTTTATCATCTACCATTATTGCCTGGGAGTGAAGGTTTTAGGATCAGAAGCAGTCCAGTGTTGAAGAGCCCAGGCGGGAAAGCAGTACTAGACGAAGAGATCGAAAGGAGCGAGGCCAGAGACTATCACGAAGGTTATTTCGAAGACACAGACACATACGGAGTACGAGGTGGAGAAGAGAGCCCCAGAAATGAGAGCGAGGAAGAGCGCGGTAGGAGGGAGGATGAGGCCAAACGTATCCGTGAGGCGAACCGAGTTCTTGCCCAAGGCCGAAGAGGAGACAGCCCCAATCGAGTTGCTCCGGATGCAACGACATTTGCAGAGATGTTCGTTTTCTCATATGGAGTTGTAGTGTTTTGGAATTTCACCGAACGTCAAGAAAAGGATATTCTGGCGGATCTTACATTTGCTGAACACGAGACCGGCATTCCTCTACTGACTAGACCTCAAGATGAGAATGATTTTGAGATGGAGGAACTGCACTTCGAGTATAGTCCGCTTATTGAAAGGCCAAGAGTGTTCAACGACATGATCACACTTCGTAGCGGGGATCATATGGTCAAACTGTCTATGAGCCACGCCATCGCTCAAAGCACCAAATTGAGTTTCTTCGAGGAAAACATGTCACAAACAATGTTGAACGCACAGCATGTACCTAAACATCTCGCTCTAACGGGTCAGTTGGGCATGGACAGGAAAGAGATTGTAAAGATTCTAGGTAGACTATTCAAAAGTCGTGTGGATGTCAATCTTTGTAAGTCTTCTCCTTCTAAACCTTCTCCAACAATTCACTGACACTCAAATAGCATCAAACATCCTCGACGTCCCCAATTTCTTCTGGGAATCAGAACCAACTCTACACCCTCTCTACTTCGCCATCCGCGAATACCTCGAGATCACACCACGCATAAAAGTCTTAAACGAACGCTGTCGCGTCTTCCTCGACCTAGCTGAAATCCTCAGCGACAGCGTCGCCGACACGAAAATGAGTAACATCACTTGGATCATCATCGTCCTTATCATCATCAGCATCTTGGTCACGGTTACGGAAGTAGGTCTGCGCTTTGGGATTTTGACGCGCGAGAAACAGGCTCGTGGGGATCAGATAAATTTCAATATTGCGAATCGGAACTGGTCCAGGGGAGATTTTAATACGCCGCAGTTGCAGGCTATCTGTGGTGCGGGGGTTGTGGGGCCGACGTTTAAGGAAATGGAGTTATTGTAGGTAGGAGATGGTAATCGTAAGAGAGGGAGAGAGAGAGACATGCTGTATGCTGTATGATCACTTGTCTCAATTAGCACGTTCACGGTTTTATTTCGGGCATAGCAATGGGAGTTTGGCACAAGGAGATCGCAGTGACACAGCGTCTATTCTGGAAGTTTTCGTCGTTCTATTGGTTGATCAAGCAAATGTAAATATTAATCAAGCCGTTTTTCTTGACCGGTTTATTGAAGATCTTGAAGGGTGGAGGCTCTGTTTTGCCAGACAAGCGTCCTTGGTGGGCAGGTGATGTTTTCGCTTGTTGAACATTGCAGATATTGCGAGGTTGATACCCGCAGCAAGAATGCGGACCTGGAGATCGCTTCGCTCCACCCCATATATTCATAAGAAAGAGGCTAGCATAGTCGAACAAAATATCTCAACTATAATTATGGTGCCTGGTTTGCGGTGTCTGTGGCCATCGCGGTGGGTGTGGGGTGATATAGAGATTGAGTAAGGATAAGGGAGTTGTGAGCTGAATGGAGTGGTGGGAGGGGTAGGGATGGGGGAAAAGTTGGAGGAGGTTTAGGGTATGGAGGGGTGAAGTTCGAGAGGGCTAGTGATAGAGTGTATACTAGTAAGGTTGCGATGATTAGAATATTTTACCTTTGGTAATGTGCTTTCGAAGAGATAAGTATTTAGTAGTAGTAGTTGCCCACATGTAATGGCTGACATTTGCGAGATGCAAATATTGGCATATTTCCCTGGGAAGGTCCTTTCCTGAGAATGTTTCCATAAGTACTTGAGCGTCTCCATGAGGCTAAGGCAGGATTAAAGGAAGTTTGGAGAAATTTTGGGGACCGAGGCGAAAGAGGGGGGTTGACAATTCTAGATTTTTGATGTGCTTTGTTCCGATGTTGGTAACTATCGTTCAAATTTTAGCCAACTAGACTCACTTAACTATAAATAGTATGCAACGCTCAAATACAAAGCTTCAGTACCAATTTTAGCTTCTTGGTAGAGACCTTTGTAGAAATCACAAAGCTCTGCCTTCAAGTAAGTTTCTTTTTGGTGGTGGTGATATCGTGGCTACTTCCTTTGTTGTTTTTTAGCAATGCACCTGTATGAAGTTACATCCTCGTAGTTACAAGCTCTGTTTGAGTTCATGGTGAATTTGTTGTTTTGACACTTTGGACGCTGTTGTGCCAAGGCTTCGCTTGTTCCATGAATACCTTTCAGTCCTGACAAAGGCCATGGACTCTTGAGGCCAGGATGAATATAAGGGGCATGAACATGGACTGAATTACTCTTGAATTCGAGATTACCTGTGCTTCCGTGATTCAATTTTACTGGACTATAGTTTGGAGGAAGTCTCCATTGGCACTCTTCCACAGCCATCCTTCAACGACAATCCGATATCTCGAACGACATCTCAAAAAACCATCTCCACATACTTTAAAGTTGATTCAATACAACACGCCTATTTGAAAACTTGCAGCTTCAACCAGAATAGCTGGAGGAACAACCCATCACTGCCCTAGAAACTTTACGGGCAATTGCCGCCCGGGCATGACTCCTTGGAACAAGAGCTACTGCCCCGTTCATGCAACTTACTACAAAAACGAAGGTTGCAGGGCCAAAGCTAATTACGTTAAAGGTACGCAGGGGTGTGAAACCTGTGCTATCAAGGCCGAAAAGAAACGACTTGAAGAGGAGGAGAAGGCAAAACAAGAAAAGGCGGCGAAAGAAGAAGAAGCTAAGTAAGCTCTCAATCCTACACATGGGCCAACATGATTTTTCTGGATACTTTGCTAACCGTACAATTATCAACGTGTAGGTCTGGAAAGAAGAAGAAAGACGACAAGAAGAATTGAGGCAGTCGTCATTCTCTTGGCACCTCCTACCTTGGACCATCACTTCACATGTTCCCGGGCCAATGACAACCTACCTACACTTTGGTTTGAGAGCGCAGTTTTTATTGATTAAAATTTTGATGTCTCAAATATCTTCTTGGCTGTGGAATTAAGATGGGGAAAATATGCGCGTGCTTTGATTGTACCATTGAAATTCGGGATAAATTTATGGAGGAGTTGGAGTTCTGGGAAAGAATAGTATTGATAGCTGGATAGATCTAATGGATTTGAATTCTTAGAAATTTATCCCTGTACAATCTTTGAGGTTTGAGGTCTGGGAATACTTAATGTGGAGGGATACGGAAGTGCTTATATTGAGTCGTGATGAACAGGTTTCTCAAATCGAAAGTATAAATTTGCGCTGCGTCGTTTGTGTGATATCGCTTTTTATTCACTGTCGCAGGTTTTTACCTCGAACTAAAGCGATGGAAGTACCAGGAACACGGAAAATCTTGGCGCGGGTTGTGGAGAATAGATTGCTGCAAGAAAGTTAGAAATCATTGCTCTGTTCTTTAGTATGAATATCCAGCTTTATTGAAACTCGCAAATCTCGGATTAGATAAGTGGAAAGCGTCTGGTCTCTTTGTCGGGCTAGCATAGGCTTTTCGACCAGCTATTTTACATTACAGACAACTTTTTCTTCGTAGTATTCTCGACGGATGTCGTGCAGCCCGCAAACATCCTATCTACAGGATCGACTATCTACTCATCTTCTATACACAGTGAACTCTATAACTATGAATACAACGTACGATACTAGTAGCATCCCTCCAACCCACCAGCCTGATCCCAAGAGCACAATCACGAGAAACAGTGCAGATGAT
Source organism: Tetracladium setigerum (assembly GCA_031472005.1). NCBI lineage: Eukaryota > Fungi > Ascomycota > Leotiomycetes > Helotiales > Tetracladium > Tetracladium setigerum. The sequence goes on along the minus strand of PZJY01000009.1, from coordinate 1,016,562 downwards.
GCCCAAGTAACAAGCAGCTCAAACGGTATTAGAGAGCCTGCAAGCTCTTTCTGGTTCCCAGCTGCAAACGTAATCCCAAGGCACAAGGTGAGAAGGAATATATTACTTCCCGCCGTGCTTGCTACAACGATACCGCTATGTCCCGAGTACCACTAATAACAGCCACAAATTTTTCGGGTAATGTAGTAGCGAATGACAAGACTGTAACGCCGAGGATTGTGCCAGATAGGTCGAATGCATCAGCGATCGAAGCTGCGCTGTGTGAAAGGACATAGCCTGATAGTGACAGTGCTATTAGGCCGAGAAGGAGTTGGGCAACATGATACAAAAGAGTATGTTTGCGACTGTGTGTAGAAGGTTCTCTACCAGCATTGTTAGGAAGAAGGGGTGTTGTTTCAGCCGTAGGACGTTCGTGCTGAACCTCTGCGCTATTACCCCCACTGCTCCTATCATCGTCGCTGTCGTCGCTGTCGTCGCTATCTGAGTCTTCCGGTGCAGACAATATACCCTTGTAAATCACATAGCCAACCGAGACCAGATATAAAGCGAACATTCCAATGAAAATGGCACCCACGAGCCTACCCAAAGAGTTCGCCAGAGCGACAACTGTAAAATTCGAGGTAATAAGAAAGAGCAAGACGGCGTATATTTTCGCGCTGCGATCAAATTCCATGCGGCCCGGATGGAACAGGAGACCTAGGGAGAATGCTCCCAAAATGTTTGAGATTGAGGAGCCGATGACATTGCCTAGTGCGAGCGAGGAGCGGCCTTGGAGAATGGATGCCACGACGACGGCAAGCTATACAAATTAGCTCATTATCTGCATGGTGGTATGAAAGCACACCTCTTCCCATTCAGCACCTGCTGTGAGCAAGGCTATCAATGTCTGAGAGACCCCAAGCTGACGCGCGACGATCGCAGTATGGTCAATGAAACGATCAGCGCCGTATTCTAGAAGAAACAGACCAGCCGTGAATGACCCGGCATCATAGCAGATGGCACTCCAATTCATGTTTTTTCGCAAACAAATGTTTGTATCAAAATATTCATTCGCACTTGGACGTTTATCCTTTGGCTTGCGGACCAACGGCGAACAGAAGAAGGCTTTATTAGCCACCTGGATTTGTCCTGGATGTAAGAAAGATTGCTGCTTATAGAGGCAGTAGTATAAGGGGGACCAAAAAGGGTATATTCCTTGAAGAATTTGAACCACAGAGAGATGGAGACCGAGGTATCTTGATTCTAAATCGAGGCCTGCCAAAGGTATGAACAATGTAATCAAGCAACAATTTGCGCTCACACTACGCACGTGACCCTCCCGAGAATCGTGACTGTGTAAACAAAGCGAGCCTGGGCATGAACATAGTATAATTATCACTTCTCACGACTGGCGGAACGCCCGGGATGCAACTTGTCCCTTTCGTCACATAGTCACAGAGAGCATCTCGGGACACAGGGAGAGATGATATAGAGAGGTTAAGAATACTAGAATGTCAGAGATAGAAAAAGACGACAACATCAAAATAAAATTGACTCTGAAATACACTGGCGCTTTGCAGAAACATTTACGCTTCTCGTTGTATGAATGTTAATGAGAAAACGGTTACACAAATACGAGCTGATATCTAAGCAGAACCACAAGAAACTAAGCGTTGCATCATGTCGTTGCCAGTATCGACCAGACAACTTCCGCTCAAAGGCCCTCATCCTTATTTGGCCCCTTGATTTGCGTGCCACTCACATGAGAATCATCATCGCTTCCTTCTTCCTCCCTCTTTTCTTCCTCTTCTGTCTCTTCTGTCTCCTCCTCCCCTTCCGTCTCCTCCTCCTCATCGTCGGTATCCATTTCCGAACCACTCTCCTCATTATCTTTCTTTCCATTCCCATCCTCTTGTTTTGACTCTGCCTCATGCAATATACCGGACACATTAAGAAGGTATTGCTGCCAATCCTTTCTCAATGCTCTCGATCTATCCAGTCCTCCATATCCCCAAGAACCATCCAGCGCCAGGCGAGCCAAGCGACGTAGAATAAACCCCCGGCCATATGCATCTTCCAAGTATGTAGAATCGGCTTAAGACATGATCTGATTAAAATGACCTTTGATTGTAAGTTCGTCCCGTGTAAATTCTCGGGCAGGAAGTTTGTCAAAGTTTCCGGTCCAGTAATCCGATCGTTCATCCTCGCTGCGCCAGAGCCATTGTGGTGGTTGGCGAGAAAGCACCAAAGGTACCGAAAGAACATTGTCCCAGTCGAGGACAGCAGTAATATCCCATGTCTTCGGTGGTGGTGGTACAGCTTCTGCGGTATCCACAAGATTGTTGCCTCGAGAAACCGTGGCCTCAAGTGCATGCGTGTGAAGTACGCCAGTTGATGCAACATCGTGCAAAGTTGAGTTGGCAGCTGGAGCCTTCACATTCCCTGAATTTGAGATAATAATGTTGCGTGCTGTAAAGTCCCAATGCCAAAGTGCACACTGGATATCAGTCGCTCGGAAAAGACCTGCGCGTTCCATTTGATCCACGATTCGTCCAAGTCCATCTATCTCGGGTGAGTAAGGTCCATCCTCTTCATGCTCTGCTCGCTGATGATCCAGGAGTTCCTTCATGAGGTCCTTGAAGTTCTGTGCTTCGCAAGGTGGTCGATCGCCCGAAACTGCGAACTTATCGTCACGAAATCCACCAACCACAATGCTATCGAGATCATTTTCGAATTCTCCTGGGTGTTTTTCAAGCGTAGAACTTGCATTCAATCTTCCCGGCTTGTCAAACTTCATCGACTCCATCTTTTGAATAGTTTCTGCGACCTTGGAGGTAATACGAAGCTTCTCATCCAGAGAAAGAGTGTAGTACGCATTATCCATAATATCTCCCGAGATCCGCTCTTGCACAATGTAAGAGGATTCCAAGGCATTGTTATTTGTTGCGTCATATGCATGGATGTGCGGTACAGGTAGGAATTCGTGAAGATATCGATGAATGGCAATCTGATCTTTGACCTGGTTTGACAAATCGTCGTCGTTGTCACGGGGAACTCTGAAAATGTAGTTTTGAGACTGTCAAGAGGTAAACCTCACTCCAACAATGCGATGAAAACTGCCTCCCTTGATACGCTCAATCTCTGAAGGCTCTCCCCATCCAATATCTCGACACAACTGGATAACTTTATGCTGAAAAGTCTCAAAGGGCTCAATGCCGTATTTGACAGTAGAGGTGAGTGAATGTCTGGTGCCACTGTGCGCAGACCCCGAGTGATTGTTTGATTGGTGAGTTTCTGCTGCAGATTCGACTTCCTGGACCTCTGCAAGTTGTAGCACTTTGGTTCCTGCGACCTTTTCTTCTGCAGAAATAACACTTTCGTTGATTTCCAGAGAGCTTAGCTCCGAAGGTTTGAAATTTGCCTGCTTTCCCTCAAGATTGGACACCTTCGTTACCGAGTCGGAGCCGTTCTTGACGGGAGTTGTTGCCGAATCGAAGGACACCGCGTTGCTCATAGTTGGTACGAGTTCGGGAATGTTATTTGGAGGACCCATGTTATCCTCTCGTCGTTTGCTGTAGGATATTTTCTTGTCGATATCTTGGTTGAGATGTGTGGGTATCGAGAGGAGGAGACGAGAAGGAGGAATGGAGAGATTGAAAAGTCAAGAGCGGAGAGTCACTGGTTAAAGTATTATTTGTCGTCAAGACAGATTGACCGTTGGAGTAGACTTGTTTCTTGTTTAACATCACTAAATTCGAGCAAGAATTCTCTGTTTGTGCTTTTCACTTTTTGTTTGCATGAAAGATCATTCACCAAAGAACGTGCTTTAAGCAATCGCTACCCTGAACAAAGAAAGGGAATCAATGTTTGTTTAACACATAAATAACTTTGCTTAAAGAAGCAGATTGTAACGTGAAAGAATGAAACGGCGAGAAACGCCCATCACGCTAAGTGGCATCGTTTATAAACAAACAGACTCACTTTAATACATAACTATCCATTTGAGACGAAAGAGGCGTCTATTTTGCTATTTATAGCTCAGGAGGAGAGACTCTCAAGGCCACGAAAATTGGACCTTCCATTCACATCCCCGCCGACGTTACCAAATCAGTTAGTTCTTGGGGCAAGTAGACAAGACACCTACAGCTCCCGATTTTATCATGTGTTGGGATTTTTCACAGATAATACAGTAGTGGCGTTTGAATCATTTTCATATTCCAAAGGTACAGTACGAGGCATTCGAGAGTTGCTCGAATGTTCCAAGTCTTTGAATCATAGCTACGTTGTCTAAGGCACCCAAGTCTCTACCAGCCTCTCCAAACGCCCATAATTACATATGCACATACACCCTTAAGCCAAAGCCTCTCGCCCACTAGTATATCCACAACGCATCTCAAGATGACTCTGACTCCGGAACATAAACCCCATCTTTACATAGCACAACCACAGCTTTGAAGAACCGTCTCCACTCTAACGGGTCGCCCTTGACCTTCACAAACCGCACCTCGAGCAGCTCCTCTTCTCCTACTATGTAGGTATCAATAATAATATCGCCGTTTAGACCACACCGTCGTCCATCAATTGTTCTAATTTTGATCCAACCAGCGTGGTTCCGGCCCACCATTTGTGCGATTGGAGGGGTAGGAACGTTAAGCTGGTGAAGAGCATCACCTAGGAGTTCTAAAAGGCGAGCAATAGACACCCGTGAGAAAAATCGAGTGAGAGAGTAGTTAGGGATGATATCCCTGAACTGCCTGGCGAATTGAGTCAGGCTCAGAGGAAGTTGAGGTGCCGCAGAGAATTGACTCATGCTCGGCTCATCTGCGAGAAACTCGAGCGGGTGATTCGCCATTCCGTTGTTGACGGTGCCGATTTCACCCTCTTTGACTTTGGTGGGTTGACTGGATGAGTACCCTGCGGCGTGGACCCGCGGTGGTTGTTCCCAGTCAAACATAATGTCGTTTATAGGGGCCTCGGGCTGTGTGAATGCTAGCCGAGTTGACTCCTCCATATCAACATCCATTGCGTTCTGATCCTGGCTCTGACGGGGTCTTTGTGATGCTGTTGGTTGTCGATTGAAATCGATTTTGAGAGTTTCTAACATCTGCGTAGCGAGTCGGATCGGATCTGACATTTTACCATCGGCTGTGAGGAGACCGTTCTTTCGAGTAAACCAGGGGTGTCGCTTTACTTGCTCGAAATTCCAACGCTTCTTGACATCTACGTTAATCATAGCGCGTAAGAGCGATATCACATCTGGCGGTAACTTCTGCCATAACTCGTCGGAGCTTCGTCCTGCAGTGCGAACGTATTCCTCGAATTCCCAGCTTTGGGATGTGGGCTCGTCCCATGGCGTATTCCCTACCAAGAGAACAAATAGAATCACACCGCAAGCCCACACATCCACCATGTTCGCAGAGTAACCGGCCGCTCTAGTACCACCCCTCGATTGAGTGCCCTTGGAGCAGGTAATGACCTCTGGGGCAATGTAAGGAGGGCTTCCACACATGGTCGTACTGAGCTTGGTCTGTCCATGGTATTCAAAAAGTGTTGCCAATCCAAAATCCGCAATCTTCAGATGTCCAGATTCTGAGAGTAAGATATTCTCTGGCTTCAAATCCCGATGTCCCACGCCCTTCGAATGCATATAGCTCACTCCACTGACCAGTTGCGAAAAGTAAAGATGTGCGATATCTTCGCATACCCCCACATCTGCCTCGATCTTGTCGAATAAGTCCCCTCCTTCAGCGTACTCCATTGCGATCCACTTCCAGACAGCATCTTCTCCAGTGGCGAACCATTCGATGATATTTGGGTGCTGCCCGATGTGAGAGTGTAACGATACCTCCATGGCGATTTGTTTTGCTGAAATTCGACCATGTTTAATGGCGTAGGCTTTATGTATGAATTTGACTGCAAATACTGGATTTGAGGCGGCAGGTGGAATAGCTTTTTTTATTCTGTAAATTGTCAGTAACGTGTTTGTGTATGAGAATAGTGGGCATGATGAGAGACATACGATGCATATGCTCCCCTCCCAATTGTCTTCGACACGATGCGAAAAGGCAGATCGCGAGGTAGAGGATCGAGTTGACTCTGGAATGGAGGTTCCATGGTTAGTTTTGCCACCCGAAGAGATATTGACGATATCTACGAAGAAACGCCAGGAAGAGGCCATTTTGTAATGGGAAGAGAGCTCAAGCTCACCATATTTACACGTAACTAAAGAGAACCCCCAAAAATTCCAAAACTCCAATATCCAATCCTTTCGTTGTTGTCGCGTGCAAGTTTCAAGAATGGAGGGAGACGCGTTTTTGATTGGCGAGAGAGAAGGCGGCAACTCAGCCTTGTCAGCTGTTGTCGAAGCGACCGCGCTCAAACCCCCATTTCCTCGAGTGTAAACAATTAAATCCGTGGTCCACAAACCCTACAAAACTCCACGAACGACCTGCCTTTTCTTTGCCTCGCTCGACTGATTTTTGTGCATTCCATCTCGCATTCCAACCGCATTCCCACCATCGAGCTTCTTTATTCTCTTCTTTACAATTACCCCGGTATACACCACCTTCTCACCGACCCAAAACCACCATCATGAACTACGACATGGAGGATAGTCAGAACTCGGCTCCTGGTAGCATTCCTGCTGCGCAATCTGCGAAGCTTGGAGGCACCAAGAAAACTTCGGATACCATGGGCTTGACGAAGCGGTAAGTTCTGTCAAAGATTGCGCCTTCATTCCTAATTAACGTATGGAAATAGATTGCAAACCGAATTGATGCAACTCATGACCTCGCCCGCCCCTGGTGTTTCCGCATTTCCGTCTGCTGATGGCAACCTCATGTCATGGACTGCTACAATCGAGGGACCTGACGAGACACCATATGCTGGACTTACTTTCAAGCTCTCCTTCGCCTTCCCCAACACCTACCCATACAGCGCCCCCACTGTCACCTTCAAGACCCCGATCTACCACCCAAACGTTGACTTCTCTGGTCGTATCTGCTTGGATATCTTGAAGGACCAATGGACTGCATCTTACACTATCCAAACCGTCCTTCTCAGCCTGCAGAGTCTGTTGGGAGAACCAAACAAGTGAGTTGCCCATGATATTGCACAAGAATGTGGCTAACAGTTTGTAGCGCATCGCCACTCAACGGAGAGGCTGCTGAGTTGTGGGATAAGGATCCAGCTGAGTTCAAGCGCAAGGTTCTTGGACGACACCGAGACGTTGATGATGAGTAGACGATTTTTAATTACTCTGGGCATTGCAGGAAGTTGGGGCGTTGGTCATTTGTTTATGAAGATTTTACATGCATGGCCTCGAGTTCAAGCGGTCTTTCATTTCATACAGCATTCGTGGTGGGGAAATGGGAGTCATGGGCTTTGGATGTTGTATTCTATGATTACTGGAAGGATAGCTAATGTTCAACTTGGGTCCTTGTTTGACGAGTTGGCGAGTAGATTGAGTACAAGCTTCCCCTAAAGATTTTTTGCATTTCTCTTGCTGCCGTGGTATATATTAGTGATGTGGTTCGCATCTCTTAACCATTGCCGGTTCGAGAGCATAAGATCGGCGAGACTATTGTAGTGTAAGAACTTGCAACACGATCCAGTAATAGTAGTGGGATTTCAGTTGCCCATGGAATACGGGCTACAGCAAAAATGATATACGCGTTTGAATGGAAATTTTCAGAGGTCTGGTAGCCGATCCGAAACGATGGGATAGAACTTTCATCCCTTCACCAATGCACAACAGAATTGCCTGGAGAATGACCACTTGGACTCTTCATTCATTTTGATTTTCCCACACACATCCTCCGCCCTTGGGACCTTCTTTGGTGCTGCTTCGTTCGTATTGCGGTGTTCGATATCCTGGTCCCAACCACCCCTCAAATCATGGTCGCACGTAAATCCTCAAACTGGAAACCCAATGTGTTTGTCAAGAAATTTTTGGTATTCAGGTAGACCATTTCATTCATAGAAGCTTAAACCAGCCCGAATGCAACTCCACCCAACCCATGCAAGGAACGAATTCAAGACCAACATCTAAGCATCCTCAACCGCAGCAGTGAGCAGACCCTTAGCATTCTTGACATTGACGGCCTGGACGTAGGAATACAAGCGGTTCTCAGCTCCCTCCTCGTCGTTTCGCTTTCTCGAGATTCGGATACGGAGTCTGTATGGAACACCCTTCACACCAGCTTCCCAAACCTTTTTGTTAAGCTGGGGGTCGAGACGGACATCCACGGTACCCTAATTCATACAGTCAGTCCCTCATTCCATATTCCGTCTTCTGCTTCCTCGTGGGAGTTTTTCGGGCGTACCATAGACTTGGTTGCGAATGCCTTGATTTCCTTGATGGCTCGTGGTGCTCGCTTCTTGAATGTGACACCGTGGAGCTGTACCCATGATCAGTATCTCTGCTCCTCCCAATTGTATGTTCCTAGAATCGACGTACTCTCTTGTGGAGGTGGATGGTGTACTCGCGCGCAACGACATCAGCGATGGCGGAACGGGTTTGCTTGCCCGCAGGCTTCTTTCCGGCGGCTTTTGACGACATTTCTGGTCAATGTTAGGGACTGGGTCTCGAGATTCGATATGGCGAGTATTCAGAAGGATCTGGCTTACTGGTAGAGTCGCGACGGGTCGTTGAAATTCGTTGGTCGGTATCTCGGAAATGGTGCCAAATTTCGTCAAATGTTGGTGGGTGAAGAGGCTAAAAATTTAGCGAGGTGTAATGTTGGTGCCTCATATTTCAGGGTGGAGTTTTAATGTGGAACACGAACCTGAAATGAGGAGGTACGACAACCTCACCTCACCATTGAACGCAATTCTAATAACTTCCGATAATCCAACGCAACGTTGAATTGGGCCAGGTGCTCTCGATGTCCTCGAGCCCTGAAGCTGACAATCAGACCCCGATTCTATCTTACAGCTACCACACTCGTTATCGCCTCAACTCTCTGCCCTCCGACGTTCTTTAATCCAAACACCAACAAACAACCACAACCTTTGTCCTTCTACTCCCGCAAGGACGACACAGACAGAATGGCCACCCCTTCACCGCAGCCAGATGTTGGCCGTAATCGCCTCCCTACCCTCTTCGAAGTCCTGAGCCGCAGAACAGCGCCTCCCGTCGATCTCTTCTCTTTCTATATCTATATGCGCGACCAGCAGCGATCGGTGGACTATCTGGATTTCTGGTACAACCATATGAATACCACCATTACTAAGATCATATGAATTAACCGTTTTGTAGGCTCGATGTTGCTCAACACATGTCACTTTGTCGGCACTATGTAAGGGAATTGAGGAGGTCGGTCATGATTGGCACTCCTGATGGAGAGAAGTCGGCCTCGAAACGCTCTTCGCAATTCCTAGAAAACATGGGGGATATGAGTTATCCAGTGGGAGGGCCATCCATGTTGAGTTCAGAGAAGGAGAAGAATCAGGATGCGCAAATGTCCGCTTTCTTGAGGGACGAGGCATCAAATGGTGGAAACATAGGTCATTCTCCAGCCGGCAGTGTGGGATCGCAAGGACTTCGTCAACATGGCTCACACGAACGACAACCTCGCCCAAGCTTCATGAGTACACCCCAAGACCTTACTTCCGACTCCAATTCTCCAGCGCATACTGTTGCACGAGCCGATATCAGAGCCTCCGCCGAGAAGATTCTTTACACGTATCTTTTGCCAGGCGCTGAGCGTGAGATTACTCTTCCACACGCAATCACCTCTGAAATCACAATCTCGGTCGAAGATCTAGGTCGAGATGATCCAGAAGTCTTCGATGCTGCCAAGGATTATGTCTTCCAAGCCATGGAGAGAGATGCATTCCCCGGTTTCCTCAGAATGAAGGCCTTGGGAAATCTCGTTCCACCGTCAATGATGATGAGATTGGTTATCGGTCTGCTCGCTTTATTCGGAGCTTTCTGGACTGCTTTTATCCTCATATTCCTCAACTACCCCCGTCACACTCGAGCCTGGGTAGGTACAAATTTCTTGATTTACGTATCACATGCTAAACTCATTTAGGTCACTCTTCCTTTCACAATTGGTGTCTATGCTCTCTGCTCTCACCAATACTCTCTCGACCCTATCCTAGCACTTGTTGGCTACAGCGAGTCCACCTTCTTTCACTTCTCCAAAATCAAGGAACCTTACGTTCGTCGACTTCTCACCAAGCGCGCTCTGATGGTTCTCATGGTTACCGTTATCGTTGATGCCGGTCTCATTCTTCTCTTTGTTCTTGTGCCAGGAAAGCGTTTGTGAGCAGGTGGAAGTGGTAATCTTAATCATGGTAAAATCGACTCTGGGCAGGTGGCCTTCAAGCCAGGCGTTTCGTGGATTGTTATACTTTTACGGCAAATTGTACAAATGGAGGAAATGGGCCATTAGAGGGAGCGAATTATGAATGACAGGCGTTCTACCAGGGCCTCATACTGAGGAGGTTTGCTTTTCTTGGAGGGCTCGAAGCTTACGACATTGCTGTAAAATATTGCTCATTTGCTTTATGCTTTACATCTAACTTCTGGTTTGAGACCCAATAAACATTATGAGGTCTTAACGAATGCTAATGGCAAATTTCATATCTCATCATGTCGTGATTCAAATCCTCCTGCTTGATAAACCTGCCACCTCCCTCTCTAATCCTGTGGAAAGACTCACTTGGCATTTCCAAATCCAGGGAAGCCTCTCTTTTTCGACGCCCGAGTGCTTCTCTGTCCACCACCCATATCATCATCCTCGTAATCAAGGTCCATATCCTCGTCCTCCTCGCCTTCATACGGCCCACCACCTCTTTTGCCACCAGCCCCCAGACGTCTACCCAACCCACTAAATATGCCGCTACCACCACCACTCTTACCTGCCTCCTCCTTTGCCTCCTTCTCCTTCACTTCCACTAGTTTCTCCAAATGAGCATTCCACTCCTTCTCATCCTTGTGTCGCTTCAAAGCATCCGCCTTGATCCCAGCAATCTGCTTCTCCAAATCGGCTAGGGTGTCTACACATCGCGCAGACCACTCACTGAGAGTATTGATCATCGAGGGAATAGAGTTTGGTGGTAGATCTCTGAGCGGAGAGATGGAAGACACCGAAACAAGCTGATGATAAGGATCCAAAGTCCCCGTAACCAAGCCAGCATATATGGCGGAAATCACCAAGTCTTCCAACTCACGGGTGCTGTTGAGGCCTAGCTTTTCAAGCAGACTTGCGTAGGACAGATTCTCTGGGTTGCGGGCGAGCGTGAGGAAGGAAAGTTGTTGGAGTTTCAGCATTTGTGCCTCGTTGAGGGTCGGGAGGGACGAGGCGAGTTTGTAGTCGGTGAAGGTGCCATAACTGAAGATCTTCAGAAGTTCGAGAGAGGAGGAGTAGTCGGTGGACGTGGCGAGGGCTTGGATTTGGGGTGCGTAGAGGAGCTCGGCGAAGATGAAGGTATTGGGTGCGCTGGTGGCTCGGGCGATGAGGTCGGCTGCTGCGCGAGGGGAGGAGGCAGATTTGGTCAGGGCGAGGAAGGGCTGGAATGAGAGTATCAGTGATATTCAGTTAGATTTAAAATGATGGTACGTACTGCCAGGGCGTTTAAAGCTTTTGTTTGCTCCATGTTGAGGCTGTTTGGTGGGATGGTTCTCTCTCGTCTGCTTGGTTGCCTGTTTGAGGGTGGAGGGGAAGAACGGATGTTCCGTTGTTTTAGCTGACGAATGGTGTGGTGTTGTCAAACTGGCTGATGGGAAAAGTGAATTGCTACGGGTAGACGTGTGTGAAGTGTCAAGCTTTGATCGGACAAAGCTTTGAGTGCAAATCGAAACACGTCGGACCAGTTGGAGAGTGAAGCTTGTATTGTTTTAGAGCTCCAGCTTGACGTCGGCTCCCCTCGTGAGATGCCGGCTAGCGGCCGCTTGAATGCTTGGCAGGTCAAGATCTCTTTCGCATCACCGTTTGGCAGTGGACGGGGGCAATAATAATTAGCTGGTTATTGAGTTTGATTTTGCAGAGAGGAGCAAAGTATCAATAATCTTCAATTCGCTTTTGGTCATCTGATCTCATCTCATCTCATCTCATCTCATCTCATCTCATCATGCTGGCAGTTGCCCTCATGAAGATGAAGATACAGTACAATAAATACAGTGTACTCTATGTTCGACTGTACTGGAGCAGATCGATCTGGCCAAGGCCTCTTCCCGTGTTGGCCTGAGAGATTTTGGTTTGGTTCCTGATGGTGGCATGAAACATATCCATCACGAATCAGCAAAACAAAATCCCCAAGAACCACAGGAATGATAGGATTACAATCTTGTGCATGCCGGTAGTCTTGCGTCCCCCAAAACTATTAGATCTTCCTTTTGAGGAAGTTCAAGATCGTCTCCCTCGTACCACCCACTGCATTCCTCCGGCCATTTATGCTGAGCCAAGTGCCAAATCAGGGAGGAGGAAATGGTGGTGCCATGGTGGTGGACTTGGGTGGTGCTCTCTCTCGCTCTCGGTGCTCCTTGAGACGCTGCTCGGAGGGGCCTCTGTTTTACATTTCAAGTCTTTCGCGGCCACCCCCAACCATTATCTCCTCGTGGACTTCTTCCTGTAATTATTTTGTAGAAAAATCGACACCTTCTCCTTTCAACTTGCATATGCACCGGGTGTCATCAACAGTCGACTTCACTCACTTGATCTCCTGAATTGGGTGTGGCTGAACTCCGAAGGATATACGGATATTGGAACTGTACGAACTGTCACGATTACAAAGAACTCTCTCACCTACCCAAACGACCGACCATCTCTCCCAGCGCCTCCGCAGAAGCTGGCCTTTTGCTTTTCTTTGCATTGTCTTTATGAATGTGAGTATTGTACTTCTATTCGCTTTTTTTCTCCTTGTACATAGTTATTGTCGCGGCGCATACCGTGCGAGGTGAATAACCCAGCTGACTCTGTTGTCAGACCAGCTCTCATTTTCGGTGACACCAGGAGGAGATACAAGATACAAAACACCTCGCCGCGGTGTGAGAGAGGGCTTGCTGCCTTGCAATTGAAATCACATTTACAACAATGGCGCCTTCATACTTACGAGTTGCGACCGAGGACGCGGATGGAGGGAGGCCTTCGATGAGTTTGAATACCGCGCATATGGCCACCACCACTTTGAAAGTCGGAGGAATGACATGCGGCGCGTGCACATCCGCTGTGGAATCTGGGTTCAAAGGTGTAGATGGGATTGGAAATGTCTCTGTGAGCCTGGTGATGGAAAGGGCCGTTGTTATACACGATCCCGCAAAGGTGTCCGCATTACAAATCCAGGAGATCATCGAGGACCGAGGATTCGACGCGGAAGTTCTGGCAACCGATTTGCCTTCACCGATGTTCAATCGCAATGGAGTTCTATTTGACGAGGACGCCGAGGAGGATGTGGAAGATGCGATCACGACAACGACGCTGGCAGTCGAGGGAATGACCTGTGGGGCGTGTACATCTGCAGTCGAGGGTGGCTTCGAAAACCTTCCAGGATTAAAGAGCTTCAGCATCTCGTTACTGTCGCAGAGAGCTATCGTTGAACACGAAGCATCACTGTTAAGCGCAGAGAAAATCGCAGAAATTATCGAGGATAGAGGGTTTGGCGCAACCCTCCTTGAAAGTACTCTGGCTGCTCCTCCAACGAAGAAGAGACGAGGAAGTTCTGGATCGAAGGAAAAGATTGCTACAACTACGGTAGCTATTGAAGGAATGACATGTGGAGCTTGTACTTCTGCTGTTGAAGGAGGCTTCAAGGACTTGGATGGTCTTGTCCAGTTCAATATCAGTCTCCTTGCGGAAAGAGCAATCATCCTCCACGATCCATCAAAACTCACTGCCGAGAAGATCGCTGAAATCATCGACGACCGTGGTTTTGATGCCAAGGTTCTGTCCACGGTTCTTGGATCCGCAGACAAAGCATCGGCTACTACAACTTCACAATTCAAGATATTTGGAGTGAAGGATGCAACAGCTGCCACAGAGTTAGAAGACAAGCTAAAGAATTTCCCTGGAGTCAAGTCGGCAACTATCAGTCTCGCAACCTCTCGCTTGGTAGTTAACCACATCTCAAATGTGGCCGGGCTCCGAGTACTTGTTGAGCTCATTGAGTCCCTTGGGTACAATGCCTTGGTTGCAGATAACGATGACAACAATGCCCAGCTAGAATCACTCGCAAAGACAAAGGAGATCACAGAATGGCGAAGAGCATTCAAGATCTCGTTGAGTTTTGCGATACCAGTTACCCTCATAAGCATGATCTTTCCGATGTTACTTCCAGCTCTCGACTTTGGTGGCATAAACGTTTTCTTCCCAGGCCTTTACCTAGGGGACATCGTCTGTTTGATCCTCACCATACCCGTTCAATTCGGCATTGGCAAGCGTTTTTATGTTTCCGCATACAAGTCTATGAAGCATGGTTCACCGACCATGGATGTTTTGGTCGTCCTCGGAACATCCGCCGCGTTCTTCTTCAGTGTTGCGGCAATGATTGTATCGATCGTTGCCCCTCCTCATACCAAGCCAAGTACCATCTTTGATACCAGCAGCATGCTCATCACATTCATTACACTCGGAAGGTACCTCGAAAATAATGCCAAAGGTCAAACTTCGAAAGCATTGTCACGACTTATGTCTCTTGCGCCATCGATGGCAACTATCTACACCGACCCAATCGCTGCTGAAAAACTTGCTGAGGGGTGGGAGCTCAATCTTGAACCCAAAGCTGAGTCCGCACAAGAGGGCAACGCCGCTGAAGAACGTGTCATCCCTACCGAGCTTATTCAAGTTGGTGATATTGTTATATTACGACCTGGCGATAAAATTCCTGCTGATGGAACCGTTACAAGAGGTGAGACTTATGTTGATGAAAGCATGGTCACAGGTGAAGCTATGCCAGTCCAAAAACGCAAAGGCAGTTTGTTGATCGGGGGTACTGTTAATGGAACTGGGCGTGTGGATTTCCGCGTGACCAGGGCTGGAAGAGATACTCAGCTCAGCCAAATCGTCAAGCTTGTCCAGGATGCTCAAACCACCAGAGCACCAATTCAACGCCTTGCAGACTTGATCGCAGGTTATTTCGTTCCCGCCATTCTTCTACTCGGATTCATCACCTTCATCTCCTGGATGATTCTCAGTCACGTTATGGCCAACCCTCCAAAGATTTTTGTTAACGAGGCCAGTGGCGGAAAGTTCATGGTTTGCGTCCAGCTGTGTATTTCTGTCATTGTATTCGCCTGTCCATGTGCCCTCGGTTTAGCAACGCCAACAGCGGTGATGGTTGGAACTGGAGTTGGTGCTGAGAATGGTATTCTTGTAAAGGGCGGAGCTGCACTTGAAACTGCGACCAAAATCTCCTATGTGGTTCTCGACAAGACAGGAACTCTTACTCTTGGTAAGATGAGTGTCTCAAGCTCCAAAATTGCACCTACCTGGGAGTCCAGTGAATGGCGCCGAAAGCTCTGGTGGACAATCGTTGGCCTTGCAGAAATGGGAAGCGAACATCCTATTGGAAAAGCGATCCTGCGCGGTGCTAAAGAAGAGCTCGGACTTGGACCTGAGGGAACCCTTGATGGAAGCGTCGGTGACTTTGAAGCAAGCATTGGCAAAGGCATCAGCGCTCTCGTTGAACCCGCTACCAGCGCCGAGCGAGCCAGATATCGAATTCTTATCGGAAATGTCAAATACCTCCGAGACAACAACATAACTGTGCCTCAAGAAGCTATCAACGCGTCCGAGGAAGCAAACAATGCAGCTGCTGGCTCGAAAAAGTCAACCTCCGCCGGAACCACAAACATCTTCCTCGCCATTGACGGATCTTACGCTGGACACCTCTGTCTCTCCGATACCGTCAAAGACAGCGCTCGCGCAGCAATCAGTGCCTTGCACCGTATGAAAGTCAAAACCGCAATCGTCACTGGAGATCAACGCTCAACTGCACTAGCAGTCGCCCGCCTCGTCGGTATTCCCGCTGAAAACGTACACGCCGGTGTAACTCCCGACCAGAAGCAAGAAATCATCCGCCAGCTCCAATCCGAAGGTGAATGTGTCGCCATGGTTGGAGACGGAATCAATGACTCCCCTGCCCTCGCCACTGCCGACGTAGGTATTGCAATGGCATCCGGCACCGATGTTGCTATGGAAGCCGCAGATATCGTCCTCATGCGTCCCAACGATCTGATGGACATCCCTGCTTCTATCTCCCTCGCTCGCTCCATCTTCCAACGTATCAAGTTCAATCTCAGTTGGGCCTGTGGATATAACGCTATTGGTTTACCGTTCGCCATGGGTATTTTCCTGCCATTTGGATATCATCTTCATCCCATGGCTGCTGGTGCCGCCATGGCAGCTAGTAGTGTCAGTGTGGTATGTAGTAGTCTGTTACTCAAATTTTGGAAGAGACCGAGGTGGATGGATGATGCTATTCTTGAAGAGAAGGGACAGATTAGAAGGAAGGGTAAGGGATGGGGATTGGGTGGTGTGGTGGGCAAGGTGGCTGATTGGGTGAGAGCTGTGGCTGGAAGGAAGAGGAATGAGGAGGAGGGTTATGTGCCATTGAATACCCTCGAGTCGGCGTGAAGCAAAAATAGTTTTAGTTACATCTCTTTTCTTTTTGTATAGTGGTTTAGTACCTACATATCTTACCTACCTGGCGCATTCATAGAGCGGGTTTATCGAATTCTTTCTTTTGTCGACTCATCAATCAAGAGTTCTGTTGCACCCCTATCTTGCACCCGTCTTTCCATGGTCTCCAACAGTAATGTTTTGTGAGCACGCTCGGTGCTAAACGTATAATTCATAATCTTACCACATAAGTTATATACAGTACTACCTACCTCCCAAAAACATTTCCCACAAAAATCGCGACAATCAATATCCCAAATCCCAACTCCACGCCACGCCCTCTGATAAAAAGAATCCAGCGAAAATGTCCCACCTTTTCATTTTACATAATCATAATCCGCCGACGCCGCTCTCAAACCCACTCTCATCAACATGATCATAATAATCTCGTACATACATAGGACTCTGATTACACCCACCGTGATCATGTCCTTTCCTCACACAGCCATCACTGTTCAACAGACTTGCCTCCCTTGCCATCCTCGACCTACCCGCTCTCTTATCCTCATGATACAGCATCCCATCCTCATCAAACTCCGAATAATGCCCTCCTCCTCCCTTTTTCTTTTTGAAAAAACTTAAGTTCGCCATCATACTGCATAGACTCAACTGGCCCACGCCCACCCATTCATCGATACACCTCGCAATCCTATGAAAGCCATCCGTGTGACCGCCTTCCTCCCGAGCGCGAAAGCCACATTTCACAAATAGATAACAATGGATTAACTCGTGCAAGAACGCGGAGAGCAATAATCTCCTGTCATACTTTGGGTCCTGGAGAATTGGTTTGGAGAGGATGATGAGCGTTTCGATGCCGTCGTCGGGGTTGTGACACGGGCGGAGGAGAGTGGTGCCGATGAGGGAGGTGTGGTAGGGTGGGAGAGAGGACCATTCGATGTCGACGCGGCCGCGAAGCGTGGTTGAGAAGAAGAGAGTGTCAACGGCGGTGAGAATGGACCAGAGAGCGGAGGTGTCGAGGTGCGAGGGGCCCGTGATGAGATTGCGGAGGATGCGGGAGTGGTTGTTGGTATGTGGTGGAAGTCGCTTGAGGCGATTTTCTACCCCTTGAGCGGCCAAGTGGTCGGTCGAGGGAAACGTATGGGTTGTTGGACGTCGTTGCTGAGGCTCATGTTGAAACTCCGACGATGAGGGGTTGTAGGCTGAAGAGAAATGGTGGATTGGTGTTCTGTGATCATATTCTTGGAAAGAGATGTTGGTGTTTAACGATTGCGGTTGTTGTTCGGAATGCCATGGTACTGCTATTGGTATTGGTATTGTTGGTAGAGGGGTCGATCTAGAGTATCGACTTCTCTTCAATCTCCTGGACCGCAAATCCCGACATTTCTCGTAGTCATTTCTTGATCTGTGTGTTGATCTAGTATTGTGGCTCAAGGCACGCAATGAAGCACCCATGAGGAAAAAGGAAAAAGGAAACTCGAAAACGACAACACAAAACAGAAGTCAAGCATGTTGAGTGATGGGAACCGTGAGGTATTGTAATAATAAGCGACATAAAAAGTACCTAGGTACCGACTTACGGTGCCAGCGGCATGTTTCCCTTGCATTCTAGTTTGGTTCGCCATACAAACCTAAATGCAAAAAGTGAGGCTGTTAAACGAGAAAACTGCAGAACCGAAAACGACAGATGTGGAGGCGTTATAATTACAACGCTATGAGACGAGACGAAAGCTACATTATGGCCTCGCAGGCTTGAAACTCTTCTTGCTATGCTAAGAATCATTATGGAACTCCTGTCTCAAATTAGAATGGGTGTTCTCGCCTTGAATGATCAAAAGATGCAATTGCATGATTTGATAAACATCAATGAAAATATGCCCCCTTGTGACATTCAACACCTCTGGGTCCAAACAAGGTCAATTGACCTCACTCGCACACCTGAATTGCAGCCAATACAAAGATACTCACCCAATGCAAAGAGCCTCTTTTGATGTCAAGGTATCTTCTGAGGTGGCTGGCATCATCACATCACATCAATCAATCAATAATGCTGCAGGTCTCGCTTGCAAGGAGCTCCTGGAGGGCGGTGAGCGAGCGGCTGGGACAACCTTAATCGCCTCGTCCGCCTCGTTTGCCCTGTTTGTAAACGACTGGTTTCCAACAACTTGCGCGTTGCCTGCAATCGACCAAAGACCCCCATGCCCTGCGACGCCCTGGTTGAGCGGAATCCCAAGGCTAGCAAAACAAATAACTTGTGGTGGACATAAAGAGCCTGCCACCTCCACAGAAAGCGGCCAGGAATGTGCATATGTATGTCCTGTACGCTCTGTGTATAATCATTTCAAGGCTTTGGTGAGTACGTGATCTCGAGACGATGCTGAATGCAGCCGCAAGCGGTCATGGTCGTAATGGGATTGAAAAAGAGAAAAGAATCCAGGTCGATCAATCGAGCAGCCCCATCGCCACCTCCCCACTCCTATGTTGGGTGAGGTGCATCCCTAATTAATCCATGCCCATCTTCACTCATTCTTCAGCGGACAACCTTGGGAACCTACCTATCTGGAGCCTTCCAACCAAGACGCCGTTCTTTTTGGAATCTGGACAGACTTCACGAAATCGAGCCACAAGAATGGGCGTAACAGAAAAAGTCTCACAGCGTGGTGACGTGGAATATCAATCAAGCCAGGTCGCCTGACTTCAGCGAAGCAGCTTCGAGCCATAGTGGTGTAAGTCTATAGGATACGAAAGGTTCATGGTCCAGTTTGCACTGTACTGTCCTGTCCTGTCCTGCACTTCAAGTCTTCAGATTCACAAGTCACCTCGTCCGAGTCCCAGGCCTCTCATGTACCTGACCTCGTTAGCATTGGCTTCGAGAGCCCTTTGCATCGTCTCTCTATATGTCTCCTCCTGTAATTCCTCGCGGCGTTGCTCGGGTGTCTTTCTTCCAGTGTCTTCAAAACTATCGGCCGTAAACCCGGGCTTGTTGGAGAAGCTCAGCAGCCCTACCTTCTCGCCGGTCCAAAGAATCAGATCATCTTCATTCACCACCTTGTCAGTTTGCCCGGTATGTGTGTTAGCCATTTTAATCACAATGTCTCCGGAACCACCATCCATGTAGGAGTCCCCGAGTGTGCCGAAAATACCCTGAGGAGCCTCAACGGAGCCGAAACCAATATTCCATCTCCGCGCTTCTGTGAAGCCGTCTCTTTCCAACCACTTGAGGTTCCCGTTGCCGTCCGAAACAACGATTCGACTACCATGATTGGAAACTGAGAGTAATTTGGAGCTCGAGGAGGTCTGTCGATTTTTCATACATGAATTCTGTAGGCCGCCGGCAGAACTATTGGAAGTAATGGTTGAAGATATGGGATCTGGCGATAAGCCAAACATCTCAAGCGACCCTTTAGTGTTATATTCACCACATGCGATCAGAGTTTTCCCAGGGCGAGCTTTGAATTCCGTAATTTGTTCCACAGAGAGCTCACCCCGCCTCGCCAGGTCATTCTCCATAGAGGAAAACGGATGTGGGAGCCAGGCCAAACTACTCAATCGGGCGCCTGAGTATATTGTCCCACGAAGCTTGGGAAAATATCGGCGATCATAGTTCAAAATGCTTGGAAAGCGGCCAGCAACATAAATTTCTCCATTTCCATCCCACTCGCTCCCTGAACTCGGTAGATGCAAAATGCTCAGCGGACCTGGATGATAAAGATGGGCGTAAAGAGGACTTGGCTCTGGATCCAGCAGGCTACGGAAATCAAGGGTCTTGGGCTTTCTTAAAGATCCAAAGCCAGATTCGTATGAATCAAGCTGGTCAAAACCTTGATCTTCAGCTACGCGTTGAGTTCGGGCATCATGAAAGTAAAGGGCGAGATTTGTGCCCACGGTGAGAGGTACAGGATGTTTGGCCTCAGAAAGTGTGGTGATTGAAAATGGGAATCGATTATGGCTAATCGGTGTAAGTGTCTCCAGGTCCACTTCCACGAGACCTAAAGCTATTAGATTCATGACCGACTAGCAAGAGATCATAACAAGACATACCACTCTGGACCGCAAAGTAGGCTCGTCGTAGCATACTATCAACACTAACGCACTCAGTAACACCTGTATTAATCATCTTTGCACGTTTGTTTGCTGCATTCGACGAGTCTTTATCGACAGAGAGCAGTCCAGGCTGACTGCGGGCAACGATTGCTCCTCTCGTCTTACAATTGCGACTGATATCCCAAATGCACACACTCCCATCATCCAATGGGCCAACGACTAACGTAGAGTCCGTCTCACCGGTGGGCGTATACAGCCCAAAGCCTCTGATTTCCAAGTATTCGTGTTGAGGACTTTCCCGGTGGCGAGGCTGCTGAAGCCAGCTCGTAGATATGGGTGCATGCCTCGCGATGTACTCGTCATACCACGTTACTTTCTCCTCGGGATAGGTAGGATCCCAGTTGGCCATGATTCGGATCCTCTCATTTGCTCGTGCCTTGACATCAATTGCTTCATCTTGGGGTCCAGAATACCTCGAGTCGCCATGCCCGCTGCCACTTGCTAGCGCTCGGGCGAGATCTCGGAAGTGAGCTTCTTGTGTGGGTTCGGAGGAGATAAGCTGTCGACGCCGGCGGAGGTTGGAAAGAAAGGCGGAATTGTTGAAGCATTGTTCTCGCCAGAGGGTTTCGTCTCGGCCCAGGGACAGGAATCTTTTGTTGACGTGCTGGATAGTCACAATATCGCGGGGTTCGAGATCTGTGGATGGATCACTTGATTAGTTCGTTCTGGAATATAGTGAGAGAGTGGAGGAGCTTCATTACATCGACAGATTTGAAAGATGATTTCGGATGGCAAGGACTCCATATTGAGGATGATTGCTCAGTTGTAAGATGTACAAGTATTCGGAAGTATTCCAAGCATCACACAAGCTTTGGAGATAGCCACACAGTAGGGGTGGGTTGGGTGGACAAATAAATGGAACCCGATGGAGCGCAATGGAGGGGTTTTGGGGGCTTGAGCACATGCCGTTTGGCAATCCGTGCTAGCGGAACATACCCAAAAGTTCGGCTTCTACCACCAACAACGACGACGTCCCCTTGTCTCCAAAATGCCCACGACGTGGATTGAGATGGAGAACGATGAACCAACCAAACCAACTACTGCACACCATGAAAAGTCCACACGAATGTATAAGGTAGGTAGGTAGGTAGGGTCAAGGTCAGAGGCCATGCACAATATCGAAGTGGTCCGAGGTTGGGGGAATGATGAGAGGAAGGATATATTTTGCGAGTCCAAAACATAAGTTCTCAAATTCATCTTTACCTACGTCTAAATCCTGTACTTTTCTGTTTCCTTACTGGCTTCTGATTGGAATTGTAAACAGTGTGGAGCTGAGAAGAATGGCCCACAAGATATATGGGAGTGAGGACTACCTCGATGCTCGTCTCATAAAGAGTACTTGCTTGACATCTAGACTTTTCCATGTATGAATGTGTCGGAGCCTCAAGCACCTGGTAGGATACATCTTTAGTATCTAGGTAGGTACCTTAGGCACTATCACAAGGTACTTTGCTTGATAGCACTTCTCTCTGTTTATTCTTGCCCAACATCTGTGGCTTTTGATTCTCGGTGTGTGGAATAGAAAGCTGGCAATCTGGGGAGGAGGTGTTCACCTAACTCTTACTGATTGATTGCATGGTGGTGTACTTTAGAAATGGAGGGAAGAGCAGACTTTTGGAACTTGCAACCTTTGCCGATCCTGCCTTCTCCAAGTTTACCATCATCTGTCAAATTGCAAACGCTCCAACTCTTCTCCTTCTGTCCAATGTTGTGTTGTTGTGCTTGTTTGTGTGTTTTTTTTCTATAAAACATTAAAAAAAAAACGACTGGTGTATTGGCAGCAGTAGTTTGCTGTCTTCCAGAAAAGTAAACGAGAATAGAAGCTGGTATTGAAGTTGGGTGGAAAAAACTGGGCAACGCTATGTTTCTTCTTCTGTTTGATGTCACTGTGCTTAATCACAGCTTTGCACTTTGCACTGTGTGCTAAAGGGATATTAGAGAGTGTTCATACCTCTGATTTGCAAGTTGGTGAAAGGAGACTCTGGTGTAAGAAATCAGAGTGGTGCGCTGCTGTTGTTGCTTCTGCACTTTGCTGCCCAACAAATAAATCTTTGTTTTAGTACTCAAAGGACTTCAACTTCATCCCCAAGTCATAAAAGATCTCAATATTCAGCATTCCGAAGACTACGTGCCAAGTTCTGCCGACGGTTCACCTTTGAGTCGGCTCCACTCTCTCCTTGAGGTCTTCAAAGTTCATCTCGTCTCGCGACCTCGAGACACCATCAACAACATCACCAACGCAGCCACTTTGAATTGGAATGGTTCATTGAGTACAACCAACCTCCCATAACATCTAGTGAGCCATCCGGTAGGGGTTCCTATTTGCTCAAAGAAAGCCCGGCTAACATCTGCTTGCAAGTCGACAGCTCTGCGCCAGTCGCGCCAACAGAGCCCGTCCTCAACAATGGCGCACCGAAACCTCCCATGCCACCATGGGAATCGACTTCCTTCTCTTCCAGAAGCAGAGTCATGGTCTACAATTGAATCGGTAACAAGCCCTCTCGAGCGTCAAAAGACGAACAACCCATATCTGTCAAGTCAAGATTTTGACCCCGATCTCGATCTTGATCTGATTGTTCAGAAGAAAACACCCACTCGCGCTGTTTTCCATGACCTGTCTTCAGCCCATTCTTCGATCACATCTGGAAAGGCCAAGGCCACTGGTGATAGAAATGGATTGGCAGTTGTCGAAGACCGAAGCTCAATTCCTCTCCAAGATCTCGATTCGGCGGGTCGCCCAAAGCGTCTCCTTCACATGCCGCTTCCTCCACAACCCGCCTTCTTGCTCAATGATGGAAAGAACGACGATGATCGATTCCACGATGTAGCCCTTGGCGAGCGTGTCCATGGTTCGCAGTTCCAGCCATCTGCTGCTCCTGGCTCGTCTCCTTCCATGTTTGTAAACATCAAGACAGCCTTCACCTCCCTTTCATCCCCTCTTGGGACCCCTGAAGAATCTTCTTCTGTACGTTGGCCAAGAAGTAGTCCTACATTTGAAGAGTCTGCAACGCAGAAGCAAGAGAGACCAAGCTTCGCTAGAGGAGGTAGAGACAACTTTGGTTCTTCCAAGAGACAAGAATATGGATATGCTGCCAGCTCTCCAAACCATGGTGGCTTGGATTCTTCTGGCCCCATTACATCCTCCGTGTACCCTTCGAGTCCTCCCTTCGGTGATCCACAGCATCAACGTCCAATGGGTCTTCAAGACAACTCATTCGTTTCGGAGTCTGTACAAAACTACAGTACTGTCGACAAAGATTCCTCTCTTGCAAGTGGCAGACTACAATTCCTCAATAACCCTTACGCCCCAGCACTCCAACATCCTCCTCCATCTCCTGAGCATGTCTCGATTCCTGAAGGCAGCACGATTGGAAACATCTACCGTCATTATCTCAAGTCAGACCCTCTCGATGACTTCAGCAGCGATGATGATGACGAGCCCTTCGGTCTCAGCGTTCCCGAAGTCCGCCCACATCCTCCTTCGCATAAATCCAATGGCCAGATGGCAACAGCAACCTCATCAGGCGATGGCCAAGCAAAGCCATCTGCTCTCAGCCAGTCCTTGGAGGCGAGAGCAAATAGATACAACATAAACCCATCGAGCGAGCCACCCCAATTCTCCTTGCCCAAACTTCCCAGCATGGCTGCTAGGTATCTCCCTCCAAGCTCGACGCATCTCGGGCAAGCATCGACTTACGGTGATACCCACGAGCTCTTGAACATGACAAAACCAGTCAACTACCCAGATCAAAGATCTCTCAATCGTTCGCAGGCGCTTCAGGATTTGACATCCAGCGGTCTAGACTCCGAAGGCTCGGGCTCGGGATCCCCTCGCCGATGCAAGAGCAGTAATCCTTTTGGGGACATTCCTCTAGTTGCCATCAATGGTTTGGATGAAAGTCATGCCGTGTATGGTGATAGCGAGTACGATGTCGGCCCTGCCGTGAATGAGCGGAAACCTCTTGAGCGCGAAGTCAGCGAAGCACTTCGCCGTGCCAGTGGTTTTAGTGCTTACAGTACTGGAAGTCTTGCCGATTCTATCATTGATAGATATCGATACTTTGGGAAAGGTCCTTCGACTGCTGTATCTCAACCATCTAAGAAAAGCACCACAACCTCTGGCAAGAAGCAGATTATGATTACGCCACCCTCTCCATCAGCAGTGACCAGCGATACGAGTAGAGACGTAGGCGGTTCGTCTTCATCTTTCTATCAGCCAGGCGCTATTTCTCCCAGCTGGATTGACCGTGAGAGTGGTGAGGTACGAGTTCCAATCACTCATAGAGGGCCGATGCTGCAGCCTCCTCGTGATGTAAGACGTGCCAAACACCAGGCCCACGTTGAGGATGAGAAGGACGATAAGGACGATTGGGAGACTGTTGGCGATAGCACCTTTGGTCCTGAGAAGGGATATATTGGCGGATCGATCAAACGAGCTGGAAGCAGCATTGCCGGTCTTTCGGATGATGATAGCTACCCTGATTTTGATGACTTCGAGCACTCCCAACGCATTGCCCATCATCCGATTCATCCGCGACACGCAGCCGAGTATCGTCAAAGAGAGATCAAAGACTCTGGTGTTCCGGTCTTCGCGCCTGTCTATAGGGAGCACAAAGTGAATGGTTATCTCTCTGACTCCAATCGCACCCGTCCACAAGCCCCATCTACTGGTTATGCACCTCCCCCAGATCTCGGAAGCACTCACCTCAACCCATTCCAGTCTCCGCCACCTGAAGTTCTACCTTCTGGAGGGTTTAATCGTGCCGGTCATTTCCAGTCGCGAAACCCAAATCACTTCAAACCTTCGTTGCAAACATTGTGCACCGAAAGTGAAGACGCTGATCACGACGAGGTTGTAGGTCGGCCCGCCATGACCGAAGCTGAGCGCAAGGAGTGGATGGACAATTTCAGTCGGCATAAACTGACGCTTCGAAATGAAGATGAGTTCTCGAAGTCTCCGAGCCCATCAAAGCCGACTAGACCTACGTCTTGGCAACTCATGATGGACCTGGCAGCAGATGGAGCTGCAGCCAATACTGACGGAACTATCACCACTGACCATACATCCCAACATCCTGCCAGACCAGCAGCTCGGAAATCGTCGGTGAAAGTCCTGGCAGATCAATTTGCAAAGATTAAATCTATTCCCAGAGAAGCTGCGGCCAAGTCTCGATCTTCCTTGAGCGCAATTCCGGCTGGAGCACCATATCAGAACTTGGGGGGAAAGCGTGCGATGGCCAGAGGACGGGGTCTCCCAGCAGCTCAACGAGCCCAGGGTCGCCAAAATAGCAAGGAGCACAATAGGAAGTTCCCCACCAACAGGCTTCGTCCACTTTCGCTCGTCGATAGTCTCCCACCTTCCACGCCCTCATCTTCCCAGTCACGCCCAAATCCCTATCGCCCAAGTCAATACACCGCTACAAATGACTTTGTCTATCGATCCCCGCTTGCACCAATGAAGAACGAGAATTGGAAGGCTCTGTACACCCCTACTCAACTAAATAATTTTGAGGAGGCGGCCAGTACCCATCGTGCTGTCAATACGCCAGAAAGCCAGAGACAATTACACTTCAGAAACGAAAGCAACTCGGGTGGAAGATCCACGAGACGTTTGTTCGAGGCTCCCAATCTGAGAAAGTGGAAACGCGACGAATCTACACGAATCGATCTCAGCAATGAAAAGCTGCGATGCTCTGCCATTGTGCTTTGCATCTCTGCCATCTTTCCTCCCTTGCTACTGCTGTATCGCCTCGGTTATCTTGATGTAATCATGGACTGGTGGACCGAAGGGCGATTCTCAAGCTTTGCCAGGAAGCAAAAGCAGTGGGCCCTCTATCTCTTGATTGCGTGGACCTTCTCGATTGTACTTACTGCGGTGGTTGTTCTGGTTTGGTTCTATGCTCGTCGATAATTGGGAACGATGGTATCGTCCTGGACGAGCCTACAGAAAGGATTCGACCGGGACTTCAACAATGAGAATGGACGATGATGAGAAATGAGAGATGTGATACTGTTTTTAATTTGTTTTTTCAATACGGAAGATTCTGACAGGAGGATCAACAAATATGGCGAGGTTCGACTTTATGAACGGAAATGGGCAGATCAGGAGCGTTTATGATTGCCTTTTCAACACGAAAGATTCTGAAAAGAGAATCAACGAGTTATGGCGAGGTTCGACTTACTGGTTGGAAGTGGACAGATGGAGAGCGGTTATGATTTGCTTTTTACAACAATGTCGAACTGACTTGAATATTCTGGCTTAGCTCAAGTTGACGAAGGAAACATCGGCAAATTGTCTATGGAGCACAAAATATGTACGGATGTCAGAATTGCTTTGCCTGGATATGTATGAGTGGAACAAAAACGGGTATTCTTTGGAGCTTGCTTGATGCACCAGTGGGATCAAAATAATTTGCATTGCCAAAGGTTGGCGGCGGGACATGGCTTGCTACACACCTTCCGTTATTATTAGTATTCTAATTTTTTTAATATAAAAAAAACTCCTTGTGTTGTGCCAGTTTCCAGTGGTGAATTATCTGAGTTCAGTTGGAAAACCTGTTGCCAAGTGATTCCGTAAACACAAAGTTCGCTTAATGAATTTCCATCCTATTCTGTCTCGCAAGGCATTTCTCTCGGATGAAACAACATTTACAAATCTTAAAATTTGCAGAGAAAGCAGATGCGGAGTCACTGGCTGTCCGAGAGTCAACTATTCTCAAAGAGATCGTCGAAATAAAGGGTAAAAGTCTCACGTTTTGGTTAGTCACGATATCATCAACATCCACGCTCTTAATGACCTTCACTCCCTCTTCTCCAATCACAAATTTAACCTTCAACCACTTCACCATCAAAATTCCCTGGTATGAGGCAACCTCTTACTAACTACTGCCCGGCGGTTGTCTACCCTAGAGAGCTTCAACGTCAATCCTACACTCACACCATACCGACATCGCTTCCCAACCCATCAACAACCATGTGGTCTTCTTACCAACCATCTCAGCCAAAGCCATATGATGCCGCTCTGCATCCAACTTCAGCTCAACAGTCAACCCCAACCCCAGTCTCATCTCCATTTTCACGAGATCAAAACCAACGACTCCCACCTCTACCTCCAACCTCACACCCGCTTCAATCACTCCCACCACAAAATCCCGATCTTCCTCCTCCTCCAGCAGCCCTAACTGAAAATCAAATTCTCTATAAACACGGTTTCACTGATCTCGCACATCTCATGAGGCACTTCAACCTCAACCCCGCTCTTCAAGCCGACATCGAAGTAGCCCGGGAGATCGTCGTTAAACTTGAACGTGAGATGAGGGAGAAGGCAGCAGGAAATATCAGAATCAAGGAGGATGTTAATAATGTGGGAGAGAATCTGAGGGTCAGTGTAGCTTGGGATAGAATGATTGGTGCTTGGGAGGCGTTACAAGTGGTGGGTGCTCGGACTAGGGCTTGTAAGTGCCGTTTTTTATTAGTTCTCTGTTTTGTTATCTGGCGTGACCAAAGGGAGGGGAGGATGGGGGATGGATTATTTGCTAACGTCTTCTTTTTGTGTCAGTGTGCGAGAGGACCAAGAAGGAAGAAGGGATCAGTCGACAAGAATGGGCGAGGTGGGATTATGAGCAACATCTTCGACAAGAAAAGAGAGAGAAATCGGCAGAAAGGGAGAGAGAGCAGGAGAGGGAACGTTACATGAGAAAGTCGGCCTCCAGACGTAGAAGATGTTAAGCAGGTTAGAGGGGAGATGGTGGCAGCTTGGTTGATGTTTGGACTTTTCGTTGAGCCTTGGGGTTGGAAAAGCTTTTTCTAGACAAATGCAGGCGATGAACTTATTGCTATTTACGATTTGAAGACTTACGGGCTACAGAACTATATATGCTGATTTAAAATGAGGGAAAGAGGTACTACGATGCTGCGTCTCTCGTTATGGCAACTCTAGCTTTCAGCCCTTATTGCCCTTTCGGTTGGCTTCTCTTGATCACAATGTTACATCAGATTCCTGTGTAAGTAACAGAGATTAATCATTTTACTTCTTTCAAATCCACTACAGGTTCGATGGAAGGATCGATGGATTTTAATCACTTCAAACTTTACACTTCTCTTCTCTTCTCTGCCCTGTAGTAACTCTTTTTTTTATCGGCACATATTCTCAAATCACGATATCGTGGTCTTTTGTGTCCTTGCTGATAAAGACAATGTGATATGCCAGAA
This sequence comes from Tetracladium setigerum, assembly GCA_031472005.1. Classification (NCBI taxonomy): domain Eukaryota; kingdom Fungi; phylum Ascomycota; class Leotiomycetes; order Helotiales; genus Tetracladium; species Tetracladium setigerum. Next base: position 987,685 of record PZJY01000009.1, on the reverse strand, counting down.
ATTCTGCAAATCGTACAACATGAAACACTTAAATATATCAAATGAGTTTCAATTAGAACGAATTAATTCGTCAGGTCTTGAAAATAGAAAACCAGAAAATCAATCACAGATAGTAGTCTCAATTGCTCAAAGCGATGGAAGACAGGCTGGCTCTTCATACCTGCACGCACGGAATATTCTCCAGATCCAAGGAATTGAAAGGCGAAGCAAGCCAAAGAAAATCCAAAAGTTTCTGTTGCATTCTGTATTCAGACTGTGATAATCCATTTGGGAGTTGTATAATCTACCATAAATTGCCGCCCTTCCCCCAAAGGCCATCAAGACAGTGCGTGACTGGTCTGGCCTCAGGTCTGGTTACTTTCCCTTTCATACTAATTTCTTTCCAAGCCTCGCCTTTTCAGTATTCCAGTATTATTACACGCCAATCTCTGACACAAGATCATATCTTATTCTGCTGTAATCCAAGATCTCAAATTTACCATGATTCATCACCACCCGAGCGAAGCCCAGAAAGAGAGAGGCGCCAGGCTACGGCTCGCTCGTTCCTCGCTCGAACTTGATCTAGTCTTTTCCTTCCGCTGAATTCGTTGCATTTCGCACATTGTGCAACATGAACTAATAGAAGCTTAAATCTTTTGGTAGCCTGAACTTTGCTTGCTGGGAAGGCGAAATTGATTTGTTGGCGAGTGAACCACTGTGGCTGGTTGTTGTGCTTGAATAAAAGTATAAAGGAGAGTCAAGCAAAGCGCCGGCTGGTGGAATCTTACCTAACATGAAACAAACGACAAGAGAGAGAGAGGGGATCAAATAAAGCTAAGTTGTCGTTGAGAAGATATGTTTATATTTATGGGTTCAATCAAAGAAGTTTTGGAGAATCGAAATTGTTTACGGTATCATATGCTCGCTATCCTATGATTAATATAACCTTCGCTATGCATTAATTCCACTTTCCCTTCCAGTTTCACACATTATCAGCATCCACGGCTGCCCTTTCGTACAATGCACTACCCCTTCAAGTTCTCCCTCAACCCACTCGTCCTCAAACTAACTTGATTCCCCGTAAAAGGCAAGCTAATAGCATTTCCTACTCCCATCTTTCCCAACTTTGATTCCAAACTACCACTTTCCAACGCCTTTCGCGCCTGGTCTCCAAGAGCGCTATCTCCACTTCCTCTCCTGCTCCCAGCAGGCGTTCCAAGCATCAATCCCGTGCCAGCCCTCCCAGCGATCAAACCTCTAACACCACCTGCTTTTCTTGCTGGTAACTCCCCAGTGCCCGCGCTACAGACATACAATAAGTACTTCAAATTTGGCAAGGTCTGACGTATATCGGGGACTTTGAGTCCTTGGCTTTCGGATAGACACTCGATATTCTTATTCAGGAGGAAAACACCGTAATCGAAACGGAACGTGATGGTAGATTTCGGGTAGAGAGGGAAGATACGTTGATTGTCTGAGAGTATTGAGATGGGGTCTAGGATTAGAGATCGCGAAGCGTAGGGCGTGATTGGGTAGGGAAGGGGAACGCCGAGGTAGTATTGCAAAGCGTTTGTGAGTTGAGCTACGTGACCTAGTGCAGCAGCCACAACATCCTCATCTGAATTGTCAAAAGTGGAATTTGGGAGTTTGAGACCGCATATCGTGAAGAGCAGGGGATGCGACGTAGGTTCGATAGGAAAGATGTCGAGTAGTTCTTCGCAGATTCGTCGTCGTTGCTGGCGGATGTCTGCCGTTGCTGTAGAATGAAGAGAGCGACTGTTGGAGAGTTTGCTCTGGGCATTGTTGATATCATCTTCCGCTTTAGCTTGAGCTTCTTTTCCAGATTTGATATCATTGCGCCGTGCCGCAATAGAGGCTTGCAACTCATCTCGTCGTCTAATAGCTGCTTTCAGTTGTTTCTTCTCCGAAGCTACATATCGTGAAGCAAGAGCCAATTGTTCCTGAGCTTGAGGAGCTTCATCCACCTCCTTGGATTGTAATATGGCGTTTATTTGGGACGCTAGCTCTTCTCGTGTCGCGAGAGCATCTTGTATGGATTCGTCAAGGTTTGCGAGACGCATCAGCGCACTATAGGATGATGTTGGCAGGCTCGGTGCAGGCTTGGGTTTTGGAGGCTTATTGGTGAGATCGATTGTGTATATACCATCGGTGAGGTGGAAGAGGATACAATTTGGTGGAAATGGGTGGTTTTGTAAAGTTCCGAGGAACTGGAGAGACTGAAGATTGATCACTTGCTCAACCAACGGCACATAATCATGCCTCTTGACCCAAATGGTGACAATGACAGTGTCCAACCTTGTTGTAGCAGGACCATATCCAGAGAGATCAAAATGGCGATATGTAGGGTTCATAGCCTTCTCCACCACTTCGCTGATATATATTGGATCATCTTGTGATGCGCAGTGCAACGTGAAGAAGGTATCCGCCATTCTCCCATCAATCACATCTTCCAGCTTTTTCTGACGAAGCCCAGGGCTTGCCCCGGACCAATGCGTACTTGTCCTCCGTTGTTTTGGTGGTCGCAGATTGCCAGATGACGCGGAATGATGGAGCTGTGGCTCGCGAAGAGCTTCGAGCTTCTGTGGGGTTTTGTTGAGTCCTGCATCGTCGATTGTTTGTCCGCGGGGTCGTAGGAGGGTCAGATTTCGTAAGTATATGCCCTGGAGATGTCTCAATCTCCTATTCTGAGGCAGCAGAAGTGGCCGCGACGATTCGGAAGCCATTTCGTCTGTGTGGAGTTGCGAGATGTTTGGGAGCTCCGAAGGGGAAAGGTTGAAGTCGGCACAAGGATCGCCGACGAATCTCAGCCTTGTGCAAAGGCTGAGGGGTCACAAGGGGTGACTTTCACAAATACTTGTGGGAATACTCAAGCAATGTGAAGAGAAGAAATGTATTAGAGTATTGTCAAGCTTTCTAGGGTATCATGCTTTCTTCCAAATTGCTAAAGGCATCGAAAATAGTCCTGGAACTCCTCCATCGCCAACCCAGTGCATGCATCCCTGCTGAACCGCTCCATTCACTCTCCATCCTTTATCGCGTGTTAAGAGAGTATTTAGCTCCTTTGACTACATCATCTTGCTTGACAGGATGAATGATGATTTTGTTAGCATGTTGTGGGGTGTTGAAACCAAAACCTTTGTTCCAGTCATAACTGACAGCATAGGCTAACAGCTTCCCAGTGTGATTAAAGGCAGTGGCGGTAATGGGTCCTTCAGCTTGGTCGAATATCTTAATTCTGACTTTGTTGTCCTTGTCCCAGGTATTGATCCATCCGTCAGACCCTCCAGTGCAGAAGGTACCAGAGGTTGGATGAAAGGCCATCGCATTCACAACATAGCAAATATGGTTTGCTTCATTAGAAATGTCTCGGTGGCACTTGAAAGTGTAATTCTTCCTAACCAAAGGTTTTTAGTGGCTCTGAAAGATTGTACATCATGATAGACATACGATTGCTTTTCCGGGGCTGTAAATTGAACGGCACACCTGGCTTCGTACGAACCCACGCAGAAGCCTGTTCCGTCAGGGAAACACCTAACGATTCGACAAGGCTTTTTGAGCTGAGAAATATCAGGTTCTTGAAAGATCACTGTTGGATTATCAAGATTGATGAGACGAAGGCCCCTTTCAGCAGTCGAGACAACGAGAAGCTTCTTCGCCACATCCATAGAATACACCTTCTCCTTGCAGTCAACCGTAGCAACAGCCTGCGAGGTTCGAAGGTCCCAATACTTAATCGTCTTATCCCAAGAACCGGTAACAATCATGGGCGATGCCGACGGGCCTTGGAAGAATCTGACAGAGGAGATTGCTAGATCATGAGCTGCAACTTGTTGAGCAGGACCTCCATTGGAGTTGAGATCGAGAAGGCGTGCGGTCTTATCAGTGCCGGCGCCAATAACATGCTGGCCATCCTGCTAGTGTTTAGCAGGTGTAGCTGTAGTATCATGGTGATGTGTAACTTACTAGAGACCAGGAACAGCTTAGGACTGGTGCTTCGAAGTTAATCAATGCCCGGCCAGTACCAGACATGCCAGCGCCCTCGGTCACTTGATAAACTCGAACCTTGCTATCCCACGATGCAACAGCAAGAAGATCTTGGGAGCTTGACCATTCCATTGCAGAGATGCTGTCGTCTGGAGGAGTGGAAAGCTCAGCATCTTTGAGCGGGGGGGAAGGAGAAGAGGCAAAACGACTGCCCCCAAGGTAAGACATCTCGAACGATATTCCAGTGCTTGGTTTTGATGTCAATGTCGCTGTCGTTATCCTTGACGATGTGACTTGGAAGTTGGTGGTCAGGTTGGGAGATGTTTTTAAGCATGAGATTGTAACTCTAGGGAGATCACTTTCTCCTTGAGCGACCTACTGTTGCTTGTGAATTGTTCACTTCGCTTCGCTTCACTTCACTTCAGCTTCACTTGAAGTCGGTGAAATTCTTTGATGCGGTGATATTCAGAATGTTTTCAAGATGAAACGAGTGAATAGTGAGGATGTTAACGGTGACCGCGATCGCCGAGGTCGCTTAAGAGATGGACGCTATTTTACGCGAGATGGATCTAAACAACGAAACAACCAAGACTGTCTCACAGTATCCAGATCGTTACTAGAGAGTTACTCCTGCAAATATTTATACTAATATAGTTGCAGAAATCTCCCTCGATATCACATGTCAACCATTCCGTTATGATGGTGCTGTGTACTTCGAAGTTCTACCTACATTGGTGTATCCATTCATCATCCCCCTCTCTCCCATCCAGTCGCAAGCCACTTGTTATTTGAAAGATAGCATTCACATGCTATTATCTCCTGGGCTATGCAGACAATTGACTAATGCTTGTAAGAATGACCAGGTCATGTTCTCAGATATGCAGAGCTTTACTCAATAAATCCTACCTTCACTCTCACTGAGCTCTGGTGTTGATCGATTGTCGCATTGAATACCCCTGCAAACAAATGTGACGCTAAGGCATCTAAATATATTATATTATTAAACAACAAAGGGAAAAGACATTCATTAAAGGATCTTCCTGTTTAACGTTTTGAAAAGAGACACAATAACTAGCTGTTCTCCCCTCCATCTGTCAATTCATCCAAACCCTTCCAGATACTTGGCATTCCGCATCCCTGGTTGTGGACGCCGAGGCTGCATCCTAAGTCCACACATCATTTCATTATTAAATGACCATTTCACACTTCACCTGCCCTTAGAAGAGCCACGATCTCGGGCGTCAGAGAAATGTGTGTAATTGATGTTGCTTTAATAAAAATCTCCATCTAACGCCCGAGAAACATTTCCACTAAGACAGTTGGGCGACACAGATCTCGCAGTCCGCTGATGATCACATGCGAGATGCCTGGACTTGGAATAATGGAGTGAAGGAGTTGTGCAGGGATACTCGACAAATAATTTCATCCAAACCCATCCCAGGCTCTGAACTGGTGGAGGTCGGCCTCCTGTCCCATATTTAACCGCAACGCCGCGCTTCTTTGTGTTGAACAGAACACCAACTTCCTGTCCTGGTGATCAGTTGCATACTGTTACTGTACCTACCTAGTCGACTATTTAAATCCTCTCTAGTCGCCAACGTCGGAGCGCATCCCGGCTTAAACAACCTTCAGCATTCGACCTTCGGATTTACTGGTGGTGAAGACGGCACCATCCGACAGCCTTTTGCCCTCTCCCGTCAGCACCCCAACAAGTTCTATGGCTCCCAGCAAGCGTATGCATTTCATCCCTTGCCTACTGCCCACAAAGGAGTCTCTGCTAATCCTCGTCCGTTGCACAGAAGAGGCGGCGCACGAGTGCGTGTCCGACGAAGCTCTCATCCATCTCAAGTCCTACAAATACTCGAGTGTCGACAAATCCTTCATCTCGAACTATATCCTCAAGCACTACGTACATCTGCCCAGAAGCACCATACCTACTACCCCTGGAAACATACTGAGAGTCAAATAGTGGAATGGCTTCGTTGAGCTTCTGCCGTTATGGCTCGCGCCGAACATGGTCACCCTGCTGGGCTTCTTCTTCATCTTGTCGAATGTGATATGCTTGGAAATATTCATGCCAGATTTAGTCGGGCCAGTACGTTGATCCGGAGAAGACTTGAAAAAATACCAAGGCAATTGCTGATTCTGATCACTTCAGGGTCCTTCGTGGCTTTATTATAGTTTCGCATTTGGGCTTTGGATGTATTCCACTATGGACAACGTGGATGGAAAACAAGCGAGAAGAACAGGGACATCTAGCGGCCTCGGCGAACTCTTCGACCATGGCATTGATTCTCTCAATTGCACACTTGCAAGTCTCTTGGAGACCGCAGCGATGGGCCTTGGAACTTCAAAGAGCGGCGTCTTCACTGCCTTGATTCCATGCTTACCCATGTTCTTCTCCACGTGGGAGACATACCATACCCACACGCTCTACCTTGGAGTCTTTAACGGCCCAACCGAAGGTTTGATCATCGCATGTACTCTGATGTGTCTTTCTGGATACTATGGACCAGAAATCTGGACACACAAGATCACGGATTTGGTCGGACATCACTATTTCCTTGGATACCATGAGTTCTTCGGCACCTACTCAGTACGAGATCTCTGGGTGCCCATGTTGGTTACCACCCTATTTGGTGTCCACGTTCCATTCTGTGTCATCAATGTCGTCAAGGCTCGCAGGAGAAACAATTTGCCAGTCTGGCCAGTCTTCCTAGAATGGACTCCAATGGGGGTTTTCACCCTTTCAATCGGCGCCTGGCTGTTTTCTCCATACTCGACGATTAGATCCGAAAACCGGTTGGTTCTGTTCTGCTTGACAATGTCCTTTGTTTTCGGACGAATGACCACCAAGATCATCTTGGCCCATCTCACTCGTCAACCATTTCCATACTGGACTGTTATGCTTACTCCTCTTGTTGGAGGAGCTGTGCTTGGAAATCTACCCCGGATTGGCCTCCCAGCAGTCAGTGCAACCGTTGAGCTCTGGTACCTCCGAGCCTACTTCATTTTTGCACTTGTTGTCTACTTCCGATGGGCGATTCTGGTCATCAATAGTATTTGCAACTACCTGGATATCAACTGCCTCACCATTCCATATGAGAAGCAAGTTGCCAATCAGAGAGCAAGATCAAAAGGATCTGTGTCTAACGGAACGGCAAACGGAAATTCGGAGAAGAAGCGAGCTGACTAACGAGGAGGGAAAGGATGCGGCTGGAAGAAAAAAAGGCTGCTAGATAGAAAAGGGGCAGGGAGCGAGGACGACTCAAGGTCCATTTCAACAGGGCACACAATAATACAGCATAGCGAGGACTTGGCTTGAAGGCGTTTATTCTTGCATGACGGTCAAAAACAGGTCTGGGAGGCTTCTTACTGTACATGGATTTTTCTTTACTACATGGCTTGGCGTGAGCATGAAAATTGTGGCATAGGACACCACATGTAATTAGGGCTTCTCTCGATAAGTAGCTAAGCTCTTGACGAAAGAATAGTATGAGATATACAATCAAAGAGAGTTAGATAATCCCTGACTACAAGCGTTTGTGCGATGGGAGGTGAGATTATTGAGGGAGGACCCAGGACTTCGTACTTCTTACCTCATACAAACCTAATGGAATATAAACATTCGCTTCGCACACTTCACATCAACAATGGTGTCCGGTACAGAGTCACAATCCCTGTTCAATGGAACAAGCTTTAGGTACCACTACTAGGATTCGGGAGTCAATCCCGGCTTTGCATTCCGTGGTGTAACAAAGCCCGATTTCGCCTTATGGAGGACGGCATTTGATGATTTGAGTCGAGGCAAAGCCACCAAAAATGGCTTGGGGTCATGAGTGCGCTTTTTAGGATTCACGGAATAGGAGGTGTAAGAATAGGGTCGAAATTTCATACTCTTCAACCTCGAATTTATGTGCCAATAAAACAAGTTAAATGCTAGAGTAGAATAATGAATGGACTCGGATTCGTAAGGACTGCGTTGTCCAAGAAGAGATTTTCCTGCTTCGCCAATTCTGACACGCATTGGTGTTGGGGATATGCCGGCCATCCGCAGTCAAAGAATGACGAGACACGCAATCTAATTCCTTCTTTTCGAAAATCTGCCTCGAGCCTCTGCTCCTGCAGTAGCCTTTTCCCTTGCCATCTTTTTTTATTTTGGGAAATGAGGCTTGACAATGAAGGTTTTCATGGTTGGGAACACAGTTTCAGATGACTTTCAGCTCCCAGCCAGCCCCCATGTCACGAGCTTCTAGCCTCTGGCATCGACCTGGATTATTTAGTTGATGGATCTCGCACAGGTGACGGACAGCAGGCCATGTGGATACTGTTGTTATGCCTGTGAGATTATTATGGATATTGGGATCTCTTATGATTGCTTGGGAGTGTTCTTGGAGTCTTGACTTTGACTATTCTCTTGCCTTTCTTTCCGGCGGACAGCTGTTCACGCTTTCTCATCCATCTGCTCGCACATTTTCGACGTCTCTTCTCCAAAGACGCAACTATCGAAAAGCCTCTTCGAGTTGACGACGACTTCACGCCACATGTTTCTTGATCGGCTTCTACCAGCACGCGGAGCGTACCCAGAAGCAAGCTTTTCTGGTTCCCACCCCCCACCACCACCGAACGAGATCCTTGCAGCGATGACGGCTCAGAGCGACCATCAGGACCCCGCCATTTATCCCCTCCCCTCCTCTACCACAGCCCAATCTCACCCTCACCCCCAAGTACATAATGTTAATAAGTCCTCCCAATCGCTCCCATCATCATCCGATCCGTCTCTCGAACCTTTCCCTCATTTCCCCGTACAAAACGGCTTCGAATTCGCCAACCATCATCATCGTCCAAGGCAGAGTTCCAAGCTCTCCGTCTCAACTGGTCATTCCTCCGCTCGATCGCAGCAGCAGCAACAGCGTGAGGCGCATCAAGAATATCTCGACAGCCTCCCAATCCCGTCGCACGAGATGTCCGAGCAAATCGCGAAAGTGCAGGAGCAGAAAGAGGCGGAAATCCTGAACCGCAGGCTTGCAGAGGAAGGAAGAGGTCTGACGGATGTGAATGGGAAGACGGAGTTCTCCGCTTTGGATCAGGAGGAGAGGGAGAGGGCTACAAAATTGATCCAGAGGAATTATAGAGGCCACAGGGAGAGGAGGATGTTGGCGGGCATGAGTTTGGATCCGAGTTCGCGGTGGGTCGAGGCTGTGAAAGAGGCAAGGTATAGACAAGTTACTGTGCCGCGGCCAAGGCAGGATTCGCTTGCTACTGGGGATGGTGCAGGGGATGACGAGCGGCCGGGACATAAGAGGAATGGGAGTAGTAGTGCTGCAATGCAGAACTGGAAGAAAGTGGGTTTGATTACTCGGCGTGCTGGAGGAGATGAGGAGAGCGATGAGGAGGAAGAGAGCGGAGATGACAAGCCCTTGACGCCAGAAGAGAAAGAGGCTTTGAGGAAGAAGAGAGCCGAGAAGAAGTTGGTGAGACAGAAGGCCGCAAAGATTATGGATCTACAGTATTTTTTGGAGATGGTGGATGTGAAGCATCGCTATGGTTCCAATTTACGAACATATCATGAAACCTGGAAGGAAACAGATACACACGAAAACTTCTTCTACTGGTTGGATTACGGAGAGGGCAGGTATATTGATAATGCTGCTTGTCCGAGAGAGAGATTGGAAAGGGAGCAGGTTCGGTATCTCTCGAAGGAAGAGAGGTTAAGTTATCTGGTAAAAATCGATAAGGAAGGACGACTCTGCTGGGCGAAGAATGGAGCTCGGATCGATACAACGCAGAGATTCAAGGATTCCATACAAGGAATTGTACCTGCGACAGATGATACTCCAGCCTATAGGCCACCTTCTGGAGAAGCAGCTCGACATGTTCACGGCCATAGTCGCAAGCTGAGCCACGCTTCTACTTCATCAACCAGCTCGTCGGGTTCTGACTCAGATGCAGAAGAGGATCGAGCAGACAAATACGCCAATCCAGAATTTGATAATGCAAAGGGAATGAAAAAGATCAAGCATGTATCTGCGGCTACAATCTTTAACAAGCTACTGAGAGGATCTGTCAAAAAGAACACTTGGATCTTCGTTGCAGACACAAGTTTTAGGTTGTATGTTGGTATCAAGCAATCCGGTGCTTTCCAGCATTCTTCGTTTTTGCACGGTTCGAGAATATCAGCCGCTGGGTTGATCAAGATCAAGAACGGGCGATTGGCGAAGCTTAGTCCGTTGAGTGGGCACTACAGACCACCTGGTGAGTTTATGGATGAAAGCATCGATAGTCTCGCTTAGCTGGAAACTAACACTGTGTCTAGTCTCAAACTTCAAGGCTTTCGTACACTCCATGAAGGAAGAGGGAGTAGATATGTCCCACGTCTCCATTTCCCGCTCCTACGCTGTTTTAGTTGGCCTCGAAGCCTACGTCAAAACGCGTCGTCGTGGCAAGAAGCTCTTTCAAAAACTTTTATACCACCGAGACAAGCTACTCTCCCCGGTCGAAGTAGCTGAGAAAGAAGAAGCCGAGCGTGATAAGTCGGAGAGTGCAGCCAAAGAAAAGAAATTCCTCGAGGAGAAGGAGGCACAAAGGGAAGCGGAAAGTACTACGACGAAGCTGAAAGAGAAATTGCATATTACACATACGAATACTGCAGAGAAGGTGCATCCGACCGGCGAGACGAAGAGTTGGGAGAAGGACCCTGATATTCAGAAAGCAGGGACAGGGCCAGAGAATGCGATTGCGCCAGAGGGAACTAGGGAGGGAAGGTGAGTGGAGTGGGAGTAATGATTATGAGATGTGCGGTTTGCCTTTATACCCGTTGTAGATTTCTCTCTGTCGAATTTTACTGGCAGTCCGTTCAGGTTTAGATACAAGGCATGGTGAGGAGATTTTCCTTTAATAAGTAATAGCGTAATATAAAATGCCAATGAATTCTTAAGGAAGACGCAAACTCTCAATTTCCAAGGTTTATCTATTCAAGAGACTAAGTATTAGTGTCAAGCTTGTACGTCGACGACCGTTTTGCCGTGTACTGATGCAGCCAGCCTTGGCATCTCGTTATCCATCTAAACAGCAAAGATAAAGTCCTTGGAATGAACATTTTTCTGGAGATAGAGAAAATTTTCATTATTCTATCGCCCCGACAAGATCTATCATACTCTCGAACTTAGAGATTACGCCTAGGAGTGCAAAGAGCTTGAATTAGCTTTCCCGATATCGCTTGTTCCGACCTTTGAGCCTATGATGAGGTCAGGAGGTGGGCTGTGGTGCAGTGGACAATCGAGTCTAAAGTTAGAAAATAGTTGTATACAACAAAAGATGGTTGATTTCCCCCCATGTAGCTTGCCGTAGATTGTTCATGATAGAAACAAGAGATTTCCCATTTAGTTGGGGTCATTAAGCCATTGACCTGGCCATTCCCGTGCGCTCCCTCCCTGTACAGAGCAGCCCTTCCCTTCTCATCGGGGCCTCCATCGCTAAAGCAACAGCTAGAACATCAAGGTTACGACCGCCATAATCCATCAATCTCTGTCGCAAAAGCTACAAACCCATCAATTTGAGTCTGCAGAAACATGAGAAGCGTGCCAACACAATCCAATGGCGTCTCCTCTCACTCGCTCGTCCCGAAGGTCCGAAGGACTCAGCACCAGAGCGACCAGCAGAGGCAACGTCGCGGTTCGGCCTGTGAACCACAACAATGCGCATAATCGTCAACAACCACCTAATATCGGTCGCAAGAAGCGGCCTCGCGAGTCTACAGAGAATGAAGATCAAGCTATCATTGCCAAAAAGGCACGTATCGCCATCGAAATCCGTCCCAAGGTCCAGCCAAATACCAAACCTCTCGTAATCACCCACCTTCAGCAGGCAAACACGGATCCGGAAATCCTGCCTCAGCGGCAAATATCACCACCACGACAACAGCCCACCACGCAACCAACTATAACTACGCAAACCGGACTCTCCCCAACGACGGCCCTGAATCTCACGAGACATCACCAGAAGGTCGCCAATGGAATCAGACACGAGCTGAACAGGCTCCAGCCAAGCACTGCTGATGTCAAGGACGAAAAGCGGAAGTTACGATCACAAGAAGGCACCAGATTCAAAAGCGAATTGTCCGCATACTTCCCTGAATATGACGAGGTGATTGGGAATGAGCCCAAGGAAGACCGTACGATCTGCGAAGTTTTTCCACTCGCGATTGCACTCACGCTGACCTTTTCCCCAGATATTTTGAATCTCGACACGCCCATGATTATCGTCGACAGTGCCAAGGCCCAGAAGCAACCACTTCCCCGCAAATGCAGCATTGACTATCCACTGAGAGAGTTCCCCGATGCGTTGTTCCACAATCTCCACGATGCAAAGCGAGTCGATTTCTCGTTCCTGGATAAGAATTATCGGGAGGAGGGAGGGGAGGATCCGCTGAGTGACGAATATTTCGAGGTGATTCACAGGAAGCCAGAACGCCTGGAGAAGACGATCCGCAATACAGACAAGGGCCGTGCTCAACACGAAAAAGATCAAGTCATACGATTGTTGGAAGGTCTTCATAGTCATGATTGGCTGAAGTTGATGGGGGTCACTGGCGTGACGGAGAGCAGGAAGAAGGAATTTGAGCCCGCTCGAGAGCACTTTATCCGCGGTTGCGAAGCCATAATCGACAAGTTCAAGTCATGGAAGGAAGAGGAGAAGCGTCGAAAGCTTGAAAAGGAAGCTGCTTTGGCTGAGGCGGAAGCCGAGGCAGAAGCAGATGACGAGGAAGATGAAGAGGAGGAAGACGCAGAGGAAGTGGTAGACGAGGAAGCCATTGAGTCGGGCGAGGAAGTCGAAGAAGCAGACATGACTGGATATCTCAGCGACGGCGATCCTCCTGATTACTCTGATGTTGACGCATTGGTAGCAAGGCAACTCCAGGATGAAGCCAAAGCACGATCGGCTGCATCACTATCTGGAAAGAAGCCAAAGACGGCTCCTATCCCCCAGCTCCCAGTAGTCCTGGAAAAGGAATTTGTTTCTTTCTTCGCAAAGCCCCATCTCAGAGCTACGGCTCTTGGAAGACACCGCAGAAGTGGACGCAGTGTATCCGCATGGGGTCATCCGATTCCAGAAGTCGAAGACACAGAGTTTGATTTGCCCGAGGAGTATCGAGATGAAGACACTCTAAAGTTGAGGGAGCGAGCAAAGAGGAGGAAGAGACGGGTCAGCAAGACTTGAGAGGATGTATAATGGGATGGATGAGATATGGGATGGAGGTTCATTTTACCCGGCCGCTTGAAAGTGCTTCATTTGGCTAGGAAAACCTGGTGTACAATTGGAAAGGGGAGTGCTTGATGGCGTTGTGGTTTGTGTGTTTGGGTCGGATTTGTAGCATAACTATTTGGCTCCTTTGTGATAGGAGTAGAGACACTGTAGCTTTTCAAATGAATACCCCAAAAGCCTTTTTAATCATAACTTGTTTTCAAATCAACTCCAGTGCCTGAGAGTTGGTGGAGTCTGACCTTCTCTTACCTAATTTCACACTTTTATACCTACGTACTGAATGACCATAGCTTGGGCGGAACGGAGCAGAGAGCTCCTATCTTTTCAAGTAAAGATACTTAAGGGAATGTTTCCAAGACTTATCATAGACTTTAAGTTCGATGTTGATGGGATGTGACACCTTGGACGGCACGTGAAATTTGTCATCGGGACGCAAGGCTGCCCTTCGTGGAAGGCTCTTTCAACCTCGACCAGAACAAGGTCTGCTGGTGTAAATTCACGAATTGCGAACAAAGGCTTTATTATTTGCTAGAAGCGTGGTTCTGTACGCTTGCCCCTTCAGTCATTACTTCTCATTTCTTATATTTATTAAATTGTGTTGAACTTGGAGTGCAGCCTTCTTTTTCACTTTTGGTGACTTCCGTCAACTCCTTGCTTGCCTTCTAACCAAAAGTTCCCCTCCACCATATTCCACGACCAGACAAACTATTGAATCTCTGCCAAAACAACCATCTGGCCAGCGACACGTAAACAACGAGCGCTCTGGCGACAAACTTTACCCATCAAATTTCCCCTCGCAATCCGACGATATTGAGTCTGCGACTCCGGCTTCAAAACCGCGACGGGCTCTCTCCTGTCAACGAAACTGAGGCCTTCGAGCCCACCTTCACCACAAGCCCTTTTCCAACATCTGTGAGCGGACGATACTAGGAGTAGTAAGAGTCTGCGGCTCTGGCAGGTGAATGCCAGCGTCTCCAAGCGCGTTCTCGGCGCAGAACAGCTCTCCTTCTGAGCTTCGGTGCTGCAGCAGCTCACTACGCACCTCGGCATGCCTGGTGCGATCCTCGAAATGGACCCCATACCCACTCAATCAAAGTCGCTGGAGTACGGCTTTGTCGTCTCTCATCAAAAGCTTGCCTTCGAGGTCGACTTTACAACACAAACCCTGAAGGGGCGCACCGACATCACCATCATTCCACAACGCAGATTCCTCGATGAAGTTAGAATCGATGCGCGACAATGTGTCATCCCGCAGGGCAAGATCACAGTAGATGGGGTCAAGGTCAAGAAACACCAGTATGTGGATCGTATGAAGGTTCTGGACATTCCGGATTATTTAGACTGGGGCGCGGAGCAAAATAACCAACAACGGGAGAGGCTAGAGCTGTTATCAGAAGAGGAGAGAGCTGATGGCGCGTTGGTTATTAAGCTACCACACGGCGTACAAGTTGAGGAGGTGGATCCGATGTCTGAAGCTGCTGCTTCTGCTTTTGCTTCAAGGCCTTTGGGAGGATCTGTTGCCAGGCATTCGTCTGTTGCGATTGATGGTGGCTCTGGGAGGGCAAATACACCAACAATGACCCCAAGACCTGGCGCAGAATCTTCACGATTTCAACCTCTTGTTATCAGCATTCCCTTCACGGTGAGCAGATTCAGAGATGGCGTTCATTTTGCAGGGTTGGCCGAGGGCGACGCGCAGTTTCCACACGTCTATTCGCGGCATTCGATGGATCCTGGAGTTGCCAGCGCCATCTTTCCTTGCATTGATGATGCGTCCATGCGGTGTACTTGGGAGTTGGTTGTTACGTGCCCCAGAACATTGGGAGATGCCTTAAAAAAGCATCCTTCTCCACAAGACAAAACTCACAAGAAAGCTCATCCCAATGGTACTACAAATGGCGACATGCATGTAGATGATCACGTTCCACTGAGCGACGACGAAAAGCTGCTCGAGATGACCGTCAAATGTTCTGGAGAACTGATCCACGAGGTCGACGATCCAAATGATTCCTCGAAGAAGGTGGTCACGTTCATCTGCACCAATATTGTTGCTGCTCAACACATTGGCTTTGGGATCGGCCCCTTCGAACAAATCGACTTATCAGAATACCGGGAAGATCAGGAAGGGGAGAAAATTGGACAGGGGCAGGCGTTGCCAGTCTTTGCCTACTGCCTTCCTGGCCGCTCTCACGAAGTCCGTCATACTTGCTTTGCAATGGCGCACGCTGTAGACTGGTTCATGTTGAATTTTGGTGCTTATCCATTCACGGATTACAGCTTCATGTTCGTCGATGGCCAATCCAACGATGTTGAGCACACTGCTGGACTTTCGATTTGCACTGATCGGCTCCTCTACCCTCCCGATATCATTGATTTGGACGATGAGAATACAAGAACGCTTGTCCATGCCCTTGCAAGTCAGTGGATGGGAGTGAGTTTGGTTGCAAGCCAGCCTGTGGATAGATGGCTTACAATCGGTCTCTCTCACTTCATGACTGGTCTCTTCATGAAGACTCTCTGTGGTGATAACGAGTATCTGTTTCGCCAAAAGGAACTTTCCGACCATCTCGTCCGTCAAGACGTGAACAGACCCAGTCTATATCAACTTGGACCTATCCTACATTTGGGAAGATTTGAGATGGACTTTATGAAATTGAAGGCTCCGCTGGTTTTGTTCATCTTGGATAGGCGGTTATTCAAGTTCACAAGTGGTACCGCTGGTCTTGTGAGAATCATTTCTAAACTCATAACTCAGGCCAACATTGGCTCTGCTGCGGATAGTGTTCTCACAACGGCAAGCTTTCGGAGACTGTGCGAAAAGATGAGTCGGTACAGAGGGACGGATGCCTTTTGGAACCAGTGGATTCTAGGAGCAGGATGTCCGAGGATGAAGATTACACATAAGTTCAACAAGAAGAGACTTTCTGTTGAAGTCAATATCACACAGACTCAATCGGCAACTTTGACAGGAGAGAAGCTGGAGAAGGGATCATTCTTGAGAGAGCTCAAAGAAGATATCCATGGAGTTTACGCTGGAGAATTGAAACCCGTCTTCACAGGCTCTATGACTATCCGCATTCACGAGGCTGATGGAAGCCCCTATGAGCACGTCGTCGAGATCAAGAATGGAAATGATACGATTCACATTCCTTACAATACGAAATACAAGCGTGTTAAGCGTAACCTACTAAAGAAGGACCGTCAGATCACTTTAGCACAAGGAGGAGACGCCAATGGCGAAATGGCTGATGATATGGTTCTTTACACTCTAGGGACACCCTTCAATCAGAGTCAGAAATGCAGGAATGGGGCTTGCAAGACTGGGATTCAGAAATCAAGAAGACGATGGAGTTCGAGAATTACGAGTGGATCCGAATAGATTCAGACTTTGAATGGCTCTGTGAAAAGGATCTCTCTATGCCAGCCTATATGTTTGTGTCTCAACTGCAGCAGGATCGAGATGTCGCTGCTCAGCAAGAGTCCATGCTTTTCTTCGATACCATGAAGACTCTTCATCCGGTGGCTGCTACTGTCTTGACAAGAACAGTGATGGATACTCGTTACTTCCACGGCATTCGCACAATGGCTGCTGCAAGACTCAAAACTCACGCTGCATATCCTGATTGGATAGGCTTTAAACAACTTCAGAGGGCCACCACCGAGTTCTTTTGCTATCCTGGCACGATGACTCCTCGATCAAATAACTTCCAAGATAAGAGGGATACAAGGTCGAGCTTGCTATTCCTCACGCAGTTTCGAACATTCGCGATGCCAGGGGTGCCTGTCCCAAGGATGCCAGGGATTTCATCTTGGACCAGCTCTCATTCAATGACAATACCGATAACGAATATTCCGATGTCCATAAAATAGCTAGTCTTTTGAAGGCTCTCACCAACTCCTTGATTCCTCAACAAGGGCTGGAGAATGTTCTTAATGGCGATATGATGGACGAAGACGCCGATCCTGAGCCGGCTCAATTTCAAGCCAAGGCGATAGAAGAGCTTGAGAGACATGGCCGCATCGATGAATGGAGCCCGTCCTATCAAAATGTACTCACTACCACTGTTCTGGAGTGTAAGATGCTTCTCATGAAGGCTAAAATCATCAATACCGATAAGAAACAGTTCCTGCGATATCTCATCGATGGTAATCTGGACCAAGTACGGATCACGGCCTTCACAGCTCTCATTGAGCTTGGATTTCTGAGTGATCATGGTGTTCTCAGGTTCCTTCTCTGCTGTCTGAGCACCGACCAATCTCCATTCGTTCGCAACCGCCTGTTTGGGATCTTTGTTCTTGGGTTGGCACGCATTGCATTCAACGAGGGTGCACCACCGAAACCTGAAGACGTAGAAATGCTGCCTGGGAATGGTGACCTACTTGTGGAGCATGATATTGAGATTAACAGCGATGAAAAGAAGGCCCTGATTGCTCGCACTACTACGATTGATGGAGCAATGGCTGCTTTGAAGGAGGAATTCAAGGACAATGATGTTTGGAAGAAGGCCCTCTGGGATGCCGTCCGTTCCGATTCTCTGAGTCTGGCCGAACAGATGGACCTTCTTGACATATGTGGGGTCCTCTTTGACCGTGTTGAGTCTTTCATCGTCAAGTTACAAAAGCCTCGTTACTGGAGGGTCAAGAGGAGCAAGATTGGCAAGGTATGCATAGCATCATCTAGTTTTATTCTTTCTGTACTAACAATATTAAGTGTGGTTTGCATTTCATTAAGAACGGCAAATTCCGTGAGAAGCCTCTCAAGCCAAAGGCCCCTCCTGCTCCAGTATTGGCAGTTCTTCCTCCACAACCACCTATCAGAGCCGTGCCATCGGCGGCGACGCCAAATGCAGGACAAAATACAACTTCAAAGCCAAATCCTCTGCGAATCAGCCTTAATACCGCCAAGTCTGCAACCAAGTTGAAGTTCCAATCACCAGGAACTCCAAAGCCAGCCGCTCAAGTAGCTTCCAAGCCAGCCGTCCAAACTGCTGCAAGACCAACACCAACACCTACAGCAGGACCGATGAAGCCGCCGCAAAAGCGTCCCTTGGAGTCGGATACAAATACTATGAGCCAAGCCGCTCCCAAACGCCGCATCGTCAAGCTCCGTGTCCCTGGTTCAAGGCTTGCAGCAATCTTAGCGAAAAAGCCCGTCCCAACTATGTTGTTGGCTGTGCCCAGGGCGGATGGTTCATCGAAGAAAAGAAAGAGTGGCTCTCCGTCTGACACATTCAACAAGAAGATAAGGACGGAGCAGGGTATACCAAGAAACCATGCCACTCCAAAACAGCCCTCGTTCGCAAGACCATCATCCTCGGTGCCCCCGAGTTCTCCAGCTCCTGTTTCAACTGCAGCTTATCAACCTTCTATTACTGTTGCTAGCTCAGCACCACCGATCATTTCCGCTTCTCCGGCATCATCATCGGCTACAGGCGTTGTCAAACCGCCACGACAGCGTCTTCCGGATGCGGCTCCCAAATCAAGTACCACCGCTCCTCCACCACCTAACACAACCCTTCCTAAGAAACCATCTCTCAAAATCAAATTTAACACCAAGCCCAAGTTGCCTAGCGCTTCTTCTGACAACCCTCCTAGACCTTCCTTCTAATTCCACATCCTCCTTCTCTTTCTAAATTTTTGGTTTTTTACATTGGCATGGCATTTAGCGACTGGCGTTCATGGGAAGTCCAAAAAAGAACTAATTGATGGCTTTTGGGCCGGTGGCGTTTTGCCTTCTCTGTACGATTACGGCGGGGGTGTGAGGATCTGAAAATCTGGTGGAAGATGTGATCATGACCAATGCATGAATTGGCGCGAATGGAGATTAAGAAAATGAATCAAAGAAATCTTCAAATCTTGATAATCTATCAGTGTGTCTCAGAATCGGTGAGGTATGATAATCTTTCATTGCGACGCTTTTAACACTAAAATAAGTGCTGGATAAAATCAGCCAAGGAGAAGGCAGAGAAGGAGTCTCCTTCCTTCTAGCACATAGGAAAATCCTTCTTTTAGAGTGATAGGCTTGAGATTCAGAGGTGTGACATTTCTACTTTGTCCCAAGGATTCTGGCCGAGATGCCGTCCTTCTAGTAGTTGGGGAGCTTTGTCCAATACCTACATGTTCTGGAGCTATAAGCTCGAGAATGAGGACGTGGTGTTTTCAACCTCTTTCCATGAAATCTGACGCACACTAGTGATCTAAACATGCCTCTTCTTCTTCTTCTCTTTCGGTGGCTGCTGCAGTGATAAAACTCAGCCCAAGTATTCCCCTCCATCACGACATCTAGTCCTCTCCCATCAAATATTACCCCCTCGAGCCACTGCCACCACCACCACCACCAGAAATCCCCAATCCCAACCTCTCTTCCCTACTCTTAACATACTGCGCTCTCAACCTATCACCCGGCAGCGGTCTCAACTCATCACTTGGATCCCTAATGTGCGGATTGTGATTCTGGTTTGGGTCCAACATCCCATTTCCTCGCTGTCTCTGCTGATTTGTGTTGGCTGATATGCCATGTTGTGCATCGTACTCTTCTTGTTCGCGCTGTTGTTGCTCGCGGGCGCGCGCGTCTTCGTAGGCTGTTACGTCTTCGGTTGTGAGGGTTATGGAGGTGGGTTTGCGACGGAGCATTGTGGCGGTTGCTTTGATTTGGGTAGGGTAGTTTGTTTGGTTTTTGCTGATGAGTGTAGGCTGCGCTTTTGAGTTTTGATTTGAGTGTATGTGGATGTATTTTTGGTGTTGTTGGGACGTTGGGGTTGGTGTTTTTAATGATGTGGGATGGGAAGGTCGAGGGGCATTTGGCTCTGGAGCCGCGCGAGGTCCAGCCGCGACGAGAAGGCTGAGATCAGGCACCAAGGCACACTAACGACCTCTGACCCTTTTTGGACTGACCTCTAAATTTCCAGACAAGCACCATCATTTCTAGCTTTACACTCACCTTTCCAAACAACACAGCATGTACGCACGGCATGTTAATTCGGCAATTGGGCGAGGTCGGCCCGATCTCGTTCGAGTCTCAGATGGAATTGCTGCTTCATTGAGACAATTCTCCATTTCTGCCAGGAGATCTGCTGATGAGGATGGTTCGTTACTTCCTCAGTTCCTGACGGCCAATTGAATGCTATAAATTCTAATTTAACAACATATAGTCAAAGTACCATCACGCACACAAAGATCGGCGAATGCCACAAGAGAGGTTTCCGACTTAGCACCACCACCTACGCCCTCGAGAGGAATCGACGCCCGTTCCCTAGCTGCGAAACCACCTCCATCTTCCCAACCACGCTTTACTATTACTCGTTTCGATCCTACGCCAGGTAAAGATAGCGTACAGAGGCGAGTAAGACCCGAAGGAGGTTTCAGTCGCCCTCCGTCCTCGACTTTTGTACCAAGAACTCCCGGCTTTGGTGGAATGCGCGGTGGCTCTGGATTCCGAGGTCGTGGAGGAGCACGAGGTGGCGCACGAGGAGGACGAGGAGGACGAGGAGGAGGACTACGAGGTAGCAATGCTCGCTTTAGCAAGGGAAAACCCAAGTTTGCCGAGGAGGTTGATTATGAGATCTTGCCTTACACCGAGGAGGAACTTCCAGATTATGATATGATTATGGGAGGGCTACCGGAGGTGTACAATCCGGTTACCAGTCACGCGAGTTTGGCGGGCTGGGGACCAAGTGTGATTACGAGTCAGCAGGGATACAAGGACACGATTGATCAGAAGTTGGGCGTTGCGGTCGATAAGAAATATCCGGGTTGGAATGAAATGAGTTGGCATAAGAAGAACATTGCAAAAGGGGGATGACGGTGTTTAAGGATGCAGCGGAGAGGGAAGCCGCAAGAGCGTATCAGAAAGGGAAGGGCTGGGCTGGTGCACAGTATACTGAATTAAGCGCGGAGCAGAAGGAGAAGTTGAGTCAACAGTGGGTTGGAGGACATTATGATGGACCAGTTGCGGTGGATAGGAAGGATGTTCTGGGCCAGGTGGCTAGGTATGCGAGGTCGAACTCAACGTTCCTTGCGGAAGAGACAAAGCAATTCGAAGAGGATGTGGCCAAGCTGCTGCCCGCGTCGCATCAGAAACCAGTGGCGAAGACTCCATAGCCGGAGAATAGAAAGAGGAGGTGGTGAACCGGTTAATTGTAAGCTATGTGTAGTTATGATGTTCTGGGAATACTTGTACAAAAAATAGAATACATCCATCTACCCATGTGTCTCATCAGAGTTCCCGAATGTGAGAATGTGCTAGTCCTCAATCTCAAGTTCAAGCCCGAGAACGAGTTCCCGGAGATGGTTATAATGCCAACTTTTTATATTTTCCGCACCTGAATAGAAGTAGAAAAGTTGAAAAGTTGAAAAGTTGAAAAAGTTGACAAAGTCGAAAAGTTGAAAAATCGAAAAATCGAAAAGTCGAAAAATTAAAAAGACGGCATTAAGACACATAGTCATACCTGTACACTGTAGATACCTCAGGTAGGTAGTCAGAAGGGATTCTATAATCCTCTCAATTCCGAGCTCTCGAATAGTGAGTTGTGTATCGCTTTCCTTATTGAGAATTGGGAGACTGTGGGAACCTTTTAATATCACGCTTTAACTCCAAACCAAGTATAGGAGGCATGTAATCAGTAAAGAGGTGGGGGAATTGGGAAGTTCTACTCCTTCCCTTGAAGTAAATGTCGTGATGTGCTGCATTTTGCTTTTATATAGTTGAGATGACGGCTCCCACCTCATTCCATGAATTCTCGTACACAATGATAATATACAGAAGAACCAACTATTATACACCTATTGCTGCTCCATACTTTTCTTAGCCACCTCCACGGCCTTCTTAACATCCTGGACGCCCTTTTCAACGATTTTCTCCATCTCTTTATGTGCCTTCTTCAAATCATCCGGTCGAACGACTTTCTTCAACTCCATCCCCCTCAACCGCTTCTGCATCACAGCCCTCGCATTCTTGACTCCCGTGTTGGCTATTTCTCCTGCTTTACCCGCCGCGGCCAATGCTTGATCTCTACTCTCCTTTGTCGGTGGTGGGATGGGTACATTGAGTTGTAATGGATTATGAGCATCCGGTTGTGGCTGCAAATTCAGATCTTTTGAATTCTGAATAGCCGAAGTAATCGGTTTGATGTGCTGTAACACCACACTCAGCGTTGGTCGTCCATCCTATTTGCGAACAACCGATACTTCTATATGCATCCAAAACAGAAACCAAGAAATTAGAAAGAAAATGGCGGAAATACTGACGTCTTTCTCCCCAACCAAAATGCCCACACTTCTCCCTCCCTTCGGCAAAACCTGCGCCAAATCACCCAACCTCTCCGGTTTCCCCTCCTTACTCAAGACGACCCTCAAATTTTCCAAGACCTCTGGATTGAACCTTCCTCCCGTTCGTAGTTTTGAAAGGTCATTCTTAAGTTTTTCGATGTTCTTCTCGAGACCGGATGTTAGGGCTGTAAAGTCGAATGGATCGCTGTCGACGTCAGCGGTGTTTTTGGAGGGCGCTGATTCTTCGGCTTCGCGATCAGCGCGGGTTTTCTTCTTGAGTACTATGGGGTGTTTGAGAATTGTCGGATGGAGGAGGGGATGGGGGTGGATGTAGGTGGGTGGTTGAGAAGGGTGGTGGTTCGAGGACTGTGGTAGAGAGGATGTTAGTTCTTGATGATAGATGGGCCATTGAAAGGGGTAAGTATCATATACAGGAATGAATATTCTACCCGAGCTGTAGCTCGAGGTAGCAATTGCTTTAAAGCAGAGAGGTAGGCGGTTCGAGCTGGCATTGTTGAATCTAAAGAATTGGTATAGAGGTGGTGTTGTGGTGTCAAGGTTAGGTGCATGCAAGGCTTTGAGATTCAAAGCTTGGGTTTTTGTCAGCCTTGTATGTCCAGTAAGACAACAACATGAAAAGTTTCACTATTTATTTTACTTTAAACTTGCTGTTACTATTGTTCGACTCTTAATATTTATTTTTCACCTCCTATTATTGTTTAATTTCTACCACTATTTACCTTGTTTCTCCTCTGTTATTTTTTCTAACTTTCCCTTTAGCGACACTTTTGTTGACCTTCTTTGGAATAGATTGAAAGTGTTCGTGGTTCTTTCCTGCTTTTCTTCATTGTAACTATTAACAATAAGCACCTTAGAAGTGACCTGCCTCGATTTCACTGCAAGTATACAAAACGGTAAAAACGCATATTTTTTTCTAAATTATTCACTATCATTCCCAAGAAAACAGGACACTGTTGACTTCGT
The DNA here is from genome assembly GCA_031472005.1 of Tetracladium setigerum. Lineage (NCBI taxonomy): Eukaryota > Fungi > Ascomycota > Leotiomycetes > Helotiales > Tetracladium > Tetracladium setigerum. The sequence continues at coordinate 964,186 of PZJY01000009.1, read as the reverse complement.
TCGATAGCCCCAACCTTAAACATTTCAGCATTCCGAAATTACCTATCTGACATGACCAGGACAAAAAAGGCCGCGTACCGATTCTATCAAGCAAAGAAAGAATAGAGAATTGCTGGTCAAATTTCAGTGCCCTCCCTTCATCGCAACTTGCTGAAACTGGCTTACACCGGGATTTCGTGCCTCGGTCCATTCCTACTTTCGGTGGCAAGAAGGTGACACTTCAACGACATCACAATACTCTCTCTCCACAGTAGAAGGCTCAACCCACCTTCTACTCAACATGGCAACTGCCTTCCCGTTTCTTGATCTCCCACCTGAGATTCGCCAAAAAATATATCACCAAATTTGCTTCTCACGCACACCTCTCGAGCTCTCATCTACCCCTCCCTTTCACCACAGCTCTCGCAACTCACCCCCAGAGGACGCCGACGATGAAGAGGAACCACACTATCCGACCTTCCCCCACAGTCTTCACCTAACTTGCACACAAATCTACACCGAAATCCGTCCCGTTTTCTTCACCACCAACACCTTCACCCTCACACTCACCCGTCACAACGATTTCCTCATTGACACAGTTTTACACCCTGCTTTTCGTGATAACATTCTCGAAATCCGGGATCTAACTTTGCTTATTTGGAGATGGGGAAGTAAAGGGTTTTTTGTGGAGAAAGTGGTACCGGTGTTAGAGGATTGTATTTTGAATGGGAGATTGAGGATTTTGAGGGTCGTGGTCAAGAACCAGTATTTGAAGGGCTTGGTTGGTACGAGTGGGGTGGCAAGGGGGAGGGAGATAATTGGAGAGCATTGAGGAAGCTTTTGAGTGATGAGTATTTGGAGGTAGGGAGGTTGTTTAGTGGGTTGGTGGAGGTGGAGAAGAATGGCATTGTGGGGTTTGAGAGCTTGGTTATGGGAAGTGAAAATGATATTACAGGGTTCCTTGAGTAGGTATAAACATTCTAGATGCCGAGAAGTTCAAGAATAGCGATGAGGCTTTCAGCAAGAAGTTCGAGGCTAAGCAACAGCTTGAGTCTTATATCTCAAGAGTCGAGGAGATCGTTTCCGACTTATCGATATCTCTTAAGGTTATACGAATGAGGCATATAACGAATATAACAATCTCTTGTTTCCACCTCACACTTTTGACATTGAAAAGAATACGAATGGAACTAGCTGAGTAGAGAAGGGACGAAGGAGTACTGTCCTATCTGGTTTCGAGAAACGCATAAAATACTTTCAGTACTTATTTGAGAGGTAACAGCTTAATTCTTGAAATCAAGGGGTACCAAATTGCACCCCTTTTGGATTGTGACACTGACTGGTGAAAAGGGTTCACGGCACTACTCTAATGTGTTGAGAAACAGGTCAAGTAGCTAGTACGGAAATGGTTAATATGTGTTTGGAATATAAACGTAAACTAATCACAACCACACACAGTTCGGGACGAAGTGAATATGTTTTCATATCGATTTTGATTCAATTTCATTAAGAATCCCCATCTCCCTGTTCTACAAGCTCGCTTTATGCCAGTAGGAAAGGAAAGAGAATTGTCATCTGGACCAAAAAAGTAGCCGGACCAGAAAAAACTCGCAGGTGACTTTTATGAACCCAGATATAAAAGAGCCAGAAAACATCCATGCCTGTAAAAATCATGCATCAACAAATCCCTTTGCTCCATATGTGCTACTGTTCGTTCGGGAAGGCGGTGGTGTGGTGGTTTAACGAGTGCTCACTACAACAATATTAGCAGATGATTTCACCATGAAAGGTCTAGAGAATACTTACTAGCTTTGGTCACAAGTCTCTTCAATGCCAACTCCTTCTTCTTCAAATCATCGGAAGATGAGTCCTCAATCTCCAATTGTGCCATGGCATCACTGAGAGCAGACTCGATCTTCTCCTTAGTTCCACGCTTGAGCTTGAGAGACATCGATGGGTCGGAAACGATCTCCTCGACTCTTGAGATATAAGACTCAAGCTGTTGCTTAGCCTCGAACTTCTTGCTGAAAGCCTCATCGCTATTCTTGAACTTCTCGGCATCTGGGTGTTGTCAGCAAGGAGTTCGACCTGATAACGAAAATGGGACTAACCATTGATCATATTCTCAATCTCGCTGGAAGAGAGCTTGCCAACAGAGTTGGAGATGGTAATGTTGGCACTGCGTCCTGAGGTCTTCTCAGTGGCAGTAACCTTGAGGATACCGTTGACATCGACCTCGAAGACAACTTCAAGAACGGCGTCACCAGCCTTCATCTGTGTGTTGAAAAATGGGGTGTCAGCAAGTTGCAATACAGGAAGTCTACCGGAATGAGTGTGTCACATACTGGTGGGATAGGAGCCAAGGTGAATTCTCCGAGAGAGGTGTTGTCCTCGCAGTTGACACGCTCGCCTGGGAAAAAATGTCAGCAAGGCGAAAATTGAATTGGGGAGGGGTTTCTAGCCTTGGTACACAGGAAAAGCTACTGTTTGTTCTATAGGGTTATTAGCATTGTGTGAAGGGGGATGGGATTGGGGGTACGTAAGGTTATCTGCAACGGTTGTGAAAGTTCTGTTGATGATGTTGTTAGTTGATGTTGATGACAGGTTAAAGTGTACATGTTTGAGAAAGTCGGGTAAGACGAAATGGAAGTAAAGGTTCGTTGGAGTCGGCGGTACCAATACACCAGTGGTTGGCATCAAGATCTGGTACGACTAGTACACAAGAAGAGTTGTACGCCAGGGAGCTGGTACGCCGGACAGTCGGTACAACAGAAAGAAATGGTACGACAGAAAGGAATAGTAGGGCTGCTGGTTTTGGTACGCCGGTACGCCAGGGAGCTGGTACGCCGGAGAGCTGGTACGCCGAAGAGCTGGTACGACAGAAAAGTTGGTACGCCGGAGAGCTGGTACGCCGGAAAAGCTGGTACACCAGAGAGTTGGTACACCAGAGAGTTGGTACAAATGGTATGGCTGCTGAAATGATGAGACGACTTGGTACGGCCAGTGAGCCGGTACGCCGGTGGTTGGTACAACTGAAGAATTGGGTACGACTGTTGATGATAGGAATGTTGATGATGTGGTGCAGTGTGCACGCCCAAAAAAACCCCAGGAGGACCGTACTCAGGCAGAGCCCGAGTTGGCGGATTGGACGACGTCCAAACCCGCAATCCTACGCTTGTGCTTATCAGAGGCGAGATGAATATCCAAGGGACGCCTGTCTCCGTACTTCTTGTCGCATGGATCACAGCGGTACTTCCCAAGGAGTTTGTTCTTCTCTTTGGTCTTCGCGTCCCGGATCTGTCGTGCAGACTTGGTGACAACTGGGGGTGGAAGGTTCTGGAGTTTTCGTTCCTCGGCCTCTTGGTGGCCAATGGTTTGGAGATGGTACTCAAGCTCGCACTTCTTTCCGCAGTTGAGATCACAGGTGTCACAGCGAAATTTGCCGGACGCCTGGATGGCTTTCCTACGCTCACTGAGTACCTCACTGTTGGCGATTTGGTACTCGGCACCTCGATCACGGCGCTTCTGCATGAACTCGTCGTCGTCCCGGTGCGAGTGGTAGTACTCGCTACTCATATCAGCCTTGTGTACGCGGAAAGCAGGGTCCTGGGACCTGCGAGCGTAATCGGCGGCGTTGTACACACGAACATACTCCAAGTGGGCTTCGCGTATCTCTTGGAGTTGTGCAGGGGTAAGCTCGAAGTTGCCGGCCACGGTCTCGCACAACGAGGAATGAGTACACAGCCCGGCGTACAGGAAAGAGTCTCGGTCCCAAGGGCAGCACTCGGCCATCCCATAATCCTTTGTATCGGAGAACATGACCCAGAAGTGGAATGTGAAGACAGCTTCAAACGCGACGAACAGTAGACGGAGTTTGGGTACGTCTCTGGCGGCTGGAGGGTTTGCCCAAAGGATGGCCCCGGCGTGTGTTTGAGTGAAACCCTGCTCCAGGGAGGTTTTAACCTTGGCCCCAATGGTGGGGGAGCTCAGGTTGTGTTGGGGAACCCGTCTCACCAGACCGCCGCTCATATTAGTGCCCGAGCCAATGTATACCCGAGCACGACGACCAGGTTTTTCTAGAACTAGTGCGTATACTCCCCATCGGCGTAGGGTGTCGGCGGGTGGGAGTGATTTGAAAAACTCAACGGTCGGTGGTTCGGCGGCTTGGACCACGTCCAACAGGCCGGGTGCGAAGTGTACGTTTGTGAGAGAGTACAGCTCGGGGATCACATCCTCACTGGTAAAAACCATGGAGAACAGGGCATGTTTGTGGACCGGCGTACTGAGCGCCTTCCAAGTCGCGGTAACAAGGAATTGGTCCATGTGGACCGCTGTTTCCATGGTACGGTGTACAGCTGGTTCGATGGTACGGTGTACAGCTAGTTCGGTGGTACGGTGTACAGCTGGTTCGGTGGTACGGTGTACAGCTGATTCGGTGGTACCGTGGATGATGAAGGTGATGGTGAGGGTGAAGATGGAGGAATCCGAGGAATGTAGTGTGATGATGGAGGGGAAGAGATTGAGGAGGGTGAGGGCGAGTGTGATGGTGAAGGTGATGGTGGAGGTTGATGGTTGAGAGGATGGAGGATGAGAGGAGAATGAAGAGCGGGGGAACGAGAGATGAGCACTGCTCATCCTCGAGGAAAGGAAGGAACATCCTCAATTGCAATCCTCACTCGAGGAAGCAATGTTGTGAACCGCCAAGGTATATACATTCTGAGAAAGAGCATCCCCAACCCACGCTCACGTGAACTTCAACTTCGCACAAAACAAAAAAAAAATCAAAAAATCAAGTACCTCTGTGGTCAAAAAGTTAGCATTCGATTTCTAGGTTCTAGGAACTGAGGAGATGTACCTTTTTGATGGTTGGGACTGTCTGACCACGGGTGACGACAGGGGCGAAGATGTTACCCTCCATGGCAACACCGAGGGAGAGAGGAACGACATCCAAAAGAAGGAGATCGGCGGTATCGGCAGATGTAGCCTTTCCGGAAAGGATACCAGCTTGAACAGCGGCACCATATGCGACAGCCTCATCGGGGTTGATGGACTTCTCAAGCTTCTTGCCATCGAAGTAATCGCTCAAAAGCTTTTGGATTCGTGGAATACGGGTAGATCCACCGACAAGAACAATCTCATCAACCTTGCTCTTATCAATGCCGGCATCCTTAAGAACTTGTGCGACAGGCTCGATAGTTCCGTTGAAAGCCTTGGAGTTAAGGTCCTCGAAACGTGCACGAGTGATTTGGGCATTGAAGTCCTCGCCATCGAAGAGAGAGTCGATCTCAACAGTGGTTTGTGCACCGTTGGAAAGGGTTCGCTTGGCACGCTCGCAAGCGGTTCTGAGACGTCGGAGAGCACGGGGGTCGTTCGACATATCTAAACAATGCATATGATTAGCCGATGTGCAGAAAATGCTAGAATTGCGGTTATTTCACTGACCCTTCTTAGTCTTGCGGGTGAACTCCTTCTTGAAGTGCTCCAAAAGGTTCGTATCGAAGTCCTGTCCACCCAAGTGGGTGTCTCCGGCAGTGGCCTTAACGGTGAAGACACCACCTTGAATGTTAAGAAGAGACACATCGAAAGTTCCACCACCGAGATCGTAAATGAGAACATTGCGCTCCTTGCTAGACTTTCCGGCACCAAGACCGTAGGCGATAGCTGCAGCAGTTGGCTCGTTGATGATACGGAGAACGTTGAGACCGGCAATGGCACCAGCATCCTTGGTAGCTTGACGCTGGTTGTCGTTGAAGTAGGCTGGGACAGTGATAACGGCCTTGGAAACCTTCTTGCCCAACTTGACTTCAGCAACTTCCTTCATCTATTCATAAACAATTGTGGTTAGCTTGAATGCTTCATGTATTTCAGAATATAATGATATACCTTTGTCAAAACCATGGCGGAGACCTCTTGTGGCGAGAAGGTCTTATCCTCACCAAGATACTCGACTTGAACCATAGGGGAACCATCTTGGTCAATGACCTTGAATGGCCACGACTCGATACTGAAGGCAGGTTAGCAGAGGCTCTAAATGCTGCGCTTGAGAAGCAAAAACATTATTTACTTACTCCTTCTTTACGATAGGATCATCGAAACGACGTCCAATCAATCGCCTATAGCACAATTAGAACTCAATTGAAGCAAGCCACAAGACTATGATAAGACTAACTTGATATCGAAGATGGTGTTTCTTGGGTTCATCGCAGCCTGGTTCTTTGCCGACTCACCGATCAAACGTTCCTTGTCGGTGAAGGAAACGAAAGAAGGAGTGGTGAAGCTACCCTGCTCGTTGGCAATGATTTCGACGTTGGTTCCCTCATAGTTGGCCACTACTTGATATCAGTACCCTGTTCACTCGAGGATCGAACGTGGTTTCGAGGCGTTGTGGTTGTGAACATACCGCAGGAGTAGGTGGTACCTATCAACAGAAAGAAAAAAAAGGTTAGCAACTGCAACACAAGCTCACGAGCAGACCAGAATCGAAATCAGGATAATGAGGCAGACATACCAAGATCGATACCGATCGCACCATCGTAAACTTCGTCAGCCATGTTTGATTATTTGGGAATTTCGGAATTTGGGATGAAGAGGAATTGAAGTTATGTCCAAATCTGGTGGGGGAGGGCGAGTTCAAATCCATAAATTTTTTAGTGAGCAGAAAACTGCCATTAGCGTCGGCGCCTGAGGCTGCAACGCGGTGAGCGACCATGTAATCCTTGGCATCGGTGTCGCCTCATTGTCACCCGCGCGTTTATCCGATGGCGAGTCGTTGCAATGAAAACGGTCTTTTTTAGCTTCTCGCGAAAAGAATTTTTGTTATCTTGCAGTCGAAAAAGTACAAAAGTGGTAAAGTCGAAAAAGTAGAAAAAGTCGAAAAGTTGAAAGATCAAAAAATCGAAAAATTAAAAAGACGGCATTAAGACACATAGTTGTACCTTTACAAAAATAAAGCATATGAAGATAATAACTCCATATTTGAAAACATTCCTTCCGCCCTCATGGATATAATTTTCTCCCAAACTCGTTTTGGGCCCAAGTCTCAGTATCTGAAGATTGTGGACTTCCTTCTGGGTTTGAAGCTAGAGATTGAATATTTGACTTATTGATTATCTTCAGCAAATTCCTTCCAATTCTAAAAGCATTAGATTCTACACTCATCTAAGAGCTAAAAGCGTCATGTTAGACCTAGTTGATTCGCTTGTGAGTTTATACACGCAAAATTGGAAAGTGCGGAATGAAAATCCTGGGAGCTCTCAAGCAACATGTCACTTATAAATTCGAGCGTCGGAATCTACAGCAAACCTAGGTAGAAAGACTACCCTTGATGCGAGAAAGAATTCGATTCTCTCGTTCCTTTATCGAAATCCAACTCCTCATCCTACTCTTTGCTGTTATCAAAGGTCAAGAGCCAAAAAAAAGAAACCCCTATCAGTTCTACTGGTTCCGAGACACAACTAGTGAGTGCAAGACTTCATAGAATAATTGCAAGTGCCATGACTTGTTACGCCTTCACTTTCGAAAACGGAACCTCTTCCAACTTTTACATTCTGTCACTTCTGACGCCTACAGGTACACTGGTTCACTGGTGTGATGGGAAATGAAATCTACTTTATTTTGAAGGTAGCACGAGCTTCATTGCTACGCATGAAGAGTCTCTAATTTCATACAACTATACTACAGTGTATAACGCCATGTTTCTCTGCAAACTTCATACGCCATCCATCCCAATGACCACCCATCTTTGCTGCCCTTAAGCACCCAACCAGCAAGACTCCAGAGCAATCATAAACCACCAAGTAAAACCACGGCCATTAATTTGATCTCAATTTTTCATAAGATTTGCGAATATAGTCACCTTCTCTATCTCATAGTCCAATCCATTGATAGGTTTGGTGCCTTTGGCAATGCAGCGATGATCTCAACCTCAATCCTATTGACACCAGGATGAAGGCGAGCATCGTAGGCTGAGTTTCGAGGGTCAATAGGCTGGCCTTGTATGACTGGCAGGGCATGCAGTCGGCTTCCACAAGTGACGAAGACTTTATGTTGGCGTTCGAGGAGGGATGGCGAGATGACAGGCTTGATCTGAACATAATAGTACATAGCGGGAAGATTGACGGTGATGGACTGTTGTGTCAGCGTGGCAGAGGCGGGAAGATCCATACGGAAATGGCGAGCGATATTTAACCCCGGATGTGATGCAAACCCGAGACTGGTGATCATTGGGTCTAAGACTGTCAGATTACACGTAAAAACTGTGGAAAGAAAGACTTACTTTGACCCGGTTGTCTCAATTTGGACTCGAACTCGGGATTGGGTTGAGGGAATGATTGAGTGTAGCCGGCAGCGGAAAGTGTGTTAACAGTTGCGAGGCCTGGTGTTGAGGGAGGTGCCATGGCAGTACTAGAAGCAGCCGCTGGTGTCGACGAAGCTTGACTTGCACTACGAACCCCATTAGAACCCACAAGTGCAGGCGAGTTTCGTGCAGCTTCTTCATTCTTAACAGCTGCAGCAGGCGTGATGATTGAAGGGCTGGGTGATGCGGCAGAACCAGACACACTCTTCGCTCTCTCCAGTTGATCCAACGCAATTGGTGTCGAGGAAGCTTGTGGGACGCTGAAGGGGTTCCGACGCGACGTGCCATTGGCCGTGGGATTGCTACTATTTGAGCCATTCGTGGGTGGCGCAGGAGTAACGGCAGGGCTTGACTTGTTTGCAATTTTAAGTGTGAATTTGGGAGCCGGTGAAGGAGCTGGTGGTTCGCCAGCGAGCTTGAGCTTAATCTTCGGGGCCACTGGATCTGGTACGGCAGTTGATGCCTCTTTCAGGTGCTTTAGGAAAGATTGCTAGATTTTTTTAGTCAATGAATAGCCTTTCTCAAGATTTTACACCTACCTGAAGCTTCGCAGCGCGTTTGGAGATCTCACTACCATCTTCATTGTAGAAGAAAGCATTCTCCCACAAATAGCTAGCTTCCTCTTGGAAAGCCGCCCAGGTTCGAAATTCGGAAACCCCAGCGACGTCTGTCTTTTTGCTTGTCCCTTTGACACGCTTTTGCAAGCCGTGTAGACTGATAGGATTCTTGATCGCTCGATAATAATCCTTCAGGGATCGAGGTGGAAGATCGATAAAGTCGGCAAAAGCCACGAAGTCGTCACTGTCAAGAAAGTTAGCATAGCAGCAAGTGGTGGTAAGTCTTTACGAACTCTGGTAACTCCTTCTCCGCCAAAATAACCTCCATCATCTTCTCCTGGGCTTGCTGAAAGTTAAGTCCTTTGTAACCAACAGTGGCATTGCTTTCTGGCTCCGCTGGGGTGACGCTTGACTTTCGCCTTGCAGCATTCTGGGTCGCCTTGCCTTTCTTCTTGCTGACAGTTTCCTCCATGTCCTCCTCCGCATCAGCAGCACTGGTATCATCCTCCTTTACATCAGGGAAAGGTGTTGGGAAAGTGGTGTATCCTTTAGTCTTATACGCCGGGTTTGTCTTAACCATGTAGTTGCTCACGGCCTTCCTGACACGCTCTGCATCTTCGTAAACTTGTGACCCTTTCTGGTTGTATTCTTTTGCATTTAGGACCATGCGCTTCAAATAGCTTTCCAAGGTTGTCAGTGTCGGAAACTCGCCGCGCTTCAGCTTCCTTTCGACATCTTCCAGCGCTATTGGCATTCGGATGACTTGGTAATAATCTGGGAGAGAACGCTTCGAAGGGAGAGTGAAGAATGCCGTCGCAACGGGCCGTCCACTATCACAATGTTAGTTATGAATTTGTGCAAGGCGCGGTCGAATCTCCAGACGCTTTTCAAGGCTTTCCATCGCCCTCTCTCTCCAGAGCTCTGCAGCTTCCAACGATGCGCGCACACGAGGCTGCTGAAGGTTGATTGTACGAGGAAGGTATGTAAATGAAATGCAGACTTGCCTCTTATCCTCCGTCTTCTTAACAATCTCCAAAAGCTTAAGGCCATATTGCGTCGTGGTTTGGGCCGTTTCGCCCTGCGATAGATCATCGTTGTCCTGGGTGAATGGTCAGCCTTCTTTCGCAAGTCGTGGTTCTCCAAGGTCTGCGATCAAGGTCCCAGGTCGTCGCGTCGGCGCGCAAGTTCCATCTCCATGCAGCACCAAAACAACGCCAGAGCCGCCGCGCAGATTTCCTCGTAACTGCTAACCATGAAGATAACATAACTTACATGATTTGGCAACTTTCGTCGCTTTGAATCGCGATCCTCCAAAGCATCTCCTGCTCCAACTCCTCCACCACTTTTGCGCTTGGAACTCATCGTTTCTGTCGGCCAAGACTGGGTCGCTGGTGAAATCCAAGTATGTCAGGCTATTGCGCAGACCGGGAATATATGTTGCGGCCGTGCAATGGGTGTTGCGGGGCTGCTGTGGTGTTTTCTGTTCTGTTGGTGAAATTGGGAGGTTTGAGGAAACAGGGATTCTTCAGCGTTCGCGACGACCACCAACACCAAAAAGGTAATTTTCCACACAACACAATCGCGGAGAAGGAAGAGTCCTTGGAAGCTAGCAGATGAATGGGTTTTCTAAGATAAAGACTGTTATTGATATTTTATACGCCCTATTCACTGACATGATTTCAGTCCACGTGTCGTACATCACGTGGTCTTTGATACAAGACATTTGAGAGTGGTTTGAACAAGAATGATTTCTGCTTTCGAGAAATATGACTTTTTTGACAAATTTATATTCTTGTAAACAAGTAATACTGGATATGCATTCTATGATTGCTGTTTCAGCATCTTATTGTGGTCTAGACTTTGTCACCAAGGCACAACCTCACCTCTGCTACATTTCTCGGTTTTAGAAAAAAGATGAAATTAGGAAGCGAGGAAGGAAGTACTATAGTCAGCCACAGAGAAAGAAGTCACGATGGTACAGTAGCACAGTACTGCCAGAATCCGAAATAAGGACAAATGGCTTTGCAAAAATACCCGTATCTTCCATTCGATCGATCTTTCCACCTCTCAACTCAATACTCTCTTGTTATCTTCCAAGGTTTTGAGGAATGTTGCGCAAGCGTAGTCGTACGTCCAATCCTCGAATAACTTATCACTCGGACGAGTAATTTGAAGATCAATACAATACTTCACGGATTCATGGAATTCATGGAAATGCTTGCAGATATTTGGTCAGGATATGAATGTCTGGGCTATATTGAAAATAATATATTGGGTTCCAGGGCATGAATGCATTCCACTAGTCCATCCTCGGCATCAAATTAAATTGATCGTATCCACGTGATTCTATCGTTCATACTTGCCGTTCCCGAAACAGAATAGCGGGGTGGGGTCAACCGTCTTCCTGTTCCCCGTCAAGGAATAGGAATAAGTCTTTGTTTACATTTGAGATCTGCGACCCTCGCACAACTTTTCCCATCAACTTTACTCACATACCTGACCGACCAATTCAAGGAACAGGTGAGTGTTTCTGGCGCATTGTTGTTCACTTTCCCCAATCTTGCATCTTGTATCATCAGCTTCATGCTAAAATCAACACAGCAGCCGAACACTCTTTTGACATCGACATTCACCTCCAACAAGCCCCAACAAACCACCGGCAAACGCCCCTGGTCCCCTTGCCTTCTCTTTACGCTTCTGTCTGCTTCGCATACAACCGACCACCCACCCCAAGAAACCGTTCCTGCAAGGAAGCCCCGCGATTTCTGTAGGAGCAAGCTCGCGCGTGCCCCGCAGTTAGAAGACCCGATTTGCGGATCAAACAAAGAGAGAGAATATAAGCCACCAACAAAATGGCTACCGACTTGGACTACAATAGACGAAACAAGCACCCTCGCCCCCTCTCAGAGGCAGAGAAGGCACGCTTGGACGAGTTCATCGATGCAATCCACTACTCCTCAAGGTACGGATTATCTACACATCCAAGACTTCGTTGGCATGGCATCCCACCTAACATTTCCCAGGTACTCGGACAACGAATATGAATACAGACATGTGCAACTTCCGAAGACCATGTTGAAGGCCATTCCGAAGGAATACCACGATCCCTCGAAGGGCACGCTCAAGCTGCTGTGGGAGGATGAGTGGCGAGCGTTGGGAATTACACAGGTATGGTTAAAAGATAACTCGAAATGTGGCAGATGCTGACTTGGGCACAGAGTCTTGGATGGGAGCATTACGAAGTTCATGAGCCAGAGCCACACATACTGCTCTTCAAGTAAGTACCGACTTCGAGCAAAAAGTGAAAGCAGGAAATATTGACAACCACTGCAGGAGACCTATCAACTATACTCCCCCACAATAAAAAGTCGTACACGGAGTTTTCTGCGAATACTTGGTTTGGAATTTGGTGGTTCTCTCATGCAGCGGAAAACTTTACAGACAATGGCGAATGCTTTTACGATTTCACGAAACCTCATGGCCTTGAATGTTTTTACTTCGTTGTACTACATTAGGAGGGATGAATATCTCTACTTTGGACGCATTTGCAGCGTGGCGATGTTATAGGAGAACGTGCGTAGGGATTGGACAGTCAAATCTCTCAGTCAATGCGAAGAAGATGTTACACGAACATTGGATCCAAGCAGGGACTTTGTACTTGCAAAATTCAGGCGCCGTCTCTTCTCTGCTTTACCAGGAGTCAGTAGGACTTGGCGTCCCTGTTCCTCTTTTTCTTCAGGCTGTATAGTAATTATTCAAAATAATTTTTTTCCTAAATCAAACTTTAAAGCCTTCCAGTGTGCACAAAACTCTCTTTCTTTGGTGGCTAGGTACAGAGCATGAGCAACAATTAATAAAAATTTGATGGCCCTCGTCACGCTATTGCTGCAGGTACAGTAGTGTGAACGGCTGGCGATCCATGATTGAAGTTTGGCGGAAGAAGGAAGAATTATTTAGCCCCGGAAATTGTCCAAAATAGAATGCCGCCAGCAAACCTTGAATCCTCGCTTTCAGGCACAAGCAGCCATAATAAACGCCTCTGCCAAGATAACATGTTCGACGGTGGCGCATTAGCATCATGTCACATCTAGATGAAAGTCGCATGGTCAGGAATCCCCTAATTCTCAAACTGGCCAGATGTACATTATAACAACATCTGATTTACAATCACCCTCCCTTACAAAACCCTACCGCTCCCTAGTTCGCTTTCTAGTCTCCTACATTCTACAATGACTTGTTCGAAATAAATTCCTCAAAGATTTGCTCTCCCTGCCTTCAATTCCTTTGATTATTTATTTTGCATTTGGACGGACTGAGGTCTGAATACAACCATTTTCTTTGAACGGCACCCACTCATCTTACTACAACTACCATACATTTCTCTTTAACGCACAATGAGGGATGCTACGCGAGATTTCTATTTAGCAGTGTTCGCTCTGCTGGGAACAACCCACGCTGCTGGAACCAAGGGCGCAACTAGATCGCAAACCGCACCTCCTGATGTTTGCGCCGTACGTTATTCCCCTACTTAGCTTCTTGCCACCATGTCTTTCTAACACCGTCTGTCAGATTTCCCCTAAAGCTATTGTCTCTGACGCATGCGCTTCCTATTCCACCCTAGACAGTCTCAACCGGGAACTGCGGCCTTCGCTCATCGACATCACCAAGAACACAGACTTCTTCGCGTACTACCGATTGAACCTCTTTGGCAAGGAATGTCCATTCTGGAACGACTCAAATGGAATGTGTGGGAATATAGCGTGCGCGGTGAATACGCTGGACAATGAGGAGGATATTCCACTAGTGTGGAGGGCCGAGGAGTTGGGGAAGTTGTCAGGACCAAAAGCAGAACATCCTGGGAAGAAGTTGCAGGAGAAACGTGGGCCAGCGAAGCCCTTACAGGGAGAGCTGGGAGAGGATGTTGGAGAAAGTTGCGTAGTGGAATATGACGACGACTGCGACGAGCGAGATTATTGTGTGCCAGAAGATGAAGGTGCCGGATCAAAGGGTGACTATGTGAGCTTGGTGGACAACCCAGAAAGGTTCACGGGATATGCCGGACAAGGAGCCCAGCAGGTCTGGCAGGCCATCTATCGCGAAAACTGCTTCTCAAAAGCATCATTCCCGAAATCGGCATCGTTGGGTACTTCCCCCTTTACTCCCAAGGGCCCAGCTGCAAATGAGCTTCAGTCTGTCCTGAAGAATGCAGGTGAGACTCTCGAGTACGAGTTTGAGGATGAGTGCCTTGAGAAACGAGTCTTCTACAAAGTCATGTCCGGGATGCATACTTCAATTAGCACCCACCTCTGCTGGGACTATTTAAATCAAACGACTGGACAATGGGCACCAAATCTCCAGTGTTACAAGCAACGACTCCATAAATTTCCGGAACGAGTATCTAATCTCTATTTCAACTATGCTCTGGTCCTGCGAGCAGTCACAAAACTTGGACCTTCACTCAAAGACTACACATTCTGTTCGGGAGATCCAGTCCAAGATCGCGAGACAAAAGCAAAGGTGCAAGTCTTGACCTCCAAAGCTGGAACGGCTCCCCAAATCTTCGACGAAAGCCTCATGTTCGTCAACGGTGAAGGACCAAGCTTGAAAGAGGATTTCCGCAACAGATTCCGAAATGTTAGCCGTGTTATGGACTGTGTGGGATGTGACAAATGTCGACTCTGGGGCAAAGTGCAAACGGCTGGCTACGGAGCAGCACTCAAAGTTCTTTTTGAGACGGAGAACAACTCTGGAGACGTACCACAGCTAAAGAGGACTGAGTTGGTCGCACTTTTCAACACGCTTGCCAGAATTTCTAGCTCTCTTGAGGCAATCAATGGTTTCAGAGTCTTGGTTGAGGCAGAGGAGACAGCGGAGGAAAGCATAGGACATCATCACATCAATCCTACAGATGCCCCCGCCCCACTCTTCGACGATGAAGAGGAAGACGAGGAAACAGATTTGAAAAATAAGTTTTCGAACGAAATGCCAGAAGAATTTGAGATTCTACAGCAAGAAGTTCGAGACAGACAATTCCGCAAATCGGAAGGCCTCCAACAAGATTTTTGGTCTGAGTTGGAGCTGATTTGGAGAATCACAAAATATGTAATTAAAGGGTGGATTAAATTCCCTGCGTTGCTGTAAGTTTTCCCCTTCGGTACTCCATATCACATGCTTCTCTTGCTGACATTTGTTCTCTTGATAGCTGGCAAATCTTTTGTCTTGAGATGACGAGGTTTTGGGAGTTTTATATTGGCTTGCCAGTAACTCCTCGACAGTGGTCGCTGAAGAGGCCAACGAGAGATGATCTCTGACCTGGTACAATTGCATGGGAAAGGAGCGTGGCATTTGCATAGCGTCTGGAGTATTTTGTTAGACTGTAAATTGTATCTTATGGCATCTCCGCCCCCTTATATACTGGAATTATTGCTGCAATTATGAAGGTCTATAGAGTTTTGAACGCCCATCTAAACCGTCTTCCTTCTTCTTTTCTCCCTGCCCTTCGGTTCTCTGACTAAGTAGCTGAACTCATCACGCCCTTATCTTAGAACCCATTTCAAACTCTCACTCCCTCTCATAAAGGTTTACACATAATCCAATCCATCTGTGTACACGTCCCCATTAAAAATCCATGCTCCCCCACCTTCTCAAACCCAAACTTCTCATAAACCCTCTGCGCCTTCACATTATCCTCCCAAACCCCCAACCACAACGTCTCATACTCTTCCTCTCTCGCAATCCTCTCTGCCTCATTCACCAACACCCTCGCAGCCCCCATTCCATGACTCTCTACCCCAACATACAATCTCTGCAATTCCACCGGCTTGGGCTTTTCTTCAATGCACGGCTCACTGCTGTCGCGTCGGAGTTGGACAAAGCCGATGATGGCATTGGTGGCACTAGAGACGGCAACGATGATGGAGACGGCCGGATTCAGAATGTCGGTTTGCAGAGGAGAGACGCTGAACGCGTCGATGAGATATTGGGCGAGGTCGGCTGGCGGGAGGGAGTAACCGAATGTGATTGTGAAAACTTCGGCTGCGAGGATGCCTATTGCTTCTGCATCTTCAGGCTGGGCAGCACGAAGGTAGAATGGTTTTGCGTTTGTGGGTGATTGGTGAACCATTTCTGTTTGGTTTTGACGTGAGAAGCTTCACAGATCTCAGATCAGTTGTCGGTGTGGTTAAAAGAGTTTTGTTGTTGTTGAATGGAGTCAGTCGATGTGAGCTTTCGAGTTTCTCAGAACGATTGCTTGGAAGTTAAAAACACAAAACACACTAATTATGTTAGCTGAAACCTTGAATTCACTCAAGACGAATAGTATATATATACATATCTACTTGTCTGAAGTAGAAGAAGGGGTGACTCATGTTACTGTGGATGTAAGATTAGATATTGTAGTTCTACAGTATACTCCGCACATTCCCACGGTATTTTTTATATCACCGGATACTTGGCATTCTCATCTCAGCCAGGAGTTCGGAGTTCGGAGTAACATACGGATAGAAAGACGGTGAAGGGCAAAGAAGAAATAATATCATTACACATTGAATATATTGCAATTCAGCATTCGACTCGCGCGCGCTTGTCAATAGAAGGGCGTCGGGCGTAAAAAATGTCTCTACGTTTTTTTCCCAACTAGCCTCTCTTAAGGTTAACCGAGTCTCAACATTGTAAACTTCCCTTAATCTCTATCCAATCATACCCAATTGACATTTTTAAGCTTCACTCCTCGGAGTGAAGAATACCAATAAGAGAAACTAGCCCAGAACCGGAAAGGGTAGCCGAGGCGATGGTGTCCACCTGGCTGTTGTCACCAGCGACACCAGTAAGATGCGAATATTTACACATCATCGTTCTCTTGACTCACATGTTTGAACTGCTTAATGTATATATTAGAACACTTTCTAATTCCAAGGGTCAATTTTCTATCATCTCATCCAATTCTTCAACGTCAATTCATCTGTGCTGAAGGATTTAGAGTGGAGTAGATAAGTAAGAGTGATTCTATATCTATCCAGTTTTCTGGCATTAACAAAACAAGGATGATAGACTAACAAAATATCTAGATCGTCGTCCAAAATCTCGACTTCGATTCTGGAATAGCCATTTTACAATTTGACTCAGGTCTCTCAGATAGAATCAGCTCAATTCATGACTTGAACCCACCAAAAAGACCTACCTCCCGCCTCCCTTCTCCAGGCACATCACAAAGATGTATCTCCGATCAGTTCACACAGACTTGGACCTTCCAACCCTCCACGAATTCGTCCTGGAAAATCCCCTCGGCATTCTCACTACTGCCATACCCTCCCCTAACTACTCCACCATCCAATGCAGCCACATTCCCTGGGTTCTCGACATCCCCTTCCCAGACAACTCATCCTCCTCAGACACCATCCCACCACCAGTAGCAATCCTCCGCGGCCACCTCGCCCGCGCCAACCCCCAAACAAAAGCCCTCATTGAAGCTCTCACGAAAAACCAATCCCAAGACGCCCTCCACAACGGAGTACTCGAAGACGAAGTTTTGATATTATTCAACGGCCCTGTACATCATTACATCACACCAAAGTTCTACGTCGAAACCAAACCATCGACAGGAAAAGTAGTGCCAACATGGAACTACTCGGCTGTTCAAGCCTACGGTAAGGCTAAAATCTTCTTTTCCAACAACACGTCCGAAACTGGTGAGTTCCTCGCTAGACAGATAGATGATCTGTCGAAGCAGAGCGAGGGAAGGATTATGGGATATGATGGGAAAGAAGGGAGGCGGGAGGCATGGACTGTGAGTGATGCTCCGGAGAAGTATGTGGGACTTTTGACGAAGGCGATTGTGGGGATTGAGGTTGTGGTGGAGAGGTTGGAAGGGAAGTTTAAGATGAGCCAGGAGAGTACGGAGGGAGATAGGAAGGGGGTTGTGGAGGGCTTTAGGAAGTTGGGTACGGAGATTGGAGAGGAGATGGCGAAGGTGGTTGAGGGGCGGGAGGAAGTAATGTTGAGGAAGAAGGAGAATAAGGTGTAATATGTTGGTATTTGGAATGGATGAATCGATCAACTCGGCTATCTCTATTGTTCAAACTAAACGTGTTGTTTTCAAAGGCACTAGAGACGAGAGAAAATAATCATTAATTCTCAGAAATGAAGAGAGATAATCGATAAAGAGTAAAAGAAAGGTTTGAAGTAGTTTGTTTTACGAAACTACAGGTTCACACACCAGTGAGTGTCAAAATTTATGGAATGTTGTTACTAACTTACCTAGTCCTAAGCTCATAACTTTCTGGGTTCGAGAAGGAAAGAAAGGCCTTAATGTTTTCTTCCTCTGCCTAGCCACTTGTATTCAGCACATATTATGAAATCAAAAGCGCAAAATAAGAGATGTCGTGTTCGGCAAATTCTGCCATCCATTGCATAAGGAGTGTTATAAAAGGCCATGCACATCGGGGTTGCCGTGTAGTGAGCATCGTCATTCTCGTAACAAAGTCAAAGGCGCCAATTCGGAACAGGAGTGCACATCAAGCCGCGCGAGAAGAACCCATTGTGAATCCTATCATTCCATTTCATTTTCCCTTCGAGACGTCATACTGCTCGTCTTCATATTTGTAGAATAGACACTATAAAGTTTTCCCCTAATTTTTACAGACGCCCAAATTTTAACAAAGCGTAAAAAGCTATAAAAAAGAGCAATATTGCTTTCCCAGACATATATCGCTATACCTGCAAAAAAACTCGTTCTCTGACCCCTTCTCTCAATGGAAGGAAGAAAGAATGATGAACTTTGCAGCAAGTGTCCTGTACAGTACATCCCGCCTCAAAAACACCCTGAATAAACGCACGACCAAAAAACAAAAATAGTGCAGAAAAAATCGATGCGATAAGCGGATAAACAGTGAGTAAGTACCGTTCTTCTGTCCCCCATATTACAGATTATTTTTTGTCATCATGAGAAATCGTCACCACCATCGTCACCCCCTCTATTCGCATCAATAGCATCGACTTTCAACACCAACTCCTTCGTTTCGCGGGCGATCTCAAAGGCGATCGGTGGTAATGTTTGATTCCACGATTTCCAGATTCTCTCGCCTTCATCATCATCTCGGCCCTCCTCTGCGATTTCTCTCCCCTTCTGGCCGGCCTCGAGCAGACGCGTGCGGCAGTTTGAGAGTCTGCGGATGATGGGCTCGCCTTGAGTGCGTAGGGCGCTGTTGCCGGTGGATGACATGGCTGTTTCGGTGGAGGAGACAACTGTGCCGACAACGCTGACGATCGCGTTAATTTGCGTGCTGATGGCTGAGATACCTTGTTCGGAGCGGATGGAAGAGACAAGGGATTGGATGTTTTGGACTAAGACCGCAGTTTGGTCTTCGAGATAGATCTGTAATTATTAGTTCTAGACCTAGAGAGCGGGAAAGGATATGCTTACCTTCAGGTCTTCGACGTCACTGTCCTGAGTTCTGATACCGAAGCCAACGCCCATCGGTGGGAGAGGAAGAGTCTTGTTCCCGTTCATACCATTCAACCCATTCACGTCACTTCTCGATTGAGAACGCTGTCTAGAATCCCCGGCGCGGAAATCTGTTGAGACACGTGGGGAGTTGCTGTACATAGATGATTCGGTGCTCATTCGACCATTCGAGAAACCTCGAAATGGTGGCGGGTTGCTATCTGCCCTTAAGTCGCGAACGGGGAAGAATCCGGGTGTCTCAAGTGGTGTAAGGTCTCCGTCATCGTCATCCTCGAGCTCGCCTGCTGGAGTAGGACGAATCTTCACGGTTCGAACAAGCTCAACAATTGCCGAAGTGAGATGCGAAGCTGCTGCGTCGAGGAGAGAAACAGGTGAAAGTCCCTTGGCCGAAGCAAAATTCTTGGATGCAGTAATCAAGTTGTTGGTCGTAGCGGAAACTCTCGATTTTAGCTTGACTTGTTGCTGGGCGAGATCTCCTCCGGGCGATACAGCTTCGTCGATATCCTGTACGATTGTCCTTACATTCACAACCACAGCTTTCATGAAATCGATAACTCTGGCAGGATCGTCGGCGCGTGCGATTTGGAGTAGTTCGTCAATGGAAATCTGGAACTTTGTGACGTGCACATCCTTCACCATCCCATTTTCTTGAGCGAATCCACTGTCCTTGATGTATTTGGCTGCGTCTTGTTGGATGGAAAGTCCAATGGACGAGGCTCGCAAATTTCTCAGCTGGGTTTTTGTTCTTGCATATCGGTTCCTCCAGTCCTTGACCTCCTCCTCCAATTTGTTCACGGTATTTTGGAGTTGTTCTTCCCTTTCGTAAGAGGAGCCGCTTCGTTCCGAGAGTTGGCGCATTTCTCTCAAGAATTCCTGTGCTTCCCTTCTGACTTCGTTTGTAACCTGTTGCTGTTCTTTAAGCTCCATCTTGAGCTCCTCGTTCTCTTGTTCAAGCTGTGAGTCTCCACCCATACCTCTCGAGCCAGCAGATGCTTTGGCATCTTCCAATTGATTTCGTAGATCTCTCTCGGTATTCGCTTGGGTTGAGCGTAAGCGATCGAGCTCAGATTGGAGGGAGTCGTTTAGATTTTGCGCATCAGCTAGCTTGTTCTCCAGGTCTCGCCTCAAGTCGGCAAGCTCCTTTTTCTCCATATTTGCAGCAGTCGCTCTACTCCTTTCGCCATCCAGAGCATTATTCAATTCGTCATCCTTTGCCTTCAGATTATCTTCCATAACATCTAGCTTTTCCCGAAGTTCGGCAACTTGTACTTGATAGTCATCAATAATCTTCTTGTCAATCTATACTCGATTAGTGTTGAGCCCCCTCCTGGATCTAAAATTCTTACATCTGAGGTAATGCTTTTCTTGCTTTCCGGCCTTCGTGCTATATTCTCCAAGCCGAAAGCATCTCCATCATCATCATCTTCTTCTCCCCCCGTCTCATCGTCTTCAACCATGGTACTTTTGTTTGGAACTATTGTGTTACTTTGAAAGGTCTTTGGCGTTGGTCTGCCAAAGTCATTTGGCGGAAGTCCAGGAGAAGGTGGTATGTTGGAAGACACAGGATTTGGTGGTGGGCGAGAGCCATTTCTCGATTCGCTTCTCATTGAAAAGCCCGATATTGACGTAGCTTCCGAAGGCCGGCGCATAGCTGGCCCTCCATATCCATTTACAGGTGTACCGTTCCTACTCGGAGGCGCACGAACAGAGCCCGCGGGACTTCCCATTCGACTTATATCACCACCTGCGAAGCGAGGAAACCTTCGTTCCAACTCGTAGAAAACATCTGTCGCAAGGTCTCTAAATCGCGGTGGAGGAAGAGTGGACAGCTTTTGCCTTGCTTGGTTTCGTTTGGGGTGGAAAGTATCTTTAGGAAGGAGAAACTGTGGGGGTTCGGGTTCTGGGGTACCAGGTGGTGGTCTTCGGCTGTTCTGCTGTCTCCGTAATAATTCATCAAACACGTCTGTACTGAGTTCTTGAAATTGCACTGGCGATAGCCTTAACAGCTTATCCCGTGCTCGGTTGGGGCGAGGGTTCCCTTTCTCATCCCTCAGAGAGGCTGCCAGATATCTCTTCAACGAAACATAGTGCTCCGATAACACGGATTCAAATTGCTCATCCTTCCTGCTCCTCCCACTATCACTCTGTGCGTACAGACCCGTACTCGATCGTGCTATCGAGGCTGGGGGAGAGGGGCCGCCATTATTGGTTCCTGACGAACCTCTCGGTGGAAATCCTCCATTCATCGCAATGCTATTAGAGCCACTTGATATGGGCGGCGAAGCAAGTTGCCCGCGATTGTTGGGCCAGCAGAAGTGTATTGTGGTTCCGGGTCAATGGACTTGTAATTCCCAATTCCAGACCACTGACTGTCTGTATCTCCTACAGAAACGGGCGACAGAGGTCCATTTCGACCATTCATCGTAGATATTATTGAGATGTGTGTCGGCTGACCCCTTTCGACTTCCGCGCTCACTCTCTCCTGCGCAAGCCGTGGTGGATTGACCCCAGCTCAAATGTTATCTTGTCTTTGCGAGAAATTGTTCTTTTTGTGAATGGTACGTGAATGGTGTTATCATCGCCTGTTCGCGGAAGGAGAGTCAATCGCCTGAAACGTCGAGGTCGGATCTTTCGTCTGAGGTTCTGCGAGGCAGAAGTTGTTTCTAGATTTTGTGAGGTGTTGCTAATCGTCGAGAAGTCGTAATCGTTTTCGTGAGGTTGGTAAGGACCGTGGGACTGTGAGTTGCACAGCGACAATGACTGTAGAATGGGGAAATGGTGGTATGTAAATATGGCCAGAGGAAGAGGAAAGAGTAGGTAATTTGGCTCAAATCAAATGTCCCCCTTACTTGTCGATGGGTTGTTGAAGGATAGAACGGCGCCTAAAATGCCCTTCAGCAAGAACAGGGGGCTTTGTTTGGGAGAGCGTCGATCGATAGGCACTGGACCCGATTAGATTTATGGGTGATGGAAAGTTTTTCCCTCGCAGCCAGAACAGAGCGGTTATTTCGAAAAGGAGGCTTGTGAGGAAAGAAAGAAAAAGTTGTGTGCGTTACTTCATCAATCATAATAAATATAGATCAAGAGAACGACATTCTGTACCACCCGATGGAAGGTTTGGTTTGACTTGTCTTGTTTATTTTGGTGTTCTGAGGGGACCTCGAGGTCTCACTCACTCACTCACTTCCAGCCAGGGGCATACAAAATCACATCCCCTTGTCTTGGCCTAGAACTCGCGGTGAAGGGGCTGGTTATTGGTCAGGTGGATTCAGCATGAGATGTCATTTCGTCTATCGGAGAATATGGGGATGGCTGCGCTTTACAACTCAATATTCATCAGAGTGGACGACACAACTGAAAGAGATCAATCGCAACTCTGGACTACCTTATTCGCTATCCGTAAGTAGGACCTACCTAGCTACATAGATGTATGTACGCTGGATGGGCACACAGAAACGATAATGTAGCAGCTGTCACACGACAGGCGGAACCCTGGCATGGAACGTGGTCTTCGAGGTTGTTGCTTGTGCTTGACAACTGCGTTGTTCTGGAAGATTTGCGAGCATGGGTCTACGATGTAGGATCCCTTCAATCTAAATATAATGGATAGAGGTCCCACTTTCGAGTCTCGCCTCAGCTGGGGAGAGTCGGACTCGGAAGACTGGATGTTGACATCAACCCGTACTCGTACGGATTCGAACAATGGGGACGAGGGAGAAAAAATTACGACACCATGTCAAGAAAAACTACGCATTACGTTGACAGAAGTTTCAATCGTAGTGAAGAGTCAGTTGTGACAAGACTTGTGGACTAATCTAATCGCATTCGTAATGTGTGCAAGTAGTTGTGGTACCGATCTGGAAAAAGCATCTTCATGCAAAAACTCAGATCATAAGAACTCCCTATGACGCCAATAAACTGAACGGGGGTATCCCAGACCTTAACTCCATGCCTAAGTGAGAAACATCAAAACCATGCCAATGTCCATACTGCTGGTAAATTTGGCCATCTGTCTTGCCACTCGCCGATAATCTGAGGTACCCGCTCATCAAAACTCGACCGGCTGGCAGCGTTGCCACTGTCAAATCCAGCTGGATTGAGCTCTCTCTCTTCGGCCGCTGCCTTGTTAAGAGAGTCGGCCAGGTCAAGAATTCCGCCTCCTCCTACTAAGGAGTCCTCGTGATTATCTCTGATGTCAACATTGATGACATGAACGGGTCGATTCAGCGGTGAACCTCGAGCGTGGAGATCGTCAATGACAGCATCCCAGCATCTCTCCTCGCAGGTGATAACGACATCAACGGTTCCCCCTTCTACGCCTTCACTACCCTGATCCTTGGTGTGCTCCAATCTTGGGATTCCCACCTTCCAGTCCTGCCAGCGCTCCGGCCCCCATTTGACCCCTCGGTTCCGGTCGAGCATGCTTAGGATACCGTTCGCCTTGTAGAGTCGTGGATCCTGAGATTCAAGTTCCTTGTACATACTATCATACGACGTCTTATTGAAGTGGTAGACATTGGGCTGTGATATTGAAGGTCCTGGCAGACGTACAAGGGAACCTGTGCCGAACGAGATGACGGGGTACTTTGCGCTGGCGAGCCGGAGGTGAGATTCCATAGATCTGGGCATATTGTCAGCTAGAGTCAAAGACGAAGGAGAAGGATCTAGTTCATACCGATTGTTGTTGCTAGCACAAACAGTGCAGAACTTTAGCTTGAAGCCCTCATCTGATCCAGCTGGGGCATTGCCGTTTGCACCACTTGCTTGTAACTGTGCTTGAGCCATGGCGGATGGCTTGGGTATGGGTGATGAATGTCGGATGGGCAAGAAGATTTTGTGTATAACCCAAAGCAGGGAGGTCAAGCTGAAGAAGAGCGTCTCATCCACAGAAGAGCGACTGGAAGCGATCCAACATCAGCTGAGGTTCGCAGACGGGATCAAGATGGAAAGACATGAATGACATGATTGCGTTCAGATTTGTAAAGTTGTATATTATAATGTTTTGTTTCATCATGAAGATAAGACAGCTCCAATAAAGGATCATCATTTGAGCAGGAGAGACTAGAGAAATTCGATTGACGGAGGGAAAAGACGACTGACATACCTTTCATTGCCTCATCTACACACGAGATACGAAGCTTGAGCGTAAGCTTGAAGCATTCCGCAGAAGTCTGCAGGAAGCAGGATGCTTGGTTGGTGGTGATTAGGGGGTTGGTGGGGGAGGTCGTTGATATTGAATCTTGAGAGAGAAATGTGTGTGAGAAAAGGAATCAGTTTTGAGCCGCACGCACGAAAACAGCCAACACAGCTGGCCTTTCACAGTCGCTTATTCAGCCAATCAGGGCGGGCAGGTTCGCAGAAGCATAATCCTGAAACGTCGTTTATTTATAGATTCAGCAGCAATTAATTGGGAAGGGCGAGAGAGAGAGGAAGTGGACTCCCTCCGGGCCTGCTAGTCGTTTGTTTTCGCTCTGGTACACTCATACTTGTACCGTTGTGGTAAACACCAAGTGCCTCTGTGTTTACCCTTTTCCCCCTCCGCTTCGTTTAAATATCAAAATTTATATCCTCACATTCTCACCCTGCCCTAACCCCTTCTTCCTCTCGACCAAAAGGCCAAAGTTCCTCGAAGATTGTTTGGCACCGACCGCGGGGTCGCAGCCAGCAGCATCATCGGAAGGCAAGCAACTTGAGGCGTCTAGAGTCTCGGCGCTAGACCAATCCCCCCGTCGTCCATTGTTCAACCCGCCCAATCGAAGACCACAGAAGCCAGAGCGCCCTCCCAGCGCCAGCAACCTGTTGGCCCTTTGCGCAAAAAGACGAGATATTCGCTATTTGCTGCAGCGCCAGTCCCTCTTCCTCCTCCTCCTCCTCCTCCTCCTCCTCCTCGAGACGCTCTGCTTTGGGGCCTTGTCTCTTTTGGTTCCTTGGGCGACTACAGACGGCAGCGACAGCGGGTCGATACAACTGATCAACGCTGAAGATCCGATCTTTCCTCTTCCACTTCCTGTGTCCCAGACAGACACCTTCTCTCTGACGAGATTCCTTCCCGCTAAAAGACGGTTCCCCTCAAAACACTGCGCTCATCTCAAGGCTCAGGTCTGACATCTCAGGATCCCGCCTCAAATTTGTTTCGAGTGCGCCTTTGCCCCCACCAACGTTTGTTGTCAACGCTTGATCTCACAAGCAATCGCAGCCGGCTCGTCATCCGCGGGGAGCTTGTCGGCCAGGTGAAGAATCGCAAACACGAGTGGCATATTCTCAATCGAAGAGAGTACCTGCGGATTCTTTGCCCGTCATACAAACCGAGACATTGCGTTTGTCGTGTGCCTACCAGCTTGCTGGCAAGCTAGCGCGGGTCAACAGATTTGGCTTGTAATCTAGCAGCTTTGCTTTCGATTGCGAGGGAAGATTGCGACTTCAGAGGGAGGAACACAGCAACCACTTTGGTCCTGCGTCATGGCTACAACTATGTCTCCGCTGGATACCTCTATCCTACCGGCAACCTCGCCATCGCCAGTCTCTTCGCCCTCGTCAAATCCCAACCATCCTCCATTACCCCCGCTGATTACATCTCCGCCTGCTCGACGATCGACCTTACAACGGCCAATCTCACATGCCTCGAAGAGTAGACTTTCGCAATACTCGACCCATTCTGTACCTTCCAGATCGCGTCCGCCCTCGCACGTATTCCCCATCTTTCACTCAAGTCTACCATATACGAACGTTCGCGATTTCGCATACAATTCGGCTAGTATTTTGCACTATGGGCCGCCTCCGGAGTCTTCTCGACCCCCATCCGGACTTTCGACACCAGTAAGCGAAACGAATAGGCGACTTTCAGACCCTCCAGCGGATTGGGAGACCAGAGGCGGATGGGCGCCATGGAGTAACACTTCGCAGACTGAAGGCCGTGGGGAGCAGTTGGCTCCAATCCAATTTGGTGATGGGCCGCCTTGGAGCGAAGATGAGGATATTCAGAGCCCAGTTGTTAGCAGTTCTCGACACAGGAGAACTAGATCAGCGACATCATATGGACCTGGGCGAGGACGGAGTCGGAGAGCAGCAGATCAGGCGGCAGCACGCTCCGTCAAGAGAATTACGAGAATGAAGGGGCGTTCTTTGCTGGAAATGGGAATGGGGGCGAGGGCAATGGGAGGTATTATGTGAGCCAGGGTGACGAGGCAAACGGTCCTGGTGGAGAGTTTGTGACCTACCCTCCTTCGCAAGCTCGACAGGCAGCACTCGCACCTCCATATAACGTTCCAGGACAGAGAGATTCTCATTTTGCTGGCATGCTCCCAAGCAGGTCATACACGGATGATCATGGTCGCGATTACATCTCTGAATCCGAATCCAGTGGAGCATCTTCTCCTGGAATCACAAGAAATGACGAGTCGCGATATTCGAGAGACTATCAATTCACAATTGCCTCACCAGACGAGGAAATGCACGGCAAGGCAGTAGCACTCTTCAATTTTGTTTCCGAGAGTGAAAACGAGCTGCCACTGGTGGAAGGACAGGTTATTTGGGTGTCATATCGACAAGCCGAGGGATGGTTGGTCGCAGAAGATCCAAAAACTCAAGAAAGAGGATTGGTGCCAGAAGAATATGTACGCTTGCTACGAGATATTCGCGGGGGACTGAATAGTTTGACGGGCCACATCGATCAGGTTACGAGCCCATTGCCGGATTCTGGAGGAACGCCGACACAGGCGGACCACCACCAGACCTTGGGCATACACCAACCCCTAGCAATGGCAGCAATGGTTACCAACAACCAGTCGTCTCAACCTTCTCAACATCGTCTCAGGATCTACATCCATACCCACAGCACCTGTTAGGTACTCAACCCAACCAAACTCCTCCGCAGGTGGTTCACTATCACGGTCAAAGGGGCGGTAGCCAAGCTAATACGCCAACGCACGCGACTTCTACCGAAGGAGATCGAAGAAGTACGCAGTCGAAAAAAGGGGAAAGCTCAAATACTACTCCCATTGGAACGACATTGCCCAACGCCAAACTCGAGCTATCTCCAGCAAACAGGCAACCCGAGAGCCCTAAAAGTGACACTACGGACGAGTCGCTAGACAATGAGAAGCCCTCAATAACTCGATGATTGCCATGCCTATTTTCGACCAAACAGCAGCAAAAAGTGGTGGCTCTTCCACTTTCTAGTTGCGGTACATTGATATTCCGGATCTTTTGTTTTTAACTTTTGCATTTTTTTTTCAATACCCAGTTTCTTCCCCATCGGTTGGTTTTTGCATTTTGCTGCCTCTGGCTAGACTCTAAAAACTATTCCGATATTACATTCGCTTAATAATTACTTTCTTCATTTACGGATACAACCTCTTCGATATGTATTAGTTGAAACTTCAACTTCTATATTTCTTTATGAAAAGTCGAGGGGCTCATTTTATCTACGGGGTAAAGAGATGGGGGAACGATCGACGGACGCGGGAGGTGGACGTGATGCATAAGTGGTTGGTTTTTGTCTGCCTCTTCTTTTTTTCACGATGCTTATGATGGGGGAGGGGGTAATTTTTGTTTTGTGTTGTGTTGTTGTGTTCTCCTGGATGTGAGGTGGATGTTGTTGGAAGGTATGGCCGATGAATGTATGAATTGAGAATATGTGAACGAAGGGTTTACGAGATGTGAAATGGACGATTATTGAGTTAATTGATTGATCTAAAGTTTCAATGTTGATGTTGGTTGATGAGCGAAAGGGAGGCAGAACAAAGTTATGTGGCAGTGGCAGTGGCAGTGGCAATGGTTTTGAGAAATATCGACCATTCATATTAAGTAGTAAGCAAGAGCGAGCGAGTATGGAGAGAAAGGAAATAAAACAAATCTTTAACATCCTTCCAAATATGTAATCTTCGCCTTTGAATTTTCAATTTCCTTACACTGCCTACGGGATGCAAACATTCAAAAGATGGCTAATCCCTATTACACTACCAAATACACTCCGCAACCCAACACAATCACAACTACAATCAAAAGATCTCCGACACAGAAATCCTCCCTCTCCGAGCCCTGTCATATAAATGAATCTCCGAATTCACAGGAACCCTGCCCTGCCCTGCCCACCTCACTCATCATCATTCATCCATCAGATCTCGCTTATCTCACCAGTCCAGTTCGTCCTCAGTCGCCGCCTAATAAGAAGGAGGCGGCTAAGATGGCTGAGCCCACCAACTCATCATCAGCACTTGACATGCGGACGGCGGACTTTACACACTTTTCCATGATTACTGTGTTCCTCCTCGCTGTTCGTACTCCTGCGGTTTTACGTGCGAGTACCTAGTGATCTCCGCTGACTGCATCACGACGCGGCAGGACGGCAGAAAGGCAGATAGATGCTGGATGAGGAATGTGCCTTTCTAAAAATAAAAAGGTTGGCTGTTTGTTGGATAAGAAAGGTACTGACTGTAGGTACAGTACAGTACATTAACTTTCAAAGTCCCCGATTATTTCGGAATATAAGAAACACCTTTTGTTTTCTTGCTTTTCATGACTTAAACAATTTTTTTAGTCTGACTTATTATCTTTCCCTGCTGCATATCGACATATCGACAGAACCTATTTTTGGTATACTCACAAGTCCGAAACTCTAACTCTATCAAACATCGGGTGAAAAGGTGGTTGGTTCGTGCGGCTGAGATTGAAACATTCTGCCTACTTATACCTACCTACCTTACATACCTATAAATCGCGCACTACCTCTCTTCCTTCCCTCTGTCCCGCTCTTTCCTTTCGGATTTCGATAGCCTCTCTTTCAAAATTGGGAAATCTAAAAAAAAACAACCACAACTTCCACTCTAAAGAAAAATGGCAACTGGAACATCCTTTCTTCACGGGTTCGTAGAGGACATCTCTTTCTCCTTCAGCCCCCTCCTCATTTCACACAATCTCATTCCAATAACATAATCCCACAAAATATCCCTCCATCCATCCTTTGATATATAAAAAAAACTATCTCAAATACTAACAGTTCAAACCCAACCTGACAGAAATAAATCCGAAACATTCAAAATCCGTCGATCGCGAAATAGTGATGATGATTTCTATCACAGCGCCGCCGCAGCGGCGGCGCCTGCCAAGGCTGGCAAAAGCAAGAGCAAGCACATGGATGGTACACAACAAGCGACAAGTGGAGGGCTGACAAAGTATTTGAGAGTGCTGGGGTTGGGGGGAAGGAGAGATGGGGGGAAGAAGAGTCAGAGGAGGAGGTTGACGAAGGTTAGGGTTTGGACGGAGCCGATGGCTTGATTGTTGAAGGGTTGGATTGGGTTGGGTTGGGCTTAGATGGGATTAGAAGGTGAAATGGGAGGGCATAATTTTGGAGCAAGGCGGGTACTTGTTTTGGAGTCGGAGTTTAGCGATCTGGGATTGAAGTTCTTGGGATTGAAGTTTTTGGGATTGGGTTTTGTGTGAGCTTTGATGGGACAGATGGGATTGGGGACTTGACTTTTTGGACTGCATTCCAAGATTGATGACGATGATGATGATGATTATTAGTAAGGAGATTGGGTTATTTTAAAGGGAGTTACATGGATAGAATGGGTTTTGGTAAAGAAGTGTGTTCTCATCGGAAGAGATATCTTGGATCTAAAAACAAAAATGCCATAGATCAAGAGTCAAACATCAATATAATATATAAAGACAGGGTATATTTTCCAACGATTCTCACATGAGACATTCAAAAAAGAAAATAAAACAGACAATATAACATGAAATAAGCAATTGAAATCTCAAATCGCTGTACCAAACTAAGACAAAACAATTAAACTACAGTAGAGCTATTCCAAACTCTACCTTCCAAACTTCTTCTTCTCAAAATATCTTAGCACAATGTAGCTACTGCTCGCAAACAAAAACGCCAACTCAAACCCAACATCACCGCCATACTCAGCACCACAGAGTTTACCAATCGGTCCCGTGAACCAGACCTGCGCCATCCCAAGCACAGCTCCTACGACACCAATGGCAAAGGCAGCGATGGCAGCGAATCCGGGTGGGAGTTTCTCTTTAGACATGTAGTCTTCCGGATGATAGCCCGAGAAACCGCGCTTGTAGATGATGTGTTCCGGGATGGAGATGCCTTCATAGATGGCTAGCCAATATGCAATGAGTAACATGAAGTTTTCAAGCACGGATTCGAAGGCGCCGTAGCCGGGAATGGCGATTGCGCAGTAGACGAGGGTGCCTACGAATGTCCAGATGTAGCGGGGTCTGGATGAATTGTTAGTATTTTGCAGTATATGTATGGCTGGGTGGAGATATGAGGAGTACGTACACTTTCTGGGTTGCACGAGCAAGAAGTTGGAGAGATAGACCAACGGAGTAGATGTTGGGACAGTTGTTTGCGATGATGGAAAGCGCAAGGATAACGAGGCAGAATTGACCGAATTTTCCAAGAGGTGGAACGATAACTGCAGCGATGAGACCACCAATATGGGCGGTCTCGTATCCTTCTTTATAGATGTTGTCTCCTCCATTGTTCGCCATAGCAGAAGCGACAGCTGCACCAAGCATCTCCGTGAAAAGGAGAGGGAAGATAAGACCAGCCCAAGTCCAGAGGAAGACTGCCTTGCGAGATCTGTTCACTGGCTGGTAGACGGTGTAATCAGCTGCGTAGGAGGTCCAGCCCGTAGCGAAGCCAAAGACAGAAGCTGCGAACGAGAGGGCTGCTCCGGCTTCAGATTTTCCAACGCCCATGGGAATGTTATTGAAGTTTCCGGACTTGGCAAATGTTCCGAGGATGATGAGGAAGATGATGAAGCATGGAATCCAAGAGATACGTTCATATGCGTGGACAATCTTGTAGCCGAAGCAGGTGATGATAAATGTGCAGGCTGCGATGAGGATGATCCCAGCCCATCCTGGCATATCGTGGTTCACAGCGTGGAAGAGTTGTGCACCGACAATGACATTGACAGCAGACCAACCCACACTAGAAGAACGGGGGTTAGCTTTTGCGTGTTTAGGAGGATTTAAATTAAAAATTGAAGTGTCTGCTCTCAAAGTGCTTACCAGGCGAGGATATTGAAAACAGCAACTGTTGAATGTTAGCTAAGACTGCTGACTGGATTTCGGGTGACTTACTGATTTTTACACCATACCAGCCAAAGTAGAATCGAGAGAGAATCATCTGACGGAGCCCAAATCGTGGTCCAAAGGTAGAGAAGAAGCAAACTGGAATTATACCGAGCAGATTGACGAAGAGGATAATTAGAATAGTATCGACGAATCCTAAAAAGAAGATAGGATAGGCCAAAGCGCCAATCGCAAATGAGCTAACCACCATATTGGCGCTGAGCCACTATGAGAGTATTAGTAGGGTCCTAAGGCTGAGGAGAATAAGATCTAATAATTACCATGGTTCCAATTTGCGACATTCCAGTAGAATCTCGCTCATCTGCTGGAACCCTCTCAATTCCTCGTTGCTCAACACCAAGCTTTCCGGCCATTCTTTGCATCTTTGCAACCCAGCCGTCTCCAATGACGAAAGTCTCGGCTGGGACTGCTCCTTCATCAGCGACATAGTCGCTACTGCTGTTGTCCCTGGTGTAGCTGGCTTTCTCTCCTCCGCTCTGTTCGACGTCGACACCCATCTTTTCTTTGGTGAATGGGCCCATTTTGAAGAGTGGAAAAAGTGGAAGTATACCACCCACTAATAGTCGTCGAGCAATAGTATATGATCCCTTTGTGGAGTCTTCAATCCCGATGAGAAAGACAATGAAGTCCTCAGTAGTGGAAGTGGGAGTTTGGAGGAAATCTATCTGAGGAAATCTATCTGCGAAAAAAGATGGGCAGCGACTCAGTATATATGGGTGAGGCGAAAGATATGGAGATTATTGTCGAAAAGGTTACCTCGGACCCGGGAATGATAGACAGGGCCCCCGTTTGTTGTGGACGGCGGACGATTGTACTCGTATCGTAAGTGTGGTGCTGCGGGGTGCGCCGATACTTGTGAGTGGTGGTGGAGCGAAGCGCGATCTTCGTCTGGTCACCAACTGAAGGGGGTGGTGGTCGGTCGCTTTTTAGTCACTGATAAGGAAATCGTGAGGCTTGAATCGCTTGATTCAAACAAAGGTTGATGATTATTCAAAATATCCGGATGAAACGGGACCTGTTTTTTATATCTGGGTCTCGAGCGGGTCTATGTAGTGGTTAAAAACTCGAACGCGAGCTAGAAGAAGAAACGGCTGGAAAGAATCAACAGCGACGCTGTCGTCAACAAGAGGAGAGAGAGAGACCCTGGAGAGAGCGACATCACCCACATTTTGATGATCAACTCTTTGATCTGAAGGTTTGAAGCCAGACGGGATACTCGCACTCGATTCGATAGAGTGGCCAGCCTGCATGCATCTACACCACAAACACCACACCACCACTAAGATTGGCGTTCCCCAGAAATCGCCAATGCCCTTGGCAATGCTTGCTGCTTCTCCCGTCTTGTAGCTTCTCGGCGCATGCCTTGAGAGGACGAGGACTTTGGAGGGAAGGAGGGAGAAATGTGTAGCTGAAGACCTAGCGTTCTGTTCTGGTGGTGGAATCCAGACCAGTCTCAAGCTTGCACTTTTGAAGTAGAACCGCTCACACACTTGCTGAGGGAAGAGAGGGGGAAGCTCATGGATACGTGCAGCAGTCGGTCGTTACACCACAACGTTCGTGAATCGTGATAAAAGTTGAGATGCCGTATGAATTGTTACTGCCGTAAACTGATGAAAATGGTGATGATTACCTCAGATGGATGGGAACAACTTTTTCCCAACTACTCCTCCCATCTCCGACTTTAGTGGCGGATCTCAGTCGTCGTTGCTCGTCGGTGGTTGCGTGTGTGTGTGTGTGTGAGTTGTGATAAGCATTTTCTTCTGTCAGTCAACACCAATCACCGGGATACTTACTCCGTCGAAGCTCAACATGAGAGCTAGTCTCAAAACAGACAAGCCTGAATCAAGCGAGTGAGTCTCCATCGCTTCCGGCCGAACTTCTACATCGGAATCTTCTTTTCCTGTCCAACTCACTCACACGACCACGATCAATATATTGGGCTCGATGGCCGGCTCCCAGAGTTACAAAGTACGGAGATATGTACCTACCAATAGTACACTGCCAGCGGGATATTACTTGCAGCATGACTGGGCACAACAGAACAATGCAATCCCTGTGTGGTGCAGAGTCAAAACCCACCTCTCCCTCGTCCGGTGCCTGGCGCCAAATCTCAGTATACCAGGATCATGGCAATGCGCAAATACGTTTTCGTGAGAGAATAGCATCTTACCAAACAAGCATTTTGCATCCTTGCAGGTACCATTTCTTGCCTTCTGGCAATCCGAAACAAATACTTCCGCGTTGTATGTTGTGCTGCTGAATCGTCTTGGCCGGCCATGTCCGATCGAGGGAAGAAAGTATCTTCACTAACAATGAGATGATCTCCGAGTTACGTTTCTTACATATTCATACCGTTTATCAAGATTGTCTTTGTTTCAAGTTCTTCTCGGAGTCTTTTAGCTTTGGAAGCCATTTCCTTTTGTTCTATTTTCGTAGCACGTTCATTCCGAGGCAGGTGCAGATCACTTCATGTTTAGAGCTCGACTTCCTCTGCATCGTACCGTCTACTTGTATCAACTTATGTAGCTCAACATTTCTGACAAGTTTGGGATGCTCTCGGAATGCCCAACAGCCGTTTTTGTACTCCATCTTGATGGTAAATCCCCGTGACCGCCACAACTTCTGTGGTACGTACCAGCGTGCGCAGGCCGTGCTTGACAGTATGTGTGCACTCCCGGTTCTACAAGACTTGCTGGAACTTCGGTGTAAAAAACGATCAATCGCCTAGCTACAGCATATGATGACCAGCATACTATTGGAAATTCATATGCATAGGAGCCAGGCTTGCTTCTTGTATGTATTGCCACAGAAACTCACGAGCCTGAGAATCTTCTTGAAGAGCCAGTCCAGCCTTTATTGTGGAAAGGGAATGGGTGCTGTTGATCTCTCTGTCTCTATTAGATCGTCAAAATCGGATATTGTATTGTATAATCGTGCCGTCGTTATTTCCATATTCTTATTTCAAATAAGCACAATTTCTCTCTTCTCCCACTCCACTTTGTCAAATATCGTCATCAGCTTCCCTACAGCCTCCTTACCACCATCTCTCCCATGGTCATAAATGCCCATCTGCCCTACCCCCGCTCTCGAAAACACACCCTCCCTTCCATCTACGGATCTCAGAAGCAAGCAAGATACACTCTTCATCGACTCTTCGATCGTGGTGCTTCTCCCAAGAACAAATAGTACATGGTGATCGATACTCTTTTTAAACTGCTCTGCAGCATCTTTCTGTACCTCTTCCGATCGAGGATTGCAACAGCTACAATCGAACATGGGCGATTGGTCGAAAATAGGATGCAACATGACATCGTCCCCATCTTTGTCTTGTC
The DNA here is from genome assembly GCA_031472005.1 of Tetracladium setigerum. Taxonomy (NCBI): domain Eukaryota; kingdom Fungi; phylum Ascomycota; class Leotiomycetes; order Helotiales; genus Tetracladium; species Tetracladium setigerum. The sequence goes on along the minus strand of PZJY01000009.1, from coordinate 929,377 downwards.
TGAATACTTCTGCTGCCGTTCTGAAAGACGCGACACTGCCCATGAGTGTCATACTTGACCCCTCTTTGAGCACAGAATACGGATCATCAGGATCGAGACGAACCATGGCGTGGGAAATCAGATTTGGTAGGAACTTCTCATTCCACGCCAAATCCCCATCCGAGCTCACCTGTCTTGTGAGAAACGAATGATTGATTCTTCCATCCACACTTCCCCAACTCCAACTCGGTGCTCTATATCTCTCCGACGAAGTGAGAATGGCATATTGCCTCGACCACATCAATCCAAATGGTAAATCTCCACTCCATATACCCCCAAGTACTCACCTAACGTGCCATCATCCAGCTCGCACGCCAGAGTCGCCGCAGCGTCCATCTTGTTAGTCAATATTCCTGGCAAGCGTCTAGAGAACTCGTCCGTGCAAGAATGCCACACCTCAAGTCTGGTGGCTAGTGTTGCCTTTTCACTATTACCTCTAGACTTTTCAGGTGAGCCTCCTCCTGCGAGAAAAGGTTGGACAAATCCCTTCCGATAATGCATTCTCACCTGTCCGCTCCCACGGGTTTGATTATCCAGTCCAGCACCCTCATACTTCCAACCCTCGGCACATTCCCAGATGAGTTGGCGTTTCGTGAAGTGCAGAATTCTCGGTGCGAGGATTCGATCGAGTGCGGAAGTTAATTGAGCGGAGAGCGGAGAGGTTTCGATGTCCTCTCTCCAGCGGAGGAGTGCGAGACGGTAGTATTGGTTTCTCTGGGCGCCCAGGGCTGGAGAGTAGAAGTTCTTTCGGGGTTGAAGGAATGAGGTCTTAACGTTGGGCGAGTTATCAGCTGAGAGAAGCAGGGTGGCGTTTTTGTGGATGGCTGAGGAAGTGGGAGTGCCATCAGTATTGCAGAGGGAGTTGATCCAGAGATGTTGATATCCTAACTCTCTTGTAACGGTAATAGCCTCGGCAAATATCTTTGGAAGACTGCTAATGTCGATCCCTTCTTTGAATTTCTCAAATTCTTCAAAGTTGAAAGGCTGATCTTCCTCTTCGTTTATGCAATGACTGAGGACGAAATATTTCCCTTTCTTTCCTTCGGTAAAAATAAGTCTTGGAGACGTAGAGGAATCACTAGGTATCTCGATGATTCTTGCTGGTAAAGTAGTTTCCTCGATTTCACAACATGAGCTCTGATGCGTTGAGGAGCACTCCCCAACCATGATTTGATTTGAGAGATGCATTTCCCATCCAGAGGATCCTCTGGGATGATACGTCGAATATCCAACGCTTTATCCTTATTACCTGCAGATCACCGCAATTAGCTCACTACTCATTCCAAAACTCCTCCAAATTCTTGAATTCGTCCCTTCCATCCAACAGCTCAAAAAAAGGGGGGGGGGGAAGGTAGAACAAAAGTCTCAAAACCTACCCACAAACCCCTCATCAACCACAATATCAAACAACAAATCATCCGAAGCCCAAGAACGCGTTCCCTCCCCATCTCCCGCCTCCCTCACATCCAATCTCTTCGAATTCAAAAAGACAATCTTCCCCTCGAGCTCCTCTTCCACTCGCCCAATATACTGATCACTGGCGTGCAAGATGTCTATAAAGAATCTGCAGTTCTCGCATGAGACGGCTTTGGAGAGGAGGGTGGTGTAGGATCCTAGTCGTACTTCGGCATCTTCTTCTTCCCACCGGGGTGGGCGGGGGATGGGTGAGTTGGGGTCTTCGGGTTCGATGTGGCCGAGGTTTAGGGTGGTACAGGTGGTGCAGAGGGGCATTTTTCGCGAGATGTAGATGTGGATGGTTGGTAGTGAGTGATTGAGTGAGTGAGTGAGTGAGTGGGAATGGAGAGGAGAGAAAGATTGTGTTGGATTGACGTTTAGATATATGTATATAGATATACTTTGAGTTGAGAACACCTGGTTTAATAGATGCCTACTTGCTCGTATCTGCCGCCTGTCATAAGGCAGCCGAGGAGGGGTAAAGATTGGGGCTGGTGGGTACTTGGAAGTTGGTAATAGTCAATGTATTAAGTGTTATGAACTCCGAAGTTGGTAAGGAGTTGGAGGAACATGTTTCTGAGCTTTTGAACAGATGTTCTGAGGGTGAGATATTTGTAAGGGTTAGCAATGTGAGAAATGTGAGCAGGGTGAGGTACGAAAGTGAATGAAGATTCAGAATGTGTACTCTGTTAAAATTTAGCTTAAGCATATTGAGTGAGCAGATATAGTAGTATGAGAGCTATAAACAAGTATATCGTATTTTCAATTCTTAGGCCCTTTTGATTATCGAGGTACTCGAGTAGAATCAACACAAGGCAATACAAACACATCGTTAAAGTTCGGGCTTGGCAGAATTTATAACCCTTTGCTGCCAAGTCTCTTACATTTCTAATTCTCTCTTGAACGTAAATTTTAGGTCCAATATATTATTGGAGGAGCCAAGAACGCACCCAAACAGCCATTTTGAGAGTGAGGTTGCTCATTTCCCATCATCTTGAGGCCGTACAGTGCTACTTGGCCTTGCTTGGCGAGTAGGTCCTGTAGAGATTGAACCATGATTCTGGTAAGGCCGTCACCCAAATAAAGGAAATCCGAATAATTTTGCAAACGGAGATTGTAAGGGTGATGATAGACAAAGCTTGCATATCTTGAAAGGAGAGATTGTGTCGCGTTGCATCTGTATTATCATCCACGTGACGAGGCTTTGCTTGTCTAGATCTGTGGCAAGCGATATCCCTCCATCTTTCCATCCCAACAACGTCGTCCTCACCCAACAGTTTCTGCTTAACTTTACAGTTTAGAAACCATGGCCACCCCGGATTTCAAGCCGGCGCTAATCATTGTAGACCTCCAAGAAGATTTCTGCCCTCCAGTAAGTTTCACCTTTCAAGGTTCGTTCCACAACTATAAAAATATACTGGAGAGCTGACGCAAACGGCAAACAGAACGGATCTCTTGCAGTCGCCAGCGGTCGTGACATCGTTCCCTATGTCAACAGACTTCTTGATCTTCCCTTCGTTATCAAAATCGCAACGAAAGACTGGCACCCGAGCGATCACATCTCTTTCGCTTCCAACCATGCACCGAAACAACCTTTCGTGGATTTCGTCACTGTCATCAACCCCTCCAACCCCGCTGAGACCTACGAGACAAGGTTATGGCCTGATCACTGCATTCAGAACACCAAAGGCGCAGAAATCATTCCAGAGGTCAATGTTGCGAAGATTGATAGGATTGTGGAGAAGGGGTTGAGGAAGGAGGTTGAGATGTACTCTGCCTTTTATGATCCTTTGGTCCAGCCAAGGGTCAGTGATAGTGGTCTATCAGCGGTATTAAGGGAGAAGGGGGTCACGGATGTCTATGTGGTAGGGTTGGCCTTTGACTATTGTGTCAAGTGCACAGCTATTGATGCTGCGGACGAAGGCTTCAATACCTTTGTGGTAGAGGAGGGGACGAAGGCTGTGGATCCCTCGACCTGGGAGGAGGTCTTGAGAGAGTTGAAGAGCAAGAATGTGACGGTTGTGAGGTTTGAGGGAGACGAGGTCGCAAGGGTGGGTGAGGTCTAGAAGGTGCGGTATTTGAGAGAGGTGGACATACTTCGGTATTGAGGTGCCTGCTTGATGCAGATGTGCCTCTCGTCGACGTTCGGTATGATTCACCGTCTCTTGTGGCTGTTGTTCGTTCCCGGCAAAAACGGTATGCATGCATTTATCTACAGCACACCACATCCTCTGGAATTGGAGGAGACCTGGCATTGGTATGAAGGTAACTGCGGTATGGTTGATAAGCAGGGGTTGGCGTGTTTCGTGGTACTGTACAGTACAAAGGTACTTATCGCACAACAGTGATAGCTTTGGCGGTTTGAAGCCGGGGGTGTTGTGAAGTGATACCAGTGATACGAGGCTGTTGTTGTGTTGTTGACGATGGGAAACGGGTTGAACCGTTTAGGTTCGGATCCAGGAACGGTGGCACACTGTCCAGACTAGATGCTGTCATGGCGGGTAGTTCGGAGCATCAACATGATGATGATCTTCATGGCAGTTGTGAAAGTACGCGTACATTTATATATTTGGTGATGAATTTCTTTCACAGCCACGATGGGAGAGCTGATTCCATCGTTTCATTATCTTGCGAAACCTGGAGATTGAGGCCCCACTCACTATCCCCTCGAGCGTGAGGCACCTTCTGCTCGCTGCTCTGTCGGCCGGGTCGTCTGTCTGTTGTCGAAATGGTGGCGGCGAGGGGTTAGTGAAGCGAGAAAAACGCAGCATGGTTGTGTGTGGAGCCCTGTCCGCATAAAAAGAAAGAATAGCTTCAACAAATACACCAACTATTTCATAGACCACTCCATTCCATTACTTAATACTACTTACTTCAAAGCAGAGAGGTATCAGGTGCTCAACTGTCCTCCTACAAGAACAACAAAAGAGGTGAAGATAGATATAGGTAATCTTACATATCTTACCCGACAGTAACATAGCCGAACAATAGCAAGCAATTTCACCCATTGTCCCAGCTTGCCTGTTCCAGTCGTTCCCCTTTATCTGGCGGCATCGCGCTACCCTGAAAGAATCCCTGGCACCGCACCCACCGCCGCTAAACCGGATTGTGCGCAAGGGTGAAAGAAGGGTCGGACGATGATCCCAACCGTCAAGTAGATTTGTTGTGCTCCACCATCCATCCACAGCGAGTTCTACTCTCCTCTCGCCTCCGTTCTGCGGTCCCTATCCACCACCTCCTTTGGATTTCTCTTCTCTTCACCATTCAATTGAACTCGACTCGGACTGGACCGTCCTCTTCTTCACCCCGATTGTGTCGCCCTGTTGGATTCAACATCTCCTTCAACTTCACCCTCACCCTCGAGAATTCCTTTTCCTTGCCCTCGCCTCTCCCACAACAGCGCGCCCAATCAACGATACCAAAATTTAATTTCCTCCCTCACCGCATAACCAGACGAGCGAGGTACGTCAAGAACTGCTTTTCCCCCCTCTATCTTCAGAACAGAACTCGAGAGATGCGCAGAATGCGAAATTTCTCTTCAGGCTGCAATTTGGAGCTCAGCTTCATGAAGACTCGATTTCAACATGAGCCATCGAGCATTGCGCGGCAGGGGAAAGTTGGTGACACCAATGGACGAAGAGCTTCACCATTGCAACTCGGATTCCTCGCTTTCCACAACTTACACACACCGCGATTTTTGTCGCCCAATCGTTCCTCACGGGCAGCACACTTTGTCAGTTAGGCGTGATAGCTAACTTTTCTGCGTGCAAAAGGTTCCCCCGAATTTCATAGCCTATTCATGGCTTGGGCTTTATAAAATCATCATCTTGCTTCTCGAACCTCACTCAACATGCTCGGCTCCTATCTCCTCCCCTCGAGGTTCCGTGGCCCACGACCTGCGAATGCAGCTGCTACACCAGTTTGGCTGAACAAAATGGTGACTCCTTATATCCAGACCTTCTCTCGACTTGCCACGCTCCACCCAATCCATACGATCGTAATTGTTGCCTTCCTCGCGAGCACGACATACATGGGTCTATTGGATAGTCCGTTATTCGATGTAGTCAAAAACAGTAAAGTAGGCAAGGCAGATTGGGCCTCGTTGGCAGAAGGGAGCAGGCAGTTACGAGTTGGCGAAGAGACGGGTTGGAAATGGCAGACAGCAGATAGTGAGACTGCTATTCCACAAGATGCGGAACATCTCGCTCTGGTCACATTTGTATTCCCGGACTCGCTAGCAGCAAGTTCGCCCCAAACTGCACCAGCAGCGGGATCCATTCCAGTGCCTCAAAACCTCTCTGTTACTGCACTTCCTTCGACATCCAATCCTCTTTCGGCAATCTCCCAGGATAGTGCTCTTGCATACTCAGTACTCTTCAAGCAAGCACCCGAATTCCTCGCAAAATCACAGGAACTTCCAAACATTCCTTCGACTCCAATTGTTGGAAGCGATAGCGACCATGGAGAGCTCCTCAAAGAGCAGAAGCTCTGGATTATGAAGGCCGCCAAAGCAGAGGGAAAGAATAACGGACTACGAAGCTGGGCATCTAACGCCTGGACTGAATTCGTGGATCTGCTCAAAAATGCCGAAACTCTCGATATCATTATCATGGTGTTGGGATACATGTCCATGCACTTGACATTCATCTCGCTATTCATTTCCATGAGACGAATGGGTTCCAACTTCTGGCTCTTTACAACGACCATTTTCTCTTCGGTATTCGCGTTCCTCTTCGGCCTCATCGTAACAACCAAGATGGGAGTACCAATGAATATGGTTCTCCTTTCCGAAGGTCTACCATTCCTGGTTGTGACTATTGGATTCGAAAAAGCCATTGTTCTAACAAAGGCTGTTCTAAACGCATCTCTTGAGACCCGAAGACCAGCTCCAGACAGCCCCAAAGCCGGAGCTCGAGAATCAAGCTTGGGTGTATCTCCTACATCGATTCAGTATGCTGTCCAGGTAGCTATTGGCGAGAAGGGTTTCGAGATCATCAGGGACTATGCGATTGAGATTTGTATCTTGGTCGCTGGTGCATTCTCTGGAGTTCAAGGTGGTCTGCAACAATTTTGTTTCTTGGCCGCTTGGATTCTGTTCTTCGATTGCATTCTACTCTTTACCTTCTACACTGCCATTCTAAGCATCAAGTTGGAAATCAACCGCATTAAGCGACACGTTGCTCTCCGTCAGGCGTTGGAGGACGACGGAGTTAACCATACCGTGGCCGAGAATGTCGCACAAAGTGACGAGTGGCCGAAGCCCGAAGCACCAAATGGAGAAACAAATGTTTTTGGCCGCAAGGTCAAGGATACCAGCGTTCCAAAATTCAAGGTACTGATGGTAACCGGATTTATTATCATCAATGTGCTCAACTTATGTACCATTCCGTTTAGAGCTGGACGAAGCAACGCAGAGCCCATGAGTGTCACTACTGGACTTTCCAGCAATGGCTTGTCTACGATCATGACTGCGCCACCCATGGATCCGTTCAAGGTTGCTTCAAGCGGTCTTGATTCCATTTTCGAGACTGCTAAAGCCTCTGGAAAATCCACTGTCGTTACCATTCTTACACCAATCAAATACGAGCTCGAGTACCCGTCCGTCCATTACGCCTCATCAAAGACCCGAAAGGAAAGGACTGCAGTTCAATCTGGCTCACCAGAGTTCAGTAATTACGGTGTGAGTGGTCGAGTTGTTGACAGCCTTTTGAAAAGTCTCGAAGATCCCATCCTGTCGAAATGGATCATCGTCGCCCTTGTTCTAAGTGTGGTATTGAACGGTTATCTTTTCAATGCTGCAAGATGGAGTATCAAGGAACCACTCCAGATGCCCCGTCATCACATTGTGAACGCTACCGAGCTCAACCAAGCAGAGAACTTCAATAACGCTCCAGCCGCACCTCCATTGAATCTCATCGGCCTTGGTGGAGATGCACAAGAACCAGCTCCCCTTGATACACCAGCTGCTACCGATGACGAGGATGATGCTCTGATGATGCCAGAAACCGACAAGGTTGCTCTCCGACGCACCGCTGCCCAGCTCGACCAAATGCTTCAAGAGAAAAGAGCCCCTGAGCTTACCGACAAGGAATTGATCGAATTGTCAATGCAAGGAAAAATTCCTGGTTACTCATTGGAACGAACTCTCAAGGACACAACCCGTGCCGTCAAAATTCGTAGAGCTATCATTTCACGCACAGCCGCCACCGCAGAAACAACAAATCTCTTGGAGAAATCGAAACTTCCCTACTTGCATTACGACTTTGATCGGGTTCTTGGTGCATGCTGTGAGAATGTCATCGGTTACATGCCTCTTCCAGTCGGTGTTGCCGGTCCTATTATCATTGATGGACAGAGCTTCTTTATTCCAATGGCAACCACAGAAGGTGTCTTGGTCGCAAGTACTAGCCGTGGCTGCAAAGCTATCAACTCCGGCGGCGGTGCTATTACCGTACTGACTGGTGATGGAATGACTCGTGGTCCTTGTGTTACTTTCGAAACTCTTGAACGAGCGGGAGCTGCTAAAGTCTGGCTTGATTCGGAGGTCGGACAAAAGGTTATGACCAAGGCATTCAACTCAACGAGCAGATTCGCACGTCTTCAGTCAATCAAGACTGCTTTGGCTGGCACTAATCTTTACATTCGTTTCAAGACAACTACCGGCGACGCTATGGGAATGAACATGATTTCTAAGGGTGTGGAACATGCTCTGAAGGTCATGGCAAACGAAAGTGGCTTCGAGGATATGGAAATCATCTCGGTCTCTGGAAATTACTGCACAGACAAGAAGCCTGCCGCAATTAACTGGATCGATGGCCGAGGCAAGAGTGTGGTTGCCGAAGCCATCATTCCCGCTGATGTTGTCCGAAAAGTTCTCAAGTGCGATGTTGACTCTTTGGTGGAATTAAACATCGCCAAGAACCTTGTTGGTAGTGCTATGGCTGGAAGCATTGGTGGTTTCAATGCACATGCTGCTAATATTGTCACTGCCATTTTCTTGGCTACTGGTCAAGATCCTGCGCAGAACGTTGAGAGCAGCAACTGTATCACCATGATGAAGAAGTAAGTTTGAATTGCCCCCAAAATCGTGCAGCGCTAATATTTTGTCAGTCTCCGTGGATCCCTCCAAATCAGCGTATCGATGCCTTCCATTGAAGTCGGCACTCTTGGTGGTGGTACCATTCTCGAACCTCAAAGTGCTATGCTTGACCTCCTCGGTGTCCGAGGTTCTCACCCAACCAATCCAGGTGACAACGCTCGCAAACTCGCCCGTATCGTTGCCGCCTCTGTTCTTGCCGGCGAGCTGTCTCTCTGCTCTGCCTTGCCGCTGGCCATCTCGTCCAGAGTCATATGGCACATAACAGAAGCGCACCCCAACACGAACCAACACTCCAGCACCAAATGGTGCTCAGATACCAGTCTCGTCAGCTATAGCATCAATGCAAGAGCGAGCTGGTCTGGCGATGTCGCCTGCTGCGGTGTTGAGAAGGTCGGATACGAACAGGTAAATAGGTACACAAAGCCATGATGCGAGTTCGGCATGGTATGGCATGGATTGGAGTTAATTTTTTTGTCTTTTTGGTATTGGTGGATGAGCAGGAAGGAGCGAGGTAGTCGTGCATAAGAGCAACATCACATCCCTGTTTTAGGCCTCCAGGGTCACTGAGGTCGGCCTTGTCTCTCTTGGCCTTTCTTGTTCGGTCAGCGATGGGGCCAGAAAAAACATAGAAAAAACACTTTAGATTAATTTAGAAAAGAGGAGAGAGACGGGGGTGGCAGGGAGAGTAAGTGGATAAGTCGATGGTGAAAGATGGGAAATGGAATGTGTACATATCGAAATTGAAAAAAAAAAAATTAAGAATGTTTGCTCGTTCCATGCGTGGTCGAGATACGGCGGGACGTTGGTTGAAGTCACAAGGATAGCCCAACATATCTCATCAACCACATACGGTACGAAAGTATGAAGAGGTAGACGCAAAAGGTAGTCACATGCCCTTGAGGAACATGACCGAATGGCACGCATGCACTCACAATGGGAACAAAGATAAAGAAGACTAGAAATCTTTAAAAAGTCTGTTGTCCAGAAGTCGTTGTTCATCTTTAGCGAATCAAAACAAACAAATCTTGGCAGTACTAAAGTTCAACATCAATTTGCGTAGGACAGTCTCAATCTTACAAGGTCTGAATAAAACTATTAGAATTGTTTTCTCATTACCACTACCTACTTGAAGAAAACCCAGCATCTCCAGGTCCGTACGAAGTTAAGACAGTGTGTGGAATGTGAAGATGCACGTGATCTACAAGCGGTGAGGTTGGCCCGAGCTTCATTTCTGCCTCTCAGTCGAAAGCTCTAGAAAGTTATCGTCCCCTCCGCATTTGGTTGAAGTCAAAACAAACTCAACTTCCTCCACACAGCTCCTCTACGCTTCTCCTCCAAATTTCTTCCATTCTCCCCTATTTACACTGGAATAATCTAAAACCAAATTCTTTGATTCTATTATATCCTCTCACATCAACATGGCGGACCAACTCAAAGCTCTTGGTAACAAGGCCATTGCGGAGAAGAATTTCGACGAGGCTGTGTGAGTGCAAATCTCGTCTTGTTGATCGTGCTGGAGTGCTACAAAGGGCATATTACAGCATCGTTTTCTTGACCAAAGTTCTGGCGAGGGAGGTTGCTGACTGAATCATAGTGCGAAATTCACTGAGGCCATTGCAATCGAACCCGCAAACCATATTCTCTACTCCAACCGATCCGCGGCCTATGCCTCGAAGAAGGAGTGGGACAGCGCATTGGCAGATGCTACCAAAGTTACAGAGATCAAGCCGGATTGGGCAAAGGGATGGGGTCGAAAGGGTGCTGCGCTACACGGACAGGGAGATCTTGTGGGTGCCCTTGATGCATATGATGAGGGGCTGAAGTTGGACCCAAACAATGCGCAAAATAAGGCAGGTCACGCCTCTGTCAAGCGTGCTATCGATGCCGAGGCAAAAGAGGGTGAGTGTGGTTCTAGGAAGAGACCTTGAATTTGGCTAATCAGGCTTAGATGGTATCACGGGCGACCCAACTGGTGGACTTGGAAACATGTTCAACGATCCTCAGCTCCTTCAAAAGCTCTCCGCCAATCCAAAGACAAGCAAGTACTTGGCCGACCCTAGCTTCATGATGAAGTTGCAGCAAATCAAGAGCAACCCAAATGCTACCCAAGAAATGTTCAGCGATCCTCGAATGATCACAGTATTGGGCGTTCTGATGGGTGTGGATTTGAGCATGACGGGTGATATGCCTCCCCCAGCTTCTGGGTCAGGTGAGGCGGAAGAGGATGTTCCAATGACAGATGCCAGACCAACTCCAGCTGCCGCACCACAACCAAAGGAAGAGCCAGAGCCCGAACCAGAGAACGAGGAGGCTAAGGAGAAGGCCAAGGCAAAGGCTGAGGCTGAAGCTGAGAAGAAGCTTGGTACGGAGCAGTACAAGAAGCGGAACTTTGATGAAGCTATTGCTCATTATACCAAGGCTTGGGAACTGTTCCAGGATATCACCTACCTCAACAACCGTGGTGCAGCTTATTTCGAGAAGGGTGAATATGATAACGCCATCAAGTCCTGCGAAGAGGCTATCGAGAAGGGCAGAGAGATCTATGCTGATTTCAAGATGATCGCCAAGGCGTATGCACGAGTCGGTTCATCTTACGAGAAGAAGGGAGATCTTGATGCTGCCATTGAAAACTACAAAAAGGCGCTTACTGAGCACCGAACACCTGAGATTGTCAATAAGCTACGCGCAGCCGAGAAGTTTAAGATTGATTCAGCAAAGCAAGCATACGTTGATCCTGAAAAGGCAGAAGCTGCACGAGTACTTGGAAATGAAAAGTTCAAGGCAGCTGACTGGCCAGCCGCTGTCCATGAGTATACAGAGATGACCAAGCGAGCTCCTGAAGACCCAAGAGGCTACAGTAACAGAGCTGCTGCGTTCATCAAGCTTTTGGAATTCCCAAGTGCGATTGACGATTGCAACACTGCCATTAAGAAGGATCCCGCTTTCGTGAGGGCTTATATCCGAAAGGCACAGGCGTATTTCGGCATGAGGGATTACTCCAAGTGTTTGGATGCTTGCCAGGAGGCTTCAGAGGCCGATGTCACCAAGGCGAACGCACGGGAGATTGATGAACAACAGCAGAAGGCTTTGCAAACAATGTATTCGTCGAGAGAGAACGAGACGGAAGAGCAGACCAAGGAGAGAATTGCAAAGGACCCGAGGTAAAACTTTCTCCCACACATAAGTCCTGGGTAACTTGCTAACTATCTACAGATCCAAAGCATTATGCAAGATCCTGTCATGCAGAGCATCCTCCAACAAGCTCAAGGTGATCCAGCCGCTCTCCAAGAACACATGAGAAACCCTGGTATCAAAGCCAAGATCCAAGTAAGTTCTTCCTGATTTTGTGCATGGAGACCTCATATACTGACTGATTTTACAACAGAAACTCATTGCTGCTGGTGTTATTCGCGTTGGAAGATAAATGATGGCGTAGAATGATGGAATGGAAGGGAGGTGAGTGATGGAAAAAGCGTAATGGAATGATATACCAAAGTCCCTTTTCTCTCACAATGAAGCTGGTGTACTATAAGGATTTTATTTTTTGCTTTTAGCGTAGTCATCAAATAACTGCATTACGATGGAAATACGCTCGACTCCCGAAAACTTCTTCACAGGTGCGACAGGTTCTGAATATTCACTAAGAAAGATTTTCACATCTGGTCTCGCTAAGAGTCTGAACTCTCAAGCTCTCGATCAAATGTTACGTACCTATTTCTCCATATTCACAGGCAAGATAACAGGATCGAGAGATTATACTTTGCTTCAACTACCGTTGTGATAGGTGTGATCGACCACCCTTGTTATTACATTTCTAGCATGAGAGAGACAACGTTTGAAAACAATGAGCAGATTTTTTATTCATTAAACAGAAATTTTTAATGAGTTTCTTTCCCGCCCGTCCCAAACACCCCTTCTAAAAAGCAGATTATTACCCAGAACGATCCCAATTCAAAACCAAACAATAAACGAGTGACTAATTGTCATGCCGTGAAAGGGCTTTTGTGTTTCCCCGCTCCATCCCTGTTTTCATCTTCTTCTTCATCTTCTTCTTCATCTTCTTCTTCTTCTCCTAACAAGACGGTAAAAAGAGTGATTTACCCCTCAATATCCTTAATCTCCTGTCCTTTGACACCCGAATCCTTCTGCCTCTTCCACATGCAACCTGCGCAAATAGCACTAAAGGCAAACAAAACACAAAGAGCGATGCTCAAACCCCAGATAGCCTTCATCTCATAGCAAGTTGCCTTACTGGCAGCAGTCCAGACCCAGTAATTATCCTTCTTCATGTTAGCTCCCATGGAAGAGATGAACGAAGCTGTAGCGCCGCCTGTAGAGGAGAGAGCGGCACAGTTGAGGTATGAGAGCGGTTTGCCGGTTGTGACTGCGACGACGATGACGGCAATGAGAAGGGCGGAGTCAAGACCAGCAGCGATGAGGAGAGGGAGAATGCTGTCGAAATAGAGGATGTATGAGATTGCGACGTAGAGGACTGAGATGCATGTCTGTTTGGAATTGTTAGTGGTGTGCATTGCTGGAGATGAGGGAAGGATACTTACAACGCTGAGAGTACCAACGAGAACGGAGTGAGGAGACTGGGCTGCTGCTACCATCTCTTGGATAAAGTTTGATGTCATGCCAATGATAGCGATGAGACAGACAGCCTGCATTCCTCGCATAACCGTGAAGGTCATGCCGAGGGCTCCGAAGTTTTGTGTAGACATGATGAAGGTTGAAGTTGGATTGAGTGTAGTATTTGGTAAAAAGCTGAACAGCTGAATATGAAAAGACTGGGTTGTTCGTAGATTTCGGCTGGATAGCGAGAGAGTGTTGAAAGAACGGGAAGTTGGTAAGAATTACGAAAGTTGCAAGATTTGTCGAATCAATCGAACGAAAGTGAGCTGAGCTAGCAGCTAAAGAATGACTGAATAGTGTCTGACGAGAAAATTTAATGAAGAAAGCGAAAGCAAATAGAGGAAGGAAAGTACAAAGGAGATGAGAGAAGGAAGAACGTTGTGGATGAGCGATGATGAGATGAATTGTGATGATGGAAAAAAGGCTACAGAGCAGAGATCTTCCAGGATTTAAATATGCATCTTGACCCTATCTTCCATCTTTTCCTACTAGGACACAACGATGAGTCTATAAATTGTTGATACAATGGGCTGTAAAGACACGCGCTGAAGCGTCCAATAGGACCTGATCCACTGCATCTGGTCTCTTGATGGCGGGCGCTTGACAGCCGACCTAGGCCCGGGGATTTGCTGAGACTGCTCAACACCCAATGAAGCTCTCCGACACGGCGTCTCAGAAAACGAGGACCAAACGAACGACCAACCGAACTTCAGATCATCATGAGCTTATTTCGTTGTCTCTCAGGCCTTTGATTTGATGGCTGGATGGACGGTGCGTACCGTGAGGTATAGCCGCGTCGGTGGGGATGGGAATTTGTAGCAAGCAAGTGTTTTTGGAAACGTTGAGGCTGACAGCGCGGTAAATAGAGGTGCATTGGTCCAATGAAGCTATGTCGATCATGATGGAAGGATGAGCATCCTCGAGGTTCCGTGGTGTTGGATTTGAAGTAGGTAAAGCTGTTCCATGCTCCCCGAACCAAGTCGTCTCAGGCATCCCCAACAACAGTAGGACGAAAATAAGATTATAACATGTGAATAATGTGAAGTGTGACGAGCCAATAGTGACGATTTAATAGATCTTGGTGATGGTGATTTTTCTGGAGTAGCGAAGAAGAAAAAGAGCTAGAAGGCGAGAAGGCGAGAAGGAAAGAAGAGGAGAGCAGTAGCCTGGTAGCCTTGCCAAGACTTCTCCAGGGCCTTGTCTCCGCCAAAATATTTTCTGACTCCAACCGACCAAAAAGCACCCCGCCATTTCCAATCCCAAAATCCTTCAATTGCACCTCTCTCCCAAACACGACAATCTCGTGCTCTCCAAACCTCCCAATGTCAATCACCTTACGGTAGCATACGCCCTCAAAGACAATCCATCAAAGAAAAAGAAAAAAAGCGCTCACAATGGCGGCCCTCCCAGCCCTCACGAGCGGCAAGCCTCTCGACGAGCTCACAGCCTTGAGCAAAGTCGTCTACAGAACACTCCTCGACGAGAACGGCACCGAGTCCAATGAGGTCTACCACCAGACTGATATCTTTGAATACGATGTCATCCCGGAGCGCAACCTCTTCGTGCTCCTTGATGTCACGAACATCTTGGTACATGAGAGGTTGTTCAAGTCTGTTACGAGCCAGGGAGAATTGGGATGGATGCTACGTTCGGAGGCTGATGCGAAGCAGTGAGTCTGCCTTCCTTTTCGTTCCATCTCTTCCTCTGGCAACTGTGACACGTGTATGGGTGTAACATTGAAGAAGTAGAAGCTAACCTCCCCTCTTTCTCTCTCTCTCCAAATAGATACCGCTCCCTCACCTCCGAGCAAGAAATAGTCTACTCTATCATCGACGAAGGCGGCAGCGATGGCGCGTGGACCAAAACGATTAAGACACGCTCCAACCTCCACGAAGCTGTCTATAAAGCCGCCATCAAGCATCTCGAGTCCAAGAACATGGTGACTGACATGAAATCCGTTGAACACCCCACCCGCAAGATGTACATCAAGTCCTCGGTGCGTCAGAGCGATAAGAGTACCGGCGGTCCATGGTTCACAAATGGAGAGCTCGACGCCGAGTTTATCGGGCAGATTGCGAAGGTGTTGTATAATCAGATCAAGGGCAAGACCTTCTATCATGCGAGTGCTAGCCCCAGTAGTCCGAGAATGCCAAAGAAGGTTATTAACAGACGGAACATGAGTCCCGAGGAAGCCCGATCTTTGAGAGCAGAAGCGCTAGAGTTAACTCCATATGCCATTCGACAAATGGCATTCCAGAGATACCTCCCCATGCCTTCAGGTTACGGCGGCTACCCTACCGTCAACGACCTCACGCAATTCATCGAAAACTCGCCCGTGACGGAGCAGACGCTCTCACAGGAGGAAATCCAGCAACTTCTTGACGTCCTCGTCTTCGACGATAAGATCGAGCCTGTCAGGGTCGGAGATAGAACTGTCTATAGGGCGTTGAGACATAGTCTGGTGGATGAAGAGGATATGGGGAGTCAATCGGCTGAGGTACCGTGTGGACGATGCCCGGTGTTTGATTTGTGTGAGGAGGGCGGACCGGTGGGACCAAGTAACTGTGAGTACTTCAAGGCATGGTTAAGCTTATAATTCGAGCGAGGTCATCATGGAGCTTTAGTCTACACGGGAGGGTTTGAGCAGCGGGGAGCGAGCGGTTGGAAGTGGAAAGCAAGTACTTAAAAAAAGGTCGATTTCTAAATGCATAGCGATGGGTTTGGGAGGAGTTACATGGGAATGATACCTTACTTAGACTTTGGCATGTCTCGGAGTTGTATGATAGCGCAATAGTCAACCGAATTCTATTCAAACACTGATGTTTTCGAGAACGGGTTCCTGGATATGTGACACGTTCTAGCATAGTATGGGAGTTGACCTGAGCGATGAAGGATCTAGCTGTATCAAAAAGATGTCAGGTAATGTATCGTGCTAAAACGAGCAAAGCTGTACGAGGAGGGTATAGCCGCGTTGTCTTGAAGTAACACCACCGATTCCAACATCAATTGATGCGAGCTTTCCAAAATTGCTGGGAAGGTGGTACAGTTTGGAGAGTATGGACGTAACGATCGATGACAGTACAAGCAGCAAGACTAGTGACGAATTTGAGACAAATCACATGCTAAATCACAATGAGATCCCCGAATACCCCAAAATTGAGAGTCGTGAAGAGTTTTAATTCATATGTTTCGCGTGAACTTTTGGCACCTATCCACTCCCTGCTATAAATTCACACCGGCCTCAGAGTGCGCCATTTGACAACGCCCTAAGCACGGATCACAGGCTCTCTCCAAATTCAATTGATTAATCTAAAGCTCACCAGACTTGACAATGGTTGGCTTCTTGTTGTAGTTAACCTTGCCGCTTCCGCTGCCAGTGGCCTCGAGAGCACGGACAACACCCATGGATTCGTCATCAGCGACCTCGCCGAAGACAACGTGCTTGCCATCGAGCCATCCAGTGACAACGGTGGTAACAAAGAATTGGGAGCCATTGCTAGAGGTCATGTTAGCTTGTACACTAGGAGGAGTCGATGGAGGCGCCAGAGCTTACGTGTTTGGTCCGGCGTTGGCCATGGACAAAAGTCCAGGTCGGACGTGCTTCTTCTGGAAGTTCTCATCGGCGAACTTTTCACCGTAGATTGACTTTCCACCGGTGCCCTGTATGATTGTGAGCTCCATTCAATATGTGTTGGGCTGGTGCGGAGGACGTACGTTGCCACGGGTGAAGTCACCTCCTTGGAGCATGAATTGAGGGATGATACGGTGGAATGAGGAGCCAGCGTATCCGAAGCCCTTCTCGCCAGTGCAGAGAGCACGGAAGTTCTCGGCAGTCTTGGGGACGATGTCATCGTAAAGGTTGAAGTTGATGCGGCCGGATTGCTCTGTGAAGGGAGGAAGAATTATTAGCTTTGGGTTCGGGGTTAAGGTGGTTGAGGTGGTGGTGGGTCGGATTTCTTGAAGAGGATTTCAACCAGAGCTCCACTCGGAGCTATCGAGAAGCTCCATTGTTGTGAAGCTGAGCAGATGGGCAATGTCATTGCAATGGGGATTCGATGAAGATGGAAAGGATGGAATTGTAGATGCCAGGTCGAAGGGTAGAAGATGGAAGATGGAGGAGGAGGAGGAGTGCGTCGTAACTTACCAGCAACCTTGGAGGTGGGACGTCCCGAAGCGTCGAGAACTGGTCCCTCCCAGGTGATGTCGAAGTATCTACGAGAAAGAGAGGGATTAGTTGTTGTTGTGTAACGTGAGCGGCAGGATTGGGATGGAGATACTCACGTCTTGATGGTCATGTTTGCGGATGAAGCGTGGAAATGTCTGGAGTTGTTGATGATGTTGGATTGTTTCTTGAGGAGAGAAGAGAATGGATTTGCTGAGCGGCGGAAGAAGAGGCGGGTTGGAGGGGTTGGAAGGACATTTTCAAGAATGGGTAGGCTAGTCCGCATTAGGCAAGCGCCATAAAAGTGAAGCTGAAGGGGACAAATCGACGAATTGGGTGGGAGAGACAAAAGGAAAAGGAAGGGCCGGTGGGGGAAGATGAAAGAGAGGGGGGTTGACGTCGTAGGGCGAAGAGAGAGGGTGAGAGTGAGAGTGATGAGGGTGAGCTTGAAGCTGCCTGCGTGTGAAGGAGTGTGCTTGTCTTGGTTGGGTGAGGTGAGATGGATGAGTTGAGTGACGACGGTGAAACTTGGATGACGGATGGACTTCACCACCAACCCTCACCTCTTCTCCCAGCACTTGGTCTTGGACATATTTTGAGGATATATATATATATATCATCAAAACCCAAATACTGAGAGAGGGAGTGAGGGAGTGAGAGGGTGTGAGAGAGAGCAAAAGACATAGAAAGTCAATGCAGTTGAGATCAACTGAAGCTCGTCAAGCAACATCATCGGCTCAATATCCTCTTCCTCACCCACCACACAACACATCCCCAGACAAGCCGTCGTCCTCATACCATCCCATCCGCCCACGCCTCAGATCCACATCACATCACATCATGCAAACAGCTTCGCGCCCCCAACTTGCCCAGCGACCGACCGACCGACCGACCGGCCGTGAGTGGCCAGTGTGGGCTGCTGGATGGGATGGGATGGAGGTAGGAGATGGAACAAAACGTCTGTACGTACCTGTCAAAAAAGACCGAGAAGTGAAATGTCGTCAATTCAGGAAGAAAGTCCAAAGAGAAATGGCTATGAAGTACAATTAGAAGTACAGAGAAAGGGAGCGGACAAATGCGTTTGATATTGGTACAAGTAGTGCTGGTTATGTTTGATTTGGGGATGGAAAAGGGATAGGAAAGAAAGCATGCCAGCCAGCAATGCTCCCTGGTCGACATCTTTTTTTCGCTAGGTGCAACTCGGGCCATCAATCTCATCTGCTGCTTGCTGGCTTGACAACAGCAAAAGCAACAAATGACAACGAACTCTCGCTTCATTTTGGGAGATGGAATCTCAAGACTAATTAGCACTGATAAGCATTATCGATACATTCAATTGACAACATACCTATTCTCTCTTTTCTCTCTTGCAAGTCACGGCATCTTTGCTCTCTCTCTCTCTCTCTCGCGAATCCCAAGCTGATGGTGCTCACTCATGAATCACGTGTAGCCTGGGCATCGCTTGGCGGCACTTCCACTCGCCTCGTCGGTAAGACCAAGGTCCAAGCAGATGTTACGAAGTAATTCATGAACACAAGACAATCTCCTCTCTCCCCCTTTATCCTTCACCACCTCACCCGCACACGTTAACATCGCACCGCTACCGCCATGGATCTTGCAAGTCTCAAAGAGGCCGCGGCCAATCTATCGCTCTACGATTTGAAAGCCGGTGTGCGGAAGGTTCAGAATGGTATGCCCCTCGCCTGGTCGCAGATGCCAGCTGTTCAAAGACTGACCCAATCTTGCTAGCTGTCATGAACTACACTGAGATGGAGTCCAAGGTTAGAGAGGCTACCAACAACGAACCGTGCGTGTCTTATCCGCAAATCCTACAAATCCCGCTGACCGCAGATTAATAGATGGGGAGCGTCAAGCAGTATGTGACTTGGAGGGGGTGGATTCATTCGAGAGTCCCTTTGGTACTAACGACAGTGCTACTAGGTCTGATGCAAGAAATCGCCAATGGCACATACAATTAGTACGCCTCTCCTCATACTTGGCTCAATGCTGGACTGACTTGCAGGCAGCGCCCTTCTCAATGAGATTATGCCCATGATCTACAAACGCTTCACCGAAAAGGCCGCCGAAGAATGGAGACAAATCTACAAGGGCTTGCAACTGCTCGAGTTCTTGATCAAGAACGGCTCGGAACGAGTGATTGACGATGCGCGCTCACACCTTACTCTCCTCAAAATGCTACGGCAATTCCACTTCATCGACCAAAACGGCAAAGATCAGGGATTGAATGTTAGGAACAGGGCCAAAGAATTGGCTGAACTGCTGAGTGATGTCGAACGGATCCGAGCAGAGCGCAAGAAGGCAAAGGTCACACGTAACAAATATACTGGAGTTGAAGGTGGAGCTGGCTTGGGAGGAGGGATGACCAGCAGCAGTAGCAGCAGCAGGTATGGAGGTTTCGGAAGTGAAGAGGCCAGTAGCGGAAGAGGCGGAGGAGGAGGAGGAGGATATGGCCAATATAACGGAGGCGTTTATGGAGATGGAGGTGGCTTTGGTGGACAAGAAAGCGATTTCCAAGATGGAGGCCATGGCTCCTCCAGTGGTGGTGGTGGTGGTGGTGGTGGTGGAAGCAGACGAGACCGATTCGAGGAGTACGACGAGTATGATGAGGGAGCTGTCGCCGCCCCAGGACGAAGACAGGTAGACACACATCCCACAAGTCGACGAGTAAAGCCAGCAGAAAGGGCTGTCAAGAAGGTAGAACCACCAAAGAAGAAAGAGCCAGAAGTTGATCTTTTCTCTTTCGACGATCCCATTCCAGTTTCCAAACCAGCATTAGCCCCAGCTTCCTCCAACACTGTAGCTGATGACGATGACTTCGACGACTTCCAATCTGCAGCACCATCCATCCAACCAGCGATCCAACCAGCAGCCCAACCAGCCTTCTTCTCGCCTCCACCACTTGCTACGGCAAACTCACACACACAATATGCTTCTCCTCAACCAGTATCCGCCCCAAAACAAGCTAACCTAAGCGAAATGGTCGGATTCTCTTCCATCTCACCCGCCCCCAGCGCAACGACCACACCAGCAAACTACTCCGCCTTCTCACCACCCATTCAAGCCCAACAACAACAGCCCGCCAAACCAATGGCCTACCAAGGCTCTCAGCCAAATTACTTCACCTCCGTCCAGGCCCCAGTACCCGTCCAAGCAGGTGTAAAACCCGGCAACACATCCTCCTCCACCATCAAATCTCAAGCCAAGCCATCAGCCAGTGGAGGAGATGCGTTTGGATCGCTATGGTCAACAGCTAGTTCGGGGATTCAGAAGTCAAGCACGCCTACTACCAAGGGACCTGCACTCGGTCAGCTCGCGAAGGAGAAAGCAAGTGCCGGTATTTGGGGAGCGCCTGCGTCGACTCCTTCATATCAGCAGCAGCAAAAACCGGCTCAAGGACAGCAGCAGAGCCAGGGGAATGGATTAGATGATCTGTTGGGTTAAAGGAGGGATGTGGAGGAGGAGGAGGAGGAGGGGTAAACTCAATTTTATTTTAACATAGTTACCTACCTACCTACTCACTTAGTTAGATTGGCGGATGAGCACAACAAACGAGTGGGCAAGACTTTTTACTCTTTTCGGTTCATAAAAATGAAAATATTTAAATCTCTTGCATCCAGCGGCGTATGAATCCGACACAAATGTTCTCCGACCTATAGTGTGGGAGGAGGGCAACTCATAATAACCAATGTCTAGTTCGGTAAGATAAATAAAAACGTAATACTGTAATAATCCTCCCCAGGACGGCAGTAACAAGACAAATTCAATAGTGAATCAACATCCCCAGATAACCCCGAAAATCCCGACATCCACAAATATAAGTGTACTGTACCTAGGTACCTAACTATTCCAACCCACCAACATATCCATCAATCACTTCACCACCCAAGCCCCCAAAGGAAAAGCATAATAAACATGCAACATCTCAACATAGAGGTATATATAGTACTGTATTAAGGAGATTGGGAAAAAAAGGTAACCCTATGTTTACAGTCCTCCCTTTCCTTCCTCCCCTCCCTTCAGATTCAGAAACGCCTATCTACGCCGCCCTCTCTGCCAATTGCTTGCTTCCTCATTTTTCCTGGTTCTCTTCTTCACACGCATACTCTCCCTCTCGTTCATTTCCCTCTTCATTCATTATTCCTTCTCTTCTTGTTCTCTTTAGTGCCCACAAACACAATACTTAGGCACCTAAGGTACCTCATCCATTCATCTACATACTCATCCCCATCCATCCATCACCTCTCTCTCAAGAGTAAAACTGACTCTTCTGAAAACTCTCCACCCCAATATCTCCCACCTTCCCCTCCACCACCGGTGGCGACGGTCCTCCAATTCCTCCCTTTCCTCCACCACTCTGACTAGTCATACTGCTCGCTCTCGTACTGCCACTCTGGCTTGCACTCTTAATCTGCAATGCTGCCCCAGGCTTACCAGCAGGCTCGAGATAAACACCAGGCAAATAGCCCATCCTCCCATCCCTCGCTCTGCACCTCCACCACTCACTCGGATTACCCATCGGATCGCTCTTACTCAACACAGCTACCAAATCGTTCTTCCTCACCTCCAAATCCACCCCAGCCACAGCCGCGCCGCCAGATTCCGGCGTGAAGTCGTACAGAACGCGACAGAATTCCAATTTTGAAGGATCGATTTGTTGTTGGGGAATGATTTGCCCATCGGGACCGATTTGTGCGCCTGAGGCGAGGAGACGTTGGCGCTCGGCTTCTTCTTGCGAGGCGGCGAGGGAGCGGATGAGTTTGCCCATGAGGTACGGGAGGCCGAAAGCGGCGGCGATGAAGAAGAGGAAGGGTTTCTTGCTGGGGCGGGGGTGAGTGGAGGGTGTGCCGTCGGGGAGGAATTTGCGGCCTTCAAAGGCGGCGAAGGCGGATGGTGTGAGGGCTGTTGCATCGGCTGGGGGAGGGCGACCGGTGACTTTGGCGAAGAGGGTGCGTAGCCAGCGGAGGACCGTGAAGATTCCGAGGATGGAGCCGAGGGTGTTGCGGAGGTTGCCAAATTGTTCTGCTACTGAAACCATGGCTTTTTGGTTGTTAGCATGCATGCTACATTGGGAGGAGAAAGGTCAAGGGCGCATACCGAAGAAACTAGAATGGGTAGCCATATAGGTGCTCTCTAGCATCTGCGCAAAGCCCCCAAAAGCCCCGACTATACTCTCGATGATTTGAAAGGTCGCCTGTGTGCTCTGCGTGAAGCCTTGCGTTAAGCTGTAATTCGGATCGTTGGGATCGACTGGATATCCTCCCATGCCGCCCATCCCTCCCATTCCATTTCCATACATCCCTCCTCCGTACATTCCCCCATACCACCCATTCCCATACCTCCTCCATACATCCCACCGCCGTAACCTCCCATGCGTGAGTAGGGCGAGCCCATCCCTCCGTATGGAGAGCCCATGGATCCTAGACCTCCCAATCGATTTGCGCCATACGGCGAGTACGCGGAAGCGTTTCTATTTACCGCTGACGTGAGTGTCGATGGTCTTTCGGGTATCGCTGGAGGACCTGAAGTAGAAGCAGAAGAGGTCGGTAATGGATTCGACGTGGAAGGGAGAACTCCACTCAATACTGTCGTGATATGTCAGTCAGGATTCGGCTTCTTGGGGAGGCGCAACAAAATCAACAAACCTGCACTCGATGACACCGGTCCGCCTGTCTCCCACGGTTTAGGTGGTGATACACCAGACATTTTGAATGCTCGTCCACTTCCAACCTCTGCGCGCCCTTATCGGTTTGTTGGGGGGCGGCTGGATGTTCAGAGGTGGTGGGTGTTGGTGATTGAGATTGAGATTCTTGCTTTCACAGGCCGGCTGGAGGTGTTGTCGGCAAGCACCGATCGAGGCAAATATGCCGAGCTTGCTTCACTACTCCAAATTGCTTTAGGTGAAGGGACCCGGTTTGCGGGGTTGCACGTGAACTTTGAAATAAAGGTATGAAGTTGGATTGTTTAGGAATAATGAGGATAGTTGAAAGATGAAGTAAGAATACAATTTGGATTTCAATCATGAGAAAGAGAACTTGGGAGGTGATGGTGGTGATTTTCCGAGATGGAGTGTGACTGCTGGTTGCTTCTTGGCTGAAGTGAGCCTCGGCTGCTTTCTTCGTTTTGACGAGGATCTCGGGGAAGTGGGGAATTCATTTCGATGATAAACTACTATCAGTATTCACACTTCCCGTCAACTGGGAAGACTTTTGGTCAAATTGTAGGTGTGGAGTTTTTCAGTTGAGAAAGATAGCGGATGTTTCAATTTCTTAATAGCGCTCTCACATCGACAAGCGCGAACAGTACTACTGCACATTGGAAGAGAATGGCGTGGAGTAGCAAGTTCCAGCATTTGACATATGATTTTAAATTTCATTCCTACTAAATTCTTCTTTTCAAATATTATTATCTCACTTCAACTCTGCAAACCCTGGTGTCTTTTTCATAAACTCGCTCCATGTAGTCAATTTATCAACCAAAATCTAGCACAGCAAGTCAGCAAATGTCTTTTTCCAATACGGAGAGAAGAAGGAATTTCTTACCGAGTGGCTTTCATCCAGAGGCTCCTTGCCATAATATCCAAACTCTGACAACAGTCTCATATTTTGAAGAAGATCCTCAGCTGAAACTTCATCTATTCCACGAGCCATCAACCCGCTCTTGAAGGACTCATGGCTAGTTTGAACATAATGGGCACCCTTTCCAGCTTCCGGGAACTGCTCCCGGAAGGCAGCAACCATCTCGTCGAAAGTCTTGTACTCTGTAGCTCCAAGGATTCTCTTGCCGAGAGTCTTCTCACGGTTGAGGAGGATTCCTTTGACGAATTTACCGACATCATCCCCTGTATCGAGGAGGGGTACGATGGCGCTGCCAGGAACTGGAAGCGAGAGTGCGTAGCGACCATCTGCGCCTGGACGAAGCGAGCCTCCAGGAATGAGATTTGACATGAAATACCCGGGGAGGAAGAATGAGGCTGGGATACCAGTTTCGCGGACGTACTCCTCAACCTTGGCTTTGGAGTCGAAGTGTTGGACACCTGTGAGAACACCTCCACTGAGTTTGGTGATGTTGAGAAGGGAACTCCAGATATAATGTTGAACTCCGGCTTCCTGTAATAATGGCGATTAGATACTTGAATTGGGCTCCAATATGGTATTCTTTTTTCCTTACCTTAGCAGCATCAACTATACTCTTTCCCTGCTTGAACTCAACATCAACACTTCTGGAGTCCCAAAAGTTGGTGACAGCGAAGACGGCATACGCTCCCTTCACCGCATTCTTAAGACTCGCTGGGTCATTGAGATCGGCCTTTTTAAACACGATTAGCTTCAGCTATGAAGTGCGGGGGGGATAACTAACAGCAACCGTCTCGGCCCCCAAACTTTCCAACTTCTTTGCGGATGGTTTGGACACATCCCGAGTAACTCCCCGAACGGTCCAAGTGCTCTTCGTCTTAGGATCACCAAGGAGTGCTTTCACGACTGAACCACCTTGGTTGCCGGTTGCTCCAAAAACAACGATAACCTTCTTAGCTGACATTGTGAGGGTAGTATGGGGAACTTGATACTGGAGATTGTTGGTGAGATTGGATTTTGAGGTGGCTTTTGAAGTGGATTTCGAAGGAGTATTAAGATGACGATGAATTGATGTAATGATGAGAAGAAATGACTTGAAGAGAAGACACGGCTCTACTTATATACTCCTCATCCTTCCCCACATTGAACGGGTTCATGTTGAAAACTTACTCAGCCATCACCACTAAGAGACTTCTCGGTAGCTCCTTTGTTTGAGGAGCTAGATTCAAAGGGATTTGTAAATAGTCGGCCTTTCGCGACTTCAATTTCCTAAAGAGTTTACCAAGTGTGTTGTACATCGAAGACTGTCAATCGGACCTTAATCCTGCCCGAGATCTTAATAAGCGACTCACATCCCGCTGCCTCCCAATTCGCTGCAGCCCCGATGACCAAGATGTCGCCGAGAGGAAAACTCTCCGCATTTTTTGTTTGCACGTCAATGGAAGCTTACCGAGCTTACCTACTCTATTACACATTCACATTCCAGAAACACGCTTTCATGAGGGCGATACGTCACCGGCGTGTTGTTTGCGACCTTGGATCGAAGGTCGCTTCATTAAAACCATATCACGTGCCCGCTTGTGGGACTTGGTTCAAGGCCCTTTAACTTCGTTTTGGCAAAAGAACGAATCGAAGAGGCCCATAGTCCATCATAATCGATGGTCACAGGATTTCGAGATGGATTTAAAAGTAACGTATTTATATTCATCGTAAACTTTGGTGGTCTACAAGGCCATTCTATCAAAAAGACTGCAAGATGGTCTGCTCATAGACGTTGAAGGGCACCAGTGCCATGAATGTGAAATCAGATACTCTTTCAGCGGTCGCCATCGACGTTGCGGAGTGACCAGGTTTAACACATCGAAAAGAAAGGGAAATGGAAGCCAGAGGCGCAGAGCACCTGCGAAACTAAGCATTGACATCAAAATGAGAGACCTTGTTAGCTGCAGTATCTCTACACAACTTCTTGACCTCTTTTGCGGTAAAGCTTTTGGGAAACTCATAATTCTGCGGAAGAACCCTGTGAAAATCGTTAGTTTTTCAATTCTTCCGGGAGTTCAGAGTCAGTTTTGCTCATACTGGATATGTGCAGTGGCTTCGCTAGCATCAAATATGACTGCAAGCTTCATTGTGCCGGTGGTAGGTCTCAGGAGGTAATCAGAGTTCCCCCCTGGTGTGTTGGTGTGCAAGGTTGACTTCATAAACATTGAGCCTGGGCTCAGAGTCTCTACAATGTCGAATTCACCACATCTTGTGTTCCAACAGGAGCAGGAGCCATACTGGAGCGTTCGAGGAATCTGTGCATTCAGCATCCAAATTGCGGGCATATCGGCATTGAACTAGGGGTTGACCGAGTTAATTCATCGTTTTTCTAGGTGGAAGGAAGACTTATAAGTAGATGTGGTACGTACTCCTGTTGATCCGTCTTTTGGCATGACAAATTCCATGAGAAAGATTTTATCGGCACCCCCAAAACCGTCTGAATTCAATTAGATGCCGTGGGATTGATGGGTTGAATGGGTTTCGAGAGCAGCTTACGATGAGCAACAGCACCAGGTCGGCAGTATCCGCATCCGCCATCACTACAATCCGTGCCTAACATTACAATTACTTCGGCGTCGGATTGCAGAGTAGTATCAGCAAGTATTTGAGGCGAGACAGCACCGCCGGTACCCTTTCGATTCGCATAGGCGAGAGAGGCACCAAACTTGCTGGTTCAAAGTCAGCCAAGACCAGTCAGTGATTTATATGTTGTAGTCGACTTACTGATCGAAAACCCCGGATCCTTGTCCTCCATGATTTCCGAGAAATACCAAGTTCTCTACTTTTTGCGAGTTAGCGTGGTAGTAGCCTATCCGTTCATAACCAAGAGAATTGCGAGCTTTGTCAAGATGTTTCGCAGAATTTGCTGCAGAGTTGCTCTTCGTATCTGGAACAACATTTGGAACTGGTGCGACCTTGACATCATTTGTCGTTGAAGCTGGTTTGGGAGTGTTGGCCTGACTGTTGTCCGCGGTTGAAGCACCCTGTGCGTGCCCAGCTGTGCTCATAACATCGCTCAACACTGAGGTTTTTAGCTTGGACACATCTTTATCAACACTATATCTTACCCTTGTCCTTAGGTTTCTCTAGCTCAGAACCCTGCGTAGCAGCCGAAACAACAGGCACACTACTTGTTGTCAACGTTGCTGGCCCAAAATAGTTGTTGACCCACGAAACAACCTGTCCATTGATAGTCGCTGTGACCATCTGCGGTGTGGCCGATACAGTTTCACTTGAGGTCATTGCACCAAGCCAATTGTTTTCCCAAGAGACTACTTGTCCATCGATAGTCGCGGTAACCATCTGGCGCTTTTGTATGTTCTTTCCAAATCCCTTGCCTTTCGAGTTGCGATGCATGTGTCTGTGCTTATGTACGTGGGTGATAGTCCTGGGGAAATGAGCACGAGCTTTGTGAGCGAGAGCTGAAGGAGTGTATGCAGCCAATTGCTTAAGTTGAAGAGGACCACGGAAGTGCAAGGAGACCTGTGGAGTCGTGTGACTAGACATTTCCTGTGGTTGGGGAATGAGAAGTCTCTTACCTCCTCGTCCAGAGGCGAGAGAGGACCGCTGAAATGTTTCACCTTGGTCTTGCAACTACCATCAGAGCCCATCTGGATGACCTGCTCGTAAGAGCCAGCTGTGCCTACATTCATGTAGCGTATGGCCTCGACTGGTTGGCAATACCAATTTCCGCCAATAAGTGATGACCCAACAGCACACTGATCAGCCTGAGCACCTGATAACAACGCCATTGCGGCAGTCACAGTGATGATCAGACCGTTAAGCATAATGATCTGGTAGGATCGATGTTGTTTAGGTTTTATAGGAGGTCGTTTTCGAGGTCGTATGGGTGTTGGCTTTAGGTGCTTCAGTTGAGTGCCTGCTTGCGCCTAGTCTTCAGGGGAACTTCGACTTCATGGTATTAGCCATGAAGAAACCAAATGACCAGAACTTGCGTCCAGGCGAATAATAGTTGGCGGAAGAAAAGAGGGGAGAAACAATGCTGTAGGTTCAATAAGAACGGCTGGAGGTGAAGACGATGTTGAGAGGATAATCGAGGAGGAAGACCGGAAAGCCCTTGGTAACCACCCACCTCGTCCGTCAATATCACGTGGAGTGCCCCAACTTCCTTCCCTGTGTCGTCGATACCTCCACCAACAGTTCACCTTGCGGTACAACTAAAGAAACAGATTTCTCAGACAAGAGCAACAACGTCGAAAGATGCAAACAACTGAATACAAACTCCACCAACCAAGCTTCACGCAACCTAAACCACACCCGAATCTACCCTTACACTACGAACACTTGTTCGCTCTCCAGTCAAACGACGGTCTCACAAGTTTTGTTTACTGCGAGCATGCGGTTTGAGAGGTATTTTATCCAATTTACTATATACGTAAGAAAAGATTGAAAATTAACATTTGAACTCCGTTCCCTTTAGTCCAGGAAGACCTAAATGGTACCACCCATCTTGACAGTCAAGTGCATCGTGTCGTTTGGAACGTAGCAGCTGCCATCGCTTCCACCAATTGGGGTGTATGCGGCCAACCAGAAGTTTTGGGTTCTGTCGCTGATGCAGGAAACCTCGGAGGCGGTGATAGCCATGTCGTAGTTGTTTCCCTTGCTGTTTGGGATGGCGGAGACATCAAATCCGGAGCCAGACTTGACGAAGTTGGCCTCACCCCAGGTGGTATCAAAAGCACCCCACGAGTTGGTGGAGCAAGATTGCGCCCATCCGATTTGGGAATCTTCCATGAATGCGACAATTTGTTCGGCGCCGGCTGCAAGAGTGAAGGTCAAAGTGGTATCCGTTGGTGCTCGGGAAGCGCCGGAGAGGTTGTCGTTGTTGGATCCTCCCTTGTTCCAGACGTTGATGGTGATAGCCTTGGATTGGGTATTCTTGAAGGTAGCAGTGAAGTCATGGCTGCCGATGGAGTTGACCTTCATAACATTGGAGCCGTATGGGGAGCCAACATTTCCGTGGAAGTTGTCACCCTGTTCGAGCGCACCTGAGGTTGCTGAGCCTCCAGGAATCTTATAGTAGTCTCCGAACGAAGTTCTCGAGTTCGATGCGCCAACAACGCCGTTCCAGAGGTCCTCAACATCATCAACAATGGAGTTTGCGCTTGAGATAACCTCCTTGACCTTCTCCTTAAAGACAGCGCCGGCTGCTGTGGTGGAAGCGGCGGCGGCAGCAGTGGTGGTTGTCTTGGTAGTAGTTGGAGCAGCAGGGGCACTTGTCTTGGTTTGGCCGGCTTCCCAAGCAGAGGCCCAGTCAATGCCCAAGTTGTCCCAATCGACCTTTGCGACATCGACACCACTTCAGTCATACGTCAGCAACGATACACCCATACAGCATTCTCAACAGCCAGAGCAACGAGCAACTACTTACTCCTTCTTCGCGTGTGCCTTCTTGTGAAGATGAGCGTGAGTAGGGCTTGCCATGGTCTCACCGATGCTCAGGGCGGCCAGCACCAAACCAGTTGCAGTGGAATAACGCATTCTGTAAGTAGATTGATTCTATAAATTCGCAGGAATAAGGTCGTGAAGGTATTGCTTCGCGAGGATTCGGGTATGTAAATGGGATGGATAAATGGGATCGTGACGATAGCGGCCGTTTGTGTAAGGAGTGTGGAGGGGATCTGGATGCCCGGATATCAATGAAGAGGAAATCGAACTGAAAGAGTGAAGTTCAACGACCTTGCTTGTGATGAAGTAGGAAGAGAGGGAAAGGAAGAGGAAACAAAAGGGAGGAAACGGGGCGATAATATTACACGGAGTCCCCCCATCTCTGGCCGGCTCGGGGGTGCTTGGGGGGTGCTTGGGAGCAATAATCGCAATTTGACAAGCAGGGCAGGCGTCCACAGGGGCTAAAAGACTAAAATTGTGATGATCCTGTCCGACCCACACACATAACGCGTTCCTGAGCTTGGGCTGGGAAAGGTTCAGATGGCGGGCGCTGAGTGGCTACACACGATGGTTCCTGGTGCCATCCGACCCGCCTCGATTCCCAAGCGCAATTCGAGCAGACGCCTCCAGACTTCCCTTCCAAGGCCGGCAGATCGGGCAGGTCGATCACAGATTATTCAACGCAAATCCAGTCAGCCTAGATGTCAAGGAACAAGTCATATCGAGGTCGGGGGATGGAGACCAGACGCGCAAACACCAGAGAAGCAGGTCCACGAATCCATCCTTCAAACCAAATCCATTCCACTTGTGCCACGAATCCGGACAACGAAGCCACCAAAGACGGTGTTTGTGGTTGTGTTGTCGCCGGCATTCCTCTTCATTTGACACGAAAATCCGTCATTCTAGACTTGCTGCCCAGCAAAAAGAATAATCTGATTGATCAAAAACCAATCAGCCAGTCACCAGCATGAAGTTGTCAATCGTCAAATCACGAGCACGTTTCAAACCGAATCGAACTGCTATTGTAATCCTCAGGAACTTGCTTTTCAGAGTGGCATGGTGCCCTTTCCTGGTCGTTAACTCTGTCAACAAGTGACCACGCCGGACGTTTGGACATTCTCAAGTTTCACGCTCGGATTAAACGCACTATTTTCGTCCAGTTCTCGAGTCTGTGAGTTTTCGAATGCTCAAGAGAGTTTGAAGTTCCTGCCATTTTGTTTCAATTCGAGCTTTGTTTCTTGCCGATTTGTTTATCCGTTCATTATTCATACTTTCATGGTTCTTCCTGTCAGAGTTGAGAAAACTGGAGAAATCCCCTCAGTCGCCACAATCATCACCATCTGAAGTTCTCACTGGGCAGGTCCTTCAAACATTATGCAGCGAAGAGTTTTCAAGCTGCATACCGGCTGGATGGTGGTGCAAGTCGTGGTTTTCTTACCGAGTTCACACTTTTGGAATTGGCTACGGCATTTGGAGCTGACTCCTTCCTTTGCTTCTCATCCCGATTTCATGTTTTCCTCCACGAGCATTTTTAAGCTTCATTGCCACGAGTCCGCATCCGCACACATATGCAGCCCGGGTTGTTGAACAGGACCTGCAGGTGGTTACATCAATCAACGAAAGTCGTGGTCGCGTATCACTGGTTCAACTCTGTTCGCAAGGCTTCCAAAAACTCAATCCAAGTTTTTAAATCCCTCAAAAATACTTTCTTTGTTTCGATTCATTCACCAACCCCCAGATAATTGAACAAGAGAAGCAGATTTTTATCACCCATTCAAGCCAGAGTTTTGAAGCGGCGGCAATGGCCGCAAAAAAGGTCGCCCAAGAACACCTCAAGCATGCCTATCTTAGGAACAAGCTATGGGTTGTTTTGCACGTTCGGATGGGCGCGTCTCACGTGATTATGTTTGAATAATCATCTGTAAGGTTTGAGAGATGTAACTTGATTTATGTGTGCCTTTCGCGGTTGTCTTTATTCTATCCAGAGCAGTACCTGTTAGTGTTTGATTCTTGAGTGATATATAACGGATATGGTCAAGAGCCGGTGCTTGAAAATGCAACGACCGAGCGAGGTTGTATCATTTCCGACTATTTGCAGAAGTCAACGAGGACGTTGTGTTGAGGACTAATTATCGATCTCTTCCTATTGGGTGCACGGTGCTTAGCTGCCTCGAGCCGAATTTTTGGAAAGCAAAATGCTGACTTTCTACAATGTACCCGTTGTTGTTTATGGGACAGAATTGGCACAAGATTGATCGCCCTCAGTCATTTTTGACAATGATATTGTACTAGAATAAAGTGTGGCTCAATTGTGTTCGAGTATTGGAACATTAAGCGTATTTTAAATTGTCAAATCAGCCTATCCCATATTATCAAGCAATTTACCTTAATGGAAAGCTTAAGAAAAACAAGCAATCCATCGTACGGTGTTATCAAGAATGCAAGAGACCCCTTGATCCGACATTTCGTCAGCGATCTTATCTCCTTGCTTTTGGTTTCGCTAACATTTGGAATGTCTCGAGCTACCTTTACTTACTGTACCATTGATCCGAGACTTGGTCGAGATAAAGAGAAGACATCATTCCACAAAACTTTGATTACTCCTTCCGGTCTTCCCTTTACAAGCAGCACTTGACGATAATGGACTTTTAGTTCTCTCCTCTATATTCCAAGTGTTAGATAGGAACGTTATTCTCCGTTTGACCGGATTTATCGTTCCTGCACTAGAGGAGTCGGTGATTAAGTGAGATCTTCAAGTGTTTCTTGGCATATAAATCTGGGGCATGACGTTATTTTGTCTTTAAATCTGACGAGAAGAACCAAATCCATAAGTGTGAAAGGTCCGGTTTCGAAGGTAGTTGCATTGCCGGTGCAGTACCAGCGTTTGCATCAACGGTATTTCACGGAATTAAAATGGCAAAAGCTAAACACCGGATTGGATAACAAATTTGTCGGTAAAGTATTTCTATTCTGCAGCATGATTCCAAGAATCTGTTCGCGAGACGACCTATCGTGTTTTCAGCTTTGTCCAACCACTACTTCCAGGTTTCCTCTCTCCCTCCCTCCCATCTACATCTACAGCAGTTCGCATGCTCATGAAGCTTTGCATTCCCAAGCCATAACCTCTTTCTCTCTCGCGTCTCCCTCCAATTACGACAGCATCAGTCGCTACCCCGTCCTCATCCTCGACTGCCCAAGAATCCTCATCAAGAACTTCCCACTCGGCGTTAGCAACCTCGCTCATGAGGATAGACTTAAGCTTGTCAGCCAGTTTCGTGGGGCTCAAAAGTTTCCAGCTTCGAATGAAATCGGTTCCTTCTGCACTTCCAAGAAAGGAGTGTGCTGAGCCATGAGAATATCGGCCCATGATGTTGGGCGCTGAAGCTCGCTTCTCTTCTGTTTCAGACTCTACTTCTCTTCCGCCTCCTTTCGTAGGCGTTGATTGTGTGGATGAATTTCTGCTGCTGGGTGGCGGTCTCGGTCTCGGTCCGATCAAGAGATTATACAGATTTCGTCCCATGTTGCAGATGTCTTCAAAACCGCTTTCCTCGCCTACTGCTATCCCCTGACTTTTGCAGACCCAGGCAACATCATAAGCGAGCAGTGTGACGGCTTCAATAAACAAGCTATAGCCGGCTGGATCTTCTGTCGCGAGTATTGGGAGAGGTTTCTTGATGAAAAGAGGTCGTGGGCGAGGTTGAGTGACCTGGTCTGGGTGCCTCGATGCAGTAGGACTGTTATTTGACGACGGTGTGGGTGTTGTACCTGGGAAAGGCACATTCGTATGCTTGTAGGACGCCGAAAGCTGGAATATTGTAGGGAGAGGATAGTCTCGATGCGGAAGTGTTACTTCTGCAGGCAATCGAATCGCCAGATAATGCGTAGACAGCATCAGAAGGTGTACAATATGGGACAAAGCTGTCGAAATATGTGCTGGACTTGCGGCTGCAAAAAAAGGATTAGTACTTTTTAAATCTGCAACTAAGAGATGGGCCATACTATTTAGAGTCCTTAAATCCATGATATTCATGCCTCCTATTCTGTATTCTTCTAGGCCGCCGCTCTTTCTGACTCTTTTGAGTCCATACAGTTTCGCAGCCTCTCCACAAAGAAAGGTCCTCGATGCAGCCAGGGTATTGTGCCCTTGATTCCACTTATAGTTGGTCATCCTTATAGACTTCTCTACATCCTCCTGCTGTCTCGTTCTTCGCGCATCGGTTGGACTTCCTGCTGAAGCTAGGTCTGCTTTGCGACGTGCAAGAAAAGCCTTTCTCTTTGTTATCTCCTCCCTGGCCTTCTCTACCATGACTCTAAGTTCGTCTGCATGGGCAATAATTTCTTGGGTGCGATCAACAATCTGTTCTGTTTCTGCTTTTATGGCAGATATGTCAAGGCTACTTTTGCCTTCTTGGGCAGGCTGAGGGTTGGAGAGGAGCGTGTTTATCTGTTGCTCAAGTGCATCCTTTTCCAGCAGCACTTGCGCATTGCGGATTCGAGGTTCATAGAGTATGTTGCGCGCGTCGGTGGGACATAGGTATTCTTTGCCGCCGGTACGAAAGCATATATCACACTGCATGTCGATGGAGATCTAAGGATGACTCGGAGGAGCCTCGAGGGCGGGATTTGGGATTTCGGTTCGTGCAGGAGTGGTCGAAAGGCAGTTTGATCTGAGGAATCGATGCATATCTAAGGAGGGTGGTTATACAGTGTGACAGGTGTCCATGATAGGGAAAGAAAGGAATATCTAGGTTGAAGGTAGATGTGTAATCGGTGAATCAGGCGGCCTGGAACTGGTCGAGGTTTGGAGACGGGATGAATGGCGATGGCGATGTTCCAATCTTATCACCACGTGATGACATCGGGTGGCCCACTTCAAGATCGCGTCTCCCGTCTTGTCTAGTCGAGCTAGTGTCGTCTCACCTTGTCGATATTCATTTATTTTCGTTCACTGGCGATACGTTTGTAAATTTCTCTCATTGATTTTCCCGAAGTTTAGATTGACGGTAAAAATTGTCATCCACCGTGTGATATCTTCTTTTCAACCAGGGAAAATAGTAGCCACCTTCGCGATGTCTACAACTCCACAACAGCACATGGCTGGAATGTCTGTCGATAATGCTATCGAAATTGAAGCTACTCAGCGATCTCCAGAACCTATGATCGAAACCAAAGAACTCACTCCACCACCAGCAGCCGTCAAGCCTCAAGAAAGAAATGCAATCCAAGTTCGGTCCAACCAGCATCCTATCGCCAAGTCCTCGAAATCCCAGGCAGAGGAGAATGGCCAGAAGACTCAGAGAGAAGGTGTCATTGAGACTGCCGAAGAAGATGGCGATGATGCCACATTACCGCCCTTTGATTGGGAGGATCTCGAGGTTCGATATCGGCAGGCTCTGATCGCAGCAAACGAAGCCGAAGATCTCCTCAATGACAAGTTCGATTCCTATGCAGATGTGAGTATGGAAGAATAACTAGGATTCTTCATTATTGACAGCATCTAGGCTTTTCAGATTTGGTCTCAAACCTCAGCGCACCAGGACAATGAAAGAGCTCAGAAGCGGTACATGAACTGTATTCTCGTCTTGTGATGCGTCTTCTAACAGGAATTAGCCTCAAAACCAGATTACTCCACGTCCAGTTGTCGGAGGAAGAATTGGAGAACAAGAAGCGTCACTGTTAGTATGACCTGTGTCTCGGAGAATATAACTAATGTATTTTCAGACATCAATGTTGTGGAAGCTTTCAAGAATGCTCTCAACCTTTTGAGGAGCTCATCAGCAATGCCAACACGATAGTATTGCCAATGTGGTATTGCCGTGGTGCTAGTCGTTAATGCATTGCGAACTGAGAGATGACAATACTTTAGCAGCCATCTTATCCGTACTGTATTGTTACAATATCGGATGGTATTTCAGCGGGGTAGAAAGGGACTCAAAATATTTTGGTGTTTGGTAAAGATACCCATTCGCTATTATATGGGGTTTCAGTACAAATCCTCTGTTCGTAAATCGTTACCTTGGTGCAAGAAGCAACATAATGAGGAGGGAGTGGATATGCGGCACAATCTCACCATATCCACGATCTTGCCAAGACAAACTTGTACAATAAAACCCGCCCCTCACAACGGCCTGTTCTAACTTTCTATTAGTAGGTAGCTAGCTTATTGTGGCATGCAGTATTGAGGGATGACTGGTAGAAGTTTTACAATCTCTTGTGAGAGAATAGTTAAAGTCGGCTACGCGCAGTTTTGTCTCCGAAAGAGAGAGTTTGCAAGAGCAAGTGTCTCATTTGCGCAAGAGAGTGACGATAGACTACAGCGATTTAGCTATTAGAGTATCTTTTATATAGAGATGACCCTTGCCAAGCAGTAGTATATGGAAGATATGCGGGGCTGGATTTAAAGGATTCGAATTTAGTCTCTTCGCGTGGAAGATCGAAATTTTTCTCGCCATATTAACTATCTCTGGTCATGAATGTCCTGTACACCAAGATATTTAATATAAAACCATTTTTTTATTTCTCGCAATCATTAGAATTCACCGGACACAACAAACCCAGGTACTGAGCTATTGTCCGGTCCCGACAAAGTACAGATAGATGAATCGAGAGATAAATCCGTTAGTACTTCAACAAAGAATACATTCACTATATATATCAATATTGAGGTATAGAACTCGTTTCAGACTCCACATACAGAAAGAAATAAAAGCTGGTGGTCTGGTCCCAGTGCACGTGACCTGGCGACTGCGCTAAAATTCGCCTGCAGCTGCCATCCCTGTGCAGCATAAATCATCTCGAGGCAGCGAGTTCCATTGTTCGCCATCACCAAACGCGATGCATTGAGATACAACCAACTACAGCCATATTCTGCGGATTGCAGGTGTCGAAAATGGCCATTCCAGAAGTTTCTCAGGTGCGTGTTCTACTCTTTGCATTTGAATATGACTA
Organism: Tetracladium setigerum; assembly: GCA_031472005.1. Taxonomy (NCBI): domain Eukaryota; kingdom Fungi; phylum Ascomycota; class Leotiomycetes; order Helotiales; genus Tetracladium; species Tetracladium setigerum. The sequence goes on along the minus strand of PZJY01000009.1, from coordinate 892,995 downwards.
ACGAGGATAAGGAAGCACTTTCATCCTTTTTCGACAAGCACTTCTCAACAGAACCTAGAGCCCATTTCGCCGAGCATTTCCTCGGGCCTGTCGAAGAATACCACGAAGAAGAATTTGCAGCCGAAGATGATGATCTTGGTTTCTATCCTGACGGCGTCAAACGTACCCTGACAGACGAACAAATCGCCATCTTCAGACACTCTGAAATCGAATCCCTCCTACGAGAGCGAAGACATATTGAAGAGGCTCGAGAAAATGATAGCACGGGCGAAGTACATACGAGTTCCGTTGTAGCGGAATTCGAGGATGGCGAGCTTGACGAAAAGGAGTCGGAAGTCAAAAACAAACCAGCCGAATCCGTAGCATCAGCTCCACCAGTAGCCAAAGTCAAAGGTAAGGCGCTATCAAAGAAGCAACGAAAGGCAAATTTCGCGAAGGAGAAGGGGTTTTTCAAGCAGAATATCAAGCCAGATTTGAGAAAACGGACCTGGGATAAGGTCGAAGCTGGAATGGATAGTTTGGTGTACGACGAGGAGCCCTCTAGTACAGCCGGACCCAGCAAAGCACCTCAGAGAAGGCGGATATCCTACGATGACGATTGAAGGCAACAGTCGCACAACTTTGGTCAGAATAACACCAAGGTCAGGTGGTAAAGCACCGTGGGCACAACACAGATGTCAAATCTATCTGCATAAATGAAGCTGTGGTTTTATTTGTTAGTATAATCAATGGTAAGCAATGCCATCTCTCAACACTCCTTCGCCAATAACTCATATGATGAAAACCAAATGTATCGTCATCCTTAGTCTTACCATTTTGGTTGTCCTGGGTTGACACGGCTTGCTGTATCATTCTTTGGGCTTCACGATTTGTCTTGATGAAAAACATAATCTTCTCTCTGAAAGGGTTCTTTTACGCTTGATTATTTCTAGACTTCTGAATCTCTTCAATCTTGCTAATAATTATTCATAGGTTTTCCGGCTCTCAGAGCTACAAGCCACCCTATTGTTGAGCTAGCAAAGTGACAATACCGAAGCTAGCACTACCGTGTGTAAGAAAGAAGAGAATATGAAGTTGGAGGAAATATTCATCATCCGTGCACGAGAAAGATTCGAAATGTCTTCGATTTTCATATCAGAAGACAAGTCACGAGGCTGCATTTCAGCCTTGCAGCTCAGACTAGTAATCAAGCAAGCCTTAAGACCAAGATCGTGCCAAATCCATGAGCACAACTTCAACTTTTTCTGTCAAAATGAGTGATCCACCTTCCTATGATCAGGACCTTCTGTCCCGCCTTAATGCCCTTAAGAAATCAAGTATATCAACACTAGATCAGTCAAGGTAGTCTCAACATATCCAGCGACTTGCACCTGTTGTACTCACGTCACTTTAGGCCTCAGCCTTCCCGCCAACAACAGTCTCCAAGTTTGGACTCCGACCTTTCTGCCCGTCTCAGAAGTCTCCGAAATGCGTCTTCCTCACAATCTCCATCGTCTGCTCCATCACCAAAAGTACCATCTCAAGCATACCCGTCCAAGGAATTTGCCACCTTTCCTTCTGCGCCTCCAAGCACAGATCCACTTCGCAACCCACACTCCCTCGATATTGACGACAAAACCCTCGACGAGCTTCTCGCCGATTTAGGCATTGATGATGAATGGAACACGAATCCAGATGACCCAAAAGACATTCAAAAGCTGCTTGATGAAGCCAAAGTCGCCTTACCGGATAAAGAGGTCACGCGCCCGTCCCATTCCACCAACGAAGACGAGGAGAGCCATGAAGGCAAAGGGAAGGGAAGAGAGAGCGGAGAATGGAATAAGAATTACCTAGCCAAGGACATAGATTTCTCTGTATTCGCGTCAGATGACGAGGACGAGCAAGCACGCAAGAAAGGCGACGACCAGGAGAAGAAAGAAAAGGATTCTAAATCAGAAGACGATGAAGCAGATGAAATAGTTCGAAGAATGTTAGACGAGCTCGACATTGAGAAAGCGAACGAGCCTCCATCTCCACCTCCCGAAAAGCCAGCTCCTAAACAACAATCAGAACCAGAGGAAACAGGCTTCTCTCTCCCTTCAGCCCCGTCCGCTCTTCCCACACCATCCCCCAACCCCAACTCAACAGCAAAAAATCTCTCGACTTCGAATCCGACATCTCGGCTCGTCTTGCTGCTCTCAAAGGTCTTTCCACGGACGCTTTAGGCCTGCCATCAGCACCGAGTTTCAAACCTGCTGACAACAAGCCGAAGAAGAAGGAAGCGGCCAAGAAAGCACCAGCATTTGCGGATGACGAGATTGACAGTTGGTGTGTAATTTGTCAGGATGATGCTACGGTCAGGTGTGCGGGCTGTGAAGGGGATTTGTATTGTGCGAGTTGTTGGAAGGAGGGACATATTGGACCGGATGCTGGGTATGAAGAGAGGGGACATAAGTGGAGTAAATATCGAAAGCCTAACTAAGTCTTTATGTGTTAGACTAGCATTACATCACTTTGACCATGTCTCTTTTTGATTTGCATGCATTACGTGTCCCAAGAATTGAAACTTTTCCAGCGAAAGCACCTCAAAGAGGAACATATTCCTTGGTCCCCTTCATCGTCTAAACTTCAAACTCATCATCGGCGACCTGGTCGCATGAATAATACGCGTTGACTGCCCAAATTCAACCTCACACTCCCTGAACACCTTTTCCAAGCCAACCCAATCCTTTGGTACCACCGCCGGCACCTCATCCACAATATTCGTAAACCAAGTAACAACCTCCACCGCTTTAAATAACACAACTTCGATAACCCTCTCATTTCCCCCAGTACGAATCGCATGCCCTAAATATACGATATTTGAAGGGAAAGACACCGTTCGGCGAGGTAAGCGGAGTACACGATGCCAGAAGCTGGGATATGTAACACAATATGAGGGGATAGTGACGGGTGGTGGTTGGTAATTACTGAGTGCTTCTAAATGCTCCCTCTTCCAGCGAATTATGAAACTAGCATGAGGGTCCGATGCAATCCAATTCAGAGTTAGGTCTATAAGTGTTCCCATGAGTAGGATGCCGTTGGAAATGGGCAAGGTTCCATGGCGGTTGTGGAATGAACGTTGTATCACTAGGGAGATTATTTAGTTAGTGACAACGTACTTGTAAATACCTTCGTATCCTTGATCTAGAAACTGAAATAAATTGGGCTGAGTACGAATGTGTAAAAATAAATATTGAAGAATGTCGTCTCGTTTAAAGAAAACAGCAACCTTACAACTCTCCTCAAGAACACATAGAGACCGCCCTCTCCATGCCTCTATCTCACCATCTTCCCCACCAACAACAAACACAGGCATCTCCCTAAATACGGCTCCCCTATCTGCAAGTGCCTTCCCATGTCCAGCCCGAAAAGAGAAAACATCAATCCATTTCTCTGACTGGAAAAGGTAGGCAGTAATCGTACTAGGATGGGGTTTATCGCTATTTTGATTCTTTCGTTGGTTTCTGAATCTTGGCCAGGGCGGTCTTGTCGTTGCTTCTTGTAGAAGATTTTATCTTGGAGTTGAGAGGTGTTGACAATGAGGCCGTGCCAGAGATGCGAGACATGGGAGGCGGAGCAGAAGAGGTCGAGTGGAGAGAGGCTGCGTAGGTAGGGTGAGGAAATGAGCAGGTTCATTTTCATATGAAAGTTAAAGCATGTCAACATACTGAGAGAGTATCATGATGAGGAGTTCTGGCGTTGCAAGAACTTGATGAACTGCTTCCTGATTTAACAATTTTTGTTGATAGAATCGTCGAAGATACCACATGGTGTTCTGCCCTTCAGCATAATAATAGTCTGTCGACAAGGAATGTGCAAGTCGGTCAGTTTTTGGGGTTTTAACTACTTGGTTGCCTTGGGTTGATGACGGCCAGACAAACTCAGCAAAACAGCTTGGCTGCGATGACTTCGTCAATAGCTGAGTAGACTGCCCTCATCGATCATATCATTCCAATCTCACAACGGTACAGACTTTCTAGATTGGCATCTAAAGTTGGGTACTCGAAATGATACATTTAGAAGCTAAGCACGTTTTCACAATGTCCAAAAGCCGACAAAACCTGATAATTTAGAGTTGATTCATTTGCTTTAAAACCAATTCACTTTGCTATTTTCTGCCCAATCTGTTCAAGAAATAGTACATAAACACATTAACATGGACAAGCTCGTACCGCATCGTATACCTACATGACCGTTGCCTTCCCATAATCGAGGTTTTGTTGTTTCCTCTCAACTCCTCTACGCCCCAGAAATTGCATCCAAGCCAATATATCAAAAGAAGAGAAGTGTCTGACAAGAACCGGTTCAAATCTTAGTCATCGCCATCAGCATCATCACCACGGATACCTCGTCCGGCAGCACCAGCTGTTGACTTGGTCTTTCCACGGATATCTTGCCATGTCGCTCCAAATCTCCTTCCAGTGCTGGCCAACAGTCCCTCCTCTTCATCAGCCTCCGCGTCTTCGTCCAGCTCGCTGAGGTTAAGTTTTGGTGTCCTGAACAGCGAGAGGAGAAACACAATGAAGAAGACTGCCAAAAACGCAAATTGTGCCCAGAAGTCTACAGCTCCAAAGACTGGGAAGTTGACAGTCACTCGGTTCAAGAAGGTGGTGACAACACTAGGTGTGCAGACCTTACGATCGGAAAGCTCGGTACATGTCTTGATCAAGTCTGGGTGTTCGGAACAATCTGGCTGATCGAGAGGGTGCCTTGTAGGTCGTGTGCAAATAGTCTGTGCTCCATACATGGAGTACTGGGGCGCAATCAGCATTGCGATTGAGTAGTTGATGGCCAGCATCATGAGGGTCAACATGACCGTTGCCATCAATAAAGCCTGAGGAGAGGTGTGTCCCTTGCGGATTTCAAACAATTTGACCCACAAGAATCGGATACCGATGGTTGCAATACCAGCAACGGAGCTGCTGAAGAGGAATAGAACTAGTAAAGCCATCAAAACATAATCGACAGGGAAAACCTTTGAGGCCTGAACGAATATCCAGTTGACGGGCTGGAAAACATGGATACTAGATTTGGTTAGCAATGGTACAAGTGTTTAAATTTGAGGTAATGCTCGCCTTCCCAAGAAATAGCCACAGTGTTCTTTGCAAACGGAATTCTTGGCTTTATCGATGCCAGTGATCAACATTGACGTCCAGATGATAAGGGCAATAAGCAGTATCAAGATTCCTCCGATCAATTTGAGAGGTCTGAACACAGCACATATTTTGGTCCAAGATCTGACGATAAACGATTTCCCTTCGCCCTGAGCTTCAGCAGCAAGGCGTTCTCGGCGAACCAGAGTGCGCTCTTCTCGAGCAAGAGCCTCAAGCTCTCTTTGATCCTTTGCAGGAAGTCCATCACGCCCAGCACTTCGTCCTTCAAGTTGACGCTGTCTCTCTCGGTTTTGCTCGAGAGCTGTAGCAGTAGTCTCGGATAGCTGAGGCGCACTGACAGATGGCGCTGATTTGATGAAAGAGATCGGCAGTAGAGCGATTCCGGCAGCGGTATAGAACACATAGAGCAGAGTTCCTAGTGTGATTAACAGCCCAAGTGAAAAAGTCAATGCCCGCTCTCCACGATTCTCCGATAAAAGGCGCTTGAAGTAGTCAAAATCCATATGGCCTCCACTTCGGCCCTTTGCATACGGAACAAAGAAGCCAACAAGGAACAAGATGACCACGAGTACCACAAATATCAATGTATATTTGAGGGCTCCCATAAACCTCTCCCCAAAGGATTGATTACCCTCCTCTGCCTCAACATCGTCGTATTCCTCGTAGAAAAAGTATGTGAAGGGCACGACTATGAGGCAGAGAAGCGCATCGAAGGAGTAAAGAGCATAGTACACAATCTTAAGGGTCAAGAGAATGCTATGGACCTTCTCGGGAGTGGCCCAATCCTTCTTCGCTCCAAGCTTCGATGATGTGGTAGAACTAATCAATGCGATGTCGACTGGGAGGAGGAGGACTGTTGCGAGCAGGGAGGTCAAGGTGATGATTGTGACGGTCGAGACGAGCGCAGAACGGTCGCGCGGAGTCTGATATGTATAGGTGAAGATGGCAGCAATTAGGGCCACCAATGCAACAGCAACGGCGTATGCCACCAGATGAATGCGGTCTGAATCAAGGCCATGTTGTTGAGAGATTGGAGCGCTGCTTCGATGTGTGTTGTTGATGTCTTGTGTGACGTACCATGAATACCTGCTCAACATGGTCAATTTCGTCCTTTCCACCGAGTAAGACAAGGGAGAGGGGAACATGCTAACCTGGTACCGACCTAGAGTCCTGTGAGTGAGGATATACCCTTTCACTGAAAAGAAAGAACGGGAAGTTAATGTTGAGTTGAGAAGTGATGGATATTATTCTGACGTAGGAGAAGTCACTGAAACAAGGATTTGGAGCTCCCCTGTCATCTCAAGTCGCGGTCGCGCTAGTGGGAACGGAGCTTGCAGCTGCGATGCGACAGTAGCGCCTCTTGGAATTCGGTGACTTTTGGCCTTTGTTATCAACCACATCAACATTAACATCTCCAACATACAACACAATCCCGACAATTTTGACAGAGTCGATACAATACCAAAGTAACGACGCAGGAGATGATGCTTAGATCATCTAATCTTTCATAATGCAATGCTACACGGAGCTGACTCCTCCTACCGCAGTCACACATTCCTTATACCTTCCCTTGATATCTCCCGATTCCAACAATCTCATTGTCGCAAAGACCTCTCTCCTGCAGATATTTTCCACCAAGATCATCACTGTCGAGCTCGATGACCCAGCAAGCTTGAGGCAGAGCATCACTTACGATCGAACGCGAGAAGACGATGACAAGCTAGAGATTTCATTCTTGGGGACTGAACCTCTCGTTAGAGCGGATCGCGCGAGGAGGACAAAGCTGGTGCTCGTCGCCGAGTACACTCTTTCAGGCACAATTACATCTTTAGCACGGATCAAGACAACCTCGTCGAAGTCCGGGGGGGACTCGCTGCTCATTGGGTTCAAAGATGCGAAGGTGAGCCTGGTGGAATGGGACCCAACACGCCCCGGACTATCAACCATTTCTATACACTACTACGAGCAAGATGACCTACAGGGAGGACCATGGGCGCCGCGGTTGAGTGATTGTGTCAATTATCTCACAGCCGACCCAGGAAGCAGATGTGCAGCCCTCAAATTTGGAACACGCAATTTGGCTATTCTGCCATTCAAACAAGGAGACGATGATGTACAAATGGATGAATGGGACGAAGAACTCGACGGACCGCGACCAGCGAACAGGTCGCCAACCAAGAATACAAATGGTGATTCCGGGACGGAGGACAGGCCATACGGTTCATCATTTGTTTTGAAGCTATCTGCACTTGATCCAACCTGTTGCACCCGATACATCTCGCTTTCCTTCACGAATACCGCGAGCCCACATTTGGCATTCTAACTTCCACTTTGACGCAATCTTCATCTCTCTTGTATGAAAGAAAGGATCAAGTATCATATTTGGTCTTTACTCTAGATTTGCATCAGAAGGCTTCAACCACAATTCTGTCTGTCAGCGGCTTGCCTTACGATCTCTGTAAAGTCGTACCAGTTCCGGCCCCGGTTGGTGGAGCCCTTCTCGTTGGTGTTAATGAGTTTATTCACATTGACCAAAGTGGCAAGGGAACTGGTTTGGCTGTCAATATGTTCGCGAAGCAAAGCACATCGTTCTTCCTGGTTGATCAGTCAAATCTTGACATGCGTCTCGAAGGGTGTACGGTCGAGCAAATTTCGGCTCAGAGTGGAGATATGCTCATCATACTTTACGATGGATCACTTGCAATCCTGAGTTTCCAGATGGATGGTAGATCTGTGTCAAGCTTAGATGTACGTCGTGTCAATGCTGAGTCTGGTGGATCTATCTTAAAAGCTGGTGCATCATCTGCGAGTCCTCTGGGATCCAATGCTTTATTCATCGGGAGCGAAATATCCAACTCGGTAGTTCTTGGATGGACTCGGAAGTCCCAGGCTCTTCGACGGAAATCAAGGCTTGATCTTGGCGGAGATGATGACCTCCTCGACGAGGACGAGGTCGAGGAAGAGGACGATGATGATGCTGATGATGATCTGTATGGTGATGCACCGGCGCCTGTGCGAGCCAGTGCAATGGCGGAACTAAAACAGATTCTGCTTCCAAAGGGATTATGTGTTTCACATTCACGATTCATTGACAAGTATTGCACCTATACTAGAAACTACGTTTGGCAACTCAGCCTACTTTTCTACCGAAGAGGAGCGACTGAACGCCTCAGGTGTGACTAGCGATCTTGAACTTGTTGCTGCTGTTGGGAGGGAAAGGGCCGGCGCTCTAGCTGTCATCCATCGAAATATTCAGCCTAAAGTGATTGGCAAATTCGATTTTCCTGAGGCGAGAGGCATTGGACAATAAGTGCAAAACGACCCAACCCAACAGGCGTTGTCGCTAAAAAGGAAAAGAGCATCGCGGGTGGTGACTTTGGGTTGACGCTGAGTATGACCGATTTATGATCGTGTCGAAATCCGAAGACGATGGCTCTGAGATTTCAGATGTTTACGCACTAACACCGGCTGGTTTCGAGGCTCTCACAGGAACAGAGTTTGAGCCTGCTGCCGGATTAACAGTTGAAGCTGGGACTTTGGGTAATGGTATGCGCATCATTCAGGTATTGAAGTCGAGGTTAGGAGCTATGACGGCGGTAAGTCCTCTTTTTTCCTTTCTTCTCTTGACTTAGTTCGCATTTTAAACGCTAGGATGGTTATTTTCGGTAGATTTCCCTATTCTTCAAAGGGGGGTTGTTTTTTTTTGCTTTCTGGGGAGCTATTTGGGAATACATCATGTCCTATAGCATCAATGAAAGCGTTTTACCATCACAATTATGCATCTATAAACGTGCCACTGCCATAGGAACTCTCTCCCGTGTTTGCAAGAGTGGCTTGCTGATCACGATGGTATTTCACAGATCTGGGACTGGCCCAAATCCTCCCTATGTATGACGACGATACCGAAGCAGAGCCAAAAATTATAAGCGCCAGTTTTGCGGACCCTTTTGTACTCCTCCTCAGAGACGACTCAAGCATATTCGTTGCCCAGTGTGATGACAACAATGAGTTGGAAGAACTCGAAAGAGAAGACGACTCGCTCTTGGCAACCAAATGGCTCACTGGCTGCCTCTACCATGATACCACTGGAGCTTTCTCAAGCGACAAGTCCAAGAAGATTAACAAGGCTGGCGAGGGTGTCTTCATGTTCCTACTTAGTGCTGGTGGTGCCCTACATGTAAGTCGCTTGCTCCAGAATATGCGCCGACTAACATCATTAGATTTATGCTTTGCCAGATCTGTCCAAAGCAGTATATGTCGCTGAAGGCATCTGCTTTGTTCCACCAGTTCTTTCCGCAGCGTATGCTGCTAGAAGATCTGCTGCTCGAGAAACGCTGACAGAAATAATCGTTGCAAATCTAGGGGATGATGTCTCTAAATCTCCATATCTCATAGTAAGCCATGCGTTTACAAAGTAGATACCTCGAGCTAATCACTACAATAGTTACGACCATCTAATGATGACCTGACAATTTACGAACCTTTCCACATCCAAACTCCTTCGCCATCAGCTCCTCTTTCCGCCACCCTACAATTCCTGAAAATCAACAATCCGCATCTTGCCGAGAACCCAATAATTGCTGCCCAAGAGGATGACGACGAAGTATCAGAAACTACTGATCGACCTATGCGAGCAGTTGCTAATCTAGGAGGGTACAGCACTGTTTTCATGCCGGGCAGTTCCCCAAGCTTCATTCTCAAAAGTGCCAAATCTTCACCCAAAGTTTTGGGCCTTCAGGGCACAGGGGTTCGAGGGATGAGCAGTTTTCACACCGCAGGATGTGATAGAGGCTTCATCTACGCGGATGTTAATGGCATTGCTCGTGTATCACAACTTCCTCCGTCTACAAACTTTGCCGAGTTGGGAGTCTCCCTACAAAAAGTCGACCTAGGCGAATCGGTTCATGGCGTCACCTACCACCCGCTCATGGAATGCTACATCGTCAGTACCACTACCCGAGTAGAGTTCGAGCTCCCAAAAGACGACGAACACCATCGTGAATGGGCAAAAGATGATGTTTCTATGAAAGCAACCATGGAGCAAGGATATATCAAACTCATCAACCCCATAAACTGGTCCATAATCGACACCGTCAAACTCGACCCGTATGAAGTCGTTCTCAGCGTCAAAGTCGTTAACCTTGAAATATCCGAAGTGACTAATGAACGAAAACAACTCGTTGCAATCGGCACTGGGATTTCCAAGGGAGAAGATCAAGCCATCAAAGGCCGTCTCTATGTCTACGACGTCGTGAATGTGGTCCCTGAGCCTCTCGCCCAGAGACGAACAAAAAGCTAAAATTGGTCGCTAAAGAAGAAATTCCTCGAGGCGCCATAACCGGCATCACTGAGATCGGCACGCAAGGGTTCATGCTCGTGTCGCAGGGTCAAAAATGCATGGTTCGTGGTCTCAAAGAAGATGGTACCCTTCTCCCCGTCGCCTTTCTCGATATGAACTGCTACGTAACCAGCATCAAAGAACTCCGCGGCACGGGTATCTGTCTGCTCGCTGATGCAATGAAAGGTGTTTGGGTGGCGGGATATACAGAGGAACCGTACAGGATGATGCTTTTCGGCAAGAGCTTTCGAAATATGGAGGTGATGAGTGCAGAACTGTTACCGTATGGGAAAGAGTTGTATGTCGTGGCTGCGGATGCGGATTGTAATTTACATGTCTTGCAGTTTGATCCCGAGCGTAAGTTTTTCTTTCTCCCTCTTTTATTCTATCCGAATCTATCCCCATGAAAGGTAAAGATGTGGAGTTAAATAATTGCTGATAATGTGTTGATATAGATCCGAAAACTCAGCATGGACATTTCCTCCTCCACCGCACTACCTTCTCCCTGGGCGGTCACGTTGTAACAAACATGACCCTCCTCCCCCGCACCACCACTACCATCCCCCCAGAAACTTCCCCCGACGCCATGGACACATCTTCCTCCCCACCTCCTCTCCCGACCAACAAATCCTCTTAACATCCCCACCGGCTCCATCGCAGTTCTCACACCACTAAGCGAATCCCAGTACCGTCACCTGAACACACTCACTACGCATTTGACAAACACATTATACCATCCATGTGGTTTGAATCCAAAAGCATATAGACTTGATCGTGATGCGCCTATTCCGGAGGGCGGAAGGACGGTGGTTGATGGGAATGTGTTGGGGAGGTGGTTGGAGTTGGGGAGTCAGCGGAGGGCAGAGATTGCGGGAAGGGTGGGCGTGGATGAGGAGGAGGTTAGGGAGGAGATTAAGGCTTTGAAGGGGGGTTGGGCTATTTGTGAGGTTATGGCCCGTGAAGTTAAGGCAGTGTTACAGTTAGTGGAGAGGTGGGAGATGAGATGAGATGAGGTGGGTGGTACTCGACAATGGTTTATTGGGAGGAGGGATGTAGCTAGGGCACAAGGATGGCGTTATGAACAAAATTATATTTGCTTTTGAAAACAAAACATTCTCTGTTTTAAAGTATTTCATTCATCTTTTTGTGACTTTAAATTTGGAAGTAGAAGACCAAACTTTTATCATTCTGGTGATATGATGGGATTGGAGAGATGGTGAATTTAGTCTCAAACACTCCTTGTGCCTGTTGGGATTCAAAGGCCAAATAGACTCCCGCCCTCAACCTGGCCCTTCGCCAGCTCAATATCCGTAACTACATTTCCAATCTTAACCTTTACTTCCCTAACACTTACCTCCATTCCCCCAATATCACCCTTAAACCCCTCCATCACTCTCCTCGTCCCCTCCGTCGCCTCCTCACTCGGCTCCCTCAAACTCCACGCAATACTAAAATGAAAAGCATCCGTCCAATTCGGAATACTTTCCCAATCAATCTTCTGTCTCTCCATCACACCAGAACGTTTACCACCGCGTTTGTTTTTGGTTGGTGTTGTTCCTGGCTTGGTGGTGTAGGGGCGTGTAGAGCGGTGGTTGATTATGCTCTTGGACTATTGAATTGGTGACGTGTAAGAGTTTGTTTAGACTATTTTCCGGGGGCTTTTGGAGGCGGAGGACGAGGAACCAACGCGTGGATTCGTGGTTGGAGACCCATTCTAGCGAGGAGAAGGTGAGGTTGAAGGGTCGAATATTGGAACTTTTCAGGCTCCTTTGAAGGGAGGAGAGAAAGCTATCTTTCTTTCCCGTGACGAAGCCAATGGGCCGGGAGAGGCTGATGTGAAGAGGTAGTGGTGCCCCGAGCTCACTCGTTAGAGAGGACTGAATCTCGAGGTGGGGAGTGCTCGGATCTCGTCTTGGACTTTGGAGATGAGATTGCTCAGACAAGTGTGTTCTACAGTCGAAGGATACCCTCGTTACCATCAGCTGTTGTTCCTTTGAGTATCAAATCAAATGAAATCAAAGGATTTGCAGGGATACAGGGAGAAAGAAAGGTAAGAAGGTAGTTGAAGTAATCAAGTGTGAAAAGTTTTGCTCGGTTACTCCGAGTCGTTCGTTGAGTTATGCATAAACATTCCGGAAATTTGTGCATGAGAGAGAATGAAACTTTGATTGACAGGGAGGATACTCACACTCTATGTAAACATGGCTAGGCCAGTTCCCTTCTACGTGAGGTGTAAGGCGCTTCCGACCGCCGTGGAGACTGGGGTCGTCGTTGGTGCTGGTGCGAACGGTTGAGGCGTAGAGGGAGTGGAATTTGGAAGGAAGTGGTGGGAGGGAGGAGCTGGTGGAGGATGAGGAGGAGTGCTTGCGTTTTAGAGATGGGGGTGGTATTTGGGTTGCTTCATCATCTTCTGAGGAGGAGGAGGAGGAGGAGGGATAGTCTACCAACGCCATGGCTGGTTGTGTATTTGTGGGTTAGTTCGCGAGGAGAGTTGTGACTGTAAGAGACATGTCGATGTCCGTTCGCTTGGAGACTTCGTTCTATTTTTAGCGAGAGTCAGTCAAGTCAATAGCTCGCTCTCTCGCTCCGTCTCCCCACAACTCTCCCGTCGGCGTCCACCAAGACACGACGGGCGATATATCATTTTTCGAGCATGAATTGGTATCTGAGCGCAAGATACTTTGTACTTTGTACTTTACACCTTGTACTTCCTTTCACGTAGGTGGACTGACTGTTTTCTATTCTCTCACACTCACTGCCTTCCTCGACTGCACAGCCAATATCAACAACGCCAAGGAACCAAGGGCCCATGGCTTCCGCATCTACATTCCAAGCCTTTGATTTGTCTCCCGGTACGAGCGAGGTACGTACCTGGGCGGAAGGAATACTGTAATAGGAAGAGAGAAAGGATGTGTGGAATTCGAAGGTTCCTCAAAGGGGGAGTCAGGATAATCCGGCGCAGGAAAGCTCGGGGGGGGTTCTCGACTGCGACTCGTTGAAATGACGTGGAAAATGCTTGGGGGGCGTTCTTTTAGCCTCCGGCCGAGTAGGGTGCGAAGGTGCTAACACTGCTAATTGCGTACTGCACCCCACCATGAGATACATCCCTACCATTCCACTCCACTGTACTCCGTACTGTACATACAAGAATACAGCAAGGTACATATGGCACAGCAAGCAGCATTATTGGGCTTGTGACTGCTTCACATCTGCATCTGCAGCACATATTCTTCCGCTTCGCACACCTCCTTCCCTTTCTCATCACATTCTCTCTCTCTCTCTCTCCCTTCCTCCCTCCTTCTTCCTCGCAAAACAACTTCACTCAGAACATACACAAAGTATCAGAATTCAACCTCTTCCACAATACACACAATGACCGCTCCCTCCGAGGACAAGCAGTGGGTACGTACAGTACAGCAAGCACATGCGATGATCATCATCTTCCCTCACAGACATCCCCGACGCTGGTGAAATGCAGGGTCCTCAACCCATTATCACCCAGCCAAATCATTCGCGCTAGGAAATCTTGCTTTCCACCATCCATTCTGACCTCATTGACAGGCATCCAAATATCTGCTGGATCCTTTAACAGCGCCCGCCCCGAGCGATGAGACCGGTCCAGGAACGCACTTCAACTCGACTGTTCAACCCAGAAGACAATCACCCCCCTCCAAATCATCACCACCACTATCACACAACTCACCCCGCGGCTTGAAGACCCCCTCCACAACAACCACCTCCACCACATACCCAACTCCGCCAGCTTCCGCTAGTCCCACGCGATCAAACTTCTCCTCCACAAACCCATTCCGAAAATTCGCTTCCGGTGAATCCGGACTGGTAGAGAAGTCGCAAGAAGATCAAGACAAGGGAAAAGGACGCAGAAGACAGAGTTCTCTCGGTCAAAGATTTGCTGGCGATATGTCTCACCGACCCCTTGATCAGCTCCGCAAGGAAAATAAAGCGGCCGACCGTTCTCTTCATTTGAAGAAGCAACATATTCCCGGCGTCGATATCATTGATTCGCTCGATTTGACTGGGGGTGCATATCATCACGGAGGACCGTATGACGCAACGCTCCTGGCAAGAAATACCAACAGCAAGATCTCGCCTGTCTATGCGACAAGAGAGACAAATCGGGAAGCTTTGAGGGCGACTCCACGAGAGAATATTAGAGATGCCTTGGATAAGCACGTTCCGTTACAGGGGACAGCCACGATTCCTCCGGGAATGCGTGGTTATGATGGACGGATCATGAACTACAAAGAAGGTGCGGATCTGATGAGGGAGCCTGATGCACCAGGTGGGGCTTACAAGAGATGGGATCATGTTGTGAGTAAACATTTTTGTCCCTTAAAAACTTCAGTTAACAAAAATCTAGAAATACCTCCCAGAAGATTACAAAGGGAAGGGTGAGCCCTCGTTCTCAATTGAACGAGCAATCAAGAAGGACGATCCCCATAGCCACCGACGCCTGCTATCCGTTCCCAACTCCTACGAAATGCAGCCGCAACGACCTGGAGCCAATCGCCAACGAAGTGTCAGTGGAACAGACGTCACTCTCAACTCTCAGAGAGACAGTGAAATAGGACGTAGCAATACCACCGGCCGACGTGTTGGAGAGGGATTGAAGAGAAGATTTGGAAGCTTGAGAAGGAACAAGAAGCCCGAGGAATAAAATGAAACCATGACGTACCGTGAAAAATAAGACGAGGAATGGAAACTGCTTTAATTGGGATTACTGATGAAACTGTAATATATCCTAGACAAAGGCGTTCGGATGGTAAGCGCTACGGAAAGCAAGTTTACAAGAGTACCCATTTGGGGTAAATCATAGATATAACGACAATGTTTTATAAAGTCAAAAAAACTCCCTCCGCCTCTCAAGTGCAACCAGTACTTTTGAAACTCCTTCGTGAAGCTGTTGATCGGAATACCAGAAGTATCTGAACCATGCAACACGTTTTATAAGTGCTCAACGAAACTCTGTGATTAGCTCCATTTCTTCGCTTAAATTGTTTTTCTATAATATGAATAGAATGGCATTGAGATTAGAATTTCATTTGTTCAGCTGAGCCGTGTGCTGGCTCCATGCCTCGGCTGAACAAACAGCCTTGCTGTAACTTCATTCTTTGCATCTCTGCTTCTTTCTTCTTTTCTCCTTCTATAGCGATCGCCATGGTTTTCTATTGTCTCCCGCCGCTATGGTCGAGCATCGCTTAACATTAAGGCCACCACCTTTGATAATGAACGAAGGATGGTACGGCTGGCAGAACTTCCCCCGCTGGAAAAGGTCGACGTTTCGCTGGATCTTTTGCTCTTCCTGGCTATTTATATTCGGCGCTGGTCTTCTACGTCTCTTTCTGTTTCCAACATCTCCTTCGATGTGGATATTGGTAGCGCTACTCGTCATCATCTACCCGCTTCTGCTCCTCAATATTATCGGTCTCATACCGATTCTTGTACGTACAATCCGTGGTACACTTCCTATATTCCTCATACCGGACATCATCACGATCGTATGGTTTTTCCGAACATCGTCTCCAACCCGCTATACGACCGCTATTGGCTGGCTTGGCTCCCCCGTCTGGATTTCAATATTCGGGAGCGTTTGGATCAATTTTTTCCTTACCGTTGAATTAGCAAGCTACCTCGCGCTCTACGCATTGTACTCGTGTTTATTTTGGCGCTTCGTCATTCGAATACCAAGATGGCGGACCAATCGTGCTCTCGTCGACGTCTGCATCGACTGCGTTATGATGCTCTTGAAATCCAATTTGATATTCGGATCGAAAATTCTACTCACTCCCATCGTGGAATGGCATCGTATTCGTCTCAATAGAAGACCGAATTGTCCGATGTGTATGGTATTGGCGTCTGCTTATGACAAAATCGATATGTCGGAGCAAGATGACCAGGAACCGCAATCAAGTGATGGAGCTTTCCTATCACTCACTGGAAGGAGAGCATCGGCAAGATTACCACCGGAAAGAATGGGATCCGCTGATAACAGCTGAAGATGGGACTGTAATGCTTCAGATTCAGGCTGATTCTTTCAATCCTGTTTTGACGCCATTGGGCAACACTATAGATCGATATTTGGAGATAACTACGCTTGTTCCTAAGTATGGCGATTGTCATCTTCGTCTCCGTCGCTCAGACGGGAAGGTTAGTGAGAGGATATATTTGACGAGAAGTATGTGTAAACACAGCATTGTGAAGTCCTTTAGTTTGCCACAAGCATCTAATTGTAATAATTCAGCGCCCGATATCAGGTATACCGAGACACCTTTCTACAACTCCACAAGCAACAGGAAATTCCTTAAACTAGCGAAGAACTGGATTAGGGATTGTTTGATCCATCATCGATCATGTGCCAAAAAATCAGAGCATGATGGCTCCTTCGCGCCAAACAGGCTCATCTACGTAGGAACAGTCGTCAATCCGAAAATCTGGCTCGTTGAGAATTATATTTCTCCAAATACACGCCCCTTGTCGTACCTCGCTCTCAGCCATTGCTGGGGCGAAGCCGGTGTGGGATTGAAGTTGCTGAAGAATAATTACGACGCCATGAAGGACGGCATAGCCCCGAAAACAGTCTCTCTGAATATCCGCCACGCTATCGAAATTACTCGCCTTCTTGACGTGAAATACATCTGGATTGACTCTCTATGCATCATACAGGATTCAGCCGACGACTGGGCCGGGAATCACACCTCATGACAAGCGTCTATGCAAACGCGGAATGCACCATCTCCTCCACCGCCTCTGCCAAATCCGACGAAGGATGCTTTCGCCAATTCAATCCCCACGAGGCGAATGCACCTTGATAACAAGCAAATACAATGCTTTACGCTTTCAAATGCCCGAACCGGACGTCCCTCTCGCCCATCTCTTCCGAACCCGAGTCTTAGATGCACCAGTGAGCAAGCGAGGCTGGGTCTTCCAAGAACGCTTACTTTCACGTCGAATCCTGCATTTCTGCTCCGATACCATTTTTTTTGAGTGTAGTCGTGGTCAAAGAACAGATCACGTCGATTCTGAGATCTACCGCAGTAACGAAGCGAAGATCCTCTTTGAAGGGAAGGAATATAGCAAAAAAGTCGTCACTGTAGTCGTTGAAAAGCAACTAGTTGAGCGCACAGGAGGAGAATGGAAACCCTCCGAGTCTGCAAGAAGGGTGTTGCAAGATGTACCAGCTGCGCTCATCAAACGCATCGAAGGCGGCTGGTACAGAGAATGCGCCACTACTCGCAATATCCGCGGCGCATTGGATGCCTTGAAAGCAATGGACACAAAAAATGCCAGACTAAGTGATAGAGATATGATGAAGTTCAGCCGTCTATGGTATGAACTCATATCATACTATTCTGCCGCACGGCTTACCATGCCAACCGATAGACTCGTCGCCATAGCGGGGATTGCCGAGTTGGTTGAGCGCAACACAGGTGCTACATATCTGGCTGGATTATGGGGAAATGTTAGCTTGGAGTTTGGCTTGCTATGGCGTGCTGAGAAGCCAGAGGATAAACTAGCACAGTATTGCGCGCCGTCTTGGTCGTGGGCAGCTGTGGGTGGTCTTGTAACCCTACTACCGGATGTGGAAACGACGGGGATGAAGGTGGATTTCCTTGCGGGAGTGCTTCATTCTGGTGTTACCTTGAAAGGCAAGCAAGTGACTGCTGCGGCCAGTCTCGTGGATGGCGGTTTCATTGAACTCAAAGGGCCTGCGGTGGATGTGGATTTCTCGTCAGATACACGACAAAAGTTGTCTTTTTTGAAGACCGGCGATAAAAACAGTAATGATAAGTTCCTGTCGTTTTATCCTGATTACAAGGACCATAAATCCGACATTTCGGATATTTTGTCACACTCAGGTCCATCAAGCGAAGCCGTGATCGAGGATAATAAGCTCAAAGCTCTGCTTGTCCTCAGTACTCAGCCAGGTGAAGGGGGGACTTTACCACTCTCATACGGGTTGGTACTCATGGTGGCTCGGCCCAACGAGACGGCCGATATAGCTGACTCTAGGGTTGAGTATGTGAGAATTGGTATATTCGAAATTTCGGTTTCTTTTGAAATGGATGACTGGTTGTTTAGGGATTGGACCTGGCAGACATTGCATGTGCTTTAGCACGTTGTTTTCTGAGGACAAATTAATTGCCTTTCCCCCTCTCCTTCCTGGGGCAGAGAGACAAGTAAGGTCTAAATTGGATACTGTGGATTATCGATCAGCGTTTGTCTCTAGCTAACAAAACCAATACAGTGGAGAAATGGTGGCTACCTACTTCTTACAGGAAGACTAGGGCCACCACAATAGAAAGCCTAGTAGGACTCACGTTGGAGTGTATCGGGATTAGAGTGCTTACGAGTTACTTGTCTTGACATAAGACCGTAAATGTAGAATTTCGATGGACATTGATGATACCTGATGAGGAGGTACTAGAGCCTAGTCGCCTTGTTGACAAGCTTGATGCCAAGGCATGGCCCTGAACGAAGCGGACTTTGGTCTTGAAAACCACAACATTGCTTGGCTTATACCACAACAACCACACAGCATTTTCACAGCATAAGAGTAGCTGCAGTTTCTATCTCTTCCATCCCCTTTCTTCCTCCAGCCCTAGGCCGGCCCGGCCATAAGTCAGGAAATGACATCACCCCACCCTTGTCGCACAACACAGCAGCAGCACCGGATTTAAAGCAATCTCTTGGCACTCGCTTAACATCTCCGGCCGGCTTTGGCTTTGGGGATGGGTGTAGTGCGTGGGTGTGACTAGGATGAAGTGGGATACGAAAGATGGATTTACAGATTACATTTTGTAGAGCCGCTTGGTTTCTGCAAGGGATGGCGAGTATGCATGTATCAGATGGACGAGTTTGGGGTTTCGGCCTCCGGGCTTTGGGCTTTGGGCCTTTGGTTGGGTTTGAGGATGGGATATATAATGAAGGTGTTGGGACGGATTGAAGGGAGTATCAAACAACAATCATCTCCAATAATCATCTCAACAAACATCTCAACTATCGAATTCTCGAATTCTAATATACTCATCACATCTCGTCTCAAAACATCATTCAACAAGCAAAACGAAACAAAACAAACAAACAAACAAACAAACACAACCAAGACAAATCACCTTCATCAACTTCATCACATACTCCAATCCAATCCAGCATTCATAACCTGCTCCAATCTACAATACCACATCAACCAACAACCAACCAAGTCAAATCCAAAATGCCAAACCCAATCGACCTCATCTTCCCTCCCGCCCCTACCTTCACCGAAGCTCACCTCCCCTCCCTCGCCGGCAAAGTCTTCATCGTCACCGGCGGCGCCTCAGGCGTCGGTTTCGAACTCGTCAAGATCCTCTACGCCGCAGGCGGAACAGTCTACATCGCCGCTCGCTCCGATGCCCGCTGCAACGGCGCGATCGAGCAATGCAAAGCACAGGTAACCTTCGGTGCTGGCAAGGCAAAGGGAAGAGTGGAGAAGATTGTCGCTGATTTTGGGGATTTGAGGACGATTAAGGGTGCTGTGGATAGCTTTTTGGCGAGGGAGGAGAGATTGGATATTCTCTTTAATAATGCGGCTGTGATGCAGCCACCGGCTGGGAGTAAAGATGTTTTGGTATGGTTTTTCCTTCATTTTTCTGACGTGCTGGCGTTGGGGACGGAGAAGTCTTTTGCTAACGTTGAGAAAATCGCAGGGTCATGATATGGAGTTTGGTACTAATTGCCTTGGTCCATACCTCTTTACGCTTCTGCTCGAGCCGATCCTTTCGAGAACTGCTGCTACGCTACCGCCGTTCAGTGTGCGCATCGTGTGGGTTGCTACCATGCTCCAGATGGGAACTACGCCGGCGGATGGAATGCAATTCGACAAGACTGGAACTCCAGAGATCTTGACTGGAGGCATGAACAATTACATGCAAAGCAAAGTTGGCGTGGCTTGGCTTGCGACTGAATTTGCAAAGCGCTTGGAGAGTCAAAGTGTCCTGAGTGTGGTGAGTAATGGATGCTATTGAACATGCAGACGGATGCTAATATGGTAATCAGGCTTTGCATCCTGGATTGATGAAGACTGAGTTGCAGAAAACCTGGGGTCCTGTGAGGAAAAGCATTATTGTATGATGATTTTTGCCTGAAAGAAATAGACTTTGGCTGACAATTGCAGGGCATATTTTTCAAGACGGCCATCTATGGGGCTTATACCGAACTCTACGCTGGATTTTCTCCAGATCTCAAGGCCCAACACAACGGAGGATTTCTCACTGCCTGGGGCAGAGTATCGGAACTACCAGCAAACATCACGAATGGGTTGAAGAGCAAGTCAGAGGGCGGAAGTGGCGCCGCCCAGAAGTTCATGGAATATTGTGACCGAGAGGTGAAAAGCTTCAAGTAAATGAGTTGTGATTGTTTCGTATTAGATTTGTTGTATTCTATTGCATAGCCTGCCGCATTCCTTAGCTTAATCATAATTTGTAATGATCGCTTTCAAATGGTAGTTCAAAATTGGACATTGACATGTCATCCCAGGGTTGTTGTACCAACTGTTCAGGACGAAGGTGATTATCAAAAGTATCCTGTCAAGGAGTTAGTTGACTGGAATATTTATGTTGAGAATGAACCAACCCAGTTGAAATATATCGGCGTATCAAGCATAGCTACAATCGGGTCGCCCGGCAGTCCAACCGAAGGATCGAATTGAGTGGAGAATGTCGATGGTGTTGTCGTTCGGGTCATTTGAGGTGGGTAAAAATTGGCAACTTCGTTGTAATCATACAACATCTCAGAGGGGAGTACTTGATCTGAAGCTTCGTTAGTATTGATTCGATGAGATAGCTGCGCATATTGCTGTGGCCATGTAAAAAAAAGTCAAGCAAGTGCCACCACGCAGGATTGCACCACAAGAATTTTTCAACAGTGGCAGTAGTCGTCTTTAAAAGCAAGGATCAAAGATGACCCATATCTGTGATGGGCTGGTAGCGAAGAATGCCCGAGGAATGCAGAAAACAAGAAAGTTCATTTTACCCTTCAAAGAAAGCTGCTCGATTGCGCTGCTCCCCAACATGGATTGCTGGCCAAGGAATTTGTTGGTTTGAATTGCGTTGTCCACCTTTGCCACCATCATTCCCAATATTTCGGCTGCTTTCTTGGCTTCTCCCATAAGTTGCACCGTTTCGCACCAGACAATGTGAGATCTTTCAAGTAAGTTGATCAAGTCCCGGTATTGCTCCAGTTCAAGCTCCAGACGACTCCCAGCACCGTTGATAACTCGAATGATAGTCAAATATACGATGGTTGCGGCGAGCAAAAAGTCATGAATGGCTAATGAAGTAACAAACCATGTCTCTCCGGCAAGGAGCCCCTCGGGCTGAACGGCATCGTGAATCGAGGATTGATAACGTAGAAGCTGCATGGCAGCATTAAGTGACGCTTGCCTCGAGAACGAGAAGTTCTCTTCTTCAGAGCCTCCAATCATGTATTTACGATGAAGAACGCATCGACTTTTGAGATACAAGACCGCGATACTGAAGCGTTGGATGATCAGCTCGGCAGAGTCTGTGAAGGCGAGATCCAGAGGAACGACCTGGAAGAAGACCGGAACCTTGGCAAAAGCCTGATTTAGTTTGTTGTCCAGCTCTAGAATGTCTTCGTAGGGAGGAAGTGAAAGGCGATTAGCCTGTGTAGCAATCTCTCCGAAGATTTCCATGATCCTGCCCTTACATAGCATGTAAGACATTGAAGTCATTTCTGATTCTGGTCGCGAGGCTGGCAGCTCCGTGGAACCTTCATGGAAATCTTCGTCTCTGAGATTGCGCGGTACTTCCGTATCACTTTCAATGGCATGTACCATGCTTGGTAGTCCGATGTGGAAGCTAGAAAGATTGTCAATCTGACGAAGAAAGTGCCAAAGTCGTCGTCGAATTTCGGCACGGAAGACCGAGATACCTCCTGCAACTTTGGTTGCATCACGATGAAGGCCAGCACGTAACGCGATACGTATTACGACTGATATCAAGAGATAGCATTTCACTTGATTGCCTCGTGCAAATTCGGCTTCCATGTACATTATCAAGGCTTCGATGGTATGCGGTCCTGCCTGTGTGTAGTTGCTGAGCATAAGACATTGCGTGCACCATGCTCTGTAGGCGTTGATTATTTGAATGTGGGTTCCACGCTTGTCGGGGTTTTCTTCGCCTTTTCCCAGAGCTGCAAAGGTCGCGTGGGCCATCAGAATATAGAGCAAAGCCAGCCAGGACAACGAAACCCCGTTGGGATTCTCCCAAAATGCTTTGTACTGCATCAGACGGTTCATTTCAGCACGACTACTTGGTATGACAGTAGAGTTCCACAGACCTGTTTTTGAAAGCTGGGGGCGTGTATGATATCTGGTCACACAAATCAGATCATATTCTCAACATGTTTGGTCGGCCTTACGTCTAGAGGGAAAAGGTGATTTGAAGTAACGTGCTACATGCTTGTCAACAATGGCCTTTGGGGGCAAAGCGGCAACCAATTCCTCGACCGTCATTCGAGTTTGTGCTTGAAAGATTAGGTCTGGTCCATATTCATCCTCTGGAGAATGGCTTGTTTCTTCGTCTTCGCCAAAATAGCTTTTCACCTCTTCAATCTGGAAGATGTCAATATGTAAGATACATTCAAGAGAAGCTGGTGGTGGCTTACATCGTCAAGTATGGCAGCCCAGTGAGTAGCTCCAATGTAGGCGGATGGTCCTGAGCCTTCAATCACGGATCCAAATGCCGCGGGAAAGGTCTGTTGGAAGGATGCGGTGGGCTCGCTTTCGAGATCGGAAGGAATGCTTGAACTCATCTGTCGATCTTCAAGTCCTGGGGTCACATCAATCCGATCCTCGTTCACTGCAGTCCCAGGAGACTGGCTTCCAGCGGTCATAACATCTTTAACAAGGTTTTCGAGATGTTTCAGTCTATTCTGTAGACTCAAGGGTGGCTTTCTACGAGGAGGAGCCGCTAGAAATGTACATTGCGAAACTCTTTCTCGTTTGATACATTGTTGACACGGCGATTGACGGTCACATTTGCTTTTGGCCAGCCAGTCAGTACCTTATGAAATGAAAAGCAGTTCCAAAAAGCCTCAGATTTCGAGGATATGATCAGGAGGATTGAGAGATCATGGGAAATCAGATCCTTACAGTTTGCCGGCACGGCAATGTGTGCAACTGAGCTGTATTCGGCTTCTTTTCACGGGTGGATGCCTCGAGGATCCGGAGAGAGGCACTGTGGCCGACGGTGCCCGAGTCTCCAATGTGGCATTTAAATCCAAGGAGATGTTTGCTGAGGGGAGGGCCATAGCTTCCGGAGAAGTGGTGAATAAAGTAATAACAACAAGATTTGTAATAATGTTGAGAACGAGAGAAGCAGGGAGTCATCCAAGTTGTCCACTGTTGCTTACCTGCTTATCTACCTACCACGCACTCAGTTTGGTACCTTGGTACCTTGGTTGCGTTGGGTTGCATTGTGGTTGCGTATGCTCGACTTGCCTGCACTTGCGTCCCGACGACTCATCAATTACCCGAATCCTTCGCCAAGTATCTTGGAGCACTAGCATTCGTGGAGGAGTACTGGCACAACGTGATTCATCACCATGAAACAAGAACAAGAACATGAACACGAACCTCTCTCTCTGGCCCTCTGATGAATAGAGTATGAACTGCTTTGTCCCGTTCAATACTTCACCAGATAGTGGCGAGAAAGACAACGTGGATGCTTGGCTATTCCGAGTCAGGTCACCTGACTGACGTTTCAGAGGTGAGAGCTCAGCGCCAACGGAAGCTGGTGATACCCAGTCGTCCTTCACCTCAACGCTTCTTTGCATCTTCGCATCTTCCTCGTTTCGCCCATCAACGTCGTCTACCACATCAAACAGAAACATTGAAGGCCCCCCTACCCGTCAACTCCCGTCAAATAGACGGGCGGCCTTTCCCGTACATGCGACCAGAAGGGCCATTTTCAGACTTGGCCTTCGAAAGGTTCGATGGAATGCGAAACTCGTGTGCGACAACGACATCTCCCTAGCCGCGCTTTCGACTCGACATCCTTCCCCCATTTTTCTTATGGCAATCCTTGGGGCCTGGATCTTCCTTTCGCCATCTTCGCCTTCGCACGCATTCTGGCGCGCGCACGCCCACCTATGCGCTCTATGTGGGGAAGAGCAGATGCACTTTGGATGCTCCTATCCTTTCTCTGAGGATCGTTGTGCCTCATCTTGAATCGGTTGAGACGATGTCCCTCTACCAGGAGATCTCCTGCCACGCCAGTATAGGGTCTGTGATCTGACAAGCAATGGCCAGAGAAACGAACTTGGAGATCTGCGGGGTTGTTTGTTTCTGGTGGGATTTCAAAATCTATTCCAATCACCCCGTTACCATCAACCTCGTCCCGCACCATTCACCACCCTGTCTATAGAAACATACACAAGGGTAGTTGATCGCTGTGCAATTTATAGACGCCAAGGGGAAACATATTTTGAGATGCGTGTAATTACACTTGATCAATTAGGTACCTTTTTCATCTCGCGGATATTGGGCGCCACAACAGATCTCTGTAAGCGCCACCGACCAGGATTACCATCCAGTGATTAGAGTCAAGATGCTGTGGCTGCAACGGTTGTCGCAAGCATCTACTTCAAAGTACATCTCATCTTCAACTATTTCTGACGACTTGACTGGTCCCCGTTGGAAGAAAAATGGCCGCGACCAAAATTCCGACGGTCGCGACCCCTCAAGTCAATGCGCGTTGCTTCAAGCGAGACCGCAGAATTTCGTGCCAGGGTCTCACGATAGGCTCCTGCACGTCGAGAACAACCTCACAATAGATGAGTCGACAACCCTCGAAGAAACCCCCAGATCCAGTGTTCTGGTTTTTGCGTTTGTTTCTCTGTTTCAATTCCAAGCTAGAGTGACACGAACGCATTTTTTGTCATTCACGCTTGTTTAGTTTTTCATCTTCGTTGTTCCTTATGATTGCTCACTCCCCGCTATTGTCCTTTCCTATTGTCCTTTTCAGTGATTCTATTGTTCATTCACAATAGCCTTGTCTATTCATAATTTGCATTGTTCTTTGTTACTCAACGCTGGTCGTTTCTCTTCTCTTCTCTTCTTTGTATATTAAGTTCTTCGTTGATTTCTTCTTCGTCTTCTTCGACAGTCCTTCTCTTCTCAAACAACACCACGCAAAAACCTACTCCGACCTTATATCGAATAACGGACAAGCCCATCTCACAACACTCGATTCAACTACTACACCAGAACAGATCAATCACAACTATCTCAACATGAAGTTGTCTCTCTCTAGTGGGCTTGCGATAGCTTGCCTTGCCACAAGCTCTCGGGCGCACACATGGCTAGAGAACCTTCGACTCATCGCATCAAACGGCACATTTATTGGACCGATTGGTTTTGCTCGTGCACATGTTGCGCGTGCTCCTGGTGTTGCTGTTGACGCAGCCTCGGTCTTTTTGATCAACAATGGAAACAACAACACAGATACCCCAATGTGCCGCCCAGAGCAACAAGCTGTCGGAAAAGAAGTCGCTGAATTCCCAGCTCTCAGAGCAGCGCCTGGTGATAAAGTTGCATTGCGATATTTGGAGAACGGTCACGTAACCAAGCTCGAGCCAGGGCGACCAGCAAGAAGTGGAATGGTATTTGTCTACGGTACCAAGGAGCCAATCGAAAAGGAGAAGTTCAACAGCATCCACCGAGTTTGGAATGCAGCTGGCACGGGAGGTGACAAACGAGGAAGGCTCCTCGCTACTCGTCCTTACGATGATGGCCAGTGTTACCAACCAAACAACGGTGAATCCAAATCCGTACAACGAGTGAAGGACTTCCCAATTGCCGACGCCAACGCCGATCTGCTCTGCCAAACAGACATTCAGATTCCAGCAGATGCGGGCACATCTGGCGATTACGCTCTCTACTGGGTTTGGGAATGGCCTTTGACATCGGCTTCTGGTCAATTGGTCCCAGAAACTTACACAGCATGCGCCGACATCCAGTTAGGTTCCACCAGCATCACTGCTGCGGGAGCTTTCAAGAATGGTCAGCCGTTTGATCAAGTTGCCATCGCAGAGCAACTTAACAACCAGTTCATTCTAGACCCAGCTTCGTTTCCTGCTACTACAACTGCCCCACCATTCAACATGGTTCCAGGTGCACCAACCTCCGCAGCCCCGGTCGTTTCGTCTCCATCCCAACAAACCTCAGCCGCACCATCATCTTCGACCACCTCAGTCGAGAAGACTTCAGCACCACCATCAAAAGTGACCTCTCTCCCAGCTCAAAGTTTCCTCACTGTCACTGTCACTATTACTCCGTCGGGAGCGGGCGCTCCAGTCACAGTGACAGACTACATCATCGTCAAGCCTGACCAAACCACAATCGCTAAGACAACAATCACCGGAGCACCACCATCATTGACTCCTCTCCCAGCCTCCGATTTCATCGGATCACGCATCAGCTCTGTAAAGCCAGTGCAATCTTCTTTGTCTTCCAGCGCTTCTACACGCACAACGTCCAATGCCGTCGTCCCTCTTCAAACCTCAACAACTTCTAATGCTGTTGTCCCTCTCCCAACTGGACCTGCGCCACGCAATGCTGGTCGTTACTCGAGGAAGCGAGCTGGTGGATGGGCTCGACTTGAGTGATCTCCTCTGGATATCCAGATCTCAAGATTGATCGGAACCTTCTTTCTTTTCTTTTCTTTTCTGCACGCATACACGACGACACTTGATACCCACGCCTTTTTTCCACTTTTACATTTTATAATCACATTCGCTTCTTCTGTTTCTTCTCTTCTTTTCAGCGGAGATACCCACATACCTACATAGACTAGGAGAAATTCTTTTATCATAGCATGGGAGCATGGCATACAAACGGCGTTTCATCCTCTTTTTGTTTCTTTGTTTCACGAATCAACATGTTTGTTGACGAGCATGGGAATTCATGTACATATGAATACATATTCTTTTGAAATTTGTATGGGTGGCAGCAATGGGAATATGGAGACAGCGAGAGGCAGGGAGAGAGAAGATGATGCATTATCCCTTTACTTGTCCCCTGGTTGGGTTTGAAAGCGATAAAAGTACACATGCGTAGATGATGAAAGCAAAAATTACAAAAATAAATTCACCAAAAAACAAACCTTCAGAGATTTCTTGAAAATGAGTTGATGTTTGAGAACGCGATGTGATTTATGTGGTTTTGTTCAAGCTTCACTATGGTCTTCGGATTTCGATTTCCTTGATGAGTGACTGCTTTGCCGACTTTGAGTACAGAGAGCATCATCTTACTCACAGACAAGGACTTGATCTTGCAATCTATGTGAATGAATGAATTCATGAATGCTATTGTGCGATATTACTTCTTTCTGGGTCATTCATGACTGGTTTTTCATTTTTGGATTGAAGATTTCTGACGCTTTTGACTTTTTACTCATTGCCTCGTTTTCGAGAAAAGCAGATATGCCTGTCAACAAACAATGCCTTCCTTCGATCGCAGCCACACCTCTCTCGTCATTGCCACATCTACCTCCCTTCACATCTCACCACACTGACTCACAACGACATCCAAATTCGGCACCTCCCTCCCCTTATAGCCGGTCTTCGTGTTTTCCATCTTCCGCACAACATCCATTCCATCAACTACCTTGCCAAACACGACGTGCTTTCCGTCGAGGAAGGGTGTTGGGACGGTGGTGATGAAGAATTGAGAGCCGTTTCCGTTGGGGCCGGCGTTCTAATGTTTGTGTTAGTGTGGTGGATGGGGGAGAGGAGAGGAGAGGAGAGATACATACAGCCATGGAAAGCAAGCCAGGTTCAGTGTGTTTCCTGGTGAAGTTCTCATCATCGAATGTCTTCATGCCGTAAATACATGTTGAGCCCGTGCCATCTCCATTTAGGAAATCACCGCCTTGACACATGAAATCTTTGATCTGTATGTTTTGGAAATAAGGTAGTCAGTTATAGCCCACATAAAGTACGCCAAACAACAACGGCGGTATAGATCCTCTTCAACACCCTTAAGAGAGAGGGGCTGGAAAGAGACAGAAAGAGAGAGGGAGAGCAGAATATAACTTACGATCCGATGAAATTTGCTCCCCTTATAACCCTGTGGTCTACCGAGATGATTCTTCGTCTCCCCCGTGCAAAACTGGCGGAAGTTCTCAGCCGTCTTGGGGACGACATCTGCGAAGAGTTCGAATTGGATTCGGCCTAAAGGCTCTCCTATTCAATAGAAAAAAGACTACTGTTAGCTTTGGTTCTCTTTGATTTTGAATCCATTTTTTGACGAATGGCAATAATGAATTGAATTCAACATGAGGTTATGATACCATCACGTGATCGATGCAAAAAATGGGAATATGATGGATGGGAAGAGGCGAACGAACCTCCAAGTGTGATGTCAAAGAACACCCTACGTAGAGTTAGCTTGTTTATTGTGTATTGCATGTGAGAGATGGGTGGTGGTATATGACATACAGTGGATTTCCTGAGGTGGGGAGTTGAGTTGGCGGCATGGCTGTCAAGTCGAAAGTTGAACGTTTTTGATACCAAGACCAGAAATATCGTGATCACCAGCTTTCCTTCAAAGCGGTGAAGCGAACTATCTGTCTGCCCGTGAGCTTTTCGGTAATCTCCTGGCCGACTGGTGTGTTAGAGTTAGAGTTGAAGCAGTTCGTTGCAGGCGACTGGTGTTCCGTGTATCGGCTCGTAGGTTGGCGTGAAAGTTTATTTGATGTGTGTTTGTTTACGAAATAATGCTTGACCTCGCTGTAAGGATGTTAAGTCCGAAATACCCTGACTGAACTGGACAGGACAGGACAGGATAGGTTCGAGGAGAAGCTGTATAGGACAGTAGAGTACGGAGAAAGCAGACGACGGGCTCGGGAATAATGCGATTGGAGAGTTTAGTGTTTGATGGTGACGATCAGAATCGCCACACGGCAGTTGCAGTGCAGTGCTGCAGTAGTAGGAGCAGTAGATGGATGTCGGCTTCTCAAGTTGCCTCGTTGTTGGCTGTGTTTTGGAGTTCTTGGAAATGTCTTCGGATTTGGCGTTTTGTGGTTGGTGAGGCGGGCAGGAGAGAGGTGGGGATGTTTTTCTTCAGCTTTTGGTTTGTGGTGGGATGATTATCTTAGGTGTTTGGGCAGGAGAGTGAATACTAATCAATCATACTGCGAAGTACTTATGTTTTGCAACTCTCTCTACGTACAAGATTCCATTATTTGATCGTTTGGTTGAAGTGATTGGACATTATTTCACTTTTACTCCTGTACCTGGTGTGTCTATACGGGTTGTTGTTGTTATGGTTATTCCCCAGTAAATTTTGGTTGGACTTGGGCGCATTGAGGTGAAGTACAGTCGTACAGTCCAAGCAAGGTCGAGTTTGGGAAGACCAAGGTGGGTGGTGGTGTTGGGAGCATCTTGGGGAATAATCACCGAGTAGTAGTAGTAGTGTGGAATCAATCTCGCATGACGGACTCATTATTATGATGGGCAGTGGAGGGTATAGTACAGTAAAGGTTTCCAGATTTGATTTCCTCGATTGAGATATACTACATACAGTAAGGAAAGGTCTCTCCAGATTGATCTACATTAGCAAGGAATACCACTCTCGGTATGATGAAGATCAGGGGAATATGATCATGGCGGCGAGCGTGTGTGCGTGGGTGCGTGCGTGCGGCGCATCAAACACTTTTTCCAGATGGGCGCACAGCATACAGTACTGTATGAACTGGCTTCTGCCAATAATACATAGGGTTCGAGACGACAGGCTCGTATCATCCGTACAGTCCATCTTGAGATGCGAGGATGCAGGTCAGCAATCTGACGGGCAGCTGAATGTGTGTGTGGAGTGCTTCGTAACCTACTGGATGGAGGCTTCGTCTATCTGTACAGTCAGTTTTCATCTGAAGCCGCCTCAGGATCAATCGGATAAACAATAATGGCTGGGCTTGGGCTTGGGGAAGAATGGAGTAAAGTGTGCAAGAGCAGTAAGTAGTACGAGTGGTAAAGGCTAATTGATTGATTGATTGATTGATTAATGATTATGGACTCTTGGAGATCTAGAATGCCCCCATGCAGAGAGACAAAGGGAGGACGCGCTTGGTGGCTGTCTCAGAAGCGGAAACTCTCACAAAAACAAATACTTGATCATCGTAATACGGAGCAGGAAGCGAATCATGCAAAAGGATAGAATAAAGAATATTCATGAATTAATTCAAGAGTGCGATAGAAGCGAGCGACGGAAGAGATGTCAAGAAGTTCTCACCTGCTGTTTAGGTCATTTGGGCCAGCACCAAGACGTCCAAGACTTTGGTCAAGACTTCAGCGATGCATTGATTCCATTGATTCCATCCATTCATTGCGCATCCCTCATCCCCATCCCAAGAGAGGCAAAGGCAAAGCAACGCAACGCAAAGCAGCGCCCTGCCTGCCCTGTCCTGTCCTGTCCGAGTCCGCCGGGCCAGTGCAACTCCGCACTATCAAGCAGCAGTCAATCACATCACAATATAATCGCACAACTTTTGGCGCCCTCGGCTGACTGCTCCTTCTCCTTCCTCTATATTATTCTATCTTCCTCAAAAGACATCAAATAACAGATAAATAAGCCTCTGTCGTTGCCGAGAGATCTCGCGATCAAACGAGAGACGGAGTAGTAGTGCCCCAGATTTGTGGCCTGACTTTTCTGAGTTTCCCTTGTCCTCCCTTCACAGGAATTGACCGGTCGGCCCGCTTGCATCTGCCCCCTTCCATCCCAAAAGGCTTGGCTGGAGAGTGTGTTGGAAGACTTGGTCTTGGTCTTGGTCTTGGTCAACAACCCATCAACCCATCTATCTCTCTGCTGCTGCTGCATCTTTCTCCGCAATCCCCGCCACCTTGCAACACCCTCGTTCTTGTCTGGCTGCCCTTTAACCATTTACCGGATCATCTTCACTGCCTCGAACCCTTCGTCTGCCACAGCACAGTGCGAATGAATATCTGCCAGTCTCGTCGTCGAGCGATCTCCCGTCAGCCGTCGTCTGGAGCGAGTTCTGCTTCCCCAGTCTGATCGAGGCACAAACTACCACCACCACCACCCACTTCCATCGAGAACAACCGCAGCAACAATGGTCGCCATCATGGAGCAGGCAGTAGGGGAGGTTTTCACCTTGGTCGCTCGCATCCCACAGGCCGGGGGTGCCACTTCAACGACTCTCCCTCCTCAAACAACATCCAACGCGCCAGTGCAATCACCAACTCAAGGATCCAGCGGCGGCGGAAATAATTCTCCCACCAGTTCGCCATTACTCTTCTTCGTCGCATTGGGCTTTGGTGTCGTCTTCACGAACCTCTGGTGAGAAGTGCCTCTCTACCTGTCAATGCCTACCTCTCAAACTAATGTCATGACAGGATTATTGTTGGAGTCAAGTATTGCTTCCGCTACAACGCACGCAATCGCGCTCTGCGTAACGGAGAAGACGTGGATCAGGTCAACATGGAGAACATGCCTGCTCGACCTCACCGAAGGCGGAAGGAAAAGAAGCTGATGACCATGGACGAGGTGAACGAACGCTTCCCTCTGACAAAGTACAAGAACTGGGTCGTCAATCGTATGAACGCTGGTCTACCTACTGCTGGGGGAGTGACGGCTCCATCAAGTAGAGCAGGAAGCGTGAGAGACGTTGAGGGGACTATGCCCTCATCTCCGGTTGACACGAAGCACTCCATCAACAACACCCGACCTGCAACCGCGGCCTCCGAGGTTGCGGTTGCCCCCGCCGTCAAACCCGCTGAGGTTAAGCCTGCTGAGGCCAAAACCGAGCAGAAGACCGTGGAGCCGGCTGTGGTGAAGGATACGACAGTCAAGAGTCCTACCGCAGCAGCCACGCCAGAAGATACGACCGTACCTGTTGGAAAACGTCTTACTTCTACTAGTATGGATGATGATGACGACGAGGATGATCACATCCATATGGCTGTCCCCCCGAGTTGCTCACAAATCCTGGTGACTCGTGTGCTATTTGCATTGACACCCTGGAGGATGACGATGATATTCGAGGATTGACTTGTGGTCATGCTTTCCACGCCGGATGTCTTGATCCATGGCTCACTAGTCGTCGTGCTTGCTGTCCACTTTGTAAAGCTGATTACTTTACACCCAAGCCTCGTCCGGAAGGCGAACAGATAGATCTAACTGATCGTGCTGCTCGGAGAAGAGAGGCAAGAATGAGCACGCCTCAAGAGCCACGCACAGCATGGACTGGATTCAGAGGTGTGGTTGGCAATGTCTTATCATCAAGGAGGTATGATCACCGAGCTTACCAAGCCGATCCGATGCAACATCCTGATGAGCAGAGAGCCGCTCGACGGGAACGGAGGGCAGCATTGGAGGCACATGCATCACGACCAACTGTGAATACTCCTCCTGTTGCCTCCAACTCTACTCCAAGCAGATTCAGAAATCCTTTCAGTTCTATGAGCATGCCTCGCATGGGTGGACGTAATCGAGCTGCCAGTCAAGCTACCCCCGCTGATCCTTCTCCTTCTCAACTCGAGGCCGGTACCGCTCCTGCTAGATGAGACCAATCGGTTCTGTTGTATTAAATCAAAGTCTTCTGTCGCTGTATCTCCGAAAGGACCGTACAGGCGACCCGGAACAAGGAAAATACACTGTACAAAATTTACGTTGCGTAAACGACCTCACCACCCACCTATGATACACCAACACAAACACATACCCGCCACCCTCACCCAAACCATAATCTACTTTCCGAATCGAATCAAAGTGTTGGCTTCCTCGCCGACCTATCTACCTCTCTACCCTCTCGTCCTCTGTCCCTTTAGCGATTTCCAGTTGTTGTTTTTGCACACCCTAGTTAGTTCGCGATTGTTTGCTTGCTCTGTGCTTTCTGCGATAAATATCACTCTTTTTGCATGGTGGGAAGGGTCTGAACTCTTGTGTTGAAGGAACGAACTTGCTTCTGCGTAGCTTGCTTGGGTTTACCAGAGCCTGGATGGGAGCTGGGCTTGATGGATCTGATGATGTGATGTTAGCGATGGATGGGGGATATATGCATGAGAAGTGCATATGAGATATGAAAAGGGGATGATATGCCCAGTGAGGAGGCGATGGATATTCGGTATAGATGATGCAGGGAGCTATGTATACCAGGGATGAAATGGATGGAAGAAGTTGCGCCGGATGCATGCTCTGCACAATGAGGATGACGGATGAGATTTAGAGCTCACGGAATATATGAAGACTCAAAATTGAATTTCTAGACGTATGCTTTCTGTGATCGTTTTATTCATTCCACATAGATCTGAAGTGATGATGTATAAAGTACGTCTGAATGCCATAGAGGTGGTGAGGTTGTCATTTCTTGATACTGCTTGGATATCTCACCAGCTTCTTCTCGTCTCTATTTGATGGATTTCCATCTTTCACTTGGACATCTTACAAATACTTCCCCTTTTGAAACCTACTTCCAAAATCCTTCGCCTTCGCCAGCATTTCTCTCTTCTCTCCATGCCCCAACCTCCCTCCCAGCGCCATATCCTTCTCCCTATCAAACCCCCTCTTACTCGGATCATCCTCCTTCTCTTTCGTAGTTCCCCCCTGATGCTCCTCAAACAAACTCTTATTCCGATTCTTACTATTATACTCCTGTATCCTCCTCGCCGTCTCCGCCTCCCCCTTGTCCACTTTACCTTCCTTCCCACCCCCAGTAGAATTCAACGCCTTATCCTTCCTCCCTAACACTTCATCCTCTAACCGTTGTCTCTTCTGCTCCGGCGTCTCCGTCCAGATTGCACTAATCCCACCAGCTTTGTCAATTGGCGCTTTAGAACCTTTGCCGCTTTGGAATTTGCGGTTCTTGAGCTTGGTGGGGTCCACGCGACTTCCCCAGTCGGAATCGGACGGGGGACGACCATCCAGTCGTCGCGTTTGGGAGCGGCTTTGGATTGAGCCTCTGTGGAGCGAGCTTCTTCTTGCTCGCGTTGCTGAAGCATTTGGCTTTCGGCGTGGGAGCCTGGGGCCGGAGGGAGAGAGGGGCCGTAGTCGTCTTCGGAATCTGAAGAGTCGGCGGCGGTGTTGGGATTGGCGGGGTGAGATGGCATTTGGGATATATTGGCTGGAGGGGCTGATGGGCCCATTACTCTTCTTGAGGGAGGAGATGGGGGTTTGGTAGGTCCGACGACTGGCTTTGCTTGTGGTTTGCTGCTGGGACCAATGGACGGGCCATAGTCATCGTCTGAACTGTCGTCGACGGGAAGTTCATCTGGGTTGTTTGGAGGTGGTAAAGAGGGTCCGACTGTTCGCGCTGGTAGCATAGGACCAGAGGGCTTTGATGTAGGTTTGGTAGATGGAATAGAAGGCCCATAGTCATCCCCTGAACTGTCGCTCACATCAATTTCAACTTCGTTTTGACATGGTGGAGGGGCGGCTGGTCCCAGGACTCTCGGCTCCGAGGCAGCTTGTACTTTTCGAGGAGGGGACGTAGGGCCTTCTGCATCGTCGATAGAGCGCTTGCGCTTCTGTAAGTGGGGTGGGAGCTGAGGGCCAACAGGCATTGTGGAGGTTTATTCGTTGTTGCTGTTGGTGTTGGTGTTAGAAGGAGAGGCTTTCCAAAAGAATTGTAGATATTGAGATGCAGGTCGTACAGGAAACCTCAACGTGCCTCGCGTCACTGGCAGGGATCACCAGGCTGTTTGCTACTGCGCCGTACTTTGATATCCAGGAACACAACCAACAAGTGATTCTGTCTGTCCCTCACTTCTGTTGCTGGTTCCTCTTTGCTACTCCGTTGAAAACGAATTCGTGAAGAGACAGAGACAGAGAGAAACTGAGAGAGAAAGAGTTTGCCAAACAAACCCAAGCTCCCAGGATACTTTATCGTCGAGACCCACCTGGTTGTACTGCACTGTAAGCGAACATCAAGAAGCAAGGTCCGACAGAGCTATCACCACCACGAGACCAGCAAGTTCAGGAGGGGCAGAGAAGACAAGAGGGAGTAGTACAGATTCTTCCCCTTACCCACGATCGCAAACACTGAATAACTCGACTTCGCAACGCACCGTCTCCGACTCTCACGGATTACGGCGGATCTTCTGAACCAAGCCGGGAGCCATGATCCATTCTCAATGAGCTCCTCTTCTGTGGAAAACGATAGCGGCGCGGAGGACAATAGAACAATCAATGGAGATACTATTGATAGAGGTGCAGCCGAAACGCCAGTCGAAAATACCGAGAATGGAGACCGGGCTCGAGGTGGGCGCATCGTGGAGCTTCTCCAGGAAGAGTTGCAGGAGGTGACAACACCACCACCTTTGGGGAATGGAACAAATGCGTACAGAGAGTTACAGCACATTGAGAGTGCTTCTGAAGATGGATCAATAGATGCTCTGCCCATAAGAGTTGCGAGTCCCATTGATTCTCTGCTGTCAATCCCGGATGATACTCCGTCCATCCAGGTACACACACACAATTGCTGCCCACTCAATGTTTCCTTACTGACAGCGCATATAGGGCTCTATTTTATCTTCTCCTGGTGGAAGCAGCATCCTTCCCTCGGTTGCCTCAAGACCTGGACTCGAAAGTCCCACCCCATCCTTCAGACCCTTCGACAGACGCTTCCAATCTCGACTCTCTACTTCCACTCTCACGCTACCCCGATCCTCCTCTCCCGCCTTTCTCAAAGCTCACTCCCGAAATGCTTCTGTCAGCAGCCAAAGATTATCGGACCCTGGAGATACAGACACCCCCTCTCCACCATGGGAAGTTGTACGATGGACGAAATTGAAGAAGCTGAATGGACAAGCCTTTTCGGAAATTGGCAAACGAAACTTTGGAAACCCAACGTGTTTATCAGTCTCTGCTTCAATAGTTCTGGGAACTTCCAAGGGAATAATCTTGATATTTGATTATCATCAGAATCTCAAATCTATAATTGGAAGAGGAACCAAAGGTAAGCACACCACAGCCCCACGCAAAGGGTATGCTAACAAGAGTAGCTGTTGAATGTGGTGCAATTACTTCTATCGCCATCTCGGCTGATCATCTAATTGTTGCCGGAGGCCATGAGAATGGGAGTATATTCACGTGGGAAACGGCTCGTCCAGCTCGACCTTTTCTTCATATTCCAAGTCTTGAACACTCACAAATGGTGAATAGGACTGTCGATGGTCATGTCCCAAATGTTGCAATTAGGCATCTCGGATTTCTTGGAACGAGACACACAGCACTCGTCTCGGCTGACGATAGAGGAATGGCGTTTTCTCATCTGGCAACGCGAGGACTGGGATCCGTCGGACGAGCTGTCAAGACAACAAGAATTCTTGGTCGCTATCCCAATGACACGCCAGCAACTGGGAAACCACGAAAGCCAAGCACAATCCTTGCATTTGCTCCTCTTCCCCTTGGAAATGTTGAGCGCGATACAGATACTCTCGGTTTGACTGCTATGCTCACACCTTATTTGCTCGTTATTGTGTCTACAACACCTGTTGCGCAAACTCAACACAAAGCTGCAAGGCCGAAAGAGGTCGTAGCTCATAGCGCCATGAGCGGTTGTTTGGCCTGGTTTCCGGCTGTTAAATTAAAAGTGAAGGACCCGAAAACGGGTAGCGATGTATCAAAAGTCAAGCTCGTATACTGCTGGTCGAATGTCTTGACTGTTCTTGACGTTGACGAAATCCCATCTGGAGATAAAGACAAGCCTCCTACACTTTCGTTCAAACCTCGAAATCGATGGAAGGCGGAAGAAGCTATAGTTGCAGTCCAATGGCTGAGCAGATCTGTTTTAACAGTTCTTACCATTACCCAGCGTTTGATTGTGCTTGAAGACGGGACTATGCGTATGACAGAAGCTTTTGATCTTGTCAACAAGCACATATTTCATCAGGACCTTTTCTCGAAACAGCTCCACACACTTGTTGAGCAATTAGACGAGGAGGACACTTCGATGCATGGTGTTGTTGCGGACGCATTTTACATGAGTTTCAAAGCATACAAGAGTCGAATGTTCTTACTTGGATTCAATGATGTGTCAATTGGAACTCTGTCGAATTGGGCGGACCGGCTGATTGCGTTGATGGAAGATGGCGATTACATCGGGGCAATTCAGCTGGCGACATCTTATTATACGGGAGATGCAGACAAACTTACGATTGGTCTCCCAGAAGACACTGAGCTGCGGCATGCGATGGTTCAGGATAAGCTTCTGGAGATCATGACAGCTTCGCTAAAATTCGCCTTTGGTCAGAGAGCTAAGCAGGCGAAAGCAGCCGCCGAAAGCAATTTGAAGGAGCTTGCAGAAGCATGTTTCGAAGCCTGTCTAAGCATCGGAGATATCGATTACCTCTTCGAGGAAGCCTACGAGTGGTATGAGGATGGTGACTCGGAAGGGGTTTTCCTCGAAACACTAGAGCCTCACATTCTCGATAAGCAAATCACAATGGTGCCTCCTGGCGTTGTAAAAGCCATGGTAACCCATTATGTGAGCAGGGACTGGTCGAGCCGCTTGGAAGAGATGATCTGTCAAATTGATACGGCAACATTAGACATCGACCAGATCACCACGCTCTGCAAACAACACAATCTTTACGACGCCCTCATTTATGTCTGGAACCAAGCTCTCCGTGATTACATCACCCCTTAATCGACCTTCTCTCCCTTCTTATACCCCTAATCCAGAACGGAGAGTACTTCACCAGTCATAATGCGATGGATGACCCGATCTTTGGTGTGAACGCATTAAAGATGTTTCCATACCTATCATACACCTTTACCGGGAGAGTATATCCCACTGGGGATACGCTAGATGAGCAAGACGCCATGAATGCAAAGGCAGAGATTTATTGGTTCATATTCTCCGGGAGGACCATTACCTGGCCAAAGGGCAGCCGAAATCCATTTTGGACCCAGCCATCCAAAGAGGATGAACCGTCATTTCCATATCTCCGCATGATTCTGAAGTTCGATGCCCCAAGCTTCTTGAGTGCCTTGAACGAGGCGTTCGAAGACTCGTTTCTCAATGACACTCCCGAGCGAGCTGTCAATGGAGGCACTAATCGAGATTTGCCCGAAGAACAGGTTTTCGGACTCTCTGTTAACAGACAATATATCATCACAATCCTTCTTGAAGTCATGAACCCCAATGACTTTGCCGCCGAGGACACCATCTACCTTGACATGTTCATTGCCCGTAACCTTCCCAAATTCCCACAATATCTTCTTCTCTCCGGGAGCGCTTTGCACATGGTTTTGGAAGGGCTTTGCAACTACCCTGGCGAAGATCTTGCGGACGACGCGCAACTTAGTGCCGAGTACCTGCTTTCGGTTTATCATCCGCCGGACCTGGAATCATTGCTGCCTTTGTTTCAAAAAGCAGGGTTTTACCGAGTGCTGAAGAACACCTACAAGGCAGACAGACAGTACAACAAGCTTGTGCAGTCATATTTTGATGACCCGGAAGACCAAGAGTCCGTCTTTGATTGTATAGCTGACTGTCTCAGACCACGATCCGGGTTGACCAAACGACAAGTTCGCGATGTGCATGAAGTCATCGAGACCCATGCCGCTGATTTGGTTGATCTTGACGCTGCCCGAGCAGCGCAAACTATTGATTCGTTTGCTCCTGTGCTTCACCAGAAATTCCTGGACTCTCTGGTCGGCGACTCGGAACTAGAGTATATCTACTTGCAAACCATCTTTGAGCCCAAAGACAAGGATTTGGAAGAGCCCAAGCAATCTTCTCACGCCGACTTCACCGAGAGATATGTACAGCTGATGTGCAAGTTTGCCCCATCCCATGTCGCAGATTTTGTGGAATTGGTCCAGGCAAGCGAAATTCGTCTTGATAAAGTGCTGCCATATATGGAAGAGTGTGGAGTCGTAGATGCTGCCGTTGTTTTGATGTCCAGGGAGGGTCAAATCCGAGAGGCCATGGACAGACTGATCAAGCATCTACGAAAGCTTGAGGCTGCCCTTCTTGGCCTCTTGGATAGTTCGCCTGAAGATATGCAATCGATGCATGCTGCAGAGGCAACCGAAGACCTTCTCGAAGCACTGCAAAAATACACAAACGTAGGAATATGGCTGTGTCAGAGTCAAGGAAAGGCAGTTTCCAACCGTCCACTACCTTCACCTTTGCCACTAAAGAAAAAGCTGTCTTCGAAGACCGAGTTGCTCCCTGATGAGGTGCTCTGGTTGGATCTTATTGATGTCACCGTTCAGATCACCCAGTCACTGTCGGCTAGTTTGGGTGACTTTGATGGGGAATCAGAAATCGACCACCAAAAGCTTCTTCTTAAGCTCCGAACCATCGTACAGCAGAGCTTCACTGCTTTACTCACGTCAACATCATCGCCGTCACCTTCAGGGGCTAATCTTTCTTTCTTACGAATTCTTCGAGCCTTCCTCACGCGAGCTTCGGTTTCGTCCCCAAATCTCAGCGATCTTCGTTCAGTGTTGGCTTCAATATTCTCGGCTTATGCATATGAAGAGAGTATTCTCAGTCTAGCAAATCGCCTTCTCGATAAGGATTTGTTTGTCAATGTAAAATCTGCGACCCAGCTACGACAGCGTGGTTGGCGGCCACGAGGATCGACATGTGAGGGCTGTGGCCGTCGCGTATGGGGTCCAGGAGTTTCGGGCGACATTTTCTCCAAATGGGAAGAGAAGCAGAGTTTAGATCAGAAACTGAAGAAAGAACGGATGATGGAACTAGCTGGAGGACAGATGGAACGAGGGAAAGGGCGAGCGCACGTCCGCAATACCAGCAAGTCAAGCGTGATCGAGATAATGAAAGGCAAGGGGAAAAGCGCCGGCGATGGAAACTCTGGGGATGCGGAGGATGGAAAGAATGTGGATAGCACTGAAACGGAAGTGCAGCAAGATTTGGGTCCACTGATCGTGTTGGCCTGTAGACATATTTACCATCAGTCTTGCCTTGAGGCGGTGCAGGTTGAAGACATGGCCGCTCAGGATGGGAGGGAGTTCAGATGCCCGATAGATGGATAGAGGGAGAGGTAGTATTTATGTACAACGAATTTACTATTTAATACTCAACAGTCCATGGACGGGTGCAACACTCTTTTTGCTCTATTGATGCTGCTATTTTCAATGCACACGAAAACATGGTCACGTGAGTTCGTTCAGTGACTTCGGAACCGAATGCAATGCACGGACCAGCTCAATGATATGCACCCCAGCCCTCCCCAATTTATTCCTTACACCATCCCTACTCCTGCTCATTCTTTCCATCATTCTCCCCTCCCTCTGTGTAATAATAATAAGAAGCAGCATAGGGTTCTCGAAATTATTCTCGATTATTTGAAATTCTTCTTTAACGCCTCCCTGATCGCCAATTTCTTCGCAACGAAGACCCAAAGTCCATCGGCATCCTCGCGATTCGGCAAGCTGGAACGTCCTGAAACTGCATAGCAACAACACCACGTCCTTCCGAAACAACAAACAGCTTGCGTGCCACGAACACTGCCGATTACCCACTCACTCCAACAACCAACTCTCCTCCTCCACCCGAATCTTTTTCACTTTCCGAAAACCAAGAACGCCTCTGCCCTTCTGACCATCTCCCAAAGGGTTTGACTCGTTGGTTGCATCTTTACAAAACGTCTGGTTTCCTTGGCTTGAAGCTGTTGGAACGTACATAGGAAGAGGGTCGAGCTGTGTCAGGACTACTCAGAAGGCTATACTGATCAACAACTTTCCGATGGCGGGACTACGGGCAAGACAATACCAGACCTATAACGATGGGAGATACGATTCGTGGTGGTATGATACGAGGGTATGTTGCTGTCTGCGGGAACTGTGATGGGAGTTGTCCTGACTGTTTTGTAGGAAGGAATGATTGCGAAGTGGTCGATCTTCTTTGGACTGCTGTTCCTCTTCTTCGGATTCATTATCCTGGGACGATGGCATGCGATGAAGAGAATCAATAAGGGCTTGCGGCCATTGGCATATCACAGGGTAAGGAACTCCCAAGATCATCTTCCAGAGTTGTGGCTAACCAAACACAGTGGTTGCTGAACAGACGCCAAAAAGCCCTCTACGATCCATCCTACCGTCAACCCCAGGTCTTCTACGCCGCCCAGACGCCTGCTCAATACAACATGTATTCAATGCCTCCTCCAGTCTACGACCCCAACTCGGCACCACCCCAGGATACCAACCACCACCTGGAGGCCCAGGCGGGCACAAGATTGACCCTTCACAAGCCAGACCTTTGGAAGGCGGAGCTTCGCCCTCTTATGTGGAAGTACCTCCTCCCGTGCGTACACACAACACGGGAGCGAGCAATAATCCATTCAGAGGATAAAGGAGTGATGGTTATGGGATGGTGGACAACATTTCGATTTTGGCAAAGCATTGATATTGAGCTTGTAATTGTGTTATAGGCGGGCGTACTCGGGCATTGATCTTTTGCAAAGCGTATTCCTTGGAGAGGAATTAATGAAGGGAGAAAAAAATATGTACTATCAGGAATAGACGAATTTGAAGGTGTATATTAGGATTTTGTGTCTTGTGGTTCTGGTTTTCGTGTTTTTACTGCCCTATCCCAAATCCATGGCATCTGGGTCATCTTCTGCTATTTGGAAGAGCGTAGGCGCATTCGCCGAAGCACTTGTCCCAGACGAAGGTGTTCCAAATGTATTCCAGAATGGCCCATTGGTATTCCCGTTCATTTGGATATCCTGCAAGTCCTTTTTTCTCTTGTCCTCCAGCCTCGCCCTGCTTCTAGCCCTGGTTTCAATGATAGCCTTCCTTACACTATCCTGCTCTTCAGGTATGGTTAACGAGCTCGGCACATTATATAGCACCATCTGCTTATCCATCCCAGCTAATTGCCCATCGGTATTCGCCAACACCATCGGCGGTATTCTGGATTCCCTCAGGTGTTTCTTTATGTCCGGGAGAAAGACGAGTCTCCCATCATCGGAAGCCTCACTATCAGACGACAGTTCCGCATCTAAATCGTATATATAGACTTTGTGTTTCGTATCATCCAATTGCATAAACTCGTCATCCAGTAGCGGCTTTGAAGTTGACGGTCTCGGGGGAGTCTTCGGTTTCGTGATCGACGATGAGGCTGCAGCGGTCGGCTGCTCCACGGGAACATACAATTTGTGGCCACCACGCTCTGCAGATTATAAATAAGCCTCGTAAAGCGGATAGCTAGACAATTGCAGAATACAAACCCAGGTTTAGCAAGCTCAACCGCTTAGACAAACGTTCGTTTTCTTGACTCTCAGCCTTCCTCTTCCTCCGCGCTGCAGTTGGCGGAGGAGCTTGGACACCCTCCATCACCTCGAATGGCCTCCTCCTCAAAAGCAAAACACTCCCTAAACCACTTCGACCAGCCAGCTCCCACCACAGATCACCACAATCAACCGCCGCACGGAAATTGGAGGAGGAGGAGTCACCAAAGAAGCAAGCAGAAGGTTTGAGCTTTGAGATTTACAGGCGATAAGAGCGTGGGCAGGGCGATCGGTCGTCAGTCAGAGCAGGGGATGAATAAGTTGGGTGGTTGCGGCAGCGCGTGTTTCCGTCGGGGAAGGCTGAAGAAGTTCCAATTGAGTCACCACAGCAGAGCAGCTGGTCGCCCTGCGATAATAACTTTTAAGCCGATGCGAGGGGTCCTTTCTTTCACCACCAACTCAAACCGCACAACAACAAACTTTCTTCACATTCAAAACTTTCAGAACGTTCGAGCACAAGAATTTTCAACGGGAAGAATCACCATGGCGGATACGCAGACGAAATGGACCGCGAAGGTCGTGAGGAAGACCTTTTTGGAGTTCTTTGAGGGGAAGGGTCACACCCAAGGTACGTTGTTGGTGGGGTAACTTTTTTTTTGAAAACAACAACGAAAGTGCAATCTTGGAGGAGGAATTGGGATTTTGAGCTGTGGCAGAGTTGAAGATGCATGCTATGGGCATTCTGAGGTAGTTCTGAGCGGATTTTGGGAACTGATGGCTAATTAAATCCGCCATGTCCAGTGCCTTCTTCCTCCGTAGTACCCCACAACGATCCAACCCTCCTCTTCACCAATGCTGGTATGAAC
The DNA here is from genome assembly GCA_031472005.1 of Tetracladium setigerum. NCBI lineage: Eukaryota > Fungi > Ascomycota > Leotiomycetes > Helotiales > Tetracladium > Tetracladium setigerum. The sequence continues at coordinate 849,409 of PZJY01000009.1, read as the reverse complement.
CAGTTCAAGCCCATCTTCCTGGGGACGGTGGGTGCGACGGATGATATGGCACAATTGAAGAGAGCAGTGGATACACAGAAGGTACGGCTCTCGAATGCGGTGTTGGGGGAGGGGTATCAGACTGACCGAGTCATAGTGTATTCGTGCGGGAGGCAAGCATAACGTGAGGATATACCATATGTGCCAGTTTTAGGGGATTGTCATTAATGTTGTCTAGGATCTGGATGATGTTGGAAAGGACAGTTACCATCATGTAAGTTTGGCTGTGTGTTGTGCTTGCTACGCTCCCTCTTAACATGACTCAGACTTTCTTCGAGATGTTGGGCAACTGGTCATTCGGCGATTACTTTAAGCAGGGAGCTATTGAGATGTCCTGGGAACTTCTTACCAAAACATACGGTCTAGATCCTGATCGTCTCTATGTGACGTACTTCGAAGGAGACAAAGCCGCCGGACTAGAACCAGATTTGGAGGCCAAGGAGCTCTGGAGGAGCGTTGGTGTTGCCGACGATCACATTCTACCTGGAAATATGAAGGACAACTTCTGGGAGATGGGAGAGACCGGACCATGCGGACCTTGCAGTGAAGTTCATTACGACAGAATTGGTGGAGGCCGAAATGCTGCTCACTTAGTCAACCAAGACGACCCCAATGTCCTGGAAATTTGGAACAACGTCTTCATTCAGTACGACAGACAGAAGGATCGATCGTTGAAGACATTGCCCGCCCAGCATGTCGATACTGGTATGGGTTTCGAGCGATTGGTTTCGGTTTTGCAGGACAAATCTTCGAATTACGATACCGATGTCTTCTCGCCACTCTTCGATAAGATTCAGGAAGTCACCAATGCGAGGAAATACACCGATAAGTATGGTGCTGATGATGTGGATGGCGTTGATACTGCCTACCGTGTCATTGCGGATCACATTCGTCTTCTCACATTCGCCATCTCTGATGGAGGTGTGCCAAACAACGAAGGACGAGGATATGTTGTCCGTCGTGTTTTACGGCGAGGTTCTCGTTATGCTCGTAAGTATTTCAATGCCGAGATTGGTAGCTTCTTCTCCAAGATTCTCCCTGCTTTGGTTGAGCAAATGGGTGCGCAATTCCCTGAGATTGTCAAGAAGCAAGAGGATGTGAAGGAGATTCTTGATGAAGAGGAAGAGGCCTTCTCTCGTACTCTCGATCGTGGTGAGAAGATGTTTGAAAAGTATGCTGCTCAGGCCATCAAGGCGAATGAGAAGAAACTGTCTGGTGCGGATGTCTGGCGACTATACGACACCTTCGGCTTCCCGGAGGATCTGACCAAGATTATGGCTGAGGAGCGTGGTCTGGAGACTGACGATGCCGAAATTAAGATTGCGCAGGAGAAGGCGAAGGAGGCTAGCAAGTCTGTCAAGGAGTCTGCGCACACATTCTCTAAGTTGGATGTTCACCAAATTGCCGAGCTCAAGAAGCTTGAAGTCACACAGCCAAATGACGATGCGAAGTTTTCAAAGGGCGACAGCACCGGGAAGGTTGAGCTGATTTATGATGGCAAAGACTTCCTGAAATCAACCGAAGGAATCGCATCTGACAAGCCATTTGGAATCTTGCTAGATAAGACAAACTTCTATGCCGAGCAAGGAGGTCAGGTCGCGGATACTGGTAAGATCATCATTGATGGTGTTGCTGAGTTTAAGGTGCTGGATGTTCAAGCATATGGTGGATTCATCATTCACAACGGCTACTTGGAGTATGGAGCCTTGAAGGCCGGTGATGAAGTTATTTGCGAGTATGATGAGCTCAGACGATCACCCATTCGCAACAACCACACCGGAACTCACATCCTCAATCACGCTCTGAGAGAAATTCTTGGTGATGACATCAACCAGAAGGGTTCTCTGGTGGATCAAGATAAATTACGATTTGATTTCTCTCACAAGGCTCAAGTCACCATTCCGGAGCTCAAGAAGATTGAAGAATCCGCAAATTCATATATCAAGCAAAACTGCAAGATCTATTCGAAAGATGTCGATCTTGATATTGCTAAGGGTATTGAGGGAGTTCGTGCTGTCTTTGGAGAAACTTACCCCAACCCTGTCCGAGTCGTTTCTGTCGGTGTGGAAGTTGACGTCTTACTTGCCGAGCCTCGAAATCCAGAATGGAGAAAAGTCAGCGTTGAGTTCTGTGGTGGAACTCATGTTGAGCAGACCGGCCTTATCAAGGACCTGATTCTCATTGAGGAGAGTGGAATCGCCAAAGGTATTCGACGAATCATCGCTTACACTGGTGACGCTGCCCATCAAGTCCAAAGAATTGCTGAAGAATTCTCAAAGACCATTGCTGCCATTGAGAAGATGCCACATGGTCCTGAGAAGGAGGCTGAAGTCAAGGCAACACAACAGTCTTTGGCGCAACTCACAATCTCTACCCTCACCAAGGAAGAGCTCAAGACACGATTCGCTAAAATCCAAAAGGACATCTTGGACGAACAGAAGAAGAAGCAGAAGGCCGAGTCAAAGACTGCCCTCGATGCTGTTACTGCCCATTTTGCAGAGAATGCAGATAGCAAGGTCTACATTGGCCAATTGCCTATCTCTGCGAATGCCCGAGCCATTGCGGATGTGATGAATCACTTCAAATCCAAGGCGAAGGACAAGACTATTTACCTCTTTGGTGGCAGCACCGAGGAAGGTTCTGTGGTGCATGGTGTTTACGTTGGCACTGTAAGTGTGACCTACACAACATATCGACTTTACGAACTAACAGGTATTAGGACCATGTTTCCCAGGGAATTACCGCAGAGCCATGGGCTGCTGCGGTTTCTGAGGTCGTGGGAGGTCGCTCTGGTGGGAAGGAACCCACCAGAACTGGCCAAGGTACCAACCCCGAGAAGATTGACGAAGCTGTTGCCGTTGCCGAGAAGTGGTTTGCCGAGAAGCTGAAGCTTTAGTTATACCCCCCTTCCCTCCCCTCCTGAAGATTTTTGATGGCGGGAAATTTCATACATGACGTAGTATATTGCTAGCTGGCTGTATTGTTAGAGCTTAGCCGTGGTTTCTGGTATAGAATGGATATACTTTCTATTCTTGTTCATGTGCTCTTGCGATGTAACACTTTTGAAGGGGCAAGAAACACTTTTGATTTCATATCAGGTGTCTATCTAATAAGTCATGTTATATCGTCTAAATAATTCGTAAAGCCAAAGCATTCTATAGCTCGCTCTTGGGCAGCGTAGCCACCTTTTCCTGGAACAGCTTCTCAGCCTTGCTCCAAACAGGATGAGTCCTCCAACTCTTCAACTCCAACAAACTCGGCAACAAATCCTTGCTAAACGCCTCGCTTGCCTCCCTGGGCAGCAAACTGGGCAAATGATCGATACTGATCACGCTCAACGCTGGTCCATCTCCCTTCAACTCTACCGGCACAGTCGGCACATCAAAGGTCGTTGCAACCGTGTAAACCGGGATAGGATTGTGAGGATTCGTCGTGTCGGCACTGACATCACAGATCACGCTCAACTTGCGATCCGGCACCTCCAAACTCTTGATATCAACGAAATTTGGGATCTTGGATGACAAATAGATGCAGTTGACGAAGATATCGCTCTCGACAATCTCGGGGAATGGACCACCCTTAGCAGTCTCGGCCATATCCCATTTGAGGACGTTCTCGGTGGGCACACCGGCACGCAGACAGAGGTCTACTGCTCCGGAACCACAGCGACCGAGGGCACCGATGACGAGGACGCGGGGTCTTTGCCGGTCTTTTCTTTGCCGAGAGCAATGGCTTTCTTGACGTCGATTATGAGGTCGTGCTCATTGGGGTAGGAGGAGACGGAGGGGAAGGGAACTGAGGCGGGGTGGGTGAGTTGCCATGCCCATGTCTCGAGGGCGAGGGCTGCGCCGGCGAAACCAGCGTGGTAACCGAATGCTGGAGAGGGGGTGTTACTTGTGAGAGATATATTGAGTGGGAGGGAGGGCTCAATTTACCTGCAACTCTGCGGTTCTTGTCATCAGTGAGGAATTCGAGATCAAGGAGGGTTCCTCCGCCACGGGGAAAGCGAGAGAGGACTTTCTCCCAGCCACCTTGCTGCTTGTAGCAGTGTGCGAACTGGACGTGGACGTGCTTGAGAGGGACTATATCGAGCCAGAGTAATTAGCAATTGACCTTCAATTTGCCGCCGATTCGAAGCAAGGGGAGCATGAGAGTAAACTTACATTCCTCCACCGGCAGTTCCTTCAAACCGATAATGATGTGGTCAGCAGGCGCCTCTCTCCAGGTGTTCTCTGGCACTAAAGTAGCACCGGCCTTCTCGAACTCTTCATCATCGAAGATTCTCTCTGGGCTACGCTCGACATTAATGGTGTAGCCAGCCTCGATGAGGGTTTTGGTGGTGGTAGGGGTGAGTGCGGAGCGGTGTTCGAGTGCTTTGCCCACTGTCAACCGCATTAGCAGCTGCTTGCTTTTGCAAACGAGATGATTATTTCGCATGAAATGGGAGCGCAAAGGGTCCAAAAGTCAAGAGACTTATTATGCCATTGGTGATGACTTACGCTCAGAGCGAAGATGGAGAATTGTTCCTGACATTTTTGAGGATTGGAGATGTGTTGTTGGGAGGTCAATGGATTTGTTTGATCAAATGAATTGAATGGAGGGGGAGGGGGAGAGTTGTGAGGGGTTGTTGTTAAGTATAAATATTATCGATTGGCAAAATGCATTTTGATGATGTGACTCACTTCACCGCCTTTGCCCCTTGGTCTTCTCTCCCGACATCGCCCTTGAGCTTTTGCTTTTGCTTCTTTTCCATATTGTGTACAGAAGTGTAAGATTACAGATATCATGGCAACTTTTGGTGTTGTCACTCTCCAACTCTTCTGCCGATTCTTGCAAGTTGCAGCTTTTCCCTTCTTGGAAAGAGTCCCGAAGGACAGAGGTCTTTAAGACTCAGAGGCTGGCTCTTGGACCATAATATTCCCGTTTATACTTCCTCCTTCGCCTATCCGGACGCCTGCATGTTTCTAGAAGACTCGTGGTACAAAGATATCCGGTGAACATGATCTCCCAAACAATCCCCAGTGGGCTCTTAGTCCGGAGTATATACTCTACGCGAGACTCGCTTCCCTCGTGCCAAGGGACCATGTTCCATGGCACTGACTTCCTCTTACCAGCTGGAGTTTCGGGTCTGTTTCCGTGCGAAAACACGATTCGCACTCGACCGTCTAGACAGAGGGCAGTGTCCGCATCGCTGGGGAACTGATCACGTCGCGATCCTATCTTGTTTCAACCACTCATCGGGGGCCTGCAATTGGAACGTCTTCTGCTCGGAAACCATCTCAACCTCACGATCCGGGACAGGTAAAACATTCTGGCGAACAGGGAAATACCCGCAAGATGAGAGTACAATGGATTCTCATATACTCACCGCCGTTCGTCCTTTCTTGACAAAAAGGCTAGTCTATTCTTATTTTGATTCCATGTCTCTGTCAGTCTTTGCTTGCAAATCTCAGTATTGCTTCTTTGCCCGTTCGTGGTGACCTTGGACAGCTGGGTCCCAGTCACGCCTCTCAATTCATTCCCGCGATGGCTTCATTCTCTCGCCTTCCAAATGCCCTCGCTATTCTGCTATATTTTCAGTCCCTTTACATTCCGTGCCGAGCACAGAATGGCACTGCAAAGATTCCGAATTTCGGGGATTCGGTCCCTGTCATGGGAGCAGTATGAGAACCATCACTCTTCTGTCCTATAACTCAGTTCTAATACTTCCCAGATGGCTCCCTCGATCATAACATTTCAAGACGGCTTCCGCCTCGACATGCTCTCGCCCACAAACCGAACCGTCATCGTTCGGCAAAACACCGCTCCTCTCGATGCCCAATTCATAAGCGGCACCAATGGCGGAGCAGCAGAAACTTTCGTTGCCATGTCTAGTAACTCCTACGTAGTTACCATGAACGAGCCCGCCAATGACCTAATAGCCAATATAGCTATGCCCTACAAGCCGGAAACCATCCTTGCCATGGGTGTTCAAGCATCCAATACCTATGTCGCCACTCTGGCAGCCGACAAGCGTAGTTGGGTCGTGGACGAAGCCACCCGCAATATTTTGCGAAATGATAATATGACTCGCTGCGTCAAGCTCACCAGCATCACTGGGGAGTACCTTCTTGTCGGTCGTGTGAGTTCAGAGATGGGAAACACGTTCGTCAAATATGGCACTGGACCCGAGAATACGGTTAGCTTGAATGGAGGTGTAGGTATTCAAGAGGCAGAATATATGGATGGGCTGCGCGTGAGTGTGCAAACGAATACGACGGTTAATATGACTATCTCGTTAAGGGAGGGTATCAATCCAGGAACGTTGAATGACGGCATTGCGTGTCTGAACTCGTTTGCGTGGATTGTCCGGATGAGCGATCCAAATCAGAATGTGGATGGAACCATGTTTTTCCCTTGTTAGTATTCCCTTTCTACGTTATCTTTCCCCCAGACCGTCCAATTAACTCAAGCTACTCTTGAATTTGCTAACCAAAAAAAACAGTCAACCGAATGATGCTCGCCCAACAACGCCCCTACGGCGCCTCCCCAACCACAATGCTCCAAGTAGGCCGGCGCCCTCTGAATGCAACGAGCGGGACTTTCTTGCCCTTCAACCCTGGTGGCCAAATAGTGCGAGAACTCCCTGAAGACCGAATCATGGTCACCGGGGTTAAGGACCTGGATGGGCAGTACATAATGATGATCACGCCGCCAAACAATCTGTGATTGTTTATTTTTTTTAAGCATTTTATCTATAGGATGGAGCAGCATTGGGTAGGAGTTGGGGCGTTTTGAGTTTGTAAGGGTTTTGGGTGGCAGTTCTGTAGGACTGTATATATCGAGCTGAATAAATACCCATAGTTAAACATACCTACTTTTCATCATATTAAGGTACCTCGTTTATAGCTTTCATATTCCGGTGCTTTTCTTGTGCCTATACTGACGAACCATTGACGGAATCTAGCCTTCTAATTCACTACTCCAATCCCAAGCAAGAAGAAGTGCAAAAAGTTTGTGATTATGCGGTTAAACCCAGCAGAATTCAACATGCGGCTTTTCAATCTGGAGCTTTGAAACATACCCAGATTTGAAATAAAACAGCGAGGCCCACTACATGTAAACTCGTTTCACTACCTCTTATGTAAGTGGGTACGCCATCACTGCAACACCGCACATCCTATATTACGATTCGTTGTGCAAGGAAGCCTAGAAGCTATCGTATGATCGATTTCTACAATATCGATGTGACCTCGACTCGCCTACCCCACATCCTCAACGTCTGGTCTCACCGTAGGCGTATTTCCAAAACTTTCCAATCCACGATCTACAACCACCGGACTGCCGTTCGTCTGAGAACCTGGAATGCTACCATTCGAGTCCGCCTTTACCGCCGCATACCTCGCACCGGCCTGTTTCAATAGCTCCTGTACCTCGGTTTCTCGACTCGCAATTTCAAGCTTCTCCTGCTTGCTATCGCTCAACTTCTTCCTCTTCTTCGCCAACTCGAATTCCATCGAACTCAGTGTAGATTGCAGCCGCGCCAGACATTCGGAAAGCACAGGAAGCGGCGTGATTTTCGACGGGACTTGCGCAGATGTGACTTCAACATCATCACTGGGTTTGTGTAACCCGTCCATACCAGCTCGCGTCTGAGCAGCTTCATAGGCCGCCCGTCTCTCGGCTTCTGAGTCGTCTGATTCATTCTCCGAATTTCCCTCGGCGGCCAAGATCATGTCTGCCATTTCCTTCTTCTGTCTTCGTTTCGTCTCTCTTTCTTGCTTCTTGCCCAGAGCGACTCTTCCGTCGTCAACGAATTCCTCGAATCCTTCGGCGATATCTTCGTCGTCTCTCACGAGCCGAGTATCTTCTTTCTTTCGTTGTGGTAGTAGTGATATCTGACGTCGATCGTTGCCTGTGTCGTTGAAGGATATGAAATCTTGCTCGTGAGCTAATCGTGCTCTGCGTTCTTTCTTCTCGCGGATTTCGGCCTCGGTGGGTATAGATGTGACTTCTCGCTCTTCATCCAGGTCCACTATCATAGCCCCTTCAAGCTCCGAGGCATCCAATCCTTCGTCATCTTCCATCGTGACATTTAGAGTCTGTAAATCCTTAGGTGCAGTAGGTGTTGAGCTCTTCAATTGATTCAAGTAATCCTTGCTGTATGTCGGCCTTTCCTCGTCCTCGTCACCTGAATATGGTGTATGCTTCAAAGTGGTATTCTCAACGATCCTTCGTCCCATCACAGCTTTCTTCGGCATGAACATCTCATCATCCTCCAAGGCCTCCGCCGCATCCCCGAAATAATCTCCCCCGGTCCAAACGACAACCTAGATGAAACCGGTTTTTTCTTCTTCATTGAACTCGATTTTCCAAGACTGGGCTTGCTGGCCCCAGACATGGAAGAATCGTCCCCATCATCGTCGAAAGCGATACTCTGTCGCAGAGAGGATTTCTTGAATGCTTTCTTTGGGGGTTGAGTGTGGATGTGACAGCTACAGCATTCTCGTCAGCTAGCTTCGAGACATCAGCGGGGTTCATAGATGTCTGTGTGGATGAACTTACAAGTCTTCACCTGCTCGGAGGTAGTATTTGGAGTGGTGTTTGCGCCGCCATCCTCATCTTCGTCTACTTCAATCTTGCGGGCTCTGCGTTTTGACCCAAAGGCGGACTTCATCGTGGCACACTCTCAGCCTTTTGTATTTTCCAGATGTTGTTTCGTATAGACAGTAGCCAGGCTCTTGACATTTAAGAAAGTCGAAAACAAATTCAAGTTGGAAGTCGCGGTTGCTATCAGCACGTGACACTACAACCTTAGCGTCTCTAACATCTAAATATCTTTCCCCAACGGTGACAACCACCCCTCGACGCGCAGAGCAATTAATCCCCCACCAGGAAGGAACCCACAAAGTCAAGAAGTCAAGATGCCTCAAGCTCAGCCAGAGCTAAAGAAGGTACGTTCTCCCCACTTTCAATCGCACATACGCCGCAGTTCTCGACCTGCGATGGGCCCGCGAGGCAGCAACAGAAGAGCTTGGAACAGGCTGCGCAGATGAATAAATAGACTAATCCTCGATTACAGTACCTCGACAAAAGGCTGTTTGTGCAGTTGAATGGAAGCAGAAAAGTTATTGGTGTTCTTAGAGGTTACGATGTGCGCCCCCCGACCAGGCCAGACTGGCCCCGCCATTTCGAGATGCTGAGCGTTTACTGATTTGGTTTGACACACAGGTCTTCCTGAACATTGTGCTAGATGATGCAGTGGAGGAGAAGTCTGGAGGAGAGAAAGTCAGATTGGGCATGGTGGTTAGTCTTGAATTCTTATGTCGGTAAAGAAGAGGGGATTGGCTAATGGTTTTGTTGGTATACAGGTCATTCGAGGAAACTCTGTTGTTATGCTCGAGGCATTAGAGAGGATAGGCGGAGGAAGAGAAAATCGAGAACATTAAGCAAAGGGAGCTACGAATAACGAGCAAAATCGAATCTAGTCAGGGTCTTGTTTTGGAGGCCAAGAGGATATGGGGTGGATATAAAGATCATCAAAAAGCAAGCTCATTCCAGAGCGGAGGATCTGGATTCATGGCGTTCATGAGGCTCTTCAAATTCAATGACACAAATACCAAAATACACTTGACATGAATTCGTTGTGCTGTGGTAACTTGCTTGCAGACATTCCAGCCAAATCAGTAACAATATCACCTGCCCCGATACCCATTACTTGCTTTCCTTAAACTGCTCCCAATACTCCTCCTCAAATCCTTCCATCATCGATCCCTCAAAGTCCTTTACCCATCCTTTGATACCACCCTTCAACACCCTGACCTCCAAAGCGCTCTTTCTCCCAAACTTCGCTATATCCAGGATATAGTCCTGGAACCAGCCCGCACATCGAGGTCCTCTACCCTGAGAAGATCCTAACAAAAAATGTCAATATCAAAATCCAATAATATGTCCATATCCTATCAGACCTATTCCTACCTATGCACTCGAAATACTGCAAAAGAACAAGAGAGAGAAAAGGAAAGGAAAAGATAGAAATTCTCACCACAATAAAACACAACTCTCTTAATCCCTGCCCTATCACAAAGATCCAACAACGTCTTCCTCGACTGGTAGAACGACTGAGCCGGAAGGTTCAAAGATGTTTTGATCGTTCCTCCCTGTTATTCACAAAAAATTAACACATGCCTCCTTCGTGATTCTATAGGTATTTTACTCCTATTACCAAAGAAAAGAAAGGAAAAAAAACAAAAAAAGAAGATACAATAGCAGTTAATGCATCCACTAACTGAAGGGAGGAAGACTTAAAAAGAGACTAACCTCCCAATCATTCCTCCTCACATCAACAAGTAAGAACGATCTCGGCTCAGGCTTGAGATCCATGTCATCAAACGCCTTCATCAGATCATCGGCTGTGGTTTCGGTTGGTTTGGAGCGCGGTGCTGGGAGCGTGGAATACCATTCTGGCTTTTCCGTGGTCGCCGGTTTGCTTGGTTCTGACATTTTGATGAGAGTATATATGGTTTTGTTTGATTTTGGTTGAAGGGGATTGCTGGTGCGGTTGGTGTTGTTATTGTTGGAGTGAACGGGGAGAGGAGAGATGGAGGGGTCTCCGTCTCGGTTAGGCAGGGAGGTGGGATGAAAGAGTCTGCCAATGTAGCGTGTGATGACTCTTAGGATCGTGAGTCTTTGACTTTTGGAGCGGTGGAATATTCTGTATTATAGTGTACGATTCCTATATTTGTTTACTTTTGGGTTATTTGACTCACGACAAGGTGCCTTCCTTTATATGATCGACTCCGGTTGAAAATTAAAAATGGAAGCAAGTTGAGCCGACTGGAGAACAGTTCGTATGTCACTGTAAAAGGTATATCTACATTTCAACTCTGCCTAGCACTCATTTTCCATAACGCCGTACGTAACTTTAACTAACTTATTCCTATCATGAACGCCCTTTCTTTGCCTTTTTAGACTTCTTCTTCTCACCCATCTCAGCCTCCATGATCTCCGCCGCCGTCTCAACTGTTTTCCTCTTCTTTGTACTCTTAACACTTACAACTGGATTCTTGTTTCCGCTCCTCGTCGCTGATAGGACTTGCTTCTCTGCATCTGCCCACCCTGGTGCTCCTTCTTCTATTTCGTATCTAAAAGTTCAGATTAGCATGTCATCGTGAGTGTAAGAAGTGCGATGGAACTTACTGTCCCAAAGGTAAAGCGTTGATAAGCTCCACCTGCTTCTCTCTCAGCTCCTTCAACGCAGCATCGCCTCCCTCCTCGAGTTCCTCTTCCAGACCTAGCTCCAATGGTGCAAATCGCTCATCCACAATCTCGTCATCCAATGCACCACTTGCATTTGCTCTGCTGACACCAATATCTTGTTTTGGCATGCTGGCTTCAATTTGCCCGGATACCAATCCGCTGAAATGTGTGCTCATCTTTCGCATGATCTTGATGAACATAGCCAGGAGCTGAGATGACGGGAGAGAGAGTTCTTGCTCGATTGCGCTAAGGTCCTTGCATTGCAATCCAACGGCAAGGAGAATCGAAGATTGGATACCAGTAAGTTTGATGTCCTTAAGTCGGCCATTGAAGTAGAGCACTGCAAGGGTGGGGACGAGATCCAGAATAACGTGGTAGTCCAACATGTTGTTGGCGTATGACTCTAATCTCTTCAAGTCGAAGGGTGAGAGCTGGATGTCTAATTCGGATTTTGAAAGTTGAATGGGCTGGATGGAACTGTCAAGGCGAGCTCCCATGTTGGAGGATTCGTCAATAGTTAAAGCTAGAACGGAGGGGAAGTCGCGGAACTGGTATTTCAGAAGGGAGAGAAAGCGGCGGTGGAAATCTCTTGAGAAAGCTCCAACCCATGTGACATCTTCCCTGTTCCCCAACGGCCGGACCATCACACAGGTGTGTTCTCCAGTCAACTCGTTTGCCGTTTGTCGCAAATACAATGGAACGAAGGATGCCCTCTTCCAGAATCTGTGGAGGGGTTGGGTGAGTCCGTAACTAACACCAATGTAATCCAAACTGTCCGGTCGGCGTTCTGATAGCTTTGAAAACAGTGGTGGCATTTTTCGAATATCCCGGACCTTGATATCGTCGTCGAAAAGCGAGGCGTTCACAAGGTCACGTTCAGTAACTCGAGCAAAGGTCTCTTCTCCAACAGGGTCGGAATCTTCTGAAAGGCTGGCGAATTTTCCGTCGTAGAAATCAGTGAGAAGTTCCATTGCTTTTGTTCCGTATCCCATCTGGATGTAATCCGGATTCGTTGCTATTCTGACAATGCGTGCACCAGATAGACCAGCAAACTCCTCATCTTGGAATTGCTGGCTGACAATCCATGGGATGAGATCTCCGGCTGCTCGCTTTCCTCGACTGAGACTGTTCATGACACTCTCCTTGCTGATCTTTCCCTCCAAAGCAACCTGGATGACGCAAAGTGGTTCTGGAAGATGCTTGCTGTCTTCGGCAATTGGTGGTACTAAAACGAATAGTTGATGTGCTGGGGCATCACTCATCAGTTGCAGGTCATCTGGTGAGTTCTTGTAATGACTTGCGACATATAGAGCGATCATTTGCTGTAGGAACTTTTCAGAAACGTCGTGGAATGAAAATAGTGTGTCTCGGTTTACACTCAACAACTGGCATTGTGATGGATCAGGACATCCCTGGAGAGTGTTCAGCCTGGACCTTGGGAGGGTGGCATCCAAGCAGAGAACAGTGTTTAGCCACTTTTCTACACCATCACCTTTCGAGTATCTGATGGGTTCCGAAAGAGTGATTTCTCTCAGCGATCGACCTCCAGAGAATCCATCCGCACCCTTGGTCGCCTTTCCGGTCGCTCGGTCGGCCACTTGAGAGTCCTCGTTGCCTTTGGTGACACCTCTGGATTGCTCTCGAAGCTGTTTAATCAATTTAAGAGAGAGGGATCGACCGGTTCCCTCATATCCATTGATGGTGGAAGCCATGAAAACTAAATATGGACCCATGAGCTTGCGGACGAGTGGTAGAGGAATTGCAGCCGCTTCATCCTGTGGGAAACTTGTTAGCATCTGTTGATTCACATGAAAGGGCATTGAAGTTAGGAATTGACTAACAATAACAAGTAATTCTGCTTGACCAAGAACATGCGCATCCTGAGGTCGGATATACTGAATGGTTTGACGATGTTGACGGTGAATATTGACTCGGACGATGGCTTTGTTGAAATCTGGATTTGTCGACTGGATGATGTTATAATCCACATGGTCCATATAATTTAACGCATCAAATCCTTTGAAGATGAACTCGAAAAGAGTCTTCAAATTTTCCGGACTAGGAGATGTAATAAAAATATTGCTATAACCATGCGCAACAGCAGCGGCAATTGCAACACCTAAAGCAGCAGATTTTCCTCGTCCTCGAGCTGCGGTAAGCGTTACTGTGCTTCGCAAGGTCTTCTCGGCAATAGCATCAACGAATGTCAATAACGCTTTCGCTTGATCCACTGTCTTCGCCAGGGTGACCAAAGATCCAACAGGTTGAGTATCTTGCAAAGCCTCCTTCATGCTCTCTAGCTCTACTTGGCTCTCGGACTTTGGCGCATCCAAGTCTGGAGGAGGCAAGGCCGTCACATTCTTTCCTCCGGAAATCGGCAGAACGTTCAGCTCGTCGTCGATCACCAAACAGGACTCGCATTTCCCAAGAGACAAGATAAATCGCTCATTGAATCTTGCTGTGACATCGTCGTGCGCCTCGGTCCGGTATCTCGAATGAATGTCCATAGAAAGAGTGTATAACTGCTTCAGACTCGACATTCCTTTCAGCAGTAATACCACCAACCCACCACCCTCGACTGTTTCAATTGTCTTCGCCAACAAATTTGGTGTGATGGCTTCAAAATCCTGCAAGATACACATTCCATACGTATTTCCCAAAATCTTCTCGGTCTCCTTGTAATACACGTATCGAATGTTGTGTAGCGAAACGAACAGCTCGAAGGGATCCTCGGTATTGGCGTCTCGTATGCCGCGCTTGATCTCTTTCTTGATTTTGTTCTCGCGCTTCTGTCTGTGACTGGTGAAGCCGAGGAGTTTGTTCTTGTAGGCCCAAAGCACAGATTTGTTTTGCTTCATATCCATCGAGGACATGATGTAGTGGAGATGGACAATAACATCTTTGGAACGGTCTCCGACGACGACAATAAAGCTTCGTTTCTTTTCTTGGATTCCATTTCGAATCAGCGCAGGAATGCGCGAATCTCTGTGTACAGATTAGAATCATGAATCGTGGAATTAAGTCGCACAAGAACATATCAAGGCAGCTGATTTTTCTTTATAGGAACAAAGATAATTGAACTTACACGGCCTTTTTAACCATGATGTCGTCGTGCGAAGAAATCTCTTGACACTGACATACAATTTCGCGGAGGGAAACTGTTGTTCTTGGATCTTGAGGTTCGACATGTCCCGCGAACTTTTTTTTTATCAGAGCTTCGATGCACAACCCCTGTCATGCCGATAGCGACGAGGCTGAAAGCCAGCCTTGTTCAAAACACCCAATCGACCGGAATACCCAAGGAGCACCAAGGTATCTATCCTTTTAAACGTATAGATTACTGGTTCAAAGAACAATATTATCTAGTTTAGAGCGCCGCTATTATCAGAGACCAAACAATGGAAGTCAGTGGATTTTGGCACATTACACCACCAGGTCAGTGGCGACATCCACCTGCTTGACATTAATTTTTGCCTCAATGTCACCCCTTGCCACAAACCTTCGGCATGCAACAAAATTTATCTGCCTCAATTCAAGGCTAGATGGCAATTCCCTCGGAGGATGAAACCGCCTCACTCACCTGATGGTTCGATTGTACCCGTCACTGATCACCCAAGTCTTCCTTAATGCTTGATTTCATTGCCATCTAGGTACTGCTTGAAAATGCTTATCGCTGCCATGATTTAAATCACTTTTGTCTAAAGGCATCTCAAAAATTTACTCCAAATTCTCAATGACAAGAGCAGAGGCTCCACCGCCGCCATTGCAAATACCTGCAACACCAATCTTGCCTCCCTGTTGCTTCAACACGTTTACCAAGGTGGTGACAATTCTAGCACCGGAACATCCCAATGGGTGTCCAATAGCGACGGCTCCACCATTAACATTGACCTTTGACTCGTCGAGTCCAAGGATCTTCACATTGGCCAGGGCAACCACGGAGAAAGCCTCGTTGATCTCGTAGAAGTCAACAGCCGATGCCTCGATTCCAGCGTGCTTAAGAGCCTTTGGAATGGCAAGGGATGGTGCAGTGGTGAACTTGCTAGGAGCCTTCTCTGCGTCACCCCAGCCAATAATCTTAGCCAAAGGCTTCAATCCAAGCTCCTTTAATTTGGCCTCAGAGACAAGAACCAAAGCAGCCGCTCCATCGTTGAGTGGGGCGGCGTTTGGAGCGGTGACGGTTCCACCATTGGGTTGGAATGCTGGTCGCATGGACTTAAGTTTTTCGATGTTTAGGTTCTTGACCTCGTCGTCTCTCTCAATCTTGATGTTTGGCTTTCCGCGGCCGCCGCTAACTTCAACTGGTACGATTTCGGTCTTGAAGGTTCCAGCCTCGGTTGCCTTTTGTGCCTTTTGATATGATTTGATGGCGTATTCATCTTGTTGTTCTCGTGTAATGGAGTGGTCAACTGCACACTCCTCCCCAGCAAGTCCCATGTGTTCCTTCTTTCCATACGCATCGGTGAGACCGTCCTGGAGAACACCATCGACCAAGGTTTGGTTGCCGTATTTCGCACCATTTCGGAGGACGGGTAGATAGTGAGGGACGTTGGACATGGATTCGGTACCACCAGCAACCACAATGTCGGCATTTCCAGTGATAATCGTCTGGGCACCAAGAATAATGGCCTTTGTCCCGGATGCGCACACCTTGTTAACAGTGGTGCAAACAACACCTTCAGTCAAACCTCCAGCAATAGCACATTGACGTGCTGGGTTCTGACCAAGACTACAGGAGTCAACACACACGCCTCAGAGTAGAGGGGTAGGTAAGGTTCTTACTTTGCGGACAAGACATTGCCAAAGAAGATTTCCTCGACGTCCTCGGGTTTGATTTCTGGAACACGCTCAATGGCACCTGCTCACATGTTAGAAAGGCAATCTTCGAGGGAAGGCCAAGGTAACCTTTGATAGCAATTCCACCCAGTTGAGTAGCACTCAAGCTTGAAAGAGAGCTGTTTCTCGTCAGTTGTGGGGTCCTCCTATCTCGGCAGAAAGAAGAAGCTCTTACCCCAAGAACGAACCGACTGGAGTTCGGACGGCAGAGACAATGTAGACGGGAGTTGGAGCCATGGTCGCAGATGTATTTTGAGAGAGCGGTTTGCGGGAGAGAGGAGGAGCAACAATGTTATTAAGGAGTATATTTAAGAAAAGGGGAAGGAGACCGGAGGTTTTGAGTAATCAACAGAGGGGAGGATCGAGCGACTTTTCCTCGAGTCCCCTCAACAAGGTAGGTTGGCACACCGCCTCCCCCACCAAGAGACAGGAACACGACCAATGGGATTCGGAGACCAAAATGGCGAGTTGCGACGACGGGATGCGCAGCCGCAATGAGAACAAGAGAATGATTTGTGATCACCAAAGCGAAAGAAAGCGATTTGTGCGAACAGGTTCTTGCGTTTTGAAAATTTTTGTAGACAAATAAAAAGAGCTAATCAGATTCATAGAGTTTATGGATGTCACAGCTAGACGATCCTGAAGAGTTTAATGTTTCTTTACCGTTTGGACTTCCTGACTGATATCTGCAGAGGGAATAAGAGGCTCCACAACTCGAGGGGTTGCAAGGCTGCGGTTCTTGGCGCACACGTGATTAAGGAGCTAAACTCAAAAAAAGTTGAAGCTTCGCGATCGAGGTTGGTGGTGGTTTGTTGATGTTGGTCTGCCTGGGAGAGTCGCATACCAGTCGTTCTACTCTACTAATTTACCACTCCTAACTCTATTCCTCTGCCCACCATGGACGATCTTTACGACGAGTAAGTGTGCCTCTTAAATTGTACAATTGCTATGCTAATTCCACGCCAGGTTTGGAAACTTCATTGGAGAAGCTGAAGAGTCCGAAGAAGAGGAAAGCCAACATGGCGTTGATGCCGGCGCATACGTCTACGATGAGGACTACCCTGAGGAGGCGCCGGAGGTTACTGGCCAGGAGTTAATGGAAATTGACGGTTGGCTCGCAAATCATCCAGTGATCTAGCCAGAGCTAACTTTCGACAGAAGACGGACCTTCGAACGCTGTAGTGCTTCACGAGGACAAGCAATATTACCCTACAGCCCAGCAAGTGTATGGAGAAGATGTGGAAACAATGGTACAGGAGGAGGATGCACAACCTCTCACCCAGCCGATCATTGCGCCTGTCGAGCAGAAGAAGTTTACCATTCAAGAAGCAGATCTGCCGCCAGTTCATTTCGACAGGAATTTCATGACGGACCTGATGAACTACCCAGAGCAAATTCGAAATATTGCATTTGCTGGACATTTGCACCATGGAAAAACGGCGCTCTTGGATATGTTAGTATTGGAGACACACGACATCACGGATCGCTTAGACAAGAAGACGGGCAAGAAGAAGGACGAGCAACTGCGATACACCGACGTACATATTCTAGAACGCGAACGAGGCCTATCGATCAAAGCGGCGCCCATGAGTCTGGTTTTGCAGAACTTGCAAGGCAAATCACATCTTTTGAACATCCTGGACACACCTGGCCACGTCAATTTCGTGGATGAGGTAGCGTCCGCTCTCCGATTGGTGGATGGTGTGGTTCTGGTTGTTGACGTGGTTGAAGGAGTTCAAGTGAATACGGAGCGCATTATCAAGCATGCGGTTCTCGAGGGTTTGCCACTCGTACTTGTAGTCAACAAGATGGACCGACTCATTTTGGAATTGAAGCTTCCACCTTCAGACGCATATTTCAAGCTCAAGCATGTTATCGAGGAGGTCAATACCATGATTGAGAACACCCTCCCTGGACAAGGCGAGAAGAGGCGGTTGAGTCCGGAGAAAGGCAATGTTCTCTTCGCTTGCAGTAGCATGGGTTGGTGCTTTACGCTGCAATCATTTGCAAAGATGTATGCAGACAACTACCCTCCAAAAACCAAAAAGGACTCACCGATCAATTCTCAAGAGTTCGCTCGACGCCTGTGGGGTGATATTTTCTACAACCCAAGAAAGAGATCATTCACGAGGAAGGGTATTGAGGAAGGATCCAAACGATCATTCGTTAACTTCGTCCTTGAACCCATTTACAAGTTATATTCACACACTATCAGCGAGAGTCCTGAAGATTTGAAGGATACTCTTGCTAGTCTCGGCATTTATTTGAAGCCCTCTCAGTACAAAACCGATGCAAATGTGCTGCTGAAGCTTGTATGCGAAAGATTCTTTGGTGGGTCATCTGGATTTGTTGACATGATTGTGGACCATTTTCCATCGCCGGTAGAGGGTGCCAAAGATAAGCTGGAACGCTATTATACTGGACCACTCGATACTGCAGTCGCCGAATCGATAAGAAAGTGTGATGAAGCTGGTCCACTGGTAGTTCAGGTCACAAAACTTTTCAATACTAGCGATGCCACTGGATTCAATGCGTTTGGGCGCGTTCTGAGTGGAACTGCAACTCCAGGCACTCAAATCAGAGTTCTAGGAGAAGGGTATTCGATCGATGACGAAGAGGATATGGCGACAGCAACCATTTCGGATGTTTGGATTGCTGAAAGTCGATACAGCATACCAACGGATGGTGTCCCTGCAGGTAATTGGGTCCTGTTGGGCGGGATTGATAACTCGATCGTCAAATCCGCGACTCTGGTACCTCTCACTTTGCCGGACCACGAGGATGCATATATTTTCAAACCCATTACACACTTTACGGAGTCGGTCTTCAAGGTTGCTGTTGAACCCATTAATCCATCGGAATTGCCAAAGATGTTGGACGGTCTCAGAAAGGTTAATAAAAGTTACCCTCTAATTACTACCAAGGTCGAGGAGTCTGGAGAACATGTTATTCTGGGAACGGGAGAGCTTTACATGGATTCCGTTTTGCATGACCTTCGACGACTATACGCTGAAATGGAAATCAAGGTTTCCGACCCGGTCACACGATTTTGTGAAACGGTCGTTGAGACTTCGGCCATCAAATGTTACGCGCAAACACCAAACAAAAAAAACAAAATCACAATGGTTGCAGAGCCCTTGGATCAAGGAATTGCGGAAGATATTGAGAGCGGGAAGGTTAGCATCAAAAGCCCTGTCAGAGTGGTGGGCAAGTTCTTCGAGGAGAATTATGGCTGGGATCTTTTGGCTTCGAGAAGTATTTGGGCCTTTGGGCCAGACGATATGGGGCCAAATATTCTTCAAGATGATACGTTACCTTCCGAGGTAAGTTTCCATGAGATCATCATCATTTTCTTGCTAACATTTTACAGGTTGACAAAAGGCTACTTCAAACAGTCCGGGATACCATTCGACAGGGTTTCAGCTGGGCATCCAGAGAAGGGCCGTTGTGTGAAGAACGTGAGTACTTCCCCTCCATTTTCTCTTTAGAGTACCATTAGGCGGTGTCGACTTGACATTTCAAGCCACCACATTTTACACTACCATTGGCCAGTTTCACTAACATCCTTTCCAGCAATTCGCAACACCAAGTTTAAGATCATGGATGTCACCCTTGCTCCCGAAGCCATCTTCCGTGGTGGCGGCCAGATCATCCCTACCTCCCGTCGATCCTGTTACTCCTCTTTCCTGATGGCATCTCCCCGCCTTATGGAGCCCGTTTACTCCTGCTCCATGACCGGACCCGCGGACTCCGTCACTTCTCTCTACACTGTCCTCGCCCGCCGCAGAGGACATGTCCTATCAGATGGTCCTATTGCAGGTACACCTCTCTACCGCGTCAGTGGACTTATCCCCGTAATTGACTCCTTTGGTTTCGAAACCGATTTGCGCATTCACACTCAAGGCCAAGCAACGGTCAGTTTAGTCTTTGATCGTTGGAGTATCGTGCCTGGCGATCCTCTCGACAAAGATGTTATCCTCCGCCCACTGGAACCAGCTAGCGCACAGGCGACAGCACGAGATTTTGTGTTGAAGACGAGGAGGAGAAAGGGTCTCAGTGAGGACGTTAGCGTGGCAAAATTCTTGGAGCCAGAGTTGTTCCAGAGCTTGAAGGAATCAGGGTTGTTGGATGGTTGAAAAGGCGTGAGGGGTTGAGAAATCTGCGACGGAGTTGGTATGGCATGTCATTTTCGTTGATTGAAGATGTCCGGAAACTGGCGCACGAGAGGGATGCGTATGCTTGTGTAGAAATATATACCTCATTACAAGGCGAAACAAGACTCTGGTTTGCAATCTCTTGTTTCTTGTGGCATCATCCGTCTTTTCAACACATACTAACTCAAGTGATTCTATCTTTTGGGTTTCTCCAAGCCGCAGAGCAAACTTCTTCTCGGTAGTAGAAACAGGGAACGGAAAAGGGTTAATTCATCCCCAACCACCATTATTATTCGCTATCTGCCACAAACGCCAATCGACCGAAAATCTTCCCAATTCTACTAGAGTACATATTCTATTCAACACACCTCTCCAACACCATCTTCCCAGTACCTACATTAATTAGCAATCATTTCCCGGTCGTCCATTTCCCACTCGCCCCAGCTCCAACTTCGCGGGTCTCCAAAGTCGACGATCCCAGGGAAAATAGTGAGAGCGCATATACTCCGTCCTTCATAGACTAGCTGTAGGAGACGTCCGATGTTTCCGAGAACACAATAATGTATGTAGGTAGGTAGCTACCGCACGTATATACCGTACATACAGAGATAAGCGAGTCCTGATGTGTAATGTGGTGCCCTGGCTACAGATTGTACAGGGCTTGGCTTGCTTCCTTTGTCTGCTAGTGTTTGAAAGGGAGCGGAACAGTGCGGTATTTTCCTAAGAGTTACAGTGTGAAAAAGGTTTGGGGACGTTAGGAAATTGGAACAAAGAGGGTATGAGATGGAGCTTAGTAGAAATGGGTAAATTATCTAGGTCGAAGGTCCACGGTTCGTCCTAGCGAAACACGAGTTTCCATGCTCATTATTCTAATATATTGTTGTTGATGATATATAAACATTTTGATATAGAGCCCAAAATAAACCTTTTTGTTTCAACAGTGTATTTTTGGACTCCCAGGAATAATTTTTTGACTTTCCCATATGGACGCAGTTTCGGTTTCATACTCATGCTTTGGAAATCTAGGATCGAGAATCTACGATCGCACTTGTATGCTAAGTAAGCGTCGACAACGAGTACATACTGTGGTGTAGCTTCGCATGCAGTATCTACAGACATTCACCCTCTCACTTTCCTAATGATCCTTACCGAGATATCCTTTTCTACCCGCCGGATGTTCCAAGTAGCCTAAAGTCCATATTTCTTGACTTTTAATGGTTCTTGGGTCGGAAGATGTGCTACTGTAAATGCAGGAAAAAGTGATTGAGATTTCTTGATCTGATGTCACATCACTCACTCGAATACATTTACGCCGAGTACGAAGACGGCATTATTCAAGAGAAAAAGAAAAAGAGAGTACGCTTTCAAGCTTCTTCCTGAACACCTGATCTGAATATGTCCGGCTTATATGATGTACTTATCTGCATCATCAATTCAAAGCAGAAGGTAGGTAAATAATTTAATTACACGCAGCCGAAAGGGCTCGTAAAAATTGGCGCAGAACGCATGATGATTGGGCGCGTCGCATAGACATCGTGGCCGTCCGTGGTCGGTAAATCTTCGGGCAGTAGCAGCAAAAGCCAAAAACGATCAAGTTTGTCCTGCAGAAGACCAGAAGGCAAGGAGGAAAATCGGCATCGCCGATCATGGGCATTAACTCCTCGAATTTATGTAACACTATTGTGTTGTGAGTGCTTCGCAGCCAATAATGGAGAGGAAGTGAGCAGACAGATAGGTGGTGCCGGTGGGATTCCTTAGTGCGCAAGAGGAGCTGCGAATGGGATGGGATGGACCTCGTGGGAGGAGGCGAAAGGAAAGGATAGACGACGGTACACAAAGCTGTTGCCTAATTTTATGCTGGAGAAGTTCGGCGGAGGAAGAGTCGTGTGTTTTGAAGAGCGGGCTGGCTATGTGAACCACAGAACGAACTGTCGAATTCTTGTCACTTGTCAGGACAAACTCAATTCATGAGCTGAACTCGCAAGCCCCGTACTCGAGTCAAGAAAGAATAAAATAATACCGCCGAGCGAGGAGGATGGAACAATCAAGATTATTGGGGAGGAAAATGGAGAATGATGAAGATCAGCTGTCAGCATTTGAAACGCTTATTGATCTGATAAGAAGCAGCTTCTTGTTTCAAGGACAAGACTGATTTAGGAAGAACTGTGTCCGGGGCCTTCCGATGGCTTCATGAGCGTGCCCAGACTTTTGGCTTGACCCAAAATTTGCCCAAAATGGAGTACGAAGGTACAGTACAGTATGGGCTCTTTTTTCTTACCCCTGAAAATCCGACTGAATGATTATTTCGGACTTTAGAAAAGTAGTCAATCGAGAAGAATCGAGATGGCAACCCCCCTTGGCTCGAACCTGGCATGCACCTAACCATTGCACCCGCACGCGGCACTCCACATTAAGTTGAGTAATCCCTGCGATACCAGCGTATAAAACGTGGTGATATCGGTATGAGAAAACGTTCTGAGCGTTAAACGGTTCCCGTCCACGTTGCCAATTTTATTGGATCGATAGTTTCGAAAGAAGGTTTTCGATATTTGGAGATTGGATTGCGTTATTCATCTTCTGTTCTAGGACAATCATGTTCTTTGATAATCACTAATTGGGAAGAACTGGCAAAATTCCTCGTACACAAGCAGAAGCAATCCCAGAGTTACGAGGAGAGCGGTTTAGCATTGTACGGAGGTACAAATGCATAACATACATTCAACTCAATAAAGCTCCGAAGAAAACATTCTTCCTTCCATTCATATTGCCCAGATTGCTTTGTCAAAAGTCACCGGAATTCCACCGAGTGGCATTCTTGATGTGAAGCAAGGATGGCGATCCATGTTGGACAATCGTTTCCTCGCAAGTTTGGAGACGAGTGGGCTTGACAGGCACAATTAAATGGGCCGGGAAAATATGCTTCTGTGCAACCACAATATTCTTCATCTTGGAGTTGGGTGGGGGTTACTGTCCGGGGTATAATCGCAATTCAACCTTGATTTGTTCAACATCTGGGGGAGAAACAAGGATTGGGGAACATGGCTGGCACGGAACCTGCCCTGCGAAGACCGGCTTTTGAAGGGAAAGGATGACCTGTAGAAATTGCACGACATGCACCAGCGAAAAGGGCAAAGTGGCTAAAATCCGCTAGCTTCATGGAGCTGTGAGCTGCTTAATTGCCCTTTCCGGCGATATCTATTATTTGAAGATTTCATACACATGCTTGTGCCTTGATCAGCTGATCATTCTAAACAGGGCTTCATCATCTTCCGTAAGATACCCATCAAATTGGCATTCTCGAGGGCAGCAGCAACACGCTCTTTATCTGCCAGCTGCTTGTTCACCTCGTCTGCTTGACTGTGTGTTCCCTCCTTGATTTTAACTTCAACTCGATAGCTGGGAGGCAATGCTTGTTCCAGACGTACGCGGACGCCAAGGCCAATAACTGTTGCTAGCGAACAATGCGTAACGGTTGGTGTGAGCTCAACTAGGACACGGGACAGAGCCGCTGGGTTTGTGAGATCTGGTGGGGAAATGAGGTGGACATCTTGTAGCTTGACGACACCTAGTGAGGCCAGGGATAAAGGGTGCTCAGGGTCTGATATTGGAGCAATAAGGTCTATAGAGAGAGTATTAGCATATGGACAAACTGGGAAATGACCTTTTGATTGTGGACAAGGGAATAGACAGAACTTGATGCTTCACAGAAACGTCTTTCCGCCAAACAAGGCTATACTACGGACGGAAACGGTCGCGACCGAAGGAATGTGGCTTACCATATATCTCTTGCTCGTCAATTGGTTCCAGTGTTGAATCATCGGAGTCTGCATCTGAAGAATCGCCGTCCGAGAAATCTGACAGATAGAATGGGTCCAGAGCGTAACTTGGTCTTGCCAATAGAATCTCTTGTACGCCCTGCTTTTTGGGCCCATCGCTGTTTTCTCTGCGGCGCTGTCTGTTTGAAGGAAGCTCTGACACGTTCAGTATCGTTGGGTTTGCATTGTCCAACTCCATGATGAGGGTAGCTCGAGGGCAATGGATGTAATGGCTTTGGTTTGAAAAGAATGCGACAACTTCGTCAGACTGACAGTTTCAAAATGTTTTCAGAGGGCGTTCTTTTTGAGAATGTTAGAGTGTGGTGGACCATTGATGTTGTCGTTGATCAGGGAGGGGCGCAATATCACATCAAAATGTTTTGTCGCCTCACCACCGAGATCGGCCAATGAGAAGGGCATATTAGTCAGCAGATATATTCTCTTGGCATCGATTTCTTTTGGGCTGGTTGTCAACTTCCATTGCTCGTGCGTGAACAATTCGCCTCCAGAATAACATCTACGAGAAGATTGTGTGGAATGGCGAAAGTATTTCCGAACTTTTTGCTATCTTGGATCTAAATATGGCATGTACCGAGCTCGTGTCTTTCATGTACTGTAGCTAGCTACTCGCGTGAAAGCCTACGCACTTGGCGCTCGTTGTCATGCAACTTCGTCGGCAAGATGTGAGATGAGATCTGTTTGAAAAGCAGCGATCTTTACAACGATATTCTCTTCCGTAAAAGTTTGTTGAAGTAGTCTTACTTTGCTTTGGCGTTGGTTTATTCTCCGCTCTCTGCCTTCGGAGCAAGTGTCTCCCAAGCCTGCTCATCCTCCGAGAAAATAAGGTTGAGTTGGATCTACCCGCTGTTGCGATGCTACTGCACATCACCTTGGCTTTGATCGCGACCCAACTACACAACCCAACTCTTTCCAAACCTCTTCAGGATGAGAATCCGAAGATAGCTTCAACTTGAACTGCCGAAGGGCACTATCTTCTGAGGCAAAAGGTTGATTATTGGAGACTCCGACAACTCACTTGTTAGTTTGATACACTTTGGTCGTCGATCTCAGGTTTTGCTTTACTCGTATCTCTGCATCTCTCTCTACCTATCGTCCTGTCACTGATGGTATGGCTGATTGTCCTTTGGTGCTTTGACACCGCTTGAGGCAAGCTTCTCGAAAGGGGTCTTTGAGTTCAGCTGCTTCGACGAAGGAAAGAGCATGTTCCGTGGCACTACTGCAATGGTGACATCCGCAAGCTAGAAACAAGTGCATATGAACTGCGGAGAAGCTTGCGTGTATGTCCCGAGTGGAGGAGGTGGATGATCTTTGGGTCTACTGTAACATCCGTATGTTGTTCCTGGATCCAGCGATCCTGCAAAAGACCTACTGTACTTGACCAAAGCCAGGTTAATCTTACGCCTGCATCATAATCAATCAGCAATCGTGTAGTCAGTTGCCTTGGTGATTATTCGACGGATCTCTTCTCATATCTTGTAGCTCATACATGCTTCCGATTCAACCAAGAAATTCCTTCGTCGTTACGGAAGCTTGGAGAAACCCACCTTAAGATAGTGGTGCCCGACACAGTCCGCACTTCCCGCACAAATCTTAAAGTCTTCTGTCGAACGGACATGGCTCCTAATATGGACGCCAAGAATAATTACCCGGTAGAAGGGGTCGTGATAGTGAAACCAGGCTAGGTACTGTACTGTACCAAACTCTCCGATTGCCTTTCGTATTTCGTTCCCGTTGAAAATTAGAACGTTTCGTGCCATCGTGGTTTTGGTATACTGGACAACGACTGCGCCCAAACTTCATGTTTTCGCGGGCCATGTCTTAGGTCTTGTACAAGGCAGTGCCATGCTATTGACACGCGTGCCCAAATCGGAAGTCATCAGGAGTGTTGCATAGACCTCCAATCTCCCGCTCCCGAGAAATATTCTGGAAGATTACCCAGGTAAGACTGTTGCCTAGATAGGAATAGTCAATAGAACGACCAAGTGACGCCAAAGAATGACGAAGACTCGAGTACGAAGGAAGTTCGAGTGACACCGGAAAACTGCCGGCTGTTGGCGTTTGGTGGGTCTACCACTACCACCCCTGGAACTTCCAGATTTAAGATCGTCTTTTTGTTTAGTTTACGATCGCTACCCAACCCCTTCCCAATGAACTCAAATGGCAGCCGCCCAGCAGTCGCCGTCCTCATCTCGTGGCGACGCTGTGCCTTGCGATGGCGCAAAAGTTGACGACTCGAGCCGCACGCTGCGTTGGAGATCTGCGTCAAGAAAATATATCTCAAAGCCGCCGCTTCAGCTGAAGACTCCGTACGATTCAAGGCATTTGATTTTTGGCGCTTTTCGGGTAAAAGTTGAGCCTCCTTGGAAGATCTTCAAACACAAAACAGGGCAGACGCCTAAAGTGTCGAGAGTCAAGGCTATTTGAGACGCCAAACGACCAGGTTCAAATGCGACGCGACATCTGCAGAAGAAGATGCAGAGTTTCCCTTCGGCAGTTCGTTTCAAGCTCTTCGCCATCTCCACTCCCAAACGGCGGCGGCGGCGGCGGTCCCAAAGGAACAAGTCAAAGTGACTAGAAGATTTCAAGCAAAGCGTGTGTGTGTTATCAGCTCCTGACTGCGCATGAAATGCAATTCCCATAAACCACAAATTAAGCAGTGTTCGAGAATATTGGGAGATGATATTGGCTACAGGCACTGACATCATCTCCCAGACCGCCGTTGGAGAATGTAATCTCATTATTTGCTTCTTCCAGCCCCGCCACGAGGATTCTGAGCAATGGGTAATCTGTACAGTTTATTACTTTTACCACGTTGCACCTGGGCAGGCAACGGAAAGCTGCTTTGCTCTCCGCATTCGTCCTTCCTCGGCATCTGGTGGGAGGGAGAGACGATTACTTCACACGTGAAAGCCATTCTCGCCATCCATCTATCCGGATTCCGTACAAAGGACACAGGGGGTTGGAAGCGGTGTGAACAGGGGGGCAAAGGGGGCGAGAAAGCAATAATATTTTTTATATTTTTCCAAAGTCTAACATTATTTTAACTTCAAATTTTGGAGAAAAAAAGAGGGGCGCGAAATCAACAAACCTTGCCATCGTCAAGAGTAATGTTTCCCGCCAGCAAAGAAAATGTTCTGTCCCCATTCCTACCTAGCCTGGAACAGGGATGATTCGATGTCGTTGCTCTCTCTCGACTTTCAGATCTGAAATACGGCTGAAATACGGCTGAAATACGGCACTAGTCTAGTACAGTGGTAACTCTCTGAGGTAGTCTGAACTTCTGAAAGTCTGAGGTCCTGGAGGCTGGTGGTGTTCCTTGCTCCTGACTAGGCGTTTCCACTAAGGATTTTTGACACCCTCCCCAGACTCACTCACGATCGAGACATCCTCACATCATCCTCCCTTGCTCGCTCGCTTACTGCGTCCTGTCCGGACTTTTCAATCACATTAACTCTTCTCCACCACTACACTACACTACACTACACTACTGCACTACACTACTCTACTTCTCGCCCCCTCCACTACTACTTCCCCTTCTCTCATACTACTGGCGCCAACATCCAAAGTCAAACGACGAGCTAGGAGGCCCGTCGTGCATTTGCAGTTCCAGCCGCTGTTGCAGAGGGCATGTCACCTGCGTCTTCAAACTGCCCTATCACCATAAATCAACAGGGTCACTACTTGTTCTCTCCTGCCCTGAACCGCGGTCCTGGCATCCCAGCTTGTTGATCCCATCTAATCCAAATTGTCTGAGAGACCCTAGACCACACTGCCGTCGCTACAGTACCTTGTCTCGCCTCGTCCGGACTGGATAATAATACAAGGACAGTACAGGATTGTTAGACTGCCGTTATTTATCATTTATTATTTTATTGCTCCATCTGCTCCATCGCCCTGATCCGCCGAGCCTCCGCTGCATAAGCTGCCATTTCGAATCGAAGAAGCAAGCAATCACCTGTCGCTTGTGCGCGTAGCAAGTAATAAGCTCTGTCTTCCTCTTCACTTAGCTCCCTCGCCCACTATTACCACTACTCTTACTCCTTGTGCCTGCAACTTGCGGCGCGCCTCTTGGTGATTTATTCTGGAACAATTACCCCCTCCACCACCCCCCCCCCCATACACATTATTATTCCAAACGGAGACCAGCCGTGCAGAGAGCGGACAGATAGGCATCTCCAGGATAATCTAGGTATGCCCATGATCGCCTTATCGGCTGCTCTAGCCTGTCTCGTTGAATCTTATTAGTTTGATGAGATCTCGTGGTTCGTCATGCTAAAACTTCCCAGCCAGGACCTTGCTTTCGTCTTCATCAACCCACCCACCGCCGCCCCATCTCTCACCAACAACAAGAAGAACTCTTACCAGACTCACAATCTACCACGCTCGCTACATTTCTTTCACTGCCGTCGACGGCCTCTCCTGTGTCCAAGGCGCTGAGACTCAACATACGGATCGTGGGCTGAGTCCAAGGGACTGAAGTGGGGGAATGCGACCTTAAATCCGAGGGCTCAAAACTTTTGGATTCTGGAGGCACTTAATCGCGCAACCTTCGCAAACAATGGCTGGAGATCTCGGCGCGCGAAGGCTACTACCGCAAAGTTCGCAAATGATGCAGAGTTTCGCATTTGCGCCTCCCAATTTTGGGCAGAGAGAGAACCAAAAGAGTTCGTCAGACCCAACTAAGCAAGCCATTTCGATGATCTGACTGAGAATTAGATTATGTCTTTGTTGATGAACACAATCGTCACAAACGCTTAAAGGGTATGCATCCTTCCTGGATCGCAGAATTGCAGTGGATAGCTAATTCGGCGCATAGTTATGCGAGCGTGTGAGGGATGTCGAAGGAGAAAGATCAAGTGTGATGCGGCTACAACTAATACATGGCCGTGTTCGGCGTGCATCCGACTGAAACTTCATTGTGTTCCGCCCACTGTCAATTACGATCGAGAATTTCCACCAAATGGCCAAGGCTTCGAACCAGAAAAGGGGGAGTATGAGAGTGGTGGAAGCGGCGACGACGAGTATCATCACCAGATGTCCATTCAGCAACAATTGGTGTCGCATAAGAACGTCCCGCCAATTTACACGCAGCAAGTCGGATACAACGATGGGGTTGGAGTATATCAACACGGACACTATGGAGAGCCTTCTTCGGCACATAGCCAAACTAATATGCACTACAATCCTAATAATCTACAAACCCCGGTCAGTGTCATTGACCAGAATCACCACTACTCTCAACAAGGCGTCTACCAGTCCCCATCGATTCATCAGCAAGCCGGGTCACCTGAAAATTATGAGCAGGATCAGTATGGGCAACAGAATTTGGCAGATCTGCTTGGAGAGCTGAGAATGGACGAGACTGGTTCCGGTATGATTGTCTCCTGGGGAGAGAAGACACGTCTAACTTTTGGCAGCTCCCTATCTGAATAATAAGATGAGAAACAAGACATTGGTCGAAGAGCCAGCTTTTGAGGATGTTGATGAGTATAAGCACGTTCTTCCGCCCTCGCTCTCTGGACCAGACTTGAAAGTGAGGATACCTCCGGAGTTAATGCCAGATGATGAGACGGTGCTGCACTATTTCGACATGTACTTCAGCAACGTTCATCCCTATGTTCCTGTTCTCAATAAATCGCTTCTTTACCACCAGTGGCACACCAACCGGGAGTCAATATCTCCCTTGATATTGGAGGCTATCTTTGCGATTGCGGGACGGTTGGCAGATGAGCCTGCGCAAGGCCATCAGTGGCTCGCACTTGCATCTAGTAAGTTTAGAACTATCAAACATGGAATGGCATTAACACTAGTAGAACATGTCGACTCATTCATGGACGTCCCTCGGTTAAGCACCCTCCAGGCCCTCTTGATTGTTTTGAAAGCCCGGGAATCTGCGCCTAAGAGAGGTTACTTCTTCCGGTCTTGGATGACTGTGGTCCAATGTGTCCAGATGGCAAAGGATCTGGGGTTGGATGAACACTACGAGGATCACAAAGCCGGGAAGCCCTGTGGATCAGATTTGGCCGACTGCATTACGAAGAACAGGATCTGGCAAACTATTTTTGTGTGTGAATTGATGATTGGATCGCCGCAAGGTGTGTTGCTAATTTCCATCATGTTTTTCTTTGTATTTTGGTGCTAACAATCAATAGGTCGAACAGATCTAGCTGTAGAAATGGACTCTCTAGATTTGAGCATTCCCAGGCCCTCAGCCAGTCTTGAGGAATCCGAGTATCACACCACACGAAACTTTGCCTACTTTACGAGGGTGATTCGTACCGTCAGGAGGATGAATATGGTCTACTCGCGAATTAGAAAGAAGAAGGAGTGGGGTCTCGATCCAGAGTTCGTTTCGTTGAATCCCTCGTTTGATGCATGGATGAGCGATCTTCCCGGCGACCTTCAAATCACGTTTCCTTCCGACGGATCACCTCCATGGCTTCCATCTCACTTCATTGGCAATCTTCACTCATACTACTACTTGAGCGTCATTATGCTCCATCGACCGCAACTCATGTTTATGGAACCAACGGGAGTTGATGGCTCTTGGAAACACCATATGATGCTCTGCTACTCCTCAGCGAAGCTTTTGTGCCGACTACAAGAAGCTATCTTGCAAACATTTGGCATGACGGGCCTCTTGTGCATGCAGCGAGGCATCAACTACACAATCTACTGCATCTTGACATGCACAGTTCTCCATCTCGTATGTATATTTCAGTCACGTTCTCTCCGATTTACTAAACCATTCCCAGGTTGCACTCACTTCTCCAGATCCCGACCTGAACAGTGATGCTCGCGAGTACTTCACAAGACACATGAGAATTCTGGAAAGGTGTACCAGCGCATGGCCGATGCCTGACATGCAGCATCAAATCGACGCCTTGCGAGAGGCCTTCTCAGCTGATATTCGGAAGCCATTTGTTTTAAAATCAAGCTTTCCGTATGGGAGCCCCGGAGCACCAGTCAATCAAACCCCTCCTCGTCTCAATAACCAGTACCGCCAGCCTAGTATTCAAAACGCTTCACAGCAGAATCTACCACCCCAAGTCAGTAGTTATACAAGCCACCCCATCTCCCCACCCATCTCAGCCGGAGGTGTAACGGACACGAAAGGTGACTCTCCTGCTGTACAGTCTCTGGTGATGATGGCCACCGGGCAACGAGCTCCGCAATCGATGACAGCTGCTGGCATGGATCCTTCAGCATGGAATCCTTCTAAAATATTTGAGTGAGTAGAATACTCCTACATCTCTAGCCGACCCTACTAACCTCTCTAGTCAATGGAATAACACTTTTGGTACGCCGACCACAACGGCCCCTACTGAACCAACATTAAAACTTGCCGTTTCAGGAACCCATGAACTCCCCACTTTGCCGGAGATTCAATCTCATCTTCCTCACGTCAACTTGCCGCCTGGGTCGCAATCGATGGCACCGCAACAGTACTCAGGTGCACCGGTGCCATCTTTCGTGAGCCCTAGCATGTGGCAACAATCGGTTGCTAGCGTTTACGAGGGCGGTTTGAAGCGTCATCACAGTTGGGATTATGATGATAATAGTATGGCGGCAAAGCGACCACGATGAAACGATGCGAATGGATAGGATCAAATTGGTGTGCTGTACACTTACTTCAGGCAGAAGCTCGAGAAAGAAAAAGTCTACTTGAGTCGAGACGATCGACACGATAACGAGGGGAAGGAAAGCATTTCTTTTACAAAATAACATGCATGGTAGTAGACGGGTCCATGGGCCGGGAGCAAGGAGTTGGGGGCATGTGGACTAGTTGACAGTCATTTTACTGGAGTTGGTCTGAATTTTGAGCTCGCTCTCCCTTGGGCGTGGGGTTGAGTGATTCGCTGTATATTTTAACTCTCACTTGACTCTGCTCTGAGAGCAGTTTTGAACATAGCTGATGGGGGTGTTGAACGAATATCGGCACGGCTGGACTGGTGGACCTCTGATATATATATATATCTATACTGTAATGTTAAATGAAGGCGTATACTCAAAAGGAGAATATGGCTGTACTCTGTCATCTTATCTGTGTCTTGATCCTTCAGTATTACCCAAACGGGTATGTCTTGTTTGAAATAATTCCAAAATGTGCTTCAGATTGTGCACTACATGATTAAGATAAGCTTCGTTTTCGACTGTGAAGTTGTGTTATATCCTCTCGAGCAGACAGTGACTTTGCAACAACACAAACGATCAAGTAAGTGGCACCTTCAAAAATGCATGATCATCCCACCCCATCTTCTCAACCTGTATCTTCATACTATCCAACACCCTCCCTTTCACACTCCTCTGACTTCCTCCGTACCCATCATACACATCCATTTTCAAAAACGCTCCATGGGTACTGGTAAACTTATAGTCCTTCAAAAGATCCCATATCCCCACTATCTCTGACGGTTTCAACGGAATCATGTTGGGAATCGAATACATAAATGTATACGTATTCAAGCCCTTAGGACGGATGCCCTCGGTTCTCACTTGCTCGCCTAAAGATGCAGTCGTTGAACCGTCCTCCTTTTCACTATCCAAACTCGGAGGAGGGACGATAGACCAATCGCCCAGACCAGAAGGAGTAGTGACCAAAGTATCAGCGATGAAGAGTCGATTGTAAGCTAATAGCACAAGGGAGCCTGGGAAGTGGCCGCCGACCTTGAGGATTGTGATTTCGGATTTCTGGCCGTGGAGTTTGAGTTCTTCGATGGGAGACTGGATGAAAGTGCGTGCTTTTCCGAGGGGGTCGAGACGATTGAGCCATTCTTTGTCTTCCCAGGCGAGGTAGACGGGGCATTCAAATTTCTCGGCCCATTCGAGGTGCTGGCAGAGAGGGTTGTTAGTTGGATCGAGAATCTATTGAGATGTGTTTCAATTCAGGACTTGAAAATGACAAGCATGCAATTCACCGAGAAGAATTGCACTACAAGAAAAATAAGAAGTATTTGAAGAGAAAGGGGAACAGAGAAGCAGTCGCTTACAGTAGAATAATAATGTGGATGCGAAATCACTATTGCCGCAAGTCCTCCAAAACCATTAATCCACTTCACAGTCTCCTCATCAATAAAAGTCACACAATCCCACAACACATTCCCTTGCGGTGTCCTAATCAAGACAGCCCTTTGACCAATCGCAAACTTCGGCTCAGTCCAAATTGACCAGAACCTCTCATCACCATCAAGCATCTCCCACTTATTCCTATACCCATCCCTCTTCAACTCGCCAAGTGTCGTGAAAGCTTGACCAGTTCTCGGCACGAACTGTCGAGGATCATCACAAATACGGCATGTTTTCAACAGCTTGCGAGCTTCAACATCGAACTGAGTACCGCATGCGGAACAAATTAGAAGTTCTTCGGTGCTGGGCATTGAAGCTGCTGTAGGCGAGCAAGCGAATTCCTGTCTTGGGTTTTCAAAGTGATCAACTTGGCGAGGGCTGTTGATACCGCTGTAGATGATATTTGAGATGGATGATGGGGTTTATGCTGAAGATATAGTGACACGTTCATCACCAAGGGCGGCAGTGCGGGGTTACAGTAGCTGTCTGCAATTGGGGTTGGTTTGTAAAAAGGCATCTAGCTGCATCTCTCGGGTTTCTTGCGAGATGGCACGTGCATAGTACAAGCATCAAAAGTGGATGTTATTATTTATATCCACTGGTACCAAACATCGCCCCGTACTTCCGAATCCATGCGGTAAATACCTTGATCATTCGAATGGCATCGCTGGGGTTTGACGCCACATATCTTTGAAGATGTAGACAAGAGCTCGACAATCTGCGGAGCATACCCACTGGAGCCAGAGCCAGAGCCAGCTCAACTCGGTTGTTTCCCTTCGCTTATCCCTCGCTAGCTTCTCGCTTAACCCCTTAGTAAACAAAAGAGAGCGTTGAACTTTACTCCTTGAATCTGAATAATGGAGGTTTTTGGTGAAAATTAAGATAGTTTCAAGTTCACTTGACCAATTATTATTGTCGTCTTTTGTTCGAGGGGGTTCTCAGTTGACGGAGAATGCGATCTTCCGTTGTACTTCTTACATTAACTTTAATCCCAGCTAGTGTTTAATAAAATAGAAAACCATTTTCCTCCAGACAACGTTACACGTCTATACTGATAGGGATAGATTGATAACTTTTATGTTTGATGAAGGATGAGAAGAATGCAGGTGGGGTGTGAAGCCGTATCTTGACCCCAGGTTAAGCTAATCTCGAAATGGAAAGTCCTCCCGGTTATCGTCAATGCCGCATATCGAAGGCTTTAGTTTTGAAGGTACTGTACGACACTCTTCCCTTCCCTTCTTCCTTCATATCCAGTTCGTCCCTGGTTACAGTACATCCTCCTGTATATCTATATCACGCAAACCCTTAAGCAGCAAGATTATTTCAACATGGTCTATTTAATTGACTATTTCTCTCACAGACGAGATTGGCAAGCTCCCCTTCCAAGCTTCCCCACTACTGTATCGGAGCTCTGGAGCTCCAGCTTGTATACCGCTGTCTAACACCAAATAGCAAATTGAAGCAAGCCGAACGAGCCCAACGAATTCAAGACCTCCCAACTTACCAAGGCGCCTTCACAACCGGCGAACGCAGTGTCCTCTCCAAGCCGATCGAGGAATTAGTTCAAGATGTTCATAAACAAGCCATCCAACCCATCGACATCCTCCGTGCATACGGCAAAGCCGCAATCAAAGTCCATGCCAAAACCAATGCTCTCACAGAAATTATGATTGGTGCAGCTGAGGGATGGGTCACAGATGGAAGCATAAATATGAAAGGGCCTTTGGCTGGAATTCCGATTAGTTTGAAGGACTCGATTGTGGTGGGTGGGTTTGATACCTCGGTTGGATATAGTAGTAATGTTGGGAATAAAGGGGAGAAGGACGGAACTATGGTGAGACTGCTGAAGGATGCCGGCGCGGTGCCATACGTGAAGACGAATCTGCCCATTACTCTGTTGAGTTTTGAGAGTACGAATGATCTTTGGGGACGTTGTACGAATCCACATAACAACAAATACTCACCAGGTGGTTCGACTGGTGGAGAGAGCGCTCTGCTTGCTGGTGGTGGTGGGAGAATTGGAATTGGCTCAGGTAAGTTTTCTGTTATCTTTTTAGTGCTCGGCTGATTCAATTAGATGTTGCTGGCAGCGTCCGAGTCCCTGCCCATTTCTCGGGCATTTACAGTTTACGATGTTCGACTGGAAGATGGCCCAAAAATGGCATGGTCACTAGCATGCCAGGCCAAGAAGGAATCCCTTCTGTTTTCAGCCCAATGACACGAACTCTTGGTGACCTTTCTTACTTCACAAAATCACTCATCAGTATGCAACCCTGGAAATACGACCATTCTGTGCACCCAATCCCATGGAGAGGCGATGTTTCCAAGGAGTATTCTGAGAAAAAGAAGTTTAAAGTCGGCATTCTTAGAACAGATGGAGTTGTTGACCCCAGCCCCGCCTGCGCAAGGGCCGTAGAAGAGGTTGCACAGGCTCTTGCTAAAGAAGGTCATGAAATTGTAGACGTTAATCCACCATCACCATACGAAGCGCTTTACCTCGGCTCTCAGCTTCTCAACGCTGATGGCTGCAAAACATTCAAGTCATTCTTCAGGACTGGTGAGTGGGAAGATGCAGGCGCAAAGCAGATGAGCTGGCTCATGTCCCTTCCCTCGCCATTCAAATGGGTATACTGGGCTTGGGTGAAGTATGTGAGAAGAGATGAAGTATGGGCTGGGTTAATTGGAGAATGGTCAGAGAAAAGCGCCTTTGAGCAGTGGAAACTTGTGGCAAAGAGAGAGGCGTACAAGGCAAGATGGCACGATTGGTGGGAGCAGGAGGCAAAGGTGGATTTCCTGATCACTCCTCCGAATGCTACACCTGCTACCCCACATGATGCAATGAAGGACGCAGTCAGCAGTTGCGGGTACACATTTTTGTTTAACTTGGTAAGTTTTCTTATCTTACGTTGTTCACTCTATACTGACTTTTGCAGCTCGACTACACTTGCGGTATTATGCCCATCACTCACGTTGACAAGGCGCTTGATCAGCTCCCCACAGAGTTCTCACTGAAGAAATTGAATGGAGTTGCTTATGGAGCGTATAAGCATTATGATGCTACTGCTATGCATGGTCTTCCAGTTGCAATCCAGGTTGTAGGACAGCGGTTGGAGGAGGAGAAGGTTCTGGCTGTTATGCAGAGAATTGAGGATGCTTTGGGAGATGACAAGTATCAGCTCTTGGAGATTGATTGAGCTTTTAGTTAAGAAATTGAGACTATAAATGAGACCTCAGCGGGTTCTGCATCTGGTTCGCTTCACTTTATAGCAAGTATTCCACGTCAATTGTCCTGGATGAGTGACGATTTGGCTCACAGTTCTACCAGTCGCATTTCATCAAAGATAATTCAAATTATTGAAAGCGACTAGAAGGTAAAATCTCCTGATTTGCGCATGAGTAGTCGATTTCTGGTAGTCATATCCTTCGCAGCCTTCGCAACTCGGCTCCGAGATCGGCTTGTGTGACGACTCTAAAGCTACCCCTCGAATATGATGAGATCAACTTTCCACCATATAAAGGTATCTCTCATATCCTCCTTCTCTGTTCATTGAATCTCTATCCACTGATTTTCAAATATCTTTAAACTGCAAAATATCAATTTCAATTAGTTATTCATCATGACTTCGACGAAGCAGGGAGAGAACTGGTCCTCAGAGGTATGACGGTTTCGTAATTCAGCGTATAAACACTTATATCTCTTACTTTGTGTTCAATTGCTCCACCCTTTCCCTCTCAGAACCAAGTCTCATGGCTGATGATGTTGAGATGTCAAGGCATATCAAAATGTAGCCTCTTTCGTTCCCAAACTGGCAACCATAGTTCTGCAATGGCTCGATGTCCAAAAAGACGATCAGATCCTGGACATTGGCTGCGGTGGTAAGATATCTCCTCCTATCATTCTTCAACACCAAGGGCTCACCAATTCCAAAAGACGGAGTGCTCAACCTTCAAATTGCACAGATCCTTGCAACAGGAACAGGCAAAATCCACGGCATAGACAGTTCAGTCGCCATGATCGACTCGGCAAAGAAGGCTGCGGCCGCTGACTCTGCTGCCTCGCAAGTCTGCACATTCGAAGGTACGTGCACTATACTTTCTGTTTTTATGACTTGATTTGACAATTAGTAGTTTTGAATGCAACGGATGTCCTCGAAAAAGGTGCCTCTCACACTGCGAGATACAACAAAGTATTCTCCAACGCTGCTATGCACTGGATTCTGCGCCCGGAATCTACACGAGAGACTTTCTTCCGTGGTATACAGAGCGCTCTCAAACCAGGTGGAACATTCGTTTTTGAGATGGGTGGACTGGGTAATCTGCCTGAGATGAGAGCGACCTTTTTGGCGGTGGTAGGGAGGAGAGTTGGGATAGAGAAGGCGAGGGAGGCGGATCCTTGGTTTTTCCCTGATGAAGCAGTATGTCTTTCCAGTCAATAGTCATGCTCATGCTCGGGCTTGATTCGTTCGGGGTTACCAGGGCTAATTTTGTTGATAGTGGATGAAGGATATACTGGAGGTGAGAGTTGGGGGATGGAAAGTCGAGAAGATCGAGAGAGCTTATAGGCCAACAGAGGCGGATGCGGGTGGTATTGAGGGCTGGGTTCGATTGATGGGGAAACAGTTCTTCGATGTGGTGGAGGCTGGCGAGAGAGGAGGAAGCCATTAGGGAAGCTTGTGAGGTTTTGGAGACGGTCTGTCGAAGTCCTGGCGGGGGTGACTGGTTTGGGTATGTAAGATTGAGGGCGGTGGTTAGGAAGCTTTGATTCGAGTCATTTAGAACATGAAGTGCCGTTGGTTTCACTTACCATCTATCTGTCTTAGTTACCTACCTAGAATATGGAGGAAGACGTTGGCAGCAGTACATACAGTAGTATCAGAAGTCTATTAGTCCTACGTGTCACGAGACCATAAGATCACGAGTGCCACGGACCACCTTTTGTAATGAGTGCCATCCTTGGCATAGGAACGCTCCGGTAGCGTCGTTTTGCCATGACCATGATCACAGGTTGCAATGGAAGTATCCGGACTGTAATACGATGTATGTCTTTGGCTGGTGGATGAGAAAGCGCTTTCTCCTAAAGGGTCACCCCGCTCTGTCTTCCACCCCGCAATCCTTTCTCTGCTACTGTCTGTTCCGTTCCTCCCCACATTTTGGTCTGTGTGGAGGTCAAGCTTTCTCATTTGCGAGGAGGTTTATGGGGAAGAATCATTGCTCCACGATTGATAAGTGTCATTTCGTGGGAATTCTCAGTATCTATATATCAAGATGTGTTTCTGCTCTTTTCAGCTCTCTCTCGTCACCCTCATCTCATCTTCTCATCTTCAGTATATCCCTAGTTGGACAAAGAGACACCACTTTCATTTCTAAGATACTCAATTCACACTCATCCAAAAATGGCGTCCAAGATGGACCAAGAAGTCGTCGAGCTCCGAGAGTATGCAAAAGCAAAAGGAATTGAAGAAGACGCTTCACAGGCCTCAGTACTTACCGATGATGAGTTCTTCAAGCGCACTTCCAGGAGCCTTGTGCGAAAATTGGACCTGACAATGATGCCCATGATCTGGACACTCTACATGTTCAACTATTTAGATCGGAACAATATCTCGTAAGTTTGTATCTCCATTCCTTCCACCGTTATTGATTCTAACATAAATCCAGTCAAGCCAAGCTCAACAGCCTCGAAAAGGATCTGGGCCTCAAAGGCAATCAGTTCAATACGGCTGTCTCAATTCTGAACGTGGGTTATATGCTCATGCAGCTTCCCTCCAACATGATCCTCACTCGCGTCCGCCCATCTCTCTATATGCCTTTCTGGGTCTGCACCTGGTCTTGCATCTCTGCTGCAACTGCTGCAGCACGAACTTACCCACATCTGATTGTCATTCGCTTCTTTCTTGGAATCGCTGAGGCGCCGTTCTTCCCAGGTGCTTTCTACCTCCTTTCTTGCTGGTATACCCGCAAAGAGCTTGCATTACGTACCGCAGTCTTGTATTCGGGTCTCATTCTCGCTACCGCTTTCTCGGGTCTAATCGCTGCAGGCGTCTTTGCTGGACTTGATGGTGCTCACGGTCTCTCTGGCTGGAGATGGCTGTTTCTCATCGAGGGAGCAGCCAGTTTTGGCTTTGGAATTCTAGCTATCTTTATTCTACCCGACTTTCCAGAATCCACTGGAGGAAGAGTAGGATGCGCGAAATGGCTTTTTACTCCCAACGAGCGACTTGTCGCCGTGGAACGTATGAGACGTGATCGAGTATCCGTCACCGAGGGTGACAGGTCGGTCTGGTATGGCTTGCGACTTGCCGTAACTGATTACCGCACCTGGATCTTCGTAAGTTTTATCCTTCAATCTTTCTTTCATTTAGCATATGAACATATTCTAATACCGAGCTTTCATAGGTCCTCATGTTGATTGCAAACCACACCGCATATGGTTTCAACTACTTCTACCCATCCATTGTCAAAGGAATGAATCTTGGCTCTACCACGATTACTCTGGTACTCACGTCACCGCCTTACCTCATTGCAACATTGTTTTGCTTCGCCTTCGGCTATTCTTCCGACCGCATGGGCGAGCGCGGTTTCCATATCTCGCTCCCTATGAGTGTGGCAGCAATTGGGTTCATCATCTCCGCATCAACACTCAACGTACCCGTCCGTTACTTCGCCTCATTCCTCTACATATGTGGGTGCTTCAGCGCAAATGCCATGGTATTCTCATGGGCTTCCGCAACTTTGAGTCAAACTCCCGAGAAGCGTGCGGCGGCCACTGCCATCATCAATTTGTTGTCGCAGCTTGGAAATATCTGGAGTCCGTATTTCTTCCGTCCACAGGATGCGTCGAGATATGTCATGGCTATGATTTTAATGATGTCTTTTTCGTTGTTGAGTGTGGGTACATGCTTGGTTTTGAAGTGGAGCTTGAAGAGGGCGAATAAAAAGATTCTGGAGGAGTATGAGGGGAGGGAGGAAAGACCCACATTGTTTATGTTGTAGTAAACATACAAAGGGCATTTCCTTTGCTCATGAATGAGGGGGCCCTCAAGAAAGGATTCTGCCTTCTAATATAAATCAGAATACTTCTTCACATTTCAACCCAAAAGGAACCTTTTGGTGAATAAATAAATTTTGCTTCAGTGAGTGCCAAAAAGGTTCTCCTTCAAGTAACCGCAGGGCATGTGAATTAGTAAACGGTTTGTGTTGATAATCAACAGGGTTGGAGAACTCCTCGTCTTCCGAGACTGAGGTTTGCTATTCATCCTTTTCGGTTGCTGGTTGGTCGCGAAGTTTCCAAATATCTATTAATCCTCTTTGGAGATTTCGTCGTTCTGTAACCCACGCTTTTACTTCTCCACCACCGAGATTACTTTCATGCATGTGAGATGAGAATCCCTAGCCGAAACATTTGTTAGAGTGATTTCTAAACCCTCTAGCCACTGGCCCATTGTCAGTAAGTCCGTGTGTGAACTAAAATCCCTGGCATACAGACGCTATTGTTTTTATTACAATCAAGGCCAAACGTGATACTTCGGTCATAGCTTGTAATACAACACTTCCCTGTGTCATCTCTCGGCTGTGCGTCTCGTGTCTGACGAGTTGTACGCATCAATAATCCCTTCTACTTGATATTCAGGGATAATTGAGAATGTAATAATACGATACTTAGATTAGGATAACTCAACTACTGCTCAACTACTTTTCCTGTTATTCTTAACATAGTTCAACGCACTCCCACTCATCAGCCATCCAATCTGCCCCTCATGCAGCGTATGATTTACTAATGTCTGCCAGACAGACCCATCCCTATTCCTCACCTCCATCACCAGTTTCTCATTTGGTTTTATCTCTTCAACTCCTAGAATACTAACGGTATCATCTTTCTTAATCTTCCCCCACGCCTCTGGATCATCGAACGTAAGCGGTAACATCCCCTGCTTCTTTAGATTCGTCTCATGGATTCTCGCAAAACCATTAGCTATAATAGCTACTGCACCAAGATATCGAGGTTCGAGAGCTGCATGTTCACGACTTGAACCCTCACCGTAATTGTTATGCCCGATTATGCAGTATTTGATGTTGGCGGCTTTGTACTGGCGCGCAATTACGGGCACGGCATCGATTTCGCCAGTTGAGATGTGTTCTGCAATTCCGGGTGGGTGAGCGGGAAGAAAAGCGTTGGTGGCTCCGGTGAGCATATTGTTGGAGATGTTGTCGAGATGGCCACGGTAGTCATACCAAGGGCCTGCGGGGAGATGTGATCCGTAGTGCATTTACCTTTGACTTTTAGGAGAATGGGAAGGTCGAGAGCTTGGTCTTTTTTCCAAGGGGCGAAGGGTTTGAGGATCTGGAGCCGATCAGATGAGGGAGATATTGCCACGGAAATATTTTGGGCTTCAGAGGATGGAGGTGGAGGTTGGTAGAGGTCCTCGCCTGGATTGAAGGTAGTAGGAAGTGGGTCACCACTTGGGAGAGAGAAGGTAAATGGCGTGCCTGTGGAGGTGGGAATTGAATCGGTAGCAGGATTGAAGTCGAGTGATCCAGAAAAAGCGAATGCAGTCGCTACTTCTGGGGAAGTGACGAAGGAATGTGTGCCTGGATTGCCATCATGGCGACTGCATAAAGGCAGGATATTAGTTTTGCGTTTAGCAGATGATGAAGATGGATTCCTACCCAGTGAAGTTACGGTTGAATGATGATATCACTGAATTTGGCGTTCCTTTCGGTATGTCTGGTCTATTCCACTGACCGACACAAGGACCACAGGAACTGCTCAGGACTATAGCACCGGCATCTCTCATAACATTCAGAAACCCTGCATCCTCAGCCGTAGCTCTGATTTGTTCGCTTCCAGTGGATACGAAGAATTGTGTCTTAGGTTTTAGGCCGGCGTCGGCGGCCTGCTTGAGCAGGTTGGAGACTTTCATCAAGTCTTCGT
The DNA here is from genome assembly GCA_031472005.1 of Tetracladium setigerum. NCBI lineage: Eukaryota > Fungi > Ascomycota > Leotiomycetes > Helotiales > Tetracladium > Tetracladium setigerum. The sequence continues at coordinate 807,308 of PZJY01000009.1, read as the reverse complement.
ATGAAGAGTTCGTGCAGCTACCAACAAGGCTCGCCGACAAATTTGTAGGCCATTGATTCTCAATTGCTGTTTTGGCGAACTTTGACATTGGATGGGAAAGATCCGGGGTGTATGGCCCTGCATAAAGTTAGTGTTAGGTTTGTGAGGGTATTAAAGCTCCACCAATTAAGCATTAGCTCTCCAGACGTCTTTGAGAGCTTGCTCTAATATAAACGGAAATGAGAGATTGGGTAAACTCGGACATACCGTTTATATGCGGCTCCAGTGTGTCGAGGTCAATTTCAATGATATCGTCGTAATACTGCTCGCTGCCTTCATCGGGAGTAATCAGATTTCGCGACTGCAACGCCGCTCTTGCGATATCCCCACGGTGTGTGACCTCAAGATATTTACCCATTGCTTCTGAATATGGAAATAAACAAGAAGTGGATCCAATCTCTGCACTCATATTGCCAATCGTAGCCATTGCAGTCGCACTCAAATTCTCACATCCTGGACCGAAGAATTCTACGATCTTGCCTTTTCCGCCTGTCACCGAAACCATTCCAGCTAGTTTGCAGATGATGTCTGAAGCAAGTTAGACCAATCCATCGGTCGAGTTTAAGAGTAGGTTTAGAATCAAATCTTACCTTTGGCGCTCGCCCATCCTGTCAGGTTACCAGTGAGACGCACACCAAGTGTTTTTGGACATGGAAGCTCCCATGGCATCCCAGCCATTGCATCCACACCATCCGAGCCTCCTACTGTTATTAATTAGAAAAATGGTTAACATTTGCGAACACGATTCTTACCTCCAATACCCAACATGGCCATTCCAGAGGCATTCGGAGTATGAGAGTCTGTGCCAACAAGCAAACCTCCAGGACTGCGTCCGTCATTAAGAAATACTCACAGCTAAACATTAAGGACTAGATACTCACAAAGTGTAATTTTCGAATAAAATAGTATGAATAATTCCCGACCCAGGCTTCCAGAAACCAATGTCATATTTCGCAGACGCTGAAGCTAGAAATGCAAAAACTTCCTGGTGCTTAATCTTCGCGGCGGCCAAATCTACCTTTGCCCCCTTCTCGGCCATGGTAAGATGATCGGTATGAATCGTGGTGGGGATTGCGACTTTGTCAATTCCAGCACTCATGAATTGCAGGAGCGCCATGGTGGCGTTCGCATCATGGATCGCAACTCTGTCGGGGTACAATTTGAGAAATGACTTCCCTGGCTCGATTTCTTGGGTGTCAGGGTCGCAGAGATGTGAATAAAGAATCTTTTCGGAAAGTGTCAGAGGTCTGGTTATCCTCCGTCTTACGCGATCAAGAGACCTCTGAAGATGTGTGTAAGGAAGGAATCTGTCCTGAGAAGTCAAGATTAGGGTTTTGCTTGCAATTCGGATTTAGGGAACACACCTTGTCATATCTGCTCATTGGCACTCTGCCGGTTTCCTGAAGTTCTACGCTTGTGACGGTAGCAAGACATCGTCTTGTTGTCCGCAGCACGCACCTAGTCCGCGGTGCCAGACTTGGCCTCTGCACCGAAGAAAGAGAAATAGACCTGGAAACAGAAGCCATAGTCAAATTGCTATAGCGAAAGAAGTATTTCGAATTTCAAAAACCAGAGAAAGACGAGAGGAAGAAAGAATATGGAAAGAATATAGAAAGAGGAGCGTCAAGGCTGACCTTTTCCTCAGCCTCGGCCTAGGAGAGCTCCGTAGTTTCTTGAAGCCTCGAGATATGTGGGCCACTCACCATTGAAAATTCAGATAAGTATCTGAGTACCTTGGTCGATTATTGAGGTGCTAAATTGTCTCTTCGTTCCTTCATTCCTCATGGTGCCTTGCAGATGGCCTTGGCGCTGGGTTTCTCCCTACACGCTAAAGGAACACTCCCTTAGCGTGTGCTGGGGGAACAGAACAGGGGTTGTGGAAATTGGCGTGCATGCAGCATTGCAGCGGCCCTGGCCTGGTCCACAAACACCTCGGCCACTCATCCAACATCCATTCCATTTCAAGACTGTGTTTGACTTGTTGTGAATACTTACTGTAACTCGTACCCCGGACATTTCTGATTTTTGAAATATTCTTGCCATCACTTTAGTAGACCCATACCCATACCCATCTCAGAGCTTTACTGTTGTTCAACTGAATAAAACGTCCTGCACCTCCTCAATTCGAAGTCATGGCATCCTCCAAAGCTGCATCAGCCGCCTCGTTGAAATCTCTCTCCAAATTCACATCCTGCGATGCAAGTCCTACCAAGATCCATATTGTTAATTTTCATCTTATGGGCTCAAGTTGATAACAGCATGACCAGGTCGGCGATTCCCTCGTTAAACTCGGCGTGAAATATGGCGGCTTCCTCTCCGGCTTGACAATGTGGTCTCCTACTCGGCAAACAGGGACATCCAAGATTTTCGGGCCAGCATTCACAGTGCAAATGGTTCCCGCGAAAGATAGCACTTCCCCCAAACCACCAATTCATTTTGCGGACGGCATACCCAATGATTCAGTTGTGTTTGTAAGCCAGCCAAAGGGCCTGTATTCAGCTTGCTGGGGCGGATTGATGAGTACCAGGGCACAGAAATTAGGGGCAAAGGGTGTGATTATTGATGGGAATTTTCGGGACGTGAATGAACATCGAGATTTGGGATTTCCAGTGAGTTTGCTGTCCATTGCACGTCACTCTCAGAACTTGATTCTAACCACCACTCAGTTGTTCGCCAAAGGCATTTCGATTCTTGGTTCAAATTCGTTTACAAGATCGTCAACTCTGAATGAGCCAGTTCAATTCACTTCCGACATACAGGAAGAGCCATTGACGATCAATCCGGGGGACTTGATTTTGGCAGATGCTGATGGTGTGGTAGCCATTCCACCAACACTGGTTGAGCAATGTTTGAAATTGTGCGAGGAAAGGTGGGAAATTGATGAGAAGACAAGGAAGTGTCTGGAGAATGGGGAAGAGATGGGACCGACAATTGCTAGGTTGAGAAAATAAAACGGCTAAAGCAGGATCAACGAATGTCATGATCAAATTCGACCTACTTGAATGCTTTGAAAGTCGAAAACCAAAGGGAACGAAATGAATATAAATGAAATGTACTGTCTAATTTCAAGTGCAAGATTTAGAGCAGTGAAGGGTGGTCGATTTCTGAAGCAAAAGCATTATTTAGCCGCAAGAAACTATTCTACGACAAACACAAGATGATGACACTAAATACATCAAAGTCTTTGCAAGCAACTCAAAGTAGCTTTTAAAACTTTCTTCTATTGTCTAAGTAAGTGCAGGAGTTTTCGCTGCTACATCCAACTTCACGGATCTGCCAGTCCACACAAGCACCTGTTCATAGATTGCAAAGCTGATTGCACCAGAGATCTACCATTCACTGTCAGCTACCAACAAGACAATCGATTGTTGCTACGGTGTTGGATAACTTACCGTGAGCCTCACCAACCTTGGACTTGTACCTTTCCACAACGCCCTCAACCCCTCCTCCCTCACCACAGATCTTACACAATCCCAACTCCCAATATACTTCTCACTCCCCCCAATAGCCTGCAACCTAGTCTTAACATTATCCATCGGCATAGTCGCATACACCGTGATCAACCCCCCCCGCCCCAGCACCCACCGTCGCCCAACCTCTCCTCTCCTCTCCACACACCACCGTCGCTCTCTCAAGCAAGAAGTTATAACTCGTAAACCGCACCACAGCATTAGAGCTCTGCTTTAGCGTCACAGCTACCACACCTCTATAGATCCCACCAAACCCTTCGGTACGAAGGAGATGAGAAATGACCGAGAGCGTGGATTTATTTTTATACTGCTGCTGTTGCCCAGCGGGGCGATTTCGATCGTCGATGAGCTTCGTTTTGATTGTTTCACCTGGTGTAACGACTGTGACACTCTCTGCGATTCCTGCTATTAGACCAGCTATGAGATTTCCCGCTGGGGTTGTTCGTCCTGTGGTGGGATTCACGGGCATGTAGCGACGAGTGAAGTCGAATGCTAAAAAGCGGACGGCGGATTTGGATGCGTTGGAGATGCAGAAGACTACCGCGCCATTGTAGAGGGGCGAGAAGCCCTGTGTTCGAATTGTGTTGAGAAAGAGTTTGAGGGGTGAGATTGGATTGCTGGCGGTTTTGCGGAGGAGTTGTTGCTGGGTTTTGATGTATTCTGTGGGATAGGTGAGGAGAGATTCCACTCCGCCTGCTGCTCCGCCTGCAAGTATTGTTTGAGCGGCTGTGGGAGACCTGTTTGTTTTACGGGAAGTAGACATGGCTGTGAGATATGCAATGGCTATTAAGCACGTTTGAACTTCTTCTGTCTACCTTGATATGGTCCTCGGACAGCAAAATCAACAAAGATATGAGGGGGAGGGAAAGTTGTTTACTAGCAAAAGAGGAGTTTACACGAAGCGTAATATTAGATAAGGCGAGATATGTATATATCTCCAAAGTAAAATACCCACAGTCCCGTAGCTTGCTCCGATATCTCTCCTCCGACATATGCAATAAGGTCCCATAGCTTCCTGTGTGCTTGATGCTTGGCGATATAGAGGCTTGGCCTCGGTTGAGGGGAGGATGCATGCGACTACCTGTGGCACTACAGGACTAGTCCGCTACGGAGCAACCCGACGATATTTTGCCCCATGGGCAACACCCTTGTCAACTTACCTTTTCTCCTACTGCTTGGTATCCAAATTCCTCGAGCGGATCGGGGCAGTAGTGCAAGTGCTCCATACTTCTTTGCAGTCGTCTCTGATTCGCGCTCATTCTGACTTACCGTTTTCCTTTCCTGCATTAATACTGCAACTCCTCATTTCAATCCTCAGTAGTATCCCAGTTTCGAAGTGCCCTGTATACCAAGTTCGCCTCCTTGCTACCATTTATCACAATGGGTTCCATTGATATGAAGTTATTTCCCAACGGAGGATGGGATACTCACCACCACATATTTGATAGTAAGAATATCTGCAACTGCTCAAGTGACTTGCTTGGGAGCTTGATTGCTGATCTATTTCCATAGCCCAGATTTTCCCCTACTCGCCCGATCGGCATCTCACCCCTCCTCAAGCCACAATCAAAGAATACGAAAGCTTCAAACAATCCCTCGGAATCACCAAATCCGTCCTCACACACGGTTTATCATATGGCAACGATTGTTCGTCCCTGAAGTCATTCATCCAAGCTCTTGGGCCAGAAAGGACATATGGCTGCGCAGTGATCGACGAAACAACACCTGCGAGTGAAATAGCAAGTCTAAAAGCCTCAGGTGTCAGGGGTATCAGGCTGAATTTGTATGGCTACAAAGCCATGACCGACATCGACTTGCAGATTCAAGTGCTGAAACTGTATGCGGAGCGTGTGCGACAATCTGGTACGGGATGGTTCCTGGAGTTTTTGCAGATTAACATGGCCAATTGGGCACCTTTGAGTAAGGTCATTCCAACACTGGGGCTGCAGATTATTGCCGACCATCATGGGTTATTGAAGGCCGAGAGCATGCTTCCCAGTCATATGGATGTGCTCACACAGCCTGGGCTGGTAGACATAATTACTTTGCTGAAAACAGGATGCTTCTGGGTCAAACTCTCTGCGCCATACAGAAGTTCGACACAAGGTCCGTTTTATGAGGATATGCAGCCATTGGTTATGGCGCTCGTAGAGGCAAATCCTACACGGGTAATCTGGGGAAGTGACTGGTAAGTTTGAGGGGTATCATGCTTCGATTCTGAATCGCATGTACTGATCGAAACTGTAGGCCACACACCCCGAATATGAAAGTAAGGACGAAGGAGGAGGCACTAGAAGAGACACCTTTTCAAGATATAGATGATAGAGCTTGGCTGACGAGCCTTCGTGCTTGGCTTTCAGACTACCAGTGGCACTTACTCATGAACAGGAATCCAGAAGAGCTGTATACTTCATGAGCCTAGAACAAAGATGAAAGATTAGATAAACACATACAGCTGGCAGCAACTCGTCCGATTGAGCTTTCGTATCTTGATTTTGACCATTTGTTCAATAGAACAACCTCTACTTATCTTGTCATAATGCAATCTTGATCTGTACTCTCAACTCCATTCTCCATACTGATAAGCTCCTTGATCAAGATGCGCACTCTGATCATATTCATCCCAAAATGCAGCATCGAAATCACCATTTTGTTCCGATTGATGCATCCCATCGATTAGCGCATTTGTCAGAGAGTCATCGAAAAAGTCAATCAGTGTCCCATCATGATTAACCACATTCAACAATGTTTGCTGAATTTCATTTGGGCCTACAAGCCCTGGCGCATTCCAAGTTGGCATATTGAGCGTGTAATCGTGCGGGAACGGTTGCTGTCCTGCCCTGTGAGCTCCATCTGATTCGGAACTGCCTGCTAGCATCTCTAAAATATAATTAGAGAGACGCTCAAGACTGTTCTTGGCCTTCCGTATAGTGGGCCACCATTCCCCGCCCACGCTGAGCATACTGGAGCAAGCGCGAAAATCCTTGGAAAGACCGAGGATAGAAACCGAGCTGCGCACTGCAGGGGAGATGGACACACAGTACATTATAGTCGCACCAGCGAGAAACATGTCTTGAACTGTGCGCCAGCTGTGGCAGAGGGCGCCAGAATCGTAGAGGACTTCATACAAGTGTAGCCGCTGGATGGAACTTGAATAGCAAATATTCAAAGCGTCCTGGCTCGGGTGGGTAATGGCTTGCGATGGTTGATGGAGAAGAGACATAGCACCATGGTAGTGAATCTGTAACTTCGTAGTGAGGCGGAGGCTTTGCATTTCGGGCACTGTCGTTGACACAATTGATGTCGACTCCGCGAGCCATCGATCTAGCTCAGTACGTAATTCATTCTGCGTATCAGCGTGGTTTTTGTTGAGTCCTACTTTACTAGGTAGTCGATAGAGTTCAGACTTGATTCTTGAAACTAGCCGTGCCATCTTGAAGGCCTGAATGGAGTATGAAAGTGTTGCAATATCATCGAACTCGTCTGAAGGAACGTGACTACTGATAAGTTGGAGCTGTGATTCCGACATCTGGGGCAAGCGAAGGTCGAAAGTATCGTCTTCAAGACCTAGAGGTCGTCCCATTATTGTGCATAGAGAACTAGATTAGATTAGCAAAGTCCCGACAAATGCTTTAAGCAAGATCAGATCCTCACCGATCAAGTGCGTACACACAAAAGAAAACTCGCCGCCGTATATCAATCGCGCTGGCGCTGAAGAGACCTGAATTACTGGATTCTCGGTGCAGTCCAAGGTCCACAGAGTGAGCCATAGCAACATGCGTCAAAGTCCAGACGTCGCAGCCATCAGGGTCGATGAGACTGTGCACTACCACCAATAAAACGCATTGCAAAACAGGCAGTGAAATACTCCCAAATACATGATTGGACATGTTGATGGCAGCGTTGAAGAAAATCTTTGGATTATGGCTGTATCTCCGACCTCGTATTTGCAATGTTGCCCCAATACTCAGTGCCATGAGCAATTTGAAGGCCCCGATATATACTGAGATTGGGAATTGCTTTTGGTCTCCGAGAATGTGTTCTTCGCCGTTGTATGAAAACGGTTGTGCACCAGCAGGCCAGCCATGGGGTTGGATTTGAGCCGGTGTTGGCTCATTTATACAGTGATATAATGCGTTAACCGCCGAGTTAAACGATGGGCGATGTAAGAAGGGGTGGTTAGGATGCATATGGTCGAAGAATCGTTCCAGGAGTACATTACACTCCTCACGAACTGGAAGAATCTGTGGGGCCACCATCAGTCTCATATAAATCCACAAGCAATGTTAAAATCACACACCTTTCGTAGCTGTCCATATAAAGCTTCTACATTCTTGTGGTCTTCTGGTGATATCGAGGCAACCGGCGTTACCCTTTTGACGGAATGGCTCGTTTTCCCACTCGCACCATTTGGCGAATATGCGAAGCTTTCAGGCACCGGACTTGTGCTTGATTTTTTGGCAAGAAAAAGTGGCGCAAAGAGCGTTCCAGAGGACGATCCTAGGTATTGCATTTGGCGTGAGTCGGAATTCAACGACAGGAGGCCAAGCTCCAAAGCCACAGAGCGAGCATCCCGATCTATGGACTTTTCCTGCATGGTCAAATCAACCCTTGTAGCTTCCAGTGTCCGTTTTGTTCCCCTAGGAGGATTCAATTGATTCCCTTCAATTGTAGGGCCGCTCGGCGATCCCATATTCTGCTGGACGTTGCCCACACTCATTGAAGGATTCTGGGATGGCATTTCCCAAGCCCCGACATTATTCGCGGGCAAAGCCCTCAAATTGTCTACTTGGCCAAAAGCGAGAGGATCATCGTCGATATTGATATGCGGCAGATTTGTGCGGATGATATCTTCCAACCAAGCAATGCGAGCAATGGCTTGTTCCTGTGTCCCTCGCATCAACCTTCTGTCCGTGTCGTGAGTGTCGACATCGATGCACAGCGCACCAGCTTTGGAGCAATTTCCGCATGCAGGAACCTGGCCATCACATTTTACTCGTCGGAATCGACATCTTTCGCATGCAAAACGAACTTTTTTCTGCTTCGGTTTTGCTCTGTTGGCGGTAGGGGTCGAAACTGGCAGCGGTAGAGATGCTGATTGAGAAGGCGAGGGGATCTGGGCTGCAGGTGGTGGGAATGGCCGTGTCTCTTCTGTCGGTGCAGATGCTGCTGGAGAGCTTGCCGTTGGTGGGGATGGTGTCTGTACTTCTATTGATCCTGCAAAGTTGACGTTATAATCTGGAAAGGAATTGGTGGTCATGCTGCCATTCTGTTCGGAGTCATTTGGGAGTATGATGATGATGATCCTGAATCTTTCAGGAAGGGGGCCCTTGTGAACTTGCCATTTGCGGGGTGCGGATTCGCTGCAGTACGACTTCGACTTCGCATGTGGGTGGTGGGTGCTGGAAACTGGACTGTATTATACCTGTAGCCTGAGGCATATCTGACCTCTATGGACAACGAACGATACTATCAAGACCATTGATTTGAAAGAGTACCTCACCTCCACAATGAAATCCAGTTTATTTGAATGATAGCAGAACATAGCTTGTTCCGAGATTAATTGTGATACTATATCATTTACCTTGTCATGACAATCAATGCCTGGAGATAGGTACTTTGGATAGAACCATAAAAGCACCACATCATGGAGCTCTATTTTGAAAATCCGCCAAGGAGAGAGCACAAAAGGGCATTATTGCAGGGTTGAGAGCAAGTTGTAGTAGTTGAATTGTCTGTCGTATTATATCATATACCTACTAGCATTTCTCCAAGACCTATTAACCCGATAATCTGTTTTACATTACTAGAGTGCAATTAGGTATAATATTATCCGGTCAGGATGTATTCTTACAATAAATAACCTTCTCCTCAACCTCTCGTCGAGTCTGTCTGCTGGCCATCACAACCTCCTCATAATCACCTCACTTATTGGCCAAGGGAGCTGAGCTCGCTTCTGTGCGTGCAGCTACTGAGACTACTGAAACTATTGTACCGTGCCAGGGCGAGAGAGCTTCTGCTTTACTTTCTCTTCTGTTTCCGACAGCTAGCAAGGATCATTATTCAAAGAGTAATCCAATGAGGGAGATGAGATGCAAGACAAGACCGGCCTGGATGAAGTCAATATTCCGGTGTGTGGAAAAGACAGACCGCTTCATTAATGATGATAATATATTTGGGTTTGGGATCGCAAGATAATAAATATGGGGAAGGTGCTGTAGCAGTAGGTTTGTAACAAAACACAAACACATGGTGGTGGGGGGATGAAACTCGGCAACAGACACTTCGAAGGCCCGAACGAAGGAAAAGAAGGGAAGGGAAGCAAGAGATCGTCGGGTCGCCACGCCACCGTTGTTGTTGGACCCTGGATGGGGCGCGCGAGAGAGGAAGGGAAGAGCTTTCTCTCCAATGGGGCATGGATTGGCAGGCGATGGCGCGAAGCGAGATAAGATCTGCGAAATGGAGGGGTCCAGAACATGGAAGAAGAGAGGATGATCTACTGAACGTTGTGAGTTGAATATCGCTGGGATGGTGAGGACGTGGTGGGAGCTGTCGTGAAGAAAGGAATGAAATGCATTACTTACCTACTTACTGAAGTTGGAAATCCACTCAATTGTCATTTATTCCAAGCCTCACCACCGTCAGTCAACATCAGTAATCAATTCACCACCGTTTGCAGCGCCGAGCGCCACTGTCGTAACAATGGCACTGTACCGTAGTGGTAGGGCAGGGGGAGGATCGGCGAACGAATAATCTCTGATGGGAAAGACCATGTCAACCATGTCGAGATTTCCATTCTTCTTCTTCTTCCTTTCTGCCCTCTCGTGTGGGAATGCCGATCATGCTACTCCGGACGCTACGCTACAGCATACCCTCCCTCCTTAGCAAGCTACCCCTTCCCTTCCCTTCTCCACGAAATTAAGCTCGACTTTCCACTACACAAACAACATTTTTATCATTCTTATTACTAGCACATTTCTGCTGCTCGACCTTTTCAATAATCTTTAATCAATCTGCCCCTAATCGGTCTAGGGAGTGCCCAACTACATCCAGACTACTTCCACCCTCGTCCTCAAACTCTACCAAACTCTATTTCCAATCAACACCACCACCACCATCACCCCCCCCCCCTGGACAAACACCACCAACTCCTCTCAATCCTCCTCCTGTGAATTCCCTCGACCTATCTTTCATTCCATGAATGCGCTCCCAAAACAAAGTATAGCGAAAGGGTGTGTTGAGGCGAATCTCCTGAGGATACTCCCAACCGGGGTGGGTGGGTTGTGACGTTGTCAACTGTCTATTGAAAACAACCGACCATCCGATGCTGCGATAGACAAGATGCCTCCCTCCCAGAGCTTACCAAATGGCTCCTCCACTCGAGAAGAGATTGATGTCTCCCGAGAACCTCCCCAGACAGACGGCCGACCCAGCTCTCCCGTGCAGATGTCAGGACAAATCGAAGCCCTCGAATCATTGAAGGCCACCGCCGCCTTGGAACAGCAGCAGCGCAGTCAATCCCCTCGGAGGAGAGATGATGTCGACGGTGATGACAGGCTTCATCTCAACATTCCTCAGGGCCCGTCTCCGGCCGCCCTCGCCCTCTCTGCGCTTCAGTACCTGCCGTACCCGTTGATCGTTCTGAATTCTCTAAAGACTTTGGTGATGGCCAATGAAGCAATGCGCCGGCTGCTTGGGATTGAGGAGAGTGATGGGGATACTACAAGTGATGATGGCAAATCTTGGCTGGATGGGTTGAGAGGTCGTACGTTGGATCAAATGGGTGTTGATATGCTGCAGGATGGGAGACCTGTATGGGTTGCGTGGGATTCCTTCCTCGAGAGCATCGCCGAAGATTTGGGAATTGATGTGGCAGGATCCGGAGTCGGCGAGGGTGACGGTGGTGACCTTACTCCCACCGCACAGAAATCCCTCACACCAGAGCAGTGGCAGACGAACTGCAAATCGCACACTACAATTCACGACTCGGTAGTCGAGGTCCTCATCACACAGCCCGATGTCCCTGTGTCTGCTTTTGGTGGCCCATTCGATCCAAAAGAAGCAAAATTTGCGTTTGCGAAGATGATTATCACTGTATGGGAAATTGAGGACGAAAGATTTTATACTTTGACCTTCACCAATACCGAAAGCTCCTCGAATTCTACTCCCAATTCCAAGAACGAGTCGCGACCCAAATCTCGCGTTGTGCAGAAATATTCGGTAAGCGGTGCTAGCCCAGGGTCCCACAGCAGTCCATCCTCAGGGGGTTCAAATCGAAGCTCTACGAATGGAAGCAATCGTGGTTCTGCTATCACAAGTCCCTCGGGCGCAGCCATGTCGTCTAGTCCTTTTCCTCCAATGGGACCACCGACGAAGGGAAGCATGGCTAGTACTCCTTCGAGCCTCCAAAAGGTCATCATGATGAAAGATGCTCTGATCGACAATACCGAGGTACCCATTATAGCCATGTGGAAAGATGGGAGCTTGACCATACCAAACAAGGCTGCGCGACGACTTTTCAGTCGTGATGCAGACCCAGGTAGTCACAACGAACAAGGAGTCGAGACCGTGAAGAGATGGGATATGTGGGACGAGACTTTTACAACTAAACTAGACCCATCCGAATACCCAATCTCAGTACTAGTTAAAACGCAAAAGCCATATTCAAGTATGAAGGTTGGCATGTATGATCCAGAGACAGGTGCAAAGATAATCCTCGATTGTTTGGGCGAAGGTCTTTACGACAAAGATACAGGGGAGTTCTTGGCAGGCGTATTGACGTGCAGAGACATTACAAGTCTGACCCAGACCATTCGTGATATCCAAGAGCAGGATCAGCAGCGTTTCCAACTCATCTGCGATACCATGCCCCAGTTACTTTGGACCACGACACCCGATGGAATGCATGATTGGTTCAGCCAGAGATGGTAATTATTACTCATCCTCTCCAGGGGATCAGGCTGACTTTAGTAGGTACGAATACACGGGATTGACCCAGGAAGAATCTCTTGGGACGGGCTGGCAATTACCATTTCACCCCGATGACATGCCCGTCACCGGCAAGAAATGGCGCCATTCTTTGGCTACCGGTGATCCTTATGATACCGAGTATCGATGCCGCAGGCATGATGGTGAATGGCGATGGATGCTTGGGCGTGCATTACCCTTGAGGAACAAGAAGACCGGCAAGATTGAGAAGTGGTACGGCACATGTACAGATATCCATGAAGCCGTTGAGACCAGGTCTGCTGCAAGGCGAATGGTAAGTTCATTGACGCTTTGAATGCTTGTATTGACCGTCTTTCAGCGCCAGCAACTTCTTTCCGTAATCGCCCATGCTCAAGTTACCCTCTTCTCCGTGGACCGTAACAGAAATCTCACTCTCCTAGAAGGATCCTTCATTTGGAATCGGGATACCGACGAATCGGGAGATGAGGGTGGTAAGCTGTGGAAGGGCCAGGATTTTATTGGCAAGAATATCTACCAGGTTTTCCACGATCCAGATTCCAATATGAGAAAGGGAGACGTCCCGCCCTCTTTAGGCCCAATCGAGGACATTCTGACTGGGAAATCCATGGAAGATGTTCAAGAGCATAACATCGATAACAGATGGTACAGAACGAGGTTCGTCCCAGTCTTAGGTCGCAAGGGAAACGGCGGTAGCCTCAACGAAGCTTTCATCGATGGTGTTATTGGTGTGAGCATGGATATTACCGAGGTCAAAGATCGTGAGATTGAACTTCACAACCAAGAAAAGGAGAATTCGAGACTACTGGCAAACGAAGCCGCCGCAAAGGAAGCATCGAGATTGAAGAGTCAATTCTTGGCTAACATGTCACATGAGATCCGTACTCCAATTGCGGGTGTTATTGGAATGGCCGAGTTGTTGTCTGATACGGATTTAGATGAAGAACAGAAGGATTGTGCCGAGAATATCCAGCGCTCAGCGAATGGGCTTCTAACGGTCATTAATGATATTCTAGACTTCTCTAAAGTCGAGTCTGGTCGTCTGGATATTGAAGAGGTCCAGTTTAGTTTATCGGTGGTAGTTCGAGATGTCAGCAAGATGCTGAGCTTCGCAGCAGAGCGGAAGAATCTAATCTTTGAATCGGATATTGATGTTGGCCTTGATCGCGATTTGATTGTCATGGGCGATCCAGGTCGAGTTCGTCAAATCATTACTAATCTACTCACAAACTCCATCAAATTCACTAGCGAAGGCAAGGTCAAGTTTTCCGTCCTCAAGCAACGAGAGACGGCAGAAATTTTTGAGGTCAAATTTGTTGTCGAAGATACTGGAATTGGAATCGAGGAGGAAGTCCGGAAAAGACTCTTCAAGCCTTTCAGTCAGGCGGACTCTTCTACGGCTCGGCGATTCGGTGGAACTGGTCTTGGTCTGACCATCAGCAAGAATCTGGTCGACCTGATGCATGGCGAGATCTCACTTGAGTCTACCCTGGGCAATGGGACTGTTGCCATGTTCTGGATTCCCTTCAATAAACCACAATATCATGATGGCTCTGCTTTGATCGACATTGGAAGTCTTCCAGATCGTCTGCAGTCTGAGATGAGCGTTTCCTGCAATAGTAGCGAGTTTGACAGTCCCGGGACGCCACCGGGGAATAATATGTCTGATCTGTACCGGAAGCATAAAGCAAGGACTGTAAGCATGACACCGCCAGTTCCCGCGGATCTTGACTTGCCTCGCGAGGAAAGAGCGAAAACCAATATTCTGTTGGTCGAAGACAAGTAAGACTTAATTTTTCTCCCTTCGACGACATTACTAACACAGCTAGTGCCATTAATCAACAAATAGCTCTCAAGACGATTCGCAAACTTGGTTTCAGTGTACAAGCCGTGTGGAATGGCAAAGAGGCTCTTGACTATCTTTTGGCGGCCGAGTCTCCCGATGAAGCACAAATGAAACCCGATATAATTTTGATGGATGTTCAAATGCCTATCATCGATGGCTATCGTGCCACTCATCTAATTCGACACCATTCTCCATATAACATCTCAGCTCGCAACATTCCTATCGTGGCCATGACGGCCTCGGCAATCCAGGGCGATCGCGAGAAGTGCAAGAAAGCTGGAATGGACGATTACCTCGCCAAACCCGTCAAGCAATCGGCTTTGGAGAAGATGCTTGTACGTTGGGCGCTCAATAGACGTGTATCACGAGGTCCTGTTGAAGCTGGATACTCCGGGAGCGAATGCTCGGAATCAGAGGAACATAACTGTGGCTCGCCATCGGTCCCAATTTACGGCCAAGGAAAATCCAAGAAGTCGGATGAGTCGAAATCCGATTCCGAACTAAAGAGGCCGACTTTGACGGAGCGACAGGCTTCTCAACGCTTGATTTTACCTGGTACGGAGTCTGAAGGGGACCGTGCAGTGAGGAGGGAGCACGCAGAAGAAAAGGCGACATCTCTTCGAGACGACAAATTGGTTCACCTGGCTGGACCTCAAACACTAGGTGAACGGCTTCCTCACGATGACGAACCGTCGCACCAGTTGACCATGGAGAACATCGGGAGGCTAGACCGAGAGGCTGGACACCACCAGAGCTTCGAAGGACCCATGCCCCGCTTACGGCGAGATGATACTTCGACCAGTACGACCGTTGAGCTAGGAACTGGACCGAATAGTAATGCTCCTACGCCCAACAGCAAAGCTCGGGACAGCGGTCAAGATAGGAGTGGCGAGAGACCGAAGTTGTCTGTAGAGAGGAGGAATAGGGATAGCGAGAGGACGATCACGGGCAAGGAGGGTTATTGATTAGCGGCATTGACTTCGGCGGGGGCGTTTTCGGGAAGCATGGCTTGGGGTTGGTTTGCGAAAAAGAAAATGGGGATCGGAACGGTTTTTCGTTGCATATATGGATGGGCATATTAAAAGGTGCATCGTCATGTTGTTGATCACTTCGTTTTTAAAGGTATTAGCCTCGGGAATAGATGGGTGGTGGTTGGGTGGTGTATAGGGTAAAACATGATTGGATTGATGTAAGTAGGTAGGTACTTAGGTAGTCAGAAGATTTTGAAAGGCGAAAAATTGTGAGATGGCACCACCCCATGAGCGACGTCTATTGAATGGTTCTGGCTTCGTCAAGTTGAGCAAATATTGGGAAGTTTCAATTGGCGAGTGCCATGGAACTGAAGCGTTGATATGAGTCACTGCTTTAAGCAACCAGTGGAATAGGGAGGGAGGGTTTTGACTATACAAGTTAATGTAATTATGGCGCCCGCTGAAGATTCTCTTTTTCTTCCTCTTTCTCTTCGAAGCCATAATAAGCGAGGACTGCCAAGTATATTCATCCATCATCTCCCCCTCCCCCTTCCCCAAAGTCAAAACTGATCAACGCATAAGGCATTCTCTCTAAGCAGCAAACGCAGCCGAGAGTTGTAAAACGAAGTGAGACATTTCAAACAGTGACTAACCTAATTTGAGGAAAGATTTTGTCAAGACTTTCAAGACTCAAGACTTACTCCCAAGACCAAAAAAAAGACAACAATTAAAATCCGCGGATGTGTGCCGTCCGAGTCCCGGACCTACATACAGTACATGGATGAGTGCGGCAGGAATCCAATGTGCCTTTTTTTCCTTTCTTCGTCATCATCCAGTAGGGTCTCGAGGGTGATGGATTGCTGCATATTGATGTTGAATATGTCACAAATGTTGCTAGATCTAGGCCGTGTGTAATAAAACGCCACGGAACAGCAGACATTTCTCCACGTTACTCCGTACTCCGTACCCGTGTGCCGATCGGATGATAATAATAATCACAGCACATAATAGCTGGAGGTCACTATTGTGACGGACGGGCTACTGTGGGGGATTTGACTTCCCGCTTGCGCTTTTTCGGTAGCAGGTGGCCAATTGGGTGGAAGGAGAGGGTTGTGGTGTTGGGTTTTACTCCGTAGTCTGAGGAGAAAGAAAGAGTAATTAAGCGAGCCCGTTGAAAGCTGGAGAAGGGAGGAGAAGGGGAAAAGACGTGAAATGTTTGGGTGCGGGGATGGTGATTGTGGTTGGAGAGTGAAAGAAAAGAGAGTGAGAACAATTCAAGACTTTCTACAGTTCTCAATAACACGCCCTTTAAGACTCAAAAGGTTTGAAACCACAAAATACCAAAAGAATTAAGACACTGGGCATTAATTTACTCTTGGGTCATATCAGACTTGCATTATTATTGCAGTATCCGGATTATTATTAAGTTCGAGTAGAGCAAAGTCGAACAAAGATTCCACATAAACAGTTCATGGCCAAAGCATTCGGTACCGCAGAGCACACTCCCCCGAGTTTGTTCGCACCGACACCGCCCTGCAGGTAAGCGACGAGAACTTCTTTGTGAGACAACATCGATTCAGGAATGGAAATCTGATCTGATTATTCGAGCATGAAGGAGAGACGGGAGATAGACGTACAGTACAGTGCTGTGCAGTAACCAACCAGGGGCTGAAGCGCGTGGGAGGAACACGGTCAGGAACCACGTGGTTGAAGGTTTTTTTTTTTTCCTCTCGCACAGAGACCAGTTATTTGGCGTATTTTATTTGCATGGGGAAGTATTTCGTTGCTCGTTGAAGACTATCGGAAGGAGCAGCTGTGTTGAGCCATGCATGAAGGAGATGCCGTAAGCACATGTTGTTTTGTACTGCCGACATCGAACCATGCCAGCAGCCTCCCGTCAAGATTCAAGACGTGGGTTTGGCCCGCGGCAAGCCTGCTGCTGCTCTCGGGGAGAAGGAGAAAGAAATAAGTTGGGCACTGACTACGGTCGAGTAGTGATTTGTGAAGTAGTTGACAGTGTCTTTCGGTTGTGAGTTACTTGTCAGGTACACGACTAGGTGCAGTATGAACTCTGATTGATGGGCATGATTCTTGGTGTACACGGTGGCACGAAAGGGTCGTCGTGACTGGCCCTTGGCAGAAGAGAGGCGGAGGGCATGACGAGCGTGGGAATGAGGAATCACCTGTTGCTTGTTGCTCGTTGCCGGTGGGAATGCAAGAATGATAATAGGTAACTTCTTATTGCAGCGGTACTGCTGTATAGTAAGTACCAGCGGTGAGGAAGCGAGTGGAGGACTGTCCGCCACAGGGCTTTTCTCTTATTATACTCGAGTGCTGTAAAGACAAGAAGACAAGGGAAGGGATGAGAAGTTGGGAAGTGAAGGGAAGGGCAGGGAAGGGAAGGGCATGTCCTGTAGGTTTGGCAGATGTGGAGATGGGACGGCACAGAAGGAGAGGAAGAGGTAGGTAGAGTTTGAGAAATGAATGAATATTTGTGTCCGAGGGGGATAATTAGTGAAGAAGGATAGGATAATAAGAATAGAAGAAAAAAATGAATAAAAGAATCGGGGTACTGCCGTAAGAATGGTATATGATACTGTAATAATGGATATGACAAAAGTTGAGCAGAGGAGTAGAAGTAGTAATGTCAGGGTTTCCCCTTTGTGTCACCATGTCCACACAACACCATCTTCTTTCCTCCCTTCCTCCTCCCCTTCTCCAGATTCCTTCGATGATCGGAGGCGATGGAAAGGATTAACAATCTTCCAGACGCCTCATTCAACGCCGCCCTTATTCTTTGCGGTAGGGAGATTCATTCCCTTCCGACTACTTACTTACTGCCACACCTTTTTTCCACTCCATCCACGGCCATCACCATCACCCGTTATTACTGAGCCATTCCAAATCTCGAGATCCTCCGCCTTGGTGGTTGACAGGTGGTTGACAGGTGGTTGTTGGTCTTGATTCTTGTTGTTCGGACTGTGTCGGCTTTATTTTGATTCTTCCTCACCCTCGAACGTCAAAATCTTTCATCTTCCCTCTCAATCCAAACAACATCGACCTCACGCAACCACCACCACCACCACCTCCTCCCACCAGTTCCCTTTCCTTTCCCTTCCCTTTTTTCCTTGGGAGGGAGCAATGTGACAGGATTGCCCAGAGGGGTCGTGCAACAACCGAAGCCTTCTGAGAGGTCCCTTTGGCTGGTGTGTGTGCGTGTGTGTGCGTGTGTGTGGTGTGCACACCACAGCCCTCTCTCAAGACTCTCAGCAAACTCTCTCCCTCCTCATCATTCTTCGTCCTCTAACAGGATCTCCTTCTTCTGGCAGGATCCTTCTTTTAACACACCATCCACTCACAACCCTCACTCGGTCCATTATTGCTATTGACTGTCCCAGCCCGCTATCCACACACACCCTGCCGGGCCCAGCCTTTTGCAACCCCAAGCCCAGACTCACCAACCAACCACCCCCCTCGACTCTGCACGCCGCCGCCGCCCTTTCCCTTTTTCTCGAAAGACTGCTGCGCTCCAAGCGACTCGTCCCAAGCCGTGTGCCGGCCGGTTCTTCCCCATCATCTCTCTCTCTTCTTCGCCAGTTTCCCCACACCATTTCTTCATACCGTTGATCCACTCTCGAACTCCCGACTACTACTCACTCACATCGACTTACCTACGACCTCCTCCCGACCTCCCTACCTCTCTCAACTCACGCCGCCTCCTCCTCCTCCTTCTTCTCTCGACCTGTTCCTCAGCTGTCGTTCAACCTCACCTCACCTCATCCACTCCCGTCGATCCTCAGCCCTAGCCCGGACACCTGTTGCTGGATCGCTGCCACCATCGACTGCCGCTGCAACGTCTCACGCCTCATCCAAAGTCAAGTAGAAGGCTGTATACTCGCAGGAAGGGAGATTATTGTCTGGGATTTAATATCGAATTTTCGCCGCTGGGGAATGAGAGCCGTCTGGTCTGTTGCTGGACGCCCCATCTGCTCGTAAGGGATGAGCGATGCCGTTGCGAATCGTTGACCATTCCATCTCTCGACTCGACCGATCAACGTGCGCCAACCTGACTACTCCCATCATCTACCATGGTCGTAGCCATGGCATGGCGAAAGCCCGACAATGTTGCGGGGTCTGCGGCCCCGGCCATCATGGTCGGCTTGTTTGTTGCGATGGGCGGCTTGCTGTTTGGTTATGATACAGGGTGAGTTGCGCCTGGGCCTGGGAAGGAGAGTTCGATGTGGCCAAGCGCGATGGACTGACGCTTTCTACAGGAGCATATCGGGTATACTGGCTATGGCTTCCTTTCGCAAACAATTTAGCACGGGGTACATTGATTGGAATGACCACAAATTGAACGTATCGCCAGGACAATCCTCATTGATCGTTTCGATCCTGAGTGCTGGCACCTTCTTTGGAGCGCTTGCTGCGGCGCCTTTTGGTGATCTACTTGGTCGAAAGACGTCTTTGATCATTGCTGTGGGCATCTTCTCCTTTGGCGCCTTACTGCAGACCGTTGCTTCTCAGATCCCCATCCTGGTCGCTGGAAGGCAAGTACTCTGATCGCTCTTGGTGTCCATATCTAATACGCTGTAGGTTCTTTGCCGGTCTTGGAGTTGGCTTTATCTCCCTTCTAGTCCCATTGTATCAATCTGAAATGGCGCCCAAATGGATTCGAGGTACATTGGTATGTGCGTACCAGCTCGCCATCACCATAGGCATCCTTCTCGCTGCCATCGTCAACTTCACCACCCACGAAATCGACGGACCGAATGCCTACAGAATCCCTTTTGCTCTACAATTAATATACGGCGGGATCCTCCTTCTCGGCCTCTGCATTTTACCCGAAACTCCTCGCTACCTGATCAAACGAGGCCTTCACGCGGAAGCCGCTTCATCACTCAGTCGACTCCGTCGGCTCGATATCACCCATCCCGCTCTGATAGAAGAGCTTGCTGAGATCGAGGCAAATCATACCTATGAGTTAAGCCTCGGTCCTTCCACCTACAAAGATGTATTCCTGGGATCTCCTCATCTTGGACGTCGACTCTTCACGGGATCTGGGCTGCAAATGTTGCAGCAACTCTCCGGATGCAATTTCATTTTCTACTATGGAACCACCTTCTTCACCAAGGTCGGCATCAAAAATCCATTCATCGTCCAGCTGATTGTGAATGTGGTCAACGTGGTCTCAAACCTCCCCGGAATGGTTCTCGTAGAGTCACTCGGACGACGACGCCTCCTCATGATTGGCGCCGTTGGGATGGGTGTCTGTCAACTTCTCGTAGCCGCGGTTGGCACGGCGTATAGTTCTGCGACAGGAGGGAACGAATATACCGCCAATCTAATTCTCATCATCTTCGTATGTTTGTACATCTTCTTCTTCGCCGCTTCATGGGGACCTGTCGTTTGGGTCGTAACTTCGGAGATCTACCCCCTCAAGGTTCGCGCCAAGTCCATGTCGATCTCGGTTGCTTCCAATTGGATTCTCAATTTTGGCATCGCATATGGCACACCGTACCTTGTCAATGGTGGACCCAATATGGCAAATCTTCAGACAAAGGTCTTCTTCGTGTGGGGAACTTTTTGCATTGTCTCATGCTTCTTCGTCTACTTCATGGTTTATGAAACAAGTAAGATCAGCTTGGAGCAAATCGATGAGATGTACGAGAGGGTGGATCATGCATGGAACAGCAGGAACTTCCAACCAAGTTGGTCGTTTCAAGAAATGCGCGACGAAGGCGCTTCATCGAGTGGGATTCAACTGGAGGAATCCAATACAGAAGCTCGACATCGTACTGGATCGAGTACGAATAGTACCGACAGTGGAAACACTTTAACAGACGAAGACAAAATCATTGCCCAGCTTGGCGATGTTGATCTGACATACTAGTGTCTGTTATATTTTTGAATTTTCTGTTGTGTACTTCAGCGTGGAGTTTCCTGTGTTGGAGTTTTTGGATCTCAGATCATAACATCTGGTTGGGAAGGCTGGGTGGGGTTTGGGGTAGGGTTTGATGAATATTGCAGCTATTTTCAGGCGATACATTGGGTTTTCTGGATTTCCTGGGGGTAAACGGCGACTACGAAGGCATTGCGTCTAGCGGGGATTCATTTGGCCATATGGTTCATCACACTGTAATTGGTATGCTAACCATATGTGTAGCGGTAATCTGCCGAGGGGGGCTGGCGTGGGCGCTAGCATTTAAAATACGCAGTCTAAATGATATGCTTGGTCTTTGTACAGTACAGTACTGATCTATGTGGTTTCTACTTGGGCTTTGAATAATGGAGAAATAAAGACATCGTCTGAATTTCTAGCCGGCTAATGCTGTGTCTTCTTCTGTGTTAGTCCTTTGCGCTATCATAGCATTTGCTCTTGTTGATTACTCTCGACAACAGAGTGAATCAACACATAGTCTTGTAATAAAACTCTGAAAAACAGACAGGTGTTGAATTGCATTTTACTGTACCTAGGTGTACACTGTATGTTTTGAATTGATCTAGTCTCGACATCCTCTCCCTCATCTAGTGCACTTTCTGGTGGTTGGATCCTTGGTTGGGATGGTCCTTGTTCTTAGTCTCAGGCATATAGCATTGTTAAGGGCAGGGGTGCAATAGTCTTATATGGCAGTACAGGACTTCTCTCTCCTCTCTGTCGTGTTTGGAAGAGCACCTGGTGAGCGAGAAGGCCGTATTGTTCATCATCTCGTGTCTCTTGTCCTGAGACGAGCGGTAGAAGAAGAAGAAGAAGAAGGGAGAGACGGAGGAACAAAGGAAAGCAGGAGGAAAAGGAAAGAAGGCATAATTCCCGACTCTCGATCCGAGAAAGCCAGTAAAGCCAGTACCGCCGTCGGATCTTCGGCTCTCAATATCTGGATCCAAAATTCATCGAGCCCGCTAGAAATACTGTAGACAGCCAGGCAAGACAACCTTGGCCATGCAAGTATTAGAGTAGTTCCTACGATATCCATCCTAGATCCCATCCCCAGTGGTGCTGATGCACACAGTCTGCACTGCACAATGCCACAATGCCACAATAATGCCATGGTTTTCCCTCGGGAGATCGACAACTACAAGGTATTAGTCCCGGATGTATGGTACTGTATTGTATCGTTCGGATGGATCCTTTTCCTTTTTCCTTAGGTTTCGACGTTTCGTAATATGGGTAGGGAGGGGGTGGGTGTTGCAGATTAGCGAAATGGAGGTTCTAGAATCTCGGGGCGAATGGGAATGTAAAACACTGCGGAAACGTGAGCTTGGAGAGTGAACGACCGGAGGTGAACTTTGGGATTACTGGTAAAAGGTATGTGACGGGAATGAGGGAGGGTAGGTTGTCTGGTAATTTTTGACTTGCTTCATAATCAGTGTGTATGGTTGGAAGACGGGAATGTTTTTTTTTTTGGTGTTGTTGAGACCTCTTGAATCCTTGCTGGTTCTTTTGGGTGGTAAAGGGACGACGCCCTTGAACTGTCATTGAGAACACAGTACCAAGTGAAATTCTCAGCAAGCATTTCGAGGAGGGCAAATGTTAAGGTCAAGAGAGTGTACTTCAGACGACCGGCTTTCCAAGCGCCCAACAAGCATTTTGAGGAGAGCAAATGTCATAATCAAGGAAGGGTGCTATGTGACTAGGTCACTACAGTAGGTGGGTGCCTAGGTAGCTAACTAGCTCTACTAGATCTCAGATCCAAGCACGGAATCGACCCATAGAATGATAAACACGCTAGAATGATAAGCCCGCAAGTAAGGGAAGGAGGTTTGACTAGGTAGCCATTTCCAACTCCTACGATTTGTAATCTACCAGAGAACGAGGGATGTACAGAACGGACTACTGGACAGCTTGTAGCTGCATTATTATTATTTTATTTCATTATTTTAAAGTTTCTTGTCGTCGGTTGATGTTTGGTGATGGAGAGTGAAAGGGTTGCAAGATTGGCAAAAGTAGGCCAGGAACGATGTTAGCTAGGTAGTTAGCTTGGAAAGTTTAAGGTTAGAAGAATAGACTTTTTGACACCTTCTTGACGGAAATATAAAGTTCAATACTTCGCTGTGGTGCTTCATTTCGCCATCGTCGGGTCTTCCTGCTTCCTTCTAGTCTCTTGTCCAATAATCTAAAGACCCATAATCTAAAGAGAGGGATCAATAATGTACGACGGTGGTCTTGTAGTCATAGATGTGGGGGTGTGCAGAGAAGTTGCAACAGCCTTCAATAAGTCAGTCGACGACGGAGCTGGTATTGGATTTGTGTGTTGCTGATATTTCCCCGGTTGCAGCAAAGAATATGCTGAATAATATGCACGTAGTCGGATGGCAAGAGCAAAGAATGATGAAATAAGAGGTTTGAAATGAGCTGAGAGGGGAAAAACCTCCACATTTTCGATATCAGGTAAGAAATACTCAATCGGCAGGCAGAATGCAAGAGGAGCTGAATAAGAGTAATTAATGGGAAACAGCTTCCACATTTTCGCCAGGAGGAAGAAACAAGAATTTTTGTTCAATAGAACCGGGGTGGTCTTGCAGAATAATGGCTTCCCTTCCTTCCATTTCAAGCTGAGCAATAGTTATTGCAAAGTACCTACACAACTGTATGTACCAGCCAGTTCGGCGATGGGTAGGCAGCGGGTGTTCAGCACATCATCTTACAAAGTCACTCATGGGCACGAAATAGCATGTTGTGTTCGACTTCGACCCCCACAGCTTTTGCGATGACATACTCCATCATAGGTGGGTGCATCTTGAAGTGACTCGAGTATTTCTTTGGAAATGGTGATCATCGCCGCAGTGGAGATTTGGACCTGCTCCATGACCCTCCCCAGGACCTACGGTTCTTATTATTCTCCTAGCTTCCGAGGTCTCCGAGATCTTCGCGTATACCCCGCCCAGATACAGGAGGAGTATCCGAGGAGTAGTCTATACTATGAGAAGGGTAGTGTAGTAGACTACAGTATGTACTGTACGGGATGCATGACTTCAAAGTCAATCTGAAAAATGTCAAAAGCCCAAAGCCCAAAGCCAAAAGAGGTTGTCAGGAAGTTCCAAGGCTCGTATCCCATCTCCCCTTCCCTTCCATTGCCGCCCGAGTGGTCCGAGCAGGGTGGAGAGGAGGAGAGAGAAGTCAGAGAAGGGAGAATTCTTTTTCGTTTCTTTGATTCATGATGAAACGTTGGCGCATTATTTGTTTCGAAAGATTTTCGTTTCTCTCAGCTGCTGTTGTTCGTGGCTTGAAACTTTGGCCTTCAGCTGGCTGTGATATGACTTGAAGGAGAATTCTCCGATCAGGTGTGCTCGTGGGAAACGAATGGGCGGCGTCAAGTAGGCCAGTAATGACGGGCTAGGGCTTTGTGGGAGGAGAATGAGGCGAATTTAGGGTTCTTACATCTTGCAGGGCAGATTGACAAGAAACAAGGAAGCGAGAAGCGTGAAATAAATGGTTACATAATTAATAATAATACTTCATAATTCATGGTTATGTATCTCTTTGGTTTAGTTGATCACCTACTTACTAGATACTTGCAGTACTCGGGTATCTCCGTCCTTTTCTGCTCCTTACTCCTACTACGCTTTATTACTACTATTATTTCTGCTTCTCCTCGTGCTGCTGTACTCCTGTTTGTGTGTTTTGCCCCCAAGTTGAATCGAATCTTCCCAAGCTCTCCCAAGCTCTCCCAAGCACATTCCGTCCGCCACCCTTCCTGATGCTCGCTTCGACTTCCATGCACTAAAATTAGACGGGAGGGAGGATCTGTTGAGGGAGTGATCCGTTCAGGGGATCCGCTCAGGGGGAGGAGAGGAAGCAAGCATGTGCTGCATTAGCGTGACGAAAGGCTAAAATCGACCTTCCTCATACCCACCCCACCATGCCCAACACAGCCAAAGCTTCAACAACACAACAAAAGTCTAAGCACCGAATCCGTCTAGCAGAACAGAGTCCGGCACAGGACAAACAAACAAACAATCAATCAATCAATCAATCAATCCGAAAGAGGCCGAACGAGTGAAACTTACACGCGAAGAGGCTTCATCCACGTTTCTCTTGGATGCCTCTGGTTCGTCACATCATGGACACAGGACCTACCTCCTCCGTAAGGGCATCATGGCTGCTCGCAAGCCGTGCGCAACACATCCGTGTCAGGTCTGAAAGATCAATGAGAGTTCTGAATTTATGAGCAGCACACACACACACACACATGGCGGCGGTGGAAGAGACCAAGAACGCTAAGGATACTAAAGTTGCTAAAGATGCTAACGATACTAAAAAGTCCGACCAGCATGGAACCCATGACGATGCATGGGAGGAAAACTAGTCGTCGGTGGTCGGGATCATTGTGCAACTACAAGGACGAGGACAATAATGAGGATGAGGGTGAAGGAGACGCCGGTTGGACCCTCTCGATCTTGGAACACGCAGGGAGAGAGATCAAGAAGAGAAAAGACTAGGAGGAGGATGATCTGATACTTCTACAGCTACCGCTACAGCTACACCTACACCTACTCCTGCTCCTACACCTACAGCTCCTTCAACATCGACTTCCCACTATTTCGACAGCTACCTACTTCAATAATAATAGCTACCTACCTACCCACAGCTACTACTTCAGATACAGTAGGAGCTACTTCCTCCTACATCTCCACCAAAGCCAGCGAGCCATTGCAGCTTCCCTCTTCATCTGCATCTGCATCTGCATCCCTCATCTCCAAACCTTCGGTCCACATACGGAGGAAGGCTGATATTTGTATTGGCATATTTGCATATTTGCACATTCTGCATCTCCGCCTGCTGTCACTGTCGCCATTGCCATCGCCATCGCCATCGCCATCGCCATATTACTCACTCTTACACCCTACCACATCATCTTACCAACTATACACCACCTACCTACAAACACAAACACAAACGAAAACACACCATCGCTCGCTCTGACTTTCTTGCTCTCCTCACTTTCGCCGTATCCGATATTTCCTGACGCCTAACATTCACTAATACTCCTTGATTTATTCCTACGCCCGACTGATCATCTTTTCTTTTCTTTTTCCCCCACCAAAACCAAGCTGGTCGTCGATCCTCCTCCTCCCTTGATACTACTACTACTGTACACTCTTCCGCATGCGCGAGAGTAACGTTGGACCACCACGAACACTCACACATTCGACAGGCTGTGTGTAAATTGTGTGAGAATGGGAATGCAATAGAACGACTGGACCCTCCAAAATCTGCGGCTCAATCATGTCATCGTCGGCGTCGTCCTTGTCGTCCAAAGAGAGGCAACAAACCAAACCCCCGCTCTCCAGACGCAATACCTACCAACAAATGCTGGATGTTGAGCAGAAGGGAAAGGCATGTTCCTATTTACATCAATTCAACGTAAACGCCTTGGTGGCTCTGGATCATCATGCTAATTCCTACTTTCTAGATGTCTCGCATGAATGCAGCGTCTGGCATAACTGCAAACCAGCCGTCTCAGTCAGACACATCCATTCCAACTCTAGCAAAGCAACCCCCTCGAATTGCCGTCTTGCAGGAAGCTGGCCGAGCAATGAGCGCTCCTCCCCTCTCGATTGACATACCACCCCGATCCAAATTTGTTGTCAAGCACGGAGAGGTTGTTCCCGAAGAAGCGGCGGACAGTGATTCGGGCTCTGCGGCCTCGTCCATCTGCCAATCTCCTGGCTGGGAACAATTAACAGATAACAAAAAGAAGAAGGAGAGGAAGGCAGCCAAGGAAAGGAAGAAGGAGAAAGAAAAGGCAGAGGCGAAAGCTCTGGCCAAAGCAAAGGCCGATGCCAAACTTGCGGAGAAATCTAGGAATAAATTGACCAAAAACCCTTCGCCAAACAAGCGGCTGTCGAGGATGAGTCTCATCATGAATCGCTCGGCCTCCGCACCGATTATTCCCCAGGCACCTGCTCCGATCCTTCCACACGTGTCGATTCTGAGGCCCTTGAAGGAGGAGGATAACGTCGTGAAGGGGAAGGAGAAGGGTACCAATGATCCAGCCATCATTCCTACAGCTTGGAAAACTGCTCATGGAACCCCAGCTGGAGTTACGCCGGTGGGGCAAACCCCCTCGAAGGAAGAGCCACCGCCAAGGGTGAGTAACGATGGCTTCATTGGTGGACTGAAACTCAAATTGGCCGAGGAGGCCTTTGTCCAGGAGAGGATCCGAAGACAGTCCATGACCGAACAGAGGAGAAGGTCTTCCCAAACTACTGGAGCAAGCTTCGAATTTGGCTTGGGTGACAGTCGTGTTGAATCACCCTCGGACGTCATGAGTACGACTAGCTCTGTGGACACCGATTCGGCTCGAACTCCTCAGCAATGGGAATCCATTTATGAGCAAGCTGCCAAGATTATGAGAGCACCGAACCCTTCAGCGCAAGACGGTACTGGCAAAAAACCTCGAAAGAAGACATACCCACCAACCTCATATTTTCCCACACAAAAAGATGATTCGTCGTCTGCCCGAAACTCGTCTGTTCATAGCAGCCGCCGTGATACCTTTGGACAGAAGATTAGTGATGACTGGGATGGAAATGGAAGGAGGCCCTCTTCCGCACACTCATCTGAGAGACAATCTATCAACACACGTGAGACTTCGGTTGACAGAGGAACGTCCCGGGAACGAGTTCCCTCTGCTCAGGATGCCGGGCATCAACGTCAGACGAGCGAAGAGAAGTCATATACTGGTCACGAGAATGGTCTTCAGGTTCCAGAAAGTGCCCACAAAGCAGCATTTTCACGAGGGAGACGTCTGTCTTTAACGAGCATCAAAAAGTTCGCTCGGAATTCGAGCATGGACGCAGCATCGACTATCAAATCTTTTGCCAAGGCACATCAGTCAAGTGCACCTGCTAGGCCAGCGTCAAGTGTACAATCTAGAGAGGATAATGTGGTTTCGCCAGAAAGTAGTCTACATGGCCGACGTGCGTCCTCAAATGGCAATGTACCTACACTCCAGGGGATCACACCTGTTCCCAAATCGGCTATAAGTCGGGGTGCAACTGTCGAGTCGCCAACCGAGCTGGACTGCAGTCCTAAAATTGGCCAAGCTAGTTCTGAAAGTCCTCTTTTGGAACTGGGCAGTACTTCCAGCAATGGGTCCATCGCTACTGCCGATCGCCTCTTTGGAGAGACTGTTTTGGCAGATATTTTTGCTGGCACGGAATCTCGGCCAACGTCATCGGGAAAGATGTCAATTTCTTCAATTCAGCAAAGCCCTGGCCTTGTTGACTCTCGCGATCGTCAAGACGGTTGCCATTCGCGATCGACGACAGACTCCAGCGAGGCTTGCTCTACCCACGATGAGTCGTCAAATATAACCACACCATTGGCTTCGAATGCTGCCTCTTATCATGACTCGTTCCCTCAGATTCAGGACGATGATCTAGTCATTGACCCGTCGAATGGACCCAAGATAGTTGAGGATTACATTAAACCAACAGATCCTATGCGCTTCAAATCGCCCGTTTACGAACCCATATTCGATCCAATCCCTCCTGTACCCAAGATTCCTTCAGCAACAGAATTGCAAAACCCACCGGAAATCAAACGTCAAGAATCCCTCTCACGTTCAGTCTCCACCCCAGAGCTCCAACAGCAGGAGCAACACGACCTCTCTTTCCTCCCTCCACTCAAACATCAACCTCTCACCAAACCCACCAAGGAGAAAAAGGGGAAAGGGAGGCCATCACCACTCTCACAATCTCAACAACATGGCCGCGACAAATCTGGGTCCATCATCAAACCTGAACCCCTCAGTCCTGTTGTTTCGAAGTCGGGGTCAACCTCTCCAACATCCCCGGTGTCATCCCAGTATCTTCAAAATGCCCGAAATTCCATTCCCCGGCCTCCTGCGCGACCCATGTCAAACCAACTTGGACCAGAACCAATTGCAAAGATGTTTGTGGTCTGTTGCGCATGCAAGTACTTCCACGATATGCCGAGTAAGATTTACGAATGCATGGCGAGATCAGAAAGCGTGGTTGAGGACAAGGATCTGGGGGTCAGCGGAGTGGTCAGTACCAGTGTGAGATGCCCATGGTGTAGTCATGGGATGACTACCGCTTGCTGTGCTGGGTATGCTGCCGTCGTTGTTCTGCGTGAGAAGTTACATTAGGGATTTTCAGAGGTTTATTGCATTTCCTTGGAGCTTGGGATTAGAGTTTAGCATTTCTGGTAGTCAAGATGGAATTAGGACGGAGTGGATAAAAGTAGGCTAGGCTAATATGTTTGGAGGTGCGCGTGTTTGATAGGCTTAAACAGACAACATAATTAATCAAATGGGAGGGCGTAGCTATGAGGTCTACCTGCTATATGCCACTTACAGTTCGCAAATAGCCTATACGGTGTTGCGTGGTTATCTATTCGAAAATGAAGAGACATTGGGTAAGCAATTCAGTACTACTCAAGTGGGCGTTCTAGTGATGGCCCTCGGTGGTGAGATGAGGTCAAGATCCGCAGAAGTCGAGTATCGTTATGATATTTTTCTGTGTGTAGTGCATCTTTCGCATTTTCTTCTCCTCCGGCTTGGGGATATGGGTACCAATAGCTTCTTGCCCACAAGTGACGCCCCTGAAATATTTTATTACATTTTCATTTCGCTGTACCATACACCCATACCAAGTTACAATATTCCCATTCCACAAGAAACATGCAGATGAGTCATTCCTCTTATGCCCAAATCAAGCGCCGTACCATCCTTCCCAACAACATGAAACACACAAAATGATCTTCAGATCCTTATTGAATCCTTCCATAAAACACCCAAGGCAAGTCCAAATCACAATCTCCCATTTACATTCCTTTCCGGTTTGTTTTTGATAGTGCAACTCCCTCATCCACGTATCCCCACCCGCTTTCCACCTACACGCATTGTAAAGACAAATGGTTCAAAGCCGCAAAATTGCGTGGCCGAAGTACGCCCATTAAACAGCGAGGGTCTTGTTCGCAGGATCTTTCCCCCTTGCGATCTGAATGAGCGCTATGAGTCCGATGGAGAAGATGAGAGCTAGGAGGCACCCGAGAACAATTAATGTGTAGTCCATTTTTGTCGGAGTTGGAGAGGGTGTGTTGATGTGTGGGAGGGTGAGTAGATGGGTGGGTAGATTTATGTGTAATGTGTATGGGTTGGTATTGGGTGGAGTGGGTGAATGTGAGAAATATTTTGCGGGAGTGAGAGAAAAGGGTTCGTTGGTAGGGAAAGGGCGAGATTTTATTTTTGAGTGCTTGGATGTTCAGATGGGGTGGGTGGTGGATAGATGATCGGTGGGGATGAATGTAATAAGTCGACGCGCCGGTAGATAGGATGAAAAGGCGTTTGGTGGATGTGAGGAGTATCGAGAAGAGGAAGAGCGTTGCCGTCTGCCGTTTGGAAGAATAAATTTACTTCAAAGAGTGAAGAAGTAGTATTTCAAAAGGTTTGTGCCTTCTTTTACGTATGATATCGACCCCGAAAATCAACAAAGGAGTTATTATATGGATGAAATCAAAATTCGCGGTTGAAAACGAAGGGACGATGCCTCGAAAAAAAAGAGTGTTGAAGGAGGGGTGTAAAGGAGTGAGAAAGAATATTTCATTCGTTTTGGAAAAGATGCCAAAATCACATGGGGACCATTCATCTACTATATACCTTCACAGCTTACCCCCCTTTCATCTAGGATAAGCAATCAGCTCGTACCGACAACATCCTTATTTATCAAAAAAGGAGGATCGAACATCCCCATGTCTACATTGCCAAGTTTAAGCGAGGGCCCAGAGTAGAGCTTGGCGATGCGTATTTTTAGTGCTCGTTGCTAGAAGGTTCTGGTTGGTCGGATAAATGGGGATTAGTGGGTTCACCTCATATTGTGCCAACGACATTGGTGAAATGCGATATGGTATATGTCAAATTCAGTATGGTTGAAGAAAAGGGAGTTTGTCAATAATCTAGGGGGATTCCGGTCTTGTTGCCATCATTTAAAAATATCATGGTTCTTCCCAATAATGTCTACGGAGTATAGTTTATACATGTCCACGCCACTATCCTGTTTCGAAGGTGGGATCAGAACTCAAGATATCATCGTATCGAAGGTGGCAGATGAAGGATATTAATTCAGGATAGGATCAAAAAAGAAGATCCATGGATCCACACTACCCAAGGAATAAGTGTCCGATGCATCAAACTCGATTGAAGCTTACTTGTTGGCCCCACTCCTTTTTTTTTGGTAAGCACACCCGCTGGGGAACTATAGTGATCCGGAGTATGGAGCTCGTTGCCAGAGCCGATTGATTGGGCAGATGCAACAGTGACATTCTTAGCTTCCAGGTCGCCTGTGTTGAATCTGTTGATGTATTGTGATTCGGTCTGCGATCAACATCAACTTACCAGAATGTTTTTCTTCATGATACTTACGATACTGTTATTGCCCGCTGCAGTCGCTCACCCATCACTAAGCTGGTTTCTCATATCTGCAGAAGAGGAGATAAAACGGCGGTCACATACCATGAACGGTAAAATGTACAGTTCTATCATTGAATATCATTATTTTTATGCTAGGCCGTCAGTCATAAATTCATTCGCCAGAACGCCAGAAAGTAAACACCAAAACCAGATCCTATGCGTTAGATATGACATTTGATGAAATCACCGGTCCCCCAACAGGCACGCCATTTAAATACGACCTAATGGTGGCACTCGTATAAGTCCTAATGTTCCTTGAGTTGAATGTGTACTGCGTTTGTCCATTCGAAACTCCAACTTTGGTCATCGGTCTCAACACGTTGTCGCTGTTAAATATGATCTGCAAGCTTGCAGAAGGATCAACCAAATTGCTTGCAGCTACAGCCGTTGCAGTGCCACTTTGACGACTAGCCCAGGTCAAGCCGTTAATGACAGGCTTGTCGTATATCGAGAGTGCCTGTGCTCTAGCAAGCGAGAGAGCGGTCACCACCACAGTATCGTTGCCCTTCGCTCCAGAGGCAGTATGTGTAATGACGACTCGGAACTCACGTTGAACATTCGTGCTCGTCGCTACGGTTGGTGCGGCAAAGCTGACACTAGCAGCGGTACTGCTTGAAAGACTGACAGTTGGGCCAGAAA
This sequence comes from Tetracladium setigerum, assembly GCA_031472005.1. Classification (NCBI taxonomy): domain Eukaryota; kingdom Fungi; phylum Ascomycota; class Leotiomycetes; order Helotiales; genus Tetracladium; species Tetracladium setigerum. The sequence continues at coordinate 774,937 of PZJY01000009.1, read as the reverse complement.
TTTGAGTCCAGTTGAAAGTGAGGCCGTCCTCACTGCCTGTTAAATTCTTTGCTGTGAGCCCAACTGAGACACCACCGAGAACTGTCTGATCGAGGCCAGCTGTGGCACTGATTGTGACCTCGACTCCTGGTTCACCTCCGCCGCCACCTCCACCACCACCACCTCCTGGAACAGGCGTTGGGCAATTTGCAACTGCCGGAGCGGGTGTTGTCGCTCCAGGCCATGGTCGGAGGGGTCCAAATATGGTATCGTCGATGGGACCGAAACCGTTTACAAGATGCCCAAAATTATTGAAATTAATTGGGGGAGGAGCTCCGCCTGGAGTGACAAGCTCTGGGAAGATCCATTCAGAGACTGTGATCCATTAGCTTAGATTCATGAAACCCCTTTTGTGAGGGCGGAGGAAGAGAAGAAATGAAGAAACAAATGACTAACCTGGCTGAACATACAATCCTGCCTTGATACCGTCGGTCGTTTCTGTTATGGTATTTCCAATCTTGATGTGGTAGTTTCGAGTATAGTAGCCATTGTTGATGTTTCGAGGAACATCAATAGACCACTTGTTGCGGTTACTTCCATCTGGAGTTACCGAGGTGATCAATCGTTCAGTTTCCTTTCCGGTGCAAGGATCTTGGTCGACAGCATAGACGCTGATGAGGAGATCGGACCTTGTTGCAAGGCCGATGAACCTACTCCTGGCTGCTTCTACATCGGCAGCCGTATCACCAATGCCAACAATAGCATCCTCGACACGAACAAATCCAGGCTGTGCCCCACTTGTCCGGATGTCGATGTTGGCGACCAATCCGTAGACGATGGTCTCCCCATTAAACTGGACACCAGAATACTCGATGTAATCTCCAACCCGGAGAGGTGCCATGTGGAGGGGATCGGGGATGACACTAGGGGCGTTAGTTGAGGAGAGCACAATCTGGTGAATCAGTCACTCACTTGCTGGCTGCTGTCGCTGGACGATTGTTTGCAGGACACTTGGGATCCGATTCCGACCTAGGGACACAGACAGGAAAGCCTGAGAAACTGGTGATGGACGGATTCTCGTCGTCTGCAGTGTAGAAGGGAAGCGCGGTGTATCCACTGCTATACTTTGCATTCGGGTCATTGATTCGTACGATTGGGCCATTCTTGATCTTGATTGCTCCATCAGGGTCAAGTCTCTCGATAGAACCAGAAGCAAAGGCAAGGTCCAACTGAGCAACGTTCATTTGCCCAGCAATGATCTTGTTATCAACGATATTTCCAGTAATCTTTGAAAGGGTCAGTCCAAATGACATTGTGGAGGCAATTCTTGGTACTTACGGAAACCTCGTTTGGGCCAGCTTTCTGTCCTTCACAGAATTCGGCAAAGGGGACAAAGAGGGCCGGGAACTCGACGAGGAGGTTGTCTGGAATAATTACTGTGAAACCAGATATTTGGACGACACCTCCACGGTTGGGGGCACTGCCTGAATTTGGTGTTGCACTGGATAACCCAGCATTAGCATCTGGAGTAAGGGAGCGGAGTGGAGGTAGTCGTACCTGCCCAGAAGGCCAGTGACAACAAAGGGAAGCGTTTGAGCAACAATGAGGCTCAAATGAGCGAGGAGGACGAGAACGACGGTATGGAAAATCATGGTGACAACAGTGAAATTCCGAAGGAAGAAATTGCTGGAATAGATCCAGTTGAGTTGAAGGATAAAAATAATAATGGGGGAGACATCCTCTCCCCTTTATATGTAAATAAATAAATATATATATATATAGGTATTTCTCAATCTCGACTTCTCATGTTGCCTCCACCACACACCGGGAATGCCACATTCTGGAGCCAAGCAAACCTGTCAACGACCCATCAGCGAGATCATATCCCAAAGTAGAGCAGAGAGGCTATTCTGCAGGTGGTGCCTCTAGTGGTGCCACTGGGACTGATGGCCAAGAGAGGCTATTCACCAACCCTTTGGGGAATCCAGACTGACATTGGGTGCAACCATGAGAGGAGCGATACGAGGCGGAGAGAGAGGAAGGTGTGTGAAGGATTTCCTTCAAAGTACAAGGGATTAGTAGCGAGCTGAAGAAGCACGGGCATCGAGAACAACACCAGGCCATCTGGTTGGCGCAGCAGGGGATCACCACTATGCCAAGAGTGGCCAAGCGTAGCCAAGACCGGGTACCTCGCCTGATCCTCACAACAACACCTTGAACAGTTGAACACCACCGCGTGTACCACGAGAGCGGCGTATTCTCGACCCATAATGTGGGGGGCGGAAGTAAGCAGAACACACTCTGGACCTCTGTCCTTCTACCGCCCGTCGCTTTTTATTTCCTCAATAATAATCGCATTTATCACCACCCTTCTCCTCCACACGACAGTCCCTGCTCATCTGCCTCCGAGATGGTGCATGTCATTCTAGAGCCAGGAAATAATGCTTCATCCTCTGCACCTCTTGTCCGTGGCGAGAGGCGTCAGCATGGCGTTGGGAGATCTGGTCGATCCCCATTCTCAGGAAATCTGGACTCCTTCCTCGATAATCACGCGGCAGGCCGCCGTCCAAGGAATGCGAACTTCTCGCGGTATTGGTCCGCACGCAAACATCGTAGAGCAACGAAAAGTTTCGTATGTTTGATGTTCATCCCGGAATTATTCAAGGCTGCCGTTGGAGAATCCTTCGCTTATTTCAAACGACTCTGCATATTATTTGGCGGCCCTGGACCCATGGAATTCGCAGGGCACCGCCGTGCACAATTTTATCTTCCGAGGACTTCTCCGGTACATTATCAAATTAATGTGAGGCCTGTCTCTGGATTGCAGCGTCATTCAGTCAGTGCCTTCGTGTCTATTCCCGAACAACGTTGATGAGGTAGACACGATACGTTCAACGTTGGAGGCTCAGACCATCCAATTCTTGAAGGGCTTTTCAACTCCTGTTCCATGTATGCCGCTCGGTTTGGCATTCCTGATGAGGAGATACCCGGTGATATAATATTTTTAACTTCATATGTTGAATAAAAGATCATAAAGAATCTGATTAAATACAACTAACTGACTTGACAAATGGTAGTAACACGGCGATAGACATCGAACGGGTATTTTCAGGCCCCTTGGAGCATGTTGACAAGTGCGCAAAATTAGAGTGAATGCCTGGATGGGTCTTCCTCAACTCCGCCCTCTTGAGTTACTAACAACTATGTGTGAGAAACCCTGCTTCTGAGTAACTAGATCGAGGTTTAACAAATCATTACTTTCCACCCTTCGAACCGCATCATCCCAATTTGTCTCAATCCCAGCTTCAATATGCCTCTTGACCAGCCTATTTTTTGCCACGACTCGAGACACATCAATAAACCAGCTGCGCAACGGATTAGCAAATTCTCCGAGGCACCTTTCGGGAAGAGCAAGACACACGACTCATCAACAATATCCCTGATCTGGTCCCAAGGCTCCTCGTTCAGCAAAAGATAGCTTCCTTCCAGGAGAATAATTCTCTGCGACGAAGATATATAGATATCGTCGGCTACAGGGTCCTTTACCGCGTGGTCAAAACTGGGGGCCCAGATACCCAAAGCCGGGTCGTCTGTTTCTGTAATTGGGCTGCTACGAAGCTTGTGGACCAGTTGGATGAAGGAGGGCCCGTCGAATGTAAAAGGAGCACCTCGTCGAAGAAAGAGGCATTCGGGGTGACTTAGGGTTGAAAGTGTTGCCTTGGAGTAGTGGAATCCATCCTGGAGCCGTTCAGATTAACTCTCAAGCGCATGGAAATACGTCTTACTTACCATGGGCACAACCCTCATTTTCTCGGTATTCCTCGTATTAAATAGTTTGGCCACGGATGCTGAAATGGTGGACTTCCCCGAACCTGGTCCTCCTGCCATGGCTATGATAATGCGTCTCTTGGAAGAGGGAGGATATCGGGACAGGAGGTCCTCGACACGATCGCAAAGGATATTCTCTGGGAGATCCATTATCCTTGGGTGAGGTAAAACAAAGGTGCGTAATAGGCAGGTTGAGGGTGAGCATGAAGGAAGCGAGCAAGAAGAAGGGAAATGATTAAGTGTGATTTGCAAAGTAACGAAGAAAAACTCAGCAGACCAGATCCAAAGCTTGAGTTGAGTTAAAAGAAGACAAACTCAGCGCCAGGAAAGTATGGGGCCGATGCGTCAACTCTTTCGGACCACCGCAGTCCGGCGAATTCATCGAGAGTTTCCCTTGAGTTCGTCTTCCCCCAACAAACTTCTTCTACTGCTTCTCCTTCTTCTCCATGTTCTCCATCTTTGTTCGTTTTTGTCCATATATTCCATGTAGTGTTTCCCATGTTGACTAGACAGCCGAGTCAGTAGCCCGACTGGTCGTTCGTTACTTCACACACAGGCGCTGCTGATTGGCGGCTTGCCGTCGTCCGGACCTCCACTCGGCTAGAAAGGCGAGGCAAGCGAGGGCAAGTCGCGGCTCACTGTTTTCCGGCCAAATGAAAAGGCGACCTCGCGCGCGATGCTCTCCGTCATTTTTGCCCCACAGGCTGGGGAGCGGGGAGCAGGATATGGGGAAGAGAGAAATTTGAATTTCGTGAGATGAAAGAAAGTTACTGGCCAAACAACTATATAACAAGTGTCCCGTCTTGTCTTTGAATTGCTAGAATTATCATTATCACTATCATCTCATTCTTCTCTCTCTCACTCAATTACTCAACTTGCTTATCGTTGCAGCATCGAGACCAAGAAAAAAAAATTATTCATCAGTTAATTACTTGTATCCGAAACAGCGTTCTGCAATTGCTCAAAATGGCCGCCACAAGCGACTCCCCCACCAAGCCGAAAGGCAACTCCTTACTCTTCCAAAGCCCCTATCTCGTTGGAGTTGCACTGGTCAGCATATTACTACCCTCCCTTAGACAATGACAGTTGAAACAGTCTCTCTAACTCCTGATCGCAGTTTGCATCTCTGGGCGGTTTTCTTTTCGGTTATGATCAAGGTGTCGTCTCCGGTGTCTTGACCATGGAGTCCTTTGGAGCCGCATATCCAAAAATCTTTGCCGATCCTAGTTTCAAGGGCTGGTTTGTCTCGATTATTTTGCTCAGTGAGTATCACCAAGTCAATCCAACGCCCAGATATTTTGGAAGCATCATGCTGACCCCAAAAGCTGCCTGGTTTGGTTCGCTTGTGAATGGGCCAATTGCCGATAGATATGGAAGAAAGGTTGATATGATGCTGGCCGTTTTTATCTTTACATGTGGTTCCGCAATCCAGGCGGGTGCGATCAATATTGAAATGTTGTTCGTCGGTATGTAATCTCCTGAAACCAAACATGAAGAAGAGTATTGACGTCGCGCAGGCAGAGCAGTTGCTGGTCTGGCAGTGGGGATGTTGACTATGATTATTCCACTTTACATATCTGAGATTTCCCTCCCGGATATCCGTGGTGGATTGGTAGTGTTACAGCAACGTGTGTATTTTTCCATACTTCCTGAACCGCTGCAAACTCTAACGTGTCTACTAGTCTCCATCACCATTGGTATTCTTGCTAGCTTTTGGATTGACTATGGCACGCATTATATTGGGGGTATTAGGTGCGCGCCAGATATCCCTTACACAGGGGGAACACCAGACAGCCCAACTTTTGACCCTTACAACGACGTTGGTCCCAATGGATGCACAGGCCAGTCTGATGCATCGTGGAGAATTCCACTCGCTCTCCAGATCATACCAGGTTTGGTCCTCGGCTTTGGCATGATCTTCTACCCTGATTCTCCCAGATGGTTGCTCGTTCAAGAAAGAGACGAAGAAGCCTTCCAAACACTCAGCAAACTCAGGCGTCTCGCGCCAGAGCATCCCGACATTGTTGCCGAAGTGCTAGATATCAAAGCTGCCATTATGTTGGAAAATTCCTATGTTCGAGAGCATTACGCAGGGCTCACTGGAGTGAAATTGCATGCCGCTCAGGTATCTTTCTACTAAGTCCTACAAAGCGCCGACACCTCAAACTAACTACATGAACAGTATTTGTCGCTCCTCACAAACAAGTCCAGATTTAGACGACTTGCAATAGGATGCTCTATCATGTTTTTCCAACAATTCATGGGTTGTAATGGTAATAAGCGAAAGCCCACTTGATGCACATGAGCGAAGCTAATAACATGCGTAGCAATGATCTACTACGCCCCAACAATGTTCAAATCTCTTGGCCTCAGCGGAAACACAGTATGAGTCCCTGCCCCTTTCAATCAACTCACACTAAAATTTCTTGCTACAATAGACATCGCTTCTGGCCACAGGAGTTTATGGAATTGTGAACTGCCTCAGTACTATTCCTGCCGTGCTTCTGATCGACCGTCTTGGCAGACGACCTCTTTTAAGTACGTACTTTATATGATAAGCGCCCTTTAATGCCAAGCACGATATGGCTGTTAGACGGCTCATTGGTACCCTCGCTAATGGTTTGATAGTGTGCGGTGCCGCTGGAACTTGTATCTCCCTCGTCATTGTTGGTGCCATCATCGGCGCTTATGGGGACTCGCTAGCCAACAACAAGGTAGCCGGTTGGGCTGGAGTCGCCTTTATCTACATCTACGATGTGAACTTCTCCTATTCTTTTGGTAGGCCATCTGTCCCCAAACACATGTGTCATTCGTTAATAGAAATTCTAGCCCCAATTGGCTGGGTCTTGCCATCTGAAATTTTCACAATTGCAATCAGATCAAAGGCAATCTCCATTACAACTTCAACCACATGGATGTGTAACTTGTAAGTTATTTCCCATCCGAAAAAATAGCGGACCAAAAGCTGACCAGCGCAGCATCATTGGCCTTGTCACGCCAGACATGCTCGATAAAATCACTTGGGGAACATATATATTCTTTGCCGCATTCTGTCTCCTTGCTTTCGCATTCACATATTTCTTCGTTCCGGAAACTTGTGGAAAGGTAAATACAGAATTCGATGCCCTGACATGAGACACAGTATGCTGATATTCTCTTCACAGACTCTCGAGGATATGGATCTCGTATTCGGAGACACCACAGCACACGAGGAAAAGGAAAGACTCCGACAAATTGAAGCTCAGCTTCGTGGAGTGCAGGTCGATGGAAATGACGTTGAGAAGGGTGCTGGTGCTGCTGTTTTCCATCATAAGGAGGATGCATAAGTGGTTGAAATATAGAAGTGTGTGATAGACATGCTATTCGGAAGGGTGTGTGACTATGGGATGAATAGAGCTTTGCGTTTTCAAATGGAACATGTGAAGTAAATGTCAAGCTATCTTATTCAAACGTCGGCATTTGCCAATCTCCAAAGTCCATCATTCCGAAATCATCCAGCGCATCTGGCGCAAAGCCACCATCAAATAGCCCTGGGTTCAACAGAACATCTTCTGGAACAGGAGCATCAAATACAGGCGAACAAAGTTGGTTGAGCATCTCTAAGCATCTCGTTGCAAGATTATTGTTGATCGCTGACCGATTTATCAGATCGCGTGAAGTTAGAATATCTTGCAACCATGAATGTGCCTCTGTATTTGTTGGGTCTGTCATCAAAAGAATGATTGGGATCAAGGCTGCTTGGAAGAGGAAATATCTAGCTTTCTATTAGCTGAAATCTTCTAAACGAATGACAGTACCTGCACAGGAAGACCTACAGTATATACCATGTGCTCAGTCTTGACCCAATGTCTTGTGACATAAAATTCGAGATGGAAGCGATTGTTGCCCGGGAATGCTGCATGCAGTTCTGCCGACAAAGTACCTCCTCCTCCGTTTCCGGAACCTGGTGTTGCTCGGATTTCTGTCTCGCCGACCAGCGAAGCAATACCGGACGGAGGAGCACGATTTTCAAGTTCCAGACACGCCATGATAGGCGGTGGCGTGCAAATACATATGCTTGGTGGGATTGTAGTAAGATGGAATCTGGTTGGAAGTAAGATGGAAGTGAATTTTCCCATTCATCAACCTCTACTTGGAGACCGATAATCTCTTTCGGTGTTGGTTCGGGGCGCGAAAGCAAGCGATGATGGAGCTGATTGGTCCGGGTGTGAAATTGGGATTGTGCTATTAAACCTGAGTATACCGTTGGGGTATCGACTTCCTGGGGTGCTATCGTCGAGTTTGCTGTTAGGGACTGAAGATATTAGTTAATGGTAAGTTATCAACGACTGATCTACCTACCTCCTCATGAATGTTATTAGCTTCTGAAACGTCCATGATGCCAGAGGTTGGCAGTAGGACAGGACGACCAAATGTGATAGAACTATGTGTATAAGCATTAGCGAAGAGTATTTGGTCTGAGTGATGGATGTTCATACGCTCCACTGTCAAAAATGAACAAACCCCACCAAACTCTCCGTCTTATCTCACGCTGCAGCGGTGTAATATCCCAATGAGAAAACTCCTTGTGTAGTCCCAAGCTCACAGCGGTTCTGACAGCAAGACCCAGGTAGTTCCATCCAGTGTTTGGCCTATTCCGCTTTTGGGTATAATTGCTAAGGAGAAGTAATGCTTGCACGAGGGCTAGATTCCCCGTTTCAAATACCGAGCTTTCTCCGGACACCTGAAGTAACCTTTGATAAAAGAAATCATCCATGGAGAACTGGTCATTGCCAATACACCAAGCCCCGAGAGCCAACACAGTATTCAGGAGCATAAACCAAGAATATGCTTCCGGTCGTGGATATGTACCCTTGAATTGCGCTCGAAAAGTGGGCTCATGCAAAAATGGATAGGTAGTATGGTAATGACTGAAATAGGCGTCCACAAAGGCCCCCTCGGGAACATCTGACCATTGGAAATTCAGTGGTATGTTGTTGGAATGGAATTGATCCCTTGGTGGACTGGCTGGAGAATGAATGGAATCGTTGTGTAGAAGTGCGCGGAGGGGAGCAACGCTCGCTGTAGCACCTACAACAATTTTCAACAGCAGTCTTTAAGAAGTCTTCTCTCTGGTCAGCTCACCCAAATATCCGGCTCCGGCAGGGTTAATAGACAACGCAGCCATTCCGTCCGCTAGCCCGCCGAGGGGAAGTTCGTGTTCAGCCCAGTCAAAGCCATTGACCTCTTCAGGAAGGCTTTCTCCACCAGCTCCGACTGGATTCTCAGAAGCAGTTTGTTCTGACTGATGACTTCCAGCCTGCGAGTTGGCACCGCCAGATGGTGAATTTGATACTGCGTCGACAACACTCTGCGGCTTGTGTTGAAAGGAGGCCAAGATAGATTCCACAGCAACACCAGGGATCAAAGAGGACAAGACGGCTTCGAGATCTTTCACTCGATCCTCCGCCGCCGACAGATTACTTGGAAGCCAATTAGTGAAGTTCATCTTGAGCCATGCCCACATCAGACATGTAAATACCTTCTGGTCAGTGGGGTCCTAGCGAGTTTGGGACTGTAGTGGCACAGCCAGCCATGTTGAGCGCATGAGCTGCACGAAGGCGTCTCCTTGGGACACTGGAGATGTTCAGAGGGCTTCAGACATGGACTGGTCCAGCTATTGAGCGTGACTTACCTTGAACTTGCGAGCTCGACATGCGTCACACTAGCTCGGAAAACAATTAACATCTCTTATGAACAAGAGATAAACACCAAAGAATGAGGAGAGGGGGCGCATACTGAGGAATATACTTCCACATTACTCTCAGGCATGTTATTGAATAGGGATAAAAGGGGGGGGGAAGAGTGAAGGTGTAAGAGATGTCCAGAAGGATCGTCAACAACTGAAGTGTGGATGCACAGGAAGCGGCGAAACCCCCGCGCTACGGTGGACCCGCGCGGCGCACCCCGCATTAACTACACTGTTTCTCTCTTAACTTTTCGATCTCTCTTTGGGCGTGAGCGCAAATCTCTCTCACCCTCAACGATACTGAAGAACGCACCTTCGCGAAAATAAAGATATTATAGCCTATAAAACACCATGCCGTATCTATTACGCGTGTCTCTTTACTTTTACCGCTGGCATGGACGGAACATACTCCGACCTGCATGCTGCATTGGTTGTTGATTTTGTCCAAAATCCCCTGGCCCCTGGTCATACCATGAAGCAGATCACCTCGAAGATGAAAACACTCGCCAAGGATACAATCGGCAAGGCGGCTCACATCATCTGCACAACTTCAGCGCAGGCACTTCTTTTCTTCCTACAGGATGCGTTCAAGGAGCCAACCTTTATCCTCGAAGATGAGTCAGGAATTCGACCTCCGACTGTTTCAATGGCAATGATGGCTGCCTACGAGGCCAAGGTTAACATCTTGAATGGAGACACCCGTCAGCCAGGCCCATATGACGAGTATTCGGAGTACCCATTCCTCTGGGCCCCATTCAAAGAGTTCGGTAAATGCGCCCTGATTCATCGTTGGCGTCGAAGGCATCATGGTTCTCTATACCCAGCTCCGCATGTTCAACAAGACCATTGTCCAATTCGTCAATGAAATGTGGTACAATGGCGTTATGGTAGATGGAAACTTCAACACCTCCACACCACAGTGCAAGTTTGGTGAGCTCCTGCACAAGCATCTCTACTCAATCGAGAATTCCAACGTCGCTATGTTCAACATTTCCGGTGGCCGATATGAAGTTGAGAACCCGGGTTCTTCCATCAGTAATGAAAACCACCTCATGATCATCTTACAATGGGCACGAACAATTCAACGCATGCTAGAGGCTGTTCAAAACCCTTCAAATGAGCAACAGCTCGAGGAGAATAATGTAGACCGACAGTTCTTCTCTGAATTGCAACAGATTGAAAAGTTCGATGCTTCCAAGTTGAGAATTGGTGTTGTGTGTTGGTATAAGCATCAGGTTGAGCGCGTCAGAATCATGTTCAAGGCTGAGCTCCACGATGATCGTTTCATCGTCACATCAGTTGAAAATTACTCCGCCGTCACAGTCAGAGTTTCCCAGGGCGAGACATTCGACTTTGTACTTCTCGATCAGCCAAAGAATATGCAGCTCTCCCGCTTCGTCACTGATGAATCGTCCTTCTTGGTTGCATTGACAAGATTTCGCTACTTGCTCACGATCCTCAAGCCAGCAAGCAACACAGATCCAGATGTTTACGACATGCCTGGAAAGTTGCCCATATCATTGACTCAATCCGCCTTCTTCGCGAAGAAGCAATACACTCATATAACCCGTTAGGCTCTGCTTCATGCTCTCTGCATTCACCACAAGATTGTTTTCGATATGAATGCTCCACAAGTTGAAACCTGCAACATCTGCACCCAGATTGGGCATCTGGCAAATGAATGCAAGATGACAAAGCCACTCATCAATTGTTCTCGCTGCGACACATACGACCACCACATCCTAGGTTGTCCAGAAGCCACAGAAGAGCAAAAGGCACAAGCATTCATCGATCCACCAACGAAGAATCCAGATGGAACCAACAAGGATGGCAAGACTTGTGGCAACTGCAATTCCAACATGCATCTCAAGGGTGAGGTTCCTAGATGCCGAAACTGCGATAAATGTGGCCACAGAAAATTCGAATGCCGAACCGCACCACCTCTAACCCGTCGCTTATGTGGTCAAGAGGGTCATATGGTCAAGGATTGTCGCAAGAAGAAGGTCTCGAAATTGGAGTTCACCTACTTCGGTCAAAAGGAAAAAGCCGCTGCAGCCAGTATCCGTTCCATGGGTAAAGGCGGTACTCCTGCATGGATTCCGGTTTCCAATGCTGAAGAACTTTGGGGAAACAACGGAGAAGACCCATCCAGTTCGTCCTAAGGTGATCCATCCATTCTATACGCTAGGTACGACGGTGGCTGGTGAGATTTTACAAGTTCTATGAATGGAGGTTTGCGAATATTGGCTGCATCGGCTTGGCGGAAGAATCGAGAATCAAGGCCAAGTAGGGCGTTCATGTATAAGTAGTTCACACACCTTACTTTTTCCGTTTTGCTTTGCTATTTTCAGAGGACACAGGTTTGGGGTGCACTGGTCGACACTGTAGCGCATATTTGACTTTTCAAACCCCTAATTAGTTAGTTCTGGGAGCCTACTTCTTACATAACCGCGATTCAGAAGAATACAAAGTTCTACTTGTTTTCGTTCCTTTATCGTGAATCTTGGACAGCCGAGGAGAAGAAGTAGAAGAAGTTTGTTGGGAAAGATGAACTCAAATGCCAGAAGTTTCGCCAGCCTCCCAGCCAGAAGTGAGCAGGCCAAGATGACAACGGCGGTGCAAGTTCAAAGTCTCACAATCTAAATATTTTCATAGTAGTTTCGATTTTCACATCAATTCAAAACGGAAAAGTAAGAAAAATACTCAAAGATCCCTCTCCAGAAAATTGGCTAAGAAACATCAATCTCGAGAGTAGGTGGAGATTTTGATTATGTATTAGTGTCGCAAGTCATGACTTTCTTGACGTTATGATTCAAGATAACTACTATAATAACACTCTAGCGTGCACACAAAGCAATCGGTCAAACAAAAGTCTCGATTTGGTGGTTATCTAGTGTCTATAGGCTGTAAAGTCTCTAGAGTTGCGCGCACTGAATGCCAAGAGTGCCGATGAATATCTTACTAAGCCAATTTGGCGAGGTTTAGCTCAGGACCACCATGTTCCCAGCAATAACTTGGGACCTAGATCATGGAAGGGGCTTCAAGGGTGGCCGATTGAATAATAGATTCCACGAATTTTAAATGAGCTTCCAGTTAAAATCATTTCATTTCATTTGTGCTATCCAAACGAAGCAGGGCCAAGAATTACCATTGCAAAGGCTAGGTTCAATGACCATGGACGAAAGTTTGAAACAATATTCCACCTAATTGGCTGCCCTACCAGCAACAAATGGGGGGTTCTCATTCCCAACAACAGTCTGCATAAAGTGTCAATTAAAATTTCAAACGGAACAAAGAACAGTCTTACCGTCAATACGTTATTTTGGATGCCAGGGACATTTCCCGTAGGAGTGGTGCCCAGAATTTGGGAATAACCACTTGCGACCACTTGTATACCAGACACAAATCCCTTGCCATCGAACCCGCAATGTCCACCTCCTATTGAAATTTAGTTTTCTTTCCTTACTCTTGAAAATGAATACAAAGTAGACGTACCAACAGGCGAGTTGTTTACAGTTTGCAGCGCTCCAATCTGATCCGGCGTCAACCCAGCAGCAGTGGCCATCGTCTCGTAAGCCTTGATAGCAGCTGGAATAGCCGGTTGAAGCAAGGTCAACTCATCCTGAGTGCTCTGATAGTGAATTTTCATCGTTGTCGCCAAGGTGTTTGGATCTACCACGGGGACCTGAGGCGTAAGAGCACCACAGTTCAGCACAATACCAGTTTGGTATTGAGCACCAAAAGCCGGCATGAAGAAGCCAGACATCATGAGAGAGCCACCGGACACGCCAGTGAAGAAAACGTTGGATTTGTTGAAGGTTACGTCCTGGGGGAGTTGATTTTGAATCAGATCATTCACAGCTGCGGCGTGAGCTACGCCATCGGTCCGGGTAAGTCCGCTCCCACCACCCCAGAATCGCTGGTCGTTGGGTGCTTGAACTACGACGCCCATAAGATTGTCCTGGACCGCCTGGTTGGGGAAGTCGAGGAATGATTGGCCACCATCGCCGTGGAGAAGAACGTTCAGTCCACCCGAGCCAGCTGTGTTTGGTGCTTGTGTTCCACCTGGAACGGTAGAAGCTGTGGTGAATTGATTCGCTGGAGCGCTGATCTTGTAATGGATTGGAAGACCACTGTTGATTATAGTCAGCTCTGTTCCGCTCAACTTCTTTATTCAAAACCTACTTGATCATTACAGTCTTGTCCATGATCGTTGACCCATCCGTAGCCTGAGTAATGATGGGCGCAGCACCAACAACACCTGCGTTGGCAACACCAAGTCCGTTCCCTGTTGCTCCTCCTCCTCCTCCTCCACCCCCACCATTTTTGGCACCGCCTTTTCTATTTCGCTGAGGAGCAGCTCCAACTGACGAAGTGAGAATGGACAGGAGGAGAATGGAAAATATTCCGCCTCGAGATGGAGATGTTAATTTCATAATCGCGGGCGAGGTTGTGTAAAGAAATATTAAAAGGAAACAACGACCAGCGTAGGAATTAAAATGATATAAAGGGATATGAAGTTTGAAGTAGGTCAACCACTTAAAGAAATAAACAGAAGGAAGAAAATGAAAAGAGCGATGAAGTCCTCGTTTTAGTTAAGACCATGCAGCGAGATCTTGCTGCGTGGTGGACCGTGTCAGTCTGAAGGCTGTTTTAGAGTGATGGTGGAGGCGATCTTGGTTTGGGGATGTTTGACTTGGCATCCACTCCACGTACCTACTAGGTATGCACTGACATTTTTCATCACAACCTTATTACCCGCACGCAGGAAAGCTCTTTGGCACAAACATTTGTTCTCAGATGGCGTCCCATACAATTCAATTAACTATGGGAAGCCATTTGGTTCACAATGGTGCCTTTTCGATACTGCCACTGGACACCGCCCTCGCTTGGCCGCATTGGTACGGTGGCAAACAATGCATACTCCGGACCTCTCCGTACCTTTAGATAGGAAGACACAAATGAATACAAGATAGGCATGCCTTTGTCAACACCATATTAGACGTGGTATCACTCAACTCCAACCAAAGTTAAGCAATATTGCGATAAGAAAGCGAAAGAGTGAACAAATCAACCAAATTCCCCTCGGCTACTTGGGAGAAGACTGTCTAAGTGGTGAAGAGAACATGATTGATTCTCTGGCATTATCAATGGTCTTCAACCGTTTTAAGCCCTATTCCAGGTTCTAAATACCCCAGAGAAGTCCAGTGGCTCTCTCGCTGATAGCTCTCTTCTCCTTGGCAAATGCCATTCGCTTCATCTTGGCCTGCTCACTTCTGGCTGGGAGGCTGGCGAAACTTCTGGCATAAGTAGCTGTCATATGAGCGATTGCCTTAGTCATAACGATCCAGGCACCCATGTTCAAGTTCTTGACGTTGTCTCCAGCAGCGTGATAATTGATATCATATGCGATTCCTGCCTTTCCACCGAACATCGCCGCTTCGGATTCTGTCTTGATCCCTTCCGCACCACATGCAATACCGCCAGTGGCAACACCAGCCTCGAGGAATGGACCATAATCAGAGCGGCCGTCAAACTCGATAGATGTCCAATTCTCCTTTGCCTCAACGGTGAAGAAGCGTTGGAATTCCTTCTCAGCTTCAGCCGAGCCTGGAGGACCTGATTCACCGAAGACGCTTCCATCTCCATCATAGATTTGGTATGCATAGTTTGGGGATGCCATCATGTCAAAGTCTAGAATCATTAGAAACTATTGGAAGATGGAAAAAACATGGCACGAACCGAGCATAAGGCGGATCTTATCCAATTCTTCTTGAGATGACTTGGTTACATAGTATTCTGCGCCCAAGAGGCCGGACTCCTCTGCGGACCACCTAGACTTTGTTAGCTAGCCGAGGTAAAATTTAATAGTTACAGAACTAACCAAGAGAATCGGACAGCGTTGTTGACAGAGAAGTTGGTCAGGGCTTCAGCGACCTCAAGAATCGAAATCGTGCCGCTTCCATTATCGTTTATACCAGGTCCTGAGAAGCTGTTAGTGATGATTTTTTCTAGGCGCGGGAATTGTATACCGGCAGCTACGGAATCTGAGTGGCCAGAGATGTGGATGACATTATCTGGGTCACCACCGATAGTCTGGGCAATGACATTGTAACTGCAGACGGTCAGTAAATATTAACGTCGGGATACAATAGGACTCACGTAGTCGAAACTGCAAGCTTGGTTTGCAGGTGCGCAATAACCGTAGCGCCTCCGTTAATTTGGGCGGTCAATGCAAGACCGGCAGCTTGAGAGATACCACCAGTTGTGACATATGGACCTTCAGGTGTGGTAATCTTCTGCAAAGAGTAGCCCTCCACTGTTTTAATTCTTGTCAGCGTTCATACATCCTCATGGTTATCAAGCGTGACTAGGGGCACGTGACTTGACTTACAGGTACCTGGAGTGTTGGCATAAACAATCATGCCAATAGCTCCGGCGGCTCCAGAGAGAGCTGACTTGATGGCGGATTTGCATCCTCCTCGGAAGACGAGAGCAATCTTTCCTGCCGTGTTGGCTGGGAAATCAGACTATGATCGATTAGTTGATTCCGAGTCTTTGGGGAGGAAGAAAATCATACAGCTTCACATGCGAGATTCTTGACAACTATGACCTCACCAGTGACATCTCCAGCTGGGCTCAAGTCGGTTGCAAAAACTTCAAGGGGAGTACCGTTGAGGGTGAGATTTGCGCTCACGCCCAAGGAGAGGTCGAAAGGTTGGAGAGAAACAGTGTAGTAATCTGGGTATTTCTCAATGGTAGATTTGATCCAGTTAATAGTGGCATTGTGACCAGGGCTGCCAATCACTCTGTTTCGTTGCGGGGTGGCGTAGGCGAGTCCTTCAAGTATATTTGCTTTCTTGAGGAGCTCAGAACGGTACATCACACGTCGGAGCTTATTCTGCAAGGGAGAGTGGTGTTAGGACACCTGGAATATAGGAGTAGGTGGGGCAAATGATGTTTCTTACCGACTCGACCAGTGGGAGAGTGGCCGCTGCTGGTGCTGGTGCAGCTGCGACAGATGTCGACAGTGCAATAACGGAGGCAACATAAGAGAACTTCATCTTGTCCGAAACAGATAGAGAGGTGCAGGGAGGAAGGGAAGAGAGAGAGGAGGCGAGGGGAGTGGGAAGGCAAGGAAGAGGACAAGTGATTATATATAAAATTAGGCCGGTATGTCTACGGAGTATACCAATGTGAGGATCTCCGGTGGCACAGAGTGACAGAATATGAGCATACAATCAACACTATGACAGGCTACAGAAGAGATAACCAACCATGCGTGGGAATTGTACAGTAGCATTGCTTACTAGCTACCTCCTATCTATCTGGATCTTGTCCAAGTCAAGCAGGTAACAGGGGGATTGGCAAGCGGATTGTTGCCTGCTTGAGGCAAGTGCAGCAAAACTGGATGTCATCCCATAAAACTGTGGATGACATCGACACATTGATGGATGATGAGAATCGTATTTGCAAGGCCCGTTGACCGTTGAACACAATGAACAGACTTGGGAAATGCAGGTACAGGGTAAACAGAGGCGCTTTGTCTGGAGAGGGAAGGAGCTTTACGCAGCCAAGAGAAGCGCCGTTTCCGACTTGCTTGTTCTGGCTTGGGTGCTTGGGACGGGGCATGCTTACCCTGCCCATGCCTGCGGGGGTGGTAGCAGATGGCCCAATAATGACAGTCTTGCACGTTACACTTCAAGGTAATAAGACATTCCAAGATTCTTGACTATGGCTTGTTGATAACAAGAGGGTTTGGCAGCTGGGCAATATGTAAAGCCCTTACAGTACTCCGTACTGCTGTCGCTTCGGCCAACGAGTTCCGGCTCGGCGCCGCCGTTTTCTTGCCAGATACTGACAGATCATACGGTACTCCGTACAGATGGCAAAGGATGGTGCGTGATTGACAATATGAGGGCTTTGACACGGTTGCACGGCAGGACACTCTCCAGATGGTCAATGCTCTTTTCAGATCTAAAGGCGAAGGCAAGGCGAGAAAGAGAGTAAGAAAGAGGGGGTACAAAAGAGTGCAAAGTTTATCGTGATCGGGTCTTGTCATGCCTTGGCAAAGACTTGGCGATAGTTGTCTTGCCTTGCCAGTCTACCTATTCTACCTAAATCACTACGTCTCGCTAGGTTTCATTCAAACCCACAGCTGCGGACATAAGGAAATGTATATTTTCGAAATATCAATGGTTTCTCTTCAATTGTGCTATTGGGTGATCGCTGGCAGCGACATTACATTGATGCTTACGGGACTCAGTCTAGACAATTTGATCAGCTTACCGAAGCATTGCAGGCGAGATTTGAAATCATCTAAAGAGAAAGCAAGATGCAACTTACGATGCTGTGCCACAGCGCTCTGTTTTACCACAGGATAACGTCCTCCTTTCATGTGGATAGGCGTAAATATTTTCTGGGTTGTGTACTGGTCTCATAATTCTGCCCGGCTAATCTGTACAGTAATTGCGGGTATATGGCTGGACATACTTCTCCATGAAAGCTCTAACCTCCTTCAAATCAGTAAATAATTTCCCCCCGCCACCCGGACTACCATTCGAGTACAGCATAAAGGCTCCATAGCCATGCACTTGCAACGACTTCTCCCCAGCCTTCAGATTCGTTCACACCATAGGGTATACGCACACTTTGTCTTGTGTCCAAGCAGGCAATTGATCCAGCGGCTTCTCCAAACCGTCTGATTCCAATTTGTGACCCAATCCTGTGCTGTGTGCCGTTGACATCCAAGCAAAAGCATGAGGAGCGTGCTCCATTCGACTATTCATCACCACATTCGTCGTCGCTTCATCAAGCAGAGCTAATACGCAAGAACTAGCTACCACTGCAGCAGCTCCAGGTGCGATCTTCATTACTGTGCCGGTACCATCATCCCGTCGCACGGTGACATCAGGGCCCTTGGGTGTACGGACTGCGAGGAGGCAGCCTGCACGGGGAGGAGGTATGTCATAAAGCGAGGCATCGAAGTGCCATTGGTATAATCTACCAGCACCGGCCTCCCATTCTTCGATAGGGAAGTGAGGTGGTAAGTGGAATTCTTCGTGTTCAATACCTTGGACTTCAAATCCTGGTGGGAAGTCATAGTGATTCTCGGGATGTTAACCTCGACCTAGAATGTGAACTTGCGCTTGAAGTGAAATCGGTGGTCTTTTGGGTAGACCGTAAATTTTGAATCTGTTATGCTCTGTCGGGAGAGGGTTTGAGCCGTGGGCGAAGCCTCTGGTGGTTTCTCTTGGGTCGACGCTATAGAGCTGAGGTGAGCCACTGGATAGCTGCACAAGGAGGGCGATTTTTGGAGAATTTATTCCAGCTCCTTACCTTAAAGTGAGTCGGTATTGTTCTAGCAACTGTTAGCGATATTTTCTGGTTCGCAATTGGGTTCCGACTCACGTGGAAGAGACAGCACCTAAAGGGTCTTCGTCTACACTATAGTACGTAAGCTAAAATAATGAGAAATATGCTCAATTTTTTCCAGTCAATATCACCAACCCTTGGTAACTTCGCCTGATAACCGTTCGGCATGTCTACCAAATCACTTTCTCATATTGATAATACAACCGCGAATTTCTGCACCATATCTGCCTCATTCAATTCCAACACAATATCTACTGCGACTTTCAGCCCACTAGCCTCCTTTCCCCGCCCCCATTCCGCGAGCCAACCTTCCAGAGTATTCATATATCGGGTGCCAAGCGGACATATCTTACCACACTCATTAACGAGCATGTATATCGCATCTCGCATGTTATTGACCGCGAGGTCTTGTTTATTCTGATGATATTGAGCCCATGCAGTGAGTACGAAAGCATCTGTACGTCCATTCAAAATGATGCGCGGGTTGTTCCGGGTGGTAGACAGAATGCGGAGTCCTAGATCTTCAGCTTCGGAATAGCGACCTTGAGCTAACATGCTCTGTCCGAGACTGAACATGATCGTGGAGACCTGTGTGAAAGCCTTATCTGACAGCCTCTCTCAGTCCTCCAGAAGTCGACGAAGCAGTCTTTCCTCTTCGAGTGGGTTGATAGCTCCGTGTACATTTTGGATTTGATTGAGGCGGGCGAGCAGTCCAAGATCGTTGAATAAGCCCAGGCAGTCATCTAAAGCGGCATTGTTACATTGCCATGAATTAGAAATCTTTTTCTCAATAGATGCTGCATCAATAATGCCAACAAGTTAGAAGACTCGACCCCAAGGATGTTGACTGGATGTGGGTTTGGTTGACGACGTGGGAAGGAAGCAGAAAACGCTGCGAGGCCTATTGGATGCGAGTTTCTGAACAATGATTGCGAGAATTATGGTTAGCGATTCAACAGTCCCAACACGTTAACCGTTAACAGGATAAGGAACCATCCTCAGCATCCTATAGAGCAGAATGAGGAAGATACTGAGCCGCTCGAGGATGATGAGAAGGGAGTCGCAAAACGCACAAAAGTAAGACTTACATGGTCCAGAATCGCCAAAATAACGTAGAGGTCAAAGGGGAACACCTGAGGAGTTAGCCGCTCGGCCGTATGAGTGTGGGAGACCAAACGACAAGAACGAAATGTGTGCCTATCGCTTTAACGGTGCAACACAACGGAGTCACCATCACAGGGATTACAAGTTTCACATGGTTAAAGGAGACGAAAATTAACATCACAAAAATTTTGCTTAGTTTGTCCAAGTTATGGGTGAAGAGTTTCCTACCCCAGGTTTTCATCGTCTGGGGCCGGGTTTGCTTATGATTATACATCACGAGAAGAGAGGAATTTTGTTATTTAATTGAGCTCTATCGATTAGTCTTACTTATTTATATTATTAATATAAACTTCATATTACTTAACAAAAAAAAAATCATATTATAGAGATACGTGTAATAGATATAATATAATATTTTATAAGTCGTGATATCTGTATTTTCGCGAAGGTGTTTTCTTCAATACCGTTAAGGGTGAGACTACTCGCCCTTACTTAACAAACAAGCCTCTTTATGTTAAGTTAACAGCCATGTAGCGGTAACCCAGAAATTCGTTTCTGGAATCGTGATCAACTAGGCCAGATAATGAATACAAAGTACAGCTGTCGTTCTCACGCAAGTTCCAAGCTCCGTTTTGAAAGGAAGCAGCATAATATCCCTTGATGTTGTAGAACAACTGCTCCGATACACTGAACACCTTTGGAGGTAAAGGCGAGCGACAGATATTCTGGTGGTCTGAAAGGTAGCTGGGCATGTTTTGGAGGGTCATTTTCAGGTTTTCTCCCTCATCGGAAAGAGGTGTGTACATGCCATTCCACTCACTGTCGATTTCCTCGACATTCTCATTTTGATCTTCTGGCAACTCAGAATCTGGAGTCCAAAAAACCGATATTGAAGTGGCCGAGATATTTTGAAATGGGTCGTTCTGGTCGGGTGGTGAGTGACTATCGCAGTCGTATGACCTTGAAATGGGCTCTGGAGGTGGTGTTGTGCAGGAGATGTGATGAGGCATGCTAGGTGGAGATTTTCCGATGTCCTGTATTCTCTTTCTTCTGGCATGACTTTGGTATCGGTCGATCTCCAAAACCCTGTTATTTTTTGTGTTAAAGTCTTCTTTCCCTGTGCGTCACGTTCCGATGCCATGTGAAGGATGGCTTTGACTTCGTGCTCCTTGACGTATTTTACAATTCCCCACTTCTTCAAGCGGGCCTTATACATTCTTTGGCTATGTTTTGTGAAGTAGATGATTGTATGCTGGTGTTGCTATCCTGAGGTTAACTCACGTAGCGTTGAAGCCATGCTCTTTCATAATGCTCGCAACTTCCTTCGGCTTTATATTCTCATCTTGATACAAGCGGGTTATCTGTGGTCTAATCTCCTCCCACTCGACTTTTGTAGATCCCGTGCGTAGTGCTATGGCCTCTGACGACGACGACGCCATGCTGGACATAGGTGAACCAGACATAATGCGGCGAAGTTCTGATGAAGAATTTGAGAAGATGTGAAGTTTGAAGTAAGAATGGACGAAGCAATAAGTTGATGACGTTAGGTGATAAGACTTCCCACTGAAAAAAGGAGCGGAAATGAGAATAGAGTCATGGCTTCATAGAATTAATGTGGGTAGGGCGGAAGCAATACAGCAGTAATGGTAACATATATGATCGTTGAGGGGCGCCAGCCTCGTCACCATAACACCAAGATCCAAGAGGACGAGACAACGCCGATCATGTGAAGGCTATTTCAAAGTGACCCTTCGAAAGTACCATGTATATGCATATGCAGCCACACTGGTGAAGTGAGTGCAGTTGTTAGGTTAAAAACCTGTCATTCGCCTGTATGGACAGGGGTATTCATCCAGTGAAGTACACAGAAATTCAATGTAGCATCCTATCTTCGCTTCATACAGGAATTTTACTTGTGAACAGATAATCACCCAAT
Source organism: Tetracladium setigerum (assembly GCA_031472005.1). Classification (NCBI taxonomy): domain Eukaryota; kingdom Fungi; phylum Ascomycota; class Leotiomycetes; order Helotiales; genus Tetracladium; species Tetracladium setigerum. The sequence continues at coordinate 752,987 of PZJY01000009.1, read as the reverse complement.
TTCAGGGAGAACCACAGGTCTGAGGTGCCAAGCAAAGCAAAGTACCACAACTGCACCGATTGTGACTGACAACACAACTCAGTGTCAAAATACATTGCCATGCACTTACAGGAGCAACGGTGGCGGATGCTTATCACATTCTCTAGAGCACAATGCTTTGCGTTAAAATTGAATTGGGAAAAACAAATGAGCAAGTGGAATTGCTGGGAAAGAGCTTACTAGCTGCCAGAAAACGAAGTACATCTTTCTTGGACTTAGAAAGTGCGGAATTTGAACAACTTGGTATTGACCAGTCGAAGCTACTTCTTGACCGAAGAAAAATTGATGCAATACACTATAAAGGGCTAGCTCTTGACTTCGGTACATTTTTATCTGAATAGTCTTATCTGAAGTCGTGCATGCCTCCTCTCTTCTACCTACTGACAACCAGCAGCCTCACCAGGTCAACCAGACGAGCCGCACTGCATGCAGCCGTGTGCGCTAAAACCAGGATGCGCCCGTAAGGCATGCTTGAAGGAGGGCGCTGGGCGGTAACATACTTGACCTACCTCCTAAAGCCAAACTAGCCTTGCATTGGCTCAGAGGTGAGGAGGGGATCCACTTTGCTGCCCCACTCCGTCCGGTTCGGGATAGATCCTTTTTAGTGAGTGACCCCACCCCAACCCCATCCGAGCCCATGTCCGATATGGTACTTAAGCGACGCTGCTTCCCCTCGATGACATGATCATCAACACAGCAAGAGATCAGAGTACCATTGCAAAATCATTCCCGTGCCTTTCTTTCGCGGATATGCTACGTACTGGAACCACGTTCGCATTATCTGATGCGATCGAGAAACATAATTACTAAACTTATCTATCTTTGGTAATTAGTAACGAATACCTCGAGCCTGCTCCGCCGGCCCACGCCAAGTGTAGTACTAAAAAGCGCCAGAATGACTGAATGAGGATGCCAATATAATTAGAGAACATGCACCTGGTGTGAACTCCAGCCTCAGCTGAAATGTCAGAGGTACAGTAGTACCTAGCTATGAAGTCTGCCCCCGCAGCACTCAAATACAGGTAGCTGCCATGTCCTCTCTCATGAACATTGGTTTTATTCGTGCTTCACTTGATCTTGAAGTTCGAAGGTTAATTAGACCGCTGCAAACTCATCCTTTGACACGTGTGAGAGGACAGTCAATATGAAGGAGATCAACGTTCAAGAGAGTGCGGATTCAAATATCACGTCGACCGGTATTCTCCCCCCGCCAAAAAAAGCTCTTCCGTTAGGCAACTACTAGCTAACCAATCTCAGAGGTTGAGATCATCTATGCAGCTCCACCACTATTCTTTGCTGCAGCGAATGGCAAGTACGACCTAGTCGTGTCTCTTCTTGATCAAGGTGCGGATATAGAAGATGAAAGGCGAGACTTGGACAAGGAGCTTCTTGAGGATGCCACCTCGGAAGAAATCCTCCTCAAGATTCTTGCAGAGATTCCGGAAAAAGTCCATGACAACTTGTCGGAATCAGATACGCCAAATGATACACCACTTATTATTGCTGCGCAGAATGGACATTTCGACATTGTTAAGTTATTCGTGGAGAAAGGGGCCGATGTGAACGCTACCGGGGGTCACTATGGGGCTGCTCTTCAAGCTGCTGCAAGCAGTGGCCACATTGAAATCGTCCGCTTTCTCCTGGACCATGGAGCTGCTGTTGACTACAGTGGCGGCCACTGGGACAATGCACTCCGCGCTGCTTGTGGATGTGGCCACTTGGAAGTGGCAAAACTACTACTGGAAGCAGGAGCCGACATCAATGAGCATTCGGAATCTGTTCCATTTGCGCTTGATGCAGCCGCCAAGGGTGGACATCTGGATATCGCAAAGTATTTACTCGAACAAGGTGCTGACATTGATCCTGGCGAAGGATACTATCCCGGTCCACTCTATCCTGCGGCAGCCAATGATAGGCTCGAGATGATCGAATTTCTAGTTGCAGAAGGTGCCAATGTGAACGCGATTGACTCTGACAATGATAGTGCTCTCCGCAGAGCAGCTAGTGGAGGCTACCTGGAATGCGTGAAAGCCTTGCTGAAACACGGTGCTGATATCGACATTGTCGGTGGAAATCAGCCAACCGTGATTGAAACCGCCCTTTCGGAACCACATTTTGAAGTTTTCGAGTATTTGCTCGAGCAAGGGGCAGATATCATGCACACCGGGGCTACTATTCGAGTATTCTGTATCCAGCGATGCTTCTCGAAGACGCAGACAAGCGAGTCTCGATACTTAAGCGGCTACTGGAACACGGGCTAGATGTGAACGCAAATGCGGACAACGACGAAAGCACTCTTCGTGGTGCCACAGAGTCAAATCATTTTGATGCCGTCAAATTACTTGTCGAGCACGGAGCTGATATCAATCTTGACTGCGGAGAACACACGAACGCAGTGATCACAGCGATATCTGAAAGCCATATTGATGTATTGTCATTCTTTCTGGATAACGGGGCTGAAATTGATAGTGCGGTCATTGCTGTCGCAGCTACGCTGGGACGCGAAGAAGTCATCACGCTTTTGTTGGAAAAGTCCTCGGATCAGTTCTCCCCGGAAGACCTAGGACCAGCTCTGGTCTTTGCAGTAAAAGGCGGATATCTTGCAATTGTAAAGTCGTTGATGGAAGCTGGAGCTTCCGCAAATCAACTGGATGAGGACGAGGCCTGTGTCCTCCATCTTGCATGTGAGGAGGGCAGTAGCGAAGTGGTGAAGCTTTTGCTCAAACATGGGGCTGATACCTCTGTACAATTGTATAATGAGTATGGTGCCACCCCATTGCACACTGCTGCTGCTGGAGGCCACCTCGATACTGTGCGGACGCTTCTGGATCATGGTGCCAATGTGAACTGCCATGAAGGGGAGAACAATCCCCTCTTCGCCGCAGTACAGAATGGCCACGAAGACATTGTCAGGCTCTTGATACTTAATAACGCACGAGTCTCACCGTTGGAGAGTGAGCTTTTGACCAGTGCGGCGGCTTCTGGAAATCTCTCTCTGGTCAAATTTCTGTTGGAAAATGGCATCAACGCAAAAATTGTGCCAGGGTCATGGCATGATCCTTTATCTTCGGCTGTACAGGGAGGAAACATCGACATTGTAAAGCTCCTGCTAGACCACGGACCAGAAGTGCAAGATATCAGTTTCTGGGTTGACCCTCTCTCAAATGCAGTTCAATACGAAAAGCTAGACATCGTGGAACTATTGCTATCTAAAGGTGCGGACATCAATCAAACCAACTCCTCCGGTACACCACTTATCGTCATTGCTGCGAATCAGGGCAATGTCGAGCTAGTTGAGCTTCTGCTGAAACGAGGAGCCAACGTCAATGATTACAGCGAACAAAGCGGCGATGCTCTTTATGCTGCATCTGCTAATGGTGCTCGAGAGATTGTGGAGTTTCTCCTCGGCTACAAAGCAGATGTCAATGCGCGCAGGGGCCCGGATGGTTCTGCCTTAGCAATTGCTATGCTATGTCAGCGACAAGATGTGACTGATGTACTTGTTAAGTTTGGCGCCACACTCGCAGCGGAAGATCTTGATTCTGTGCTGCTGCGTACCATCTCGCGTGGGAATTCATCTCAGGCTGAGAAGCTCTTAGGATCGATCAAGTCGATTAAACCAGAACAGCTATCTGTCTCCATGGCAAAAGCAGTTGATTTGCGCAAAAGAGACATGATTGATTTGTTGATCAAATATGGAGCTGATGTTCATGGAAATGAAGAGGAAGCCTTGTTCATTGCTGCAGAGAAGGGACATCTGGACCTTGTCGAACTACTCCTTGCTCATGGTGCGAGCGTCAAGTCGACCCACAATCGCGGAAATGCTCTCACCGCAGCCATTATTGCTGGCTCAGAAGAAGTCTTTGACCTACTCGTCTCGAGAGGTGCTGAAATATCAACAAAGACATCTAGCGCAGCGCTTTGTGCGGCAATTGAGAGGGAGGATACCAAAATGATAAAATATCTCCTCGAAAACGGCGTGGATGTGAGTCAGTCTGTGGAAGAGAAAGGAAGCGCTCTGAGTGTGGCTGTGAATCTGGGAAATACAGAAATCTTCGGGTTAGTCCTTGAACACGGAGTTGAGAACAAGGGCGCAGCTGAGGGAGCATTGTGTACGGCGGCAGCAGGTGGCAACTTTGAGATTGTTGAACTCTTCCTTAAAGCAGGAGTCACGGCAAACTCAAAAGGCGGCACGAATGGTACCGCCATCTATGCTGCTTCATATCATGGCCATGAAGAAATCGTTAGTGCGCTTCTTGAAGCTGGCGCAGATCCTGACGTGGATGGAGGATTTCACGCTGATGAGTCGGTTGAAGAGGATTGCGGATACTTCACTGTCGTAGTGACACGCAACCAACCAGCCGTGCACCGCGGTACTGCGCTAGGAATTGCTGCAGAAAAGGGTTATAATGGAATCGTCAAACTTCTAATCGAGCATGGAGCAGATGTTACTGGCGAGGCTGCTTCCAGAGGTGCGGTATTGCATTGTGCTTCCTACGCAGGAGAAGAAGATATTGTTACTCTTATTCTGGCGCGAGGTGCCAATATCAACGCATACGGCGGACCATACGGAACACCATTAAGAGCTGCTGCGTCTGGTGGAAATACATCCATTGTCCGATTGCTACTTGATCACGGTGCCGATGTTAAGTTGCGAGCTGGTTTCGAAGAAAATGCTTTGTGCTGTGCAGTCGAGTTCGGTGATGAGGAGATGGTGGGCCTATTGCTAGAAAGGGGAGCTGATCCAAACGATGGTGGGGATTGCTATACCCCACCGCTACACACAGCCGTTATGGCTGAGAAGATTGAACATGCTGCTTTGCTCTTGAAAAAGGGTGCCATCGTCGATACATACATTGGATTTCAAGGTACCTGCCTCGCTCTCGCTGTCAACAAAGAGAACATTGCACTTGCAAGACTTTTGATAAGAAATGGCGCCAACGTCAACACTCTCCGAGCGGATCCTCCCATTTTGGTATCTGCAATTGCATCGCAAAATTTCAAGCTCGTTAAGCTGTTGCTTGACAGTGGTGCTGATCAGACCTCCAATGAGTTTTACTCTTCTTTGTCAGGTGTCACACCTAACCTTGATATCACTAGACTTTTGGTTAAGCAAAACAAGAATGCCGATTCGGTCAAGGAACTTTGCAATGCTATCTTGAAATCAGCTGTGGATGATGGTGTCAATGCAATCTGCAAGTATGCGCTTGAAAATGGAGCAGATCCTAATCAGAACAATGATGGCACGACTGTACTTCAAAACGCAGCTAGTAGTGGCTATCGAGATATTGTACATACTTTGCTGAAACATGGAGCAAAAGTACTGCCAGGTGATGTAGTAGCTGCAGCTGCCTGCGAGGACAACAACATGCTTTCGAAGCTGCTAAACACCTTTGATAAAACAAAGCTCGGAGAAATTAATGGCTTGTTGCAAGCTGCAGCATCAGTGGGAAATGAGAAGCTAGTAGAGGAACTTCTGGCTTCTGGAGTGGATATTGATGCCATATCAGAAGATGAAGGTACTGCACTAGAGGCAGCTGTGTATCGCAACCAACCAAGCATGGCAGCACTTCTTTTACAGAATGGTGCAAACGTCAACATTTCTTCCAGCGCACGAGGTGGACCACTTCGACATGCTCTTGAGGTAGAACAGATCGAACTTCTACACTTACTGCTCAAAGCTGGTGCGGAAATAAATCATGTCCACAAAGAGTTCCCTCCATTACTGCACTCATTGGGCTACGACACGGCACCCGTATTGAATATTCTGATTGAGCATGGCGTTGATATCCACGCCAGAGACGAAACTGGAGTCACTGCCCTGCAAATGTTCGCCATGTATGAGTCAAGTTTCGATAATATGAGATTGCTGATTGCGAAAGGGGCAGATGTTAATGCTACTGACAAGGATGGATCCAGTGCACTTGAGCAAGCCGCTGCAGCTGGCAATCTGAAGACTGTGGAGTTACTGTTGGAACATGGAGCAGAAATCAACATTCATGGTGGGATACAAGAATATCCAATCCTCAGCGCCGCAATGGGTGGACATATTGAAGTTGTGAGGTTCTTGGTTGAGAAGGATGCCAATATCCATGCTGGGAACAAGGAATATGGAGGTCTCCTGCACGTAGCTGCCTATCAAGGGGGCGTGGAGCTCATTGAGTACGTACTTGATCTCGGTTTTGATGTCAACGGTCCATGTGGAGAGAATGGCACACCACTGCATTGTGCTCTCTTGAGTCAAGACGCAGATGCCGTGAAGAAATTGATCGAAAGGGGCGCCGATTTCACCAAAAAGGACAAAAACGGAAGAACTGTATTCTGTCTCGCAATTGAGATTCAGTCTGACGATCTAATGAACTATCTCCTCGCCAAAGGCGCCGACATCTACGACTGCGGCGAGCGCTACGGCAATGCGCTCTCGGCCGCCGCCAGCAGCGGTAATCTTGATGCCGTACGTCTCTTTCTTGAGAAGGGCATCGACATCAACATCCAGGGCGGCAAATTTGGGAATCCTCTACAAGCAGCAGCGGCGGAATCTACTAGTTTCGGAACGCTCCAGTTTCTGCTTGAGATGGGAGCCGACCCAAATGCTAAGGGGGGGCATTTTGGGACGGCTCTGCACGCTGCTGCGCATAATGGGTTTCGACCGCATGTTGCGGCACTGTTGAAAGCCGGTGCTGACCTTAGTGCAAGGGGAGGGGAGTATGAGACTGTGCTTGAGGCTGCGGTTGCGGGTGAGCGGTTGGATGAATTGAAGGATCTGATTGATGGGTTGAATTTAAGAGCGTGAAATTTTAGCAGGTCAGGGTGTATTTCTCCTTTTGCCAGAGGATTATTTGAATGGATCTTTAAGTCCCCCCCCCCTTTCTGGCCACCCCCCTTTCTGGCCACCCCACTAAAATCCACCACTTTACATTCAACACTTAATATCTCTACAACGCATCGACTTCTATAAAATCCCCGACAGATTCAGATTCAGTAGATGACTCCGAATCGATTAATACTACTCCGAGCTCTCCAGCTTCAATCTGGGCCGATCTAATAGCCCTGGCGTCTACGAACCTCGAATTCGGAGATGTCTGGACCTTTCGGCGCTTCCTTGGTTTATATAGATCCAATTGAGCTTCTAGCTCTTTTATTCGATTCTCGGCTTGTGTTAAAGCAAAGTCCTTTTCATCTAATCCTTTTACAACCTTCCGAAAGAGTAATCGACGTGTCGGAAGATCATCATGGCCAAGCCGAGCCAGAGTGTCGAACTGTAAACGTAATTCTCTCCCGACTTTTGGTGTATGCCACTCAATCGATGATATACTTGTATTCCACTTAGTACTAGAGCTCTCTAGAGGGGCCGATTCCGAGGCTTTATTGCTATTCTCTAATAGTAATCGGCTCATTAGAGGTTTACTCATATTCACTGGCCATAACCCCGTAGCATGCCATCCGGCCAAGATATTATTAAGTGTGATTGCAGCTTCCCGGGCCTTATAGTAACATATTAAGAAGTTACGCTTGCCAATTGGTGCCGAATCGGTCAAAAGACTTAAAAGATTGAGCTCTTTCCGATAAGCAGCCTTAAGAGGAGAGAAAATCGATAAATCCAATGGTTGAAGGACATGAGAGCTATGAGGAGGTAAAAATAAGAGATATATATTCGATTCGAGGCATTTGAACATGAATTCGGTGGTTTCATGGCTTCCATGGCCGTCCAAGATAAGTAGTCGTGCCGAACCATCGGCCGGTGCTGTCTTTGGAATAAACACCTTTTCAAGCCATTCCAAAGCCGTACGGTCAGTTGTCCATCCATTATCTGTTGCAGTGAATTGCCATGATGTAAATATATCGATATCGGCCGGGAACCATTGTTGTTGCACCGACTTTCCTTTATATATAACAAGTGGAGTAGTTCTGACCCCGGTGGCAGAGATAACCTCAATAAATGATGTCCAACTCCTAGTACCGGCTTGTTTCTTTTGAACAAAACGTCGTTCCGAGCTACCAAGGACTAATCCATTAAGTCCATAACCTTCCATAATACCGGCCTCGTCCATATTCCATCGATTCTCTGGCTTAATGGCTTGGATAGCTGGAATTTGAAAATTTTGGAACCAAGCCTTAATTATATCGGACCTAGCGCCATTCACTCGTACAGAATCGACCGTAAGTTGCCTTTTAGTCTTAAGTATTGGATTTCGTAATAGGAACCTCCGGACCCATCGCTTTCCGAGTGGTGTATAATCGTTTTGGAGCTTGCAAAGACGTTCACCAAAGACCTTTAGTTGCGAGTGAGTGATGCTATGGCCGAGAGCTTCCTGGGTCAATATCCAATTCGTAAGTCGATCCTCTACTACTCGGGGAAGCCTTTGCAAGTGTTCGGCACCATCACGATGAGTAGAGTTTTGTTGCAATCGTAGTTGTAAGGTAGCCCTTGGAATACCCCACTCAAGAGCAGCTTTGCGAATAGACTTCCCATTTCCGATCTCCGCAAGTGCTTGCCCCATATCAAATTCAGTATATTGAGACTTTCGCATGATCACAATTCGAAGTATAAATTTGGTGGTAATTGATGGAAGAATGAAAAAGATATTAATTTTTTAAGTGGTGATGTGCAGCTACGGATGAGGTTTGGTGGGGTGGCCAGAAGGGGGGTGGCCAGAAAGGGGGGTGGGGACTTATGTTTTTAATAGATAATATCCATGTAATACAAAGATAGGCTATGCACACCAGTAGATAATTAGCATTTGTAACGAACTAGTATTTACTCGTTATAAATATAAGGTAGTTACTCAGGTGAAAGAGATTAGTTCACGTAAGTATAAGTTATAAAAGATTATGAAATATAATAATATTTTAATAAGTTTTATTTCTTAGCTTCTAATTTAGCATTTATAAAAATGTAAAATTAAAAGTTTTAGAATTTTATTTTATTTTCATCATTAAAACTTAGATTTAGCAACGGTTACAGTAACACGAATTAATAAGAAATGAAATGGTGTTACTATCAGGAAACTACCAGGTCTAATATCAGAGCATCAGAAATTTGTTGTCGTGAGTCGTACTTTCTGACACTTCTAATTGTGAACGGTATCGATTCATATGCTCCGTACTTAGTAAACGGCCGTATCTGACACAACTGGAACTTGATACATTACGAGATTATCGTTCTCGATATATTCGTCGCTTGGAACCCGAAACATACCTCCCCCTTAGATCAATTGCATACAATAATAGTACCCGTACTCCATATCAAAGGTATTATTTTTAAATTTCAAACCAAGACTCTTCTTCAAAATTAAAGAAAATAAGTCGAACTCCAGAGGGGGCGGCGCATAGCTATCTCGGTAATGATAGTCATGCCGTCCGACCAGTTTTAAAATCTTGCGCACATCGATAGTTCTTGGTGAGGGAAACCCTGCGAGCGACCTTGCAAATAAGATCCCAATTTCTAAATCTTCAACAATCCATAGCGTAGAGATTTCTTCTAATTGAAAGTGCCCAAAGGGAACTGCAGTTATCTCTCGTTGCCCTCGGAAGGTTTAAAGGTATACACCCCATCTGAATTCTAGCCTAACACGGTCATCATGTGAGAACTTTCTATGAAAGTGTTCATATGCTCCAATCAAGATCTTGATCTCCTAAACTAATCTAACTTAACTCTCATCGAATAACACACCACCTTCCAAGTCGGGTTCAAAGTTCGCTCCATCATCGGTTATCTCCCTCGGATACCTGATCGGGCCTACTTTCTCTAATATTCCCCTCCTTGCACCATCTTCCATCAGCCACCGAGCTAGATCACTAAATAAAGATTCATATTCTATATCTTTCCATTTTCCGAGATCGCTATTATCTTCAACGCGATAGTTATAAACTAGAAACTTTTTTAGATATTTAAAATCGTCGTCCGTTAGACCAGAACCATCGGCGCACCGACTAAGGAAGTCGTCACGGTTTTCTTTTACTACTTAGAAGAACGGAGCGTTGTAAGGCCTGGAAGCGACAGCACCCGCTAGCAAGAGATTATAAATTCCTCTGTAAATTCGCTCATTCCGTTCTCCGTATTAGCCGGGGGTTTTAGTTTATATATAAAGACAGTCGACATGTGCGTTTATTCCGTAATAATCTCGCTCCCCGCCTTCTAATAGAACATTATCTGCTTAATACACTTAGCGAGATGCTCGAGGTCGAACATAGCCTTCATTTCTTTAGGCACTGGCTTTCGCGCATCCCCACTTAATGCCCTCACCGGGAACGGATGGGGTGGCTCGATGCCGTTCTTTTAAGCATCGGCGACGATTTTGGTCGCCCGAGCCTAGTAAATCGTCAGATATAGTCCTGGGAGATAGGATATATAGCAATGGGTAATAGATGCTTATAGCTATTAAAGCATTATCAAAGGCAACCAGGGTAATAGGCGCCAACCTCTAAATAACCGTTAGAGCACTTAATAGCCATGCAACATGAATGGCCTTGCAAGATAATACTAATGCGATAAGGTCCGAAAAGTTGGTACAGTTATGGAAAATAAGCTGCATGAGCTCCGGAGAGAGAGATTGAAAATGGTCCGTTGCCATTTTTTTTGCACCAGAGATTGAGATCTCCCAGGTATTGAGGGGGGAAGAAGGGTTGAAGGGGTGGAAAGGGGAATGGATGAAGCGGGAAAGATAGGAGTAAAGTTAGTATTAAACATCAGTCCGTGCGCTAGCTGTTGCAAGCACCATCTTGTCTTTCGGTTCTGCCGCCCGCCAAGATTATTGACGGGCCGGGCCGGGGCCGGGCCAGGTTTGGCGAATCACAATTTGCCAACAGGCAGGACCGAGGTTGCTGCAGCTCAATTCATTTATTATACTCTGTACGATGTAACCTCTCCTACCATTTTTCTCTTACTTAGGTATTCAAGATTCATTGGATTACCTGGCTTTTTTTTTCTTGCACTTAATGCAAGCCTCTTTCTTCTACACTGTAATTGATATCTACTTTCACTTTTAAGCCACACCCTCTGTAAATCAACTGCACAACAACCAACTTGGAACTTACTCAGAAGATCCACAGCTATCCAATGACGCAGTCAGTATTTTATTCACTAGTCAGAGGAGTTCAATGCTTGATGTCTTACTGTCCTGAAGCTCCACAACAGTCTCCAAACGTTGAACCGACGCAAGTCACTATAACTAGAGATTACCAACCACAAACCCCATTGACAGAAATTTCTGGAACGAATGCTATGAGATCAGCAAATATCAGCTGTTATCAATTGTGTCAATTTTGCGGAATAGGAATATAAAGATCATGTAGCCACAACCTACCTTTCCTCAAGCAGTAACTTTCCCCGGGCACGAAAGCACCGCAGTTGGCCAACACAGAGGTGTTTAACTTGTAGAAGTCCGGAAGCGTGATTCTGTACTTGGCGATAAAATATTGGCATGTTGTTCAAATTTTGGTAGGGACCAGAAGTTTACAATCATCGGTACCTGCTCTGGTCACAAGTTGCGAGCCGTAGGGGTTGGAGGTTGCATCATCTGAAAAGGAGGAGGAGCTGGCTTCGACTCCGTGAAAAAAACACTTGCATTAGCAGAAGAACCAATCCAGTCGTAAGTGATCTGATATTCATAGTGAAAACTGTTGTTTGTCGATTTTGGCTTCGTTGAGGGATCTCTCAGCAAGATGAGTGAATGACGTGAGTAACAAGACTATCTCAAAACTCTGCGAATGAAGAATGACTCGGTGGGAGTGTCTCAGAACTATTTTTTCTCATTAAACTTGTTTGTGTTAATTGTGCGACCCCCTACCTTTCTCCTATCGGTGAAATCAGAGTTGAATAGACTGCATATGCATGCTCGCACGTTTAACCGCAATGCGGGATTCTTGCAATAAGTGGTGGGCAGGGGAACACGTACAGGAATGGGTTGGACGTTCAGAAACTTCAGTTAGCTTGCTAAGGGGCAGTTAATCTTGCTTTAGGTAGAAGCAGTGGCTGCAGGACTGATACCTAGCAGATACGACATGCCAATGCATTAAGTGTCGGCACAACCTCATCAATCAAGGGTAACGCAACCTGTCAAGGTCCCGCGTGATTGAAAGCCGGCGCGTGTACCTCGCTCAGTAGTCTGATTTAGCCGCGATTACAAAGGCGCGAAGCAGCCACCCCCTAACATTTATTTTGTCCTCTCACATCTTCATCTTCTTCCTCCTAATCCCACTTCACTTACTCCACAAGCAACGGTACAGGATGCACGTCTTATCTTCTGGGCCTCCGGAGATCATATGCTGTATTTTCCGAAACTGCGAGGACTTTCCACAGGTCCTTGCGTTGGCTTCTGCATGCAAGCATCTCCATTCGGTGTGGATGGAAAGTTCATCCTCAATTATTACAAAGGATTTGGTAGCGAGCATGAATGTGCTGAGCTTTCAAGATGCGTTAATGGCTGTGAGTCAAAACCATGCTTCGACCCTGCAAGATATGGATTTAAGCTAAATTAATTCCCAGGTTCGGGCAACTAACGTCGTTCTCAATGGTTATCCAGCCACTCAGTCATTTCCATTCAAAGAGCTGGGCAGCACATTCAAGTTGCCAACGCTCGGAGAGCTGAAAGGGGTCTTGGACTTCCGACACCTGGTACGATGCGCGGAGTACATGTTTCTGCATGGCACTAAGTATGGCCACCGTTCTCAGTTGGGAGCAATTTGGATGGAAAATAATTCTGAAGAGGAAATAATAGAATTCCGCCAAAGATTCCACCGCGCTCTGTTCCGGGTCTTCCTGGCAGGGGCGATTTTGCACCGTGCTTTTAACGAACCCTTTGATTTGGCGAGGCGAAAACCGAATCAGGAGGCATTTTTAAACTTCTCGACCGGAGAGTCTTTTCTTGAAGGGGAGGGGGGTGGTCTAGGATCAATAATCATTATCCCATACTTCCAGAGTACATAGAGTATTTGAGGGAGTTTGCGGTGTACAACTTTGACGCCATCGATGACAGTGAGGTGGGAAGGTGGAGGGATGCGATGTACGAGCCGCTTTTTGGAACTTTCTCCAAATATGTGGTGGACGACGGCGAAGCACGCGGAATTCAGAAAGCTAAGGATTTTAAGGCAATCAGAAACGAGTTCGAAGAAGGCGAGGTATACGACAGCCCTTTGGGGCCAGGCGTGGAGGGCTCAGCAAAGGAAATCATGCACTTGATTGGTGCCTATGAGCAACTCCTTCCCAATATTAGGAACGCCGATGGGTCTCGAACTCAAGAACGTCAACAATTCCCAGGTGCGGAGTTTGGTGTTGAAAAATTTCGAACGGTTGCAGTCGTTATCTTCGGCATCTTTACATTCGAGGAGATCTGCATGCCATCAGTAGTCGAGGAGTCAAAAACAAGCATCCTTCTTGCTCGGTCATATCAGACACAGTCTCTTAAAGAACACAGTCTCCTTAATATTCCATCTGTACTGAAAGCTCTACGCCTAGCATCAAAAAGACCTAATCGACACGATGGCTATCCAGTTCCGCCTCCTGCATATCAACCGTTTCTATTTGCTGCGCGGAAGTATCTTGGGCTCAGATTCCATCCAAGCTTTTTTGAGGAAAGAGCCGACAGTGACTATGTCAGGCAGATTGAATGGGGTTACGTTTTCCACGAGGTGAATGAACAGCCTCTCATGGAATATGAACCTCCTCCGGTGTGCACTTTTGAACGTATTACGGCCCAGTTAAACAACTCAATCAAGCTTGGTAGAAAAACAGACAATCAAGTCAGATCTTATTCGATTTAGGGTAGATCTGTTGAGGAATGATTACGAGGCGATAAGGTCGTGTAAGGAACTCCGAGAGGAAAACGTTGACTTTCGAAGATTTCACCGCCAATTTTCGAACTCTGTGGTATCTCTCGACTGGGACCATATTCAGCCGGACGATATCCAAGATTGGCATTTCGTGGCCATGATGGTTGCACGAGGGATGTTTGGCCGAGAGCCACTTAAACTGTCACTCTGCGGGGTATGGCAAGAATCTTATCCATTCTATACCCTACGACCGGCATTATTCGCCCTTCATTAAGGCGAGAGGTGGGTTCTATTAGGCTAAAAAGGCTATAATTCCCAGAGGTTGCAGTCCAAGTTGAATAATGATACAAAGAGCAAGGTAAATTGCTAAAGGCGAAAGATAGACTAGGGCTTTAAAGCGCCTAGGTAAATAGCAGGGTAAAAGGTAAGAAAGATAAGAGAAGGTAGTAAGAAGTGTTAAGATCTGAAAGATATAGTATATATTCCTAACATTCTAATCTTTAGAGTGCAGGAAAGAGATTGGCTACGGAGATAAGCTTATATACTAGCTTTAGTGCAAGAACTTCTAGCTTATATATAGGCTGTCAAATGGGGCCCTATGGGGCGGTTTTTCAGGTCAGTGCCCTAACCTATGGTTAAGCGGCCTTATAATGCCCTCGACCTAACCTGACCTATAAAGCCTTATCGAGTATTAAGAGGATTATTAAGTTTAATATTTTTAATTTCATATTTATTTTAAAGCTTTTTAAAGAGCTTTAATACTATATAAGGCCTTATAAAGCGAATAAACGTGGATTTCTTAGTAAACCGTGTTTTTTTATAGCTTGCTTATATAACTAGCACATGCCTTACCTCCTTCATCTCCCTCTGTAGCTATCTACTCCTATATATATAAATTGCCAACACATGCTGAGTGCAATTCGTTAGTAGGATATCTCGATAGAAGCATATGATTGATTTTCTCGATCCGCCCCCATGCTCAAAGAGTGGATTCACCGTACTTCCGAACACGGCAGAGGATGGTAGTTTCAACCAATCATTGGCCTAGTACTGCCGGCACTTATAACGTTTAATAACCCGTCGGAAATAGACCAGCAGAGGGCGTGGCTCACGTGCCATTTTAAGGTTTCTCAGGCTTTTTCGGTGCGTGACGTATAGGACCGAGGTACGACGAACTCTCCTTTTTTTGCTATATACTCACTCTTAATTAATGTTCGCTATTCGCCATTGCTCGGAGCATCGCAGCTTAATCCCGAGAGCTTAAATTTCAAGGATGAATCCAACCGACCTTGGCGTATTGTATAATTCTGTTGTGCTCTCCACTGGCCGCCGCGATATTTGCTTGCTGTCCGGCCAGTACTAGTCATTCTACGGAGTGAGACAGAAGAATGTACATTTGCAATTGAACCAAGCGATTTGAATAAATGTCGCTAATAAGCGTAATCATGTATGATAGACAAAGTGACATGTTGGCTGCTGAGATCTCTGGATCTATCGTTCACAATGAGACTATTCGACGGTGGACTTAGACTAAGCGGTGACGAGCCGTAAGTCCGTAGGTGCGAAGTATGCTTCTAACGAGTTGCCAAGTTGATGTCTTGGCACAAGATTGGAGTACAATGTTGAGCTTGAGGTTGTCCCATTGAAGGTCAATGTTGATGGGACCTGAACCTCGTGGTGTCATTCATTCTCTGGCTGAACAATCAAAAAGCTAAAGTCTCATGGACAGGAATACTGAGTGACTGACCCACCAAGAAGTGCGCCGGGGGAAATAATACTACTGGGTTCGCTTAAACATCCAACCTGCATGAGAGACAGCGTTCGGAGCCGGTAGAGCAAGGGTTATGTGTGTGTTCATTGGGTGTCTGGCTCTCAGGAACTCGGTACTTGTCACATACTTGGCATCTCAACGGCCGACTTGGGCCATCCTAAGTGTAGGGAGTTTCCATGCCTGCTTTCTAGAATCTTAGAAATCCGGATGCGAACTCTTCACGCTTCACGATTAACATGACAGCAGATCTGACGCAGTCGAGACCCTTGGAACCCGAAAAACTCAAACTCAATGGGACCAGCGTCTTTGGAGTCATTCTCAACTCTGTAGAGGGATTGATACCTTCTCCAAAAAAAGTACTTAAGGGAGATGGATCCTCTGTCTTTCTCGACTTTTCATCCTTCATATCCTCTATCATACCAATAGCAATTCCTCGTTCAATAGCTTCACACTCACCAAAATCTTTCAATACCTGCACCATTCGACAATCATGCGGTTCGAAAGCCCATGGGAGACGGCTGCTCGCCTCTGTAGCATCATGCTTCTCACAGGCACCGTCTCAGGATTCGCAACGAGCACCAAATCGAGGGACACTTACGACTATGTGGTCGTTGGATCAGGTCCAGGAGGAGGCCCACTAGCAGCCAATCTTGCTCGAGCTGGCTTCAAAACTCTGTTGCTCGAGGCCGGCGACGACGACAGCGCCAACATGCTCACAAACTCAATGGCTTTGACAAACATGGGAGACACCACTTCCATGACTTGGACCTACTGGGTTCGCCATTACGACGACGACGAGATGACTAAAAAGTATCAGCATCTTACCTGGAGGTTGCCCAACGGGACCTTATGGGTTGGTCCAGGCAACTCCGCGCCTGCGGGAGCAGAGATTGTCGGTATCCAGTACCCTCGTGGAGCTACACTCGGAGGTTCATCTATCGTCAACTCTGCACTCACTCTCCTTCCTGCCCATAGCGACTGGGACTTTATTAAAGACCTCACTGGCGATGCATCATGGGGGTAAGTTCTCCCCAAGTACTTCTAATTCTTCCATCTTATGCTTTTCTGGGAATCTGTAAGCTAACAAACCCACTCTCTAGTTCTACTCATATGGGAGAGTTGTTTATGAAGTTGGAGAAGAATCGATACCACCCGCGTGGTACCCCAGGCCACGGCTTCGACGGGTACTTGGAGACAATGATGGGCAATGGGAGCGTTTTTCTCTCATCACCGCAAGCAACTCAAGTTCTTGGGCCATGGCTGCCGAAGCAGGCCAAGATCCCTCTGACCTGGCAAACATCTTGAAGATTGACCCCAACCAACTCGCGACACCGGCGAAGGACCAGATCACTGGGCTCTCTAGTGTGCCTATGCATGCCAATGGTACCTGGGGCCGCTACAGCTCGAGAACACGAGTCCTTGATACCCTGCGTGCCGTTGACAGGAAAGGTAAGAAGTACCCTCTGGAAGTCCGCCTCAATTCCTACGCTACCAGAGTTCTTTTTGATAAGACTCGTGGAGGTCTACCTCGCGCCATTGGGATCGAATACCTTGATGGCAAGAGCGCCTTCCAGGGTGATCTCCGTTACAACTCCACAGTCAAGAAGCCAACACGCCAGGTCTATGCTCGAAAGGAGGTAATTCTGAGTGGTGGATCGTTTGGCTCGCCTCAGCTCTTGTTGCTCAGTGGTGTTGGGCCGGCTGCAGACCTCAAGGCTCTCAAGATCCCCGTCGTCGTCGACCTGCCAGGAGTTGGTCGTAACATGCAAGATCATAACGAAATCGGTGTCATGGGACACGGCGCCCAGGCCTTCGACTTCTCCGCAGCTCCTGGCGGTCCTCGCTCCCAGTGCACCTTTGGAGCTCCCAACGATCCATGTCTTGTCCTTTACCGCCAAGGCCAAGGGCCATATGCTCAGGAACCGCTCATGAAGATGGTATTCCTCAAGACCAACTACACCACAAACGACGAGCGCGACTATGCCATCTTCCCCGGTCCATTCGCATTCCGAGGCTTCTGGCCCCGCAACACCGGACAGAACTGGGATGACCCTCCTACCACTTGGGGAATGCACGGCGTCCATATGCATGGCAGTAGTCGGGCTGGATACGTCAAGCTTCGCTCTGCCGATCCAACCTTGACGCCCGAGATCAACTTTCGCCACTTTAACGATACCGAGGCCGCCAACGACATCGCCGCCATCAAAGAGTTCGTGGCTTACGGTCGACGAGCTTTCCACCGCGTCCAGGCGCCTGTCGGTCCCTATGATATCAGCTGGCCGCCCTGCGCTGGCACTATCGGCGCGGATGGAAGCTGCTCTATCGCCAACAGCGACGAGGACTTCATTCGCGAGAACATCTTTGGCCACCATGTCATCGGCACGTGTTCTATCGGTCCCAAGTCGGACAAATATGCAGTCTTGGACTCCAAGTTTCGCGTCCGTGGTGTTTCTGGTTTGCGAGTCGTCGACGCCAGTGCTTTCCCCAGGTCTCCTGGTGCTTTCCCCGTCCTTCCAATCTACATTCTGAGCGAGAAAGCGTCGGAAACTATCCTGTCGGGCAATTGATCCGGGAGCAGCAACACGGGTTATGCTAGGCAAGAAGGTCGTTTTTGAGAAGTGGTAAATCGCATGAACACCCGTCATGTGATCTAAGATAGATTAAGAATAATTTTGATGTCCTTTAGTAATGCGAATTTTCTAGTTTTCTTGCGTAAACTTGACATTGACTTAAGGATTATTTTTTATATTATTGCTTTGATAAGCTCTGCTTATATATAGCAGTCACTAGTTACTCGCAAGTAAATAGCTAAGTCAGGTTAATATTCGTCGATAGAGAGCAGATTATAAGTATAGTAATAGATTAATTATTAAAAAAAGATATTTAATTTAATTTAAGTATAAAGCTTTTATTTAATAAAACTTATTTTATCTTATATAAAACCTTTATTCTCTTAAGTTAGTAAGTTAATAGAGTCAATATCATTAACTTACTTAACTTATTAACTCCTTAAGTTAATATATTTTAGCGATAACTATTATTAACTCTTATTATATAACTTATATTAAAATAAGTAGCTGTCACGATCCTTATCTCTTACGTCCTAACGTAAGGGTAATCGATAGTGATCGAAGGGGTTTACTTATATATTAAAGAAAGGCGGTTATTACGAAGTAAATTATAATAGTATTTAAATTAATAAGTAGAATTATAATCTTTATTTATTAATTAAGTTGAGTACGAAGCTCTTATTTAAGAAATATTATCCTACTTAGATAGAACCCTTTATATTATTTAAATATTATATAAGCCTTATAAGCCTTATCTAATAAGCGCGTTATATAATTATATAAGCGATCTCTTATTAATCATTTTTTAATTAAATTAAGTTATTAGAGCACTTTACAAAGTAGTAATAATAAGCTATTAAGCTATATTGATTACTATATTACTCCTAAGCCTTAAGTTCCCTATAAATCAAAAGTTATATTTATAATATTATCCCCCTTATCTTAATATAAACCTTATACTTAAGTATCTTAAAGAAAATATCGCTATTAGCTTATAACCTTCTCCTTCTTTTAATGTATTATTTAAACGCTTAATTAAACGTATTAGTTATACTAGTATTATACTTAAATAATAAATTTGAATTATTTAAAAAAAAATTATAGCACCTTATATTTATTTAAATAAGACGTATAACGTTTATAAAAGAAATTAAATACTTATAATATTAACTTAAGAGTTTATTAATACTTAAATTAAAAAATTAAAGAATAAGGAGGATATCGCTATAATTAAGTTTTATATAAGGATTATATAAGATTAAAGAAACAAAAATGTATTTTATATAAGAGGTAATAAAAAATAATTATTATTAACTTAATTTTTGTAAATAAGCTTAATACTTTAAAGGTATTTAAAAAAGAAGAAAAGAGAAGTTAAGGAGAGAAAATATAAAAGGGGTAGGTAATGTTAAAAGTGTTAAATAAAATAAGCATTAGTAATAATCACTTAATTTGATTATTTGCTCCTTTTAATTAATTTTAAGGATAATTTATCCTATTACGGCCTTACGATAAAGGTTGCAACTATTAGAATTAGATAAATAATAATATAAGTGTCGTGTAATAGGTGGTGTAACACTATAAAGCATAAAGGAAGTAAAGATAATAAAGATAAAAAGTAATAGGAGAAAATTAAGTATATTAATCTCTAGGGAGCTCGCTCCTCTTTATTAAGAGGAAAGCTCCCTTATTAATTATCTTTTCCTTAAAGGATTTATTCTTAGTATAAGTTTAAGAAAACTATAAGAGTATTATTGATAAATTACTTAATACTTTTTATTAATTCTATTGAATATAAAGTCTTCTCCTTTTATCTTGACGTTTTACGTAATAGTAAATTAAAAAGGATTGATTAAAGTTTAATTCTTATTTATTACTTTAAGGCCTTTAAGAGGAGGCTCTCCTCAAGTTCTTATAATAACTATTAAATTATTCAAAGTTAATCAATCCCTTTAAACGGGTAACTCTTAGAACCGTCCCGAGGGTTATAAGATAATTATTAATAAATATAACTAAATAATTACTTTTTGTACTTTCGCCTTAAGAGTAAGGAGATTAACTTACAAAATAAGTAATAAATAAAAGGCGAAAAGGTAACTTCAAGTAAATAAATTAATTAATTAATAAATTAATCTTTACCCCTTTTATAAAGGGATAAAGCTACGTATAGATAAAGGTTAAGTAATTAATAATTAAGCTTTAACTAAGTATTAAATTAAATAATTATATCAATACTCGCCTTAATTGTATAATTAATAATAATCTTTTATTATTAATTATCTTTAATACTCGCGATATTACCAGGTAGCCTAAGGAGAAGTATATAACGGATATAGTTCTAGGAGCGAGCCAGGTCCTAGGAATACGTGATATCTTAGGAGGCTTACTCTAAAAAGTGTATAATAAATAGCTTAAGAGCTTAAGGCTTAAGAGTACTATAATTCTTAAAAGTTAAATAACTCTTAGGGCTTACTTCAAGAGAATTCTTAATTATTTAATATATTTAATTAATAATTTATAAGATGATAAGTAAAGCGCTTATTTAATTTTAATTATATAATAAAGTTTAGGCTTAATAAGAGTTTAAAGTTTATAAGACTTTAAGAGTCCTTGAACTCTTAACTCCTTTACTTAAAGGACTTTAATTAAAATAATATTTCCTTAAATAAAAGCTTTATACTTAACTTAAATTAAATATCTTTATCTTAATAATAAGTTTGTTATTACTTATACTTATAATCTTACCTTTATTAATAAATATTAAATTAAATTATTTATTTATTTATAAGTAAATAATAATTATTATAGTTTAAATAGCTTCTCTAAAGAGATATTAACTTATAATATACTACTTCATCTTAATAACTCTTAACAACTCTTCATATTAATCTTATTATTAATTAAGTTAACTTCACTCTTTTTAAAAGTTAAAATAAAGGATTTGACTTAAATCTTAATGATTTTAATATCTTAAATATCCTTTTAATTACCTTGATTAAGCTTAAGGAAATAGTTTATACTTCCTTACTTAATAAGTTCAATAAAAATAAAAATAAGCCTTTAATTAATTTATCTTTAAAATAAAAATTTACTTCTCTTTTAATCAAAATAAGTTTAAGGATAATTACAGCTGTAAAAGTTTATATATTATATTATTCCTTTAATAAATAACCCTTAAATAAGTGGAATTATTATTTATTATTGACTTTTATAATAATGAAGATTGAGATAAAGTAATGATTATTATTAAGAAACTATATAAATTATAAAATGGATTTAAATAAAGTAAAGATTAAATAAATATTTAAAGATTTTAATGTAACTTAAATTATTATGGAAAAGGTATTAAACTTAAAGTAAATTAAATTAATAATTAATGTTTTATAGAATTTTAATAATATAAAGTTAAGATAAGATAAAATATTATTATATTAATAATATTTTATTAATAAGGATCAAAGGTATACTTGAGGAAAGAGATTATATAGTATAAAACTTGATGTTTTAATATTCTTAAGATAATAAAAGTTATTATTTAACTTAATAATTAATTTTATAAATTTTATTAAAGTTTTATAAAGTACGCGAGAAGATTTAAAATATAATTATAATAATAAGTAAAAATTTTTATAAACGTTAAGATTTGTTAAATATTATTAATTTAATAAGTGATAATAATCACCTAAATTAGTTATTTACTCCCTTTAATTAATTTTAAGGATATTTTATCCTATTTCGGCTTTACGATAATGGTTGCAACCCTTTCGGCTCTAATAACTTAAATTGGCTTAAATAGCTTTATTGATTTATAATTAAGCCGACTTACTTATGAGTCATAAAAAGTTATTTAGTACGGACTAAAATTACTCCGTCTTACTTATTAAGTAATTTTAATCGGATTCTTATTATACCGTCTTATATTTGAGGGATTTTAATCGGATTTAATAAGGCCGGCTTATTTCTAAGTTATATTAGTGTTTTAATCGGGATTTTAATTTACCCGTCTTATTATTTAATTAATAATTAGTACTTTTAGTATATCGGATTAAGCCGATACTATCGGATTCTACCGATTCACTATCATTATATAAATCACTAGGATTCCCTTAAGGATATCTCTTTTAATCAAGCACATTAAACACTCTTATGATCACCTGATCACTTCCACTGCACTATAATCATTTAAATCACTTAATCACTTATATTATCATTTATCTGATTCCAACAAGATTATAAACGCTCTTAATAAATTCATTTCATTATCAAATAGAATAATAGAAAATAAGGAGATGTTAAGAAAAATAATTATAATTATATATTACTTATTAAGATATTAAGTTAACTCTTACCTTAAGGGAAGGAATTAGAAAATTAAGAGTTAAAAGAAATAAGCCTTGACCTTAAAAAATTATTAAATTAATATAATCTTTCTAATCTTAAAGGATAACACTAATAATAATATAACGGACGGATAGTTAAATATTAATTATAAATTAAAGGGTTTAGACGTAACTAAACGTAAGTTAAAGGAATTATTAAATATCTTATTAATTATTAGCGGCTATATTCTTTATAACCCTATACATAATAAAGAACCTTTTAAGCGAAAAGTTTATTCCTTAGGATATTATAAATAATAGTAAAATAGTTAGATAATACCACTTTTACCTTAATAGATTAAGATAGAACGCGTATAATATTAAGTATTAAATATATAGTAATAACGTCCCGGACCCTATAAAAGAAGAGGTTTCATAAGAAGTTAAAAGAAATAATTATTTTATAATATACGAATAATAAATAATTATTTAAAGCGAGAAAATACATATCTTTAAGCGAGAATAAATATATTAAATAAACTTTATAAGGTTAATTTACTTAAAACTTAATATATTAATATTTAAAGGACTAGAATATATTTAAATTCAAAAAGTTTAATATAAAGATAAATATTATATTAAGTAACTTTATATTAAAAGAAGAAGAGTAATATGTTTTTATTGATAAATTAAATTAAGGGACTTTAATAAAGAAGTTAGTTACTCGCGAATTATATATAATCGGGGAAGAATAACTTAAATTAAAAGTTAAAATATTAAGATTTAAAAAGGTATTTAAAGCATTATTATATTATAAACTTTTAATATAATAATTAATGTTTACTCGTAAATAAATAATAAGGTTTAATTAATATTTATTAAAGAGAGTAAATTATAAATATAATTATAAACTAAGTATTAAAATAAAGATTTTTAATTTAAATAAATATGAACTCCTTATTTAATAAAACATATTAAATCTTATATAGAACCTTTATTCTCTTAGATTACTGTAAATTACTATAACCCTTAGTAATCTTATATAATTATATAATTATAATTAAGTAAGCGGCTCGTCTCTAAATATGTGGTGAGCAAGAGTATCACTGATCAGACGCCAAGTACTGAGACGATTTATTCAGGTCAGAACAACCTGATGAGTACACGCCAACGAGCTGCGCGAGATTCTGTCAGAATCGCACGGGCGATTACTATCGATCGATCGGTCTCTATCCGCCAGCGTTTAACGCGACCACTATAAGAGGGCGATGCGAATGCTACGATATTAGTGTGGGAGCATTGCAGTTGGGTCCAGTCACATCCACGGGGAACCTGACTCTGAAGTCGACTCCGGCCGTGTTTTATGATTCTAGTTGCTTTAAAGTTGATTGTTAGGTGTTTTCTGAAGAATGGCTTGTGAGGGGAGAGCGTCCTGTTATCCTTTCGTTCTGTATAGCTGCGGTTGAAGGCTTGCCTAGTATATGGAATCTAAATTGTCCTAATGATTATGTAAAGTTGTTATCATTGTTATAGTATACGTCGACATCGACATCTTTGGTTTACCATTAATAATCATATAAGAGCTTTGTATTTCAGTATACCAGGCCGTGAAAATATTTAGCGGCTCCACTCCGTGATTTTAGCCAATTGTTCTCAATTTACGACTTGCCCCTCTGCTAAGTCTGCTCCACGAAATAACATTTGGTATAGTGTAGTGGGTAGCTACTTAAGCCATCGACGCTGTGGGACCTATCCTTAACGTAGTTTTATAGTCACTTCATTCCCTCTTATCCATTATCAACTTAAGCACTTGATGGTACGGATTTGGTCCACTAGGTACCTATGAACCGATTATTCTCTAGGATAGTCCGATTCAACCGCCCTTATCCGTCGCATAACCAAAATCTTCTTAAAGGCTAGCTTGTGCGATAAAACCTTTGCCTGTACGGCTCTACCCATTCTCGATCTTCATAAGTCACCCACATGCAGAGTTCAGTAATGTCATCTATCACTATATCTCTATAGTTGAGTAACCAGGAGCCACATCGTTATGCCAGGTATAGAAAGGAGGGTGGCAGGGACGATGACGATGATCCCGCGGAGACGATTCGAAACTATCTCGAAGATAGTGATGAGGAGACGTTTAGTTTTACGATTTTGCGTTATACTTACAAGTCACAAGCTGACTAGGATGCTTTTGTGAGAGCCTTTCAAGACTAGTCAGATCGATATTTATGGATGCCATCAGATCAGAGCTTACGACTAAAATTTTGTTGTCCTATCGTGGAGGACCGTAATCAGTTAGACGGCGTGGATTGGAGGACGGCTCGAACGTACTTTGATGATTCAGTCTACGAGGACTACAAGCGAGCCGCAGCGTTATCCGAAATGCAAGGTCGGGATCTAGAATCACGTGTGACCTTGTTTGGTTTTGAGAAACTGTCTCGACAATTTTTCATTTATGCGGATCAAGCCTCTGTTGAGAGTGTTATGCGAGACGCGCAAAGCATCGAAGCTTCAGAGAGAAAGGGGGCTTATTACTTCCACCTCGTTAAATCCGCGCTGAATTCTCGTTTCCATCCCGATGGCGATGAGTGCGCCGAAACTACCGATAAACAAGAGCTCTTACACTAACACCAGAAATTTAAAGTCTACGACTTCCTCACCATCTACAGCGATATCTTGGGAGAATGTTGGCCTTACTTCCATTATGGAGACGATGACATTTCCACTCCTTGATGCCGAGTGGGAGTCCTTGACTGTGATGTTGAGCGTCTTCTTCCTCACCTCGACTGGTTGCTAGTCGTTCGTGACTTGGCGTAGTTAGTTGTAATATACAGATAATAAAGAAAGAGGTCGAACCAACAGAGATGGAACCTCGAGACTTGCTGGATGCGGAATGACCCTGTGACCTGTTGCACAAGTCTTGAATCCTTCGTCAGATTGCGGAATCTAGAACGATGTGCAAAGTCGATAGGTAGTAGCCATGTATCTGATAACAATCAATATACTATACCTTATTCAGTTGATGACAGATAGGTCTGAATATATAAACGACAAAGCACGTAAATGTAGTATGAGAAATCGAGCCAAGACTGTTCTGCCACACAGGCGGTCTACTTTCTTTTGGTCTGGCCCCTCCGTAAGGTAACGTCCCCTTGGAATTCAATATATACCGCTTGGAGTTTCAACGTGTCCAGAACCTCCAATTCATATAACCACAAAGGTGAGCACTCCCAATCGCTTTAACCTTCTAATTTTGATTTAATGATTTTGATACGGTTATCTTTACGCGATTCTTTATTTTATTTACCGTGCCCGTGGCGTTTAGCTTCGGTATAGAGGGCGTCGAAGGAGAGTGCCCACCAGGACTTTTCGAGAGGGGTTATGGATGGTGATGTGGGAGGGGTTTTGGGGTGTTTTTTGTGGTGGTGGTGGGTTGGGGTTTATGGTTGTCTTTATGGTGGTTGTTGTGGCGTTTGCGCGGGGGGTGTTCCCTGGACTTGATACTTCGAGTATCTCTTCGGAGGAATCGTTAGGTCGAGACATCGTGGATTGCTTCTCGTTGTCTGCGTTATTTGAAGGATTGTTTTAACCGGTATGTTGGTTTCGATATGTGAGTGGATGAATTGATGGGATTGTTCTGGAATGAAATTCAAACGGCAGAATTGAGGACGAAATGGAGCTCTAGCCGGTTGCAGCTTAAGGAAAAGGCGGCGAGATTGCATGGCACATATCCGTCTGCCTCGATCTCGATAAGCTCGCCCCCAGTGACACACTTTTAAATCGATATCAAAACAACCACGTATTCAAATTTTATGAAGCCTAGCTCATTTAATCTGCCGGACTCCAATAAATCGTTTTATCTCTCAGAAATACTTTTGATATTTTTGAGGAGGGTGAGATTGTTGGTGTTTTAGTCATTGCAGAATTGTCAAAAGCGGTCAGGTTTCACTCCGACGGAGAGTACGAAATAGAGGCTAGGCGTGGGCGAGATAGTTGTTATTGGATAGAGTTAATATAATATTGACATATATCGAGAATTAGGTCACTCCATAATGGATGCCTTCTATACTCGAAATTCGGTCTCAGGTAAAGCGATGTTACTATTGGTGAGCTACCTGGTGCTACCTTTTGAGCTTTGACTTGTCTAGTGATTGCTAGAACCTTGGACCCTGGTGCAACAGTCAGCCCTACTAAAGATCTAGTGCATTTCTTGATTTAATATATTAAAGTTTAACACCGGTCAATACTTACCCTTTTTGGCCGTATGAATCATTTAGCCTATTTGCGCTGAGGGACGTGCTTATCGCTCTTGGGGGCTATGTTGATGTCGCCGTTGGAGAGTTTTCATCTGGTGTGCAGCTGATTGGAAAGTATGGTAGGCGCAGTTCAACTACTGGATTTGATGCAACTGCACGCGCACTTCTTATACGACGGTACCAGGTTTCCACCGACGAATTGCCCTTGGCCAAGGTACCTTTATTGGCGGAATAACGAGGTCCAGAACTTCCGTCCCTCAGAATGCTCAATGAAATCAATAAAAATCTTGGTTACTGCTATGCAAACTAACAAAATGAGCTCACTTTCCAGTGCACTACAGCCACACAAACCTCAAACTCGGTCGCGATGTTCTGGGAAGTATAAGTAGATCCTTAGAAACCCCTATCGCCCTCGAGCTTTTCAGTAGAATTAGCACTTCTTTAATCTGCTTTGGATAACCTCTTTTCACCACCACTACAGCCTCTATCTATCAAGTCCGCTATCAAATCCATCTCTCCAACCATGGCAGAAACAACCCTCCGCAACAACCTAGAGGGAAACCAAAACACCGAGCCATCTATTGACAAATACAAGACTTGGGGGGAAACTCGTTCGAACCACGATACGAAAACAAAACATATTCAGACGACGCCATCACCACAGTCGTTGTCAATAACGTCATACCTTCCATCAAACCGCTATCTTCGAACGTAGAAGAAACGAAGAGCAAGACCGCTAAGATCCAAAACATCTTCAAGAAGAAGAAGGAAGAGAAGGAAACTGGGGACGGCCGGATTACGAAGGTGGTTTTCATGCCGAGAGGGGACTTCAAGAAGTGGTTTGCTAGGGATGATAACGGTGTTTATTTTGGGACTGAGCCGAGCAGGGAGTGGACCGAAGATGAGCTGGATGAGCAGTTTGGCCATTATAGACCTGTGAAGCCTGAACAAGGAGTTAATGCTGGGAGCATCAATAGAATGCTCATTGCGGCAGCAAGGGCGTTGTAGTGGGGTGCAAGCGATTATGAAGTTGTTATGTTGAATTTAATTAAATGTGCAGAGAACTCTACTATGCTTTTTTGTTGGAAGGTTTTGATTTGATTTGCAGCGGATGGAGTGAAATAGGGCCAAGTCTGGTCTTGGTTTGGCATCCTTTCGTACTAGAAATCTATTGTTGCTGCCTAAGTGCCTTTGCATGTGCTAACGTTGCATTGTGCCAAGAATTAACTGATGTGTAGCCAAAGACGTTTCCTATTATAGTAAAGCACTATATGAATCTCCTTACACCGTCGATTAACACGTGGTCGCATCTCCTAGCCCATTGGTAACACCCGCAAGTATAAACTCTATGAACCCGGCTGCAATCTCTTTCAAGTTTGCTATATATTAAGTTTATGTAGGATGATAGAAAGGGCATAATAATATTATATTTTTAAATCCGAACTTAGTAATATATTCACGAATATTAAGCGATATTATCGCTATTAATTTAAACATTACAAATTTAAGGAAGTAAAGATAGCTTATATGCGTTAAATATTATTAATTTAATAAGTGATAATAATCACCTAAATTAGTTATTTAATCCCTTTATCGGATATTTTATCCTATTAAGGCTGTACGATAATGGTTGCAATCCTTTCGGCTCTAAAAGCTTAAATTAGTTTAAATAGCTTTATTGATTTATAATTAAGCCGACTAACTTATAAGTCATAAAAGTTATTTAGTACGGACTAAAATTACTCCTTCTTACTTATTAAGTAATTTTAATCGGATTCTTATTATGCCGTCTTTTATTTAAGGGATTTTAATCGGATTTAATAAGGCCGGCTTATTTATAGGTTATATTAGTGTTTTAATTCGGGATTTTAAATTATCCGTCTTATATTTAATTTAGTCATTAGTACTTTTAGTATATCGGATTAAGCCGATGCTATCGGATTCTACCGCTTCACTATTATTATATAAATCACTAAGATTCCCTTAAGGATATCTCTTTTAATCAAGCACATTAAACACTCTAATACTTCCACTGCACTTTAAATCATTTAAATCACTTAATCACTTATATTATCATTTATCTGATTCCAACAAGGATTTTAATTCTTTTCTATTTTATATAATACTTATAAAAGTTTTATTATGTACTTAAAAGTTGTTAAAGTTATACTTCGGGTTATTTTACTAGGTCGAAGTTATTATAAGTATTATAATCTTATAAAAAGAGGTAGTATCCGCTATTTCTCCCCTCCTTAATTAAAATAGCGAGCTATATATACTATAGTATTTAGGTCTAATTAGTAGATATATAATAATCTATTTTAATAATAAAGAAACCGATATAGTAATTTTATATAGGATTAAGTCTTAGAGTAAAGAAGGCATTAAAATAACTAAGTTTCTTAAGGTTAGTAATTATTAACTAATTCTTCTTATCTTCCTTATTTATAAATATAACAAAGTATAAATATAATATTTAATTATTAAGTTTATTAAAAGTATTAAGTTTATTAAGGGTATTAAGTTTATTAATATAATATTTACTACTTATATAGCTTAGCTAGATATACTAATATATAATATTATAATTAGTATTTTTATCGATATTAGAGAGATTAGCGAAAATTAGATTAAATTTAAGGCGGATATTATTAAGGCGCTTATTCTTAAATTTGTAATATATTAAAGTAGGTATAAAGGTAATTTCTCGTCTAATATTAATTTAAGGTATATTTATAATAAGAGATAATAATTTTTTAATAAAGGAGGATATAAAGTATATATATTATAATTATAATATATATATGTTAAGTAGTAATAAGTTTTTTTAAGATAGTTAGAAAGGAGGTTAGTATCTTAGTATTTTTAATATTTAGCGATAACTTTATAAGGTTAAGGTTAAAAGTCTTTAAATTTTAATAGTATATATAATATCTATATTAGTTTATACTTTATATATAAAGGCTAGGACATAAGATATTTATAATTAATAAAATAAAAGTACGCCGATTAATTTCTAGAATATTATAAACTTCTCTTAATAAAGAACCTTAATAAGACTATTAATAACTTATAACTTGATAAGTATATATTATAATTAAATCTCCCTTAAGTTAAGCTTTTTATTAATAATTATAGTCTAAATATTTATATACTTAGTTTAAGTATAAAAGATAGGATTCTTAATAAGTGCAATAATGCCCTAATTATTATAAAAGATAATAATAATAGGAGATTTATAATAGCCCCGATATACTTAAGCGAGGAAATACTTAAGCTAAATAGCCTCTTTAATAGCTTAAGTTTATCCGGTAATTTCTACTCTAAATAAGGAAAAGGTAATTATTAATTACTCTTTAAAGATTAGCTAATAGCTTTATTACCGATATTAAATATATATCTAAAGGTAAATCGACGTGTTTTAAGGTCTCTACCCTAGTCTATATCAATATATTTAGCTAAGTCTTTTAACTTATTTGTAAATATTAGGCTATAGTCGAGCGAGCGTACCTCAGACATATCTAGAGATATGTTTTATAGTAATTTAATATCTATTTATAAGATTCGATATAAAGCGATTAACTATTAATATAATAAAAGCGAGATCCGGACGAGTGCTTAATATAGTATATATAAGTAAATTAATAGTCTTTTAATAGTTTTTTTTAGAAATTAATATAAGGCAATATATTTATTATCGGCCTTAATAAGTCCTTAAGGTAATATCTTTATAAGTATCGCGATAACTTTATACTCGATTATATTAAAGTCTTTTAATACCCTTTCTAAATAGCCTTATTAACTTAGTTTAATAATTCGGCTTAGTTACTCTTAAGTAATCTTTATTCCTAAGTAATATAAATATAAGTTAAGATTAATTATCTAAAAGT
Source organism: Tetracladium setigerum (assembly GCA_031472005.1). Taxonomy (NCBI): domain Eukaryota; kingdom Fungi; phylum Ascomycota; class Leotiomycetes; order Helotiales; genus Tetracladium; species Tetracladium setigerum. The sequence goes on along the minus strand of PZJY01000009.1, from coordinate 722,366 downwards.
ATATAATTAGGCCCCTTTTTAAATTTTAAATTTTATCTATATCTAGTCATATAATAAAGAGATTATTAATATATACTACGATAAGATTACTATTACTTTAAAAGATAAAAGAATTAATATTTAGAGGTATATAACCGAGTTCCTTTAAGTAATTTATTAATTTATTATATTAAACTCTTAATACATATTTTAATCTATAAAGAGCCTTCTTAAGCTTACACACTTACTAACCATTACTATTAAATAATTCTAATTATATAATATATACCTTAATATTAATATCCCTACATAAGCAGGCTATTTTAATATCTATTTATTTAATTTCCTAATCTATTATTATAATAATAGCAAAGATAGCTTTATAGCTTATCGGCTTGACTACCGACGCAAAAGTCTCAAAGTAGTTTAAGCTTTCCTCTTATTTAAATCCGCGGATAACCTATTATACTTTATAATATATAACTTTACTATTTAGTCCTTATTTAAGCTTCTATACTTACTTTCTATTTAATATCCTTTAATTTAAGGGTAATTTAATTAGGGTTTATATTATATTCTCTATTAATAAGTCGTACTTATCTTTAGCTATATCTTTCTACTTATTCTAATTATTATAGTTTTTTACTTAATAAATAATCTTTAGTTCGAATAGTTTAATATCTTATATAGTAGCTAGGAAGCTATATATTATCTAGTAACTTTTATAGAGAGGGTCTAGCGAGCTTAAATTATTATATCTATAAGGGTAATTCTGGATTAAGTTTATTATAAAGTCTAATATATTATTAGAGTATTCTCTTATAAATTACTTAAGCGTAAGAGTTCGTAGTTCTAAGTAATTCTTAAAGATGTTAAATATATATTCAAATTTAGTTTTATGTTCTAAAGAGAATAATTCTCTCAAAGTAAGGATAATTAAAGTAACTAATCTAATAAAGGCAATCGAGGTAATTAAAGTAATAATAAAGTCTTCTAATTATTTAGCTAATGAATTATAAATTAGTAAATCGAAGTAATCCTTAGTAATAAAATAAGTAAGTTATTTCGGGGTTACTTAAAGAGGCAGGTTTCGTTATTTTTTAATAAGTACGAGATTCTTACCTTACTCCTTTATTCCTAGGCTTCTTTTCTAAACTTTTAATATTTATTTCTTAATATATATATTAATTCCTTAAATAATATTTCTATTAGGTATAAGGATTTAGTCAATAGTATTACTATTATATCTAATTAAGAGCCCTTTATTCGCCCAGTCTTCTAGCTTTTTCTTATATTTACCGACTAAATTATAGTCTATTAAATTAATAATGCGAATACTCGAGTTTAAGGTTAATAGTATTAAAAGTAAAATATAAGGTCTAATAATTAAGAGCGCTATATAAGCTTTAATTAAGTAAGTATTAGACTATATAAATGATTTTGAGCTAGTATTTCTTTAATAGATTATAAGTTTAAAGAAGAATTTATATTTAGGTTTAAAGAGTATACTTATATTATTTACTTAAGTTATTTTACTAGGGATTATAAGGGATAGTTAATTTAATCCTAATACCTTCCTTTATATAAAGTTACTTAAATTTTAACTTTATACCTAGTTTACTATTATCGAGTTATACTCGGCGTATCTATTATCTTAAGCGTTTAAAAAGAGCTTTAAACTCATTAAAGAAGTCCTATACCTTAGCTTTAGTTGTAACAAGCTTATAAGCCCCCTATTTTATAAAGTTATTTATCGAGTAAGCGATATAATATTTACTAAGACTCCCCTAAATCGAGATTAAGCCGATTAAGTTAAAGTAAACTAGTTCTAAGGGGCGAATATTATATTTAATTTTATTATTATAAAGTCGCTATCTTATTACACCGAGGATATATCTCTCGCAAGTAATATATTCTTATATTATTTTTATTTTTAAGTTTACTTTTAGAATTTTTAATAATATTACTATTACTTTTTACTTTTTTAATTAGGGCGTAAGTATTAATCTTATATTTACTCTTTAAGCTTATAATATATTTTAATATCCTTTTATTATAAGTTCGGAGCTTTATAAAGTACTCCGGGGTTAGAATCTCTAATACTTCTTCTCCTTCGGCGATAACTTTAAGTATTATTTCTTTCTCGGGGACTTTATTATTAATAATATTATTATATTTAATAATTATTATTTATTTATTTACTTATTATTAAAACTCGGCCTAATTATTTAACTCGAGGATTAAGATTATAATTATAGGTATACTTAAGGTTTTTATTTTGATAATTTCCGATATTAAATAATAAGAGGAGGAAAGGAGGAGCGAGAATATAAGTAAGATTACTTTTTACTTCGAGAAAGTAATAACTTAGGTATTCTAAATATAAAGCTGAATAGATTATTATTACTAAATAAACTTAATAATAATATTTCTTAAAAGTAAGCTCCGGAGAGAGAGATCTCGGAGTCGCTATCTAAGGATAAATAGGAGTCTACCGGCTTTTCAAGTTTTATCTTTAGATTATATTCAAGGTAAGATATATAATTAAGAGGTTTATTAAGTTTTATAATAAGGTGTAGCTAGTTAAACTAGGCTTTAAAAGCCTAATAAGCTAAGGAGTAGATATAATTTAAGTAAAGGAAGTAAAAGACTTAATTATTTAATAATAATAGTTAAATTATAACTTACTTTTAAAGGGTTTTTATTAAGAAGGTTTTAAGTAATTATTTAATTACTTCTCTTAGACTTTAGATTCTATTATATATATAACTAGCTTCTTTAACTTTATTAGATTTATAATAATAAGATAGCCGGTCGTTAGATTTAAGTTTTTCTAAGGATCTTAATTAAGAGGCTTAGCGTGTACGATTAATAGCTAGACTACGGTCTTAGTCTTAAGCTAGTTATATTAGTTTAGTTAAGCTAAGTTCTAGACTTCCTTAGCTATATTAAAGCGCTATAATCTCTTTAAGCTAAGCTATAGTTACTTCTTATAACCTTAGCTAATTATCTTGAATCTTAATTAAGAATAAGCCTAATACTTAAGTTTAACTTTAACCCGCTATCTAGTGAGCTATCTTATAATTAAGACTAATAGTATAAACCTAGCTATAAATATATTAATTATTTAAGCTTAAATATAAGTCTAACTATATTAATATTCTATTATACTATTATTAAGTAATAGCTAATTAGGTTTAAGCGGGAAAAGATAGCTATATATTAAGCCTTTTTCTCGCTATTAAGTCTTAATATACTTTTTTATTATATCTTAATAATATACTTCCGATCCGATAATTAAGAATAATATTACTCTAAGAGATATTTATATATATATATATATATATAGTATAAAGTATCTTCCTATATATAGTTAATATAATATATATATATATAGACTTAAATACTTAGCAATAAGATAATCTAAGGCGCGCGTCGGATGCTTATAACCTATTAAAATTATATTATATAAATTATAATGATAGTTTTATAAGAGTTATATTACTTAACTAATCTACCTTAAGGGGGACTAGCTATCTACTTATATATAAATAAGAGAGAGTAGCTGGGTTATATAATCACATAATACGTTATTATATGACGCCTATAGTTCTATAACTTCTTTTAACAATATATATTAGGCTCTTTAACTTATTCTATTATACCTTTACCTTATCGAGATAATAAATTCGATAATAAGGCTTATAAAGGTATATTACTAGGTTTTGCCTCTTCTAATAATTATCTAGTATATATACCTTTATTAGATAAAGTTATAAATACTAGAGATATAATTATTAAGGAAGAGTTAATTTATAAAGAAGAATTTATAACTAACGACGATATTATATTATTAGAAGAAAATAGTCCTGATTATGATTATTTCAATGATTCGACTTCTAATAATAATAATAATAATAATAATAATAATAATAATAATAATAATAATAATAATAATAATAATAATAATAATAATAATAATAATAATAATAATAATAATAATAATAATAATAATAATAATAATAATAATAATAATAATAATAATAATAATAATAGTGAAATTAATAGAAGTCCGGATATATTAGCCGAAGACTTGAGCGATAATTTATCTAAATCTGACTAATTAGAGGATTTAGGGGATGAATTAAATAATCCTATAGGTGATATTAGTCAGCCTAAAGGCAAATTACGTGAGATTATCGAACAAAAGAATAGCGATAATAATTGTGAAATGAGTAACAAATAGAAGGCGAAGAGGTGGTATTAAGCAAGTAGATTTATTAGTAGTAAACTAATCTCTGCCCTTTTTATAAAGGGATAGAGCTAAGTATATATAGGGGGCGGAAACCTAGCGGTTAAGCCCCGGGCAAATGTCGGACTAAATAGTTATGCTGATATCCGCACTAATTATATAATCGATAATAATCTTCTACTATCGAATATCCTCGGTTATCGCGATACTACCTCTTAGCACGAGGACAGTGTCCGGCAAACTGTCGATCAGCCTTCTTTAGTAATAAATTCTGGGGACTATGTGATATATATAAAGAAAAGAGAGTTATTAATATTAAGAAAAATAATAAGTATAAATCGAGATAACTTAATTAATATTATTTTATAACTTAAAACTTTAAAATTAAAAAGGAGTTATATATATTATAATAAAGAGGAGAGGTATAAATAGTATTATCTTAAGATAAGTAAATTAAGTTTTATATAAGTTATTAATAAGGTAGATATAAGATAATTATCCCCTTTATACAAAGAGAAGGGGATATATTAAATATACTCTTTAAACACAACACTTGCTATAATTACACACTTATTTTTATTCTATATTTATTATCACTTATTTAATACTATAAAGCCTTACCTTAAGGATATCAACCATTAGCAATAAATCAAATAATTATAAGAAATAGATAAACTCTTTTTACTACCCTACAAAAATATAATAGATTATATTGAACAGATTTATCCCCAAAAAAAAGAAATCTCTATACTAAAATAGAGTATTATTACCCAGTATACAAGTCTCAGAATCTTATTCTCGAATATATAAAATATTTCAAAGATTATATAGAAGCAATTTATAGTATTAAGCTCCAGGAACTAAGGTTTATATATTCGTCAGAATAGACTGCATTCTGTTTTGTATATTACTATTTTTATTCATGTTGTGTTTATTTTTTTGGCCTCGCTAGGGGCTTTGTGCTATATTTAGAGACAAGACCTTGCTGTCACTATAGGAATAATTACTTTTAAACGCGATAGAGCGTGAGTATAGGCAATGATCGAAATTTCAGGACGAAGACCAACAGTTATTACGAATGCCTTGGCACAAGTCACGAGTCCTAGCACCAGAAGGACGACAGTACCACCGTTATGGCAGTACCAGTCATGCTTTAGTACAATTAAAGGGTAGGTTGACACCCGTGAAGTGGATGTGGTGGCGGATCATTCCGAGTTACTATCAGGAGAAGCGACTGTGAAGACGGTAAGGATTGCGGGGCTGTAAGTGGTATATGAATCTGATGTAAATCGTCGAGGAGGCTTGGAGGCTAGTGTGGTACAGTAGGAGACATGCAATGTCAGTCATCGCTTGGGCTAGATAATTGCTGTATTTGAGATGCGTTCAAGGATCCGTGTAGTTATATCGCCGAAGAGACGCATTACCACAAATCGCCATCGGAGACACCTTTAGACACGGTGCGCTTTAACCCAAACCCACCAAGGCTGTGGATTTCTTTGACCATTGTGATTATCATCCCTGAAAAGAGAGTTGGATTCTTGAGGGTCTCATCGGGTCCGAGAGGGCCACAAATGAGAGAGCACCAAGAAAAGGTCCTTTGAGGTAGGTGAGAGAAACAGTCCAGTGCAAGTTCAGGATACTGTTTAGCCACTCGAATCAAGTTTAAAAGACAAAGCAATGACTTCCTCCTCCTCTTGCAGCAATCTAAGTTTCAACAACCTGCACTTCAGTACATCCGCGCCACTGGTGCACTCCGAACTTCTGGCCACGTCATTTCTGACACTGGCATTGGCTCTGACACTGGTTCCGGCTGTTCTGCCTCTAGAGCAATACTCTTACGCTTCCGAGCACGTTTCCGCGAACTATTTACGACTTCTTTCGCAGTCAAGATACCTGATACATTTCAATATAGTGAAAAGGAACCAAAACTTACCCTATTGACATTCCTAGCTGAGGACGGAGGTACGAGGCAGGAGACGAGTTAAATGTTCTATGGGACAAAGTAGCTACGACTGATAAACTGTTCAGTCACCGAAGTGGTTGCCGTTTTGCCTGGATTCGCTGAAGCATGCCTTGTAAGGAAACCTTACCAGCGGTCGTTCCCTTCTTCTCCAGCTTGATGTTCGCATCCTGGGGGAGTCGTGCAAGTGATTCGAGAATGGAGAGGGAAGCCATTTTGATTGAGCCGTATCAATGCATTGGAGGAGACAGCTGTCGTTGCTTGAAATCTATCGTTAAGCTATCCATAAAGGATGGAGATGTTAACTCTACCAAATACGAGTCTGATTGCACCAACCCTGTTAAGCTTCTCCGGCCAGTTTCCAGGGAGAGCATCATGCTGGTGTTGGAAATTTCCATCTGTTCGATGGCAAATAAGTCCTCCCATGCACAAACAACTATGCTTATCTGTTAACAGGAGAGATGTGAGTGGGTTCAGCCGTGAGGTACTAAGCTTGGGAATGTGGAGAGGGTAGACCTGGGGCATGGAGCGCAATATGTCTACGTAAAAGCGGCAATAAACAGGTTAAACAAGCAACGGAAATGTGGAGATTGCCAAAGCTTAACGTACTTAAAGAAGCACTCTTATTTCTACACACCAATATCCAGACGGAAATCTTCCTATTTCTGTCACGAACCCGCTGTAGGTCCGAGTGTCCTTATAGCATTGCACTAGTAGCACGATCGTTACAGTCTGGGTTTAGGTATACCTGAGTATAGAGTTGGATAGTTGCAGCTAGCGCTAAAATGGGATATATTGACATCTTAGCACATAAGTAGCAGCAGATGAGGCCCGTCTTCACTTGACTTAAAAATTGGTACGAAGATTTCTAGCCGCTGCTAAATGTGGCTACTATGTATTGCTATCTATATGTACTTCATATATCTATTCCATGCAGTTTCTATATCAAGTTCTTCATACCATCTATGCAGCTTTTCATGCCTCTCCAAAGTCAGGATAGGGTCCAAAATCTGGCACGCCACCTAGACTTCCAAAGATATCTCCGACGTAGTTTGTCGGCTCGACTCCAGCCTTGTACTTCGGTACCCAGCCGCTCAAGATGCCCTTGACGACCTGGATCCCAGCAAGGTAGATGTTGTCCAAGCTGGGTCCAAACGCGTCTACGTCATTGTAGAATAGATGCTGGAATGCACTTTCTCCTGGTGGCGGCCGGTCGAACGCCGCACCTGTCCGCATAACGATCGCGCGCTTGAAATCGACTTTCTTTGCCTTGGCGGCGCGGAGGAGAGCACCGAGGGTGGCGTTGTCTTCTTGCGCTGTGGTACAGTATACGCCTTTACCATCAGTCATCAAGGTTGTAAAGTTCGCTGCTGCATCTCCAAGGATCTTGCCATGGAAGTAGTTGTCAGATGTGCTGACGTCGCATGCAAGAACTGACGGAGCCTTCCTGGCAGCGGCGAATTGATATTTCTGACGATACGCCGCAGCGGCTGGGTCATCCGAGAGTTTAGCTTTGGATGCCAATGCAATGGCCAGTTTTTGAAGGGAAGCATTGACTTCGAAGACTTCAGTGCCGTATACATTGGTGGGGTATTGTGCGGGAGCTGGGACTTGCGTTCCGTAAGGGATGTATCCGGTGGTGAAGTTATTTCCCAGATCGCGGATGTCGAATTCGTATTGTTGGGAAACTTGGACGGCAAAGCGCGCAAAACCTACAGAGCCGGTGGAGCCTCGTTGGGGGTTTATACCCGCAATACCAGCGACGAGGAAGTATGAGGTAGTCAGGTCGAACAAGGGACTGAGAGCCAGAGCCGATATCGTTGAAGCAGCGTTAATCTCTAAAAAGAGTAAGCAAAGCGAATGAGCTGAGGCACCTTCGAATCGTACCTGCTTCACCCGTTGTGACCTGGCAAACTTCGCCATTTAGAGTGCAATGCGCCTGTGGGTATCTCGGCGAAAACCCAGGTACCGTTATATTGCGTGCAAGGACATTGAAATCTTTGATGCCATACCAAGCGGATGCCTCCAGCCCGAACTGAGGGTCTGTCTGTCAGCGAGCTAATCGTCGAACACACGAGGCTTTGCTTACATGACTGATTATCACGACCTTTGGTTTGATACCATACGAAGCTGTCGAGGAAGCTGCCAAGTCGGCAGAACTGCTATCAGCGTCTGTGATGGCATTGTCGGTCGCAGGAGCATCGGCCACTGGCTGAGCAGCGACTCCACGAACGGCAAGAACCGCCGCACTCACAGCCGCGCCGAGGAAACGCATTTTGTAAAGTGACAACAAGGACCAAGATAGTTGGAGATGCACATTATTCCGACGTGAGCTGAGTCTTATAAGATATCAGCTAAAAGAAACTATGGGCTTACAAACAACTACATGGAGTAACGGATTGGGTTAGTGCGCCGGCGCAGGAGATTATTACATTGTTGTAGGAAGGTGTCGAAGCTTTTTCTGAAGTCGGCACTCCCCGTCCGTAGAGATACGGCCCCACCCAGCGTGTCATTCCATCCTGCCATTACTTGGCTATTGTAATTTAGGGAGGGAGTGTAATCATGGGTTGAAATGGATACGAAAGGTCATGCAATTGAAAATAAAGAAGAAAGAACCAAGGATATCAGAAAAACTGGATTATCTAAGAAGTAAGAAGACAACTAACACAATGTTGCTGGTAGAATCACCTCGTGGACTTAAATCTGATTGCCTAATGCAGTTTGATTTGATCCCCTCTTAAAGTAAACATTGCGGAATTCTACACTTCGCTAGGGACATCAGGCCTCTCAGTGCAGGGTTCGCGAGGACAAATCCGAAAGCAGTAAGACGAGCCTTGCCTCTGCAGGCATGAGAGTCTTCGGCGGAGGTACCAGTACTATGGGCCAGACCAACAGAAAAGGGTAGTGAGCGATGAGCGGCACACCCCTTAATGGTACGAAGTACTTGTAGGCGGTGACAGTGTTCAATTTGCGTCACCCCAACTTTGATAGTATGAATGTCGAATTCAACATATCTTTAAAGCATAAAATCTAATAGCATATTTTATATCATGAAGTCGCAGATCCTCACCCTTACTCTCCCTTGGTAGGTGTCGTATTCGACCTTTAACAGGTTATTTACTTTGTAAACCGCAAGACGGGAAAGGATAAATAACATGGGTCAGATGTGTCCCGGCTACTTCGGGGGGGATTGGAAACTCTATTTCGTACAAGAGGGCCTTCTACTCCCCAGTAGATTCCCACTAGAGGCAACACCAATGATCGTATTGTCACAAGGCGGCGATTTGGGAATTATTAATGCAAATAAAGGTAGTCCCTGGCGACACTATGGATGAGAGGCAAATAAGCAAAAAAAAAAAAAGCATCACCCCGGATTATTGTAAGAAAGCTTGTTCATTCCCGACGTCGTGTGTTGCTCTCGGCATACTCTTGTGTGTTGCTGTCGGCCAAACTCACCCTGCGCCACTCCGTCTTGGATCCACTTTTCATCATGGATCATGCCGTAGTCGTCATGGGTATAATACGTTGCACAAGCTTGGAGATCATGGTAGACAAGAATTATTTATGGCGTGAGAATTCATTCCCCTGTCTATCACATCAACGCTGCTGCCCAGCCCCTGAGGATCAGAAACACAACCCAGGAGTTGGTTGAAAGATGGTGATTCCTCGGACTGGTCCTCAATGTCGACTAGCGTTTGTCAGGATTATATTATTGCCAACCACTCGATCTTCTTCACCTCCTGCATTCCTCTCGCAGTCGCCGCCCAGCCATATCATAATCTGACTTCCTCACGAAAACCCTAGAAGTTCAAGATGGATGTCCTGGTGAGACGTTCGGGTTCAGACATCCCTTATGAAATCGTCGATGCTTTCAAGACCAACGCCACTGGAATTCCGAGCCATGTGACTCCGGAATACCTTGCAGAGTCACAGAATCATATCACAAATGGAGGGATTATCTTCCTGGTAGTGTTCAGCGGTCTGATATATTCACTACGTGCATACGGACGGTTGTTCGTGATCAAAAGCTATGGGCTTGATGACTGGCTGGCCGGTTTCTCGCTAGTATGTCAATCTTCCTAGATCGTTCAACTTCGAATACTATTGATCAACATCTAATTCTCAGTAGCTATGCTACATCACCTTTTCAGGATTATGTATAGGCATCATCAACACCGGTGCAGCTCGGCATAACGAGTACGTTGAATACATCATGACAAACTCGCAACTCGATCTCGCCCAAATTTTGGATTTTTGGGCTCATTTGATCTACGCAACCGCCCTCTTCTTAGGTCGGATGTCGGGTCTAGCGTTCTATCATCGCCTGTGCGATCGCAGTGGCAGTCTGATATGGACAGTCCGATGTTCTGCCGTGTTCCTCGTCGCTGGTTATATTCCCCAGATCTTCCTCATTGTCTTCCATTGCAAGCCAGTGACTGCACTATGGCCCAACTACTTTCAACCAAACGTCAACGATTATGTGTGCCTGCCATGGGTCATCCTCTACGCTACCAACTCCAGCATTTCCATCCTGAGTGATCTGATCCTTTTCGTAATTCCCATTATTATCATTCTCAAGCTCAAGGCAACCACAAGAAAGAAGCTCACGCTCTCGGCAGTTCTACTCCCGGGTGTCTTGTAAGGTACCTGCCGCCCTTCGCACAAAGACGAGTTACTAAAGAACATGTAGAGTCATTGTTATCTCCATCTTCCGACTTTGGATTGTTATCCAAAGTAACGGTGTATTCATCGACACTAGCTGGGTCTACGGTCCTCAACTGGTTATTGAATGCGCTGAAGTTGGCTCTACTATCATCGCGCTCTCCATCCCTGGTAAGCCTCATTGAAAATCATTCAGCGAGCGAAGCTAACATACCCACGAGGTCTCAAACCTCTTGTACAAACCTGGTTCTCTCTCTTTAACCTCCAGTTGAAATCCTACTCCCATTCCCGTGGTCTCTCTCGCCCAACTCACGACACCTCCGCCAAGATCACGGAGCCCGGTCTTTCCCGTGCCGATTACTATGCTCGCGCGCCCTCGGAGTCATCCCTAGGCGACCGCCGATACCCCTTAGATAGAGCGTATGGTGCCGACAAGGGCAGCGATGACGAGCTCTTGAATATAGAGAGGGTAAAGCGGAAGCCAACTCGTGGAATAGAGGTAACGACCACCATTATACACATGAGTGATCTAGCCAAGAAGGGGGAAAATATATAAAGCAACTCTGTATGTTTACCTCTCGATAGCGTTGGCGAATTTGAGTTTTGTATAATGAGACGGAATTTTATATTCTAATTAGCGAGGCTCGTACAAATAGAATACAGGTTCTAACATACATTTGATAGTCGAGGTACTCCAAGTTACACCTAAGTCCTTCCGAACTTGCGTATACGTGTATTTTGGGTGCAATTGAACACACCGCACGAGACAACGTACATCTCGATCGGTATAAATTCTTGGCCGACCTGCACGGGGAAGGGAATTATCATCGTTGCGTTGTGAGTGGAGGTGTCTCGAATTGTAGATTTTGGGATGCTAAGGGCCCTTTTAATTGTTCCATGAGAAGCACCAAAAGCAGCGGCGCTAATGATCTGGCCTATCGAAATCAGCTCGTTCGATGCAATGTGCAGGACGCCTTGCTCAAGAGTAATGTTTCTAATAATGGACTTTCCCGGGCCCTTACACGTATGAGTAGACTTACGAGACTTGTCGCAAGAGGAAGAAGGCATGCGATGAACAGCATCCGCAATATAGCTTCTGCCAGAAAATAAACATGCCCTGCATATACCAGGAGCGGACGCCGGTCGAGTAAGCACTTGGAAGCGGCTGCTTTTTGCTAGACTTCCTTGTTGCCAACTAACAAAATCAGACAAGACAACAACCTTATGTTAATATTCCGAACCTTAGAATCGTTAAACCTGCAGGTATATCAGATAATAGCTCAATGGAGCAAAAGGGATTGATGGCAGTTTGAAGTCTGGGAGTTTTACTGTCAAATTAGTTCCGGTAGCACGTCAGACGTCGGAGGGTAAACACAAGTACACATGGGCTTGCGGCTTCTCGGACATGTCAATGTCCTTCTCAAGAAATTCCATCAATCGAGCCACTTCTAGCTCAAAAAATACGGTTGTGGTAATTCGGTTAAATATGAGGGGACTATTCCTCTTTGGCATATGATGAGCCACCTGCTATTCAAATCAATTCTAGCAACGGGATTTGCTGATATGGTATCTCGTTTTTATATCATTTCGCCTTCTTTTTAGTCACGTAGTCCCAAGAACATTCAATCTTTGATGATCAGGAGGATAGAGAATCCAACAACTGTAAGTTGATCTTCATTTTCATAGTAATATATTTATTGGAGCAAGATCCGCTTGGTCCCTTGCAGGGCTTCATGCCATGTGATTCTCGTCTGAAAACGTAAGCGAGGAAGTAGAAAAGAAAATCGAGAACAAAACCTGGTGGATTTGGTGACTGGCCTTTGAAAGCAGCGACAGATAGCGCTTTCAACCGTGAACGAACCCTAAATTCTTCAACCTGCCATGACATTGACTCCGAAATTCAAATTGACACAACAAAGACGCTGGAACTATCAGTTAGCGTGCTAGCATGTCATTTATCTCAGCCTCGCGGATTGGGCTTAATGATGAGGCTGGTCCCGCTTCGGTTACCGGGAGGACCCGAGCTCGGGCGCACATGACCGATCTCGCATAAGACCAATTAATCCTTGGCAATCGTTTATCTTCAGACTAGCCAACCCAAGAATTTGTGGCGTTCTCCTTTCAACCAACTTCTAGTCATAGTCGTGAATACAGAGTAGGGATTTCACTCGCGTGTCATTTGGTATCTTTTTAATGTTTAACAAAACAATACTGAACTCTGTTTCAATAATTCGGATAGATCTTACTAGCACTTTAGATTATCCCCATGATCGTCATCGCAGAAGCAAGAGAATGTCCCATCATTGATCCATAACATCAATTCCGCGACCAACAGTCATCTTCATGCATATTTGTCTCATAGCGATGGTTCCATACCCACCACCCTTCCAAGTTAAGACTATGGAGACTCCAGCTCCCAGGTCTCGATGATAGCATATCCATTACCCGCTTTCAATATTCCAACTCCCACGATGTTGTTCAACCAGGTGTATTTGGCGTTTCCGGTCTCAAATTGGATGGCCAGATGAAGAACGTTCCCTCGCTGCGTTCCGCTTGTCTGGAGGTATATATCGGCTCCGTCGTCCGTCCTGAAGCCAGACCGCACGTCTGGGTAGAAATTGCCGGACTTATCAGTTATACCCCAATCCTCTCCCCTGATGACGGTTCCTAGAGAAAGTAAGATTGAGTCTATTTACTGGAATACCATTCTTGATAATTCGTATATCACACAGTGCACGAGAGGATTGGAGATGACTTGGCATGAAGTCTACTAAACATACCGTTCAATTTTGGACCCGAGAACGTGCCGCCAACGTCGATGCTAAGGCTTCGATGGCCTTTTGGACCATCGCCATAGTCTATGGTTGGCCCAAGAGTGATGTTCGCGGTGTAAAGGTATGTGAGTCGCGGGGCCTTTGGTTGTGGGTGAGCGAAGACCCCAGTAACCACCGAAAGAGCGAAGAGGATTTTATGCCCGATCATGTTTGCGGAATGCTGGAGCGACAAAAATAATGGATGTTTTTGGTAGTGACTGAGAGCTGTGGTCTATTTTCTCCCTGCCTCAAAAGAGGAAGCCACAAGTTTAAGTAGCTAAGTTTCTTGGTATGCTCTGGATGTATTACACTACGATCAACTGCTTATTAGGCTTGATTGGAAATCATGGAATTAATACTACTGCTCTTCGTGTCTTAGAACTAAATCACGCTGAATAATGACACTACTCAACCCCGTCGGTTTAAACCTAATACAGCGGAGATATAGGGATAGCAGTCCAGGGCGTTTAGCGAGTGAGATTACAGATTCTACGCCTCGACAAGCCCTCTCAAGCCTGCCAGAACTTCTACAGCCACGCTGGCATGGATAAAAGACCACCTTTTGGCCATTATTCTGGCCATGTACGAAGTATGTAGGTTCTCGTTCAAACGGATATTTAATTGTCCCTTCCCATTGAATCTGTCGTTTTTAGCTTTCGGGGTACATATTGCCCCGAATCCCGATTCAGGAATGGAGTGAAATGAAATTGACATTGCAAACAGTCCCACTAACCTCATGCGTCGGCGATTAAGGTCCGCACCCGCCACGAAAGCGAAATTAATGATAATCTGAACGCAAATGATACCAAGGACACGCACGCAAGTCATTCACGATGCTAATTGGCCCAACCGACGCTCGTTATCATACAATGTCAGAATTCTTGCGCAATTTCACCCCCTTGAACATAGCATCTCTCGGTCAACTAATTTTATATTGCTCTCTGAGCCGTACACCGTGGCCAATCCTGAATACTCTGAATTTCCCCCAGGGTCCCATCCTGTGGCTGCTTATGTACTGCCGATTCAATTTCTGCATTCGCTGGAACGGATGGCAATTCATTAATGATATGATCTTCATTGATGATCCCCAACGACGAATTTTGTGACTCCCCAAAATGATTTGCGGTTGAGGGACTTCGAACGTTACGGAAAGATATAGTCTCTCCTCCCTCTCCAGAAAGCGGAAGAATCTAGCGGTCGTGGTAAACAAATCAGAAATTTCAGATTCTATTTCTTTAAGTAATTAGCGAATAGCGGTACTCGACTCTCTTGCTTTAATAGCACTTTAGAGTAATTTAGTCTATATTACTATTAATGAATCGAGTTTCATAACCGCTGCCTGATCATAGTCTCCGCCGCAAGGAAAAGTGACAATATCGACATCTGGACTTTAAAGGAATTTACAATTTGTTATTTTTTATTAATGATATAAGGCTACAGTAGGATCTCCTAACCTACCACCTAACTATGTATAATCGTGGTTAGAAAATATTGTTTCTAGATTTAATAAAATGGAACTGTCTTGTACTTGAGATAATTCGTTATACGACTTGAATGTTAAATCTTGATTTAATTAAGACTATGTAAGAATCGTGGAACTTTCGGGGAGATAGCGTGATTTATCTTTATTTATTCGATTCTTAAGCCGCGTTAGATGAGGCCTATAAGATGTAGTGGTAAGCAAATCTAGAAGTGAGGCTGAGTGTTGAAGGTTAATAGAATCACTGTTACTTAATGGATAGTAGTAATAATCTTTAATTTGTATTTAAAGTCGTTTAACAAGCGATTTATAAGTAGGCCTATATTATTATTAAAGTCTTATTTAAAGTTGAATATAAGATAACTTCAAAAGAGTCTTAAGTATTATCAATAAATTACTCATACTTTATATTTATTTTATCGTATTAAATCAAAAATAAGGTCTTCCTTCGCAGCCATGGCCCAGCGAAGTAAAGCGGAACTCCAAAAGCCAAAACTCCCCACTGCATAGCAGCCAACTGCCAGAACATCTTAACTATCCCCTGTTTAGCGTACCACGAAGGGCTGCCCACTGTGATCCCAAAAGCAACGATGTTCTTCCCCGCGTTGATCAACACCATTGCCTCACTTCCAGTCTGAGGGTATGCATCCACCACCACGGAAAGTACTACAGAGGGCACGAGGACCAAGCCTGCAGCTTGAAGAGCCGTGCCCACACAAGCGGTGACATAAGATCCCTTCTCCGCCATGATGTAGGCGAAGAGTAAAAGACCTGGGGGACAGAGGACGAAGGGTACTATGAGTGCCGGAAGGCGATGCTCGGGTTGATGTTCACCACTCGCCTTGGCCAAACGGCGGGAGAGTACGTCGGTGAGCGGACCACTGATGGGATAGGCGACAATTATACCGACAAAAGAGCCAAGAATGAAGAGGCCTATGCTGGAAGAAGAGAAGAGATAGGGTGGTGGCGAGAGGATCTGAGGCGCTTTCACAGCTATCACAACAATTCTGGGCAGCTACGTTAGGCACTGAAATCGAACGGATCTTGACTGAGCACTTACCCTCCGAGGATGGTCCCATACGCAAGAGTGGCAAACAATGCGTGTGGTATGAGGATGAATCGGAACGGTAGAGAAAGCTGTTTTGCCCAGGCCGAAAATCCTCGATCGAGACCCCTATTCTTGAAAGCCAACAGGTCTGCGAAGTAGGAGCCTGCGTACGGCTCATTTTCCAATCCGTGGATCTCGCCTGTCACAGCCATAGGCTTCTCAGCACTCTGGTTTCCATGCTCAACTTCCTCGACTTCCTGTACTGCCAACTTGTCGGCTTCGCTGGCCGTTTCTCCCTCAAAGTACTGGCGTCTGTAGTTAGTTTCCGGGAGGAGGAAGAGTGACAGGAAGGTATTGATGCCAATCAAGATGGCGTTCAAGATGAAATACCAACGCCAGCCACGAGAATCAATGAGATATCCTGCGATGGTAGGTCCGACCTGCGCTCCAGCAGATAAGAACAGAGAGAAGACAGCCATAGATGTAGCGAAATAGCGTTCCATATACAGGTCAGCGATGATGGCTGGGCCAAGCGACTCAACACTCCCAGCAGCTTGAACCAATGTTAGCATGGATTTCTAAAGCACAGGTGGAATTAACATACCGAAACATGCCAAAACTCGCGAGGCAATCAGTTCGTCCAGGGTCTTTGCATAAACACTCCAGATGCAAAAGCCGAGGAACATCACCATCGAGATGAGGATGACCGGTCTCTTCCCGAAACAAATTGCAGTCGGCGTCCAGAACAAATTGCCAACTCCAAGTGCTAAGACTGGATAGGAGATGACATCGGTCAACACGCTGAAGTCAACCCGGAACTCTTTCGCCAGGCTCACAAACCCGGTGGAAATACCGGAAGCATAGAGGTTTCCGAGAAAGACGAAAAAGCACAGGTCTGCAAGGATAAGATGACGGATCCAGGCCGGCCAAAACTATACAATATTAAAATCTGCTCTTGAAGGGACATGTGCATGTGTTGATTTACCTTTGGATCGCCTGCAGTACATGTTCGCCAGCCTCGTGTAGACTCCATTGTTTTGACGATTATTCTTCTAGATGAGATTGGTGTTTCTTCAGGTAGATCCCAAGTGGATTCTGGATCAATTTTGAAGGTTCGAAGTAGCTTGGGGAGAGGTAATTATAGTTAAGTAGGTGAGGGGAAGAACAAAAGATGTTGGTCTTGGTGCCCAGCTCCTGCCAAGCCTTCGGAAGCGTTAACTGCAGCTTCCAAAGAGTGTGTTTGAGGTGCTGTCACCGGGACATGTGGGTGGAAAGGACTTCTCGGCAGTCTCTTAACTTCTGAACCCTTGAAAACGAATACTGATTTCACTTCAACATCCAATTAAACACGTCCCGATGCAAATGCCGTCTCCCCCACAATCTGGGGGCATTTCGGCCCCGCGTTTTCCTACCCCACAACATCCGGGCTCGCTTGTCTCGAATGCGGAGATGGCATGTCAACAAAACAGATCAAGCTGGCCGACAAAACGAATTGAGGATAATGACAAAAAGACTGCTCAGCATGTATGACGACCACTTCTCTATAGACAACATTCCTTTCGGAATCGCAAGCTCGGCTGCACATCCAGAAAAAGCAGCAGCGACAAGACTCTGGCAGTATGTGATATTTCTTGACAAGCTTGCCGAGGATGGTTGGCTTTCTGAACTCTCGCCAGAGCTACGAGAGGCGTTATCGCAGGTAATTGTAATCGACACTTTGGAATGAGGGACCTCTAATCTGACAAGTCTAGCCGACGTTGAACAAACTCGCAGCGCTTCCAAAGCCGCAACATCAAGCGCTGCGAAGGCAGCTGCGTGATGTGTTGAATAGGGATGCATTGCCCCCAGGGAGTTTCGTAAATGCTTGGGAAGCCAAACTTTATCTCCCTGTTGAAATACCGGGTTTCACGGATTTTTCATGCTCCAAGGTACGTGATCGGAAGGGAAGAGATCTCTCAGGCACTCCAACTCTGGGTGTCAACAGTGCCAAATTTCTTGGCATCCTGAAACTATACCTGCAAACATGACGCTCGCTTAACTTTCATTGCTACACAGGAACACTGTCTCAACGCTGGGGAGGCCATAATGAAGAAGAGATTCCTGCCACCAGGTTTCCTACGCTTTCCCATCGGATATACCGGCCGCGCGTCTTCTATCGTTGTGAGTCAAGTTGTCCTTCACAAATGCCGATCATTTCTTCCTCAACAATGCTCTGCATTCCTTGAAAGCTGTAATTACCTTCTTAACTAATCTAAAACATGCTCACTGTGCGTCTCTCAGGTTTCCGGGACCCCGATTATCAGACCCAAAGGCCAATTCCGAGATGGCGAAGAGGTGGTATTCGCCCCCACTAAGCAACTGGATTATGAGCTTGAGGTTGCTGCTGTGGTTGGCAAACCGACGAAGCTGGGCGATACAGTGTCAGTGCAGGATGCAGATGACCATATCTTTGGCTTAGTGTTGATCAATGATTGGAGTGGCAAGTACTTCACATGTTTGCACATGATACCGATCTGACAATCTACAGCTCGAGACATACAAGGACTAGAAATGCCGCCTTTGGGACCCATGAATGGCAAGAGTTTCGGAACGTCGATTAGTCCATGGATCATCACGCTTGATGCTTTGGCACCATTTGAGGACCATCCCCCCAAAAGGACAAGCCTGTAGCTTCATATCTTCGAGACCTCAAACCGAAATCCACGTATGACATTTCGCTCAAAGCAGAATTGGTCACCGAGAAATCGGCAACAACCATCTGCAAGTCGGAGTTGAAATGGATGTACTGGAGTCTCCGGGATCTCGTAGCTCAGCAAACTGTCAATGGATGTAACATCAACACTGGGGATATTCTTGCAACCGGTACGTACATATTCGTCATCCGTTCCTGCACTTTCAGGTCTTCGTCAAAGCACCAAAATCCAAATCAAGCCGTGTACTTGGCACACCGAAGATGAGTGGCAAACAACATCCGGCTAATGACAGCCTCTAGGTACCATATCAGGGACAACTGAGGACTCTCATGGATGTTTGGTTGAATTGACCAAAGGTGGAGAAAAGACATTTTCTTTAGAACGAGGAGAGACAAGAATATATCTGGAGGATGGCGACACAGTCCGACTCACGGCCCAAGCAGGGGAAGGAGTGGGATTTGGGGAGTGCGTCGGGACAATAATCTCCGCTGTATAAGAAGACTGCTTGATGGGGTCCTCACAGCCTGCTGCAACATAATTCAACATAATTTTACTCCATGGTAAAGTCTTGATATATCCAAGTCCGAAGTATTGCTAGACTTATGTATCTATCAACATCTGACAAAGTAAGACTCAAAAAATACTAGACTGCAAGGTCAGCATTACAAGACGAAAATCAGCCATTAAAAACTCAAATTTTGCTAGTGATAGAGATGAACAGGTAAATTATAATACGAATTTACGACTTTAGCTACTCTGATGAAAAGGCGAGGAAAATGCTCCGACAGGCATCTACTCAACCCTCCGCGCCGACGACAAATCTGGCACTCCAGTCCCCTCTACAATGCTTGCACCAACGATCTCAATGATCGGGATCTGGGCAAGTTTCGAAACAACAGGGTATAAAGTTGGGAGAGCCTGTGCATCGAGTGCGTCAAAGGAAATGCTGGCCTTGGGCGAGGTCGAAACACTCTTCACCTTCGGCTGTTCTTCGCATTTCGCATCATGCGAAACCACGACAGCATATTCGCAATCAGCTTTCCCGGGCTCGCCAGTGGCCGGTACGTACTTGTACACCAGCGTCCTAGGCTCAGCCTCTCCACCACCACCACTTATGTCTCCCGATTGAAGTCCCTCAATGTTGAAATCCAGCCATTGGATGCCCCTCCATGAACATCGCAGCCTGTACGAAGAATCCTGTCGCTGAATGTCCAGTTCGGAATAGACCTTGGGCATGCCAAGTTCCTCTCTGCCAGTGATTATCGGGTCTGCCAGGCTCTCGAACAGAATCGGGAGATATGCGCCATCGACAACACTGCCATCTTTTTTCGTGTACATCACGCCATGAAGCCAAAGTCCGAAAAATGTGTAACCACCTCCGCCGAGCCAGCGCATGTTGCCTAGTGTGGTCGCTTTGAAGGTGGCGTAGACGACAGTGGCAGGAGACTTGAACCTAAAGGCTTTGGTTGCGAAGAGATTCTGAACGAATGTTCGTGACGTCTTGAACTTGATGGCGGCGGTTGAAAATGTCTGGTCGGCAGCGAGGTGTTGAAGACCACGGATATCTTGTCTCGGACCCAGGGTTCTCCCAAATGCCAATGGCATCCTTTGGTACAGATTTGGGTTCCTGGATCTTTCCCACTCTTCTAGCATCTTGGTTGAGTTGTCATACTCGTCGTGGCCAAAGTTATAAGCAGTATATTTCATCACTTCACAGTCAGCCAAAGAATGGACCAGCCACATCGAAGTACTTACTGTCAATCTGCGGTTTCCCATTCACAAAATCTGCCCCCGCCTGTCTGGTGAATTCTTGGATTGTGTGAGCACGTTCATATCGAATTGTGTTGTACAACTTCAGTCTCTCAGGGACCTCTTCCGGGGTCGAGCCAGGAGGAAAGACGACAGCCAGCGCAGTTGCATCTTCCATAGCAACTCCGCCTCCTTGTCCCTGATCTACTTTGTATTAGTTTTTTCTATTTTACATTTCATCCAGTCAATCTTACGGGGTAGGAATGGATGTGCAGCGTCTCCAAGCAAAGCTAGCCTCTCATTCACAAATGTGGGTAGAATTTCCATGTCTTGAAGTTTCCACACTTTGATAGTGTCCGGATCTACCTTTCGGATCACTGCCAAGAGCCTGGGGTCGAACCCCTTGTAGGCCTTCAGAACTTGATCGAGAGTAGCCTCTTTGTTCCATTCTATATCAAGGTGAGTAATTTTGCTCGTGGTAAAAGGGTATGAGGAAGCCGTACCCTCTGCACTTCCTTGAGATTCCACCTCCGGATGTATGCAAACAAAATTGAAAAGTGTTTTATCGTTGCATGGATACATGACTGCCCTCCTGTCATTTCCAAACCACATACTCAGTCCATCATCCTTGAGAATGGATGCTGCCCCATCTGCTGTCAGAGCCGCGTCCTTGGGGATCAGAAATCGAAATGCAGCCTTTCCAGAAGACAAGAATTTCCCAGAATGACCCACGACGGCACTTCGTGTTCGCGACTATGGCTTCTGTCAGTTGGCGACCCTGAACCACACGAGCGAGCCACACTTACGTGAACTCCATCGGCACCGACAATCAGATCTGATTGAATCTTCTCTCCACTCTCCAAAGTGATGCTTCCATTGTGAATATCGACATCCTTCACCCTGTTTGAGACTTTCAATTGAGCTGGCGTACCAGCTCCCTCTTTCGAAGTCGCCGTTCGCTTCAACGTCTCATGCAACCTCACTCTATGGGAAAGCTGCCATGGATGTTGCCACATCTTATTCGGTCCCGTCAAATCAATTTCTCTGAGCAAGACTCCATCAGCACTGTAATCGACCAACCTCTCCATTTTCACGGCTCCAAACTCCTCAGGGACCATGCCGTATCGACGCAGGAGGCCATTTGCGTTGGAGCAAAGATGGATTGCTGCACCAGTCTCACTTGCAAATCGAGATTGCTCATAAAGCTATGCGAGGTTAGAGACCTTTCCACCGTGGTGCAGTGATAGGATTTCAGTGCACTTACGGAGACATTGTGCCCATTTCGACGAAACCCTATTGCGGCCATGAGTCCGCCAATGCCAGCGCCGACAATCGTGACATTCAATGGCCGCGATTCTGAAGCTCTATTTGAATGTCCATTCGACAATCCATTGACCTGCCCGATGATTTCAGCTGCCATGATCACTTCTCTTCTGCTGACACTGCTGCTTGGTTCTGAATTGGTTTATGAACAAGAAATATAGGCAAAGTCCAAGGACGTTCTCATGTCCCCCATGGCCGAGTAATACAGCTCGAATAAATTCACTTACATGGTTCAGCATTTCGGTCCACGTCTTCAGCGAATACTCCGAACTCCCGGTGGGGTCCATGGATGTGTTCCGAAGTGGGTGGTGGCGGGTGGCGACCCGGTTTTGCAAGTTGGGAATCACAGTTCCTCAATCCAACGCGATGCAGGTTGGATTGCGTCGAAACAATTTCACTAAGCTATCATACACAGACACGTGAGAGAGTCAACTTGAAGTACCTAAGATCGCGAATTGCGAATTGTGAATGTTTGAATCTCCGCGTACTCTACTAGGGTACATCAGGTATCCTTCCCTATCCTCCCATTCTCAGGGTGATATTTCGTTCGTGTGCAAATGCGACTCGGGGAAGCACAACAAAATGTTTTGATTTCATGTCATCTATATTCCTCCTACAAGAATTCCCTACCACTCCCCTCCAATTGCATACTTGAATAACCCCGGAAAGTATGGCCCTCCAGTCCTCCCCCAAACTTGTGCCAAAGACTACACACAGGCAATCAATTAGAATTGCTGTTCCAATTTTGCGGGTGACATCACAAAAGCACTTACGGCATTCAAGAAAACTCCAGTAAACATCATGTTGATGAAGAGCCATTCTGGAACATTCATGCCTCTTGGGCGCTCTTCTGGATCCAAATTTCTGTTCGTTGGTCTGTATGGAGGAATTCGATGGCGATCTGTAGGCCAGTTGGGAGGGTTCTGAGGCACACGACCTGAAGACGGTGTAGTATCTGACCGGTAACCTTCCTCACTGTAGCCTGTGAGATGAATTGTGTAATCACTGAGGATGTTTTGGAGCTCGGTTGTTGATGTGGTGCCCATGATGATCGATAATGCGAGTATTGAGATTCTTGGCGAAATGAGTAAAGGTCTCCAAATAGACGCCGAATTATTTATGTTCTCTTCAATTTCTATTCATCTCAGGGTTCCTTCGAGTTCGTCTTGGCTGCCCGGAGTGGCCGTCTGGGGCGGGGGGAAGCCTGCGGACATCCGAGAGGGGTACTTCAACCAAAGTCTCGGAAGCCGATGGCCAAAAGCCGAATTAATAGACGAATCAACAGACGGACTGTACTATCAGTCCATGAACCCAACTGTCGAATATATATCTGATTGATCGAGACTTGCGTCTCTATTTGCAGCAATTGGTTCTTCGACGATATCATTCTGACTCCCGTGTCCCAACGCCAAAATGGAGAAACTCCGAGGCTCAGTCACAGATGGTAGGACAGAAAACATCCGCTATCGTCAAAACCAACTCCATCAATTGCATGCATGCCTCCGCAAAAATGTTGCCAAAATTATCGACGCCATCCAGACAGACACGGGAGTGAAGGATGCAGCTGAAGTGGAATGTTTCCTCGGGATGGATTCCATCACAAAGGCTTACGAGACCTTGGATTTCGACCAGTTATTGAAGCAAGAATATTCAGTGAAAGATGGGAAAGACAACATATCGAGGAGAGTAGGACTAGGATTGGTGGCCATCAGGGTGAGCTCACACAGTCGATTTTACTCAACAGTGACACCGCTAGCTATGGCAATTGCCGCTGGCAACTGCACTCTTTTGGAGGTTTGTAAAACCAATTTCTAGTCTATGACTCAGTTAATGAGTTTTCCAGGTCGGAGACTCAAAATCTGCCGTACTTCTGCTGTTGAAGGAACTTCTTCCCCCAGCTCTCGACAGAGAATCGTTCGCCATCCTCGAACGCAGACTCACGACATCCGAAATATCCTCTGTAGATCTATTCATTGATCAGAATGCCTCCGGAAGTTCTTCTTTGGAAGTTGCCACGACCAGAAGTATAGCCGTAGTTGACAGATCAGCAAACCTCCAGCAGGCTGCCAAAGACATTGTAATGGCAAGACTGTCTCTGAATGGGTTCTCGCCATACTCACCAGATCTGGTCATCGTGAACGACTTTTTGGCCGGGGAGTTCATGGCCGCCTGCTTCAAAGTTGCAGAAACTGAACACCCGCTCTCAAGAGCGACGCAAGAGGACGTTGGGTCGTTGAAAGCGATTGAAACAGCCGAGAAAATGGGACAAGTGAGAATTAAAAAATCCAAAGCCTCACAGTTGCAGATAGTGCAGGTCGTCGATGATCGGTTTGTTTACTCTATACTTGACGGCCGGAACGAAAACTGACACTCCTCTAGAAAATGCCCGTTACTCACCATGAAAGTCACTGGGCCGTACATCATTCTCCTTCCCTCGACCGGGGTCGTAGACACCGTAACAACACAAAGAAACCAGTAAGTGACTCTCCTCAAATTCGCTACTTTATCCATGGTCGTTCAATGCATATCAACCTCGATTCGTGGCTCGATCTAACAACATGTACAAGCCCTCCAAGTATTGCAACATTCATATACGCGCTGCCCTCAACCTCCAAGTTCCTCTCGGAGCAACTCCCCTCTGCGGCATCGTACATCAACCACCTTCCCGCCGCTCTTCTGTTCGGCCCTGTTTGCCCCCCATCCCACCAGCATTGTCTGCACCCGCGTTACAATACCGGTCATTTCAGCGTCTCACGTCCTCAATATATCACTCCCATCGCCCTCCCATCTCTTTCTTCCCTTTCAATTCTGTCAGCACCGACCCAAGAATGGATAGCACTTGCGGAGAAAGAGCTGAAGCCAACGGGTCAGAGGCCAGGGCATGCAATTGGGTTCTTCGAACAGGGAATATTGATCGGACTGAGCCTTACGAGCCTAGTTGTTCTACCATTGATGGGGTGGGGAGTTTGGACCTTTGCACGTAAGGGCATGGCGATGTACAGATAGTCTGTGGTGTTTTCAAGCAGGCGCACAATGTTATTTCATCATTACCCGCTCCCTGTCATAATTCGCAGTTTCGTAGGTCGTTTGTAGCTACCCAATCTCTCCATCTGCTCAAACGATATAGAATATATTGAACATAAAGTTACATGCTATGGTGATATGAAAATAACATCTGCCATTGCTGTCTCCTCATTCCGGTGCTTCAGTTTGCATTCTGGAGGCACGGCTAGGTGAAGAGCTCAAATCCCTCATCAGGTCCCCCAAGCTTTCAAGCAAGGGCGGCAAAGGTTCATCAGTGAGCTGAAAGTTATTCCGATACAGCCAGCTTCCATACCACAAGATACGATCGGAAGAAGTCAATGGGACAAAGTCCATTGTTATTCCTTCACGACTCACTATCAACAATCCTGGTGTGCCCTCGTTGCTATTCCTAAATGCATGGACGTACAGCGACTCATCTTCGTTGAGTGGTACTTGCGTGATGTCACTATGGCTTCCATTTGATTGCGGAGTATCGGGTAATCCGGCATGCAGTTGGCCCCCGTCTCTTGATCGGACCATTATCCCATAGACCCAAAGCGTAATGGAAGCATAGTAGACTGCAACGGCAAAGAAATCCTTTAATTGAGTCGGGACAATTAACTTCGCCGCTTGTAGAACTTGGCCCGCATGCCAAATTGCAATTCGGCTGTCAGCTGCCTGAAACCACATTCGAAAGTCTTCAGAAGCCTTCTTGGATTCAACTGCACCATATTTACCTGCAAAACGTTGCAGATCTTCCGGCGATACGTGCGAAACCATCATAAAAAACTCCCCAAGTAGGTTGATCACAGGCTCATTAGCACTCGTAGACTTAAACCTCATCGTTGTGGCCACCAGGTCTCGGTAAATCTCACTGTGCTCAGCCATCAAGGAGAGCCTGTAGGCAGGTCTACTGCTTGGGTAGAATTTCTTTGCCTCCGATAGCCTCCATAGCTGACCCCAATAGCCATGAAGGACGACCATTGCGGATAGCTTCACATCTACTAGGTTCTCCATTTGCCGAAGCAAATTTGGGTCTTGCATAACCTCGAAGAAGCTAGGAATGTTTCTTCGCGGGTGTTTCAGATACACTTCGCGCCATTGCGAGGCAGACTCTGCTAACCAAAGTTCAGCCGAGGCGGGAAGTTCGAGGTTGATTTCTGTAAAGGAAACTGCCGGCGGTTTCTGGAAGCCAACCGATACTTGGATATCATGCATGAAGAGGTGAAGGACAAGCCTATTTCGAAGATGTCAGCCAAATAAGGTAACAGGCGGCAGTCTTACCTCCGGAAAGATTCTCTCTTTACGAATTTCTCCCACTTCGCTTGTAAGATTTCGTCTGAATCCTCAATGTATGGTACGGAGATCTTGGAGTCAGGTGAAGTTGAATAAGCCCCCATCCGACGAAGCATCTAAATGATGTCAAAACTCACAGCTCA
Organism: Tetracladium setigerum; assembly: GCA_031472005.1. NCBI lineage: Eukaryota > Fungi > Ascomycota > Leotiomycetes > Helotiales > Tetracladium > Tetracladium setigerum. Next base: position 695,944 of record PZJY01000009.1, on the reverse strand, counting down.
GAAGCAATTGTTCTTTTTCGCCAGGGGTTCAATACTCACAACGACAATTGGCTGGCAGAGACTTTCCGCAATCTCCATGGTTCTTTTTATGCCGCTCCAAATCCCCACATCAATGAAGATCATCCATGCTTGAATCACCTCGAGGTTGCGAGTCTGGCTATTGTTTCCTTCCCAAAGCTCAGCGATTGTGTGCCGTGCTGCCTCTGCCAGAACAAGTCCCATCTTCCATATTGAAGGTGTTGAAATTGACGAGGCTCCGGATCCAACAATGGCGAGAATGAGTTGACTTAAAGCTGTACTGAAGCATGAATTATGTGAGCCTCTGCGACAAGGAAGGAAAGGATGGTCGCTCAAAATGAATGTCTGGGTTTGATGCTCACCGTGGATTGAAGGTTGCTGAATGTAGTATATGGTCTAGCTTCATACTTGACTGGACAAAGTATACTCGAATTAGGAGATTTATAAGATTGAGCTGAGGGAACGATTTGACTGGACTCTGAGGGAGCCGAAGATTGAAAACAAGATGCAGCATCTTGTCACGCGTAGTGGAGTCAATACAACAGGACGAGAAATGCGCTAAGCTCGCCAGTAGGGTTGTTGGTCCTAAAGTGAGTGAGATATTTTCCTCCGGAACATTGAGATTCGACTCGTCGCGCAGAGTATAATCCTTCTGAGATGGGTTCCAGAGCCATGGTGATTTTTCAAAAGCAGCATAGCGCTTCGAAGCACTTCTGCTTGCGTCTGCTTCGGGGACTCGCGCACTGTTGTCTTGGCAATTTGAAGAGTTGAGCTCGAAGTTGTAACTCATGCTGGCATCAAAGTCGGGGAGATCCATGTCCCATTCTCCCAGATCTACCTCATTGCCAAAATAAGGGTCCCTTGGCATGAAGCCAAGATCTTGAGTGAACATTTGGAAATCACTGGCGATGTATGGGTACTGCTGGAGACCTTCTCCAAATGAGGGTGTATTTCTGAATGGCAGGACTTCGTTGACAGGAGTAACATTCTCGTACCCATCACCAGGAGCATACTCCTCCTCTACTGAGCGGTTCGAATGCTGTGAACTGAGGATTTGCTGTTGTCCTAGACCATCTCCATGTGCAAGAGTCCCTAGAAACGGGACAGCAGCAGCCTGGTGACTATGGTTGTTGAAGTCTTCGACTTCCTCTCTTTCTGAACTGGAAATTGACACGGATGGACGAAAGCGAGTACCATGCGAATGGAACCTTTCTCGGCTTTGGTCAGGGCCTACTTCACAAGCAATGTTCTTCTTCTGACATCGAATACATGGCTTCTGGTCTTGGCATTTGCACTTGGACGCTATACACGCCAGGCAGGCTTGCGACACCCTTTCGGCAGCATCTCTCTTTCGACCGGGGGCCCTGCCATGACTTGCCTGATGTCGATTGAGCAAGTCTGCACGGTTGAACCTCTTTGGGCATTGGGTGCACTTGTACGGGCGGGCATTCTCGTGCGTCTTTCGATGTCGATTGAGGTGGTCTCCGCGTTCGTAGGACTTGTTGCAGAGCTGACAGCGATGAACAGCTTTCCCATGGGGAGCCGCTGAGTAGCCACTTGGCGGCTGATCTCCTATCATTTCTTCATTATTCGTACTCTCAATCGCATCAAAGAGTGCCTCCATAGCGATTGACAGGATGTTCCGAGGTGGAGAGCAAGGGCGAAACAGACCCCAAACTCCGAGGCCGTGGAGATCACTTGGTGCGGGGTGGATGACGGCCAGGGATGAATCAATCTGGTCGCTTTGGGTGTACCATCAAAGATTGCAGATGTGGGCGTGGGAAGTGGAGGATGAGTGAGATTCTTCGAAGAGTCGTTGATGAGATGAAATGCAAACAACCCACGGGGGGTCTAGTCGCTGCTTCGGAAGGGGTGGGGGATCGCCGAGCGATTTCCCCGTGCCTTGGCGGGCAGGTGAGGCGGGGTACCCCACATTGTTGTATAGCGTATTACGCGAATGCGGTCGAACGGGAGAGAAACCCTGGGAATCCAACACTTAGAATAGCTGCGGCATATGTCTCGTCTATCTCGGATGTGTGGGGTCCTCTTGGCAGCTCGTTCCTGAAAACCAAGGAAGGGAATTTGCGGCGTTCAATACAACCATTGAAGTTAATATGTAAGATTACTCGTTTATGGATAGATGCAGGCCTCCTTTGTTATTGAGCTGGTCTTGTTCTACCTTTGACCTCCCCCGCTGGCTTCCAAAACCCTTCGTCTGAGAGAGAAGGCAAACACACACACACACACACACCAGCATCTACGCATCCTTCCTTCTTACTTCGCTATGGGCTTGAATCCACCAACTCCCGTGCACTTCTTTTCTCACGGGTCGACCTCGATGCTTGGGGAGGAATCTAAATCAGCCGACTACTGGAAACAATGTGGCGACGAAGCCCTCGCGAACGGCCTCAAGCATGTCGTGATAATGGTACGAAAAGCCTCGCGCGATAGGATCGACACTTGAAATCTAACAAAGAATGCATAGGGTGCTCACTGGGCCGCTGTAGGAGATGCGATCGAGGTTGCTGCGAATCCAACTCCAAACAAATCCCCGGTAGCATATGTCAAACCGTCAAAATACGCCGATTATCAATTGAATCCGGATCTCCCAATGGCGGACAGATGCGTAAAACTTTTAAAAGACGCCGGTTTCAATGCCCGACTCAACAAGGAGTTCGACTGGATTCATGATACCTTTCTGATCCTCATACGAATGTTCCCAGGCGGATGCCCGCCAACAACCTTGATCAGCATGAACGCCCGTTACGATCCTCACTATCACGTTCGTGTTGGCGATGCACTGGCTTCGCTTCGACATGATGATGAGCAGACGCTGATTATTGGTACGGGCGGATCAGTCCACAATCTCTACAGAAACGCATGGGGACAAATGATTCGTCACCGTGACAACTTTGCCATGGAAAACCCACCGGAGTCGACTCTGTTGGATTTCAGGCAGGAGTTTGAAGATGCCATGGTGAAGAATTCGGGTCCCGCTTTGAGGAGGGCAATCACAATGCTAATGAAACTGCCCAATTACCGAGATGCACACGCGACGGATGACCATTTCATTCCAGCTTGTTTTGTAGCTGGAGCTGCTGGAAGGAAAGAAGATGAGGGTGCTCCTTGTGTCTTGGGAGCAGAAGATTGGGAGCTTCAAAATATGTGTAATTCTCAGTTTACTTTGGGATCGTGGCAGCAACAGGCGAGGACTTAGAGAACTGTTCCGAAACTTGTGATGGTGTAAATGAAGTTTTCAATAAATATTATTTGCCTCAAACCAATTTGGAGAGTATCTCATTTGGAGATATCAATACCACTGGTCTAACTTTGAGAAATTTAGTATGGACACAGCAAGCGAGGGTGCACCGTCTCGCGATTTATTTTCCTTAGCATGAATCCTTGTTTCCTCTCAGACAAGCGTAAAGCCTGAAATACCTCTTGAACTATAGATTCTGTGATTCATTCTAAAAAAAAAAATCGACTTTGCCATGGAAGTACCGAATAGCCTCCCGGTCTCCAATTCACCCCACCATCCACTCCGGAACCTGTGTCGGCTCGCTTCAATACAGCATCATACAAGTTCCGAAACGCGAGCAACGCCCCACTACTATTTGTTTTCTACGGGTACGGAATTGGAACAAACTCGAGTCTGTAGAAATGTTATACTATTCCTCCCTTTCAATATATCCTTCATCTTTTATCGCTGCTAACTTTCGCAATCTGCATTAGTTTCAGGAACTTTCTTGGCCACATTCAAGATGCCAACAACAAATCCGCTTCGCAACTTGCTGGAAATTACGACAGACAGCGAAAACAATTTGGTATTCGAAAAAAATGTCGATATTCCACGTGTGTCTGAGCTGCCCATTAGATGCAATGTCTACAGGCCTATCGGAGCTGAAGGCGAAAAGTTCCCCGTTCTCGTCACATACGGCCCTTATGGAAAAGATATTCCCTACTCAAAGTAAGTCTACGAACTATTCTAATCATACTGTCAGGGCCTGACGAGAAGTAGTTTCTTTGCCAAATCTTTCAGCGAGGTGAACCCCGAACACAAATCGAAATACAGTGCTTGGGAGACCCCAGATCCGGTGTTCTGGACAAAACAGGGCTATGTCGTCGTCCGAGCTGATGAGAGAGGATTGGGACAGTCCCCGGACTTCTCGATACTATGTCGAGGGGCACAAGTGAATGTTTCTTTGATGTAGTCGAGTGGGCAGCGCAACAGCCATGGTCTACGGGAAAAGTAGGTCTTCTTGGAATTAGTTATTACGCTGGTAAGTAAAGGTCCCAAGCACCCTACATTAGCCCCCCAAAAATTGATTGTATTTTTAGGGAGTCAATGGCGTGTAGCAGCCAGAAAGCCAAAGGGACTGGCGGCCATCATCCCATGGGAAGGGATGTCAGACTACTACCGCGACCGCTGCCGACACGGAGGCATCTTTTCTGACAAATTTATTGACTTCTGGTGGAATCGACAAGTGATCACCAACCAATACGGGAAGCCAGGAAGAGCTGCTTCCAAATGGGGAGAAGACACCTTGGAAGGTGACCTCTCCCCCGACATTCTCAAGTCAAACCGGCGTGATCAGAATGAGGACAATGCCGCGAACTACTTCCGCGATGACGAGTACTACGCCTCCAAAGATTTCAATCTGAGTGATATAGAAGTACCATTACTTTCGGTTGCGAATTGGGGTGGCATTCTTCTTCACTTGCGTGGGAATGTCCAAGGTTACATGGGGGCTGGATCGAAGTTCAAGTACTTACGATTCATCGTGGGTCGTCACGATCTCCCATTTTACTACCATGACGAAGTCGAAGTTCAGAAGAGCTTCATGGACGCTTTTCTCAAGGGAAAGGATGAGGTGGGCTGGTCGAAAGCTGGCGCCGTTCCACCAGTGAGCATGGTCCTTCGGAAAGGCAACGTCGGTTTCAACAATCCCGAATTCGAAGCGACATACAAGCGACGCGAAGAGAGCCAATGGCCGATCGCCAGAACACAATATACCAAATACTTTTTGCATGCGGACAATATCTTGTCAACTTCAGAACCACAAATTGCATCGTCATCTGTTCAGTCGTACCCAGCGCTAGGAAGCCTCGAGGATCCAAAATTTGTGCAATTCACCACTCAGCCGTTCGAATCCGATGTCGAATTCACAGGCCACGTCGTTGCACATCTCAATGTATCAGTAACTCCTGAGATTGACGATGGTTCCCCAAGGACATCGATCTCTTTGTCACGTTGCGATACCTATCTCCTTCCGGTGAAGAGGTCCATTACACCGGCACGGCAGGAGATCCAATCCCTCTGACCAAGGGATGGCTTCGCGTATCCAACCGCAAAGTCGACAAGACAAATCCATCTCATCGAGAATATCTACCGTATCGAAGCTATTTCTCCACGGACGTGCAGGAAGTGAAAGCTGGCGAGATATACGGTGTTGATGTTGAGGTGTGGCCAACGAATGTGATTGCAGAGAAAGGAGGCAGACTCGTGTTTGAGGTTGCAAGTGGTGATACGCAAGGAAGCGGCATCTTTCAGCACAACAGTGAGGTTGACAGGTACGTTCGGAACCCCTTCGACTAGGAAAACATGCATACTAACATTCTTGGCAGATCGAAGAGCAAGCTAGCCGGAACAAATCACCTGCATTTTGGGGAAGGATTTGAAAATTTCGTCGTGCTTCCAGTCATTCCAGAAGTTTGAGTAGAAATATTTTATCATATAGAAAGCCCTTGAACTCAATAAGATTGTGTTGGAAGATCCATTGAACTGTGCTTCGGACCAGACTTGAGAAAAACTGTGTATGTAAGCTTGCAATCTTCCAAGGGAAACTATTCAAGCGCAAAACTGAATAAATCCTTTTCCGAGCATATTTACGTCATAATGGAAGAATCGAAACGGAATCTTGGGTCTCTACGAACATCGCTGAAGTTCGAAAGTTGCAGAATCCTGATAGTGGATGAAGTAAACAAACACTCGGCTAATCAAAATCTTCCGACATCAGAAAGAATTGTTTGATTCGCGTCTATTTCCTCAATCGCTTGCCCTTACATTTGTCATGTCGCCCAAATCCTCTTCCAAGACTTTACCATTGATCTCCTGCTTCTCTGCTCCAACCAGCACATAGACCATCCTTCCCCACCCGTCGTTCGGCGTGACATTTCTCCAGGCGTGATTTGTCGCTCTCTGAACGCAGACATCTCCCCTCCGCATGAGTTGCGTCTCACCACTATCCAGAACCAACTCGATCTCTCCCTCCAACACGATACCATAGTCCATCGACACTGTGCGATGCATTGGTGAGAGCGCATTCGGCGCCATATCCACATAACGAAGAACAGTGCCTGCGACGATACCCCGTCAGTGATTGTCCACTCGATCCGAACACAACTCCACAGGGGTATACATCATACCAGTGCTAATGCTCAGCCCAGGGGGAGATTTTAAATCCTTCTTGTAATCCTGTACGTCCTTTGGCATAGATCCATCGTCCGAAGCAGCAAGTGACACGGGAAACGTTCTGGTGGAATATCCCAGGAAGAAGTCCGCAATGGGACCAATGGGTGCCCATTCAGCTTTGCTAGACACGTCTGTTGAAACCACAGCCTTTCCTTCCGAGTTGTGGTCGGTGATGAATCTCTGGACGTCAGGGAGACCGTTGGTACGCTGGGATCGGGATAACATAATGCTGTTGGATTATATTCGGCTCAAGATTGAGATACTCAAACTAAAAACAAAACAGGTTTCAATTTTTGGTTTTTATGGTGACATTCATAAAAATAAAATTGGAATCAATTTCATCTCTCCTGTTATATGCCACGATGTCTGTCCCTGGATCTTGATATGCTTAGATCATGGCCACGCCAAGACGAATCTTCGGGATGTGGGGGAAGCCGGATTTTCACAACACGGAACGGTGGGGAGCTAAGGAACTTCCAGAATCGAGAAATCGGACTTCGGCATCAGACGTTCTGTTTTGCTCTATGGTTAGAGCATCCCGCTGCTGTAGCTATCGACCTCACTAAGCAATGGTTCGAGGTCGCATTTCGGTATGTTAAATCACCAGCTCAGGCCAGTCCTCAGTGGGGAAAGCTTGAAGCTACACCTAGACAGAGAGGCGGTGAACTTTTTAGAACCGGCAAGACCGTTTTCGTAATTCACGGTTTGCTAGTGCTGTTACTATTCTACTACTATTCTTTAGCACCGCCGCCCCTCATTAGGGTAGGTAAGGTAAGTATAGTAGGTAAGGTAGGTACAGTAGGTAAGGTAGGTAAGATAGGTAAGATAGGTAAGGTAAAGTAGGTAGGCAACCAGGTAGCTCTGGTCATAGTCCGTCCCTCTCACAATCTGTAGACCACGCTTTCCAACCTGACCATCTAAACGGCCTGTTGCCGAAATTTGCTCTAGCAATATATCGCCCTTCGATCGAGACAGCGGGAAACAGCCTCCCCGAGACATTGTTGAAGTCGTATTCTTCAGCAAGGCGCCGATCATTATTCGTGAAGAACAATTTCTTCGTTGCGTAGTTAATTCCACAACCAATCACATCGCCCTCCTCACGCTGTACATCCTTTGGACCAAACTTGGACCCAGTTCGAAAGTCACGAAGAATGTTCCTGATTGGATCCCATCCGTATGACCTTTTAAAGGGATATTCTTTCTTCTCTATGTCCAAGAGGATTGTGAGCCCCGCAGCATTGAGTACTGAGGGGTATGTGGTAACTCCGACCGCCAATCGTTCATCAATCTTGAGGTTTCTTGTTGCTTTCCAATCGTAGGCAATTTCTACCTCGAAATAGTACTTGGTGTCACTGGGAGGTATTGGATGATCAGATATCACTGTTTTGGCGTAGAAACTTGGTCCTATTGGACGGACTGCTAATCCATCAGCGGATATTGCGATGCGCTGTCCAAGGTCTGCCCAGCCAGATGGCCTTTTCCCGCCTGGTTTTCTTTGTTTTGAGAGCAAATCGACTATGCTTCGTTGACCATGGTGCTGAGCCATCATTGTTGGTGTCCAGCCGTGGGCATCTTCTGATTTTAAGTCAATGCCAAGATCGAGAAGACTTTCAATGACTTTGATCGAGCCTTTTGCAGCTGCGGTGAGCATCAAATTGCCGAGTTCAGATGGGGTGGCACGCCTTGCTTAACCAGGAAACATAATGTCTCCTCTAGCGGCACTGATTCGTCGTCCTTGTTGATCCAAAATCTGACGCAAAGTTGATAGGGAGTCAAACCGTTCTTGTCGCGAAGAGAAAGATCACCCCCTTTCTCGATTAGGATCTCTAGAGCTGCACGTCTTCCCTTGATGGCTGCTTTGTGTAGTGCGTTCTGCCGATAGATTGTGTCCCCTGCGTTTATCGATGCCGAGGAAGTAGCTTTGCTTAACAAAAGTCTGATGAGTCTCACGTTACCGCCTGAAGCTGCCTCTCTCAAGGGGGTAGACCCCTTCTTGTCTGGTTTGTTGACTTCATTCTCTAGTTGGCCGGCCAATTTTTCAAACAGATACATGGCTGTATCCTCATTGTTGGCTCTACAGGCAATGAAGAGAGGCGTTCTCCCGTCCTTGTCAGACAGATTTAATTTTGATCCTTTCTCGAGTAGAGCCTTTAGAGTTTCAGTATTTCCAGATCGAGCTGCTGCATGTAGTGCTGTTTGACCATAATCCTATAAGATATATTAGTCCAGCCACACCAGAGGTAACCATATGGAAAACGTACATCAATAGCTTCAACATCTGCACCATGTTCGATAAGCAGTTTCACAGCTGGTGCGTTGCCATACATGGCAAGCTTGCAGAGCGGCGCTTGAGATTGTTAGTGGGAGTTCGACAAAGAGACAAGAGGAGGAAGTACTCATCGATTCCCTGTCACTGATATTAGGGTCAGCCCCTACCTCCAAATACACTCTTAGTAATTCAAGTGGGAGATCGTTCTTTCTCTCGACCAATAGATGTAGAGGTGTTTGACGGTCATAAGACGTTAGGGAGTTAAGGAGGTCCACATCTGGTCGAGCGTTTACAAGAAGAAGCAGCGCATCTGGATCATTTCCATTGTAGGAGAAGTAATGCACGGCCGTTTGATTTTGTTCGGCTCGCGCGGACGGGTCTGCTCCATGAGTGAGAAGATGCTCAACAAGTTCCTTGGTAGGCTGTCTAAGAACAGCTCTGTGAAATGGGGTGACCGAGAAAGTGTTATAATTTCCGAGCGCGCGATTCTTACGGTTGACATCTGCACCGCATTCCACAAGAAGCTTGACAGTTTCAACGTCGACGTTGTTGGAGCAGACTGCAAAATCGAGGGGAGTAAAATATCCCTCTAAGCCAAGACCGAATCGACTTACGTCAAGACATGGTTCGTTGACAACGTACCCCCTAGCAATCAATATTCGGACGAAGGAGGAAAGTCCAAGAAAAGCCGCCACATGAAGGGAATTGGCACGGCATATTTGCAAGTAGCGTATTGAATGGTCGTGGTAGCATAGTAGTCGTAGCCATGCCTTGAATGCTGAACGCTGTTCACACATGAAAACAAGCAATTTGTCCCAAAGATCAATCCACTCAGGATTCTCTTGTTGATCGCATACTGACCAAAGATCTTGCGCTTGGCGTAAATGGTAAACCCAATGTGTCAATTCATACCGGTATTGCCTATTTGCCATCAATCCCAAGCTGCTTGGCGCTTCCTGGTCAGAGTCTTCATCAGAGTCACTCTCCGAGGATGAAGAGCCATAGCCGACGAGCTTGCGACTATCAAAGTCAAGCTCATCGGAAAATAATAGATCTGGGATTCCGTCTGGGTCCTGAGGGTGAGGGTCAACACCGTGAACGCTGGCCTCAACTATATTGTCGCTGGTTTCGTCCTCGACTAGGAATTGCCCAAATCCATCACGCTGCCTGACCTTTTTCACCCTTACTTTAATGTGGTTAGCTCAATCTCTGCTATCTAGCATATCATCTCACCTGTCTTTATGTCTTCTTCCCTCTTTTCTCCAGTCTCTTCCTTCTCTTGCTCACTGGGTTTGTCATTTTCCACCTCCTCCGCTAAATTTGCGTCGTCCTCCTCCTTGCTACTCAAACTGCTGTCTTTGTCTGCTGTCATTGGCTGTTTTCCCACCTCATCCTTCCCATCTGTCCTACTCTCATCTTCGTCTCGGTCTTGGTTCTTGTTTTCATCTTCATCGTCGTCTTGCTCATCGTCGTCTTGCTCATCTTCTTCGTCATCGCTAGGTTCAAGCCAGTCATGATGCAAGAATGCGCCTCCTTGGGCATGCGGGAGCAAATATTTTTTCTGAAAGATTGGTGAAGTGAGGTTCTGGACTGCTGTGAATTAGTACAGTCTACAGATGCGCCAGCGTAGATAAACTTACGAATAACTTTTAGAATGGCTAAATGACCTTGCTTCTCTGAGATTGTCCAGGGGGCACCGGAATTGACTTCGGTCTGATCAGGAGGTTCCCGCTTTGAGTTGGTTTCAGGAGTTGCTTCTTGATCACTTGCTGATGACAAGTCTTCCCTCTTTCCAACGAAGAAATCTTTGACTGTCAGATGTCGCAAAGTAACGTGTCCTAAATGGGAAACTTCGAGGAACTGGCCACCAGCAATCCTGATTTGTTTCTCATGAAGGTCCATCTCTCTAGGCTCAGGGAGGGGTTCTTTTTCTACTGCTCCTTCTTCCTCTTCCTCGGCTCCAACTCCAGCTTCAGAATTGAAAGTCCGGCTATACGCATCCATGATTATAGGCACGGTAACGACACCATCAGCAAATAGAGCCCAAGTTAGAGCAGTCTTTAGAAGTTCGCGGTAGTCCGGATCAGTTGCATTCCAACTTGTGATATACGACCCCTCCAAACCATTGGGCAACTTGTTGATCGTTGGCTCGAATGGACGGACGAGAGGCTTGCGCAAGAAGTCCAGTGCAAGTTTGACAAATCTGAATTGACCTCCTGATTTCTTAACGATTTGCTGCACCGCGTAAACTTTTTCCGATGTAGTCCATCCAGGAAACCCACGCATCTGTGTTGTTACATTTCTTTCGATATCCGCTGTATTATTTACCTCGCATTTGACATTTGGAATACCCGACAGATCGATCGCAATATCCGCCTTTGGACGACTACAAATCATGATCTTTACTCGGGACTTGGTAGTCTTGATGATTCTTTTTAATTTCAACAACAGTTGTTCCTCCTGACGATCGAGACACTCGTCCAGCGCATCGATGACAAGGTACACGTCGCGTTCCATGGCTTGCAGTAATCCTGCTAATGTGACTTCAAGATTGAATTTCACTGGGCTTGTTTTGTGTACCTTTCCCAAGCCCTTGTTGATTGCAAAGTTTGCACGTTCTAGTTGATCCGGAACTGCCAAACATCTCGCGTAGAGATGGGCCACGATCGTTTTGAAAATTTGGTCTGTGGCTTGCGTCTCGTTCGAACCGACTTTGCAAAAGAAGTACTGAACCACGGCCTTGCTATCATCAGTGTGTTGAGATCGAAGTCGCTCAATGACAGTCGACGTCAGGATAGATTTGCCATATCCGCCCTCGCCAGAGACCCATAATATCGAACTTTGACTTGAAGTGTCCCAGTTCTTGTACTCTTCAAGTTCAAAAATCCAACGGCATGTTTGCGGTTCTCTAAGAACATCTAAATTCTCTTGCAAGATCTTGTACTGAATCTCAGAAGGATTGAGGTACTTCATGTTCTCTTCGTATTCATCTTGTCCTTTCTCATATGGGGTCTTCTTCCGAGAATCCTTCTTTTCTTCCTCAAGTTCTCCCAAGAGCTGTCGCACGATTGCTTCATTTGATTTGAGACTGGCGTCAAGAGTTGCTCTCAAGGAAATGAGCTCCACCCTCACGACATCCTGACCCTTGATGCTCTGTGTCTGCAAATAGATCATCATCCGTTCACTTGCGGTCTTGGCAAAGTCTCTCATCTTCACGTCGGATGCTCTTATTTCATTGATCTGGCCTTCAAAAACACCTTTCACATCTTTGAAAATCTGTGTACCGATTCGGATGATGGCGCGCTTCTGGGCGTATTTGTATACTGCGTACGAGAAGTCCAAGATGTCGGTGTATATCTGAGGGATAAAATCGACGACCTTTTCATGCAGCTCCTGAAATCCCTTTGGGCCGTCTTCACTACCGTACATCTTGCCATAGACACGGCAAGAGATCATGATTCCGATGATGTCTGCACATGCACCGCTGAAGAGTTGAAAAGTGGCCCAGTCACCCTGGACAGCCCGAAGACAGGAACGTACGCCCATCCATGCCAGACCAACACTCTCTGGCGCAGACTTGATAGCGATATCGCCAAGGTTCATAAGAGCGTCGATGTTCTCCAGAATACCTCCTAAGCCCGGCTGATATTTGTTCTCGGATATGTGTTTCAACTTCAAACACTCACTCTTGACATCGTAGCCATTGGTCGTGCTACCGAGAAATAAGCGTAGCATCTCATTGTTCTCGTGCTTCTTTTTGAAATTGATTCGTGCATGCGTCCAATTCTTGCCCTCGAAATCAGCTGAGGAGGCGTCCTCACTCACGACGTGGGGTGTCATCCTCACGTTGTTATAGGATCGACAGCCAATGCTCTTGAAACACAATAATATCGGCGGTACTGACGTCACCACAAGAATAAAAGCGAATTTGACTTCCTTGTAGGCGACATGGAAGAGAAATTAGTTGGGAGGCGACAATTAATTTATACACGACAACAAACGTGAGGAATGGGCGGTGACCCTACGAGGAGGCTGAGACAGAGTATTGACGCCAGACCAGTAGGATCCGCTCTGCCAAGCTTGTTGGAGATAGCTTCTGGCACGGGCGAGTGACCTGAATCCTGATCGTCTGAAGATCGAAGTGTGATAAACTCTATTTCAGCCAAAATTATGATGAGCCAATTATTCGGTGTAGCCCGGTTCTCCAGCTCAGATCGAGTGGCCCAACAGATTGAACTAAAGACCATCTAATTCAAAAGTACCAACTACTCACAAGGAAATGTTATACTTAGAATTCTAGCCAAAGTTGCTGGAGGCTCTTTTCGAAGCTTGGTTCACGAAATAACATCTGCCTCATCTTTGACCCCATCTCGTAACTATTCTTCAAGCGGAGCATCACAGTCAGACGTCTTGCTTCTTCCATGAACCACCTTCTCTCAAACATATCCCTGGACCCTACACATGGATCTTCACATCCAATGTAACCCATAAAGTAGATCCATAGTAGCACGTCTTCGAATGGATGCCACCCTTTCGAGGTATCACTTTCGCGCAGTGCTTCAATCAGCCTGCTCGTCATGGTTTGCAACAAGTGTGGTGAAGGGCTGTATCGCAACGCGGTGTTAAAGTAGATAAGTGCTGCCATTCGCCAACAATGCTGCTGGTGTAAAGAAACAGATCCCATAGACACGCCTGTGGGATAAGGTATAGAGACAAGTGCATATTGTGCCAGCGCGAACGTATCCTCAAAATACTCGCATTGGTCCACGCCGAATTGGTTGGGTGCGTAGCAGTGAAGGTCAAGCATATGTGTTAAATAGAACAGGTTGCATGCAATAGAAAATGTTTTTGACGTAAGAAACGTTTTGAATTGGTCGGCCATGAAAGGGTTATCTGGAGACCTGTTCTCGATGATGAAGCCAACCGAAGCTGGAGTCTTGTACCTTGTACTGTAGAATGGAAACCGAGGGGCTTCTTTTTGCATCCATGCCGCATTCGAGCTGATTCTACCACCGAAAGGATTAGTATTGGCGCTCTAGGGTCTTATAAAACAGTGGAGTATTGACCTGGATAACTGGTGAGCTATTACTCTGGGAAAAGTATTGATCCCCCCCGAAGTTGAACCATGCGGACTAAACCGTTATAGTGCGCGTGAAGTTGTCTCGCATGAGCAGCGGTACCCTATTACCGATGGAAGAAGCAATTAATTTGATTATCTTTCTCCAAGAGCTCAAGTTTTGACGTCGCCATTGGCGGTATAAATGTCTGAGATCACATACCACGCATGATGTCAATATTGCAACAACAAAGACCGACTCATTACTCAACGTCTGCTTTGCATCATCAAACTTTTGCTGTAAAAGTTGCATGGTCTTAAATAGATAGAAGTTTGCCTCGTTTGCTGGATTCAACTTGGCCGGTTCCAATGTACCATCTAAATTAGGGGATTTGGCTTGCAGTAGAAGTCGATGTACTGATCCTGCAGCAACAATAGCGTACAAGGCAGCTGCATCTGTTTTTGCTATTTCCAGCCAAAACTTCCATGGAACGACGGTGCTATCACCTGCACCGTAGATACGTGGATTTGTGGTCGGTCCTAGAACGTGAATGACTGATTGGAACTGTCAGTGTATCTTGAGTAGCACCTAGCAGTTGATACACTCACGGTGATGGATTCTTTCTAGCATATGTTGTGTTACTGGCAATGCAAAATACTGTAATGAATCCAGAGTCCCACCATTACTTGGTCCAATTAGACGCACATCATATGCACCAGAATGCTCCAGACTTGACGGATGTCTAGATGTAACAGATCGGCTCCGCGCAACGTCCTGGAGCTGTAGTTGAGAAACCTGGGAAATATTGTGGTTCTTGTTTCCGGTCGTTGTTCTAGAATCTCGAACAATTAAATTCTGTTCCGCTCCACGTGGAATAATTTGAGTATTCCGAGGCGCTGGTTTACGCTCTTTCAAACGTCGTTGCAAATGGGTATTCCGCGCAGCATATACTCGAACTCTTCGTTTGGAATCATCGTCTGTTTTCCCCTGCGACCCATTCAAGTTGACAAAGTTAAATTCCAATTTATTCTTAGACTCTAGATTAGGTACGCCAGGTTTCGGAGCCAAAAGATGGTGTGCTTTGTTGTTCAATGTCGGCTGTGGCATGAAATCAAGGTCTTCGGCTCCGTTCGCTCTCTCGTGATCAACATTTTGTGGTCTGACATCGCCAAATTCGTCGGGGAAACTTGCTGGATAGTTTTCACGGAAAGGGAACTGAATGTTGGCAATCGGAGGGAGAGATAAGTACTGATACTCAGTAGCGTCCGGAGGGTTTTGCTGCCGTAGGTTGGCATTGATGTTGTCGACTTCTGTGTTGGAGTTGAGTGACTGCATGATTGCCTATCACGAAATTTAAAAGTAGAATGAAGAGGTGGGCAAGGCCGACTTACCATTCACCACTTCTGTTGCTTGTCCCCAACGAAATTTATAAGCAAGCAGTGATTAACTAAGAGCTAAGCTCGGACACTTAAGATGGGGCTTTACAAATATTCCCCAAAAGTAACATGCCATGCTATCGCCCTATCACCCCATAACAAACCCCACAAGACTCTCTGACTCTTTACCCCACTGTTGACCTCGCAGACACCCTGGCCCCAGTCCCCTTTTCTTGGCTCAAGCCTAGCGTTGTAAGACCATCAAAGTCTTCCGGCACGACTACAGTTTCCTCGTTGCCATACTCGCTATCGCTCATATACAAGGCGGAAGCCAGCACACAAAAAACCAGACCAACTGCAGTTAAAGAAAAGTACGTTGCAGCCTCAGTGAGAAAAGCTATGCTATGCGAGTCGATTCCAAAGCTGATTGCAAAACCCAGCCCTCTCATTGCTTCGATGAAGCCATTAAATCGGGATAACTTCGATGGTTCATTAGAGAATGCCGAAATGACCCATATAATATATCCTTGGAACAGAGCCCAGGTCAAACCTAGGAACGAGTAAAGCACAAAAAGCGATATAAACTTAGGTCCAGCTGTCCAATCCACACCGTGAGGCTTTTTGCTCCGATCAATGTGATGAGACGCAAGATATGGCAGTAGCGCAGACCACGTTGCGACTAGAGTTATAGCAACAACTGCAGCTGTTTTAAATGCACGCTGACGACGAGAACCTAAAGACTTTGCATCACATAGGAATGCTATTATGACCCAGCCACAAACAACAAATACTAGATAGTTCAGCTAGCGGATTGTTATTAGAGGCTAATTTCTCGAGTCAGACAGAACTCACATTTATCAGAGTGCGTGTTCGAGCATTGAAGTGGAAACCATTCAGCGATCCAGTGAGTGAAACTGGCATGTTGCATGCCAGGAATGCAGGGGCTAATAAGAGTATCTTGGGATTTAAAATATCTTTGATAAGAAGCTTAAGTTCTTGGATCCAGGTTAGATTATCGAAACGCGCAATTGGCCGTCCATCGCCGCGCAAAATTCGTTCGGGCTTGTTGAGAAGGAATGCACATAGAACTCCGATGCTTTCAACGCCAATTACAGTGATGTATGCAGCTGGAGGTACACGAGTACGGTGCGAGCTGGTGGAGGTAATAGCAAGGACAATGGCTAGATTCAGATATTATATCAACTTGTGCTCATCGGTAGTAGTGAAGAAAGTACTTACCTGCAGATAGTGCTGCGCCCATCGCACCTGATGCCCAAAACCAGGCAATATAACGACCTCTGTTTCCCTCTGTTGAATAGGCGGAAACGATGAATCCTGGTTATTTTATCAGTCCGTAATGCCCTTCCGAAATTTTGCAAGATTTTCAAAGAGCATACCAGTGGTTGAATAAAATAAGCCAGCACCAATTCCGTGATAAATGCCCGCAAAGTATGCAAACCACACTCCTTCACGTTTATCGAGCCACCTAACATGTTCAGTTAAAATTTTGCATTTGACAAAGACACAAAGTTCAATATATACCACAAAGATCCCGCCCATATGGGATAGCTTGCCGATGCTATGACAAGGGTATATCGAGGTCCGATTTTGTTGTTGATGCTGCCTCCAAAAAGGCCTGCAATGATTGTGCAGCTTGCACCCATGATATTTGCCTTCAAACGTTTCAGTCTAGCCTCAACGAGAGGAACATTCGTCGCTACCTACCTTGTCGACAATTGGGATGTTCAAAGGACTGCCGCCGCCAGCCCCGAGCCCCAGCAAAACAGTATTCATCCCTACAACCGAGAATACAACAACACAAATTATGAAGACTTGTGAAATTGGGCTATGCATATATTAGCACTTGAAAAATTTCTCGCAGGAAAGTACACTCTGAGTGAGTTTTTATCACCAGGGAAACCTACGACGTCATTTGCCATACGTAGCGCTGGCGCTTTGCACCTTCGGGGCCAGTCTGAGAAGAAATCATAACTGAGTGCGTAGACTTGAAAATGGTAGGCGATATTACTGAGGATTTGAAAGTTCCATTCACTTGTCGGCTTGCTGCAGTACTCAATTGTTAGTTCGGGAACGTTCTATATATGATATGCCAACAAATCCAAACGCACACTGTCAAGAAAAGACACTATCAAGGATCATACTCAGGGGTCATTAAGGCTGTAAAAGTCCATAGCTAAGATTGACCCAGAGAGTATCCACTTTCTGGTGTTTTTGTACGCCCCCATCTACTATCCACCTCAAAGAAAAGCGCCCAAAAGCAAAGCAAAATAGAGACAAAGCGATACTCGAGCAAGGTGCGATCAGCAAGTTGTAGTTCATTCAGACGGTGTACAAATGGAATCTGCTGAAAGTGGACCTGCTTACATGCTTACATGCTTACAGTACAGCATGACATCGCACAAGGTGGACTGTGCGTGGGCCGAAAGGATTCTGAGGTCATTGCCGGTGCATTAGTAAACCCAGCCCCCTGGGGTTACGAAGGAACCATTCCCAATATGGGCATCACACTAGCCAATCATATTTTGGCTCGTTTTCCCTTGCACTACACCACAGGCAGAGCCTATCCACACAGAAAACGGTCGAGGATGTACCTCCGTATCAACTGGCACGCTGTAATAAGATTACACGATCAAAAGCCACGTGTACGGAGTACATGGTTGTGTTAATAGCGGTCTCGTTTCAGGTTGATTTTTGTTGGTTTTTGGGTATTGCATAAGTGACGAGCAGAAGAAGGACCGAATGACTACTGACCATCATCCGATAAGCAAACAACAATCTTCAGCTATCTGTGTCGTAAGTATAACTGTAGGATGCTAAACTTCAGTCTTTGGGATGTCCAATTTGTTGGAATGTGCAGTCCTCGTACTCGTTACCAGTATGCTTTAGCTCCCGACACAATCGATTCTCCATTTGACAGACAACGTTCCCACAGTTAGGAGAGCCACCAGGGTCGAAGCGAGTCCGCAAATGGTCTATAGATGGATTCAAAATTTACTAGGAAAGCATGGCTATCTCTTGGTACTGACGCTGATTGGTAGCTCATCTACCTTTATCTGCAGATCTTGTTCTTTACTTCAGACCACGGGTAGTGGTTGGCTCGAACGAATCCATTTCGATGTGAGGTCTTTCATATATCATTATTACGTTATAGACCTCGACTCAGCTTCCCAGAAGATATCAGTATCAAACTATCAAGGCCAGCCATGGCATCATTTCCTGACATCGGCCCATTGCCTGCTTTGGATTAAAGATTTCTTCGTTCTCACACGGTGAGGCCCACCTACTTCGTACAAGTCGAAAGCGTTCGTCATTTTATGTTTATCTGGTTCTCGAAATTTTCAAGAACTCGCCCTGCCTCAAATTTGTCTAGACATGTTGAAAGGTTGAAGAGGGAATTTGAGGCAAAAAAAGGCGCCAACACACATGTGGGGCGTGCGCCCTAGCACCATATTCCTATCCATGAAGTGAAGCAAAGCGTCTGGAGTTTAAAGGGCATTATCACGTTATTCAGAGTTCTAAAAACCATCTGAATAGTTCGAACATAGATAAATGGCACAAATGAAGGGCAAATATCGTGGTGTAGCCCACTGTGGAATGGAAATGAGCACCAATAAATGTCAAGAACCCGCCACTACACAGATACATAGAAGCCAGGTCTAGAGCACACAAAGGTATGTTAAGATCGAAACCGTTCTCTGATCTGTTTACGGGAGATTGCATTCCAAATTCGAGTTTGGCAACAGCGAAAACACAAAGAATAACCCCCGTCTATGTTATTGTTGGAACGGTCTCTGTGAATCTGCAGTCCTGACTTGGCATTGTTCGGCTAGATCGGATGAGCTCTTGGCGTGTCTAGCACTCGGTTAAGTTGTCTGAGGTTTGCCCAAAGAGGAAAATGCACCTGACCATAGGGCAGGCTTCATTTTCTCCCCGATTTTATGTATTGCTGTCTAGTCCGGATTTACGAATCCCCGCCATGTAATACTTACCATTCATCGTATTCTCACTCTGCTCGCGTACGTGCTAGCAAGTGCGCTTTCCTTGAACATTCATTATCTTAGTGACAAGAGCCAAGTCCCCAGAAGTCAGAAAAGAGCATTATGGCAGATCGTCAGGATATAGTAAATATATAAAGGGAGTGCGCCTCCACAACTGACTTTATCTATACTTAAGAACGTAACGGAAGCAAAATTTCTGCAGGTGGGCAACATCTGCCAGCACTCGATGGACCTCTTCGAATCAATGTTTGTTGACCAGCAATCCTATGGTCTGATTCACACCCCATGCCTAGATCCGACTCGACCTCTTGAGCACAACCAGCCTCAATACCAAAAATTTCCCGCGTCTTCTTTCCCAGATCCGAATCTGTTCTCATCGTCATACGACAGGTCCCCAGCCAGCACTCTATCCCCTTCATCTGACGATAATCTTGATATCAGCCTTCGGCTCTCCACCTCTACTACTTCTGATAGCGATCAGAAATCATCTCATAATTTGAACCTAGAAGAAGCTCCTCGTGTGGTTTTTTCGCATTGTAGGATAAAATACGGTAAGTCCCCATGCTCTCAACGATGCTCCATACCCGATCAAGCAGCCCGCAACGAAAACTGTGACGCTTAGTACTTCCCAGGCTATGCATGCTGGCCGTGCCGCCAGCGAAAGGTCAGATGTGGCATCAAACGACCATGTGAAGGTTGCGTAAAAAGAAATCATTCGAAGCTTTGCTTCTACCAACCCACGCAACCCACGCAACACGCTGCCAGATATTCGTCTAGCTCCCTTACCAGACATCGGGGTGATCGTTCTCAAGAATGTGGCAACACTGCTGGAGAAGAGAACAAAAGCTCAACTACGACGGGTGAGTGTTCATTTCCTAATAAGGTGTGCTATTAAGGTGTAGGGATTTACAAAACCCTTTCTAGTCTTGAAGGATACCAGACTGACCATATTTCCACTGTTGAATGATATCTATTATATTTTTTGATATAAACGAATACTATATTAACAGGCTTTTAGAATGTGACGATTTCGAAAAATCTCGGATCGCAGATTCTTCGATTACAGAAACCAAGATGAGGGAATCTTTTGTTGGTGGACCGGCTGCTACTCGCGAAGATATAACGCCTATCCTGGAGCTGCAAGACTACTTAGCGCCATATCCGTTCGCATCAAGAGAACAAATGAGCACGCATAAAAATGGATTTGCAATTACACCACCCTCAAACATGGAAGTGCTGAGGTGAGTAAGAAGTCAAGTTACGTTGCCATACCATCTATTGATTCGAATAGGACCTTTCAAACTTACAAAGAGGCCGTTCAGCCATTGTGGGGCTTCCTCGTGGACATTGAGGACTTTGAAGTGAAATTATGTCTCTGTCTCGAAGATTGTACGATATTTCCTATGCAATCAGGTGCTGGCAGCAATAGTGTATCTTCTGCGTGGTTGGCCATGCTTTTTGCAGTATTAGCGGCTGCAACAAATTATAGCGATACTCCCAGTTCGAGAAGGCCCGAAAGATCAGAAGCTTATAGTAAGTATTTCACTAATCTACAATTTTAAATTTTGGAGTACAAGGCTAACCGCAAATAGTGCAAGCTTCATTTCACTTTTTACGACACTGTGACCACCAACTGCGGCCATCTCTAGAATCCATACAAGCACTTCTCATTCTTGGTTTTGTTCTGCTTGACGACATGAAAGCTGAAGCGTCTTTGGCCTTACTAGGACTTAGTTTCAGACTTGCGCAATCGCTCGGACTGCATGATGCTTACACTGAAAAGTTTCCAGATCAACCTCCGAGGGCAGAAAATCTGGCGAAGAGAAAACTATGGTAAGCACGCCAGCTCTAAATTTACTGTTCTAGTTTCTAAGATAATCTAGGCGGACAATAGTTTTGCAAGACTGCTTTCTTTCGCTCTACTTCAATATAGCACCAATATCTCTCACAAGTCAATGCCGAATGACACCTTTCCCGACAGCACCAGCGGACAGACTTTCATACACTGAAGCCAAGTATCATCTTTGTCACACCATAGTCCAGTCAAAGAACGGAGCATCGAATTCCCAACCAGACTATAGAGAAATACTCCGAAACTCAGGCGAGGTTGAGAGTATACTACAAAAATTGAGACCTCAAATTCGCGACAAGGATGCTTGTATCACGATTCAGGACAAACTCCAATACTACGCTATTCGATTACACATTTCTTTCATAGTTTCAGTACTCTGTAGACCTGCTTTTAGCAGAAACTGCATCAGCATGGACCCCAAGCAAAAGGCTCTGTTGGCAGCAAAGTGTAAGAAGCACCTCAGCGAAACACTGCGTATGTACCTAAGGATGTGCTCTCTTAGTGCCATCCCTACACGGTCATGGGCATTCAAGTATTATGCCTTGTCATCAGCAGTTCTACTCGGCAGCTTTGATGAGACACGTTCAGATCCCGAGATAAGAGAATTGCAAGGGAATATTATTACCACACTGTCGGTACAACCCACAAAAGATGCTGTAGATCCAGTTTCAGTTGAGAGGATTAAGCTTTGCGGGCCTCTATTACGTCGCTTAGCGGCACTCAAGATTGCATACAACCGCGAGCCGACAGTGAGACGGTCAACAGCACGTCACCCAAACACAAATGATACATGAGTAAGCTAATGCTTCCATGTAGTATCGTGAGAATGCGATAGAGACGGCACCTCAAGAACAGAATTTGTTGATGCCGTGAGGATTCTACATGAGATGGAAGGGATACGGAAGTTGTCAATAAACTGATAGGACCAAATACAATCAATATAGAACAGCTATTGATATAATTGGAGTTGTGGCCGTGAAATCTTTCCCAATATCCCTGATATGTTGCAGTCAATACCCCAATAATGCAAAATGACCAATATTGGCCATTTAGGTTATATTTGTTAACTCTATTGTAAATTTACTAATAATCTCGCTTAAGCGAATCGATGCCCTAAAGTCGAGTTTTTTGCTAGCTGATAAAACTTACTTGGTAGTTACTAGAGTCGGAATATTAACGAATTACCTTGGCACCTCACAAATCACTTCAAGCATTCTATAGCTGAAAATTACGCCTTCAGTCAAGAGAAACTAGTAGTATTCAAAATGAGTATGGGCTGCGCGAGGTATAGCTGGAACTTGGAATCGCGGGGCGTATGGTTGGCGTGCTGATTACGGAATCAAAACAAGAATACAACGCACGTGGTATTGTAAGGGTTGCTGATTATGGAATCAAAACAAGAATGATCTGCATGAAGTATTGTTAATGCAAAACTACCCTTAAAATAGGCGGGTGTACCATAAGGATGCTGATGATGGAATCAAAACGAGGAAAGCCGACAATTGAACCAGGTATTGTACTGTAGGGTATAAGCAGAGCTAGGTGGGATATAAATCGGACATCTGCACCGATCGAATGCTCCTTTCCGCAAGCCGCCATACCACCAATTCATACAGTCTCAATCAAAGCAAATGTACTTCGGTGAAACACCGTTCTGCAGACTTGACAGCATGTTCTTCGTTATTTTCGAGTCCACCACACCTCCTGAGGCCCAGGAACTTTCGGAAAGATACTACGACAAGCTCCAAGATCTGCTGAAAACCCAGCCCGGCTTCATCAAAGAAACACCCTACACGTCCCCGGCGGTCAAAGATGGAGAGGTTTTGATCGCAAGCTTCGACGACGAAAAGGCGGCGCATGAGTGGCGAAAGCATCCAGTCCACCTAGCAATTCAGAAATCGTCACGGGAGAAACTCATGAGCTCCTACAGAATCCGTGCGGGGCCTCTCATTTCGTCGAAGGACGTGGAATCGAGTACCCGTACGCTGATGCTTGTCGAGGAGTCTAAGAACAGCGCTGTCCCCCTCAACGCCGATGCTCTGCGTTCTGGGAATGAGTCGGCAAATAACATCACCAATTTTGCGACATGGAACAACAAGGACACACTCATGCACCTCGTTGATTGGGATTCTGAAAAGGCTGCCCTGAAACTTGCAGCGTCGGAACAACTGGCACGCTTCCCATCAGTGTTGTGTGTCAGGGTAACGAGGGACTACGGCAAGGTCAATCGAGAAGAGGCACCTGTGTGAAATTCAAAAGAAGAAGAGTAGAGAAAGTCTCCTGTGAGAGAAATGAGGGGAGGATTGATCAGTCTGCCAAAAAATGAAGGCACTTTCTTTCATTCATTCTTTCATTCGAGTTCCTTGCATTTATGGGGAGGCGTGATTTGGTCGAGTGATTCTTGGCTTATGTCATCAATGTTACCTTACTGCTTATATCATCAATCAATGCGACCTCCCATCGATGCCTCGCTCTGTCCTCTGTCACCAATGCTCTTCTTTCTCTCTTATTTGCCTCTTACCTGGCGTATCTATAAAATGCACATACACGTTGTAAATGTACAGTAACTGTACACACCGCATTCCATTCTTATCGTTGCATTCCAAGTCTGTGACCATCGAACATCCCGCCAAAAGTGATGGATTCCGCGGATAGGAACGGGGAGCTCAATAAGAAGGAGGAGCCTGATAAGAAGGAGAACTACGACAGACGTCGTGATCAAGTCAGAAGAGCCCAAGAGTTTGTCGTCATGTCCCATCCCAGCCAAGTTTCAACCTCTCTAACCAAGTTGCCTTCAGAGCTCATCGCAAAAGGAAGGCTACCTATGTCAGGTCACTGGAGGCTGAAGTTGGCGAGCTCCGGAAGCAGAATGCTGCTCTTATCAAAGGCATGTTTGTTATTCTGCCTGTTGGGCCTTGAGGAAGGAGATAATTGAGCTGATTTTCTGTGAGTGCAAAGAGTCTGCTGCTAGTCGGGATTTGGTGCGTCGCCTTCAAGAAATTCTTGTCTCGAAGGGCATACCCATCCCAGACGATTGTACCGCCGAGAGCCAGCCCACGAGCACAAATGATCTTGCTCACGTGAGTTTAGAAGGGGGCGCCTTTCCGAACCAAAGGCTCCAAGTATCCTACCCTACCGAAGTAGCGCACTCTGGCAACCTTGACCTTCCACAAAACGTCGTTAATTTCGTCTTGTCACTCGAACAGCCTTGCATCTACCACCATCGAGTACCATCGCCTGAACCGTTCACCAGCGGTACCATCGCTCGGTATGGGCATTCTTCTATGCTTTCTAGTCCTGTTATGGCTGGAGCACCACCTATCCCAAAGCCTCTCGAAGTGGGATACCCGACTGGGGCAGAGTGGTACACATCTGCAGCAGAGTTAGAACGACTACTCCAGTCGTCGCAACTGCTCGGGCTGAACGACGAAGTGACACCCATTCAAGCTTGGGGTTGCGTTAGGCAACATTCCAAATTCGACTTGCTCAAAATTGAGCATTTAGATCACTTACGTGCTCATCTCTTACCTCATGTCAAGTGTTACGAGTCAGTTTGTAGATGATCATTGCGACTTTCTGGTTCTGGTGCTGACATAATGTGAAGGTTTGGAGCAGTCATGCATCGGCCGGTCTTTGACGGGATATTGGTGGACTTATTTAACGGTTTGTGATACTTTGAGGTCGTAAGTCAGATACTTGGCCGACGAGGAAAGCCATCAGTCAGGTACGTGTATGTATACACTAGGACTGGCTAATATAGTCTCAACCACACACATAGACACGACCTTGCGAGGCTTGCATTCGAGCCCAGCTTCATTAAACCAGAAGAGAGATACTTCTCCGTTTGTCCCCTCCACCTCCAACTGCTATTTTATTACTGTCGCTCTCCCACGACCCACACCAAATGTTACTGATTGTCCCATGGTTGTCATCTGTACGAGTATGCCATTGTCGTAGAGTGCCTTGGACGGGAATGAGCCCATGCTATTTTGAGTAGAAATATCTTCAAGAAAAGCATCTCTCCGGAGATTAATGGTCACCTTCTCATCTCCCATTGATGATAGCTCATTGACAGCTGCTTCATTTGACAGTACGCTTAGGTGTATCGACGTCATAATTTTCCGAAGGAGCTCCAGGAACAGCCGCGTTGCCTGAGCTTGCTGTCTCAGACGTACCACTTGAAAGGGACAAGTTACATCGATACACTCCATCTGGTCCTTCAATAAGCCGAGAAGTGTAGTTGTTGTGAATGGTCGCTGATTGGAGATGCATTCGTACTGCTCCTTGTAGCGTCCACATGTACATGGATTTCCAAAGACCCAGTGCTCCTATAATGCTGTGTCGCTGTTGTCCTAAATCATGCCCGCACCCTACCTTCCCCTCCTCCGTCACCATCTCTCCAGCCGAAGGAATTCACAGCGCAATGTGTGAGGTAGAAAGATTAACTAGACTTAACCACTGGGCTAGAAAGCGGTTAGATTAGCTGCGAGACTTTACGGACATAACACTATTCAAAAATCACGCTCGAAGGCTGTGATGAATTTCAGGAGGAACTGGAAATTATCTACACAAGATCATCGGTAGTCACGAGATTGGCGCTTAAATAGTCTGAAAGCCTGTCACATTCGAGGAATGCTGTACATGCTTCAATCATGACGAGCATCACCAAGCACCAAAACTACCGCTAACCAAATAGACTACTGGTCCTTCACCTCGTGAAACCAGACGATCACACACTCCCAAGATAGGCTCCTTAGCCTCTGACGGATTTCTTAGCTGCCAACCACTCTGCCCAGACCTTCTTAACGGCAGGTCTTTCCTTCAACGTTGCCAACCAGGAAGTGTACGTGTCGAATTTAGAGAAATCATATTCGCCAGGGTAAAGCTCGTCGAAGATGTAGGTGTATGTAGTGAACATGAGGTCTGCGTACGTGATCTGATCACCTACCAAATAGGTCGTACCCTGTTTCTTGAGGTGCGCGTCGATGACACCGATGACACGGTAGATCTCGTCATGGTATCTCTTGATTGCTGATGGGAGCTTTTCGTGGTGTAGATTGCGGAACCACACCAGCTGACCGAAATATGGACCCTGCCCAGACATTTGGAAATGTTCCCAGGAACGGGTGGTGTACTTCTCGGGGAACGAAGTGTAATGAAGCTTCTCATCTTTATCGTACTGGTCGATCACATAATCGATGATAGCACCGGACTATGCACACGCAGGTTGTTAGCTGTGAGTGTAGGGACAAAGAAGAGGTAGCAAGCATCACATGCCTCGAATACAAGGATCCCGGTGTTGGGATCATCCAGTGTTGGCAGTCGTCCATTGGGATTGAGCGACTCGTAGGGCTCCTTTTTTAGCTCTGTGTAGGGAATGAAGCGATGTTCGTAGGGGAGGCCAAGCTCCTCGAGAATAATGGCAACCTTCCATGGGTTTGAGGATGTTTGATTGGAGTATAGGATCAATGTCTTTAAGGCAGACATTTCGAGAGAAAGCGAGGCTGAGAGGAAAGTTGCAGAAGATACCGGATGAGAGTAAAGTGCAAACTGGATGGAGGAAAGTTGCAGAGGATTAAAAATTCGTGAGTGCAGATGAAAGGGTTCTTAAATCCAGTGTCTTGATCTGCACTCACAGCTGTCTTTGTGTGACGCTCTCTGCGCAACAAACATAGTTGGTAAGTAAGTCAGAATATGATCGGTAATCAAACATGAATATGCCACGAGTCTGCAGAAGTTGGGTTGCTTCGCTGATCCTAGTTAGAGAATGATTCCATAATCTTGACCCTCCACAGTGAGCCAAGCTCACCCTTTCATGTACTGTAACAGTCCCGCATAGGCTAAACTAGGGACAACCAATGATAGATGATAGTACCTGAGCCTGTTATTCCTTTGTAAGAAGAAATCGGTTTCAGAAGCTCTTTGCTAAACTATGAAGGACTTCCATTAACGCTTGCACATGAAGACACTGTGCCGTTCTTGACTTTGTAAGCTAATTCGCTTGGAGGTGAATCGCAGCTTCTGATAGTGAGATTCTTCGTCTATGCTATCCTGGTTACAGTGGTAAAATAGAAGGGGGCCAAGCGAGAGGGTGTAAATCTGCATGAAACTTCTTGTTTATATACGTGTAAAAATGAGCAAGGGTAAATTTTTTAAGAGCATATAATTAATGATGAATTTATGTTAAAGATAATTCTAGCTTCAAAAATCTTTGATATTCTTTAAACGATAAAGATCTTTTCTTCTTTGCTAATAACACTTACGGAACACTTTTCATTCCACGAATCCTCTTCAGGGCAGACAATTGGTAAGTGATTTGTTGTGAAAAAATTTGTAATATGTTTATTTCATTTCATTGTACTATGATAACATAATGATAAGCAAAGCATCGTAGGTGAGTAGGCCTTGGCTAATTGATTAGTTACCTAAATTCCATTTTGTGTTACTTGACTGGCATAGTTGATAATAATCCTACCTGAATTAATACCTATCATGGCTACGTCATTTTGTCAGACACCGCACCAGCCGCTTTCGCTTAGATTGCTCCTCCGAAAGCGAAAGCGAAAGCGAAGCGAGGGGTCAAGTGCCAAGAAAGCTTTCATACATGAAAAGGCTTCCAGACCTCCTCGTTTCTCTTGATTATAATTAGCATTCCTTTTATGAAAAGAACAAACCCAAGCTCAAATCACTTCTTCACCCTTTAAACGACATCGACATCTTAAAATCAATTCATACACTGCTCATAAAGTCTTTGCGAATATACCCAGTCAAATCCTTTCATGTCAAGTTGACACTACAAAATTTACAATGGTTAGCATCGAGGTCGTTCGAGCTTGCAATGCAACTCTAGTCAAATCTCAACCCATTGTAGGGGTTTTTGTCGGTGGTACTTCTGGGATCGGATCATACGCTGTCAAAGCACTCGCAAAACACGCCAATCACGGACAAGGACTTCGTTTATACATCATTGGAAGGAACAAGAGTGCAGCCGACAGAATCATTTCCGACTGCCAGACAGTTTGCCCAGCTGGTCAATTCCGTTTCGTAAAGGCAGATAACCTCGCCTTGATCAAGGATGTTGATCGTGTGTGTGCAAATATCATAACTGCGGAGAAGCAGGAGGCTACCGTTGGGAAGCCCAAGATTGATCTTTTGGTTATGACACAAGCATTCCTTGCTTTTGATGGAAGACATGGTGAGTTTATCTAGGTCATTTGAGAATCTCGAGTACCTGCTGACAAGACTAGAAACTAAGGAAGGTCTCGATGAGCTTATGTCCCTTCTCTATTACTCTCGAATGCGTTTCACTGAAAATCTTGTACCTCTACTCATCGAATCTCCTCTCCCAGGCCACGTAATCTCAGTCTTTGGCCCTCAACGTGACGAGAAACTCATTTTGGATGATATTTCACTTCGGAATCCTAAGAATTATGGATTCGGACCAATGGGATCACACGCTGCATATATGAAGACATTCTACATGGAGGATTTGGCTGCAAAACACACCGGAAACCTTGCTCTTTGCCATTATTTCCCAGGTCTCGTTGTCACTGAAGCATTCAAAAACGATACAACTCCTGCATGGTTTAGATTTGGATGGAAATTGGTTGCGCCATTCAGTCGATTCTTCTCTGTGCCACAAGAAGATTCTGGCGAGAGGGTTTTGTTTCTTGCATCAAAGCGCTTCCCCCTCGAGGCACTACAACAGAGAGAAGCCTCGACAATGGACTGGAAGTTGCGGAAGCTTCTGATGGAGAACTTGGTGGTGGAGCATACAGAGTAGACTGGGATGGATCGGTGATCCCGCTCAAAAAGAATTACCAGCAACTTCGTGCAGATGGATGGGGAGAGAAGTTTCATAGGCATACTCAACAAGTATATGCGGATGTTGAGGCTGGAAAGGTGTTTAGTGGTTAGATGAGATTCCTTATGATATGCTTCTGCGTATTGAGGGGTTGGAAGGGTCTACAAGATGATAGGATATGATCAGCCATGATTCTGAGATTGATACAGTAGAGCGATATTAAGCTGCTTTGCGCTAGGCAATTCTTTTTGGTTCTGTAGTTTTTTATCTTGAAAGCCTTGCATAAAAAAAGGGTGAATCTTGATCTAATCGCTCTTATATGCAATTCTTCTTTCTCTTAAGATTTCAAATCTAATTGTGAGTATATCATACTACATGATGAGTTTAGATAAAGACCATGACGAAGAAATGGTCTTCACTTATTTCAATACATTAATTTTTTTATTTTTACTAATAATATTACGAACCCAAGATATCTAAAGCGACATGTCTACATTCTTATCAATAAGATCATCAAAGCCAACCCAAAATAAAGCATCAATACGTAATAGGGCAAATCGAATCAAAGTAAAACTTCTTGCTTGAACGCGATATATCTGTCGAGCTTTGTTCAGTGATGAGAATGCTGTTGTCAACTCCTCAGGTGGGCTTGTTATTGTAAGAAAACAAAGCATGCTCATAACAACAGCAAAGTGGGTTTTGCACCCTAACTTCTGTTAGTCACACTTCGTTTGTGGATACAATCTCTTACAAGGTGGCCAGAATGCCTGATAATGACAGGCTTTCAATGCGGAAGCGCTTCTGAGTGCAGCTTCAGCGCTAGCTTTTGCACCGAGTCTGCAGTGAGCTTTTGCAGATTTCCAGTCTGCTGACTCCTGTACGCCTTCTGGGGCGACAGCTCCCGAGTGATAGAATGAACGTAAAATGGCCCGTAAAACAGTTAGGTTGACTGCATGGTAACATAAACGAATGGAGAAACGAGGGTCTGGGTCACTCGAGAGATCTTCAGGTGGTGTCTGGTGAAAAGAGGGTCCGAGGCTCTGATAACACCTCGAAAGATCTTGAAGTAGCTCTTTGGCGATTGCCAAGGTTGTCGAATAATCCTTTGTTAAAGAGGCGACAGCTTTCAATGAGCTAACATTGTCAGCAAAATTTCGATTTTTCTTTTGTGTACGTACTAAAGCTCGGAGAGTACTCGATCAAGAATCACAGTGAGTCGGGAAAGCTGTAAACATGGATAAACCTCTGAATCTGAAATACAGCCCTCTTCTTCAATATCTGATATCTCCAAATGATCAACCAGCCAGTCATTGCTGTTGATGTGACTTGGGCGGCCTAAACTCAAGGAAAACCACTTGTCAAAGGCAAAAACTGCCCAGGATAAGCGTTTGCGCAGCAGAACCTCGTGAGTGGGTAGCTTCCATGTACTGGCGTCTAGATGAAGGCCAATAGTATGCGCTGTCGATACAATGGAGCCAACGAGTGCCCATTTAAAAGCACTATCAAGCACAAGTTCGTTTGTAGGCGACCGAAGTAATAATATCAACCCACATTGAACGGTCGCGGGTGTAGGAGAGTGCAATGACCGATTGAATGACTTCCACGCTATGTTGAATAGTTTCTGAGCCGACGGGGTTTTGTACGCGAAGTCAATACACAGCCGGTTGTCGTATGTGGCAAAGTGCTGGGCGATGCAATAGATGGCAGCAAGTAGTTCAACCGGAGAAGATGCTGGATCAGGCGGATTGGTTTTAACAAGCAAGGGAATTTGAGGACATATAAATCTGAAGAACAATTGGATGAGCCTTTCTCCAGTCTCAAACGAGACCAGATTCGCCAATTGTTCCCTCTCACTTCCAACAGGCCAAGACTCTTCATCTTTCAGCTCCGCTTCGTCTCGAGACTGCAAACTCAAGTCTGCTGGTGACAGAAGAAACTGAACCGGCATTACGTTATCCTGAACAGTTCGAATTGATAACTTCGAGAAGCTAAACTCTCCGTTCTCGTTGTATCGATATCGTCGCAGAACATAAGGATCCATGTCTCCAGTCAAACCGCAAAGTTGCGCTGTGAGCTGACCTGCATTGTCAAGTGATCTTTCAAGAGTTGGAGGCTGTGGACTGGCTTGAAATATTCCACCAAAGAATTCAATATTATAATCATCCATTGCTAAATCTGAGCCGTGCATAGTAGTTCTGCTTGGGGATTCGGCTTGGGTCAGCTCGTTGGGTGTCGCCATGCTTTGGTGCGAAGCATTCTGGAAATCGCCAATTCCCTCGGAAAAGAATGAATAGTCAATCCAGTCCAACCCTTGAAAGTCGGCATCGGGATTTTCAGAGAAGACTATCGGTTGAGAACTTGGGTCTTCCGGGGCAGCTTGAACAGTGGTACAGTTCAGGGCTGAATTTGGATCAGGAGAAGACACGCTGTAAGACTGCCTCTCACGCTGATCCCGCCTCCTTGTCGACACTGGGGTTCTCTTGATTTTATGCCCGTCAAAGGTACAAGGCTTTGAGAGAGCGTGGCATAACCGACACGGAGGAGCACTTTCGATTTGACATGCGGATTTCCGAGCTCGGCATGAATCACATGCACTCTGTCTCTTGCTCATGTACTTCCGTGGACCAAGGGTGAGTGATGGTAGATTTGATGTAGAGCTTTCAGTAATGTTTTCCATGATATTCGTTGTTGTGCAATGTAGTCGGAAATGTAAAACTACCATGAAGGTTGGGGTGAGTCCATTTAAGATCCACATTTGCGTGCCTAGTACTTATAGGTCGACGTAATCCATTTTCCATTGATACCTATCTGTAAAGCTATTTACCACTGGACTTTCTTTCCCACGTAAGTATTATTTTTGGTTAATATTGGCCCAAAGAATTTCACACGTTTCAGTTAGACTGATTTTATATTATTAAATCTCACGGCCCTACTTAACAAAGGTTTCAAATAATTTACTCATAAAATTCAATTTACATTTTATATAAGCCTCCAAGTTATGCTCGATTTTCTTTTAAATTTTACTCTGTTGATTGAATCTAAAGTTTTATTTTCTTATTCATTTATTTATATCTTAACATTGCTCCATATTGAGCATAGGCCTGCTGAAAATCAATTGACGATTAGATTCACTTCGAAAATGAGAGACTCATATTCATAGCGGCAATTCAAAATAGCACCTCGTTTGTCTGACGCCGAAGGTAGAACGTAAGTAGATTACCCTAGAGTAGAGACTTAATGCTCCAAAATCTTGCCTGCCATTACCAATTCTCGGCCACGTTTACCCTAGATAAACTTCAACTCTTATTCAATCAAAATCACTGACCCAAAGAGTGAGCGCCAATTAAAATGAACAATGTCCCATTGGGTTGCTAAAGCAGTGCAGCAGTGTAACTGTGGAACGGAATTTTCCAGTGATTTGGAAATAGTATCCGTAAACAGTAAATATAGAAAGAACATATTAAAATTTATATACATATTGATAAATGACTTCTCCGATACTATAATTGTAACATTCCTGTTCTCTCATGTGACGTTATGCTATCACTGGAGGCTCAGTGGATAAATTCGGGGAATGAATCTTGGTATAGTACCAATGGTAAGATTACTTGACTTGTCATTGGGCTGGGCTGCAGGAGCCGAACAGCCAAGTATTGGGCTTAGGTCATCTGGGTTGTCATCCAGGCTCCAGCAGCTGAAAACCAACATCTCTGCTTGAGAATTGAACCTGTTCTAAGTATCCAGAAATTTGACTACTTTTTTGAAGAACCCTAGAAAACATTCGTGATGTCTACCGAGAAAGACGAAAGTACTTCATTATCCGCAAGCCGACAGGATGAAAATACCAACAACTCACCTGAACACTTCGATCAAGCTGACACAAACTCTGACCAAAAAATTACTATAGCACTTCGCTATGAGCCTCTCAGCGAAGAGAAACTTGAGATACGTATTCTCACCCTCCTTCCTGATGCAGCAAATCGCCCAATCCGATGCAAACTCACTCGCGTGGTTGCACTTCCCTCCGCCATGCCTCCTTTCACCGCGCTCTCGTACTGCTGGGGAAGCCCGCACAATATCTACCCCATCACAGTAAACGGGCACCGGCACTACATCACCAAGAATCTCGAAGCAGCACTACGAGAACTGCGACTACAGGGCTACCGGGATCTTTGGGTCGACGCCCTATGTATCAATCAACATGACAATCACGAGAAGGGACATCAAATCCTTCGTATGCACGATATCTATAAACACGCCCAGAGCACCGTTGCATGGCTTGGTCCAGATAGTGAAGGAACCGCCGAGAAGACTTTCAGGGCTTTGGAGAGTCTGCATCCAGAGACTTTGTCTGGTGTGAAAGATGCCGCAGGAATCACGAAGCCAAATTGGTCCGAATTTCAAACTCTGGTCACCCTTCCTTACTGGCACCGCGTCTGGATAATCCAAGAAGTAGCGCTCTCACCCTTTGTGCTTGTAACATGGGGCCGCTCCACCATCCTCCTCAAGACTCTCCGCTCCAGCCTTCTCTCGATCTGGGGTGACAGACCAGCATCCGCACTACTCGACAACAGTTTGAAGGACTACATAAGCATGCTCAATTTAATGTACATTCTTCAGAAAGTGCAGAAACCTATGGATGTCATCTCTGCGCTGCGATACTCATGCACGGCAATGTCGTCCGTGACGAGGGACAAGATCTTTGGCATTCTGGGACTATGTATGAAAGCTACTCAGATTGTGCCGATTCCGGACTATGAGAAGCCGCTTGATGATGTGCTCATGGAAATGAACCAAAGGATTCTGCTTCACGAGTCGGGGAGACCAGGGGACCTGGACATTCTGTCTTTGGGCAATCCTAGAACGATGAAGAAAAGCGGGTGCCCGACGTGGAGTGTCGATTGGCCTGCTATTTGGCATGATCCTAATCCGCGAGCCTGGACTTCGCGAGCTGATCGAGGTCTAAAGGCTGGATATTTAGCATGCGGTAAATCTACTGCACATGTTCGTTTTGCAGCCGATTCAGGGGCGTTGGTCTGTCATGGATATTTTCTTGATACTATCAACGGATTGAGCAGTGTTGACTCTCTCCCGGCAACCGAAGGACTTACAGATTGTATTCCAGGGTCTTCTATCAATATCTACAAATCTGGCGAGGGGATCTACGACGCAATCTGGCGAACAATTCTCATGGATCGTCTTGACAAAGAACGTACCCCCCAGCCTTCACCTGACTATGGCATGATGATCAGCTCTCTCTGGCATGAGAAAAGCACTCAAAATCTATCAAATCAAACCCTACAAACCTACATTCATAGCATCGGCGAATTCCCCATCAATGGCGGTACAGTACGTGAATGGAGCCAACGGCAATCCCCTCTCCAGGATCTCTGCGACACATCACCCACTCCAGCCATATCAGAAACCCAGATGCAACCAATCCAACAAGCACTGATTCAAAACCTGTCCTTCGGGCGTAGGATGATGACAACAAGAAATGGATACATTGGATTGTCCCATTTTCAGTCCCGGGGTGGGGATCTGGTTGTTCTTCTGGATGGATGTACTATGCCTGTTGCTTTGAGGCCATTGAATGAGGAGGAAGGAAGTGGGTATAGATTTGTGGGCGAGGTATATGTGCATGGTATTATGAATGGCGAGGCTTACAACCAGAGGAAGGAGGCGGAGAAGGAGAAGGAGGAATTTTGTGTTGTGTGAGTGTGGCATGGGAGGCGGGGGAGTTGTTTTTGGAGCATGAGTATTACTACATGTTCCACAATCTTACTAGCCGCTGCTTGGAAGACTATCAGTATGATGCTGCCATTATTTTAGCTAGTAAAGTTATCAGTCGCCTGAGCCCGTTAAAGTCATCATGAATTCGCATTGTCAATAACAAAATTTCCTTGTCTGACCGGTGAAATAGGATGCGGAAATATGCGTTCTATTCAACAATATCGCAAACATCAAGCAATTGTCTAATTTGAATACCGAATCGTAGGTGTGCATGACAACGGTCTCCTTGAAACTTACAGCACAGTATCGCCAAACTTCATCACTGCGAGAAGTACTCAACATCAGCTGATACGTTGGCTAGATTAATTTATTTCCCGACGTCCTTCAACAAGCTAAGGTCAAGCGCTCTCATAGTGTAGAGCGTAAAGGCAATAATTTCAACCATGCAGATGCTAGATCTACAGCATCTATCGCCATACCCATTCCAGCCTGATATCCAGTGCCTCCGGCACCGTAATTGTGTACGACGAGCCCCTTTTCAAGTTTCTCGGCCTCAACTCTTGCACCGCCTTCTCGTGAAGGTCTGAGGCCTGCAGCCACAGTCATCACCTCGGTTTGCGGGTCGTTGAGTATAGGGAGTAATTCCTTGGTTCTTTGCAAAATAGAATCTGTTTGTTTGTAGGAAACATCGGCATTTCTATGATTGTTGTATCAGCACTTTTTCACGCCATGACGTAAGTAGATAAACTCACGAATTTCTCTTCTGCATATAACCTCCCAGAACGACGATCCCTCCAGAGTTTGGTCTCGGGATCACATAGGTCTCATAATCTGACCCATGCCTCATGATGTTTTCCCGCACCTTCGGAGCCTTGACGATAACAACTTGCCCTCGCGTTGGATAGGATTTGGCATCCTCAACACCTTTCAAAGTTGCAGCTGCATTACCAACACAGTTGAAAACAATTTTAGTATTACGCGAGAGGAAGGCTTTGTCTAAGGAGTTTACTTTTCGCTGGAGGAACGGAATGGAGCCGTATGCTGGAGACATCAACAGAGTTTGAAGATGTTTTATATGACTGGGTGAATTGATGGTGATGGTCGTAAATGTGATCCCAAAAGCACATCCATCAGGCAAGCTGTCTGAAGGTAACACGGAGAGCTGAACTGTCAGTAAATGCGGGAATTGCAACAATACGTCTGGCTACTTACATCCTTCAGGTACTCCTTCATGCTTTCAATTTTCTTTTCATTGGGTAGCTGGTCAAAGAACTCTGTTGACTTTGTCTTCTCCAAGTATTTTGACTCGACAGCACCAGTTTCCACCAGGTTCCACATGGATAAATATCCAGCTCGATCCCATTTCAGAGCGTTGGCATCATCGCCCGAGATGGCTGAGAAGTTGCCTCCTGCCCTGGAAAAAAAAGTTAGAATAAAGTAATTGATTTCAAGTGAATCACGTTCATCACGTGAATCTTTTTCTTTCACCAAAATGGCTGCTTACCAAGGAGAGGTATAGTTGATAGACAAATCGCCAGGAACATGCTCAGCTATGATGGTGACTTGGGAGCCGTAACCGCGGCGGGAAAGTTCCAATGCGACATCAAGTCCAATGATCCCAGCCCTTTACCACGTTAGCTAGAAGTACTCTCTCTTTGTGAAACTTAAATTTACCCAATAATAACGATAGAGTCCCGAGGCATGTTGTATTCAAAGACGTAAACAGTCTGGATGAGCTCTGGCTTTTGAAGAAGGATGGACAGTTAATTGAAAGTGCAGAGACAGGAGGAAGCAATTTCCTGAAAGAAGACCAATTAAATGAATTTCTGTTCCTGATACAACAGCCCGTAGTAACAATCTCGTTGTTGTATTATTCATATACTGTGCATGCTTTCTTCATGGCCAGGTCATTCTTCGTCGGGACCCAGAGAACGGAACGTTTTGATTGGCGGCATTGCTCAGAACCGTATCGGCGGAATGCCCAGCCTTCCTATCTTCTCATCCCACTCTCCACTCCGTACATATCTCAACTTTCTCAAGTGTCCCAGAATCGAGCCTTGAACGTAAGATTGATTACCAGTTAAAAGATACGGTCCCATAAACGCCCCCTTTGTTTCGGTAGGAAGTCATGCCAGTAAAGGTTTTCGATGGTCCCAAAAGTCAGCTGACCATTACAAATCCACGGAACACATTATCTACACGGTCAGTATTTGCCGACATCCTATTAAACAGTTTCCTAGGTTGGCACTTCACCCTAGATTCTCCAGGATTACGAGATACGGAAAAGCACTTTCCTTGTTATTAAGTTCATTTTTAATGCGAAGTAACAGTCAGGCTCATAACCATAAGAGACTTTAATGTGCTTCGTTGACCACGAAGGAATAAAAGGAGGAGAGGAGGAAATCTCATCTCTTCTTTTGAAATACTTGTAAAAACAAAGACCTCTACGATTGTAGATCACCGATACAAGTGCTTGCCACGTGATTCAGCACGTCTGAAACTCTAGAGTCTACAAACAACACTACCAAAAGCCTGGACTGAACTTGCTGACCCAACAAGGACTAGATTTCATCGTTTTTAAAGATAGCTAATGATAATGATTTTCTCTATCCTTATGACCAGTGTACAAAAACCGATGCCAGACATCACTTCAATCCTCCTTGTTCCGGCATTCGTCTAGAAGTTTCCATTTCAAACTCGCTGTCTCTGTTCACAATTTCACGCCAGCCTCAACTCTTCCCCGGAATGTGCTTGTTTGAGCACTTGGCAGGTATCCTGGATAAACTCAAGTGCCTTGGAAAGCCCCTTCTCGGGACAGTTGTAATGCCCAAACGCGTGAGGTACTCCCATATATCGTTTTAAAAGTGTCTGATTACCAGAGTTCCTCAGCAATGTATTGTAATACTCACCTTCGTCCCTTTCGACGTCAAATTCTGCCGTTACGACAAAAGCAGGCGCCAAGTTTGCGAAGTTCGGCGCAAGGACAGGAGTCATTCTCCAGTCATTTAAGATCACCTCTCGCTTTTCTGTTAATTCTTATTAGCAAGCGCTGATCACGGAAATGATGTCGAGTACGTACTAGGATCCGTTCCGATGAAGTAATTCAGGAACCAAGACTCTCTTCCCACGGGGCCCCATGGCATATCAGCAAGGTCTACCACACTCTGGTACTGACAAAACTCAGTGTCCACAGCCCCATCAATTGATAAAGGACAATAACGCATGTCTGTGGCGGGAACAATGAGGAGTTGCAGCTTCAGGAGTATTCCTTCATCTCTAGCAAAATGTGACAGAACAGCAGCCATGTGTCCGCCCGCGGATAATCCCCCTATTGAGACGCTATCCGGCTTTACGTTGAGTTCTTTGCAATTGTCAATGGTCTGTTGCGTGAGCTTTTTCTCTGACAATAGGTGTTCTGCAAGCATACCCATTTTATAGCGCTCCAGCAGTCAAAAATTGGTATAGGAAATTGAAACTCTGGCGCTAAGCGATATCCCACGTCGACAACTACCATTCCTACATTATTGCAAACTTGTCGGCACCAGCTTTGCTCAGATTCCAAGCTTCCTAACACCCACCCCCCTAATTAATGTCTCTTATGTCAGTTTGATCTTTTTCTGCACCAGTAATTTGATGGAGAATCTTTGAAGTGGCTTACCTCCGTGCATATTTACATGAACAGGGAACGGTCCAGGTCCCTCGGGGGTATACACGCGACAGGTGATTGTCCCGGAAGGGTTTGAAACGGGGACTTGGATCTCTCGAACATCGTGGACGTCGGGGCCTGTTTTTCTGTTAACTTCACTGCATGGATTGAGTACACAGCTTCGGGTTTTTATATCCTTACCTCGCCAACTCGGGTAAGTAAAGCTGTACTTTAAGGGTGATAATCTAAACTCCTCAATGGTCACCTGACTAGCGGGAATGACTTTGCTTCCATGTTGCTGCCACAGATGAATCCAATCAGGATCTAATCCTGCCCGGAATTTTTCAGGAATCGCACTTTTGGTGTATTCTTCGGCTCTTAACGATGATCTCAGTGTTGTGTCCATCGATATGAGACGGTCCGTCAAAGTTGTTGTGGAGGCCATTTTGGTAGTAACGAATGTAAACAGCCAGAAAAAAAAGATTGAAGAGCATCAGGCCATTTTTCAAGATAATAGTTATGTTATGAGGCCTCAAACAAGCTCCAAGTACCCGGTCATGGAGACAGGGGCGAGACGAGGAAAGTCTTGGCACCGACTCCATCGTCCGCATTTTGATTGGCGGCATTCGTCGGCATTCGTCGGCGTCGCCAGCATCGCAGATAGGAAAACGCATGAACCCCAATCTACGGCTCTAAGTAAGGTTAACAACTAATGTGACCATCTCAGAGCGGCAATCTGAGTCGGGTACACTGCGATAGAGAGATGATAGATAGGTAAATAGGTATGATAAAGGTGTGCAGGGGAGAAGGCAGTAGTTTCCTCATCCTCATATATCTTCACGGGTCTCCTCTGCGACACTCATTCAGAAGCTGTTCGGATTGTCAACCTCATCAGAACCCAAGCAAATAAGTAAGCAACAGCTACTGTTGTAGCCTCCAAGATATATGAACATGTCTTCCAACAACGACTCCGCATACCAGGAACAGCCGGTGGAGGCTTCTCAATTCCATCCTGACACGGTGGAGTCCGGACTATCCATAGATGGTCTCCGTCGTGTACCTGACAGCATTCCTTGGGTGGTTCTGCTGATTATTCTGGTGGAACTGGGAGAACGCTTCACCTACTTTGGCCTGAGTGGTCCGATGCAGAATTATATCAAGTAAGTCTCAGACCACGTCGGACCATAAATGGCGATGATGGTATTGCTTGCCAGGCTGCTAATAAATTTTTGTTGTAGCAACCCTTATGACCCATCTTCTGATCTACCCGGTGCCCTTGGCAAGGGCCAAGCGACTGCCTCTGCCCTTGGGAACTTCTTTAAGTTTTGGGCCTATGCATCTACAATCATTGGTGCTATTATTGCCGGTCTGTATTGATGACTTCTTCGTTCCAGCTATGTCTAATTCCATCCAGACCAATACATCGGCAAATTCAAAGCAATTTGTTTAGCATGTGCCGTGTACATCACCGGGCTGACTATTCTCGTTGCAACTGCGACACCAGCATCGATCAACTCCGGTGCAGCCTTTGGGGGACTTGTGACTGCGATGGTCATCATGGGCCTTGGTACAGGAGGGATAAAGGCAAATGTAACTCCATTATGCGCGGAGCAATACCAGAATACGGTAGCATTCGTCAAGACTCTGAAGTCAGGAGAGCGCGTCATTGTCGATCCTGAGCTGACGGTTGAGCGGATGTTCATCTGGTTTTATTTTGCCGTCAATGTTGGAGCTTTGTCGCCCTTGATAACCGTCAATGTCGAGGCTCACCACTCCTTTTGGTTGGCATACCTGATCCCTCTGATGTAAGCGACGAACGTGCCACAGTTGGAGACACCATTGCTAACTTCAACAGTGCCATTATTCTTGCGACTGCAGTCTTTGTATTCAGTAGCAGGCTCATCGTCAAGACCAAACCGCAAGGCTCAGCAATCTTTGACGCTACACGAGTCATCACCATCGCCATCAAAGAGAAAGGCTTCGAGAATGCCAAGCCCAGCAAGCTGAGGGAGCACGGCAGGGAGAACGAGTATGCTTTTGCACGATCGGAGCTCTACACAGACGATCATGTACACAAGGTACAAACCGGAGTGACGGCCTGCAAGTTCTTCGTCTTCTTCCCTCTTTACTTTGTCAGCTGGATTCAGATCTGGAACAATCTCATCTCACAAGCGGGGACCATGGCACTTCACGGAACACCAAACGACTTGTTGCAAAACTTGGATCCAATTGCTCTCATCATCTTCCTTCCACTGCTGGATTTCGTAATCTATCCTCTTCTTCGTCGTTGGAAAATCAACTTTCGACCTGTTGTCAGAATCACTCTTGGATTCTTGATGGCTGCACTAGCGATGGCATACGCT
This sequence comes from Tetracladium setigerum, assembly GCA_031472005.1. Classification (NCBI taxonomy): domain Eukaryota; kingdom Fungi; phylum Ascomycota; class Leotiomycetes; order Helotiales; genus Tetracladium; species Tetracladium setigerum. The sequence continues at coordinate 655,335 of PZJY01000009.1, read as the reverse complement.
GCGGTTCTCCAACATTACATCTACAACTCGGCACCAAAGTCTATTCATGTCTGGATTCAAGCCCCTGCTTATATTCTGGTTGCATTCTCCGAAGCTTTCATCATCGTCACAGGTCTAGAGATTGCGTTCACCAAAGCCCCAGAATCTCTTCGCTCTTTTGTGTCGGCTCTTTTCTGGCTCACCATTGGTATTGCAGCTGCCATTTGTATCTCGCTTACACCCGTCACCAATGATCCCGACATTTTGTGGATGTACACTTCCTTGGCTGTAGTGACTTTCGTGGGTGGCTGTTTGTTTTATGCCTGTTTCAGGAATTCTCTCGAGGCAGTCCCAGTTATCGAAGCGGTGGAGAGAGAGGAACATTCTGTGGTTTCAGAGAAGAATTCTGCCGTCGTAGGAAGCGACAAAGTTTGAGCTTCTTGAGACTTGTGTCTGTATTTCAATCTTGTAATAGTTTATCGCGGTTTGACCCGATCGCAATGTTTGCTCCATCCCAATTGATGCTCCAATACCTACTTGAATATATCATTTAAACCTCTCAGTGAGGAACCAATTCGTAAGTCTATCTCGATGTGACCCGTACAGGTACTTATGTACTGTACAGTTTCCAAACTTAATGTCCCAAGACTGCCCTCGCAACGCCCTTTCCTGCCCTCCTCCCGAAAACTACACACTCCAAAAGGGAACTTCCCCCTAATCTCTTTGAGACAGTCAGTAGCGTTCTATTAAACAAAAATATCGAGCTGGAAAACAGTATCTCGCATTGAAAGATTGGCTCTATACATACATTTTCTCCATGCACACCTCCTGTAATCTCGCCTGCCGCCCACAGCCCCTTTACTGGCTGTTCTTTTGTGTCCAAAACTTCAGAGATCTCATTGATTACCACTCCTCCCATGGTAAAATGCACAGCCGGGGTAACCTTGCCAACATAAACAGTCGTGCTAAGCTTCACGTCATCTGGAGCAAGGGTCCAATTTCCGAACGAAGTTCTTCCCATCAGGTGATTATGAAGATCCGAAGGAGCTGAAATAGATTTGGCGTAGCTTTGGATAGTATTCAAAGACGACAATGGCGAAGGAAGTTCCGAGATTGTGGTTTTGTGCATCAGACCTTTCCAGATATAGAATGACATATGGCTCTCACAGGCCGCGTATGTTCCTTCGTCGAGCACAATACTTACGTCCCATTGTCTAGTTCCATCAACAGAAGATTCTTCGGTGGACATGATAGCAGCAGTAATAACCTTCCTGGTTTCAAGCTCGTTGATGAATCTTTCCCCAGCTGCATTTAGCAGGATGCCGCCTTCACCCCTCAGCATCTCTGCAGCCAGAAATTTCACTCTTGCTTCAGAGTCCTTGGGATCTACAAAGGCTGTTGGGTGAATTTGAACGTGATCCACTGTAAGACACCGAGAATTTAGCTTCTTACATTTAGGAACACAATCAATCGACCCCGGATCAAAATTGTGCAACAAAATATAACAGTAACTAGACGAGTTGGGTCTGAAAATACTTACTATCTAACAACTGCCCCCTATTTCAGTAAAAAGTTCCTGTGATCCGGCTCCTGGGGAATTCGTTGATGGGATACCAACAAGATCTGGACGGTATTTGGCAAGCATCCCAAACGCATCGCCAGCAAATCCACCAGTAGCGAAAACAACAGGACCGAATAACTCTTTCACTTCTTTCTGTGGATTCTCATACCGAACTCCGCTTACAGCGCCGTCGCTCGATGTCAAGATTTTCGTCACTGAAGCTTCTGTCTCGATGCTGAAAAGAGGTGAATCCTGAAGAGTCTTGAGGAGGCTGGTGATGATCGCTGCCCCAGGCGGCAACTTCCCACCTCCCCTGTGCGTTCTCGTCATGCTATGTCCTCCAAGTCTGGTAACAACACTCAGATCAACTCCAATTTCATCAACCAGCCAATCCACAGCACTCTTGCTGTCGCCTGTGAGAACACTCATCAATGCCTCCCTCTCTTTCTTTCTTACCTGCACAGCATGACCTGCAGACTTAAAAGTATCAGCATAGAAACTCGTGTCTATTTCTGATTGATATCTGGTAGGTGCTCCGTTGATGCCAGAAGATGCCTTCATAGAGTTCCCACCTGGCTTGGCGGCTCGTTCAAGAAGGCGGACCGGAATACCTCGAGCAATGATTTCGGATGATGCAGAGAGTCCTGCAAGCCCCGAACCAACGACGATGGCAAATTGAGAATTCATGGTTTTGGTAGTAGTGTATGAGAATATGTGTTTCCGAATCTCAGGCACCAAACTTTTCCAGAACATGGAGGTAACGGCGATGAAGATGAGAAGGGCGAATGCACGTTTCTGCATGAGATTTTCAAGTATTGTAGGTTTTGAATTTGCTTAAGAGAAGAAAATAGATATATTTTCGAGAATAAATAGGAGTATGGGCCCAAACAGATAAATAGGGTGACAAGTCATACGACTATTGTCAGCTGACATGTCCTGTGCCGTTGAACTCTGACTCCCCTTACAAGAATAGAAACAACATAAAAACTAAAATTGGCCCTCGCTGCGTTTGATTTACACAGACAGCTAGTTTTATCTTGCTGGAAACACGAACAGAGTATTCTGTCACGGCATTCCTTGTTAACTAATTCCCCCCGAGTTGAACTATGATCCATAATTTAACAAGCAACAAAGAGCAATCTCTACAATTGAAGAAAAACCCAAATTATTGCATTCCATTAAAAGAGCAATTGCAGGTGTAGTAGATTGCAAGTGGATATGTAATACACGTGGTCATGCCTTGATCGCGTGCCCGCATCTCGGTAGGGAACTGGGTAGTATTACAAAGAGTACGGAGCAACTCAAATGAAGTATATACTGCTTCCATCCACAATATGCAGGAAGAGCAATTTTAATTACAATGTAAATATAATAAATTGTATATTAAAAAAACGTACGCCAGGAGGTTGAGATCCGAGTCGAAGAACATTAGAGGTGATGGTATGGTCTTCAAGTTGAATTGCTCAGACAGTCTTGCAAATGGAGTGCCTTTCATGACGCCATGTTCACTGCTTACCAGCAAACTTCATATCAAGTATCGAAACTTGTTGAGTGTGAATAGTGAAGCTATATCTGCGCAGAAACAGAATACTTTGCAATGCACTTGGTACACTACAAGCACGGAAGCTCTCACGTAAGGGGGCAAGGCTCTTCGAGGGACGAAACCATTCTCCTTGGGAATTTATCATCAGCTACAACAATTCAATTGACAAGTACATTATTAATCAAGATTATTTTGCTCTATAATAATCAGAGTTGGACTGACAAAACCATTTGTTGGATATACCTTTCTTGCTCTCCTTAGTTTTGCTTTTTGGAAAATAGAAATTGCTTCTGTCTTGACATTATTGTTACCGCGGCTCGGAATGAGCAACAAGGCTAGGTTATTAATCACTATAATCTCTTTCCTTTCATCCTTATTCTCTCCTCCTCTAATACGTACCTCCCATCCCCCACCTTTTAACTCGCCTAAAATTAGCATCTACCCCGCAAATGATCACTATCACTCCAGTCCGCAGCATACTACCCATCCAAAACATCAAAGTCTGTGACCTTTGCTATGGGATTGAAGTTACCTAGGCAAAGCATGTGAAAGAAAACAATCTAAAAGCCTTTGATATTCTGCAACTTCCTCATCATCGCCCTCCCCCTTGCATAATTGTCCTTCCCCAAATCGGCACATTGGCCGCCCTCTGACACCTGTGAATGCTCATAGACTCAAGACCCCGACCTGAGACGAAAATGAACAGCCGCCCTGCACCACTACTCTTGGAATTATCATATTATTCAGACGGAATACATATACAAATTTGCGGAGAACTTTATACAGAGTAGCGTAATCAGATATACGCTTTGTAAGCGTGTACCGGAGACCACTGAATTTCAGATAACTCCTGCTTGCGTAACCTGACCTGTCAGCCATATCAGGGAATAGGCAAGATGAATAGAATAGGTGAAGAAATAAATTCTATCATAAAAAGCGTTCATGAGGCTATCAGTTTAGTCTTGAGCCATTTCAGCAGATTGTTTGACAAGAACATGCTGCATCTATTGTGGTGTCAGTGCAGTAGATGATACGAAAGCGGCTGAGCCAGACGAGACCGAGGAAGAAGAACAGGAAGTCCATTTCACTATTTGTTTGGTCTCAGGATATGTCGTCTTTTTCAAATCGAGGGAATGACGGCGATAATTCCTCGATTCTCGATTCCAAACTTCATTCACGCCCCCACGCCAAGAGCTTGTTTGGGGGCTCAGGGGCTAGCAAGGCCTACCTTCTGTACCAACCTTACAGAGGTAGACAACACAGATAACAACCAACAACGGAAGTTAATCTTATAGTACAGCAATCGCAGCATAGGCTAATAATCAGCTGTCCCTCGTAAGAGCAAGTAAAAAGTATATCTATGTGTTTGTTTTGGCTCACTAATGTGTCCATTGATAAGGACCAAGGTTTGGGGATGTCGCGATGTTGTTGATGCAGTCGGCTGAGTATGTACAAAGCCTTGTATCTAGGCACATATCTCAGGGGAAGCTCGCCGCTCATGCACATCTGAGACGAGCAGAGTTGAGTAAAATGGTGTGGGACGACGAGGCAGACCCTCAATCTTCCTCCACTTTCAGAAGCGTTCCTAGATATTTAAGTCATCAACTCCATTTACCTCGACTACCCAGACGTGATATTTCAACATACATTATAACCAAATCGCCCAACTGATACTGTACGCCATGTCTTTCGGATTCTCTGTGGGTGACTTCCTGGGTGGTGCGCAGCTAGCGTACACCCTAGGCAAGGCTCTTTCTGATTCCCAAGGTGCGAGCAAGCAGTACCAGGAACTCATTGCTGAGCTTCATGTCGTGCACAAGGTAATGCTTCAAGTCCAAGAGCTCCATGCAGCAAAGCAAATCCCAATTGCAACTGTCAATCCCCTGCTCTTTGCCGTCAACGCTACAAATGGAGTCATGGAGGCTTTTCTTGACGAACACGAGCGGTATGGTGAAAGTCTGAAGCGGGGAGGATCGAGGAACTCGGTCAAAGATCTTTATCGGAAAGGGAGATGGGCAACAAGCATGCCCGAGAAGGTAGGGTTTTGTATCGAGACATGTAGAAGTGCTCTTGCACTAACGGTGGTCCTATAGGTCATAGAACTACGCAGTTCTCTAGCAACGATGCTTGCGGCAGTCAACTGCCTACTTTCTCTGGCTTGCTATTATAAGTGAGTCATTTGCAGCTCACGATTTATCTGAAGAGAGCTCACCTCATCGTAGAACTGAATATAACCCGAGATGTAACGCAGAGTTAGATCCCATGATTAAGCGTCTCCGTTTAACAGAATCTAAACCTACTTGTGCATGGCGCGATTTAAGACTGGAGGCTCGTATTTCACCTTGTTTCGAGAACAACACTCTTTGTCCGGGATTTGAGTCGCAAAAGAACGCCGAATCCTTCTTCAGACCAGGCCAGATATTTGCGGCCCAAATCACATCCAACTTTACTTTCAGTAATGAGCGAAAATTCCGCGAGGTCGATTTCGGAAATCTCCCTCTGGAGGCATTTTCAAATCTTGAGGCGCAGGCTGATCGCGAACGTACCGTGGATAGAACGAAACGGCTGGCTCAGATACGAAAGCTGCCTCTCAAGAAGATGACTCGCTACTGCCGAGACCTGCCTGATGATGAAGGAAAGGTCGAATGCCTTCTATGTAGTAGCTCTTTTGTCTGCTCGTATCCCAGAGACGAATGGGCGACCTATCACTTTCGAAGTATTCACTGGCAACAATACTTTGGAATGTTAGCCCGCATACCTTCTCCGTATGGTCGTAATAGGTTCAATACTCGCGAAATAATCCCTTGGAACAAACAAAAGCTCCCTCCACGTACTACAGGTTCTCAATCTTTGGTGGCAGAATGGATTGGTCTGGAACATGTTACTGCGGACGTCCCAATTAGCACCGACCAGGAGATTATTTCCGCTATTGGCAGTTCTAGTGAGTTAATTCACTACAAGGCTGGTCCAGTCATGATCCAACGATTTGTCGTCGTTCGCCAAGGAGATACATCCTGCCTCTGCATAGGGATTCACACGTAAGTGGAGTTCTAGCCCCACATCTATTCTTCTTACTCGTGCTGAAAACCTCACAGGTATGCCCGGCGTGGCTGCGGGAGCCAACCCGACCAAGAAATGTTCGGCATTATAAGTCCTACGAAAGAACACCCCCAACCCCAGTCAGATGAAACGGGAATGAGGTTGCTGTCTATACGCATGAAACCTGATCATCCATCTACCTCTCTTCCAAGCACCGCGAGGGTTCACTACAGGCGGGCATACGAGATTGATCATCATATTCCAGTTCAGCCTCTCGGACTGATTCATTCGGCATCTATGGAAACCTTGCTCGATCAGTTTGAGGCCAGCGTTCTCAAAAGTAGCCCCGAAGAGGAGAGTCATCAAGCTGGAGCAGTTCGGGAAGATGGAGAGACAGATGGAGATTTGCAAGCAGCGGACATGAATATTGTGAAGGATATGCGGGAGCAAATCACCAAAGTGTTGGGTACCAAGATCTCTCCGGAAGATCACCCACCATCTGAAAGAGTCCTGTAGGTCTACTAAACTGAATGTGCTTTCACCATACACTAATTACAAGCCATAGTGAACTCGAAATGGAAGATGAATTCGAAATGGAAGATTTCCTGAACTCATTATCAAGGACTGAAGCAGGAGCTTCCTTCAAATAGATAGAACGAATTATAAGGAGAGATAATATCGAGAGTCAACCAAAACATGAGATTCAAGAAGGAAAGTCTTCATATCAGCACAAGTACGAAGCAAGAATGAATTAACAGAGGGAAGAGCCGTGCTGTCCTCAAGGGCATCAATATCATTGAGCTAACCTATACCGTAGGCAAAGCACGCACTGGGTATATCTTTTGGAAAATGTCCATTTGTATTCCTTTCCTTAGGAGCTTGTTTTGGCTCCTGAACATCGTCGTCAAAACAAAGATCAGACCAAGTGTGATTGGCTAAAAAGCGAGAAGCCAAAACACCTGACGATGTGGTATATCTTGCTCGGCATGCTCGGGCAAGCTGCGCAAGGTGCTCAAGTTCCTTAGGCGAGTCGACTAAGCCGAGGGGGTTATTAGCGCCTGAGCAAAAGCAGTAAGCCTGCTTAGCCCATACGGGACATGCCGAATGTGAAAATTGATAAATGATACTGAGTTGATATAAGAAGGCAAGGTCTAGGTAGATTATTAATTTAATCCCTATAAGGTCTTTACTCGTATTCTTATTCTCTCCATCTCTCCATCCCCTCACCTTTCTTTCACAGCAAGGATCGGCTTGGCAGGCAGCAGCTACCCCGCAAACGATATCACTATCACTCCAGCCTGCAGCACACTGCCGATCCCCAAACCATTGAAATCCATGGCCATATCATATGCTATTGTACAGTAGGCATTGAAGCCTTTTGCCTAGGCAAAGCATGTGAGAGAAAACAATCAATCTAAAAAAGCCTCTCTACTACTCGACTATTCTCTCTTCCAAACCTCCTCAACATGACAACACCACATCTCCCATCCCTTCCCCAGATTAGGCGCACTGGCCGCTCGCTGACCCCCCTTGCTGACCCAGTGAAGAATGCTTGCGAAAGCCATGTCCTTGATGGCTACAGTACAGAACGGGAACCCAGACAAATACGGTGTAGTGTCCCCCCCGCACCCCACATCTCAGCATCTGGGTTGCACACCGTAAAGTACAATCTGTTGTGGACTTCAAGTATATTTCCAAGCTTGTACATCGGAGAGCGAGCCGCATTGGGGTTGTGATCTGGGGATCGGAGATCAGGTGCGCTGGCAAAAACTGGAAAAAATATATGAGCATCTGGAAGTCGACCGACGCGACCGAGGTTACACATGGAGATGTTTCCTGTTGTTGAGTTTCTATTCCGTTGTTGCGATCGCTGGCGCGCTCGTACAGAGTGGACTCGGTGGAGGAGAAACTTTTGAGAGAAGAAGAAAACGAGGGCTTTTGGTTTCTTTTTACCTAGGTACATTGTGGCTATAAATGATAGAATTTCCTCCTTCCATGTATGTAGCCCGTCAGTGAGGTAGGTAGTTCTTTCTCTCTACACCGAGACGAAAAAAACCTCTCTCGTCCTTGCCTTTCCAAACAGCTCACCTGTCGACCGTCATGATGATCCCCTCGGTCCTGTTCCTCCTGGCCGCCCTGGTCTCCAAACATGTTGTTGTCTTCGCAGCCCCAACAGCAACAGCTCCCATCGTCACAATCCCCTTCCCCCAAGCGACTATCATAGGACAAAGTGGAAGTGCAGTTGAGATCTTCCCTGGCATTCCATTCGCCAAACCCCCCGTCGGTCCTTTGCGCTTGAAACCTCCCCAACGATTAGATTCGCCAATGGGGACCTACCTTGCGAGTGGCAATGGGAAAGCTTGTCCGCAGTTCTTCTTCAGTACGGTTAAGAATGATGCGATCCCGACTTCTTTGCTGGGCTTGTTGCTTAACACGCCGTTGTTTCAGACGGTGCTTAATACGGGGGAGGATTGTTTGAATATTAATGGTGAGTACCTACCTACCTACCTGTGGATAACTTTCCCGATTCGCTTGTGTGTGATTGCTAAATGCTATACTGTTAAATAGTTCATCGTCCAGCTGGGACCAAGCCAACGGATAAACTACCAGTAATCTTCTGGATATTTGGTGGTGGATTTGAGCTTGGATGGAACTCCATGTAGTAAGTCTCCAGCACCATCATTATCCGAAGAAGAAAATTGGCCGACAGGAATTTTGCTAATCTTGATCTTTCTTTCATAGCGATGGAGCCCCATGGGTATCCGACTCCGTCAAGCAAGGAAAGCCCGTAATTTTCGTCTCTGTCAACTATCGAGTTGGAGGCTTTGGCTTCTTGCCTGGTGCTGAAGTGCTAGCTGATGGATCCGCCAATCTTGGACTGCTTGACCAACGGCTTGGGCTGGAATGGGTTGCAGATAACATCGCGTCTTTTGGTGGCGACCCAAGCAAAGTGACGATCTGGGGAGAGTAAGTTGCCTCTCGTCGATGGTGCGATGGGAAGTGTGCGACAGTGACTGACATCTTGCAGATCCGCGGGAGCCATCTCAGTCTTGGATCAGATGGCATTGTATGATGGTGATCACACATATAAAGGCAAACCACTGTTCAGAGCAGCAATCAGTATGTTCTCCCACCCTACAGTTTCTCCCCTTCAAAAGCTTACAGAATGCTTCTAGTGAACAGTGGAAGTATCGTCCCAGCCGATCCGGTCGATTGTCCCAAAGGCCAGGATATCTACGACACCGTGGTGGCAGCCGCAGGTTGTTCAACCTCAAGCAACACACTAGGATGTCTTCGCACCGTCCCCTATGACACGCTTCTCAACGCGACCAACTCGGTCTCAGGATTGCTGAGCTATTCCTCGATTGCGTTGTCATATCTTCCTCGCCCCGATGGATCAGTTCTGACGGCCTCTCCAGAGGTTCTTATCGCATCGGGTCGATACGCAAAAGTACCATTCATCATTGGCAGCCAAGAAGACGAAGGAACGCTCTTCGCTCTCTTCCAATCCAACATCACCACCAAAGCGCAGTTGGTCACATATTTGAACACGCTCTTCTTCAACAGCGCCTCCAAATCACAGCTCGATGAACTTGTCGCCACATACCCAGAGACTATCTTTGATGGGTCGCCTTTCCGATCGGGTTTGTTGAATAACATCTATCCCCAGTTCAAGCGCCTGGCTGCGATTCTCGGTGACTTGACTTTCACGTTGACTCGTCGAACTTTTATGAATGTGGCGAATACTGTTGCCCCCGATGTCCCTTCTTGGTCGTATATGTCGTCGTATGACTTGGGAACTCCGATTTTGGGGACTTTCCATGGAAGCGATCTGTTGCAAGTGTTTTTCGGTAAGCCAAATCTTCCCATGTCTTTATGCCCTACTATTTCCGGACAGCAATAAATACTGATCATCAAACCTTCAAAATACAGGCATCCTACCAAATTATGCCTCGATGGCCACTCGATCGTATTACCTCTCTTTCGTCAACTACTTGGACCCCAACACCAATTCCGGCTTCAAGAACTGGCCAAGATGGAGCGTGGGAAAGCAGCTGATGAACTTCTATCCTTTGACTGGTTTCTTGATCACGGATGACTTCCGCGATGATACGTATCAGTTCATCCAGAAGAACGTGGCAAGTTTGCACATCTAGATAAAGATGATATGATGCAAAGTTGATGTGGAGGTTTGTGGCATGGCTTCATGGGAATCTATGCTGACGATTTGATGATAATGACTGGGAATATGGATGGCAATGGGAGTGGAGTTGGGATTTGGGATTTGTCTTGGGATTTGTCTTGGGATTTTTGGGCTTAGCATGTTGAAATGGTCGACGGAGTAGGAAGGAAATAGCTGATCTCGGGTGATTGTCAAAGTCCGTTTCTGGTTTTCCAACCAAATAAAAAAAAGTGACAAAAGACGATGCAACTCAAACGACTTTCTTTGGCTTGTGAAAATAAATGCCATGCAATGCAATGCAATACAAAGTGTTCATGCCCTGATCTACAAATCAATTCGAAAGTGCAGTAGCCGAGGTCTTCAGCTGCCCAATCATCTCCATCACCATGGCCTGTGTCTCTCTCGCCTATTATCATTGTTTTGCTGTTGTTGTTGCGGGTGTTGTGTTTGTGTTTGTGCTGGTGTTGTGTGTTGTGTGCAAAAGATGGGGAGAGCGGGGTACAGTAAAAAGCGCGGAGACTCCTGAAGAGGCAACCGATGAGGCTGCATCGGCTTGTCGGGAACGACTCAGAACATCCTCCCCAGAACATCCCTTCCCCCAGAACAATCCCTTCCTTGGTAGTGGGCCGGCAATTGAGGTAGCCCTGCCAAGTGCCAACCACCATTGGGCCAATTGGCCGACAATATAAAAGTTAATATAAAAACCGGCAGTATTCGACAACTAAGCCTAAACAACTCTAAGAAATCACGATCAGCGGATCATGAGATGAACTAGCCACTTCACTAAAGTACATCTTTCTCGGTGGCCAGCCTCCGCATTCAAATTCAATCGCGACCACCACCCCTGGATGGATCCATCCCGTTGGAAGAGACGGAGAGAACTCGTGCGGAATATCCCCAATCACAACAGCAATGGGATCAAAATATCCGTCACCCCCTTCCAATACCCCGCAAAATGGCCATGCATCGTGCCTGGGCGGTACCTTAACGCCTCCCACGATACATGCCATTACAATTTAGATACGGAGATTGCAATTCCGGCCTTTGGAAGATCAGACGAATGTAGAGTAATTGAAAAATAAAAAACAAAAAGAAAAGATATTAAAAGAACTGCTCGTGCCAAAACTTCTCTCAAGCTGCTCCTGCACAACCAATTGACACCGCGCAAGTCATCTCGCAGTTACAATGAAGTTCTCTACAGGAACCGCACTTGCACTCCTGACAGCCTCTGTCACCGCACTGCCAGGTGGAGATTCGCATGGCTCCTCCAAGAAAAAGGGCATTGTCTATACCGATGGCTGGAAGTTCAAGGTCGATGGAAAGCCCTTCCTGTACGCGGGCTCAAACGCCTACTGGCTCCCATTCCTCGAAAACCCAGACGATCTCGAACCCACTTTCAAAGCGGCGAAAAAGGCTGGACTGAAGGTGATCCGAACGTGGGGCTTCAATGACAAGAACGAAACCTTTGTTCCAGGAGGATTGCCACAGTATGGAGGAGAAGGTGCCGGGGCTGCTCCGGTCTACTTTCAATCGTGGAACAAGGGAAAGCCAACCATCAACTATGGAAAGAATGGGCTTCAAGCTTTCGACAATGTGGTGAAACAAGCAGAGAAGTACGATATCAAACTCCTTGTCGCCCTGACCAACAACTGGGCAGACTATGGTGGAATGGTAAGCAGGCGTCTGGCCGTCTTTTCTCCATCCTTCCAACCCTTCTCAAGAGCCATTCTGACTTCTGGTCCTTTAGGACGTGTATACCGTCAACCTCGGTGGAAAATACCACGATGATTTCTACACAAACCCCAAGATCATCAGTGCATTCAAGAAATACACCAAGGCATTCATCAGCCGATACACAAACTCGCCCGCCATCTTTGCCTGGGAGCTGGCCAACGAGCCACGCTGTGGAGCTGATGGAAACAGAAATCTGCCTCGCTCGACTACCTGTGACCACAAGGTGATGACCAAGTGGATCAAGGAATTGGGCGCATACGTCAAGTCAATTGACAAGAACCACTTGGTCACCTGGGGAGGCGAGGGTGAATTCCACATCGAAGGCCACGAAGATTGGGCCTACAACGGAGCCGACGGAGGAGACTTTGTTGGAGAGATGAAGCTCAAAGAGATGGACTTTGGAACTTTCCACGCATATCCCGATTGGTGGTCAAAGACATCGGGCTGGACCGAGCAATGGGTCAAAGATCATGGCGAGGTGCAGAAATCCCTCAACAAGCCAGTTGTCTTTGAGGAGTATGGATGGCTCCACGATGCCGAGAGGTTGGCCTGGCTCGGAAGACCTACTCTAGCAAACGAGACAAGAGTCGCTGTCATTTCGAAGTGGCAGGAAATCTCGCTCAAATACAAGATGCCTGATATGTACTGGCAATTCGGTGTATGTGGATTGAGCAGAGGCTGCAACCACGACGACGGATTCGTAAGAACTACCCCCCGTGAAGGAACATTTGAAGTGCATTGCTGACTTAGCTATAGACCATCTACTTGAACAACACCGTGGAGTCCAAGCCATTGATCTATGAGCATGCGAAGGCCGTAAACAAGGTCAACTCGAAGTTGTAAAGTGGAGGGATTTGTTGAAAAGAAGGTCAAAAAAATGAAACCATAAATCATAATACAATCAAAACTGAATCTAAACACTCGCTCGCACTCTGATAAACTGGTTTGGAATGAGTGTTACTAAACAAGATGCAAGAGGGTAATAAATGCGTCCGCCAAGCAGCTGCAGGAAAACAGCAAGAAGAAGAGTACTGTAGAAACCAAAGCAGTCGTCCGGATAGTTTGATTTTCAAGAAGTGTCAGCGATTGGCGAAGGAAGGAAAATAAGGTACTAGATGGATGTGTGGTGGTGGTCAAAGGGGAAGAAGAGGGTCTGGCAGATTGCATGCAGGATACCGTAAAGGCTTATGTAAGAATTGCTCTGAGATGCTTGGCATTTGACGCGGTCAACACCACGTGACATGAATACTGCTCTATTCACACTACCCCATCGCTCCGACTCTCTTTGGGAGACGACAACAACAACATCACAACACTCTCGCTCAACCCTCCATTCAACATCTATCAATTCAACCACCCAGCAAAGTATATTCAGGTAGGTAGGTAGGTAGGTAGGTAGGTAGGTACTTACGGATGTACCCACGCAATGATCTGCAAGACCTGTATCTGTGAGCATGGCAGTTCGGGCCTTTTTCACTATGTCCTTCGTTGCAAAGTACCCTTGTAACTTCGTCTGCTGTTGATTTTCCCCCGCATTATGCCCCACACGGCTGCTTTTCGGCTCCTTTCTCATCTTCATGTTGCACGAGATTGGCATTGGTTACGAGCTCTGTTCGATACATTTGTTTTGTGTATGCCACTAGTTTTCGTAAAGTCGTCTGTTGCCAGTGTTGACAAGTGGCGAATGATGCAGGGCATGGGTTGTTCGCAACATTATGAGAACAAACGAAATGTATGTATTGCGGCGTAGACAAACCGGAGAAGGGAGGAATCATTGCTTATTGCTCCGTCACATCCGCTGGAAAGAATACCGTAGTATTAATACTTTGCGACATCCACTATGTTTGCATCAAGAGAAAGTCAGGGTGTCAGTTTTAGATTCTTTGCTTGCCCATCATGCACATCTCAGTTCTGCTTGTATCGACCGTCTTGCTGGCTGTTAATGTTCACTCAGAACTTCATGCTGCTAAAGTACCGACTGCAAAAACTAAAAACGGAACCTATGCTGGGCTCTTCGTCCCTCAGTTCAATCAAGATATCTTTCGTGGCATTCCATTTGCACACGCGCCACGCTTCCATGTTGCACAATCTCTCAACAGTTCATGGTCCGGCACGCGTGATGCCATTGTGCCAGGGCTTACCTGCAGTGGCTATGGCACGAATAATCTCCTAGGTTTCGAAGTTGGAGAGGACTGTTTGAATCTCAATGTCGTTCGTCCTTCAGGCACTAGAGCAGGAGCAAAACTACCAGTGATTGTGTGGATCTATGGTGGCGGATTTCGGCAGGGAAGCATCAACGATCGAGAATTCAACACGACTTATATGGTCGAGACATCTGTTCAAATAGGCAAGCCAGTGATAGTTGTCTCTATCAATTACCGCCTCAGCGCTTTCGGTTTTCTGCACAGTATTGAGGCTTTAGCAGAAGGAGCGACTAACCTGGGAATTCGAGACCAATGGAAAGGTTTAGAGTGGATTCGTGAAAATATAGAAGGATTTGGAGGAGATCCAAAGAAGGTGACTGTTTGGGGTGAGAGTGGTGGAGCTTTTTCTATTGGTTGGCTGACACTTGCCTATGGAGGGCGCAACTCAAATTTGTTCCAGAAAGCTATTATGCTCAGTGGGAGCTCGTTTGGAATTGGATACGGTAACCCCGTGACTTCACAGTCAGCGTACAATCATATCACAAACGATACAGGATGTGACACTGCCATAGATTCTCTGCAATGTCTACGAGATTGTAAGTAGTGCGCACCTCCCGCAGTCTCAGTGGCTTATTACCTATTAGCCTCTATGGATAGTACCATTCGAGATTTTGAATAAAACCGTTTCCAGTATCCCTGGAAACCTTCTCCCCTTCTTGCCGATGCTCGACGGAGACATAATAAAAAACTCTGCCTCATTCGCCTACTCCCATACCCCCCCTCTCATTGCCCCCGTGGATATCATCACCGGCTGCAACACAGACGACGGCGCATCCGAGGCACTCGGAGCCCAAACAGCCTACAACACCTCCGCAGAGGTCGAAGCCTTCATCACAGCTGCGCTTGCACTCACACCAGCCATGGCCAAGGAAGTTCTAGCTTTATATCCCGAAAATGCACAGTATCCTCCTTACTCGCAGCCAATGACACTAGATTGGCCTGCATTAACCGCAGAAGTGGGCGTTCAGTCAGGAAACCAAACGAGAAGAATATATGGGATAATTAATGATAAATTCATGATGGCTGGAAGAAGACTGACTGCGGCGTCCTGGGAGCCCTTGACGGGCAAGAAAGCCTATTCCTTCCGCTGGGATGTGGATCCAACGAGGATCCCACTCGTCTATACGCCAGGTTTGGGGGTGGGATTTGCTCAGCATGGTGCTGAGTTGAGTTTTGAATTCCGTTTGCCATATGTCAGGTGAGTTCACACACTTGATCCGTTCACTCATCGTGCCAGCTTTATTCAGCGAAAGTGATTAGTGAGACCAACCAATTGTGCTGAATCGCTGATGGAGTATATTCACAGTGGCTCGCCATACCCTCCAATCCCCGACGTACCGGCAATGCGCAAAGTGAGCTACGCAATGCAGGCACATTTCATTGCTTTTGCAGCGACTGGTGATCCCAATGCTCATGGCTTGAAATGGATCCCAAAGTGGCCGGCGTACGCTGCCGGGCAGCAGAACTTTGTGTACAATGCCACACTGGATGATTCTTTAAACTTGCATGTGGAGAAGGATGATTTTAGAAGTGAACAGATCAGCTGGTTCAATTCGAGATGGAGGTTTTTGGACTGATATATTTTTGATGATTGAGTATGTCTTGGATATGGTGGCAGAGGGGAGCGTGTGAGGGAGGGGGAATTGATTAGAGAGGAAAGAAGCCTGTTAAGAATTTCGCCTTGAATGCCAGAACGATGCTGGAGTATTAATCGGGAGAGTCAAACTCAAGCTTGCCGTATTGTAGCGAAGGACTAAACCCTGGTACCTTCAACCACGCGAAGAAGTTTAACTTCACCAACAAATATCTGTTAGTCTACCGAGCAAATATGGAACAGGAAGTAATGCACAAAGGCTTGATTCGTTATTTGAGTATCTAGAGATCCTCTACAAAACAAGCAAACTCTTCCGTTGAACACCCATCGATATTACAACTAGACAGATCTAGGACGCAAATCTCTAGTATCTTCATGTCCAGCCCCTCGAAAACGACGATCAAGCAACGAAAACAGAACCATTGGGTATCTTCGCTAAACGCCGTTCGTAAAATGAGCAAGCCAGCCATGTCGAAACACAAAAGGAAAAAGAAAGTTGCACGTATCAAAGATCGCAAAAGTAAGCGCAATTCAAATCATCCGGAATATCTTTCAAGACTCCAAGAGTCGAAAGCCAGAACAAATGATGAATGCGATACCTCAGTTTCTCCAAAGTACAGTACGACGATCAGGTTGAATGATGACCGGAAGTTAGACCTTGACCAGCCGGACGACGAGTGGAACGACGAGTCGCAGGACGAACCAATTTGGGGTTGACGGTGGGTGGGCTACTAGTAACAGTAGCGTGTACATAGCCAACGCTATGCACAGTGAATGCGACCATGCGTTCAATGACCTGCTTGAGACCAAATCCAGCGATGCGTAGGGTGTTGGTAGCAATGAGCGCATCACACAATGGCGTCAAGGTTGCAGCAATAGCTTGTCTTGTTGCAAGATCCGCGGTGCGATTAGCCTCCTCTACAATGCCCATGTAGTTTCGGACAGCCTCACGGAGTTCTTCAGCTAGTTGTTCACCAATGTCATCATCGGGGAATCGGCCTTGGTTGAGATAGGTGGGAGTACCGGTGGAAGGAGTTGTGGTATTGGAAGTAGTCGTGGTGTCAGAAGAAGTTGCGTTACTATCTTCAGAAGAAGTGGATGGCTCGCCGCTATCACTTGGAACAGGGGTTTGTCCAGAGGTCTGTGACTCTTGGTCATCAGATGGGCTAGGAACTGGTTGCGAAGCCGGTACTTGGTTGCTTCCACCTTGCATCTGCTCTGGTTGGGATTGAGAGTTGACACTCATTTGCTGACTACCAACCTCGGCAGCTGACTTATCACGTTGCTTACTACCACCATCGTTGCGGGCTGGGATAGTAAGGGACTGACCACTGCGAGCGTTGTTGACGGATGTATCATCGACCATACTCTGGCGGTCTCGCTTACTCAAGAGAGGCTCAGAAGCACTAGGGATCATCGTGTTGCGGCGATGACCATTTAACATAGCAGAGATACGACTCTTGAAACCATTCTTGACGGAAGTCTTGGTAGAAGACAAAGTCATCGATGGCAGGCTGCGGCGCGCAGCTGGATACTTTCCCTGTTGAGGGGCAAGAGTTGATTTGTCGAGACCTGCAGTACCAGCACCACCCGAACTTACTCTACCTCTTGCCAGAAGCTGTGCCTTTGACTCGGTGGCACGAGCTTGACTTACTCGGGTAGGTCGAGCGAGACGATCGGTGACCGAAGATGAGGGTGAAGGGATTGGCAGAGCGCTCTTGAAGGGAACGTATTGAGGTGAGCTAGGCAGAGAAGAGTTCCGAGCCGCGAATGGGGAACCAGATGTCTGGATGGCCTTGGCGGGATCACCACTCTCGACGGACTCATGAATCACAATCGCAGGATGGGGGTATTTTTGCCACTGCCAAAGTAATCGTTTCGAAGGTTATTTGGAACCGACTGCTGTGTCAAGACACGAGGTGTCGAGTGAGTGCGGGTGGGAATTGGCAACTTAGATCCGCGTGATGCGCCAGGTCTATAGGATGTTGTTAGAAAGAATTAAAGCGGAAGACAAGACAATACATATAAATACCTAGAATGGCTAGGGCCCATGATAATCTCGTCTGCACCTTCATAAAATCGAAGAGTTGCACCAACGCCGCATCTAACTGATCGCTTGACGGCACTGTTTTGCAGATCACCTTCAGAAATCTCATCTGCACCAGACTCGACATTGCCATTTGGTTTTTCACCAGCTTCGCGAGTGAAAAGATCATCGGCCTTGGAATTTCCATCCTTGAGTGCCTTGCGCTTCTTCTTCTCGACGGCTAAGGCTTCCTTAAGATCGAACTCCCTGAGCCACTTCTCCTTAGCATTCGCGGTGATAGCCTCCTTGGCACGGGCCTTTCCCTTGTTGCTCAAGGCATCACGACCACGAACAGCACGAGGATTGGTAATCTTCTTTCGCTGCATTGGACTACCGTTCTTGTCGGACGTCATGTGTCCTGGGGGAGTGCGCGACAAGCGACTGGGCGTGGAGAATTAAGCATATAGCTAAGAGGTACACGGCGTCGAGGGATATCAACCATCGTAGCTCGTACTTGGCGAATCTCAACAGCTGTTGCAACTCCGATCTCGATATCAGAGGGAGTGCTACCTGAGAGTGTCGACAGAGAGGGGGTAACTTCGAAGCTATCATTGCTTGAGGGGGTGCCTGGAACGGTCGCCATCGTCTCCTTCACCGGGGTTTGTTGCTCTGCGATTGTATCTGCGAAGTTTGCACGGTCAGCATCAGACTCGAGATATAAAAAGGAAGGAGCAAACAACCAACTGGATCAACCCGCTCGACTTGCTCGATATCTTGCATAACTCCCAATGTTGATGTGGTATCGAGAAGGTTGCGCGTGTTGTTGTTGTTGTAATTCTGTTTGAAAGTGAGCTTCGGGGTCGGCAGAAAGATCGAAGGCGAGCAGGCGGCAGTAGCAATTTTGCCGTCACGTACCTCGCTTGGCCACTCACAAGGCGTGCCCAGTGACTTGTCCTCGACCAAGTTGACGAAATGTTTGGCGAAGATCAAGTTCTTGGCGATGGGCGAAGGCTTCGATGAGCTGGCTACAATTGGTGACTTGAACTCTTCAGCATTTGTATCAGCATGGAAGGGGTTTGCTTGATCTGGATCGCAGAAAACCTTCTTTGGCTTCTGGTCTGGTGTGGCGCTGAGCTCAGATCTGCCTGTGTTGCCAGGGGTAAGATCGTGTTTGATGGACTGAGCGGAAACCATCATGCTACGAATGTTGCTCACATCCTTGAGAGCGCCCTTAGAGGTCGAGGCTGCCATTGAAGCCATTGTGCAAGGACTTTGTGAGATCGAAATGGCCGGTGAGCTGGCAGGGTTCGAGAAGTCCTCTCTGGTCGTCGGCGCGCAAAAGTGAGACTGTTTTCTCGAATTAGCATCTTGTTAACAAATATCGACAGTGAATCGATCACACGTGAAATTAATTCAATTTTCAGCAAAGGATGACTGTCGGAAAGGATCGCTGCACTGCATCTGTCCCGGTGCACGAGAGGAAGAGTGACGGAAGTTGACGGTTGATGTTGGTTGTCGAGAGAAATGTTGGAGGGTGGGAGTCTAATTCTCACCTCTACCTCGACGCGACTAACGCGCTTCAGACGAAAGCCGTAGTTAAACCGGCACTCTTCACTTTATGGGAAGCTGTGAAGCAAGGAACATTGTCAAGCTAAATTATTTCTCTTTGGAATGAGGCTACATTGTGCGCGCTGGATACCAGACACAAATACAAACTCAATTTACCTTTACCAAGAGATTTGAGTACAAGAAGAAGATCAGACAAAGCGGAAAGCTTTGTTTTGTAGAACTTCCTCGCTTAAAAGCAGACGCAGAATGTCAACAATAAGACATCAGCTCAAGAGATTTGACCACTACACTTTCAGAAGTTCCTACTTGCTAGAGTGAAAGTAAAGCAAACCAGTCTACAGTCAGTTTAAATTAGCACCAAATTAGTATTTGAAGAAAAAGCTGGTCCTGCTGTCTGCTTGTGTTGTTGCTGCTCCCGTGTTTCTTTTGGCTGGGCCAATATATGTTAAACACTTTTCTAGAAAAGAGAAATTTAAATCAAAAGAAAATTCCTGGAACTGCTTTCAACAAACAATCTTTGTAGTCAAGAAAGTCCATCATGTTCTGAAGGACGTATTGTATGAGGTTGTGGTAGAGTTGTGGTGAAGGGACGAGGTGTCGTCCACAATTAGGCGAAGTGCGCCTCTTTCCACATCGGGATAGCTGGGAATCTTTTTTAAACAACACCAAGCTCTGGTAGCATACAGATACTCTCCAGATTATGTACCATAAAACTTATGAGAGACTGGATAATGTAAATTAATAACTTTGTTGGATGTGGTGTGAGATTGTAGAGCCAAGGAGGTAATATCCTGAGGCAAGACGACCAGCCCGGAGGTATTTTCAGATTTTATCTCCTCACGTATTCTGATCATCCAAATTCTATTGTTCCATTACAACAGGCATCAATTTTACTATTAGCTAATCTAATTATTTTTTGATGGAATAACATCGCCTCTCGGTCTGCATGGTGACCTCTGCAGCCGGCTCAAGCAGGAGCACATATGGAGCTGAACTTCCTATCTGTCAAGGGCTGTGGAAAAAGCCCATTGTCCAAAAGCGCGAAAGCATCCCAATCATGCGCGCCTTCAGTCTTAAAATTCCAGAAGATCCATCCTTCAGCCTGACTTTCGAAGGCATCGAGTTGCGCCTCGATATATCCGCGGATATCGCCTTTCGCGACGTCGTCCCAATCGGCGATGTTGTTTTTGTTTGCGCAGGAGCCGACGAATCTGGAGCCCGCGAACGTACCATCGTAGCGGGCGCCAAGGTTGTAGCCATTGAGGGCACGAGCGCAACTGGAGAGTGAGATTAGAATTTGATGGTGATTATGTTTGGGAAGGTTGTACTTACTCGGTCATTGCTCCACTCCACTCTCCCACTACTACCCATTTATCTCGGTTCGCGGTGTAAGAAGCGACATTGTTGCAGACGAGTTGGCGATGTTCCCATGGTTGTAGAGCTACCAGACCATCGTTGAATACTTGGTATTCGTGGTGATCCACGATGACTACATATTTGAATTAGCGCCGTACTTCTGCACGTGAAATTTGGGTGCTTACCATTGTGGGCATTGTTATCCGAGGGCGTAAGGAAACCGTTCCAGGTGGATGTAGTAAAGAAAGCATCATGAAGAATAACGGCTGTGTCACTCGTATCCCTTACCTGATAGAAGCCATCTCGGTAAAATTGCTTCAGTCTCTCGAAGTCCATTACGGGTCCCATAGGTTCATTCAACAACTGAATTGCCACAACAACATCCTGGTACTGAACTTGCGCATACTTGGTGCTGATTACTTTCAACACATCCAAAGTTTGCTGAACTGAGTCCCCTTGTTGCCATTGTGGTGTTGCTACTTTGTGACCGCTGTTATCGAAGCCGTTCTGCGATTTTGGAGCACCGTGCAGGTCGATCCAGATCTTGAGCCCAGTGGCGCGAGCCCAATCGATGGCTGAGTCGATGTAGGGTGCTGCTCCTTGGGTATAGGGTTCACCAGCTGCAAGCGAGAAGGCCCAATAGCCTACTGGAATTCTGACAGTGTTGAATCCGGATTTAGCAATCTTTTCAAAGTCGGCATAGGTACAGAATGTGTCCCACTATTGATACATTAGAAATGTTGCTCTTCGTGATAAAAGTGATGGATGAACATGCATGTGGCTTGAGAATATCGATCGCTTTTGGGCCCAGCTTTTCACTGAGGGTGTACTCGTCGATTATTCCAAGGGCTGGGTCGAGTTTATCAAATATGGAAGGAGTGATCCATGGTTCTAAATGCAATATCAGCTCAAGATCTTGGTACATCATCCAAGAAATTCACCTAATAGAAGCCAGCCTCCGATGTTCAGACCTCGGACTTTTGTTTGTCCAAAGGCGAATCCAAGAGACCGTTTTTCAACGGGACTTCTGGGCAATGTCAATAGCAGATCATGTGCAAGAGCGCCCAGGAAAGTATTGCCTCACTCACTCAGCGGGAAATGCAGTGGCAAAACTCGTGCTCAGCAAAGCGACGAGGGCATTTTTGAGTAACATGATAAACAAGTTCAACAAAATAACAATGGATTAATAAAAGTCTGTGGAAGAAGCCAAAGCTTTGTGACGCCAAAACAAAGTTGGCGAGCGAAAGGAGGTAGAGGCAAGAAGTATCTTGAGAGAAGGGAAGGAGGCCGTCATTTTTCATCTGTTTCGAGAAGTCTCGATCTCATTGTTGTCCATGGCCCAGGGGGTATCACTATGCATAATCAGCAAGCAACTTCGGGCGACATGCCACCATTGCATTAATTGGCGAGAGATGAGGTTACAGCACAGCATGAGTGGGACAACACGAGGCTGGGATCGAATAGGATTGTAGCGTTATCATGGGCATTCGGCTGTTATGACGATCGTCGAGGGGTTCAGGTACGAATGGTAAACACACCTCCAGGAACCACCAATCATCACGGTGAAGCGAGAGGAGTGTGCTGGCTAGAAAGGGGCTACTACTGCCCGACATCTGAAAGGTTGGACATGAGCTTGATGTTGATGTGACCTTCAATGCTACTACTGTGATATGGTGGAAGGATGGTAGAGCAAAAAGGGTGCAGATTCTGCAGAGTTGAAGCAGTCCGTCGATGTGTGAAACGGCGCTTTATCATCAAGAATAGATGATCGGCCCCACCGCCACGGGGAACTGTACTGTACGAGCTGAGTGCAAAAGCTTCAATGGCTACTTTTGGGATTGATGTGCACATGTGATATTGAAAATCGGAGAAGTTGAGATGGCCATATCCGTACAGTCAGTATCATTGATCGTCGTCCAAGATATGCATTTGATGGAAGTCCAGCAGGAGAGGACATGATACTGTACAGTAGAGTATGGCATTGGGTGATGGGGAACTTCGAATCTTGAAAGAGTGAAATTGATGAAAGATCCGATGGAGTTGATGGTAGGTAACAACCTATTTATAAATTTCACTTGGTTTGTGCCTTCCATTGATGGATAGTCTTCGGGATGCAGGACTGAAAAAGAACATCCTTCCACAGTTGTTATGCAAGCCAGCACCCAATTATGCACAAACAAACTTATGCACGGCTTTGGGATTAGTCACGTGTGTATGACCACGTGATCATTTAAAATACCTCCAGCTGCAGTTCATTCTTCCCACTCACTCCCGATTGATTGAATGTCAACTCAAAGCCGATATTTGTCAACCATGATCTTGGGATATATGAGATCCATATATCCCGTCGGTGAGTCAAAGCAACTGAGGCATCATGTTGTGGCTGCCTACAGTATTGGCACACCTCATCAATCTTGATTCGATCGCCTCCATCCCGAGTCCAGTCATTGATGCCTGCGATGTTACCTCTACCCACCCTCCGGTCTATATAATGTCGACGAGTCCCCTCTCAATCAATCGATCGACGACGAGGAAAATGGCACAGCAGGTCTGGAGCCGCGAATCGTGTGGTTCGCATCTAGGCATACCCGGTGTAGTGACTGGCTGTGTGACCCTGCCTTGTTGATGCCTTGTTGATGTTGACTTATATAAATTGAGCAGATTTTGATGTTTTCATCTCTACAAATATCAGACAAACCATCTATCAAGTCCCTTTTGGATTCAAGTGATCTCCAAAAATTTCTTCCATCACGCCAGCTTCCCTCCACTCAACTCACCTCAAACCATCACTGCACCTTTCCACGCTATGACGGACGAAGCAGATCGCAGGGTCGCCTTTGATGGCTTCAAACTACACAGCAGCCATACTCGAGTGTCAACCGAGTTGACAATGGCCGAGCTCCTTCGAGACACCCACCCAGAACTTCATGTGACCCGAATCGAGACCTCTAGGTGCGACTTGCACGGATATGCTGCTGCTGGCCTTGCCGAAATCCATAACAGTAAAGACGCGGGTTACGATGGATTCAGCTGCTACGTACCTCCCAAGTCTCGTCTGGCGGGCGGGCCTGGCCATATCCATGACCGTGTCGCCTTTGCTCAAAGCCAATATATTTGGAAGGGCCACCATTTCCTCGTCTACCAGATGGAGTACAAAGATCCGGGTTATGGGGCTCCAACTAAGCTCTTATTTCTTCTCACCCCCAAAAGCCAGATCGTCGAGGGGCAACAGTCACCAACTGATCAACTCCTAATGGCCGTGGGAGCTTGGAGTATGGAGTTACACTCTGAAATCTATGTGTTCGATGACATGTTCTGGACGAAGAGCAGAGAGCTTTGGGAAAGTGTCCACGGCTCATCTTGGGACGATGTCATTCTGAACGCTGACATGAAAGCGAACCTCATCTCGGACGTCCAAGGATTCTTCGACAATCGCCTGCTCTATAAGAAGCTTAAAGTACCTTGGAAGCGTGGCCTTATCCTTCACGGGGTGCCAGGTAATGGCAAAACAATCAGCATCAGGGCCTTGATTGCTTCATTGGCAGCCAGAGAAGACTCCATACCGAGCCTCTACGTCAAGTCGCTCGATCATTGTCAAAGCGAAAAGCAGTCGGTTAGAACCATCTTCGCGCGCGCTCGTATGATGGCGCCGTGTCTTCTCATCTTCGAAGATCTCGACTCTCTCGTTACTGACAAAACACGATCCTACTTTCTGAACGAAGTCGATGGCTTGGAATCAAACGACGGCATTCTCATGATCGGCTCAACCAACCATCTTGAAACGCTCGATCCAGCTATTTCCAAACGCCCAAGTCGATTCGACCGAAAGTATCATTTCAAAATTCCCGATGAGGCGGAGCGGGTTGCCTATGCGAAGTTTTGGAGAGAAAAGTTGTTGGGGACTGACATGGTTGATTTTCCAGAGGAATTGTGTGAGATTATTGGGAAGCTGGCTGAGGGGTTCAGTTTTGCTTATTTGAAGGAATTATTTGTGGCTTCTTTACTTGCTATCGCTAGAGGTGTTTCTGAGAGCCCAGAAGTGGCCACTCCTTCTGGCTCCGAGGCGGGAAAGAGCAGCAGTTCTGATACACCCGTCATCATCCAGCTTGCAAGCTCCGGCCCAGAACTAATTGACATCAGCGGCCCAGCAACCATACCAAAGGAGCAAGCTTCGAAGAGAACCATCCCCGATGTCAATGTTCCGGATTCTTTGCGCGACAATGTTTTGTTGAAAGTTATTCGTGGCGAGCTGAAGACGCTGTTTGATGAGATGGACTCCACAACAGAAGAGAGCTGGCCATCTGATAGGAAGAAACTTGGTCCGAGAGGTGGAGGTGGAATGATGACGATGATGGCAAGACCTCACCCTAGTACTTTCGGTGATGATTACACAACTGTCTATTGAGTATATGGCGATTTTCTCTTCTCCTAATAAGTAGTAACCAGAGGATTGAGTAGGTCTTTGGGAGGTAAATGCATTTCTTTTGTTGGAAAACTTACAGTACTGAGAGCGAGTAGATACACACATTGGACTTTGTCGCAGCACACTCCTTATGAGCAACGGAAGATTAACAAATAAACAAGTTGAACATTTAACATTTCATTCTCGCTGCCTAACCATCTTCCATTACCTACTTTGTAGTATTCTTGGTGACAATCCCTCTCGCAAACTCGCCAAATGTGATGTTCTGATCAGAATCAACCACTTCCCCCAGATTGGGCTGTGTGAAAACAGCCAGTGTATTCCTTGCAATCTTCCCACCCACATTCTCTCCATCGCTAACACCAGCCCTCACTCCCCTCACATAATGTGGCACAGCCTTGAACTTCCCCTTTGTAATCCTCTCCAACGCCTCTCCAGTCTGAAACGCAATGCAATCGCGTGGGATCTTCACTTGAACCGTCTCACCACTGCGAGAGTGGATGTAAAGTCCTGCTGTTGGATCAGGCGAAGCAGGAAGCTCTTTGAGAACTGGTAAAAATTTGGGTTGGTACGAATACGAGACCGGGATACCGGGGACTTCTTTGCTCTCATTGATGAACATTGCAGACGTCAAACCAGTGAGGCAGCCGTGATCTTTGTGAGTTGCGCACCAGTCATCGTCGTTTGCCGAGGAGTCCTCCTCGGATTCTTCGGCAGGGAAGTAATGCAGCAGACGAGCTTTGGTGGTCGTGGAGGTCTTGACAACGTGTTCTAGATATCCCGTTTGGTAATCTGGGATTTCTTTCTCGGCATATCTATCGCATACTTTGGCTACGAGCACAGCAGTGTCAATGATAATGCGACAGAGATCTTCGAAGGTGGACTTGAATCCTGGAAGGACGTTTTCACCAGGCCATAAGTTGGGACTGAGATACTCTGGGAAATTCTCTGGCGAGAACTCTGCGGTGGGTTTGGCGCACTCTAGGGTGGGATCAACGTAAAAGGCACAGTTGGCGTAGTAGGAGCCTTTGTGCGTATCGATCTGGCCGTTTTTGAGTGTCTCTTTGCCACGAGACCAACCGGTCAGGTATTTGGAGGCGGCATTTTCGATATTTTCTGTTAAATTTTGGTATTAGCGGGAGGTCACAGGAGAAGAGAAAACGAAAACAATGCAAAAGGTGGCAGGCATACCGAGACGGAAAGGTGGGAGATTGCCGAGATAGGATGAGTAGGCGAGAAGACGACTTCTGAGTTCTACGAACTCGGATGGGATGTCTCGTACTATGATTATCCCCAAAGAATCCGGTCCAAATGCCTCTTCTAAGGTTGAGAATGGGATGTTTCCTGGACAAGGTTAGCATGTGGTCTCTCTGATATCAGTTGACGAAGGTTTGGTAAGATTACAATACATACCACTCTTCAGGTCCTCGAGACTGACTGTAACTGCTTTTGCGGACATTTTGTCAAGTATGTTTGCTAGGTTGGTATGTAATTTTTCTGGAAGAAGTAAAGTTACCTATTTTATTTTGCCAAAGAAATTCTTTTATATCAGCTGTTCGTTCTCCCTTGGAAGAATGGATGACTTTCAATCGGACTCGCCCACTCGGCCACTACCGAGTTGGAAGAGTGGACCCAAATGCCATTCTGCCACAAGGCGGTGAAGATCTCATGACCAAATAAGGCAGGTCGGTACTGGGGAAGTCGATACAATTACATTATCACAACTTCACATCCATAACAGGCAAATTCCTTCTACAATAATGGTCAAGGCATTGACATTCAAGGGCGACAAGAAAGTCAAAAAGCGAAAGCGCGTCGATACCGAAGAGAAATTTGGTGCCGAAGCTGGGGAATCGTCAAAATCAAGGGAGCTCACGACCACCTCGAAACCAGAGCCAGACAATGCTGGAGATGATAGCTGGGTGACGGCCGAAGCAGTAGGAGATGTTGTTGGTCCAATTCTCTTCGTTCTGCCGTCCGAACCTGCGACGTGTTTGGCTTGCGATACCAATGGCAAGGTCTTCCCGAGTTTGTTAGAGAACATCATCGACAATGACCCCGCTACAGCAGAACCTCATGATGTGAGGCAGGTCTGGGTTGCGAATAGGGTGGCGGGGACAGAGACATTTAGTTTCAAGGGCCATCATGGGAGGTAGGTTCTCTAGACTTCCCTTGCTGGGGAGTTTTGCTAATGCCCTCCTTAGGTATCTAAGTTGCGACAAGTTTGGTATTTTATCTGCAAGCACAGAAGCAGTCTCCCCTCTTGAATCCTACCTCGCCATTCCCACGGCAGACACACCCGGAACGTTCCAAATTCAAACCCTGCGAGACACGTTCTTGACACTCAAGCCGACCACATCGTCAAAAGCCACGGCCTTACCTGAAGTTAGAGGAGATGGCGATATGATTACCTTCAATACAACGATAAGAATACGAATGCAGGCTCGATTTAAGCCAAAGCTGAAGGCTAACAAGGAGGAGAAAGCCAACCAAAAGATTAGTAGGAAGGAGCTTGAAGAGGCCGTGGGGCGCAAACTGGAGGACGATGAGGTGAGGAAGTTGAAAAAGGCGAGGAGGGAGGGAGATTATCATGAGGCTTTACTTCTTGTCAAGGTTAAGAATAAGCATGACAAGTATAGTTGAGTGGGCGGCTTAGGATTTGGAGTCTGCCATGACGAGCTGGCTTGGGATGTGCAGTTAAAGCCATGTAAGATCACAAGACAAGGCGCTTTGAAAGGCCATTACAGCCATGGTGTGAAAACTGGAAAGAAAATCCAGCTCATTGAATGGCCCATGAACAAGCCTACATAATATCCCAAAGATGTATAGAAACCTGGGAGGTTGGGAAAAGGCATTCAGCTCCCAAAACCAAAGTGGTCGTTGCAGCCATAAAACAAATAAATCAATAATTCGAATAACCCAACATACCATCTTCTTCAGCATGTAAAATGTTGATTCTTGTTGAAGTCAAAATTCAAATTCCGAATTTTTAGTACATTTCAAAATTTTGACCATTGCTCCCTCACATGAAAACCTCAAATTTTCCAACAACAAAACCTCCCAAAATTAATTTCTTTGCCAACGCTCGCAAAATGTACATCCTCAACATCTCAACATCGTTCCAAATTACCTCACCCGCAAATACGTACATCTACGATATTGTCTCCGTCGGCTCCCACATCGCCGCGATATCCTCAGATGACAGCCTGAGAATTCTGAATCCTTTGGCTCTCAATGGCGCACCTCTGACCACTGTTAAGAAGGCCAATGTTGACATTACTTGTGTGAATGCTTTGGAGACGGAGGGAGGAGGAGTGGTGATTTCCACGGCTGGAAGAGATGGCCTGGTTAATTTGAGAGATTTGAGAAGTGGTGATGCCGTAGTTGGCAGTGCTAGGAGTGGTGAGTTTGGGGGGTGTTTTTGTTCTGTCACTCTCAAAATTTGCCTTTCTGAGTGTTTTCATTTTTGCATATCCGGACCAACCTTTGCCCCTTTTCTTTGAGACATTGAGGAAATCTTCTGCGGATGAAATGGGGCGCAAATATCTATTCACTTTTCGTTCACAAGATTCGCCCGTGTGTCATGACCAAGATATACAGCTGCTAACACGAAGATTTCAGTTCAGAATGCTCCCATTTTATCACTAGCTTGCTCTGGTCCATATGGACTTGCAGCTGGTACTGAATTGACGGATCATCAAGCCACGGTCTCACTATGGTTTGTCTTCTAGCCTTCTTCCCGAGACAGGGCTGATTGTAGTAGGGACGTCAGGAATCTTGCAAATCCAGCAGTCAGTTATATCGAAAGCCACAGCGACGATGTCACAGAAGTAAATACCTCCACATACTTGCCCCAAAATCTTCTACTAATTTAGAAAACAGCTACAATTCCATCCTACCCGTCCTCAAATTCTCCTCTCAGGATCTACAGACGGCTTGGTAAACATCTACAACACCACCATCACCGACGAGGAAGAAGCCCTCCACCAAACCATCAACCATGGGTCATCAATCCACCACGCCAACTTCCTCTCCGAAACAGATATCTTTGCCCTCTCTCACGATGAGAAGTTCTCTATGTATGAGCTCGTCACTAATCCAGAGGAGGGAGTGGAAGAGCCACTTCCGACGCACTATGGTGATATGAGGGAAATGCTCGGAGGAGAGTATGTAGTCAATGTGTTGGGGAGGAGTGATGGTGGTGCTGTGTTGGGCTTGGGAATGCATAGTCGCGAGAGCTTTGAACTTGTTCAGTTGAAGAATGGGAAGCCTTGGACGTTTTCGCTAGAGGAGAAGGTCACGCTTCCTGGTGCCCATGGGTCAGAGATCGTGAGGACATTCTGCTTCTTGGATGAGGTGAGTGATTTCCAATCTATTTGTTATTTTGTTCGCATCTGCTAATCTCACTATAGCATAAAATGGTTTTGACGGCGGGTGAAGATGGTCAGATTCATGCCTGGAGAGGGGATTGATTGCTTTCGTAGCCTTACTTGGGAATCTCTTGTATTGTGAGCATCAATAATTAGAGTGCTAAACTGGCTTTTGGGATGCGTTCAGCTCCTTTTTCTTGAAAAAGGGTTCCACCTTTAATATTCTCATGTCCTGTACGGTGGCTCGCAAGTTAACACCGGAAAAGCAACAGATATCTTTGAATTTCTAGGAACCTAGAAAATTTGGATATCTCCACAGTCGATCAGATCTACTACTATTCAAAGTCTTCACAAATCAAACGAGAAGGATAGTAAGGGTTTGCTGAGAGAGGTAAGCAGTACAACTACTGTAGATAGAGAGTGACAGCATAACATACGATTACTGGCAGGGAATGTGCACCTTTTGATATCCGAAGAAGAAGCATGATAATAGTTTTTACAATGAGTGCGACACTTTACAATATTTGTTAAGTTGAATTCAAAATTTGTTGTTGTCAGATTTGTTGTTGGTTCCGTGATGGGTCTCGGCGTTCGCTTGCTTTGGACCTTGCTTCCCGCAGGTGATGACAGCTTGCCTTGCCTGGTGAGCATGAGCGTTGAAAGGACAAATCGCAAACACACGCGACTTTCCAGAACTCCCTTTCCTTCACGATTTTAACGACAATTATGGTGCCATGATTCGTGCTGCGAGTAAGACTTCCACAACGAAGTAACATAATACCCCCAAAAACTTCTGCAAAATGAAGGACTTGTCGCAGCGACTGTTGCCTTTCTTGATTCGTAAGTTGGAGCTCCCCGGCCTGAACGGACGACGAGCTCATGCATGTCTCCGCCAGTATTTCTGCAGATATTTCTACCTGTCACCAGTGCGAAATCATACCTAGACGAGGTAACATCGATAAGTACGGAATCAAGTGCAACGACTTCCAGAGTTGCAGAGTCGAGCACCCCGCGCCAGAAACCAATCGCAACAGATGAGGATGGTTTGGTTAAGGAAGATGGTACCGTCAATCTGTCCAGATATTTAATACGCCAATTAACTGGTACTAGGCAATGAGCTTGTGGATAAAGCCCTCGTTATCCTCCGTCGATATGAACGTCTAAACCCCCTCCCCTCTCGCAGGACTCCCGGAATAGTTGGACAAGTAGGACAATATGTTCTGGCGATGCTTCCAAGCATAAGTGCTCAGGGGCCTTCAGCAGGAGGAGATGGACGACCAAAAGCCCTACCGGCACAAATGGGAGTAGCAGTTCGGTTACTAGAGGAGGCGGCGCAGGTTGACAACACAGATGCCATATACCTGCTGGCGCAGATGAATTTCTACGGGAACTTTACACATCCAAAGGACTACCCGGAGGCTTTCAAGCGATACCAACAATTGGCTTCGATGAATGGGAATAGCTCGGCACAGCATATGATTGGATTCATGTACGCTACGGGCATTGGAAACGCTGTCCCACGAGACCAGGCGAAGGCATTACTCTACCACACTTTTGCAGCCAAAGGAGGAGATGTGAGGTCAGAAATGACGGTGGCTTTCCGACATCATGCTGGCATTTCGACTGCTCGCAATTGCGATGTTGCGGTCAAACACTACAAGAGTGTGGCCGAGAAAGCGATGAAGTGGTATAGATCAGGCCCTCCTGGAGGTATGGCATGGGTCCCCGATTCATACAGGCTGGCAGATGATGATGGGGGTGTTTATGGGGAAGGAGCAAGTCATTCGAGTGCTGGAAACAATGCGCCAAAGGGGGGTCCAAGCTCCGATGCTCATGCCGCGTTAGATGATGTTCTCGAGTATCTTGATCTGATGTCGAGGAAGGGGGACTTTAAGGCGACTTTCAGCTTAGGAAGGATACACTATGATGGACAAAAAGGCCTGCCACGGAACTTGAAAAACGCCAAATGGTACTTTATGAAAGTGGCAAAGCTTTACTGGCAACGAGATGGCCGGATCATCGAGACCGAAAGACCTGGACTTGAGAAGATTGCAACCAAAGCCGCTGGGTATCTTGGAAAGATGTTTCTGAGAGGAGAGGGCGTGGAGCAGAGCTTCGAGAAAGCGCAGGTCTGGTTTAAGCGAGGAATCAAGAGTGGCGATGCTGGATCTCAATATGGCATGGGTCTAATGTATTTGCATGGACTTGGAGTGCCAAAAGACTCGGCCAAAGCGATCGAGTACTTGAAAGTATCGGCGGAGCAGGATTATCCATCCGCCCAGGTTAGTATTGGAGCTCTATACCTTGATCAGGGAAATCCTACCGATATTCCTGTTGCCAATCGCTACTTCGAGCTTGCTGCAAGATACGGGCACATCGAAGCATACTACTTTTTGGCCGAGTTGATCGAGCAAGGCGTAGGCGGAGACCGAAACTGTGGGCTGGCATCAGCCTACTACAAGACTGTTGTTGAGAAGGCAGAGCCCTTGCTCTCATCTTTTGCCGAAGCGAACAGGGCTCATGAGACCGGAGACTATGAGTTGGCTTTGATCGATTATATGCATGCGGCCGAGCAAGGGTATGAGAAGGGTCAAGCAAACGTTGCATATCTTCTTGATCAAGAGAAGTCTAACAAATGGTCATTGCCTTCCAAAATTTTGGCACCCAAGCCTCGTTCGTCACTACTTCAGAATGCGGCGCTGGCACTGATCTACTGGACGCGGTCAGCCAAACAGACAAATGTGGACTCCATGGTTAAGATGGGTGATTACTATTTGAACGGTATTGGTACGCAAGGAGATATGGAGAAGGCTGCTTCATGTTACACAGCTGCCTCCGAGTTTCAGCAGAGTGCTCAGGCCTTGTTCAATCTTGGATGGATGCATGAAAATGGGGTTGGTCTAGATCAAGACTTCCATCTTGCAAAGAGATACTATGATCAAGCTCTGGAGACCAACGACGAGGCATACCTCCCAGTCACACTGAGCTTGTTCAAGTTACGACTGCGAAGTGCTTGGAATACATTGACAAATGGGAGGGTTAATTCCATTCAGGACGAGCCAGGTAAGTAGCCCATACTCAAGTTTAGTGTGCAAAACTAACATTCGGCAGCTCTCAAGAAGCAATGGTCATTTTCTGAATGGATCAACAATTTCCTCAAGGATGACCAATATTATACTGAAGATCTGGCGGAAGATAACTTCCTCCCAGAAACCGAACCGATGCCAGGCGGCGACGCAGATGGCATGTATGACGATATCCTTGACGATGGGATTCTGGAAAGTTTTATCATTATTGGATTGGCTGCTGCGTTGGTGTTCCTGATATATTATCGTCAACAGCATCAACTAGCACATAGACAAAACGAAGCAGCTAGAGCTCAGCCAGAAGGAGGGCAGGCGGTAGAAGGACAGCAACAGCAGGTGGCAGGGGAGCGAGGTCTGTTTCCCCAACCTGGAGATCCAGACTTTGCGCCGTGGGTAGCGGGTGGAGTTGGTCATTGAATGACCATTTCGAGGATGTACCTATTTAGCATAGCATGTATAAATGAATGAAAGAAATCACGTTTTTACCAAACATATAATAAATGTGTCCTCCAATTTTCTCTTTCTCAGAGTCCCATCACCTTTGGAGGGTTCGGTATCCAATCATTTAAGGAAGTTCTATGCCGCAGGGAGAGCAGGCTCAACAGGGCTGGAGCCTCGCCTGGTGAACTCCCGCTTCCTCCATCTTCAACTTCATTCAAACCAACAACACCAACCTCCCACGACTATCCGCGTCACAACGGAGCACAATTACCTGCCTCTCAGTCCTTCTCATCAACGTCCATCCATGAGCAAAAATGTCCACCCCAGCCGCCAAACGGAGGAGAATTGACGCCGCAACCGCACTCTCCAAACCCTTCCGCTCCCCCTTCAAAACACCCCTCAAGCCCACTCCTCCTTCTTTCAATAATGGCCCAATCGCAGACGCACAAAACACACTCGTCGTCCTAGCACCTAAATCCACGAATACCCATCTCCAAACCCCAAAACTTTCTGGTTCTATACCCTCTCTCAAACCGACCACCCCGCGTTCGCTCGGAACACCAGCTCGCAAGTCGAAATTCACATCGCCTATATTGACCGCGACATTGAATTCAGACCCTGATATTGCACCACTGCTGAAGACGCAGAGGGAATTGGAGAGGAGGTTGAGGGAGGTGAAGGAGGAGTTGGATGGGGCGGAGCAGGCGAGGAAAATTGAGATGGAGAGTAGACGATTGTGTGAAGCAGAGGGTGGGGGAGAGATGGTGATTGATGCGGAGTTGATTGCTTTGATGGGGAGGTGGAGGGGCGCTAGTCAGATGGCTGCTGAGGAGT
Organism: Tetracladium setigerum; assembly: GCA_031472005.1. NCBI lineage: Eukaryota > Fungi > Ascomycota > Leotiomycetes > Helotiales > Tetracladium > Tetracladium setigerum. Next base: position 621,393 of record PZJY01000009.1, on the reverse strand, counting down.
TGTTTGGGAAAGTGAGGGATCGGGTTAATAGGTTTGTGGTTTCACCCTTCTTCTCTGGCATCCGTGCAGATAAGGGACTGGAGGACTTGTGCTAAATATTTCTTGTGTGGTAGGATGGGTGGTCCACGAGCATGGAAAGAAGCGCAGAAGAAGCAGCAGGAATACCAGAGTGGGTGGGATCAGGAAGATCAGAACCGGAACCAAAAAGACGACGACGATGATGACGATGATGGAGGGAAGAAGGACGTGGAAAAGAGAGACGTGTATGCTGAGTATGGGATCGACCCGGAGACAGAGAATGAAAAATCCCAGAGAGCGAATGGGGTTGGGGATACGGGGGAAATGCCTGGGGAGGAAGATGTGAGTTTTCTTCTTCTTCTTCTTCTTCTCTATTTCTCTCCTATCTCTTGGTTTCTTTATTGGATTCTCGAGATTAGCTTTGGGGTTGGGCTAATAAGTGACTGTTTGATTAGGAATTCACCATGGCTATGATGTTAAGAACGCTGAACGTGGATCTGGATATCATTGGGTATGATCGGGAGGGTCAAAGATGGGTTGAGTGATGCCGAAATTCAGTGACAACTTCTCAATAGTCGGATATGAGGAGTTAGGGAGAGGAAAGGGGGTTTGAAATTAATGTTTCGATTGCTTGCAGAAACATCGGGATTTGGGGCCTTCAGTAAGGCGCCAAAATTGCTAAACAGGTAACTATACGGTGAATGGGGGTAAGACGGAATGGGAGTTATAGGAAATTGCTTCTTGCACCTTTACAGTTACATGATACCCAACCATTACCTCTCTGCTGAGACGAAAGATGGTGCTTTTATACATTTATAGCTTGAAGAGATAGCTACCTATATATCAAACCACGAGATATCCAACCCAAAACAAGCACGAGTGTCTCTCTGACTCTCTGTTCTTCAGACAAATTTCAGATTTGATGGATTTTGGATAAGTTCTCAATATATGTTCCCATAATCTTTCACCCCGACGCCGAAGGAAATATGTAAGTTTATATCATCGTATCGTTGGCCACTCTAGTCTTTCTTCCAATATCAAAGAAGGAGAACTCTCAAATAATTACCTGCCCTTACCTAGTTCCGTCGGATAAGAAACGTTCAAACGTTTTCCCCCAAGACAATTGCAATGCAGTTTGTTTAAACGAGAGATTTGATATCTTACTTAAAAGCTCGCTTATTATCAGACCTTTCTTTTCATGAACCCCTCACATCCCTTGCCCACAATCCAACCATCAAAGATAAAATCAAAACCTTAGCCGTAAACGACACTTTCTGGCTTCGTCCCACGGCAGCGGGGAGGAGTAATGCCGTTCATCCGTAGAATATAGTGATTAAGGGTGGTTTGGGGGGACTGGAGGAGTTGGTTGTTATTTGTAGTGTTCCGGGGGGCAAGGGGATGGGGATGGGGAGGAGGAGGGGTGGTTGTGGGAAGGGTGGTGATGGGACAAAGAGAGAGAAAGGGGAAGATGGGGGAGAGGTTGAATTTGAGACGATTGGGTGGTATGAGGAAACTGGTATAGAGAGCAGAGAGGTGGGAAGGATACAGAAGAGATGTGATGATTTTTTAAGGGTGTATTTGAGCTATTTTCCGGCGGGGAAGAGGAAGTTGGGGATTAAAATAAGATATGTAATTGTTCGTTAGTTAGGTAGAAACACGGATTTGAACGGATATAGATAGCTGGTTTGAAGTGGATCGTGGAGGTGAGAGTTGGCGTATGAGAGAAATGAATGGAAGATGGGAAAGTTATAAACATGGGAAAGTTGTAAACATAGAAAAGGTAGATGCTCCTAAAAGAACTACTTCGTTTGAATCGTTTGTTGCCTAAGGGCGCCTTCGGATCCAAAAGAAAAAAGAGAAGGGGAATAGTCAGTGCTGATATAGCTCAGAAACGTGCTGACGTTCATGATTAAAAGGAAGAACTTCACCGTGCAACGGGAGGATATCATGGTTGATTTACACCTGCTCACTCCAAAGAAAGGGGTTCAACTTTTACCAAACACTGGATTCAACGCAGACTTTCCTTTCATTTCGAAAGTGTAAAGAGAAACTGTCGAACCACAAGTAAAACACAGCTATGCTATCGACAAAAACATAACCACCTCCACCTTTTCAATCCCACCCCCCTCATTCCTAACAACCTCAATAAACATAACTCGCCTGACTCAACGGCAACGCCTCCGCCGCCTCACAAGTCATATGCACCCCATCCGCCTCGACCCTATAATTCTCCGGATCGACCTTCATCTTCGGCATGACATCATTGAATTTCATATCAGCCTTGCCAATATTCCTGCAGTTCTTGACGGGCTCAATGCGTTTCTTGAGGCTGTAGGACGCGATGTTGCCGGATGAGATGGATGATTGCGAAACGAAGAGAATGGATGTTGAGGGGACGAGGGGCGCGAACATTGGGCGGCCGATGATGGGTTGGACGGTGGGGATGGATGCGTTGGGGTCGCCCTGTTTGTTGGTTTATGGGGTTAGTATAAGTATGATCATGGAAAGTGAGAGTGGGAGTGGGGGTTAGGAATGAAAGGGGTTTCCTTACCATTTGAGCCCAGGCGATCAAGCCGCTCTTGATCACAGTTGTTGGTTTTGTTCCAAACCAAGCTGGATCCCACACGACGAGATCTGCTAGCTTTCCGACTTCCACACTTCCAATAATATGTCCCATACCCTGCGCAATGGCAGGATTGACCGTGTACTTGCTGACATATCTCTTGACTCGGAAGTTATCAGCCCCGGTACCTTCATCTTCCTTGAGTGTTCCCCTTTGAACTTTGTTCTTATGGGCCGTGTTCCAAGTACGCATTATGACTTCTCCACAGCGTCCCATAGCCTGCGAATCTGAAGACATCATACTGATTGCTCCGAGATCGTGGAGAACATCTTCAGCAGCGATGGTTTCGGCTCGAATTCGTGACTCGGCGAATGCAACATCTTCAGGGATGTTCTTGGATAAGTGGTGGCATACCATCAGCATGTCCAGATGTTCATCTAGGGTGTTTCGAGTATATGGTCGTGTTGGGTTTGTAGAGGAGGGCAGGACGTTTCCAAGTTCAACAACACTGATGATATCTGGTGCGTGGCCGCCACCAGCACCTTCGGTATGATACGTGTGAATCGCTCGGCCTTTGAAGGCAGCAATTGTAGCTTCCACAAATCCAGACTCATTGAGAGTGTCGGTATGAATGAGCGCTTGGACATCCAATTCCTCACAGACGCTTAAGCAAGAATCAATTGCTGAGGGAGTGGTTCCCCAATCTTCGTGAAGCTTAAGACCACATGCACCCGCGTTGACTTGTTCACGGAGGGCGAGTGGATTACTGTCATTTCCTTTGCCCGTAATCCCAAGGTTCACGGGTAAAGTATCACAGGCTTGAAGCATCTGTCTCATGTAATTCTTACCGGGCGTACAGGTTGTTGCACTTGTTCCTGCACTAATGAAATGGTAAGCTAGTGAGGCCAATCAAATCGAGATGACTTACCTAGGACCAACTCCGCCTCCCAGCATGGAAGTTATGCCTGAAGATAAGGCTTCCTGCGTTTGTTGAGGACATATGAAGTGAATGTGAGTATCGAACCCCCCAGCCGTGATGATTTTACCCTCTCCAGCGATAACGTCTGTACACGAGCCAACGATCATGTTTGGAGTGACGCCCTCCATCACATCTGGATTTCCAGCCTTTCCGATTCCAACAATGTTTCCATTTTTGACACCAATATCAGCCTTGTAGATGCCGCTCCAGTCGACAATCAATGCATTCACAATCACCAAGTCCAAGGAAATGTCATCAGAAACGCCACTGGCCTGACCCATCCCTTCTCTCAGTGTCTTTCCACCCCCAAACTTGCATTCATCGCCGTACGAAGTGAGATCCTTCTCGACCTTGATCCACAAATCCGTGAATCCTAGTCGCACAGTATCACCAGTAGTCGGTCCGAACATTGTTGCATAGGCTGATCTGTCCATCTCAAAAATATCAATGTGTTGCGCATCGCCCATCGGTTCAGGTACGTGGGCAAATCCTCCTTCTTGAAGTTTCGCCACAATTTCATCCGTCCGAGATAGATCCACGACCCCAGAAGCCAGACTGTTCCCGCCACGAATTATCCTTTTCCCTCCAATCTCTACCAGCGTGACGGTTTTGACATCTCCTGGCTCGAATCGTACCGAGGTACCCGCCGCAATGTCCAAGCGATATCCATATGCTTTGATTCGATCGAATTCGAGTTGAGGATTTGTCTCGATGAAGTGGTAATGCGAGCCAATCTTTATTTGTCAGTACGATCATTACAGCTGATGTCCGCAAGTCTTACCTGAATTGGCCTGTCTCCTCTACTTGTGACCTTCAACTTGATCCTCTTCCTGCCTTCATTCAAGACCACCTTGCCCTTGACTGCAACGACGGCGCCTGGTTGCCTCGTTGCTTCGTAGTCATCTTCCGCTGCGAGAGGGAAGATATCCTGATTTGGTATGGGGAGGAAACTGCCGTATAGTGCCTTGGAGAGGTCACCGTCCTGCGAACTGATGGGGTGGTGAACGGTGACGAGATATGTACCGGTAGGAAAGGTGCCCTCGACCATTATTTCGGTCAGGGTAGAGCACACGGAGGGGAGGACATGGCGACGACCAAGCATGGTCGAGCCGATTGACATGAGATCTGCGACAGTATGTTGGCCATCTCGAATGAGCTTGGGGGAAGCAGTTAGCTTTGCGCGAGAAACGGAGGGGGAGGAAAATGAACTTCTTGGAGGTTGTTGGCGATCAATGCCTGTGAGGTAGGCAAGGTGTGTTAGCTTTTTACAGACTGGGAGAGGGAAGCTAGGTATTTCAACGCACGCAGGCCTCGGTGTGGTTGAGCTTGACTCCGCGAGCAAGTCTTCTCTGGGCCAGAAGGCCAAGCTGAGATATGACGAGTTTATCGAGCTAGAATTGGTGGGAGCTGTTAGAATCAGGGTACAGTACATGAAAGGGAGCGAATTGGCTTTGGATGGATGGATGGATATACCTCTTTGGGAACGAGATGCATCTTGAAAGTTAGATGCTGGCTATTGTGCCTCTGCTAACAAAACAATGCGAAGGAAAGGGCATATGCTATGTTGCATTCCACAATACAATGAGGAAGGGAGAGAGTACAACAATTGCACAAAATTGTACCCCGCAACCGCATGATTTCCTTGGGTGCGATAAGATAAGAGCATCAGTGGGCTACGGCCGCTCCCGAGAAATATAAACAAAAATAAAACCTTTGCATAATGGGATGGAGAAAGATGGTTTCTAAAAAGGGAGGTAATCATAGTTATAGTTATGACCATGGTTTGAGAAAGAGGTATGAGGAAAGAAAGTATGAGAAGGAGAATGAATGGCAGAGCTTTTTTTGTCTTCCCTGGCCATTTATGCTACACTTGATGCTTTGGTAGAGTGAAATATACCTGTGGAAATTGCGTTGGGGAAAAGCAACAGAACGGAGCAGGATACCTATGTAATGTACCACCTAATTATCTATCTCACCGAACACCTTGGAGTCAGTCCTAAACTACGTGAAGAAGAGTTCAAAAGGAGAAGAACAATCAATCTTCCACTCCAATTAGGATCATGGGGGAGATCCGTGAGAGTCCACCTTGAACGAAAGCTCTCGTTGCAAGACGCTTGTCATAGTTTGGCGGGTTGCGGAAAGTGAAGTTCTCAATATCAATATTTGGAGTGAAGAGTCGAGTCGAGAAGGTGTGCCAAGCACTCGGAGGGGAATATCTTTGCATCCGAGATGGCCCACATAACCCGGATTGGAGCGAACCAACAACCCTCTTAGGTAAGCTGAGGTAGTTCGCGCCTCGCGCTTCCAGTCTAGACGTCTCGTCACTCTGCGTCGCTGGAAGGAGAAGCGATTGATGGTCTTGACTCGACCCTTTCAAGAATCCGCGAAGTGAATTCAGCATCAGCACAACAAGTCACTCCAATCGCCTGGCGTCAATACTCATTACGGTATATTTACCTCTCACACACCCACACCACCACCGACTGCATCTACTCAAAAGTACATAGCAAGAGCAACATAGATCTCCCTCCCCAAGAATGCCTCCCCTACCAGGCCAGAAGGGCACCGGCAAGAAGGGCAATGCCGCTCGTCAATCACGCAGCAGAAATACCACCCCTAGTGTTGCTGGTACTCGCAGTTCCCTTCCTCCCTCGGAATCGGGAGATACCTCTCTCCTCGATCTTCCGCTCCAAAACTTCCGCACATCAGACGAACTTGTAGAGATATATGGCAACCAGCTTCCCTCGGCCAAAGACCTGGAGGCCCTCCTGGAGCGCCTGCAGAAACTTGTAAAAGTAGTCGACACCCGCGGCGATATTTGCGACAAGGGCATGAGGCTGCTAGCCAAGGCGCGCAAAGAGAGATTGGAGGATATAGAGAATGAAAGACGAGATGTAGAGCAGAAGGAGAGAACCAAGCGAGAAGCCGCCGAAGAAGAAGAGAGAGGCAAGGCTAAAGCTGCGAATAAAAAGAAACGAAAGGAAAATAGTGCCCCAAAAGAAGATAGACCTTTGGCCCACGGTGCGCATGGTCTGGCTCCTCAGGATGGCAGTAACCTAGGTATGCTCTCTCGCTTACTTCTTGTTGACTCGGAAACCTTGGCTTACCATTTACTTACCTATTCACTGTAGAATCATCCCCGCTCCGAGACCACCATACTGCCTCGAGACACTCGAGAAAACCTTCGCGTGATAATGACTCTGCAAGTTCCTCACTGTCACCCGCAGTTTCTCCCCAGGCCGCTTCCGGTATGGAGATTGACGAAAAGAACGAGCCGGAGGAGGAGAAAGACGATAAGATTGTGGATGAGGAGGATTCAAGCGAGGACGAACACCAACCGCCTCCTGCGCCCTCGATTCCCCACCTGCAAACCTTTGGTGAGGATCCTTCTACATTTCCAGATCCTACAATCTATGAGGTTCTCGAGATTACCGACGATATGGATGATGAAACGAAGAAAAAGATATACTCGGTCAGCGTTTTCCCGGAGGACGACCTGTCTGACTTGATTCCTGGCTTTCCCCCGGACAAGGATTTCAGCATTGCCAAACCAACGAATCAAGTCCAAGCCAACACTTTCGCCACCTATCTTGAGCCTTACTTCCGTGCATACACCGAGGAGGATTTGGCCTTTTTGAGAGAGCGAGGAGACCGAGTTAACGCATTCGTGATTCCCCGCCGTGGAAAGAGGCACTACACAGAGGTGTGGGCCGAGGAGGATGGATCAATGTCGATTGATACTCCTTCGCAAGGAAAGGACAAGCTTCCACCTAACCAAGCTCGTGGAAGTGCTGGAGACTTGAATGATGCGGTTGCAGAAACCGATCAGATCTCAGCTGGTCCTATTCTATCTCGATTGCTCGCAACTCTTCGTCCTGAGCATCGTGCACCAGTGTCCGAGGACAAACCGTCCGCAAACGGCACCACGAATGGTGAAGCTAGCACCAATGGCGATTCTCACAGCGACTTGGCGGATATTCTCTCCCTTCCCACCAATGACACGCCTGCGCCTCTCCCGCCCGCAACATATATGGCCGATTCTGCCTCGGAATCCTGGAAGAAAGGTACTCATCTGCCACTTGACTACTCGCAAGTAGATGAGCGTATCAAGCAGGAGCTCCGCCACATTGGCTTTCTCCCCCCAGACACCGAACCGGATTATGATGCTCACTACGATGACGAAATCGCAGCTCGGCTTCGTTATCTCCAAGAACGACTCAAGGAACAGTCCATCCTCAACGGTGCTCGCAAAGCCCGCCTCATGGACCTGACCAAGGAGCGAATGGCACATCAAGAATATACCACCATTCTCGAAGATCTCGATAGCCAAGTCCAGACTGCATACCTCAAGCGGACTCGCACCATGGGCAAGAGCAAGAAGGCGAAGAGACCTGGTGGAGCTGGAGGCGGAAGTCATTTCATCGGCGGCAATCCAGCAAATGGGATGGCGCGACCTGGCATTGGCGATGTCACGAAGACTCTGATGGAGAGACGCATGAAGTGGATTGATGCTGTTGGCAAGGTCTTCGAGGACGAGAGAAGCATCATGGCTGTCCCCAGGGCTGCAGATGAAGGGTCGTCTATCTTCAAGAATGAACATATGTCGGAGCTGGTCAAGCGGGAGAAGCACGCTTGGGATGAGGAAATCGAGGAGGAATGATGGGGACAACGTACCTTTCTTTGTCATTTGAACTGACTTGTCTGAAAATTTGTACTGTACTTTTGTTTGGCTCTGCGGCGTTGGGAAATGGAGTCGTGGGTGGGGGCTACTTTGACACATGATACCCGCGCAAGAAAAGGATACAACTTTTGGAGGATAGATAGACAATCGCGCTGAGTAGTTGAGAGAAATACTTATTAATAGACCCCCTTTTCGCTGAGTTTTTTGTGTTTGATCCAAGGTAAGAACCTTTCCTTTGATGCCATCATGAGAAAGCTGGATATTTGATGCTTCAGAAGTCTGAAGTCTTGCCTCGGGCTTGATAATAAAAAGAAGAAGAAGAAGAAGAAGAAGAAGAAGAAGAAGAGTTGGTTTCTGTTAATTCGCAGATATTTTGTTTGTGAACGGTTTTCTCTTCTTTCTTCTTTCTCGGGGTAGACTAAGGTAGGTAGGTAGGTATGCTCAGACAGATCGTTCATTTTTGACCGGATCTCATGGTGTTTGTTGTTGTTGTTGTTGTTGTTGTTGCTATTGTTGTTGTCGCGTTCGGCCAGTAAGAAGAAGGGAGAGTTGGTCCGTTAATTTGCCCATGCTGGACTATGGAAACCTCGCTCGCTCCTTTTCCGGGGGTTGGACTGTGTTAAGATAGATCAGTTATTATGACTGGATCTTATGGTGGTGTTGTTCTCGTGTCACCTCACCTCACTTCACTTTCGGTTTCCTCCTTCTTTCCTTCCTTCTACACGAGACATTTCCTTTTGATGACGAGCAACGCAATTCCGACGCGACCTTGCAAACTTCTCTCTTTGGTCTGAACAACATCCTCTCTTTTTTTCTTCAACAAAAGGTGTTAACAATTAACAGACTACATAAAAAGAAAAGGGTCACCCACTCTTCTCCTCTGTTCTGGGCTTTATTGTTACGTTACCTGCACGAACCTTTCGGCTTTCTTCAACTCCTGGACTCCTGAGGTTCTTGATCAGTTCCATTGTTACGCCAGTGAATTGGTTCTGAACAGGAGAAGAGGTAAGGTTGTGATCTGCAGACGTCTCGAAAGGAAGATCGAGACTGCTTGCGATCAGCCGGGTGAGTGCAATCCTTCGTTTATTTATTCGCAAATGTTGTGGCACATCGACTGACTTTCTCTTCAAGTAGAAGTACACAACATCTCTCAACATGGAGATATATAAATCCCAGGAGCATGAGATCCGTTACATGGCGCGGAAGCATCGCATCCCAGAATCTGATCTGGAAGCATATGTTACGAAGGCCAATCGAGACATCCGATCTATGTTTCCAGACCAAACAAACGAGGTAGGCATTCCGCTGCACATCCAAAGTCGCAAGAAAACTAACTCTGTACAAGTGGAAATTGTTCCGGGCTGAACGACAGACCTGGAATCATTTCTTCCCTTCTGACAAATTCCCTGGTGGCATGCCTGTCGAGTCAAATTTCCTACTCCGTTCGAAACAAAACAATGAGATTTGCCCTAGTCTAGTGGACAAACCCAGATCTAGCCAACAATGGGTACATGATATGTACAACCCTTCCCAATTGGAACCCTCCAGCCAACTGAGGGAGCCCAGAGACATCGACTCGTACTGCCCCGTACCTCACGTACGCCAACCCGACTTTGGTTCATACAAGCCTCCTCCAACAGCCCCAGCTCTATACATGCCAGCCAGAAAGGACCTAGCACTTTCGACTCCAATCGGGCCATCTGCTTACATGTCATTAAACAATCTCATGCTAGGAAAGGCAAAATCGATTGGAGTTTCTGCAGATGAATACATGATGGTTCATAAGCGTTTGAATCAGCAGGTACAGCGAGCACTCCCAAAACAAGGTATCAATCCATCTTGGATTGATTGGAAGGCTGAATCTATGATTTGGTCCCATTTCTTTGGCCCAGGAAAGTTTCCAAACCAAGAGCCTGCCATGGGTATCATAGACACAGGACCACAGTCTAGCATGAACGTAGAATCTGCACCCGATCCTCCAGCTACCGGAGGTTATGCATCTTGTTGGAGATCAATTGAGAACAGGTAAGTTCCCATGGCCCTCTCCAATCTATTCGCAACCAAATTCGAGATCAATAACTCTACACAGGGCTATCATGAACGGTATTCTATTATCAGATGTTGAGACTTACTACAAAGAACAATTGAGGACTGCGAATATGTGCTTCCCCAATCGAGCTTTAGCTTGGATTCGCTGGCATACTGAGTCAAGTACCTGGAGTCATTTCTTTCCAGGCCTTCAGTTCGTTGGCCAGGAGCCCCAAGCAGTCGAGATGGGCAGTACTAGTTATAACCTCCTTGCTCCACGATCTGCCCTGGCCCCGCCAAATGGTTCGTTCCAGCAGCAACCAAGTTTGGTCACAAGACACACAAGCTCTCCACCGAGACATACTTCAGAAGTTGGTCTTGAATTCTCTCTCGCCTCATATGAACACCTGGAGCATGTCATGGAAGCGAAGGCTAGAAGACTGGGTGTTCGGAGAGAGTATGCTTTCCACGAATCCTACCTTTGAGATGAAAAAGCTGACATCATCAGGTTTTTTCAGTATCTCCAGAAATCTAGAGACAAAATGAGGCGAGGACACCCAGACTGTTCCAAAGACGTTCGAAACTACCTGGCCGATCGCCGAACTTGGGAGAAGTTCTTTGCTTCTGAGCCCTTCCCTGGTATCAAACCATTCGCTGGGCATGCCGTTACCTGTATCAAAGGAACGCTACAAGCGTCGAAAGTTTCTCACCCTAAGCCTATCAGTGGACACTCGGCTCCAATTGGCACTTCCTATCAGAGTTCCAGAGAGGCTAGTAGTTCGGCTGTCGCACCAGAGAAGTCTCTGGCAGGCTCCTGGCAATATGCAGGTGAAGCTGCGACTGCAAGCTCCCAATCTTTTCCTTTATTGCCTGGATTTGCTTTTATCATCGTTACTTCCGACAAGAGAGCTCCAAGCTTACCCATTGGTAAAGGCACCAAATCAGCCGAAACTACATTTAGAGTTGGGAAGGTCATCGCTTCCAAAATTGGCCTCGCTTTCGAGCGTTGCAACCCCAAGAAAGTTGACGATTTGGAGGAAAAACTAAAGTGCAAGCTCGAAGGCAGCCAGTCGCCAGAGGTTGCATTGACCATTGTCATCAGACCCTTTAGATCTAGCGATGTAGCCTCCTTCGAGCTTGCATTTAGATTTGTGGTTGGTTGGGTTGAGGCATGTGTTGGTGGCAATGTCCAGAACTTATCAAGGTGCGCAGATCCATTGTGTCATCTTTTGTCCTGAAACTCTTTTTGGGGGGTTTTATGGTTAACTGACATTTCAAACAGCTATGCGGATGCTTTTACGACAGCGAATGACGTGGGAGATTCCGGTCTTCTCACAGCTAATTTTCTGTGTGCACCCATTGGCTTGCTTGTCAACGGCAAGTATATTGCACTTGACGCAGCAGAGTTTGACAGAATCCGCGAATCATTCTCGAAGGATCTCAGAAAGAGAGTGCAACTCGAGGAGGAAACGAACTGTCGCTTTGTTCTGGTAGAATTTGGGAAAGAAACTGCAATCAGACACTTGATTGCAGTAACGGAGCGGGGACCACGCGGACCTAGGCTTCCAAAAGCCGGAGATATCTCCTCTGGTTTGCTTTGGCATCCTCAAGAGGGCAGTGCAATGAACGTCTTCTTGGAGAAGTGGGCGATCAAGGTCGCTGGTGGCATGCCAGGCTATCAGGGTCCCAGTATTCCTGTATTTTGGGAAGAGGACAAAAGTAGAACTGTAGAGGCGGGCAATATCAGATCAGCACCAGAGTTGGCTGCAAATAATGATGCTGGTTTGCCTGCTGGAGGTGGAACTATGGATTTAGACGAGCTGATTGCCTTCAGCATGGAGGAGACTGCCAAGGTATGTGAAATCAGATAGCCACGCGGAGTTTTGACTGAGGTAGCTCTCCAGATTGATGCCGCTTCTAGCGCTCCGATTGGTAAGAATCGTGGCGAGATCCTTTCGGCGCCCATTGAATCTCTCGTTCTGCAGAATACTGAAGAAGTGCAGAAGTCTTCCACAGATTCAGCGGTTCGGGGAGAGATGGCTCTGAATTCGGCGAATCTGCCTGTTAGAAACAATGCCGTTGCTGAGAATACAGGCGGGGCGGAGAAGCGGAAGTTGGAGGATAGTCTTGTCCTTGACGAATTGATTGAAGAAGGCGAGATTGTTGAGAATCGAGCAGAGAAGAGAGTCAAGTTTTGTTAGAGTTGCATGCATGCAAGACTTACATAGCATTATAGTTGCTTTTCTTCTTTGCGCCAAGAGCTACCTGCCTACGGCGTTATCTACCTAGATATTAGAATAAATCGCATGTTCAATAGACATCGAGGGCTTTCTAGTAATAACAAGACAATTTAGACAAAGGCTGGATGAGTAGTCACCTGACTGGGCGCCTTAGCGTGTCACCTGGTCTTAGCAAATCGCGTTCCTTCTCAAACTTGGGACCGAAACCTCATGGATCACGAACCTTCATCTCTGATTGACTACAACAAAAACGCCAGTATCGCGGGTATCCTGGTGTCCGCACTCAGTACCAAAAGGCTGTCACGGCGCGCTGTCAACTCCAATCGAGATGCAAGATGTCGACCTTCAAGGGCATCGTCGCTGAGTTTCCTGATATTCGAAGTAAGTGCAGGACAAGATTCTATCTCGATGGAAATACTTGAGCGACATAATCGACTTACATGGGATATAGTTGATTTCTTCCGCAAAAGCTCTGACCATCCTCCTCCTCTGGCCTGCTTCCTGAGCCATGTCCACAGCGATCACCTGGCAGGTCTCGACACCTTGAAGTCGCCCTTGTAAGTTGACTTTTTCATCTTAATACTTCGTGATAGGTTTCTGATTCTTAAACAACAGCATCTACTGCTCGCCTGCTACGAGGGAGATCCTGCTACGACTTGAGACGTACCCGCATCGGATGAACTTTGCTCTTCAAATCTTGGAGAGCCGAAAACTCACTTACAAGCATCTCGACAAACTCCTGGTAAGCTACACCCCCAATTAACAGGCTATTGCTAATGTTATCACACAGAAACCTATTCCTTTGGAGACCCCTACTAAAATTGAGCTTACTCCCGGTAAATTCATCACCGTCACTCTCTTCGATGCCAATCACTGCCCAGGAGCTGTTATGTTTCGTAAGCCTGGCTACCACTTTTCAATGACCTTCACAGCTAACCTTGTCTCAGTCATCGAAAATGATAAACACTCGATTCTTTACACTGGTGATCTTCGATCGGAACCATCTTTCGTCACCAACTTACACCGCAATCCCCACTTGATCGAGTACACATCTGGAGTCAAAACTCTGGATTGCATCTACCTTGATACAAGCAACACCGAAAATATATCATTCCCCTCAAAAACTGATGGTCTCCGAGAGTTGATTGGTAAAGTCTCCAAATATCCCCAGGATACAGTTTTCCATATGACCGCTTGGACGTATGGGTATGAAGAGGTCTGGATTGCCCTTTCTAAAGCATTAGAGTCCCAGGTATACTCCAAACCTTTCCTCAACAGAGCTTGATTGACAAAAACCCAGATCCATGTAGATCGATACAAGATGCGCATCTACAAATCTCTGGTAGGAAGTTCAAGTGGAGGCGGGCCATCCATAGCCTCTGAAGGCCCAATCCTTACGGGTTACCAATGTGGAAACAGCAAACAGGATGGTTGCCTCACCGAGAACCCTGACGTCCGGATTCACAGTTGCGAGAATGGCCTATATTGTCCTACTGTCCTGAACAACCCCAAAGTCGTTTGGATCACACCAATCATCACTCGGACGTTTAGTGGAGTCATTGAAGAAGTTGGTATTGGCGGTGGAGGTGGAGACCTGACTCAACGACCACAGCTAGAATTAGGAAGTGCGGCAGATATTGAAGCATTCTTGAACTTGTAATTCCCCCACTCATTGTTGATGAATTCTGGCTTACTTGTCTTAGACTGGAAGGGCTGGATGATGGCACAGAGGAGAAGCTTCGCGAACGGCTTCTTGCTGTTCTTCACTCGTCTAGAATGGTAATCTCCCTCGATGACCTCGGACTTCGCGGATTGGATCGAGATCAAAATGAGATGTCATTGAACAATTTCGCCGACCTCATCTCCAAATCAGCATCCAAAACTACCGTCATCAAGAAGTTTGCTGCGCCTAAAGACAGTCTCGAGCTACCAAGGAAAATCACATTTCCCTATTCGCGTCACTCATCGTTTCCCGAGCTGTGCGACTTTGTTGCAGCTTTCAAGCCAAAAGACGTCTATCCATGTACTGTTGATGAATCGGAGTGGCACGAGGGTAGGTGAATCAACTATGACTCGGAATATTCACTAATTAATTTGCAGGATTAAGCATCCGAGCCCTTTTTGGTCGACATTGTTCAAATACAAAATTCCGCCACGACATGGAGATGAGAAAACTCCAGGCCCAGAAGCCCGCTCGAGCTGCCAGTATACAAACACATACCACGGAATCCTCCAAAGAGTCCGACGACCCCGAGAGATCCTCCTCCATGCCAGATCGTTCCAGAGCGTCCCCCGAGCTCGGAAAAGGTGGACGGCTAAGACCATACCAACACGATCGCAATGGTCTGGACGGTCCAAATTCTGCAGGTCGACAGCATGAATCTCCTCCTCAAGAAATCGTTTCGAAATCCCCAGGATCTCAATCTCAGAGCTTACGCCGAAAACTCATCTTGCAAGATCTTGCTGAAGCAAGACATGCAAAGCGCGCCAAACTTACCCGGGCTGATGGTCCACCTTCCTCCCCATTGGACTCGAAGACTGCGATAGAATCCACCGATTCACCAAAAAATCTGGATGCTGCTGCTTCGTCTGATGCTGAGGGACAATCTGACTCAGACCAAGGTGACCCAGAAGAATGGTCTGATGAGGACGAGACGTTTGTTGACTGCAACACTGAAGTACAACGGGACTATCTGGAGACCTGGACTTTCTTCGACTCGGAGGACCAAGTACAACGTTGCCTATCTTGCCAGCATGAACTACAGAGCCTCATGGGAATGTGTGAACACTGCGAAGAGGATGCAGAACCACCTTACCTCGAAGTATGTGATCCTGAATTGGGTCCTCGTGCTGGCTATGTTTTCACCGACATCGATAAAGAGTGCATGCAAGAAGATGATCGCTTGGAGTATGTGGGTGATTACCTTGATGCCGAATCTTCCGCATACGATTCCTTTGATGAGGATGACGATCTTCAAGAAGAATATGAAGTCAATAGCTTTATCGACGATACTTCAGGGAAGTCGGAAAGCGATGAAGAAGAAGAGATCGATCCCGAAGCTGAAGACGTGGATATCGATTGGGAGGCACGCTTCATGAAGCTCGAGGGTGAGCATGACGCCCTCCGTAAGAGACACACAGACCTTAGCAACACTCACGACGTCGTCATCGGCGCGCTCATTGAAACCGAAGAGAAGTACCACAGTCTCCTGGACGAACTAGGCATCCCTCACAGTAACGAAGACGACGATGAAATGCACGACGAAATGCTCGATGATATGGACGAGGAGATGGATGACGAGGGTAATATTCTTGTGGGCAACCCCGTTCCGCCTATTCCAGCTGTTCATGAACTCGTCCTTCCGCTTGCACAGGATGATGATTCTGAATCTCAGAATTCTGACGAGGAGGGGAGAAGGCAGCGTGAAAAGTCATTGAAGAAGATGTTGGAGGAGCATAATCATACGGAGCCTGAGATTGAGTTGTGAACTTGTGATGGAAAGAATGAATGAGTGAACGAATAGGAGGCAAGATGAAGAAGAAGAAGTTCCTGAAGTGCAGGAAGGAAGGGGTCGGGAGATATGAGGGTATTTGCTTTTACGTTCTTTACCTTCTTTTCTTTCTTCCTTTCTTTTTTTTTCTGCTGATGCACACATACTTATGATCATGATGGATTCTACGAAAGAGAGCTACGAGTAGCTCACCGCGTTTTAAGAGGTTCTTCTTTTCATGTGGATTCTTGTTTTTGGGGCCGGCAAAAAAGCAGGCAGGCAGGAGTTAAAGAAGGAGCTTTTATGCATATGATACCAGGGGGAATTTGCTTTGAATTTGCTTTGCTTTGGCAATTCAACCTATTCGGTGTTTTCTATTTTTATTTTTATATACACTTTGCTCATGTTTATTTCTTACGAGATGAGATGTAAGAAGGGGAGGGAATACAAGGAAGGGGGTTATCAGATGGTGCAATGAATGGACTTACTGTGCTTGTTGTACACACATATACCTTACATACAATACAATACAAATCAAACAACACAGTACATATTTGCATACAGACAAATGAACCACTCATGAATTGAAACAAATGTAATGAATGAATGACTGAATGATTGACTGATTGACCGATTGCCTTTCATCCCTATCTCTCACTGCCTACCTAAGGTGGGCAGCTAGGTACCTAACTTATAGGAGGGCATCTGTGCGTCCATCACACTAATTCATGTATGTAAGGAGAGAATTGAAGATTTCTCGCTCGCTTGAGTTCACGTTTCTTGTTTTTGTTTTCGTTTTGTTTTGATACTTTTGTTTTGTTTACATTTGAAAATGTGTGAACCAATCATCTAACCCCGTTTCAAAAACAATCCTGTAGGTTGTCGCAGTCTGTATTCTGCAGCAGTAGTAAAGCGGTCGGTCGGTCGGTGGTCATGCCAGGGCCAGCTCACTTCATGCTGCTGACCTGACTTCTTGTTTTTTTTTCTGCAAAATGCAGGGGAAATGAAAGACATACTGCCCTGTAAGTCTTACTATTTTTTATTTTTTTTATGCAGGGGCTGCGTAGGTATGTAAAACATGTAAAACATGTAAATAATATAGGGTTCTGTTTGGTTTGATTTGGTTTATTAGCGAGGGAGCGAGTCTGCAAGTGTTTGTTGTTGTTGTTCGTTGTGCGGTGGTTGACAGGTCAGGTTTAGGTCTGGTCTCTGGTCTTCGGTCCTTGGTCTCTCTCTCTCTGGTCTCTGATCTCCGGTCTGAGTGGCCCTTGGTCCCTGGTTCATGTCTCGTCATATTTTTTTAATCTTCAGCAGGCATGCATAAGATGGTGCTTATTGGATGGGATGGGTTTTTGCTGATTCGTGCCCATGGATGGTAGTTAGTGTAGGTAGGTACTAGGTATAGGACCGGATGGAAAGACAATGTGAGCGTAGGTAAATAAAATAAATCTTCAATAGCAGAGCTATTATTAGCACTGCGTTTGAAGACTTGGAATTGGTATTTGCTGTACCAACCAACCACAGGATAAATGCCATCGCTTTTCAAAGTACGTACTCGTAGGGTGAGTATTTCGTAGTGGCGTAAATTCTGCTGAACCATCTCTTCTCACTTCCCTACGGTCATCGGCCAAGGCCAGGACCAACCTCCACAGCGGTCGCCTATTCAATCTTGAATTCTTCTTCAGCGATATCGCATGGAGCGGAATTGGTTGGTGAGGTAAAATCCGGGTTTTTTAAGTCGCGGTTGCATATTCGGGGGACGTGGTGGACGTGAATGGAGTGGATGGATTGTGTTGTTTTTTGGAGGGGTGGTGTGAGCGAAGGGGATGGGATGGACACGTCAATGAGTGACCTGAGTACTTGCTTGACTTGGTTGACTGACTTGATTGACTTTGATTGATTTGACCTACATAACTGGAATCTGGTGGATCCGATTTCATGCAAGTGATACGAATGATCAGTGAGTGGATGGCGTTTTAATGGATCCGAGATACTACTGTAGGGTCTGGTGGAAGAGTTCAGATGAAAGATGGGATATGTGTGGTCTGGTAATTGGTAACGATGAGGATATGCCTTTCATCCAACAAGGAAGAGGCTTTGCTGGAGTAGTAGTAGGAGCTGCTGTTGTAGTTGTTGTAACTGTTGTTGTACTTGTTGTATTCGTTGTTAATGGTTCAATATAACTAAATAAGAAGCAGAATTCGAAGTGAAAGTTGGAGTGAAGGATGATGGCGTGGTATGAAATGTAGTGCAGTATCATTCATGGTAGGAGTTCCTTGGCTTGGAGCTGTCCTGGCCGTTGGTTGGAGAAGAGAAGCTTAAAAGATCATGTACAACACCGCGCCACGGTCGGAGGAGGAGGTCGGGAGGGCTTTGTGGGTGACCTTCTTTACCTCTTCCATTTGTTCTTTCGTGATCTTGTGATTGTGATTGTACAGGGACTGAAAGGGGCGCTGGAACAATGGGATTCATGTTGTGTGTGTGGTGTTGTAAGGATGAGAGAGAGCAAGAGATTGGTTCAATAGTACCAACCAAACAAGATATCTCTACCTACTTGCCTATCTACGTATTTTATCTGCATGCTGTTTTATCATTTGACAATAATAAAGCAGCATTCTTCCCTTTAACCCGTGTTTCTCTCCTGCTGGGTACTCTACTCTGGAATCTGCAGGTTTGTGCTGCATGTCTCCTCGTGGCTCCTGCGTTGTCACCGCTTCGCATGCGCTGATATGCTATATGTATGCTGCTGTGTGCTGCCAATGATTATAACAAGTAATAAAGAGATAATAAGAAACAATAACAAATAATAGGTAAGCAATAAAGACTTACATGGAATAAATAATAAGTAAAGTTTGGCATGATTGGACGTAAAAGATACCTATTTCCTATCCTTCTATCTTCTTACATGCTCACGAGTAATTCCTCCCTCTTCCTCTCCTCCACCAACTCGAATACCAACCCATCAATCACATCACAACATCCTCCTCTACCACCACCATTACTCTTCCTCCTCTAATTCCCCCTGCCTGTGCCGTCCATTCAAACGGCGCATGCTGCAAGTGTCTCTCGCCCTGAGCCAATCCAACCCATCGACAAGGCCAGAGCAACACGATTAATCCTCTCAGCAACTCACGTCAAATCACCAGGGGGGCAGTCGGCATCTTGGAGGATTGTCTCGACGCTCACTGGCGAAACGATTCATTCTACCCTCACCGCACGTCCGCATATTTCGAGACCTGCAGTATCCACTCCCACCACTCTCTCTAATCCAGCAGACCGGCTTGAACAACAACACCATCAGCTGTACTGTACCTCTTTTCGCCTCTGCCTCCTCCTACTACCCTCTCGCAATCCTACATTCTCCGCCACCGCCTCATATACATACTCCTTTCCTCGCGCTCCTCCCAACTCCTACACTCTTCCCTCCCAACATTTCGTCGCCCAAACAGAACGATTTTACGCCGTTCTGCCATAGGCACACACCTGCGCTCTACGAGTATTCTGCCCCATTGCGCAAATCGGAGCATTCAACCACACCCCCGGGACTCTTTGGAGGAAGAAGAATCAGCCCTTGTGTCATTGTTGGAGATTGGAATTACTGCTTCGCCCGTCATACTGTTCAAGGCGACGACATTATTGTGGAAACAGGAACAACGAGCGAGACAAGGAGGAAGGGAGATCCATCGGTGTGGCAGGGGTGATCGCAGGAGGGCGCCCTTCACTTTTATGGGCAGGCCAACACCTTTCACCTCAACATCCGAACTTCACTCCCATTATTCAAAAGTGGAAGACGACCCACGGCCACTCTTCCTCCTCTCACGATAAAGAACCTCCCAAAAATTCACTTCATTTCCCCTGCTCAATTAGTGTCTTACCGAACAACACACTATTTGCGGGAGCATTAAGTTCTTAAGGCGAACAACAACCCTCCCTCTGGTCGTTCTTTGTCGACTCAGCAGCCTACGTGAACCCTCGAGATTTCCCACTTCCGACTTCTACAAAAAACCACCAGCGCATCTCCCTCAAACTGCAAACATGAAGGGTCCCGCGATTGACCAGGTGGTCTATGAGTGCATGTTCCCTAGACCAAAGACGACCGACCCCCAGAATTTCCAAGGCCTCCTACAACGACAACTCGTACCCGAAGTCCGACTTGAAACGCAGGCATTTTATGGTCATCTTGCCTCGCAAGAAGCCAAATACCCAGGTTTAGATTACTCCCACCAACCCCACCGCGTTCGACTGTCGCGCTATCCATGGCACCGCAGACTCTTCCGCGCCTTTGATAATCTCGGCCTCACGAAATCCGAGATCGCAAGCCTCACAAAATGGGAGGGCACGCGCTGGGCAAAGGATAGATTTGAGCGAGAGCAGGGAATTGTTATTAGGGATACCACGTCGGATGATATTGCGGATTGGGTTGAGCCACAACTCCGCCAGCCGGTCGCTCCCCAAACAGCTCAGCGGGCAGATGTAGAGGATATGAAGGACATCATGGAGGAGGGAATGGAAGACGAGGACGAGAACGAAATGGAGGAAGATGAAGAGGGAGAGGATTCCGATGCTGAAATGCAAAGTGTAGGCGTGGAACTGAACGAGCGTCTACGTGCTGCGGTCGCATTACGGGAAGCTGGTAATTCGGTAGTCCTTGATGAGGAATGGGAGCAGTGGTTGAAAGATGCCGTGGAAGCAGGCGGTCTCCCATTCTTCTCCTCGGATCTTGGTCTTTCTCCCAACGCACATATCCCTGGCACACGACCAGCAACCGATAGTCCAACAATGCACCCACGGCTCTTAAACGCAGCACGACTAGGGCAATGGCAGCAAATCCCAGACGTCCTCCACACCCTCGTCCGACAGGAAATGGGTGCTGCTTCTTCCTCCTCTCGCCAGGAGGAATCACAGAACACGCCACCACCGCCTTCCTTGAGTCGATCATCTCAATTCTCTTCGTCAAGTCACAGACAAAGCCATCCGCTTCCTTCCCTCATGAGAACTGAACCCCCGACATACTCAGATTTAGCTGCGAGATACGCTCGCCGTTCTGTTCACCTTCCACCTTCAGGAAGTTCTTCGAGAGCTACCGTCCGTATTTCCTCAAGAGGCAACGCGGCGCCACAGGGCAATAACTCATAATCCTTTTTTCATCATTCGTCCCAACAACATCACCTCAAAGACGCGAGCAACATACACACTCACATTACGAAAGTTTTAACGAAAGGGTTTTTTCCACAGAAAGCACAGAAGGAGGGGCAAAGCATGGCGAAACGGGAACATGGGAATTCATGAGATATTCAAATCTCATATTTGGCATAAATTGCAAAATGGCGAAAAAGTTTCGGGGAAATGAATTGGGGCAAGGCAAATTGGGAGGGAGTCACAGAGAAGAATGGAAAGAAGAAGAAGAAGAAGAAGAAGGAAATAGCTTATAGCTGGCTGGGCCATTTACATATACCGTGTGCGCGTGTGCGTGGGAGGATGAGAGAAATCCGCACATCTCAGTTTTTTACATTTTAGCTTTTTTTCCTGCACTTTGCACTTTTAGGAAGGACATGGGAGGGCGAAAGGGAGGGCATTTGGTCATGGTGACTGGCGTATTTGGTTGCTTTGTTAACACATCTTTTTTTTTTACTACTAAAGCTACTACAACCTACAACTACTACACCTACAATTACAACCTACTTAAACTACTTAAATAGCTTCAATAGCTTAGCCAGTGGGTAAAACTTTTGGGAAACGACAACATTTTTTCTCTCTCTTCTCTCTGTTCTTCGTTGTTTTAACAAGGCGTTTCTTGTTGGACGCACGATGGTAATAGCGAGTGGGATGATTGATTGTTGGTCCTGCCTTTTTTTTTTTTTTTGGAATGGATCGAGCTGAATGGATTTGAGGTGAAAGAAGGAGAGGAAAGGAAAAGAAAGAAAGGGAGAGAGAAGAGATGTTTGCAAGAAGAAGAGAAATTGGATCTTTTCATTTTCTTCTGCTTTCTTTCTGTCTTCTGGCATTCTACTTTACGCCTTCTACTGCTTTACGCCTGCTACCTTTTTTCTGTTTTGTCACGTTATGCTACATGGCTGTTTTGTTAAAAAGGCAAAACCATGGATTTTAAGTCTCTATGGTTTTCTTTCCGCTTTTGCGTGCTTTTTATATGCTTTTTTTTGTGGGCTGGACTGGACTGGGTTGAGCTAGGTGGAATGAGGCGAAGTTGAATGGAGATGGTGATGGTGTTGATGTTGGTATTTCGTTCTGGTATGGTATGGCATAGTATAGCATGGCATGGTATGAGCAGGCATGGCATTTTCTCAATGATAGGAGTAGCAGACAGGCGGACAGGCAGACAGGCACGCAGGACTTTTGCTAGGTAGAACGAGAAAAGTTCTGCAATTCAAAGGTTGAAGTTACAGTCGAGAGAGAGACAAGTGGTAGTGGGTCGGGAACACAACTTCCATGTTCATTGTTTTTGCATGGAATACTTATACATATATACGGAGTATACGGTTCAAAGAAAGTGAGGTTGAGCAAAATAACGCCTAAGTCAGAAGTTTTTAACAAATTCATATTATAAAAAAAGATTTGTACAGTCTTGTTTTTTTGGTGATTGACTCAAGCTTTTTGTTTGTGATGAGGATTGGAATTGTCTAGTATAACATAGTTAGCATGTCAGGGTTCCAAAATATCTAGACGAGGGTCAGGTTGGATTGTATAATACTTATTTGTCCAGGGACGGAGAGATTAAGCAAGTGAGGGAGGAGGAGGAGGGATGCACTTGGATTGGGTTAACAAGTCTAACGTCCATCCCTGCATAACGAGAAACCACCGTGCCGACAAAACATCAAGGTACTTCAACTTCATATTGTATAAAATCTCTATATGTATAGGCAACGCCTATATTTTTTGCCTTAGTCTTATTCTTTAGCTAATTCTAAATATATTAAGACCTTCTTATGGGGTTTTCTTTTGTCATAGTCTTTTCTCAGCTTGATTTGCAAGATGCCTTCGTTTATAGTATAGTATAGTTCCTTCGCTATACCTCCACCATAGTACATTTTTCGTTCCTAGTATTTATAGAAGGGTTTTATCCGAGTTTTATGTATACGATATTATACTAGAAATCATTTTCAAGCTTTGTGGCTAGTACCGCATGCAGATTTATCGAAACTCGTGCGCGGATCAGTACTTCTGTTAAAGTCGCTAACTAAATCTCGATTAGCGTGCTGAAAGCTACACCCTATTTTAATGTCTGTAACCTTGGCAAGTGAATTGATACTTCAGTTTTGCCATCAATTTGTCAACTCCCCTTCCTGTAGCTCGAGTATTTGCACGTGATCAGGCTGAATATACACCTCCAACACTGCCCCAAAATGCTGTCAACACTACAACCCACCACCCCGTTCCGTACTGTAAAGCAGCTCTTCCTCTTGCTTCAGAGTACGGCTGCACCCCCAAGAATTTGCTTCTGCCTGGCGTAAGTCTTGTTGTACAGTACCTTACAGAATCGGTTTCGTCCTCACATTTCGCCAAACGAATTGAGCACGGACTACCTCTACCACGTTTGACGCCGACAACAGAAGCTCAATTGTCATCCTACGTGCCGTGGCTCTGATCTTACCTAGGAGTCTATACCGTAGTCGCTTTCAAAACCAATCTCCGCTTTGCTAATTGTGTGGGCCACTATATTTGCATCGCCGACTCTTGAACGGATTCTTGATCACCAAATCAGCTACAATGAGGCTCATTAATGTCAAGACGCGCTTGTTCGAGAATTTTACCATGGGAAAGATACCGAAGTATGCGATCCTTTCCCACACTTGGGAGGAGGAGGAAGAGGTATCGTTCGCGGATATGAGTGATCCATCTGGCAGCTACAAGAAGGGCTACAAAAAAATTGAAATGACTTGCCAGATGGCATCCGAAGCAGGGTTTAGCTACGCTTGGGTTGATACCTGTTGTATCGACAAGTCTAGCAGTGCGGAATTGACCGAAGCTATCAATTCTATGTACCGATGGTATCAACGGTCAGATATCTGTTACGCCTTCCTTTCGGATCTCCCAGCAACCTCATCGTTGGAGACCGCTTTAGAGGGATGCTGGTGGTTCAAACGTGGATGGACATTACAAGAGCTTATCGCTCCCGAGAATGTCTATTTCTTCGATGAAGACTGGAATAGCCGAGGTTCCAAAAGAGACCTGATCGAAATTCTTTCCAATATTACGGGGATTAACACAAGTATTCTAAAGCACGAACAGCAACTTTCGTCGGTGCCCGTAGCTCAGAGGATGTCTTGGGCGGCCGATAGGACGACTACTAGGATTGAAGATATAGCATACTCTTTACTTGGAATATTCGATGTCAATATGCCCTTGCTATACGGTGAAGAGGAAAAAGCGTTCCGAAGACTTCAAGAAGAGATTATCAAGTCCACCGCCGATTTCAGTATATTTGCTTGGAGAATGCCACCCGATCCCAGGAATGAACCAGGCCTTAACGACCGCGTCTTTTGCGGCGTCCTTGCTGAAGCACCTATCGCCTTTGCTAGTTGTAGGTCGTTTGTAAAGAAGATGAATAGTGGGCGGCAAGAATTCTCGGTTTCAAATATCGGAGTGAAAACCCACGTCCAGATACTCTCTGAGTCAATCACCGGAAAGCATGCATCTCGCTACATTCTACCGCTTGCATGCTCTTATTCCCCACAGCAGTCTCTAGGGGTAAGACTAAGGAAGTGCGGCCCTGACCAGTTCATCAGAGAGGATCCATGGACACTTGCTGAATACACGGAACATCTCTTCCCAAACGCACCTAGGACCAGATACCTCTTGACCGAGCTTCCAGAGATAGATCTGCGCTCCGACTCTCATGTTCTAGATATGAGCTTATTTATAGCTCAAACGCGATCACATGTTCTTCAGATCAGGCTTCCGACCGAAATGGACATTTACGATGCATGGCCGTGGAGTCGTTTCGATGATGAAGACCAAATATTCTTTGTGTCTGGGGACCCCAATTGGGATTCGGGAGCATTAAGACTTCGAGTCTGTTTTGATGTACAAGTCGGTCGACGCAAAACCACGGTTGAGTTCGAATGTATGTTTTATGCATTAGGCTGGTCTACGTTGGAATCCA
The DNA here is from genome assembly GCA_031472005.1 of Tetracladium setigerum. NCBI lineage: Eukaryota > Fungi > Ascomycota > Leotiomycetes > Helotiales > Tetracladium > Tetracladium setigerum. The sequence goes on along the minus strand of PZJY01000009.1, from coordinate 596,272 downwards.
GTTCCTTGCAGTGCACATTGGTTGACTATCAATCACTCAATACTAAACTGAATGAAGTGCAGTCACAGATCACTGCGTGGGACCATGATAGGCACCAGGTCCTAGAAAGTTTGGTTTACCACAAAATCCCAAAGCAGTCCTCGACTGCCTGGAAGATTCAAGGAACAAAAACTAGTGCTCTAGTATCGTTTATGCCAGCTTTAGTGAGCGATCCAAAGATTTGCCGGAACAAATTCTGGAGGATAGAGTTCTCTTGTGATCTCCACGAAAATCATAATATGGTTCAAGATGCAGGACCTGCAAGCACGTGGTTATCGTAGCAGCTCGAATTATCTACAGCTAGCGAATATGATGGCAATAGAGTTCAGCCATGTCAGCAATGGGGAAAAGTGATATCTATTGAGTGGCAGTAGCAATAGATGGAGCTGGGTTATACTTTTGCTCAGTCGTGTAGGTGTGTGGTTGGATCTGTGGAAAGCACAGAGTGGATAACGCTATTTAGGAGCCAGATTCTCCCTCTGTCAGCCAAGTTATGTAGTTTTTGAATATCAAGAGTTTATCTGCGGACAATAGCTAAATCTCAGACTAGCTGTAAAGAGCTACTGGTGTATGGAATGTGGGTCAAAAATAAATCCTTGAAAGTGAGGAATTGAAGCCGATTTCGAACTATACTGTAAAACGTCCAGGAATACTGTATTATGCAAGTAGCATGACTGGAATTATCATATTAACCAAGCTGGAAATCGCTAATTCTCTTGACACTCGTTGTGCCCTTCTCCCTCCTATCCGGATAAACTTGGTAACCTGATTATCTTGAGATTTATATCTTAAATCTTGGGGAAGACATTCTTCCTGAGTGCAAGTTTCTTGCTAAAGCGCCGAAAGTCAGAGATTAGCTAATTGTTATAATAGAGCATGAGGAAACGCTAACGCGACTTCCCGACACCGTGGACGGTACGACACATCGCCTTGCCACAACCTTACTTTTTTACCACTGCAATATGAAGACCAATAGAGAAAGGGCTAAGGAACAATGCAACATTAATCGTGACTCTGTATTCTTATAAGGGAAGACTTTAAAACCCGAGAACTTTTTTTTTTTTTTCTCGGTACGGAGGGTTTCTCGTTACGCAGGGATGAACGTTACCTATCTTTTGACAATGAACAAGTTTTTGAATTGACGAGTGATCATATCTTTGGTCCTCATGTGAATGCTAAAAACTACAGAATCCAGGAACCTGAAGGGAAAAAATATGTGAAAAGTAGCGAGCTAAATCATGCCTCACCACTAGCACCATCACCATCACTATAATCCTCATCCTCCTCCTCCTCATCCTCCCCATCCTCCTTTGTAAACGGCACCAATCTAAAATCCACAAAACTAACCTTCTTATCCTCCACCTCAACCATAAACTGCAAACTCAACACCCCCTGCTCATCACCTCTCACACTAACCTTACTCGCCAACTTCATCGCCTCGCCGGCCGCCTTGACCATCTCAAACTTATAGCTCTGCGTCCATTTCTCGACGACAGTGAAGGTCTCGAGGAGTTCTCTCCCTTTGGAAAATTCGACGGTGGCGCTTCCTAGGTGGCCGATTGCTGAGAGGCTTACGTAGGGGTGGTGGGGTAAGCTGTGAGATCTAGACGACTGGGTGTTGTGGCGGAGAGTTCATTGAGGGCGTCGTAGAGCCAGCGTGCCTGCATGATGATTTTGACTTGCATGGCATCTCTCTGAAAGGGAATTTCCTCGGCTGTTTCGGGTTCATAGGTATTCAAGTTGCATGTTGTCACCACGCCCGCTTCCTCTAATATGATACTGAAAGGTGAGCCGATACCAGCATAGGAGAGTCGGCACACTCCTCCTGAGATTCCTAAAGATTGGTTGCTGAATGCGTTTTGTCGCCCCGGACGGATGTTGCTGTTGTAGCCGTCGTTTTCGGGCTTGGAGGAGCGGGGATTGGAGGTGTCGGCTGCCCCGAAGATTTGGAGCGTTTCGAGGAGGGCGGAGAGGGAGATTTGAAAGTTGGGGAGGTCGATTGGTGCGGCGTCTGCAGAGGAGGACAGGGATGGGAGGGTGCAGTGGAAGCTTGTGAAGAGGGCTTTGTCTAGGAAAACGATGCCTAAGATAGATAAGCGGGTGGTTTTAGAGAAGAAGAAGAATTCTGAGGGTCCTCCTACCTTGCATCACACGGGACTCTTCAACTGCAAAGCGCAGACCTTCGGCACTGATTTGAACATGGACTTTGTCTGCGAAACGAATGCAGTTGAGGAGTTGGAAAAGCTGCCTTGCCGAACTAGAGACGGCTTTGAAGATGGGAGGCTGATCCTCTGGCTCGCCGACGGAAGACATGGTGAGTTTGGACGATGAGGTGGAAGGATGTGGGAATCAATTGGCTTGGTTGGGTAAGGTAGGGAGGTAGGAAGGTAGGTATGTATAAACTGGATTTGCTCTTATGAGGAGGTTCTTGCTCCAACTATTGTACAATTTGCTTCGAAGAATGGGTATCTCTAAACATAAACACCGACGGCGCAGATCATGTAAATGGCACCGAATCTGCAGAAAAGATTAGACTGCATAAGTTATAAGGTGAATGAAAAAGGAATGTAACTTACGCGACTGATAGCGAAGCTGGAATTCCAATGAGCGGGATATTGATGACAGAGCGATCTAGGAAGAAGAGTTGTTCATTAGTCCAACCGGCTTTCTAGACTACTATAGAGTAGAAGGTAATTCTAGATTGCAGACTCCCCGGGATACATACTCAGACCAAAGAAACCAGTCAAGAGAAGACCGAGACTCAACAGCGTAAAGCCCACGAAGAATTGACTGTCCTTTCCTACCGTGGGGAAGAAGGGAGAGCCGACAGCACTGTCCCAGACTGTGTTTAGAGGAGACTCCATAAGGCGAGAGGGGCCGATTGTAGGCCTTTAAGGTGAGGAAGGAAGTTGTAGGTTTTGTGAAGTATATAGAATTCGTGGTGTTGTGAAGTCTGCGGTAGACGAAATGGCAGAGTTGTGGTGATGGTACAGCTTTCGCGACCTGGCCTTTCTTTGGCCTCTGGAAATGTTCCCCAGCCGGAAGTTATTTGGGGCTCTTCCCCGATCTCCGACGCCGCCACACTAGCCACAGGCAGCCTAGCAACCAAGAGGACAGGACGCCTTACTGCTTGCAGCATTTCGCGATCGCGACTACTTCCAACTTCAACTTCAACTTCTACATCTCCTTGTACTTCTCCTTCTACTCCAACTTTAACTTCTGCCACCACCACCAGGCAACTAACTATTTCTTTCACCTTCACTTTCACCTTCCTCGACACTCGTTATCGCAACAAGCCGGCGCATCACTAACTCCCCCAGACAACGCAACGCCCCTCTCCGCTCATCCCAAGAGCAAACCCGCAGGAACAATCCCCCTCAATTAACTTCTTTTGTAAGAGCAGAGTAGGTGATCACCAGCAGGACAGGGCAATGTCCATTCTCATTCTTAATCCCCAAAAACAAAAACATACATATTCTACCAGCTTGGAACTTATGCTAATATGTCTAGAACAGACGATTTGGAATTTGTCCAGCCAGGTTCCTATTGGGCTTTCAACCCTTCAACTCCCCGACGAGCGAAACTCCGTAGCCCTCTTAGCAGCAGTCCGCTCCCAAATAGATCCGCAGACGTTCCCGAAGCTACATTACACAACCCCCAGCGTTGCGACCCAGATTTGAATCGACCGAGCCAGCTTGCATTCAAAGGCGTGGGCAGTGTTACGGAAGCAACAGCAAGAAGTACACATCTCTCTTCTGTCCCTCGAGAAGGCCACAAACGCCGGACAACTAGAAGCACAGTATCCGAAGATCCAGATACCATTGTCGTAATGGCTCCAATCACACATAGTGAGTGCGCCGCATTCGTCAGCCTCCTCCTCACTAATCTGTCATAGCCTCGAAGCGCAAAGCTACCGAAGAGCCAGCTGAGCCATCTGAAAGCAAACGAATCAAGAGCTCGAATAGTGAAGATGAGGCCGAAGAGATAACTGCGCCGAAGGTTGGAACTTATGTCCCATATCCCGAGAAGGTTAGCGATTCCATGCCTAATAATAATCTCAGGGTGTCAACTGACCTTGTGTAGCCGGCTGCAATTGAAGAACGAAATGGCGGCATTGAATTCCGCGTGGTGAATAATGACAATAAGAAGGATAGCATGATCATTTTGTCCGGATTGAAGTGCATATTCCAGAAACAACTACCCAAGATGCCGAAAGACTACATAGCCCGTCTCGTCTACGATCGAACCCATTTATCCATGGCTATCGTCAAGAAACCCCTCGAGGTGGTTGGTGGTATCACATACCGACCATTCAAGGGTCGAAAGTTTGCCGAGATCGTCTTCTGTGCCGTTTCCTCGGACCAGCAAGTTAAGGGGTATGGAGCACATTTGATGTCGCATTTGAAGGATTATGTCAAGGCTTCTTCTGATGTTATGCACTTCCTCACCTATGCCGACAACTACGCCATCGGATACTTCAAAAAGCAAGGCTTCACTAAAGAGATTACTCTGGAGAAGCACATCTGGATGGGATACATCAAGGATTACGAAGGAGGAACCATCATGCAGTGTACCATGCTCCCCAGAGTTCGATATCTCGAGCAAGGAAAGATGCTGCTCAAACAGAAGGAGACCGTTCTCGCCAAAGTACGAGCCTTCAGCAAAAGTCATGTCATCCATCAACCACCCAAGGAATGGAAGAACGGCGCCTGCAAGATCGATCCTATGTCAATCCCCGCCATCCGCGCCTCAGGTTGGTCTCCAGATATGGACGAACTTTCTCGACAACCCCGCCACGGACCCAATTATAGCATACTCATGCATCTCCTTAACGATCTCCAAAATCACCAGTCAGCATGGCCATTCTTAAACCCAGTCAGCAGAGACGACGTAGCGGATTACTACGATGTCATCAAGGAGCCCATGGATCTCAGCACGATGGAAGTCAAACTTGAAGCGGATAATTATCCCACTCCCGAAGATTTCATCAAGGACGCGAAGCTGGTGTTCAACAATTGCAGGAAATACAATAATGAAACAACGCCGTATGCGAAGAGTGCGACGAAGCTAGAGAAGTACATGTGGGCGCAGATCAAGCTTATTCCGGAGTGGTCTCACTTGGAGCCGTGATTCGATGGATAGGGGATGAATGTGAACAATCGAGGTGTTGATGCGTGTTTTTTCCCAAGAGCGTTGGAGTTCCGGTTTGGTTTGGGTTGGATTGGATTGGATTTGTGGTCAAGGGAGCGCGCTGTTGAGGGAAGGGGAAATTGCGTTGGAGGTTTGGATGGGACGTACTTATGGAAGGCATGCAATGGAGTTTATAGGTGTTTAGTCCTCCTCCCTCATTCTTAAGGTAGAGAGGGAGGTTTTGCCAAAATCAATCCTCCACGGAACAGTAGAAACAGTAGAAACAGTAGAGAGAATCCATCTTTTATCTATTATACAAACAAACTCGATGGTTTAATGTACGAACTAAACACTATGTACACCCATTTCTACAGCAACAGCTCGCCACCGTGTTCCCATTCTCCTTCTCATCTGTCAAACACAAATGCAATTTCAAATCAAATTTCTCCATGTCCATCTATCCATGCCCATCAAGGTCGAGATTCACGAGTTAAGCCTCCCAAAATTACCGTACGTAAGATCTTCCACTATCCATCTATCCAGGATACATCCCACCACTCTCTTTTCCTTTCCAAAGGCTTCATCGGCCTATCCGTACTCCGTATACAATAGCACACAGCACAGACTTTCACCATCCCATCAAGCCTTTTTTTTTAACCAGTACTTTTTCTTGTTAATAGCTTCCTTTTTCGTTCTCTTTCCTGTTCCATACCTAGGTAGTTTACTTTATTATGGGAAGGATTCCGGTTTCACCTGAATCAGACTCACTCAGCTACGCCATAGGCCCATCCACATCCATCTATTCATCTCGATGAGTTTTCCAAGGTACTTTCATTGTACTTGTACGAGGCTTTATTCTCACGGGGGTATGGTACGTGGCACAGGCTTTCACATCAGAAATGCTTCTTCTCAATAAGCCTTTTGGGCTAATATTTGCACTGTCTCTCTCTCTTTCTAGGATCTCTCTCTGCCGTCTATATCTGCTTAGACCTTGGATCCGGATTTACACATTTTGCGGTACCTGGATCAGGTTATCCATCCTGACATCGACTCCTAACCACTTTCACAAATTCAATAATAAGGAAAGACTAATAAACCATGCCACAGCGTACAATTCTTTCCCTCTATAAAACTTACTACTCACAGATTTTATTGGACAGGACATATACATCTTAGAGACTTTATGGGTAGAAACCTCAAGCTAAAACTTTTTTCCCTTTTTAATTGTCCGTTCCTATACTTTTTGGATTTTTGGTTTGAGATGAAGCCTGAATGAATCAGCTTTCTAAGTCCATCTATGTATCTCCCTACTTAAACCTAGGGAGCTATCTATCCCTATGGAGGGTATACCCCTTTCTTCTTCTTCTTCTTCTCCCACTACAAGAAAAAACGGAAGGCTTAATTATCCCTTGGTGAGGCTTTTATTTACCATCCTAACAAATTCCAATAAAATCCGATTAAGTATAGCACAGTACCCAGCACAGACTTACTTCCACGTCCACAAAGGCTTCCTTCTTCCACAAAAGAAAAGGCTTCTTGCCATCAAGCCTTTCTCCTTTTCTTTTGCCAATATTTCTGTTCCGTGTACCTGAATCAGGCTTCTCCGAAGGAAAGAATGAAAGAGCCCCCAAAAGTATAAATAATGTTATTTGGGAGGCGCGAGATGGCATGCATCTTGCAGCTGGTTTGAGACATTTTGGTTTTTTGGGGGGGGGGATTTTGGTTTTTTGAGAGTGTGAAGATTAAGAAAGGTACTCGTAAGAGGGTATTAGGAAACCACGGAGTACTGTACCTAGGGAGTAGGGGATTTTGGACCGCTGTCAGCTATGAGTTTGGGAGTCTGTGAGTATGTCAGTGTCAGATGTGCGAGGAGTCTGTGAGTTCCGCTGGCTTGCTTTTGCTTTTGCTTGCTCTTGCTTTTGCATTGCTTTGCTTTGACCTTTTAAGCGAGCAGTACAGGTATGGCGTTCGGTATCTCCGTACTTGTTTTGTATGGATAGGTTGGCAGGTGGTTTGGAATAATGGGATGGATTGGATAGGACATTGTTGGACAGATTGAATGGAATGACATAAAAATGGGATGGCTGTGTACAGCAGTCAGCGATAAGACCCTACAGATAGGATAAACCGACCCAGCCGATCGTTTTGTCAAGTCAGGAAGAAAATGTGGAAATGAAAATGGAAATCAAAAATAGGCATAATACGAAAATCCCGAAGGATTGCTTTGCCTGAAGTTACAGTATCTTTCGGTACCGTTGTTTGAGGTACGGAGGTACCCTTCCATTTCAAACTCTTCCCTCCCCGAGGTCCCTTCCTCCCCACACGCGCGCGACGGTGTATGGAATTTGGTGGGGTAGTATATAGGGAGGAAGAGGGGGAGGGGAGGGACGGGAAAGAGAGAGGGGTGGTACTGTAATGGGTGAGAAAGGCGGCTATGGTTGAGGAACTTGAGGGCAAGGTACTTGGGGTAGATAGGATGGATAAGTGAGTGCTTATGAACTAGAATCAACATACTGTTAAACCATATTGTAAAAATTATAATGTTCTTTCACAGAAAGATGAAAAAGTGAAAATTGGAAGAAAAGAATGAGATATGTACGGAGAGGTAAAACGGGGAAGAGGTACAATACAGTACAATGGAGAGCAGATACAATTACCATAAGAAGGAGAGGAGGCCAGGAAAATAAACAAGTTAGTTGCTCGCAGCAACAGTAAAAGCAAGAAATTTCACGCAGTAGAAACTTTATAGAAAGAACGAATGGTTCGTACTCCATCCCTTCCCTTCTGAACATTTGGTGGTAATTATGTTTGAAAGAAGCGGGATTTGCACACCATATTAGGAAAAATCTGGGGATTTGCGATTTGCGATGTGCGATTTGCGATGATAATGGTGGTGAATCGGTGATTAGGATTTGCGATACTGTAATGGTGGTGATTAGGATATGCATTCCTTGGACCAGAGAGTGTCAGAGAGAGACGGATGGGAATTTGGATTGGCGTCTGGAGATTTGACTGATTGGCGTCTGGCGAGGCGTCTGGAAATTACGATTGAAAATGAAATTTCACAGTCTTGTGGCTTGGGAAGAAATCTTGGGAAACCTTGGGAGTTTGGAATCTGGAGTATGGGTTTTTTTGGTGTGACAATGTGACGAAAGGGGCGTGCTGTTGTGTTACAATAACGTGTGGAGTATGGAGAAGAGAGATGATGATGCTGGATGGCTGTGATGGTTGTACTGGTGAAATCATCCAATAATCATCCAACATAGATCCATCTGCACTACTACTTCGTATCCTACCCATGATGTAGAAAAATACCTCCTCGTATGCATTTTTGTGGAAATAAATAGGCTGGATACCCACCGATCCCACTTTACGTACGGAAGATGCCGAAAACAAAAAGAGAGGGACGGAGTACAAAAACGTGGGATTTGTGGGTGTGTGGTTTTTGTTTTGGGGGGAGGTTTGTTTTTAAATTAATTCAAGACACTCAGCTTTCCAGAAGGAGATGATCGACCTTCATGGGGAACCTCTAAAACGGTTTGTACGGAGTACTCCTCGCGGATGGTGACTCGGTTCAGTTTCGGTTCCAGGAAAAAGGAAATGGAAAATGGTTGAAAGGGGAAAGGGATGGGATGACGGGATCGGGATGGGATGGGATGGCAGGAGATGGGATGGTGGTGGCTTACTACTGTAACCGAAGAGGGCATACAAAGCGACAGATAGGGGGGTATTATGGAATATAGAGTACAGTGCCTTACCAATGGCTGAAGGTACAAAACGACGGAAATAGTGAATTGTCGAATAAGAAAACAAGAAAATGGAGAACGACAGGCGGGCGGGATGGGAGAGGGAGAGAGAGGGGGGTTATCGAAGATTAAGGTACTGAACAACACCTATCTCCGTATGAATATGACATTATTTTGCAAGCGAGAGAGACATGGAATGATGAATGGAAATGGCGTAGAAAGAGGCGCGGAAAGGGGGCAGGCTGCTGCGAATGAATACTGGAGGTGAGTGACCGGATGTAAGTACCTAAGTATCTTCGGACCGTATTCTGTACCGTCGTTTAGATGAGAGGGATGAGGGAGAGAATGCGGGTAGGTAGGTGGTGGGAGTGTGTTTTATGATGTGAGAGGGTTGCAGTCGGGAATGGGGATGGATATAGATTATAACCGATACGAAATGTAGTATTGTAAGATTGGAAATGAAAATAATGGAGGTGTGATGAAGAGTGGGCTTGAGATATTTTCCTTTTCTGTATACCTATGATTGGAACTGTACTTATTTCTGTACAGTCAGGTAGGTACCCAAGAACGACATAGATCCTTCCCGTCCCGTCCTGTACCGACATACCTGCCAAGCAGGACGTTTTCATATCTTGAATTGTATGCACTAGTTGACCTCGCTTACATTGGGATTGGTGGGTGGACGGTATGGTAGGTACCTAGGTATATTCACAGTGATGCTGCTGCACTGCAAAGCCAGATAATCGGGACATTCCACAATCGTAATCACAATAACTGCTGTTGCTGATGCTGTGCAACGGATTATCATCATCATTCTTCCTTCCTTCTCCTTCTCTCGCTCTCACGAGATGCAGTCACGCAGCCAGATGTTCCACTACTGCTTGCTCATGTATGTACTTTACTGTATTGATTGGCGGCTTTCTGCCGTAGAACCAGAACCAGATACTGTACCAGTCACTTGGATGATGAACCGTACAGAATAGGCCACGCAGAATGGATCGGCGTGGTTTATTCTATTCTCATTCCCTCGTTGCATGCATGCACATTTCTTTGTTTTTGTAGAATTCGAACTGCCGATCGAAGGGAATTTTATGAGTGCTCAAGTACTCAAGTGCGGATCAATATTGTGATAGAAAATGCTGTGTAACTACCTCATTGTATGGTAGAGATATGTTGCCTGTTGGTAAAAAAAAAAGGAATTGCTGCAGTAAGTAGGATGAAGCATTGTATTTCTTTCTTTGGTCGTGAAGTAGTCGAGTCGAAAAGGAAGCTACCTTCTCCCTCAAGAGACAGGTGGATTGAAGACTGTGGAAACTGGCAATCAGTCGGTAAATCAATAGAAACAATATTGCTGCGACTGTCATTCCCTCTATATCTCATGATGGGACCTGGTATAGCAGCAATGAGTACTGGCGCCTGGAGAAAATAGTTTTGTATTGTATACAATGATGAGTGCGGAGTAGTGCGAGAGCTCATTCAATATTCTCCCGACTACTCTTACCCACCCATGAGTGTATTCTGGAAACATGGCGGCAGCAGTATTGGAAATTCCTAGGCGAACCTAACCATCGAAATGCCTGGATGTCGTCTTTTGCAAGCAAGTACGGCCTCACCATGGACCGTGACCGTGAGCGTCACTGGCTTGACGTTGTGTTACCTTTCAATCAACTCAGCTCTACATCGCCAAGACCAGCCAAAAGCACCAGCTGGATGAATGACTTCCGCCAACCTACGGAGAGACCTATGGAGTACTGCTGAAGTAGTGCCAATCCTTTGTTGTATAAAGAAAATCAGCCTCACAAGTTGTTCACCACCTTCAGCTGAACAGTTCGTGATCATGCCGAGGCTGCAGGATGGATGTATCCTTCATGTACTCACCACCCAACATCAAAGTACAATCAATAAATACAATCAATAGGTACACTCGGATGTACTGTCCGCCGAAGACTTACTTTGGGCTTCTCCTTCTCTCCTTCTCTGCAGTAGTAGTTCTTGCTCTCGGACGGGGGCATCACATCACATTGCATCGAATCGCGATAGCACGGATGGGGGTGGCGTGAGGCTGCGTTGGGTTAGCAGTTGGTGGTACCACCTCAGTAGCTCTTGTCACTGACCTAAAGCGCATCAATCACTCACTCCCTTCCCACAACGTCCAAGATGCTACAACATATGTGATTGATGCCCAGCAACTACAGTAAGTAGTAGCCGCCCAAAACGGTCTGACCCAAGAACTCCAAGGGGAAAAAAGATGTGATGGAGGTGGTGAAGTTGCCTGCCAACGGGCGGCGGGCGGACCAAATCCGAAGCCACATTATTATTTCATCGCTGCTTGCTGTCAGGGACTTTTTGATGTATGGACGGACTGCTGCTATGACTCTGGAAGGGAGAGAGAATAATACGGAGGACGTGCGTGCTTGCGATACTTTTTCGTGACTGACTTTCTTGGGACTTCGGTGGTCGAGGGGCTAGTGCAGTGTTGACATGGCGTGACAGCTGGCATGTTTTATTGACATATGTAGGCTAGGGTAGGGTAGGGCCCTAAGGGATGTAGTATGTAACAGTATACAGTACATGGTGAGGATAAGGTTTGACCATTTGCTTGCTCGGACCTTGGGGAGAGAAGAGAGACAAGCAGCAAGAAGAAGAACAGAGAAGAAGAAAAGTGTAAAAGCGTGAACCAAGGGTGGTGTGTTTATTCCTTGTGTTTTCTTGTTATTGTTTGGTGAGCGAGCTTCTTCTCCATCCTCCTTTTGGCTGCACCGCTGGTACGAGGAGTGGAGTAGTGCAACATCAGAACAATTCCTTTTTCGTACTTGAAATTCCAGTTGTAGAGTAGCATGAAGAGAAAAGCATGCAGCTCGGTAGTTGCAGATAGATCCTGAGAAAAGAAGAATGTGCTTCGTATTGATTTCCTATGAGCGCTTCAATTGTAAGAAATAATCGGGCGGTTGGTTCCCACCCACTCTTGAGTTGTCTTGAGAAAGGCAAATAATAATGCCGAGTCTGTCTGTGAGCGGTTGGTTACTCGGTCATCATTCGATGTTCATGTTGGAATGGTGTCAGAGATGAGGTCGTCGACAAGCGATAGTCCTGTTGATATGTACATCCAGTACGTATTGTTGATATATCCCGTTGATACAGGAGTAGTAGTAGTGCTGTGCCTCCCGTACGGTATCATATTCAAGATTGGGAAAGGCTTCGGGCGGTTAATTTTAATCTTAATTTCTGGGATTTCGTCTTCGTTGCTGTTATTGTTAATCAGCATCCCGTATGAAACACTCCGAAAGCTTCTAAATGAGGCATCTCGGTCCGGTAAGATCTACAGGACCTGTGCAGGTCAGGTGATCTACGTGCTGTCTGAGCCTGTCTCTCTCAGCCTTTTTTTTTTTTTTTTCGCTACAAGATGCTTACCATTTCTGGATGGCCTTTGAGTTTATTTACCTCTTTGGGTATCAACACCACAACCTCCTAATATCTCAATTATTATCTCTTCATCTCATCCTCACGGGATGTCCGCGCCTTTCCACACTTTCTCACTCGCAAGATGTACGTACTGCTGAGTAGATTAAATGCAACAGCAACATCCATCATCCATCATCCATCATCCATCATCCATCATCCACATCCGTCATCCATCATCCATCAGGCCACCACACATTCATTCATTATGCCCTCGTTCTGCATGGAAGACTTCACTTCACCGCAATCTTGCATCAAATTCGATAGTTTATGATTCTTAATCATCAGACATCCATCCATCCTCTACGATCCACATTCTCCGTCTCCGTCTCCATCTCCATTCTTATTCTCCCCCATCCATGTCGATGCTCGGTCGATGCTCCGTCAATCACACAGATAGATATTCACAGGGTTCCCACACGCTACTGTATAGTGCAGTACACTACCAGGTCCACCCACTACCTGTCGGGCCATTGACGCTCCGCATCTGACACCCTCATCGGGCTGCATACCCGGTATCTTTTAGGGCTGGATTCCTTCTAGGCTGGATGCGAGTCTTACTTACGGAGGTAGTCTTTGGCTGCTGGATGGATCAATAATCCCCTTTTTCTTTTCGAAAATAGACATTTTCGAGGGATTTGTTCTTCGACCCACCGACAGATCTTTTCCTTCATTCAGCCCTAGTCTGAACTCTCGGGCTTCGACAGCGACCCTGCTTTCGCTTCGCTTGACATAACACCACCTCAGTAATTGGGTGGCCACCTTTGCTCGTGGTGGTGTACAACGTCTCCTTTGTACGCTCTCAAAGCTTGTTCACCACCATCCCCACCACTTCTCCACCTACCACAACCACTGAGCTACTCCCTCGACCTCTCAGCTTCTCATACTTACACTTTCTCGCATATGCAAGATGCAAGAGCTATCTCTCAGATTCTCACTCACACTCTCGGGCTTTCTCTATCCTCACAAAGACTCTCTCTATCGATTCCCCAAGGCTTCCAAGGGCTTGTGACAATAATGCCGAGTAGCGGTAGCGGTGGTGGGAAGAGGCCAGAGGCCTGACAGCAGTAGCTCAATTGAAGTAATTGATATGCACTAATCAAGTCATTCGCTTCGCAACTGGGACCATCATCGCCGCATTTCTCAACTGAAGCAGAAAGAGTTGCATTTCGAGGCTTTTTTCTTCTCCAAAAAAGCCACTCCCTCGCTACTCCTGTTCCTCGTTCCTGTTTCTGTCCTGGTATTTACCCCTTGTCCCGACGACTCAGGAGCTGCTCGGCAAACCCAAGAGGAACATGAGGCTGCCGTCTCGACTCTAGATGCCATGCCACCACCACCCCGGCTCTGCCAATAATGCACCACGACGGGATCAAGAGAATAATACGAGGTTGACGTTGACCCATTAGCGCCCCTGCATTCTTGACCCCCCCTTGCAAGCGAATATCCCCTTCTTCACAAGCGGCTTCTGCTAATTCCTTGGGGCATCTGGGATACTCGGTGGGGGCATGGGGACATGGGAGCCATGAGCGAGCATGGGAGCTGTCTGTGCTGGCCCTGACCTTTTGTTATTTATGTATCTTATCGCCGCTCACTTCTTCTGCTTTTCACCTCTTGCTCTTCACCTGTCTTTCAGTCTTCGCGTCACTCGTTTGCGTCGACTGCCTCTCGTCGCCCTGTGTATCCCTCGGCAATAGTGGTCTGTACCGAAAGTACATTCACCTACGGGCACGGCATAGCCATAGGAAACCGACAGCTTCTCCCATCACTTATCTTCTTTTAATCATTAATTGGGCAACATGGTTGGATATCTAACTTCAGCAACAAGGGCTCTGCTACTGGCATCCCTTCTCTCCGAGTCTTATGCCTTGGTAGCGAAACGACAGGCGACCTACACCTACTTTGGATGTCGTACAGATTCCGTCCAGGCGAGAGTCTTGTCGGCAAAGACAACCGCCTATGATACCATGACCATCCAATCTTGTCAAGCGGATTGTGCTGGTTATACATACTTCGGCACAGAGTACGGACGCGAATGTGAGTGGCAGTCACGTGTGGTCTGCTTATTGAAATCAAATCTGACTGGCGTGGTATAGGTTGGTGTGGAAATGCTTTGGCAGCGACCTCAGCCGTTGGCACCGAAGCAAGTTGTGACTTCCCATGCGCTGGAAATGCCGCTCAGAAGTGCGGGGGAAATGATCGTCTCTCGGTTTACAGATTGGGAACTTCAGGTTCATCCTCATCATCTTCAGGCGTGTCCACCACCACCTCAAGACCGGCTTCTTCTTCTTCTGCTTCTTCTTCTACCACTAGTACTGTACCGACTGGCCCTAGCCACCCTGCTGTGGTGGGAGCATATACCTTCCAAGGATGCTGGACCGAAATTGCAGGTGGCCGTGCTCTTTCAGATGCCAGATTTGATAGTGCGACCATGACCACGCAAACCTGCGCAGCAAGTTGTGCAGCTTACACCTACTTCGGTATTGAGTATGGCCAAGAATGTTTCTGTGGAAATGTCCTCAATGCTGCATCAACCTTAGCTCCAATTGGGGACTGCAATTTCATCTGCCCAGGAAACCCAAACCAATACTGCGGTGCTGGAAACAGAATGGAACTGTACAAGAAAGGTACCACAACTGGCTCTACTACCACTAGTGCGGTTGGTACAACGACATCACGAACGTCAGCCCCACCAGTCAGCACCACAACCACGACGACAACAGTGGCCCCTCAACCTTCTGGATTCCCGACCGGATGGACTTCTCAAGGATGTTGGGTTGATGGAGCAAATGGGAGAATCTTGGATTACAGATTCCCAGATAGTCAGACTCTCACTCTTCAGACTTGCGTGAATGCTTGCGCAGCTGCAGGATACACGATTGCTGGTGCAGAGTTCGGAGTGGAGTGCTATTGTGGCCAAGTCATCGATAATGGCGGTGTCAAAGCAGCTTCAGATACTGAATGTAACATGAACTGTGCCGGTAATGCAGCCCAGAAGTGTGGAGCAGGTGGACGACTTTCACTCTACTCTGTGGGAACCCCGGGACCCGTGGGCCTCAAAAGACCGGTCTTCCAGCTGGATGGACCTACGCGGGCTGTATCCAGTAAGTCTATTAGATTTTGCATTTGGTACTCATCACTAACGGAGACAGGGACAACATCAGGGCCTCTCCCCAGCCTGGCCAGGACGCCGGAACCTTGTACACTTTCCCCTATAAGATCTGGAATTTGCAAACCAATACCGCAACTCTCTGCATCACCAGATGTCAAGAGTTTGGTTTCACCGCTGCTGGTGTGGAGTATGGAGAAGAATGCTGTAAGTGCCCAACTCCTTCTATCACCTGACCAGACACACTAACCCCCCTCCAGTTTGCGGAGATCCTGGAAATATCCAAGTCTCAGCTACGCCAAACAATGTCGCAAATCCCCAACTTCCATTCTTCAATACACGTGTCTCCGTTCCCCAATTGGTCCCAGAAGCCCAATGCAACATTCCTTGCCCAGGCAACCCTCGCTACCAGTGTGGAGCTGGCAATCTCCTCTCCTACTATACTTACACAGGAACCACTGAGAAACCCTTCCTCGACAAATGGTCTTACCCTACTGGCGCCAATGCTGGTACATACACAGATCTCATCGGCGGCAAAACCGTGCCCTTGATTACCGGCGTGGGTATCAACGGTAAGGTCGCTTTCGTCGAGAAGGGAGGAACTGGACTTGCCAACGGAACAGGTG
This sequence comes from Tetracladium setigerum, assembly GCA_031472005.1. Taxonomy (NCBI): domain Eukaryota; kingdom Fungi; phylum Ascomycota; class Leotiomycetes; order Helotiales; genus Tetracladium; species Tetracladium setigerum. Next base: position 580,166 of record PZJY01000009.1, on the reverse strand, counting down.
CTTACGAACTCGACCCTACGCTGACCAGCAACCCTGCTGCTGCCTGGAGAGAAATGGCAAAATTTGAAACCGACATCTTCTGTGCCGCAGGAATCACTCTTCCAGATCGTAAAGGACGACAACTTACCGTTGGTGGTTGGGCTGGTGATGCGCTGAGAGGTCTTCGACTTTGGCAGCCTGATGGATCTCCTGGAGTCGCGGGCAAGAGTCAGTGGGAAGAAGACCCTCTCAATGTCCAGATTCAACGCCCACGATGGTATCCATCGGCATTGGTCTTGGCTAATGGTTCCGTCGCCGTTATTGGTGGTGAGATCGGTAACAACGATCAAGCAGAGCCTACACTTGAGATCCTTCCTCCAACCGGAGGTGGACTCGTTTACCTCGATTTCTTGCAACGAACTTGGCCCGATAATCTCTACCCCTTCGTCGCCGTTCTTCCTTCTGGTATCTTCATTGCCTACCTTGACGAAGCTCGAATCCTCAACCCCACAACCTTTGCCACCATCAAGACACTGCCAAAGGTCCCAGGAAGTGTTGTTAACGCTCAATCCGGACGAACTTACTCATTGGAAGGTGCCTTTGCTCTTCTGCCCCAGTACGCTCCATATACCGTCAACACTGGAGTTCTGATCTGTGGTGGTTCAACCTCCGGAGTCATCGGTGGCCCACCAGGAGTTGCAATTGACAACTGTGTCTCGACCCGACCAGAAGATGCCAACCCAACCTGGACACTCGAGAGAATGGTAAGCCCCCTTCCCCTATTCATCTCTTCAACCCATTTTTGCTAACATCATCCCAGCCTTCCAAGCGAGTTCTCCCCTGCATCGCCGGTCTCCCAGATGGAACCTACCTCATCGCCAACGGTGCTCAACACGGAGTAGCAGGCTTCGGTCTAGCTGCCTCCCCCAATCTCAACGCCGTCCTCTACGATCCCAGCAAACCAGTCAACACCCGCATGAGTGTCATGGCCAACACCTCAGTGGCACGCTTGTACCACTCCGAAGCCATCGTCCTGCTCGACGGCCGCGTCCTCATCACCGGCTCCGACCCCACTGGTGACCCAGCCCCAACAGCAGCCATGTTCCCCAACGAATTCCGCGTCGAAGTCTTCACACCTCCCTACCTCCTCTCTGGTATCGCCCGTCCAACCTTCACCATCACCGATAAAGACTGGGCATACGGCCACGCAGCTACCTTTACCGTCGCCGGTTCAACCGCTGACATCCGCGTCTCCCTCCTCGGCTCCGTCGTGAGCACACACGGAAACTCCATGGGTCAACGCACGATTTTCCCGGCTGTTACCTGCGCTGGTCAGACGTGTACTGTGACCGCGCCACCGAATAGCGGTATTGCTCCGCCCGGATGGTTCATGATGTTCGTCCTGCGCGGCGCTACGCCTTCTCAAGGTGTGTTCGTGCGTATTGGTGGTGATCCAGCCAATCTTGGTAACTGGCCTGCTTCCGCCGAGTTTACCAAGCCTGGTGTTGGACCCGCCTTCTAATAAAGATTAATCATCGAGGCAAGCAGCAGATTTTTAGAGCTGTGAGGTTTCGACGTTGGGTTCATCTCATTTGTCCCTCTCTCTCTCTCTTTCCATTAATGAAATACCTATACACGAGTATATAAGCATTGCAAGCACGCATATTTACCATTTTACTTTTTATTTTTGAAATTCATATACTCACGCACAAGCGAAATGGCATTGGTGTTCTCTCTTTTCATGTTTTGTGGTTGGTTGGGTAGATAGATGGATTGGATTGGATTGGATTGGAATATGGGGGAAATGGAAATGGATGGGCTGAGGAGGAAAGGAGGGAGGAAAGAGAGTGAGTAGGGCGGACGATGCCAACGATGCCAGCCAAAGAAAGAAGAGCGATGGCCTGCTTACTACAAGCCAAGTCCAAAAACACATGAATCAAGGTTATATATCCAAACATCTAAATTTTATTATATAATATACCCTCGTTTTTTCAAATGCAGTTGAGTTGAGAAGGGGCATGGATGGAGCCAGATACGGGAAGATGCAATCAAGTCAAGCAAGCTTAATGCATTTTGTTTTTGGTTGGTTCATATCTACAGCGAAGCGCGCATTTAATATAGTTGAGCAACGTCAATTCATCACAGTACTTGTATATAATGATAATTTAACCTTCCTTTACAATAACCAACCAGAATGGAAACGGAGAGAGAGAGAATTTTGTTGATTTTTGGAAACACCTTTTTCTCTCCCCGAGTCCGTGAATATATGGAGTGAGTGAAATGTTTACAGTATCATATCATAATGTGAGAAGATGTTTTTGAAAATGCTTAAGATTTACAATGAATTTAATTGGGGTTGTATGAGTGAGTGAGTGAGTGAGTGAGGAGGGACGTATCTCTTGCTTTTCTCTTTATCTCTTCCTCTCTCTCTCCCCTCTTCACGTATATTCATGATGTACTATTTTACCTACGATTGAAAGAGAAAAAAGGGGAGACGAAAAGACGAAAAACCGAAAAGAATAGAGGAATGACTGATTGACTTCGTTATTTACCTAGCTATACCAACATGTGTTTTACGTCTTCGTCTGTTTATAGGAGTGAAGTGACAATTCCTGACTGAGCTACGTATGTACACAACTGATGTATTTCTGTGATGTGAGACGAAAAGGGTTATGGTTATAGAACAAAATTGCTGGAGAGATAGATGTGACAGTAAGGAATCACATGAATACTAGGACGCAGTCATTGCGGCGGCCACTTGACTGTGTTTTGGTATATGTCGTCTTCCGAGCCTAGCCTCGCCAGGATTGTTTTCTGAGATGGTGCATTGGCACTCTCGATCCAGGTTTTGCAAGAGCTCACTAAAGCTTTTAAATCAAATTGTGGACGGACCTGGGAAGGAGATAAGTTGCAATCAAAAAGACGATTGGGCACTTTCAAAGATTGACCCTGCGCAGTTTAGAAAAGAAAAAACACTTGGGAAACGTTCCCTTCTAATTTTTTGATTGGATCCTACATCGCAGGAGGTAAGCCTCCATATTCCACCCAACAGATATCCTATGTAGATGTTAGCCACCACTTCCCCGAAGAAATCCGAACCTACATGTGCCCGTTTCCAATAATCCGTATACAGCGTCAACCAAATATCTCTCGCCTGACAATCCCCACTCTCCTCACACGCTGGCTTGAACTCCTTCACCTCCTCCCACTTCGCATCCCATGGCTTAGGCAAAGGATAATCCGAAAAATGAATAATCTTCGCCTCATCAAACGCCTCCCTCGCATTCCACGTACCATCTCCCATATACTGTCGATGCGTCTTCCGCCGAAACTCGCCCGTCAGAAGCGCATACTTGCGATGCGGCAAGACGATGCAATCTTTCTGCCGCCCGTACAGCTGATTCATGATCTCCATGTCGTAGACGCCAAAGTCGGCGTCGGCGATGGCCTTTTGCACGCGCTCGAATTCCGGGATCGATGGTTCGAGGAGCATGATGTGCGAGCTGAGAATGGGTTTGCGCTCGTCGAGCCAGTATGCTCGTGGCATGATTGCGTTTTGGGGTGGGAGGAAGAAGAGTTCGTCCATGGGTTTGAGGAGGGTGGAGTCGGAGTCGAGGAGGATAATTCGTTGGTATCGCGTTTGATTGAAGACCAGCAATTTGGTGAGACTGTCCGCCCATTTAACTAGATAAATAAATGATCAATTAGCTACCTACTTATTATACCTTGTGCACGCTCCCAAAAACAGAAAACGAGGTATGTATGAAACTTACAATATTCTCCAGACTTATGCTGTATGTCCACCGGCACAGTCTTGACACCATAATTCCCCTCCGCAGACAACAAAAGCATAGCTTCCCTACTCTCCGTATCATCCTTATACTTCCTCGGATATAAAATCACCCTCTCAGCCTTGCTCCCCAGCCTATTCAACGTCTCAAAGAACAGCAATGAGTTGCACAAATACTCCGGACTCGTCACATACTGCACATACGCGAATCGATGCCAATTGACGCCCTCATCTATCAACGTCACCGGCAGAACCGTCTTCTGCGAGACACATGTCGGACCGTATCTTTTCGTGGTCCAATCTACCCTCCACAGCATGAACACCAGGAATATACCGGCGATTTGGTTCCGCCATCGCCGTACGGTGCGCAGGATTTGTCGGGGATTGGGAATTGTGTAGGGAATGGTGGGAGTCGAGGTGTTGATCTTTCTGTGGACGTCGTCGGAGAAGCTGGGGAATTGGTCGGTGAGGAAGTCGGGGATGTCAGAGGTGGTACGTTTGCGAGACATGGTGGGCTGTATAGAAGAGAAAGGGAGTAGTTTTTCCTTTGAAATCCTCTTGCGAGGAATATAGTGTTCTCTGGCCAGCAGAGGAAGAGTACGAGTACATCACCTACCTAGCTTGGAGTGTTTGGAGGCTCAGCACGAGCCAAGCACACCCCTCCAACTTCCTCTTGGCGACTTCGACTTGTACAGGAAGATCTTACATCTAGGGAGTCGACAAACTCTCAGAGTACTGTTTAATACAAACAATTTCAAGTAGAGACCAATCTTTGGTTGGAATGAATAAGGTCAAGTCTTGGTTGGATGCGCGAGAGTATATCACCACAAGGTAACGAGATATGGATCCGGACACCAAACAAACCTTCACGTTGTCAACCACAGCCTTGAGCACTCTTGGAGTTTTTTCTTCACCTATTGCTAAGAACTTTACAGTCACTTGCCGCCGCATAGATGATACGGCTCCACGAGCTGTGTTATGTCCAACATGCCAAAGAATCTTCGAGGGAGAATGGGCTGAGAGAGAGAGCCTGCAAGTATCCTTGAAAGAAAACACAGTCGCCCATTCCGAGGAAGCCATCGATATTGCAACGAAAGATGATTGTGAGGCTGATTCGATAGAGGCAACTTCGACGGCGGGAAGTTATTGGTATGAGAATCCCGACTGGGTTCAAGTTGTTTCCCCAGATTCTTTTACATCTCCAAAGCATCACGCGATTCTTGGACTCGAATTGTCTGCTCTGGACGGGTGTAATCTTTGCGCTCTCCTCAAAGATATTGTATTTGCAAGGATTGGTGAGCTTGATGAGACACTCGTTGCTCAGTTATTTGGCATTGCTGTTATTCGGCCAAGCAATGGGGACGATGAGGGTGTTGTGCTGGAAATGGCATACTTCATTGATGGCAAGATCGAACCAGAGGCATATCGGTTTGGAATTGAAGTCTTGCTCTTTCCATGTCAAGGTGAGAGATTGACTAGCTTTGAAGTATCTCTGTCGTTTTACAATTTTTACTTGCTCATGTTTATCCAGTTGCTTCTGCTCCAAGCAAATCCTGCCAATTATCTACGTCTAGGGAATATCCTGGTGCGGAATGCCTTAGGCAAATCTTGACATGGCTTTCGGCTTGCGAATCTGAGCATTTGGAGTGTCCAAAGCTTGAAGCGAATATCAAAAGTGGTTCGCCACCAATTCTCCCAAGCAGATTACTCAGAGTTCAACCGAGCAGCGAGAACCCACACGTTTCTCTTTGCGAGACGGCCAGACTGGATCCCAAGACACGATATATTGCTCTTTCTCATTGTTGGGGGAAAACTCCAATCATCCGCTTGCTTTCCGAGAATTACCAGCAATTCACGGATCAAATTGCCTTCCATGCACTATCAAACACTTTCAAAGATGCAATACGATTCACAATCGCACTTGGGGTCCAGTATATCTGGATTGACTCTCTTTGCATCATTCAAGATTCGGCTGAAGATTGGCAATTTGAAGCTTCTCTGATGTGCTCAGTGTATTCCAATGCCTGGGTAACCTTAGCAGCAACATCGTCCTCTGACGGAAACGGAGGGCTCTTTCACACAGAAAACAAGACAATTCCACAGAAGCTCTTAATTGAAACCACTTGGAAAGGCCACGCACCTGGGATATACATGTGCGTCGACGAAAATGCATGGGATCGACAGATCCTCCATGGACCACTGAACACACGCGCCTGGGTTCTACAAGAGCAGATACTATCCCCGAAAACAATTCATTGCGCGAACGATCAAATATGGTGGAGTTGTTCCAGCACAACTCCCTGTTGTAACGAGACGTTCCCGGATGGTGTCCCTGCTCAGACCAGTTTTCTCACCTGCTTCGATCCTCTCGCTGAAATGCGGCAAGAAAAATCTGGCGATCTCATCTCACTCAACGAATCGTGGGCAAATATCGTACAGACATACACTCAGAGAGATCTAACATATGGATCTGACAAACTGGTTGCACTTGCTGGTATTGCGGAAGCAGCGTCCCGGCTTATGGGTGTTCCGAAAGAATCCTACCTAGCTGGATTGTGGAGATGCGATATTGTCGTGGATCTGCTATGGCGAGCTGCTGGAAAGGCATTCCGGCCTGATGGGTATCGAGCACCTTCCTGGTCGTGGGCTTCAATTGATGGAGAGGCTTATTTTCACTCGAGTAATGTTAGGAAGATGGCGAGGAATAATATTATTGCGAAGGTAATAGAGGCACAGGCAATACCAGTACAAGATGTGTTAGGCTCGGTGAGTGCTGGGTATGTCATCTTAGAAGGTACGTATCCTTACCTCAACATTGCGTTCTACGTTAATCTGTAAATTCCATAGGTCCCTTGATGGAGATCAATCTTTCAGCTCCAGAAACCGAAATTCCCGACTACAGCGTCCTCAATAGACTACGAGTAAGCAATGCAGAATATGACTCCGACTCAGGCTTTGCCGAAGCTTTAGACCACGAACCAATGTATCACGACTGGCCCGCTGACGGGAAGAACGTATACTTTGCATGCATCACTTCTAAATCCGAGATGGATGAAGACGAGTATTCGTCGGAAGGCATTATTCTTGAAAGAGAAGATGGAATGTTGGGTACCTATCACCGGATTGGATGGATGAGAATTTTTCACGCTTTGCCTTTTAAGATGGTTTTTGAACATGAAGAATGCAATATGCTGAAGAACGATGATTACATTCGACATCTTGAAGATCATACCTACGTCTACAAGATTGTATGAATGGAAGTGCCTCTGAAAAGGAGAATAGAAAGACGAAAATTGAAAGTCAAAAGCTCATTACATTGTAGTCTCCCAAACATAAACCAACATTACCCAACCATTCCCTAGAGTTTCTGGGCGGCCACAATCGGTCCTCCATTAACACCCTGCACAATCGCAACAGTACTAAGCCCCGTTCCCGCCATCGAACTCATATCCGGCAAACCAATCGTCAAGTTCCCTCCACTCCATTCCCCAATCTTAATAACATCCTTCACCAAATTCCTATGCGTAATCTTCTTCCCCTTATTAGGGCCCTTTCCCACCTTCACAACCTGCACCTTCGGATCATAATTCACCAAGAAGATATCAAACAACCCCACATCCACCCCATCAGAATCAACACGCAACTCGGTATCATTCGTATCAATAAGAATATGCCAGGACATGTCATTGCGCGTTCCTCGAGATCTGGTGACAATCTCGTCGACTTCGCCATTACCGGCACCGGTTCCGTCAGTGATGCCGTCGGCGATGACCTGAGGGGTGAATTTAGTGGTGCGCTTCCAGTTGCGAAGGTAGGCTTGTTGACGCTTGTCCCATCTACTGTCGGCGAAGGTGTCTTCCCAGCCAAGGTGGTTGAAGTAGGTGATGTCGTAGCTGAGAAGGAGAACGTTGGGGTTCAGAGTCGCTTCGAGGACTTTAGGGACGGTAGGGGGGCAGGAGACGCAGCCTTGGGATTGGAAGAGCCTGGAACAGAATCAGTTACTATTTCAGCGTCACAGTAGTAGTCAAGACCAAAGGCATCTTCTTTGATCTGTACCTGAGATCTAAGTCTGGACTTTGTCCAAAGGATTAGAGACTAAGAGTGGGTTTATACTAACTCAACAATGGACAGAGGTTGTATATCAAGAAAGCACGCGCCGGTGTGAACATGGTCCTCCTCATTCTCGAGTGAAACCGCACATGCAAGCGGGATCTTCTTCTTGCGGCGAAAGATCTTTCGGAGAATAGATGCCATTTCGATGAGCTTGAATCTGTTACTACGCTGTTATGTTTCTGGGGAGAATGATTTATGAGATATGGAGAAGTCTCTGGTATAGATTTGAGGATGGGAGAAATTTCGAGGAAGATGAGAGCTCAATATATACAATTTTTCTCTCGGGGGGGGGGGTAAGAATGCAGTCCTCGCGAGAATCATACTGAATCAAGAAAATAGCATCCCAAGGTCCTATCATGCAGTCAAACCGGTATCAGCTACCCACCTACCAGTAACTGAACCAGCAACACAGGGCTGCATGAGGAATCACAGCCAAAGCCTTGGAGAGCTATTTTGGCACAGAGAAGCAAAATTCTAATTCGTCTGCCCATATACTAGAATTTGAATAACCCCTGCTTCAGCTCTTGGAAAAACTCTTCAAAGTTTGGTATTGGGCTGTGGTTGTGCTTCTTGATATGGAATTCTGCAGGCGTCGTATTATGTAAGGCAGGCCTCCTCGTTAAGCGAGCCTTGCATGAGGAAGCCACGAGGAAGTCATCTCAATGCTCAACACAACAAATTTACATGTGCTGCGGCGATGGGCAAAACTTTGGTTCATAGATGAATAAGAAGAATTAGAGAGATGGGGGAGTGGTTGGGAGAGTTGGTGGCTAAGATGAGATTTCTAATTCGAGAGGTGCAGAAAGAAGTGCTCATGACATTGTGTAGATTTGATGGTGATGGTGATGGTGTAGTGCTCGACGACGAATTTGGGCCCTGTGCGATTCGTAAAAAAATATTTTTGGCATCGCTTAAAAAAGAGTTTACTGGGCACATAATGGATAAGATTGACAGGTAAGGATGAAGATGTATGACTTGTTCACAACTTTGTGTGGGTTGTCAATAGTTCTGCTATGTTGGCATATTCACTGTTCCACAGCTCCAGCCCCCATCCCACAATCACTAACCCTACAGAAGAAGCTTCATATTTCCAGAGATTCCTTCTCGTAGATAAGCACATTTATCGATACTTGAGAGTTCCCTCCTGCCATTCGTACAGACTACCGTTGAAGTCACCTGATCGTGGTTCATACTACCTATTCTTGTCAGCTCCCCTCGCCATGCGAGGGCTTCATTCCGTCCTGCTTCAACCCCCATCTTTCCTTTCTGTAGGTAGCACTCGCGAGTCGCGATCCTGTTTCGGTGGCGTACGGAAGCTAAGAATATTTCAGAATGGCAATGGATTTCTCCTCCTCAACTCCAAAGGTACAAATTTCTACAGCACTGCCTACAGGATCGCTTGATGGCAGAGTCCGCATGATATTATCGGCGTTTCTCCGGCTATTCTTCAATTCGGTTCTTTGTTCTTGGATTTTCAAAGTATCAAGAACCCATCATTCTACCAAAGCTGGAAGATAAAATCCTTTCCAGAGAGGTATTTAAGGGAAATCCTCCAATCTATTTCGCCCTTGAAGAAGAGTTCTTTCATGTATGCTGCTCTTTTTAATCGGATATGAACGAGGTAAGCTTGTGCATACAGCCGTTGGGAGATGCTTCTATTGCCATTCTCTTGTGCTACGAGAACGTTCCTTCTGCACCAACCCGTGTGTTGTACTCTCCATGCCACTACTCTGGTACAACACAAAAATCGATTTTCAAAAGTAAGTCATACTCGGCGCGCACAAGGCAAGTATTGCAGCATCGCCGTCTCAGAACTAACTATTGCATCTCATCCCGCCCCCGAAGCAGTTGAGTTGCAGTATTACAAGTTCGAGTTAATCAACCACTGGGCTACTGAGATCCATTGTCATAGGTTTGTAATAATCTGTCTTATTCTATGAAAGAAACTGTTACTCTTTAATCATTCGATGAATATCTAGGATTGTGATCTTAAATGAGGCAAGTGCCGACGAGGATATGGCTTACAGGAGCCAGGCGACCAAAGACGTTCTGTGTTCGGAAGTGAGAATATGGAGAAATTGTAACCCAAGCCTCTTCCATGGCGTCCACTCAAGGCAACTAAATTTTATGTTGTACAGATCATGCGCTGAAAGTTTTGGAATAGGATCAGCCTCTGGTACATAGCTTCGGCAGTGTGCGACCAAGATATGATTTTAGAAAAGCCAGTTGCCCTTTAGACAACATCACCCCCGAATTGTTTTTCTTAATTTCGAATACAATTGAATCAGACCGAAAGAGATGAAATCAAATGCGAGCATAATCTTTACGGAACCCAGAACGGAGGGTTTAGTGAAGATTGAACAGGCTTTTCAAGTGCCGAGTCTACAATGTTGCTCCAAATGTCCTCCTGGAGACTCAAATCGTTTATTTCTCATCGAAAAAACTTGACCCCCGAAGACAAAGACTTGATTCTGGAGACCTCTTGTACAGAAAAACAACCTTCCACCACCATTACCAGACGAGGATCATGGCTACCACAAACTCCTTCAGGTCCACTTCCGCAAGAAGTTGTAACATTGCGAAGATCAAATAGTTCTACAATCTTACCAAGCAAAGACATATCACCGGCGACAACAACAACTCACTCCTCCTCCTCGTCTTTGTGTAGTTGCGAGTGTGCAATGCGCCCAACCACGATCGAGCATTCTTTGTTCGCTGTCCAACAACCGCCACCGACGACAGAAGCTCTTTATCTCTCGCCTTTACCACCAGTAACACCCTCACGAACATCTCGAAGAACACCAATATGGAAACCATTTCCCTCACCAGAGGTCTCTTATCCGAAAATTCAAACATCCTCCAGGTTCCCTGGCAGGGCTATGTCGCATTCCATGTCAACATTTGATACTCTTCACAATACCGAAGTATCTCCTTTGGAGAGTGATTCGACCCCAACACAAATAAACCTCAATCGCGCAGCTTTTAAGAGGGACTTATTGGATGAAGAGATAGAGAGATTGGTTCGAGAGACGGACGAGGCATTCCATGCTATGGGATCTGCGCTTGCGGAAGCGAAAACTACAACAGATGGGTGGCATACAACGAAGGACTCGAAAGTTGCCGTCTCAAAACAGCCTCGCGATTTGAATACGACTACTACAATTCATCTTATACAAGGTGGCCCTAATATCGTATCAAAACACCCACAGTTTCCGAGTTTCAAGAAGTCGAACAAGCCAAAGAGGCGGAAGGTGTCGAATTACATGAAGGGAATAGGCAAGAGAGAAGTCCCAAAAAATCCTCTTGACAAATCCCCAAGAATAAGTCTAAAGGACGTCAGACACAATGTATCCGACGCCTTCTATGGCAAAGTGTTCCGCATCGAAGCCGACGAACTACCAAATCGCAGAACACCGCAGCGCATCACCGAAATTACTGCTGTGAGAAATTCGGTTGAATCGAGGGCGAGTACTGAAACTGGAGGTTTTACACCAACAGATCCATTCCACTTAGAGGGATTATCCTCTCGTATCCAAGCCGCACAGAGAAGTTTGACAATTCCACCGCAGCCAACTGGTCCTCCTCCGCCGGTACCTGGTTTGAGTCGGAGTTTTCCGACAGAGCGACGTTCCAGACGTCAAGCAAACACCAATATCCAAGAAGAGCAGGAAAGTACAGCAACAAAAATGGCAGATACAGGAATGGTTTTCAACGAACACAACTTCCCTTCACCACCAAGACAACCGCAACAGCAACAGCAACCGTCCACCAAACCCTCACAGTCACTTCTTCCACTTACGACCATACCATCCAATAATTCTCTCATACTCCCATCAACGCCATTCACATGGACATCCCCACTGTTTCTCCACGGACCGATACGAATCGAGCGAGCAGAACTAGAGTATTCGATTTTATCACCGCAAGACGAGATGCTCGATTGGACGGCTTTTCAAATGGCGATTCTGGGAACGATGGATGAGAATGGAGGTGATCAGAGGGATGATTGGGAGTGGGAAGCTGATGAGCGCGAAGTTGATGGGATTATGGACTGGTGGGAGGGGTTTGGGTTTGAGGGTTTTTGGGGGTTTGGAATCAGAGCAGGGCGTTGTTGTGAGGGTGAGTGATGCTGATAAAGAAGTTGGCATACAACAAGAAAGGGGAAAAGAGATTATGAGTGAAAAAGAGTTCATGAGCAAGAAAGAGATCATAGATACGAATCTGATGATAAAACCAGATCTAGATCTAAAGATGTTGAGTTTGGACTGTGGACAAGGAGGCACATATTCTTGGGCAGGAAATTGGGGAGGGAGAAGGAACAGAAATTCACTTACGAATAGTCTGCCACCGAGTCCGATGTTGGATCTTGCGGTTTATAGTCCGGTTTATGATGATGAGGATATGAGGATACCGATGGGATTCAACTTGGGTCATGATTTGGAGGATTTTCTGAGCTGGGAGACGAAACATGTGCAGACGTATGTCGATTGATGATGAGAAGTTGAAACGTCAGAGGCCATATGACCACATATGTATTGATAAAGTTCCAATTATAGTGTGTATTGGAAAATGCACATAAGGCCTGTGTCTTTGTCCGGTGGAAGATTTTTGCAAGATAGCGACTCATGTGAGAGAGACCTCCAGTGCTTAATAGCTTGGTTCCACTAATGATATTGTCTTTTTACTGTTTACTCTCTGCTTGGTGATAGCTAATATGGTCAGATGGGCAAGTTCTAGTGAGGAAAGGTTTTTCCGAGAGAAGAACCAAAGGTTCCATGCTTACGTGTGTCCCTCATCTATCGTAGTTCTTGGAAGAAAGAGAAGTAAGATTACAATGGTTCAATCCATATTTGCAACCAATTGCATCTGCTCACCCAAACCTTAGTCTTTTAGAGTCTTTAATATCTGCCCCCTCCAATACTCAAGAATTCTTGATATGCCCTTCTCTCAAGAGTCAAAAACGCCCATCTTTACAGCAGCACGGAAATCCTGCTCACAAAACGGCCCCTCTATTCTATCCCAAACACCCAGCTCCCACTTCTCAATACCACTCTTCCTCAAAGACCCCCATATCAGATCTACAAGTGCGTGCCTAAGAACTATTTCATCATCCTTCTTCGTTCCCTCAAACCTCACAAACAACCACCGTATCGCCACATAAGAATCATAGCTCCAATCATGCGGCAGGACGAATATTCTCATCCTCTCAAGTAACCCTCGTGGAAATTTATTCCTCAAAATAGATATATTGAATTGAAAGTTCTTTATTACCCGCATCCTGGGCAGGCTTTCGCCGGTTTCGCGTGTGAGCGCAGGACGAAGTGTGTCGTAACGAGCATAGTCGACTTTGAAGATGTCGCGCTTGAGATCAACATAAACCAATCCCTGATCTAGATATGAAAAATCAAAGGCATCAAAGATCCGCCTCGCGTTGTCCTTCGACTCCTTCTCGTCTAAAAGGCTAGGACTCCCCCATTGTCGCAACGACTCCACGTAATCTGACCTAAAGTCAGATTTACAAGCTCGAAGATTGTGATCAAAAACGAGTTCGTAATGTCGTAGAGCGACGATGCGAGAATGTTGGCTGGTGTGGAGGAGGGAGGGAACAGGGTAGCTGCTTGGTATCCAGATGTGGGTGAATTGCTGGTAGACCTTACGTATTGTTGGCCTTCTCGGGTATATTATGCGTCCGGACTCGGTTTGGAGGTTTATGACACGGGGCGAGGGGATGGATAGTTCCCAGATCATATCACGGATTTCTGGGGGAGGGTTAGTTGTGTGTTTTATTTAGTACGGATTCTTGGAAATCGTGATATTTGGGAGGGGTCTTGGATGTTGTTGTCTATTTTTTGAAGTTCTGGAGAACCCATTTTCCATGATCTCAGGAATGAAGAATATAGAGCAAGTGGTGAAGTAAGTCTTGCCAGCGGGCAGTTTGGAGAACCGAGGGAATGCTACATTTTGAGTGTTGCTTTCTTGAAACAACTTTGCAGCAGCTGTTGTTGAATTTGTGTGGTTTTGTGGATTTTGACTTGGTCCGGATGAAGACGAAGATGAAGATTTTGTAGCCATTGCTGATGTGGGAGAACTTGTTGAATAGAGTGATTCAATTGCAATAATTGTGTTTTTGATATGTCTCGTGATTGATTCTCTGAGAAGTAATTCTGCGGAGGGTCAACTTCTCTGATGATATATATAGCCCTGAGGACAAAGTCGCATGATAGTGTTTGGCAAGTCAAACAGTGGAAATACGCAGAAAGAACCTAAAAGCCCGTTACAAAATGTACAAGCACTAAGGTTAAACAGAAAATTGTGTGAAAGATGGCAGCAATATATTGATGCGTGCCAAGGCAAGCGCCGATATGTAAGATTGTACATACCAACATACTTGTAACCTTTGACAGGAGTTGTTCTTTGAAAAATCTGAGAAGACCAACAAATAACTAATCTTTGAGTCAAACGAACTTATTCCATGTGAAATGAGATCAGCGACGGTGCTTTCGGACCTGCTTTCTTGTAATTCTTCCAGATTTGCTTTTGAATTGATGTTTCGAACAAACGAGAAAAGAGAAGAGATCGCAAAGAGGACCAAAAGGATTCAGACTAGCGTTAGTTGTAATCATTCAATTAGGTCAGCACTCTCACCCAAGTGAGCCAATTCGTTGTTTGGGAAGGGTCAGCGACGCGTGAAAACTTGCAATGTGTAAAAAAGTAGCGATACAGCAATACATACAAACTAGCAGTACGAGAAAACCAGAAATACGTGCCAAAAAAATACTGCGTGCAAAACAGCAAAAACAGTAATTCGTAATGCGTGAAACCAGCAATGCGTAAAAACCAGCAATACATGTCAAACCACCCAAAAAATCACGGTGTATTGATGAATGACTCTACTATCTGACCATACGTAATCCACTTAATTTTGAAGGACATCTTGTAGATCAAGTATATTCGCGCCAATAAGAATAGTAAATACATTTATAATCTCGAAATTGGTTGTTTGGGTTGAAGACCCAGAACGAGTGATGTTGGAGGCGGGGTTTGGTACGCCTTGGCAAAAAAACTTTGTACGTGATATCATTGCAGCGGAAGGATATCTTATTGTACGGGGTATATTGTTCTATCTAAATACCGCTATCTATCAAGCATCTGCAATCTTCAAAACAGTCTTGCCAAAGTTCTTTCCCTCAAGCATTCCAACGAACCCCTCAGGGCCGTTATCAATTCCATCCACAATACTGAGCTTTGCCTTCAAGCTACCTTCCGAGAGCCACTTTCCAATCTTCTCATTTCGCTCCACAAAGTATTTTGGTCCAAAGTCCTTGTCCCCAACGATGAAACCTCGGAAGGTGATTCGTTTCGAAACGACGTACATCAGATTCTTGACGCCGTGTCTCTCAGCAGCGGGTTTGTTGTATTCCGAGATCATTCCGCATGCAATAACACGTCCAAAGTTGTTCATGACCTCCAGAGCGGCCTCGAGTTGAACTCCTCCCACGTTCTCGTAGTAGATATCAATTCCATCAGGAGCAAGCTTTCGGAGAGCTTCCAATGGCTCCTCCTTCTTGTAATTAAAACCGGCATCGAATCCTAACTCATTGAGAATATAATCGAGCTTCTCATCTGATCCAACGGATCCAATGACCTTGAGACCTTCGTGCTTTGCGATTTGTCCAACAATGGCACCAACGGCACCAGAGGCCGCAGAAATGAAAATGGTCTCGCCCTTTTGTGGTTTACCGATTTCGTAGAGGGAGGAGTAGGCAGTCAAGCCGGTCATTCCCAAGGGACCGATGAAATTGGCAGGCTCGAGGTTGTGTGGGTTGTCGATCTTGCGGAGGGTCTCTGCGTATTCTTTTGGGAAGGCGGAATATTCTTCGGTGCTGATCAGCCCGGTGACGAGATCGCCGGCTTGGAATTTGGGGTTGTCGGATTTGATGATTTTGGAGACTGTAGAAGTTAGCAGATATCCTAAAATAGTCTAATCTTTTTTATATGAGAAGCATTCTGCGGATGGGGGAAACTAACCTACACCCCCATTAATGGGCTTTCCGAGGTCATATGGTGGGCTGTATGATTTGATGCTGGCATCACGCATTCTGCCCCTCTGATATGGGTCAAAAGAAGCATAAAGATTCTTGACGGTAATACCGCCTGAAGGAGGGGCCTGCTCAATGTCGAATTCGGTCGATTCAACTGTGAGATCTTGGCCTGCGACAGGTAGCCCAACAGGGACCTTCTTGTAGATGACTTGTTTGTTTTGGACCATGGTGGCGGTAATTTGGGTATATGAGAGGCGGGTTTGGAAATGGGTATCTGCTTGAAAATAATGGTAAGATAGATCTAGAATGAAGAGTAAGTTGAAAGCAGTGGGTTAGTTGTTTTATATAGCAAAGCAAAGTAAAGCAAAGCCTCTCGTGACGTCTTGTCAAGCCCGGATGTCGACGTAAGAAGAATGGCCAACCGAAAGAGATTTCATGCCCGCATTACAAACCACGGCAGCATCTACCGGGTAATAGTGCTTGTTGTAGATGTTAGAACCATGCCACTTGGTTTTGGGTTGCGTTGCGGGCGCAGAGTTTGTGGGTGTTGTGGATTGGAAAAGGCAAAGAGGAACCCCAGGCGGTTGTGACGATGTGCCAAGATTACGAAGTTGCCTCGATGCCGAGGTTTGTCCACAATTGAAGATTCCTGTTAGGAAATATCTCCGTCTCCAACTTTTGTTGGGCTGGACCACCTGGACTCGCAACAAATTAGCATGCAAAGATCTCGGCGATGATGATTCATTAGGTTGATGCTACGTCGGGAACTCCTTGGAATGTTCTTTGGAGACCAAAATCGAATACGATGATCTAAACGCCGAAACTCGGGAATTTGGGATCAGATATTATGCCCTTTTACACCAAACACTCTAACAACAAAGCGAGATCAAGTTGAGAATGGGCCTCGGGCGTATGCCATTGAGATTGAGACTTTGAGATTTCTACGATGTAATTTGACATACAATTCTTCGAGATATCTAGGCCAATTTCATTGGCTGGCCACAGTTACATTATTCCTACAAACAACCCGTTGAATATCAATTGCATCAGTATTTCGGACATTCCCATCTTCTCTACAGACGCACGCCAAAATGGACGATCATTACGGAGGTACACTGCACAGAAGTTGCGTTGGAACTGCCTGACCCACGAGTCAGAGATATGAATCGCGCACACTCCCTCGCCTCATCCGACGACACACACTTCACTTCCATCGCTTTCTCTGATGACTGTCGAGATCCATTCAAAAGTCCATATTTTTACTTGCATTATTTCGAAGCAGGGCGGTGTATGAGTTTTCGAGATGCGATGAGTGCTGCTTCTCTATTTCCCGATTTTTTCTGTCTTGACGGTTGTGGAGTGGTTCATGAAGATCGCTTTCGTTGCCATTGCTAGAAAGAGGGTACATCCGATTTTTGGACATTGCACTCTATCAGAGCGTCTATCCATACCTCTGGTCGCGGGTTTGATTGAGTTCGCTGCAGCTGGAGAGCAGACTCAGCAGAGAGGTCCTTGTTGAGAATAAAATAAACTTATAATTCTTTTTTGGACTACAAAGTTTTCCTTATTTTTGCTTTTCTGTTCCAGTTCATTTTATCTGCACATTTATGTCAGTATTTTTTGGGGAACGGCCAGAAAAGGAGTTCGCTTGGTATCTTGAAGCTTCCAGTTGCGCTGTGCCATCAGACTCAGGTTGCTAGGAAGAGGGAGCAACTCGACATTATCAGCTTTTGAAGCGGTGGACAAATATCGAGAGTGTAGCAAGTACTTAAGGGTGGTACCAGAATGTATGGGCCGTGAGCACTGGGGAAAGACGAGGATGCACTAGTAACAGAAAAATAGATAGAAGTTTGTAAGAAATTTCTTTTGACATTCGACGCTTTCCTTGGAATAATGAAGTTCATCGAGGAAGACCTCTTAATTTTCAGCCAAGAGACCCTGGGTGTGTCAAAATGTTACAAATTTCTAAAAAAGAAAAAGAAAAAGGAAAAAATGGTGGAAATAAGGTTATGTCAAAAAGGAAAAAGCAAAAGATAGAAGACTGAAAGTTTTGAAGAAGAGGTTTTTGATTGCTATGTACAGTATTTAGATAGGAGCTCTCGAGAAAAGAGCCCTTTTCCAACCCCTGCCACCTTGTTGGTGGTACTATCGCCAAATGATCGTGATTATTTCCTCCCAAGTTCCTATACAATCGTTTCGTCTGAAGAGACGTCGTCATCCCATCATTATCCCCATAACGCCTCAACCACGAATGTGTGTGTTGTGAATCCAAAAGACCGACCACCGATGAACGCCAATGCATCTCCCAGAGATGGCAAACCCAAGTCGTTATTCCCAGTCATTATTCCCAACTGTTGTTTCAAATGTCAAACCCTAACTCCGATATCCAGAAAGAAAAGCTCAAACTCGAACGCTCAGCTCATTCTGCGCTCTGAGGTCCAGTCAGGTGTGGTGAAAACGATCAGGTCTTCTTGCGCTGCCAGCTCTCTCATTCTCTGCTCTTCCTTCATCAAGTTTGTGGTTGTTGTCCTTAAGAATGAGGATGCGGCGTGTGTTGGGACGTGGTGGTATTTCTTCTCATTGGTGAATTCTGGCTCTGGCTTTGGTTGGCGGTGGGGTGGGCCTTTGACGACGGCGCGAATCTTTTGAACGACTGCGAGTTCTCTGAATGATGAGGAGATGGAGGAGGTGCTATCGGAAGATGATACTGAAAGTCCGCGCATTTTGAAGGTTGGTGGTTTGTTGAAGGGGTGAAGGTGTTGTGTGAAGGTTGTTGACTGGGTAGGTTGAGATTAACCGAGGCGAAGATGCTTTTAGGATCGGTTGATTGTTTGAGGTAGTCAAAGACTGAGAATCTTTTGTGAATGTAGTTGAAGATGTTGGTTGGACTGTAGAGATGATTGTTGTTGTTGTGGATGATAGAGTAAAAATAGAGGACGGGATGGGAAGATATATACTCAAGGAACAGAGGGCTTGTTTCCTCATGCAGGTCAACATACCCCTCTCACAAAACAACAAAAATGATCATTTTCAGAGCCTCATGCTTGCGACAAGGTGAAAAATAGGCCGAAGGTGGTGGTCGGCAAATGATTTCCATAGGCTCGCCGTCTCCTCGTTCAACGCAAAAGCCCGATCGAGATGATCGACTTTCGCCTCCCTCTGATTTTGACTTGTCACCTATACTATCCCCAGACACAGCCGCAGAGAGAAACAACATGGCGCACTTGCTAACTCTAAGTCCGCTCCACTTGATCTCGGCCACATTAGTGTTGCCGGTGATGGCGTTGTATGGACGCGCGCTTCGTTTTTTGTTGCAAGACAACCGCAAGTAGAAATGTGAGGAAGTTTAACAGGGCTGTCATATTATGACTTGCAATTAATCCCTCAAATAAGCAGAATGGAACGAAATTTGGAAGGCAAAGGAAGACCTATGGTAGGTTAAGGAACAATTCTGGGAAGACTTCTTCGCAGCATTCTGGAAAGTGCCAGCTCCTCATTTGAACGCGAATTCGTCCACAGTCGTCAACACCAGCCAACCACAAGCAACAACAGAAAATGTGAAGTGAGGGTCATCGTTTTAGCAGCGCGAGCCTCCATGCAAAACCCCTCGCTAGCCAGAAGTTTACTTGAGATCCTTGCAAGTGTTGTGAGGAAACAACAGTGCGCTGAAAGCTGGTAGGCTAAGAGATCGCACGATAGGGGCGAGTTGGAGGTGGTGGATGAATGCGTGATGGACGCCAGCGCCGCCACATTGTGCGCCAGCTAGCATCGCGCGGTCTCGACTCCTCCACTTCCTCTGGCACCGAAATATGGACGGAGCAAATAATGCCATTGTGTTGCCATGGTAAGATGAGTGACAATAAGATGAATTCTCGTCGATAGTGATTGATACTGGCCGTCATGCGGATTGTGAACACTGGGCCAAAGCGCGAGATGGTCATTGACATACGAAAAACCATCATCATTTAAAAAATGCCCTAGCAATAAGACAGATTTTAGGTAGATCGGGTATATTGCGGTTGCTCGGCAATAATGCTTTCGAGTTGCGAGGACAGTTTGTGTGAGTTGTAAAGGACGAAGGAGGAATCCATGGCAACTTGACATCAAGAATATCGATACACGTGACCAAATATCATGTCTCGCGGTAGAAATGCAATAGATCATTCGCACAGTATCGAGATGATTTAGAAGTTATGAATATCGGTGAAATAGAAGCTTGATTGGCGCAGGAAGCTTCTGTGGGTTGAAGAACATTAGGTTGTCGGGATCACGTGCTTATATTTCAGTCGTACTTCTATTATACATCATAATTCTATTGCTGATTCTACTTCTAGAAATGTTTATTTCAAGGATGCATTTACTGGGATTCCACGTTGTTAAACATATTACATATCAGGTGTCATCTTCCCAAGATTTGAATCTGCATGGAAGGTTGTCAAATCTTAAGTACAAAGAAACCAAAATAAGCATAAAGAATTTGGCAACCACTTCTTCTTGCCAAGACACTTTGTTCCCTTAACTGAGGCTGATAAACGGTATTTCATCCATATGATACGAGTTTGTCCAGCGTTATCTCACAGAAGACGAATACAGTACCTTTTAGCGGCATAGAATTTTGAAGATATGGGCTATGAACAGTTCCTATCTATGGGAAAGGTGCAAAAACAGATGAAAATCTTGTACAGTTCTTGATATTCAATTTGCAGAAGAAAATAAATTAAAATGAAAAACTATTTGATCTCCAGAAACGTTTGCCAAGGATTCGTGCAGACGACATCCAACTCCCCTTTCACTGATAGTTGCTGTCGCCATAGCCAAAGGAACCAGAAGTTCTCTCATCCCCCACGGGAATAAACACTTCATCCTTAACATATCGGCGCAGTCAAGATCAAAACTATTCGCCTTTCACCTCACTACCGCCATTCTCCATATCCCCTCCAGGCTTCCGCAACCAGATAGGCATCTCAACACTTCTCAATAACCCCGCTACAGACACAGCAAATTGCACTCACACCTCGCCACCTGGCTTGCACAAGCAAGTACGATAGACATCAGACGACGAAGGCCCATTTTTTTATTATTAGATGCAGCCGTCACCCGTCACCAAAAAGCTTAGCACCTTAGCATTCAAGACTCTCTCTCTGTCTCTCGTACGCCAACCAATAGCAAACCAATCCTCACTCTAAGGCCAGCCCTTTCTTAAAAACATTACAACTTGACTACACACTTTAATCTCCACTGCGGAGTCTAGACAGGATCTCCACTTCTGCTCTTTAAAACACGAGTTTAAAAATACTAGAGTGAGCGGGATGGCGCAACAAAGTGAGTCTCGGCTTTTGATCGCAAGGCCAGTCTCTGCTCGAGGATCCACACGCCTCAATATGATATCTCGCTTATGTACTGCGTAGAGTGAGAGGAAACGGCCTCGCATAGCTATTTAGAGTTGGTGAGATATATTAGGTTTTCCGCTATTAGCGAGAATAAGGTTTCTTCACAGCCGTCACGTTTTGCTCAGAAGTGAGAAGTCACATTGCTCCGCAGTTCAATTGTGATATCTTGAGATGAAGGTTTTTTTCCTCGTGAGACTGTTGTTTGGAGATGGGAAAGTTTTTGCCGTGTTGGAATACTGCTGCGCGTTGTATCGGGAATTCGGAATGGAACGCGCAGGAGAACCTGGCTATCCTTTGGAGTTCAGTAGAGAGTTGAGTAACTGTGAGGGATCCTAGTGTTGCAAAACAATTTCAGATCACTTGAACAGTACTTCAGATTACACGAAGTTTGCAACTTCACAAGTGACGAAGCAACCAGAACTGCACTACTTTGCACTCTGCAAAGTTCTAACAGAGCACATGAAAATCCTACACCTACTATAGAACTTGGATACTATACACATGTTATTTCCGTGCAAAATTAACTTCATGCCAATTGTCAATGCTTTCCTATTATTGCCGATTATTCCCTTGAGTTCCTATATCCACAGCCATGCGGGAAGTGGGACTCATATTGAGAGGAAACTGCCAGATGACGGACGCCAACCGATTACCCGTTTCAATGGCCCGATACCGTAATAGGACATAGGATGAGCCTGTCTTGCCCGTCTGTACTTGCAAGGCTGCACGCAGTACTACACTTCTCTGCAGTCTACCAAGCTCCAACATCACACATGAAAATCCTACACCTACGGAAGAGCGTCAACACACATGCTATTTCCGTACAAAGTTCTTTATGTCAATGACTCCTTCGTGTTATTTTTACTGGATATTTCCTCACGTTACTATGTTTACAACTATACGGGAAAGAGGATTCCTATTGCAAGAGAACTACCAAACGACACACATCAACCGATTACCCGTTTCAATGGCCCGATACCATAATTGGACATAAAATGAGCCTGCTGTCAGTACTTGAGTCTTGCGCTCTGTCCTACTCCTACTACTCTAGATCATCCGCTCAAGCACGAACGAAAACACTGCCGAAGACCAGACCATCCGCAGACCCGTAAACCCGCAGACCCACATTGAGAGCCGGTTGCTCGCGCGGCATATACATACAGTATACTGTTCACAGGACTGAGCCTCGAACTGCCTTTACGATACACAAGAGAGCACGAGCACCTGTGGGTCCAGATCTATAAGGAAGTGCCGAGTATTGTGGGACTTGTGGGTCATATCGTAAGTTTGTGTCTCTTTTTAAAGATTACTACGTGGCTTGTTTCTCGTTTATACTAGCTGAGATAGGGATGGTGTTTTATGATTGATAGTAAAAGGTTAAACTGTCAAATTTTAACCGTTCCCCTCAAGCTGAGGAGCCTGAGGGAGGGGTGGAGAATGCTGTTACCTCCGTATAGGGGTGATCTTTGGTTTCGGATGTAAGAAGTGTAAGAGAGGGGGAGAGAGGGGAAGAGAGGCTGAGGTGAGGTTGAAGGGGGAGGGCTCGGGCTCGCTTAGAGTACGCTAGTAATGGGAGTGATGAGGAGGATGATTGATGGATGAATAATGTTGACTGACTGTGATTTTTGAGTTTGGCAATAAGGTTGTTGCGATATTTATCATTCGATAGAGGCGGTTAATGTGCATATTCGATTACTGTCGTGGATCGTGATGGATTTTGAGATTCATTGTGATGGGTTTTGAAGGGCTCTGACGGAAATTTGTATTGAACTCTGTCTGTCCAGACTGTCCCTTCAACGGCTTCCCCCTTGTTTTTTTTGCTTCTGACAGCAGGTTCCATCTTTTTTCTCCCTTATTCTCCGATGCTGCACAGTGAAGAAAAGATTTGTATCTTCCAAATGTTGGATATGACCCTTTGCTTCTGAAAGCAGGTTCCCCTTCCCCCTTTTTTTCAACGATCATAGGCATGAATATTTTCCTATACTCTAAATTTTTAGATCTATACGCTTTGCTTTTCAAGCAGAGTCCATCTTCGTTCTCCCTCCTGTTGAGATCATCACCGGCGAGAACATATTGATATTTTCTGATTGTTGGATTTGCGCCCTTCAAGCGCAGTTATTCGAATGGTTGATATACCTCCCTCTAATCCTACAGGCACTCAACGACAATGGGGCATCAAGATGCAGGACTTGCGCAGATACGCTACCAGAGAAAATCCTCTTTCATATCTTACGGGGAAAGCTGCATGGAAAAGGACTTTTTGAAAGTGTTTGAATTTTGATTTTCATATCTGCTAGGCTGGGCAAAGCTAAGCATTTCTCACCGTAGCGGACCAAATTAATCTGGGTCGCCAAATTGAAGAACCAGCTGTTTCTTGAAAACGGAGAACAAAAGGAATTCCATCGCCTAATTCAACAACCAACACCACCCCATCTACCAATACATGCCCATCGCCTCCATTCTTTAACCTTCAACGAAACATCAAGCGCTATATCCTACAAATAACCCCCTCGTCTCCATTCCTCAGCGAAAACATCAGGCGCCATATCCTACAAACAACCCACCCACCTCAAATCAGCCATCATGCTCACAAATACGGCAAGCCACGAGTAGTGCTCTGAATCTCAACAGCAAACGACTTCCTCACAATCGCCCACCTAAACTCCCCAAACACCTTCCTAATCTCGTCCCTACTATTCCTCAACAGCGGCAAATCATTCCCAGCAAAAATCACAAACACCGCACCTCCGTTCTTCTCTGCAATGACCTGCTTCGGCCCGAACTGCTTGATCTTCTCATCGTACAGGGTTTGCAGGGATGCCTCGGTGAGGTTGCTTGAATCCGTGAGGATCTCGAGGAAGATTTGTTTGTCGAGGGAAGCGCGGACGGGATGGGTTGTTAGTGTGAGGGATGCTTCGTTCATGGGTTTGCGTTTGTGGTTGAGGAGGTTTTGGGGTGGTAGGAAAAGGGGGGTGGATTCATCGTCAGAGGTTTTGAATTGGGGTTGATGGGATGCTCTGTGCTGTGTCTTTTGCTTTCGGGAATTCTTGAAATAAGGACTGACAGTATCATCACCATCTTCATCACCATCGTTGGAATTGACATGCTGAGCAGGAGAGGACATATCATATGCAGTCTTTCGCTTTCTGGAGGTCTTGGTAAGTGGTGTGAGAGCATCCTCGATATCGGAGGTAATAAATTGAAGTGGAGCAGAAGCTTTACGTCCTGACTTTCGCTCTTGGGATTTCATGATTGGTGAGGACAACACATCATGATCAACGTTGCCGCCGTTGCTGAAAAGGCTTTGGTGATTGATAGGTGTCTTTTTGAGCCATCCGGCAAGTTCAGAGCTTTTATGGGTTGCAGTTTGCGCTCCCGAAAGGAGAGGCATGCTTTCGCTGGCAACGCGAGATGTCTTAGGTGAGACCCGTGACTTAGTCAGAATACGATGTTGAGGAAATAGGGGAACTTCTGCTTCGGCTTCTTCAGAGATCGATTCTTCGGAGGAGGAGTCTTGTGTCAAGTCAATCAAGTTTCCATTGCTTGAAGTTGCTTGATTTCGTGGAGAGGAGGTGGATGTCTGTTCGCTTGCAATACCCGGTAAAGTCAGGTGTGCAGTTGATGGAAGATCAGCCTTTGAATGTTAGCAATGTTCACTGCAAAATTTCTATAGTACTTACATTGATCTGGTCAAGTAGAGCGGTGATTCTACTAGCAATCTTCAAGCCCTCGTCGATCATTGTAAGTCTCTCCTGCTCTGCCTCGAGAAATTCATTGCACTCTTGTTTAGCAGCTCGGGTGATATCATCAATCTGGGCCTGGAGAAAGGCGATCTGGTTGTTGCTCCGAAGACTGATATTCCATACATTGGATTGAGTTGAGCGTCTAATTTGGTCTTTGTTTTCATTTGCCGACTGGGGGTCTTGTCGCAGTGGAAGTAAGCTCTTGATTTGTTCGAGCAGGTCCTTCTGTTTCAAGCTCAGAGTAGAATCTGCATTGGCGTTGTCATCTCTGCGAGTCTCATTTGGAGGTGGTCGGCTACGAGAATTAGCAATCAATGTCAAGGCAGTCGAGGTTTTGCATACCCAAGCTCGTCGTTCAAAGTGTTGTTGCCCTCGCTTTCGCCATCACCTGAATTCTCCTTCGGTGGAGAGGACATTTCGAAGCGCTGCAGAAAAACAGTGACGAAGTGGATGCGATGGTGGAATGATCCTGTCTTGAGATTAAAAGTGGAAGTAATGTGACAGGGCTAGGTGTTGGGAATTGTTTGTTGATTGCGGTGGTGCAGGAAAAGTGAGTTTTGACGAGAAGTCGCATCTTAAATCAAATTGAGAAGATGTCGCGTCTGATAACGATAAAGAGGGATTGACAATCCAAAGGTGAAATACTGAGTGTCGTACCTATTCACATTGGGTGTAAACAATGGTGAGTATCGGCTACGAGATGAGAATTGAATTTGACACCTTTTCTGTCCATCCTAATGGCTGAAATTGTGTACATCGGCAAATTGATATAGCATTAGCTAGTTGATCCCTTCTTGTGGCATCATAAAGGTTGCCGCTGAACATTAGCTTTCTAGCTCGTTAGATAACTTCTTTTTCAAGAAGTTTGGAACAATTAACATCTAGCCTTACGTTGACGCCCATGAATGATTGTAAAGTTTGACTCCTATTCCCCAAAATGGACAACATTTAGCTCGATACTTGATTCGGTATCTTATTTTTGTTACAAGGTATAGAAAAAACTTACACAGTTCCTGCCACAGCGAAATTCAACTCAAGTACAATAAAAGAAATGAACAGTGACGCAATCGAACCTAGGGGAACACATTGATAATCCATTTTGCCATGGAGATACGTGGATGATATTTCAAATCAAGGCTTTGTCGCACCCATTCCATTGTATTCTCGAAAACCCATTGTAAAATGTACACGCAGCAAATCCCCCATCCCATCCTATCCCCACTTCTCCTTACGCAGTCCACACCCTCTTGATAGCCTCGGTAACACCAACATCATTTGTCTCAAACTCGTACAATCCAACACCGACCAAGACCGTTGCACCTCTGAGAGCCCAGTCCAAAAGGCCCTTGTCTTTGGAATTCGTTTCCTTGGTGCGTAATCGACAATCCAGGCATCGAAGCCAATATGCGAGTGGATGAGAATGGTGCCGCAAAGGAGTGCGTCAGTTAGAGGATTCAGCGAGCCGGCCGCGAAGGGGGCGATGGTGAGAGGGATGAGCGCGGCGGAGAGGATACGTTCGAATGTCCAGTGGTAGGAGCCGTGGGAAGCATTTGTGGGTGGGACAATGGCAGCATCGTTGTCTGCGAGAATTAGTGTGAGTTCTGATTCTATCATTTCTAGCTATAATTTATAGCTGGTAGAGTGATAGGTAGGTAGACATACTGGTTCCTTGGATAACCTCTGCGGATGGCAATTAGCATCGTTGTCATATATATAAATGGACGGGGAAGGTTCGACTTACGAGGCAGCGGAGGCAGGATTGCTTTGCGACTACTGGCGTGGAAAGCAGCTACTCGCATCGAAGCTGGGAGGGCATTTTTGGCAAATGCACTTGGGAATGTCTGCTGCGAGAGGCTGGTGGTAGATATCTTGGTGACGGAGGGGGAGCTGGTCGAGAGCTTGGAGGAGAAGGATCGCTTGGATGCGGCAGCGCAGACCTGGCGAAGGGTTGTGGATTTGACGATTGAGGCCATTGTGTGTGTCTGTATAGAATTCCTTCTTCTCCTCCGTGGTTTGGTTTAGATGGGTGAATTGGGGAGCATTAAATTGTACATTAAAATTGGAGAAAGAGTCGAGAGGTCGGTCGTCGGTCGTGCCCATCGCGCATCTTCGGAAGCGTCTTCCTCGGCAAGCACATTCCTTATGTAAACTTTATATAGAACACCTCTGATTGGCTGGTGAAAAGAGCTCCGTCAAAGTTGACGGAAGGCAAGATTCGACCTCATCAGAGCATTTCCAGCGATTGCCATTCAACGTCCAATTCCTCTCTCTTTCTCTCAACGACTCTCCCCCATCACCTCATCCTCCCATATACACACCGCTTCGATGGCGTCCCGTCGCTTGGCCCTCAATCTCTCCCAAGGATTGCGCAGTCGTGCTTCCCTCAACGCTGTCTCGCCGTTGAAGAGAGGTTTCGCGACTCCTGTCATTAAAAATGGCGTGAAGACGGAATCGACCACCCTTTCAAACGGCCTCACAGTACGCATTGGATCCTCCCATGGCTGGTAGAGGGAGGAAGCCGCTGACATTTCCCAGATCGCTACCGAACACTCACCGTGGGCGCAGACCTCGACGGTCGGCGTGTGGATCGATGCTGGATCTCGAGCAGAGACCGACAGAACCAATGGCACAGCACACTTCTTGGAGCATCTTGCTTTCAAGGTACCGCATCAATTGGATATTGGGCAAGCAGGAACAGCGGCTGACGATGGATCTAGGGTACCAGCAACCGAACACAACATCAATTGGAGTTGGAAATCGAGAACATGGGTGGACACTTGAACGCCTACACATCTGTACGTTGTTGGGAAGCACCGGAAACAATGGGAGAGTGACTGATCTGTTTGCCAGCGTGAAAACACTGTATACTACGCCAAAGCCTTCAACTCCGATGTTCCAGCAACCGTCGACATCCTCGCCGATATCCTCCAGAACTCAAAGTTGGAGCCACAAGCAATCGAACGGGAGCGTGATGTTATTCTGAGAGAATCCGAGGAGGTGGACAAGCAATTGGAGGAAGTTGTTTTCGACCACCTACACGCAACCGCTTTCCAGGGACAACCTTTAGGTCGTACCATTTTGGGCCCCGCCGAGAACATTCAATCAATCCAGAGAGACGACCTGGTCAACTATATCAAGACAAACTACACAGCTGATCGCATGGTCCTTGTTGGTTCCGGTGGTGTTCCTCACCAGCAATTGGTTGAGCTTGCTGAGAAGCACTTCTCTGGTCTTCCTACTGAGCCATATTCCGGCGGTGCCCAGGCAATTGCCGCACAGAAGGCAAAGCCAGATTTCATTGGATCTGATGTCCGAATCCGTGACGACACCATCCCTACTGCTAACATCGCCATTGCCGTAGAGGGTGTTAGCTGGAAGGATGATGACTACTTCACTGCTTTGGTCACCCAGGCCATCGTCGGAAACTGGGATAAAGCCATGGGTAATGCCCCTCACATGGGAAGCAAGCTCAGTGGCTTCGTCGCAAAGAACGATTTGGCAAACAGCTTCATGAGTTTCTCGACCAGCTACAGTGATACCGGGTAATTTTCTTTCTTGGAGTTTCTATTTGGACGTTATAACTAATGCAACACAGTCTTTGGGGTATTTACCTCGTTACTGACCAGCTCACCCGAATTGACGATCTTGTCCACTTCACCCTCCGTGAGTGGTCCAGACTTTCATACAACGTTGGTGAGGGTGAGGTCGAGCGAGCCAAGGCACAACTCAAGGCATCCATTCTTCTTTCTCTCGATGGCACAACCGCTGTCGCCGAGGATATTGGACGCCAAATCATCACCACCGGACGTAGAATGGGCCCAGAGGAGATTGAGCGTGTGATTGGAGCCATCACCGCAGAGGATGTTAAGAGCTTTGCACAGAGAAAATTGTGGGATCAGGATGTTGCTGTTAGTGCTATCGGAAGCATCGAGGGGTAAGTCTTTTTTTCTACCTATCACATCCTACCAAATTCTGATTTTCCTTGCTAACATACTTCTTCCTTTCAGTCTTCTAGATTACTCTCGTATCCGTGCAGACATGAGCAGAAATGCATAGAGTGGGTAGAATTTGGATGGGTGCTGAGGCGGGCCGCTTCGAGGTAGAGTGTATAGTGATGCTTGTTTGTACACATAGGTTCAGAAAGAAAAACTTTTTCCAACTCTTTTTTTTGGTTCAAAAAACCTGTTGGTCTTCATTTATTTTTGAGTCATTTACGTGAAAATGTGCAATTGCGACTTACCTAGATAGGTACGCTGCGAGATTACATGGGTACGTCTTAGTATGCTTTTAACCTTTTAATGTCCTTAAATGTTTATACTTTAGATATCAAGGGGTAAGAAGGTAGTAAATTACGATTCAGAATGTGGAATGTATTATGAGGTTGGTACTGTACAGTTGTATTCATGAAGCTTCTTTGGTAGGATTTGGGAATGGAAGTGAGGGAAGGAGAGGGAGAGTACTGATGATGTGATGGTATGTTTTTGTGGTATTGGTGCTTTCACTATGCTGGAGAAGTGGGAGGTAGGTGGTGGGATGTTGAAAGGTGTGGAGATGGGAAAGGGATGGTACAGATGGGGGGTGTTATGGTGTTGTGAGGGAGTCTGTGGAAGGTGAGAAGGTTTGGGGTGTTGATGATAGAGCGTTTGTGTAGGTGTGATGGGTTGAGGAGCGTTTTTTATTTTGGAGGTTATTGAGGAGGGAGAGGTAGGAGAAAGAATATTGTAGGATTGGTGAGTGTGAGAGGGAGATGGTTGAGTATAGGTAGGTGCCGGGTAGGTTAGGCGGATGTGAGTTTGGTTTGAGGATTAGAATGGTGATGTTCTATTTGAGTTTTGCATATGGTAATAAGCTTGTCTACACTTGATAGGATGCACATAGAGTGGAACCAATTTAGAGGCAATGGACCTTACTGCAATGGAGATGGAAGGATAATAGCACTTCTTGTGAGCGCACATGATGCCCGATAAAAGTCCAGACAAAATGAAATCAAGCCAAAAAACCAACCTAATTCCATTTCATAATTTCTATACACTTGCCGCTTCGAGCCTAAAACATACAAGAGTTCTGAAAACGCCGCCGACAAGCCTTTCACTCAACTGCAGAGGATTTTATTATTCCATCGCATCCAAATCATACAACAACAACAAGAGAACCACTTATCTCGCTTTGTTTGTAGAGACACCAGCACCGATAACACCTGGAAGCTTCTCCTCTCCAATGCTATACATCAGGCCAATTGACCAGCTGACGAGCCCCACCATAACAACGACAAAGATGGAGATAAGCCAGAATTGACCACTGACGTCCTCCTTCTGGCATGCAGCACCTCCCCAGTAAACATGTCGGACTCCTTTTCGCTTGTCAGGACCATGGGTGAACGTGCGCTTTTCTGCCTTGCAACCGCATGCAAAGCAAGCCTTGTCGCCTCCTCGCTTCTGGTAGCATGATCCATGTCCGGAGCATGCATTCGTCTTCTCGGTGCATGCGTCGAGTGATGAATAGCAGATAGGAGGTATGCCAGTAATTGGTTTGCCGGTAGAGTTTGAGACTGTGACTGGGGCTCTGTTGGGTGTTGCGGGGGCCATGATCGGAGATCCATTCAATGGCTCTTCGACAAATCTACGACCAAGTGTGGCTTGGCCAGGCATATCGTATATCCCGTAGGGGCTCGGCTTTGCCTTTGAAGATGCAGATGATTTTGGGATGTGAACGACCATGATGTTCATTGCCTGGTCTTTTGCGAACTGAGCCAATCTCTTTTGTTCAACGGCCAATTTCTCAACGGTGTTTGATTTCTACCAATATATATTAGTCGTCGGACCAAAGTATGATCAGCTGCGCTTACCTTGGATAGATCATAGTAAATAACTTTGGCAAAATCCGAGTCCCAACAGTATGAGAAAGGATGTGCATCCCCCTCAAGCGCACACTTTCTTGCCTCTCCTTCAACTACTTGCGATGACAAGTCATCCGCAAGCTTGAAATTGGCATCGGTTGCGGGGGGACTTGAGATGTAAAAGGCCAGCTTGTCCGCAGATAATCCTTCTTGCGATAGTCCAGCAGCCTGAGACGACACTCCCTCCACAATCAACAGCACCTCAGCTGTCCGATGTTCCAGTCCCTCTCCAAACAAGCTTCTTTGCTCTACTCCAAACTTGTTGATATATGATAAAGTCGAGGCGCTAGCATCGCCCAAGCTGTGGTATTTTGATGCGCCGAGACGTTGCGCGAAGACGAGTCTGGCTTGCTCTGGGGAAAGTGTGGGCGGGTTGGAGGATTCTGGAAGCCTGTCCGAGTTGAGCAGGTAAACGCTTGCTTCGAGGGATGCAGAAGCTGCGGTAACGAAGGCTGGCAACAGCCAGGTTGTCGGGAATTTCATGATGGTGGTGGTGGGCGGGGGAATTGGGGTTGGGCTCGTGAGAATCTTCCAGCTACGTCGTCCAGGTTGTGAAGCTTCATCGTCCATCCAGCCATGATAAGGACGCGGCGACGAGCTCAAGAATCGCGCTAAACCGCTCGTAGCATTCTGCCGGCAACCACCGTCTTTATCAACAATCAATGGAGAGCGCAAACTACAGACAATCATTAGACATATTACCATACCACGACGAAAAGCACGCTATCGAAATTGTCTTCTGGTATCTACCGCAATCACTTGCAATTCTTAAGCACCCAAAAAACTCGATTGTGCAGCAGAAGCGCGCTCCCAGGGCTCGCCCAAAGCCGCCACCATGCGGCGAGCCTTGAACCCCGTTTCGATGTCGAGAGTTCTGAGATCACAGCAGAGAAATGTCTTTTCGGTGAGTAGACTGCCCTTCAAATTGGAGCGGCAGGCACAGAAAGGGCAGGCGCCGAATATATATAAAGTGCGATTTGGAAAGCCGCACGTACGATTTAGGTGCGTGTGTATCCGTTCTCAAATCCTGCACCGGAGCAATATTGACCAAATCACTCTAGGACCTTTGCACTTTCGACGATCGCATTGGTAGCTGGCATATTCTTCTATGATTCAGTGGTTTTCGGGCCGTTTGCACAATTGGACCTGCCAGACGATGAAGAAATGAAGGCTAGCGCACCGTTATTCATACCATTTCCCGGAACGACAGAACAACTCGAACCCCAACCTTATCGTGGAAATGATCCGGAGTGGCAAGAATTCATCAAGTTTAGCAAAGACCAGGCAGAAGGAAGGAGGGTGAGAGGTTAGAGCTCATCGTCAAGGAAAGCGGATTGTGGTTAACATAGTGCTAGATATTCTGGCGAATTATGTCTTGACTTCAGCCGAAAGTCATCCCATTTTAACGTTAAGATGTGGCAAGGGAATGAAATTGAGGAGACGTTGGCTGGACGTAGATTTCCCTCAGGTTGCACCGCCAGAGTTTGTACGATCAGGGTAAGTTGTGCGCTATCAATTTCGAGCGGCCTGGCTAACCATCCAAAGGATCGAAATCACAGATGATTACATCGCTTGGGCTCAAAACCCAGTAGATTCTCTTCTCGTCTTCAAACTTCGTCAAGCTCTCTGGCCTGAAGCTGTATTCAAATCATTCTGGTCATTCACTCAAGCAATGGTAGCGGAGGATATACGAATAATATCCGGCATGCTTGGAATAAACACAGAGCCCCCACAAACGATTGACCAGATCATAGGTGGATACCACCATGGCATGACCAACCCCCTTCCTAGTAAAGACGGTCCTCAAGTCACAGCAGTCGACAGCCCCTCAAGAGCCATCGTCAAAGCACCAAATCCCATCAAATCATCTATACTAGACAACGACCACAATGATTCGGAGGCAAGCAAAGATCAACAAATTGCCCTGGCTGCTCAATCACATTTCTTCCTCCCTATATTTGCCTTCAAATCTACACTTGCGCAGACCTGGAAACCAGTCAAGAATTATCCACCTCGAGGCAGCATTATCGTCTCCGGCTTCGTCGAAGTGGAAGCGCCGCGGGCGTGGTTGGTATTCAATGTGACAGCTGCGTGGGACCCAAAAACCAAAGAATTTGATACTCGGAGTATGGACTTTTCACTTCGTAGGGCTCAGTTGAAGAAGCAGGGTCCATCCGGTCCACCAGGTCCGCCACGTCCGTCCCGATATGAGTAAATAGGGTTTTGAGCGAGGCGTTTGGAAGCATTCTGGGCGTTACCTGTATTCATAGTTGGCGAGTGGGCTTTGGGTATGTAATGAATATTTACTCTTTCAACTTCATGCCTTTATTCTACTATTGTTTTTGGACTGGAATGAGTTTTCACCTCTCGACTTTTACTCATCGCTGCTGAGGGGAGTGTTTTTCGCTGCCACACACAAGATTGACATCCGCGCAAGCTTTAGCACCTCAGCTCTATTTTGCTCTCATCTAATAGCAGTCACTTGTGCTTACAATATCATTACTTGCATTCTGCTATGCCTAAAGTCGCGTTTGAAAGGTTTATCAATATTTCGGAAGTCGGCGAGTTTGGGCATCATCTCTCGAATCGGGATATTTCCTAATTCC
The DNA here is from genome assembly GCA_031472005.1 of Tetracladium setigerum. Lineage (NCBI taxonomy): Eukaryota > Fungi > Ascomycota > Leotiomycetes > Helotiales > Tetracladium > Tetracladium setigerum. The sequence continues at coordinate 546,607 of PZJY01000009.1, read as the reverse complement.
TGGATGTCATCCATCACTGCGAGTCTCGCAATGTAGTACCGCATCTAATTTCGAGAGAAGGAAGAGAGACCCCGGAGTTCAAGTTTGGACTACTCTGAAGAGACCTTGTACATAGCATTGTGTGCCAAAGCTTTCCAAGAGCAACAATTTTAAAACCGGGTCGAAGAGATAGAAAGAGTACTGCTATTCTACCTTTCAGGGGCGAGAGGTCGTGGTTAGAGAGATATCACAGCAAGGCTGATCTCAGAATCCTAGATGGCTTGAATCAATAGCCCCAATACGTTGGGCTGTTGTCTCGAACGTACGACATGGGCAGTGAATGGATTGCTGTACCTCGCCGCTAAATTAAGCTTGCAGTCGAACCCTTTTGTTAACAAACATCATTTAGAAGATCTTACATCTGCGGGTTTCTAGCCGCTACTCCCCGACGAGATAACGAACACTTTGTTTTGACACACATCATTGTCTTCGACTGGACAGTACTGTACCAGCCTCGTTGTCAGTTATTGGACATTGATAAGTGATGAAGATAATCCGAACGAATGAACTGGGGGAGGGAACTTGCGGATTTCCAGCCGCCACTTCCCCGCCGGAACAATCCCAAATCTGCACACACATAACCAGAAAGCCTTGAAAAACGCCTCAAAAACGCCCCGACATCGAAATAAGCCACGGCAAGGCTCTCGTGACGTTGAACGTTGGACGTGGTCTCTTGATTTTAAGGTTTCACAGATAGGAAAGGACGTTGTCCAGTATTGTTTTGGTGCAGACCGTTAAGCGAGGTTGTTGCATTGCATGTTCATCCACTGCATACAGCCAATAAATTCACCTGGATTCGGGAGGGTGCAGGGATATCATACAGATGGACCGAGATGGCAGGAGACACACCTTGAGAAATGTTGTAATGGAGAGTAGGGAAGCTCTCCCAGATATATAGACACTAGCGTTGCCAGCCTTGCCAGACCCTCCGTTCTCGCTAACAAGATCGACAAAATCAACAAACTTCGAAATCCACCACTTGTGTCCACATTTCCAACACCACCTCTCACTCCGCTCGACTCAAGCAAGGCCAAAATGTCGGGCTACAAGCCAAAATCAGATGTTCTCGTCAACGAGACTGAACTCCCCGCCGACGATGGCAGCTGCATCCGAAAATACACCATAACCTCCGCCACATTTTGGAAACGTCAATTCAAGATCAAACAACAACCCTCTCAAAAGCACATTTACACTATCTCATTCTGCTCATCCTTTAGTGGAGATTGGACTCTACTCGTCAACACTGGCTCCTTGAAAGACGCCAACACCACCATCGCCGCCGCGGCCAAAGTCTCGCTCATGAGAGATACCACTTTACTCTCTCTCGGCGATCCTGCTCCATCAGCACCCCAAAAGTCACAACGCATAGAAATGGTACTGAACTCAGCCTGGAAACACAATAATTACGCAGTCTCGCTCCCGACCTGGGGGCCATCACAGCAAGTCGCAACGGCGGTACTGCTGCAATGGAAAGGAACCAACACTGTCACTGGCACCATGAAGAAGATGGATCGGGGAATGCATCACAAGCTTGTTGAAGCTGAAAGTAATAGATTGCTGGCGAGATATGTGCATGATCCGTGGAGCATGGATGTTGATGGTGCCGTTGAGATTTGTTCGGAAGGGCCTGAGGGGTGGGGGGAGGGGACGTGGGATCTTTTCGTGCTTGTGAGTGCGGTGGCAGTGGCAGAGAAGAATATAAAATTGTTGAAGATGATGATGTAGAATCAGTGAGTATTTGAGGCGTTTGATGGGGTCCTTGGATCGGTGGTGTTGGATTGCAATGCCTACCAAACCAAGGACACACTCTATCGATGGTGTCTGATGACAAGATTCGCAACTAATAACAAACATTTTGAACCCTACTTCGGATCAATTGCAGAGGGGGTCCCAACAGGCGTCGTCGTAGCAGCTAAATGCCTCTTCCTCTTCCTCTTCCTAACACAGCACCAAATGCAACCGCTAGCAGCCACGAAAAAAATAAGCGGCAATCCAATTACCATAAACCAAAACAAAGATTGACCCAGACCGGAAAGCCCATTACGCTCCTCCCTAATGTCGATTGGGGTTCCAGGCACCCAATAACTGATAAAAGTATCCGATTTGATGGTTGGAGGTCGTGGAGTCAACGTCGCCTGGTCAGAAGCCTCCCACATGATATTCCAAGCTGGATGCTGAATAAAGCCAGTAGTAATGGGTCGCGTCTGGCCAGTGCCGTGGGAAAGAGTTGCCAACACAGTGATATTATGATATCCATTCAGGGATCGAATACATTGTCGAGTTTCATCACCTAGCGCGGTATATTGGGTGTCCAAGGTACCGTAAAGAGATTGGCAACAGTAGGCAGTCGTGACGAGCTTTCCTGCCGACGACGACACTCCAAGATGCCGTGCGATCCATTGACTTGGGCAGACAGCTGGGCTGAAGGTGAAGCGACTCTGCGGGACTACTTTGTCCCAGCCAGAGGGCTGGCAGGAGGCAAATCGAGTATTCGCGGGATCTGAGTAGATGATGCTGGTGGAAATCGTAACGTTGTCCCATACTGATTTGGTGCCGATAAATATCAGGTCGTTGATCTCACAATCGCTATCTGATGGTGGTACGAATGGAGTGATGAGAGGCAGAAGTCGCGTCTCAGTGGCTGCTGCTGCCAGCTTCGTGGTTGAGGAAGGGACTTCCATTATTTCATCAAGACTGCCGCCATCAGATATCAGAATCAGAATGATCCTAACAGAGGAGGCAAGCGGATATGTTAAGGTATTAATGATTTGGGAGTCAACAACATTGGGAAGAATGGAATATGTCGTGGTGGGAGGGAGGCGCGTATACGGGCCTTCGCTTGGCGACAAGCATTTGAGAGGCACAATTTCGAAGTTGCACCTGCCACCTGCCACATCTGGTCTATTATGTTACGTCTACATCCTTAAACCAATAACAGCGCGCTTAAGTTACTTGGTTGGTAGATTGGCTACCAAAATTCTTGCAATTCAAATAGAAGTCAGACAATATTCCTGGATGGTACCAAACATGAATATGTAAATAAAGTAATCACTTTGAGGGAGACATAATAGCCAGCAAAGTAGTAGCATTCTAGATCTAGTATATTATATTTAAGATAGAAAGAAGGAAGAGGAAAGGAGCTCATGGTTCTGTATGAATGTCTAGCGTCGACATTCACATTCATCGACCACATAGTCATGTGACTACGTGAACTTCAGTTGCCTTCTTCGGGATGTTGTCACATCAAGTGTACAACATGAGAAGGCTTAATAATGACCAGAAAGTAACAAGTGGACAGCCGGAGAAATATGTTTTCCAGCTTGTGGTTGTCTGGGCAGAACCCTCGACGCCGACTTTAACCAGTCAAGAAGGAAGCAAACTTCAAATCTACAGTCCAGAAGAAAGCTTCCCGATACAGAGGCCAGGCCCAATACTACAACGGAGAATCCCCTAGATCCCAAGAACCTGATATTGCTTGTCTACCTAAATCTGCCTTGCTTTAAGCTAGGATGTGTTGCACTGCATGTCAATATTCGACATACTTTAAAGAAGGCGTCCAATACATGCATTGCTTCAATGAATGATCCGGTGATTAGCCGACTCCGACAATGTGCATAACCGTCTCCAACGACTAGAGATACGGCAGAGCAACTATATGTATTGATTAAAGTTGTGTGCCGGTTTCGCGATAAGAGTTATAATACCCCATGAGCTATTTGTTGCTGTGAGAACAGAACCACTAAACATCATCGCTTAACAACCTTCTGTCTCAACCACCTAGTACTACTGTACACACCAAACTCCCTTCACTCCCTCCTTTCCCACCAAAATGTTCAAACGCAAATCCAAACCAAAATCTATCACCCCAATCCGAACTTACCAAGTCACCCTCCCACCCGAGTCAACCTCCTCGATACTAAAGCACAACCTCCACTTCCCCAAGCGTACTGTTCTCATCACCCGCACCCTCCCATCTGTCCCACCAGCCACATACACCTTGACAATAACCAACACCTCACTCCCACTAATAACCGACTGCTCATTCCTGCTCCAAAACACCACCAGGACAAATATCACATCGGCGAAAATAGTAGCAACATGTCATCCCTCGCTGGCACAGAATAAAACGGAGCTTTTGCTTAGGAATGAGTCCAATGACGAGGCTGGCACACAGAAGATTGAGATGAATCTGACTTCGAGCTGGATATACAAAAAATATGTTATTGGGTTGTCGTTACCGCCTGCGTGGGATGATGTCTCGGGTCAGATTAGGGAGATGAGTCTTTTGTGGAAGGGGACGAATGATGTGGAGAGCTTCGGTATGTTTGGTTTTACTTGAAGTGCCCTTTTTTTTGAATGAAGTTTAGCCCCTCTCTGCCACACTTCCAGCAAAGGACAAAACAGAGGAGAGAAGGAAGAGAGAAAGATGAAATATTCCTATTTCATCAGTGTCGATTATTATTTGCTGCATTCTTTCCTCGCTTCCCCTCATCTTCTCAAAATTATTTTACTTTCCATCCTTCCTTTCAATAACTTCTCAATTCCCCCGCCTCCATCTCCTCATATACACTCATTTATCTATCTCTCTCTTTACCTCTCATTCTTCAAAACCCCAAAACCCCAAAACCCCAAAACCCTCATCCCGAACCCCTAATACTCCTCCCCATCAAATACTAATACTCCTCCCCTCCCCCTCCAAAAGGCAAAAAACTCGACAGAGGAATGAACCACAAACTCGTCCACCCAACCACCAAAACCCTCCTAGCACGCTACATCCGCGAACCCAGCAGTGGTGACATCGCGGGGGTCATCGAAATCTTCGCTAACGAACATTTTGATACATCTGCTGTTAGTGCGTTTTTGGGTCCTCTAGATATAGAGGTGGGTGGGAATGGGAATGGGGTAGGTGTAGGAGCTTGGGATTTATTGGTGATTATGAGTGCGTTGGTGATAGCGGAGAAGACGTGGAGATTTTCCTTGAGGATGTGGGGAGGTGGGAAGGTGAAGGTGGCTGCTGGTGCTGGTGCGGGTGCTGGTGCGGGTGCTGCTGTTGGTGTTGCTGCGGGAGTGCATTTGAGTAATGGAGTAGAGGAAAATGGGGAAAATATTGCGGAGGTTCTTGAGGCTATTGGGGGACTTGGATTTTGAATAATGGATAGGATGAGGGATGTGCGTGGGGTTATTTGATTGTTGGGGTGAGGATGAAATGGGAGTTTTGTATTGAGTACCTTAGGGACGGTTGAGTGGATGGAAGTAATGAAGTAATGAAATAATGATATTTAACTCTCTGATAGTATGACGATACGAAGGGAAGGGTTCCTTTGCAATGATGTAGGTGATATTCGTGAGAGTCTGAAGTCCGGATGAAGGAAGCACTGGCTCAAATCAGCCATCACTCTTCCGAGTCATTATCGAGTGACCATCCTTAGCATGCTGACTACAACAAGTGAGTTTCTTGGTAATTTATAGTATGCTCTTCTACAAATCTATCTAACACCTACAACTCTCACGCGCTCGACTCTACTTCTTCAGCCTTCTCCTCCTCCCCAACATACTCCGGCTTCTCCAACTCCTCCCCGCCTTCAACCCAAACCTTCGCCAACTCCGTCTCAATCTCCCCCTTCCTTGTCTCCCACTCCTTAACCTTCGCCAGCCTCTCCCTCAAATCCGCCAACTCACGCTCAACGCCCATCTTCTCCTCCTCCGTCCCAATCCTCTCCCATTCCCACTGCGATCCATCCTCGCCTAAGCCAAGAGTGAGATTGTAAGTATGATATCTCTTCAAACTAGCTCTTGTACTGATCGTGATCAGTGTAATGCCCTTCTCCTTACACCTCTCATACAACAAGCCCTCCACATCCGACGACACAGCCGAGGTACCTTCATCGATAAATGCGTATCTGGGTTCATGATAAAGTAATCTCGCAATCGCCATACGCTGTTTCTCTCCGCCACTGAGAACATCCTTCCATTCCTTTCTGGTGTCCCAACCACCTTCACGATCGGGGAGGTAGCCTAATTTAGCTTCTTCAAGGACGCGCTTAAGTTCGTGATCACGCCGACCTTTGTCACGCATGTCCATTTCGCTGTCGGGGTAGATGACTTGGTCGCGGAGGGTACCGACGCTTAGGTAGGGTCTCTGGGGAGGAACATGATGCCGTCCGTTCCGATGCTCCGGGGGCGGGAGACGAGACCACGGTAGACGGGCCACAAACCTGATACGATGCGAGCTACGGCTGATTTTCCGACACCGTTGGCACCAGAGATCTAGATATGTTAGGGGATAGATTGTCAAGAGGATGTGAAGCTTACAAGAAGATGCTCGCCAGAGTGAACAATGACAGACAATGACTCGCCCAGCTCTTCTCCGCCATGCGGGAATACAGAGGGTGCAACTATTGGTACGTTCTCTAGTCGTACACCGTCGAATCCTTTCTGAATAGTACCTTGTACATCGGATAACGAGAACCGTTCAGTGCCTAGACCTCGGGGTGGAAAGTAGGCATTCGCGTGAACTCGATGTAGAGTCGAGATCAAGGTGTAAACACGACTTGTATATCCTGCCAACTCGGAAAGATCCTTGATGCTATACATCATTCTTCCTCCGGCATCAGCCAGCGAAAGCATGAGTCGCTTGTTGGTAATGAACTCCTTCATTCTTCCCCTTTCTCTTCCCCACCTCCGCTACCAGACACATCCGCCAATTCTTGAATACCCCCCAAACCACCCCAGGCCGGTAGGAAGACCGGCAAAGAGCTAAGAAGATATCCGTAGGCACTCCAACTATATTTTAGAATGAAATCCTCAAGAATGTTATATCGGATCTTGAGTTGGTAGATGTTTTCCATCCACTTCTTCAAACTCTTAAACTCCTTATCCAAGAAGACCATTTCCATACTAGCCCCTCCGTAAAATGAAACTTCTTCTGCATTGGCAATGAGACGAGCATGCAAGCCTCGGAAGTCACCTTCCTTGCGACCTTCCACGGCCTTTAATTTCCCAAATGGCGGGGATAGTCTTCGCAGTAATGTTGCCGTCAAAAAGTAATTGCTTAGTAGACCGGTCAGAGCCAGTGGTCCAAGAGAGCGATACAGTTGATAATTGAAGACCACAAGGTCCACAAATGGCTTTCCTAGCGAAGAGTAAAGACCTGCAGCGGATGCACAGAAATGTGTAAGGTCCTGAGTGATGAATTGATCGGCTCCCTGTCCGATTCCACCATCTAGATTTGATAATTTGTAGTAATTGAGGTTATCGTTGAGGTATAAATCGTGTATGTACCGCGTAAGGCGCGTTCTGAAGGCGATTGAAACTTTCGATTGAAGGAATTTGATCATGGCGTTGGTGTAGGAGGCAAAGCTTCCGATTCCACACCACTAAGAAGATGTTAGTACTCGCTTGCAGTTATCCTAGCTGGGGAAGAGTTGGAGTCTTTGAAGCTTGAAAGATTGCCTTGGTGCTCCAGGACGGTCGAACTAACCTTGATAATGCCCCAAATAAACGACCTTCCATTTCCTGCTACCAAATCTCTCACAATTTCTCCATCCAACCTGGCCACAACCAAGGAGAGATAGGTTCTCAACATCAAAAACAGCCCGTGACTCAACAAAAGTCCCGTCTCCTTACTCTGCCATCTCGGTATCATAATACTCATCAAACTCAGAAACTGATGCAAGAAGGCCAGATTCAACCCCGGCTTTGTCTGCGGCGGCGGGACCTGAGGAGTCTGCTGCCCATCTGTCAAGCCCGATGCTCTCGGCGGATTCAAAAACAGTCTGCGATGAGCATCGAAGGTCATTGCCTTGGTCGGATGTATGGTAACCTTCGAAGTTGAGTCCTTGTAGGGAACGAAGATAACCCTTGAGCCATCTTTATTCTTCAAACCACTATTCCGGCGTAATAGCCTTTGCCCCTCTGCTTTCTCGGCCTTGCGCTTCTTCCATCTTCGTTGTGCGCCGGCGCCGCCTGCGATTATGGAGAGGGTGAGGAGGAATGTGCTGATGATCTTGGTGATTTTCGAGGTGTTCTTTAGGCGTTCGCGGAACAGGTTTTTGTAGAGATTGTAGAAATGGGCGAGAGGATCTTCTGATCCCCTCAATGTTGATTGAGAGGCCATTGAAGCTCTGCCGATGATTGGAAGAAGATCAGTGTCGTGGTTTTCCGTCCTCCTCCCAGGTCAACATCCCCGGATTCTATTTGCTTTCGTGCTTGTCGTTCCCCGCGTCAATGAGGCGGTTGTCAGTAGTTTTGTTGTGATCTATTGAGTTGTAATTGAAGCCAGATCATGACTTTCAATGTAGTTCATGTGCAGAGAACATGGCGAAGTCGTGAAAATCGTCAAGCCCAGATGACTTCGTTGTTGGTGGCATGTGAAGGTGCTGGAGGTCACCCACCGAATCGAGTTTCTGGGGTAAAGCTGAACCGAGGCCAAAACGGCGCCTCACGTGCCATCGACCTTCCCCATCTTTCGGATGCTTCGGGACTTGAGTGGACAGTAATAAAACACCAAGAATTCTGGCCACCCGGGAACATCTTTATTCGCTGGCAAGAAGTACTTGAGAGTAGGTATATACTCGAGTATCTCGGTACCGGACCTCAGAAGTTAGGATTGTCTTTCTTTTCAATTGAAGAGCGGGAAGAGGAAGGGAGGTGGATACAAGGTCTCCTCACCACTGACTGTCGCAGGAAGAATCACACGAAAACTACTTTTTTCAGTTGAGTAACATGTTAAGAAATCCGTTTCATTTATTATGATTACCACTAACAAGTCACAGTCATCCTCCTCTTCGGCCTCTTCGTTCTTCATCTTGTGTATCTACCCCGAGGAAACTGGTCACCCTCCCTATCCTGGAACCAAATAGCAAACCTCTTTATCTCAGCTGGGATGGATGGATAAAAATCCGGATATCTCAACCCCACATCATCGATGGAGCCCTCAAAATCTACACCTGGCTATCTTGCCAATGTCTTTCACATCAACCTTTCTTTCCCTTAGTTCAAGCATCACGAGCTTGGCGAGCCACTTCCTCATCCATCGCCTGGAAATATCCTTCCATCTTCCACCTCCACGAATTCAAATACGGCTGCATATCCCCATGCGCTGGCGACCAAAACTTCTCATGCAAACTTTTCACTCCTCCCTCCAGATCAACCTTCGTGGGATGGTGGATATTCCAGGTATAATTCAATTGCGTCCATGGCATATTACCATCCTTGCGGTGCGCATAGTTCAGTAAGTTCTGCTCGGGATATTCCGGATGGAACTTATTCGGCGTGTTCAAAATCGACAAGTAGTAGTTGAACATCTGAATGTCCGGCTGAAGCACAAAGATTCCAGCATTGAGGTAGTCCATCCGGAAATCATGTCCCGCTTCCGTGGGAGGATAGTGGTGTTTCGCCGCCAGCGCAGGCGTGCTCGCAAATGAGTAATTCGCCGGGAAAGCGGCCTCGTCATCGAAGATATACTTCTCATTATGGCCTGATTCTTGAGAAAGGACGGCCTGGTCGTCAAAGATGCCGTCAAGTGGGTGCACAAGGACCGTGTCTCCGTCAAGGAAGCAAATGCGTTCGAATTGCGTGAATTGCCAGAATCGCAACTTGGTAAGGACGGTGGACCATCTTTCTACACCTGGCAATACCCATGCTTCTCGAATCACATCCTGCTCTACAACAATCGCACCGTCTTTCCTTAACCGTTCTCGATCCTCCTCGAGAACGCTGTTCGTTACCAGCACGATGAACGGGATGGCCGGGTCTTCTGAGCGCGTGTCTTGTGCGTGAAGAAGTTGGTAGGTTAAAATTCGAGTTGCGACGAAGTAGTGATCATCTCCTCCAGTAAGAAAGGTCGCAAAAGCATATTTGGAGGTTGTGTTGTCAAGGAGAATAGGTTCTGAGTGCACGCTGGAAGCATTGTAGGGTTGTGAGCCGACGGAAGCCAAAACGACATATCTTCGAATCTCATATGGGATGTGGGCGATCTTGGAAGCGAATTGGAAGAGGATAAGCAGAACGATGACAGCCAGAATGAATGCTTTGGAGCGAAGACTCCACGTGACGACCTTCGACTTCCGAAGTTGGGTCCAGGTAATCATTTCGAAGGTTTTGCCTGAGACGCGGCGGTTGTTTATTGAAGATAGGTGCCGGTTATGTTTGGTACTGAAGAAAGGCAAAGAAGCAGCTGGATGCGGCGAACGAGAAAGGGGTTGATCCATCGAATGGGAGTCGAAGATATATGAGCGTGTTCAAGATCCTCACACTCGACGAACAAGAATCCAAAGTTGAAGCAACGAGAGAAAGAAGCACAACTCACTGTGCAACATCCTGCCAAGTAGCCGACCACGCGGCTTCTTTTGGAACTTCGTGGCCATTTCTCAATCTCTGTGCCTCGCGCTTGCATCTAGCATAGGCAATAGGAGAGAAGCACTAGAGTGTTGTTGGGTGATGCTACGATGTGCACTAATCCGCGGCCATGCCCAACTCTATTTTAGAGCGCGGATCAGCGAGGCGAGTGAGGGATGATTTGATTTACCGACATAAACATATGCCTAACTTCATACGAATAAGGGCATTTAAGCGAGCTCATTACCACCTTAACCTTATCTTTACTGGCTGGGGGAAAGGTTCCGCTACTCGGTAAGTGCATGGGTACACGCAAACGCCCCTCAAGCTTTTAATGGCCCGGCTTTGCTTTGATGTCATTTTAAGAGCCAATGCCTACGTATTCTCTCTCACCACTTCTCCGGTGCAGGTCCATCCTTTGCACCGTGAAAGATTTAATTGTGGTGGTTGGGGACCTGCAAAACTCCGGTTACGTGGTCCCGGCCAGGTAACAAAATAATGTACCTTGGGCCTCCATAATTACGATAACAAATACCTTACCTAAACAACAACATCAAAATACTGACCAAAAATTCTATCACAGTCCTAGGAAAAACAGAAAAAGGCCAAACCTATCTCCCCGCTCATCTATTCTCCTCAATGTAACCCTGCGCAAGAACCTGGGTCATAGTGAATGATGAAGGTACTATATTCATTCAACAGAACGCTGTGAACCACTCATCTCACCCCCGTTCTCTTCACTCTTTGTGCCAAGTCTGAGGTCGTACTATCGTTTGATGTGCTAACTAACAAGACCGCTAACAACCTGTTTTGCGTCCCAAGCGAGCAAATCACAATGACTTTCATTTCAATCACAGTGTGGTACAGTACCGTTGTCTCACTTTCATCTACACCACCACCTCTCATGTTGTTGACCCTTTTGGGAGTTGTCCAAGGTTTTGTATTTGGCCAACGGCGAATAAACAAATAGATAACCACATGTGGGAGGGATCCTGAATAGGTATTGGGTGTGCTTTCCATGATGTAATTATCAGCAACCTTATTTTTTGCACAAGCGAACAAAATTAGGATCTTTTCTGTTTTTTTTTTGTTTTACTCCTTTTCCTCAAAAAGACAATGCTATCCCTTCCGTTCCGTTTTGGTTGTTTGTCCAAAGAAAAAAAATAAAAATAAAAAAAAAAAAACTCGTTCAAAAATGATGCACTCATTTGCTCTCTTGCCATTAATAATTCCATCCCATTCATTCATTCATCATCTCGCCGGCAAAACATAGGTGCTGTACTGTGCTGTGCTGTACTCATACCACCCTCAGATTATTTCAAAGGTGCCGTACAGTTACATCGCATATTCTCATTCTCATTCTCTCGAGACGACGACGCGTCCTCTACAATTCCCCATTCAATCAATCAATCTCCCTCCCACTTTTCGCATTGCTCTTAATTTTCATATTTTAGGCACCTACCAAAACATTTTGAAAATGGAGAGGTTTGGTTTTGGATATGGGTACTGTGATGGATAAATGTGCGAAAAGTTGGTCATGAATAATATCAACCTAGATGCACTGGAGATCAATTGTGGGGTTTTAATCCTTACGGACCGCGTCACTCTATTAGACGCGCTCGACTGACGGTGTAGGGAATTTTTTTTCTTTTTTTCTTTCGTTTGTTGGTTTTCAATACTCCGACATTTTTATTGGGGATGGGGGTTTAGGCACCGGGTTATGTTTGTTTGAGGTTTGATTATTGTGGTCTGGAGTGGTTCTGGTTTTTCCGTGTTGTGTTTTTGGATTGTGTGGAAAAGGGGTGGTGGGTGGTGCACCTCGGTGATAGGTGGCACATGCAATATCTTGAGTTTTTTATGAAGCCAGTTCGCCTACTTTTTCTCTCTTTGTATTGGAAACCGAAAAAGAAGAAGACAAATCGAAAAAGGGACAGAGGGACAGAGAGACAGACAGAGAGACAGGCAGACAGAGAGACAGGCAGACAGAGAGACAGACAGACCGAGAGACATACAGACAGAGAAGAACGGGAAGATATCCTACGTTTTTGTTCCTTTTTACAACACGTCCAGTCCACGGACGATGAACGGGGGAAAAAAGGCTGTTGAATGGAATACATGTTAATTATTCGAGATTCTAGATCTCGAAGTTGAGTTGGTTGAATGCGGAGATAGTGGTAGTACGACATGGGACAAGAGACAAAGGGGGGGAAAAAAGAGTGAGAGAGAAAGAGAGAGATGTTATCCAAGCCCCCAAAAAATCCGCAACCAGAAGAAGCAATTTGATCGATCAGGGCCCGTTGATGAAGTTATTTTCTAGGTACCTACTACTAATCCTTCTCACTCACTCACACATATCAGGGCGAACGAAAAGAAAAAACAAAATTTGAACTGACTGATATTTGGTATGATTTTCAAATGGGGATAATATAGAAGAAGGAATACACAGGGCGATGTGCTATTACACGACGATTTATTACAACTTATTAAAAAGAACCCGGTTTTGGTTTTGAGAAATATTCGAAGCGTGCCGACCATTTCTCTAGGGGCAAAAGAACAACTCAAAGAAGATAGGAAGTATATTCATCTTAAAGCAACAACAACTGCCAGCAAAGCTGTAAAGGTGTTGAAAAAAAACTCCAACAGAGGAAACAAAATACCGAAAATATATCCCACACATTCACACACACACACATAAACTTGTATGACGAAGAGTGCCTACCAACGGAGGCGAGGTAACTGGCGAAAGATTGAAAGCATACATGACGAATTTGCGATTTTTATTTCGGACAATTAAAATAAAAAATCGGCCACAATAAATTTTCACAAAAGACGGAGGAGGTGTGTACAAAATCGTTCAAATACAACAAGTTAGGTACCTACCTACCTTAGGGTGGTAAAGTAAACAAACATAAACGGAAAGACGAATATAGCGAAAAATCAATGAAGACGAAAACCAAGACGAAACAAGGACGAATGGAGTCTAGGTAATCTTACGATGATATATATATATATATATGTGTGTGTGTATTCAATAATAAAGCTAGGGTATTCCACCTATCTATCTATCCCATCCCCCTCTCACCTCCTGAGTCCTTGAGTCCCTCTCAACCTTCTCTCATCTTCTCTCATTTCATTTATGTTAACCTACTTACCTACCAATTTCCATCTCGTCTCATCTCATCTCACATACCAACCAATATTACTCCTTTGTATAATCAGCCTACCTTCCATCCATCCATGCCTTACCATTCCCATTCTCACCCATCCCATTCTCTCCAATTCCCACTCCTACTCCATCTCCATCCATTTCCATGTCCTCAACCCATCTCATGAACCACCTGCTTTCCCCCATTACCACCACCAGCACCACTCCCACTCCCACCACTCATACTCTCCTTAATAGCCAACTGCAAAGCCTCCTCATCCGCATCAATCAACTCTCTCTTCTCATCCGTCAATTGTCTTCCTCTATTCTCCTCCTCCTCTTCTTCTTCCTCTCCTTCAACCTCCTTTCTCCCACCAACAGCCCCAGCCCCACCAACAGCATTTTTCCTATGCTCTTCCTCCAACAAACTCTGTTTCTTGACATATTCCAGAATGATTTCCTCTTCTGTCTTTCCTTCCTTGCCATTGGCAGCAGTAATAGTAGCAGTACTAGCAGCACTCTCCCTACTCTCCTTCAACGCCAACTTCAACGCTTCATCCTCATCACTATCATCCCCAACAGCCTTCCCCTTCTCCAACCTCGCGGCTTCGAGTTCCTTCGAAAGCTCAATCGCCCTCTTCATATCCTCATCCTCATCCTCATCATCACCCACACCACCCGTACCAGAGCTCTTCATCTGATAAGCCAACAAACTCTCCTGCAGCGCCTTCTCTAACGCCTCCTGATGCTCCCTCTCCTCATCCGTCATCTTAATCTCATCTCTAACTCCATCCCCAGACCCGGGACTACCACCAACTTCCTGACTTGATCGCCTCTTCCGGCCTCCTCAATACTAGCCTGTATAGCCCTCCTCAAAGCCTCCTGATCATTAACCGACGAGCTCTGCGCCTTCTGCAATTCTCTCACACTAGCACGGATGGCGCGTTCGATCATTTGATCTTCCTCTTCATTACCGCGCGACGTAGCGGCTACGGAGGCTTTGATAGCTGATTCAAAGTCTTCGTGTTGAACATCTCCATGAGAATGGTCATGGTCATGGTCATGGTCATGGTCATGGTGATGTGCATCCTCCGCCGCCACCACCACAGCAGAAGTCTGCCCCTTTCTCGGAGCATGCGAATGTGCGTTCGACCGTCTACAGAATGGACAAGCCGAGTGCTTCCCATGAACCTTCTTTGCCTCCGCCTCTCTCTTCTGCTTTCTCGACTCGTGCAATTTCTTGCGCTCATCAAACGTCATATGACGCGTCTGGAAGAATCCCTGGGGAGTGAGTCGACCGGTTTCTTGGCCCTCTGGCCCGCCTTGATCCATGATCTTCTGCTTCTCGCTTTGGTATTCGTCTTTGTGGAGGGTCCAGCGGGCAAGGACATCACGGCGTTCTTCTGCTGTCGCGGTTTTGGCATCTTCGAAACCTTGCGCAGTGCGGGCCGAGATGATGTAGTTGAGAACGCTGGAGCCAAACATCTTGCGGACTTCTTTATGAATACCCATGAATGCGTAGCCGGGGAGTCCCCAAATTGCTGTGTTTGCTTAGCGTTAATTTTTCCAGAAAAAAAGATTTTGCCTTACCAGCGCCAGGCTTGAGAATAAGTCCTCCAATGCCCTTCCCAATGCCCTTTATCAATCCAGCTGCACCCTCTTTCTCTGCGCCGCGGATAGGTTGTGTGACAAGACCGGTAATGCCATCGTAGAATCCATATCCGAATTCCTACGACATGGTCAGCGAAATGATAAACAAGAGTAAAATATGAAAGAAGTATACCTTGCCAGCAGCTTTAAGTCCACTCTGGAAATCCGTAACCTTCTCCTGTGGCCTCACAGTATCATCCCCATAAAGCTTTGGGGCATTATGAAATCCACGAGCAATACCTAGCGTGAAGTCCATTGGAGACTTCATACCCGCGCCCACAATACGCTGAACGCCCTTACCAGCCCCAATAGCATTATCGATCGTCAATTTGCTAGGATCAAATACCCCGGATTTCGAACGCATGGGCGAATGGCTTCCCCTCTCCTTGGATTGCGACCTGGACGCTTTGCGTTCTCTTGATGCTGAACGAGAGCGATTCAAAGTACCACGGAGGGCCTCCTTCAAGGAGTTTGATGGTATTCTATGAGGCTTTTCCATTGAACTTGCGCTTGTAACAGGGGTGATAGTGGCTTCCGTGCTCATCCTGGTGCTGCTCTCATATGATGTTTTCGAAGATGTTCCTGTTCCAACGGTTGATGTTAGAATGGACGAGGTTTCCGATTCGTCGAATTTCTCGTCGGGCGCAAGATCATCACGAGATCTTGAAGCAGCAGTAGATACAGGAGTGATATCGCCAGACCCCCCGAAGCCTTTGAGGCTGCTTCCTTTTCCTTTTCCTTCTTTTTTACTGCTTTGAAAATCTCGAGTGGGAAGTCAGCAACGCCCATCATGAGACTGCCCATCGTTCCAATCAAGGCGGAGGCTCCTCCAGAGATTGGATCCCATGGGCCGTCTTCGGTCTCATATTCTCGAGAGCGATATCTATGGTAATTAGCATCTGCTACTGACACAAACCAGAGTTGACTCACAATTTCAGATCAGCAAAGTCCAGCAATCCCTCACTTGCGAGCACATTCGCCGCGAAAGCACTCAAACGAGTCTGTGTTCGCTTAACCCTCCAAACAGCAGTCCTTGATGGAGCAAGTGTACACCTCATAGTATCCACATCCAGTTGATCATGGAAACTCTTACCACCAACTTCCGTGCCCTTCTCCTCCTTAATCTTCAACCCATACTCCTTCGCCTTCTCTATTGTCTCAGGCTTGAGAGCTTCAGTGAGAGCAGCGGCAAGTTTCTCGGCAGTGAGTTGTTTGTAAGGGATTGGAGGCGGTCCTGCACCGGCTCTTGCTACCATCGCACCCCAGAATGGCTGATCACCAAAGAAAGGTACGACGACGGTTGGCTTTCCAGTAGCAATACCTGCAGCTGTAGTGCCAGCTCCTCCATGATGACAGACGGCAGCAACATGTTGGAATAACCAATCATGAGGGACATTCCCCAGCATGAAAACCCCCTCTGGAACACCAAGAGCATCACCTCCTAGTCCTCCCCAGCCTTTGGAAACTAATGCTCGAACACCCGCGATCTTGACGGCTTCAAAGATCATCTTAGTCATCGCATCGGGATCGTCAACGACAATGGAGCCGAATCCAATATATACCGGTGGTGGACCAGCAGCCAGATATTCTGCAAGTGCTGGATCAGGAGTGTAGCTAGATGCCAGTGACAAAAAGTAGAATCCCGAGATAGAAATGTGCTGTCCCCAATCCCTAGGCTTAGGGATGAGAGCTGGCGACCTGCTCTTGATTAGCGAAATATCAATTCTATCGCCAAATTAAACTTACCAGCAGTAAGTATACGGCACTCGAAGACGACTCAACATGCCAGGAGCCCAAATCAAACTGATAGGATCTAGACCAAGTGCTCTTTCTCTAAAGCGATTAATGACATCTCCCAGTCCCTGCCAAGTCATCATCTCAACCAAAGCATAGGAGACGAAATTTGTCATGTTGACATCGGCATTGGAAGATTGAATATTAGCCAGCGGGTGAGGAAACTGCTGAGTTGGTGACCAGGGCATCCTAAGTTCCAAAGTCAGCAATCTCCATCTCAAATTGAAAAGTTATGAAAGAACAAATAGAAAACCTACGTAAACATCATATGCAACGGAATGCCCATCTTCTCCGCAATATGAACATGCGCAAAACTTGGGGATTGGCAATAATCGCATCCGCAATGAACGGTCGTTGTGAAGGCTCCGCATCCAAGTTAATGCCAGCATCAAATGCCAAACTATCCGAACTCTCTCTTCTCGGAGCACCGAGACCATCACCAGCTTCGATGCAAGATCTCCAGCACCCAAGCACGATCTCCTCCATGCCCTTTCGACGCTTGCCCACATCTCCGCTTTTGAGCGTCTCGAATCCGGGCATCAGACCGGGGTTTTTGACCATAAATGCCATGAGTTCCGCGGGATCACCTCCGATACTGAAGAATTCCAGCCCATTCTCTTCGACGAATGTTTGGAAGGTAGGATGGGTAGCTACGCGCACTCGATGTCCGTATGTGGCTTTCAGCGTCTTCCCCAAGGCCACGAAGGGCTGTACATCTCCTCTTGAGCCTACAACATGTATGACCACATTCAATTTCGGCGGGGGCGTTTGTCCTGGTAAACCTCCTAGTGCGGGTGGGATATATCCAGATGGGAGAGGATGTTCTTCCTCCTGCGCGACGAGGGAGAGTTGGTTTCGCAGCGCAGGGACCAGGAGATCCGAGAGCTTTCTTGTCTTTTGGTTGATATTGATATTGATTCGACCATCATCTGTAACTTTTGCCTTGGTGTCGAATCCATCCTGGCTCATCTCTATCTGGTCGTGCTTCTCGCCATAGGCGGGTGGTGCTTCGGTCGAGCCATCTTCGAGAATATTGGGGACGTGAAGGAAACTTCTGCTGGAAGGAAGTTAGCATTGTTTGCTCCTAGAGTAAGTAATCTGTAAGAGTAGTCGTTGAAGTCTTACTTGGTAGATACGCGGCCCAGAGTCTGTCGCGGAGGACGTTGGGTCGCTGACGACGACGAGCGCGATTCTCTCGTAGCATAGTTGCCTTTTGAAGACTGATCTTGCACCGACGGTCTCCTTTGGAAGGTCGGCCTTGTGTTCGCATCTTCGAAATTGCCGTATATCGCAGCTTCGGCTTGCGCAATCAGTCCGGCGGGGATATGTTCCTCCTGCTTGGGTTTGCTGTTGGAGGCCATGATTGCGGGGTGGACAGGGAGGGAAGGGGAGTGAGAGAGAATTGTGTCCAGAGATCAGTGGGAGTCTGCTTTATCTTCGCATATGGTGATATTTAGGATGTGTGCAAGAGATATGGAAAATTATGTTGTAATTGGTGAGATAGATTTGTTGATTCGAACTTGTCAGATTGTCCGCGCTGTTGTTAACGTCGTAGCTCTGCTACAGCTGCTAGTAACAATAATTAATGCTTCGCAATCAGCAACAAGGCAGAAGAAGGTCTCGAGGAGTGCAAGTCGTCATGCGAAGAAGGAAAGTGAAATCCAGGTTATATTGTGCATATGCGAGCGTGTGTGGTGGTTGCACGTGTGTGTGTGTGTGTGTGTGTCTATCTGTCGAGGAGGGGAGGGATGACGAAGTGACAGAGGAGCGGGGCATCATCTGAACTTCCACCGTATCGATGATGGATGGCGGGGGGCCTGAGGGGCGAAAGCACAGCCTAACGCTTCAAGCTTTTTAAAACATATCAAGATCATATCATATCCACTAATTGTACAGAATGCAAAATAAAAGTTACGTGGGCAAAAACCCCACAAACAGGGAATTTCCTATCTGGGTAATTAATTTATCCCATCTCTTTAACTTTAACACCAAGATTACTCTATCATGTGTACACCTCTTCTTCCTCTTCTTCCTCTCCTCCTCCAACATTTCCCACGAATTTCATGTTCACGTAATCCTACATCCACATCATATCATATCCACATCCACGCATATCTAACTCGTACCTACAACCCAATGGAATGTGCCCGTTCATCACTGCTGTGCCTCTCTCTCCCTCTCTCCTCAAAACCTCTCTGTACCTCCGCATAAGCATACTCTATTTAAGCATATCTCCCTCCCTCCGTCCCTCCCTACTTACCTACCTCATGTACTCTTTATAAGCATACCACCTACCTTACCTTGTGCACACGCTTACCAAAAATCTCTTCTTCCTACCTGTTCCAAATTTGCCTTTTCTATCCGGGGTTTAAAAAACAAAGAAACCTACCTAGTCTTGCTCTGGAATTTCCATATATCCTTGTAGAGAGTAGAGTTTCGGCTGCTTGTCCTATAACAAACATACTGCATGCACCGAGGCGTTATCTCCATGTAGAAAAATACAATTCCTCTTTACATCCACCAACCAACAAGAAGAAGAAACAATAAGAACAAACACACCCAATCCAATCCTTTCCCAATCCCTAATTTATAGTTAGTAACTTTAGAGTCTAGACCCGACCCCGACCCTCACTTTATTGATGACATAATCCAATCAAGTTCCCAGCATTCAGATGCCTGGTAAGATCTTACTTACCGAGGTGACGGTCTTCCTTTGTCAATCCCAAATCCCCAATTCCAGTCTCAACCTTCTAGCTCATTTTCAATGTCAATATATCGATGTATAACAAGAGAGAGAAATCATTTGCTATGCCTTTATAAAAATAGGTATCCATATCTATAATTACAAGACAAAAGGTCCACCATACACACAAACACCCGTGTTTACGAGAGAAGACTCTCGCTCACACACAAACTTCCACCTCGTCCCTCTTCCCCTCCCCAGCTCTCTCCATCACTCCAACTTACACGAAGTTACGAACCAGCTTTTGGATTTTGATTTCTCTTTTTCATTTTCCCTCCTTCCCTTCCACCTCATCCATCCCCTTCTTCCTAACTTTCATACACAAACTTCCTTTGTAAAAGAAGACCTAAAAAATGCCAAATCCCTTCCGCGCTCAACATGCTCAACACTTCCATCCGCCCCCATCATTCCATTTAAAATTGTTTTAAGAAGAGAATTTGCGAGTGAGCTTCGCGATGACTATTTATCATTCCGACGTATTAGCATCATACCGCAGATATAAGATCCAATTCAATCCCATCAGATCTAACCCAACCAATCTGCTAGCCAGCTGCCTACCTAGCAAGCTAGCGGGCAGAGCAGAGCAGAGTAGAGTAAGTGAAGGAAGGGAGGGGTGGTTAAAAACGTACTGTGAAGCGCAACAACGCTGAAGATGAAGACGAGAGACAAAACCAAGACCACGACAGGGTCGACCTTCAATCCTGGGGATTCATCGGTGTAAAGCTCTGTTGGGGGAAAAGAAGAGATATGTTAGCCTGTGTTTTCGCAAAGTTTTGTGTTTCCAAGAATGACGACTGCCTGGTTCCTCTGACTGGGGCATTGAGTTGTGTTGATCCATCTGGGCTGGAGTCTTTGGGTCTTTAGGTCTCTGATTGAGCCAGTTCTCCCACAATCAAGCGTTCTTGTATTGCGTAGGCGCAATCGTCCATCAACCTTCACCAGCAACCCCTTTATCCTTCCCCACTTTCATTTCCTCTACCAACACACACCTATTCAATTCCCATCCTCCCTCACTCCCATCATCTTCCCTTTTATCCCCACCCTTCCCCTTACCCAAAACTCAAACCCCCAAAAAGCAACATAAAGGCATATGAAAGTATAAAAAGAACTCACTCAACATAGTACTCGAACTTCCCCCCGCACCAGCAGCCCGAGTGCTCGACGGTCTCGTGTTGGCCAACTTATCCTTCTGATCAGCGGCAGCCCGACGACGGATTGCGGTCTTTGGTCCTCCGGGTGGTGTAGGCGAGGATGGACGAGCCGAGGAGGAGGCTGCGTTGGGGGTGCCTGCTGGCGTAGAGATGGGGGAGGATGGTCTTGGGGATGACTGTTTGTGTGGTGTTAGTTGGGTTGTTTGGATGGGATGGGAGGGAGAGGAGAGCTGGGGGAAGGGGAGGGTGAATGGGGAGGAGGGAGAAGGGGGAAGGCGAGTTGAGGTGAGGGAGAAGGGGTAGGTAGGTAGGTAGGGTGGAAATGCAAAGAGTGCTAGAGAGCAATTGATGGGAATGGGAATGGGAATAGGTAGATTAAAGGCCAGTCTCAAGAAGGGGGGTGCTCGCGCGCGTTCGCAGCATCAACTCTGGAGCAGCCAGCCAGCGCGCCCATCGAACAGCGAGCGAAAGAAACCAACAAAATTAAACATACCATATTGAAGATTGCTTGTTATATTAATCGTGGTGGTATCAAAGGAAGGTCGAAGGGAGTGGAATGGCGAATGCGAATTGAATGTGTTGTTGTTTTGCGAAGGAAGAGAAGGAGGTCGTCTGGTCTGCGATTGTATGAGAGCGGCGATGGGTGGTCGGTTGTCAATAATTTGAATTGAGGACACGAGGGTCGATTTGGGGCCTGTCGGTCTTGGCACATTTTCTGGGGTTCGAGCTTTCGCGCTAGGCGCTAGTCGTGCTTCCAGAGGTCCTCCACCCGAAGATTCGAATGGAATAGAAAGTCGCGACTGCAATCTTTTGAATTTTAAGTCTCTCTTATGTTCTGACGAGACTATCTATTTCTTTCTTAAGAGGCATATCTGAATGGGTTGTTGAAGGCACTTTGGTGGTGGCATAGCATTGTTGGAGTTAACAGGAGTCTGGATGACTTCTATCACATTTTGCTGACCTTCCTGTTATCAATCCTAAAGAAATATACCAACATATAAGAAGTATCGAATAAGTTACTAATTTCGTTTATAGACTAGCTATTCTACCTACCTATCTATATCTATTCATGAGATGAAAGTATCTTCATTCTCCTCCGTCCAACCATTGATTTAAATATATTGTCTACCTGCTGGCTGGGATAAACATATCAACTACCCTCCCATCTCCTCCCAATTTAGCCCACCTATAAAAACAGATTCATGGACTCAATTGATTGAACTGCTTGAACAGTTTGATTTCATGTGGTTCGATTGGATTGTAAAACAAATGGAATTTGAAGGGCTACTCTTGTTTCTATCTTTCTTTCCCCCTTCTCCTCTTCCTCCTTCACCCTCCCTTCTCCCTCCTACAGGCTTTCTGTTACATATTTGGTCTTTGCGCACTCCTCCCTTTCTGTTCCCTCGCACCCTTCCCTTCCCTCTCTTCCTCTTCCACACTCACTCACTCCCATCCTCACTTAATCACCATCGCTTCCATCACCATCCCACCCCCACAACTTTCCCAGCGAACAAAAGACAAAATGTTTTCAAGGAACATGAAAGAAGAAGAAAAAAAAGTTTGTTGGAACGATTAACAGTGCTGGGTTTTTTGGCCTGCCTGTTCTGTAGTATAGCTAGCTCTCTCGCTCTCTCTTTTGTTGCCGTGTAAAAGGTAAAGGGGAACTCGCTCGCTTCTTTGTGATGAAAAAACAAACAACAACCTTCCCATTCCTCCTCTTTCTTTCTTCGCGATACATTTGAGATTTTTTGTTTTGGAAAAATCCATATCCCTTCGCGAAATACCATTGATCCCTAATGTGTTGTTCCTGCTGATATAAAAAAAGAGAGAGAAAAAGAAAGGGAAAAAGAAACAGGCTTCCATCTTGCTGGTCTCGCCGGCAGATGGAAAAATGGCCGATTAGATAAGATTAAACAGTACATCTACAATTGAAACCAAAAAATATGGTATCAAACTCAGTATCAATCAATCAGCCCAAAAACGCCATCCGCTATGAATAGCAATGTTGTATGTGTATTTGCATGCAGTTAAAAGCGCAATTACATATATGCAGTCGATTTTTGGCTTCTTCAGAGTGCAACGTCGAGAACGAGACTGACATCCCTAACGGCAGAGCCAGCTAGATCTTCCAAGACGGGGATCAGGTCAAGGAGCTCGTTATCGTGAGCATCAGAAAACCAACTGCTGATAGGAACGGCGTGTTGTGGATGGAAGATGTATGACGTGGGAGAGTTATCGATGATGATCGTCTCGCGAAGGTCTCGGCCCACCTGGGAAAGGTCCTTGACGTAGTTGCCCTGGTGGTTGTAGCAACTCTCGCGGAATAATCGATGATGAACCACACCGTGAATATCGAGTTGATCCAAAAGCGGGTCACCGTACTAATAACGATGGTTAGCTGGGCAAATCCAAATAACCAGTTTTCTTTTGTCTATCCTTACTTTTGATACCGAGGCGGTAAAGACCACCACTTCATAAAGTTCACCAACTCGCTTCATGAACTGGTCTACACCAGGTCGCTTGATAACATAGACATTGTGATACTGTCCCTCGATTTCGACGGGGATTGTGAAATCTGCCTGGTGAAGGATCTAGGAATTGTTAGAAATGTGACCTGACTTGAAATCTCAAAGCATTTACCTTGAAACTACTGTGTACAAGCGTTTCGTCAAGATCGAGTACCAAGCACTTCTTTCCTTGGAATCTTGGGGCGATCGGGGGAAGTAGCCATTTCTGTTCTGGTTCTTGGATTGTTTCTGGCTCGGGAACTGGGGGTGGTGGTGGAAGGGACATTGCGACTTTGTTCGAGGAGTCTGTATTGCGTGCTACGGGCACGGTAGCTTCCGCCTGAACTGGCTCTGTGTTGTCCATCTTGACGTCGCCTTCAGCGTCACTTTTGTGTTGAGATTCAGTGGTGGCTTTGCGGGTTGACTCTGCTCTAATTGGAATTGGTGCTACTACAACAGGGGCAGCCCGTTCGCCCTGCGCGCTGGATTCGCCCTTTGGCGGATCAGGCAAAACTTGATCGCGCGCATCTGGCTTTGGGTGGCTGGCATCGCCATTGCTTAAGGGTTTTGGCGTCGATTCAATTTCGATATCCTTACCCTCGTCCGAGACGGTTGGGACCTTCTCTGGATCGGATTGTTTGAGCGCGTCCTTTTCGGTTGTTGGTGCCACTGCCACAGTCTTTTCTTCTGAGGAATTCACAATTGGCTTGCTGGCCGTCGTTGGTCGATCTCCAGTAATCTTGGTGACCTTGTTTGCTGGAGGACCGTTGTCGCTTCCATCTAAATTGTTGCCATGATCTGGCAGACCGCAGCAGAGCATGGAGAAGAAGCCCTTCTTCTTTGCCTTTGGCTTTTGCGCAGGGGATGAAGTGGCGGTGCTGGGACCGCTGGTTTGTGTGAGGCCGGTAGAGGCCCCTGGTGGTGTTATCGACATCTTGCTGCTTCCAGCACTACCATTCCGCCTCCGGCCCAGTATGCTGCCTTTTGAAGCCTTGGATTGGCCTCCTATGCTGTCTCTGGGTTCCGTTGCACCACTCAGCCCGGTGGTTGTAGGCGATGGCTGCTGGTTCCTGTGTGATGAAGATCTCGAGGGAACGTGAAGAAGACCCCGTTTCTTTTGTGATACTTCGGGAGCCTCGTCGGCGACTTGGAGGGAATCTTTCTCGCCCTGTGAGCCCACGACCACTGCGATTTCTGAATCTTCTGTGGATGTGGTGTGGTGTGCAGTTGACGATGTCTGCTCGGTGGTCTGTGTAGAGGAGCTTGGAGGGTGAGGGGCGTCTGTGTCTGCAGGTCGTGGATTAGCCATCGATCAAGATCATCACCGCTGGTGTTGCCGCAGCGGCGCAACAAAGGCAATCGTTTCGCGCGTGCTACGCCGGGCAGAAGAATGAGGGAATACATACAACGGGAGGTGTCCAGCGCAGGCGGTTTGGATGCTCTTCCCCCTTCTACAGAGGTTGGGCGGCGGGCTGTCTGGTTCTGCTCAGTTGGCTGAGCAGTCTCATTACTCATCGAGGGCGGTAAAAGGACGACGGGGAGCTTGGGGAGGGCAGATGACCGAGGTCGAATTGTTCTTTGGAACGTACTTGGGATCGTGATATTCACGCGTCGATGAAATGAATGGGCAACTCAATATCGTCAGCTCCCTAAAGCGGCTTTGACCTGTCCGATGATGATTCTGTCGCGCGCGCGGGCTAAGATTGCGACCAGGTGACAAAAGTGAATAGTGGCAGGTTGCGAGATGATTGATTGAGCGACGGGTGAAGAGTGTTGATTGAGGAGGACGAGGTGAGTTGCCTCTTCTCGCTTCTCGATCACTATCTCTGCGAACTCGTCGGGTCGGGGGAGAGAGGAAGTGGAGGAGATGAGATGAGAGATCTGGAAAGAGGCTGAGAGCGAAAGAGAGACGGGGACCACCTTCAACCTTGGGGGCAGCAGCAGCAGTCGGGGAACTTGCAGGTAGAGCCTTAGCGAAATGAGGCCAATAAGATTGGCTGGATCGAGACAAGTGGCAGAAGCTTAGCTAATTACGTCGTGACGACGGGAGAAAGGAAGAAAGGGAAGAAGATATGTGGTGGTGGTAGTTGTTTGTTGGTGTTGGGAATTGGAATTGGAATGGAATGGAATAGATTGTAGTTGAGAGAGAGAGTGTGTGTGTATTTGTGTGGAAAGTTGAAGCTGAAAGTTGACGTTGACTGACGTTAGGAAAAGAAGGGTGTGAGTGAGAGTGAAAGTGTGGAGGAAGGTCGCGGCCAAGTAGTGTGGAGGGAGATGGAGGGTAGCAGTACTTGATATGGGCCTGTTCCTCCTCCTCTTCTTTCTGTTCTTGTTCTTCCTTCTTCTTCATCTCCTTCGTCAATCCCATCAATCACGAGGCTTTCTATACTTCTCGATACATCAAGACACAACTATTGGCCTCCGCGTTCCCTTCACAGCCATTTCACAAGGCCAACCGCTGGGTGATGGTGAAGGCAGGGTCTGGCCAAAAAGAAGATTAAGCGCCCTGCCACCATCACTCACCCATCTGTCGGTCCTATCAAACAGCCAGGCACATTATCCATCGCGACATTTGAGTCAGGGGTTATATCATTCAATTCTTACATTGCTGCGGAGAACAAAGAATGTCTGATACCTCATTGCCACAGTAGAAAGATATAATTGTAAGATTAATTGATTATTGATGGGAGATATCTAGTATCAAGTTGTGTGAGAAGTTACCACCCGCTCACAGACTGCGGCATTCACTCCTCGGATCCACAGCCGAACGGGATCAACAAAGAACAAAAGATCGCCACCTAATAATAACAACCACCACAATCACAACCACAATCACAACCACAATCACAACCACAATCACAACCCAAGAAAGCCAGCTGTACCTGCTTTCCTCCACCCCAAAAGGGATCCCAATCCTCATCCCCATTCCCTGTACATAACTACAAACTCCCCACCATAGCTCAAAGCTCAAAGCTCAAGCTCAAGCTCAAGCTCCCTCACCGCCGCATTGCATTCACTTTCCTCACAACTGATATATGCCCAGAAACTTGGGTCCCGCAACCTGCACTTCCCCACCACGGCGGCTACACGACAGCTTGGAAACGACCTATCAAAACCCATCGAACCATCCATCCGCCTCTTTCCTTCTTCCCTTTCGAGAACAACGCACGCACACACGCACGCACGCACGCACTCCCACGCACAGGAAAGACAGCGGCAGCAGCAGTAAAGTACTTACAGGATACTGCCGAAAGGATACTGCCGGACAGGACAGTACAGTACAGTACATACAGTACATCACTAGGTTGAAGTCTATATATACATTACATGACTACATGCCTTGAATGGGTTTTGCTTCTTTCCTATGGAATAGAAGAAAGGAGGCTTTCTTGCATGTGGAGTGAGGGTATTTTATGTGAGCTTGCTCCGTGAGATACGTACTGTTTTGTAATTACTGTACGGAGGGGTATAAAGCCTCAGTCATGACATGGGGGCCTCCCGCACGAAAATGTCTCTGTTCAATTTCGAGGTCTATGGCTTGAGCACTGACCGCTGTTATTTGAGAACGATCCCAATTCTCTAGAATCATTCGATTCGCCTGCACTGCGGAATCTTTTCTGAATTAATAGGTACTGTCATATCATATATATATATTCATGCGTGATCAGGGCTCTATTATTAATTTATTGTACGGTACAGTAAGCAGGTAGGTACAGTACATAACAACCAACCACTTTTGAAAAGACCACCGTCATAATATTGTATCACGAAATTTCAAAGTTTCGATCCATACCAAAAATAAATTTCTATTCCAACCTCTCCCGTCCATTTTCTTCTTCTTTGTTTTCTTTCCTCTTCATACTCCAACGAGAACGGCTTCTTCCGTCTCGATCCCAAATCCAACTCACTCCAGTGTTCTATTCCTTAAACCAAGTCTTATACATGCATACATACCTTAACCTAGGTAATTTTACCTACCTACGGGTACCTACCTTAGCTTTCCTTTGGCCTTAGCGCATTTCCTACTAGGGCGTTTTGGAAATGATAGAATAAGGACACCTGGAGAATAAATCAATGGAAGTAATTTGTTGTGGTCTCTGACTATTAAAAACGAATCGCATATGTAAAATTCACGTAAAGGCTGGATATTAGTGGATACCATATGTGTGCATGGAGTTAAGTCCATATTTGATTAATCCAACTCTACTCTAGCTACCTCTACATATCTATTCATTCTAATCCAGTAATACGCCTTGCCCAGTCAACGTATTGCGTCTGCATCATCCAGTACACAAACAAATGAAATTCTCGCCTCGTGATAAGAGTTAACAGAGTGAGACGAGCAACAATTTGTCTCATCGCCAGCCTTTCCTAGGTAATCACCAACCCAGCTTTCGTAAGAAGCCTCCCTTCTCCACAATGGTGGAGACTGAATTCGAGGTTGCTATCAATGGAATACCACCACCGGAAGATCTGCTCTCAGGGTCTTCGCTGTCCAGTTCCTCGAGTATGCCTCGAATTTTCCCCGGATGGACCCACCAAAACAGCACCAAGACGGCAAACATCAAGACCGTGTCGAACAAATACATAAACACCTCATGCCGAAACAGATATCCATTATTACCCTGCGCGTATTCGATGACCCTGAACAGCGACCGGACTAGTATCAGCGCGCTGGAGCCGTACAAGGCGTAGAGGTATTTCAACCAAGGAAGTGTTGGCATCGTTGCCACGCGTTGTGTTGGGGCTTTGAGCATGCGAGTGTGGAAGAGGTAGGCGACGACGACGAAGATGCCGAAGATGAGTATTTGGAGGGCGAGACCGGCAATGACGATTAGTTCTCCTGTGTGCATTGCGTCGGCGCCGCCAGATGACATGGCGCCTGCTCCTATTAAGCGAAATAACTCTTAGCTCTCTTTGTATCCAGCAACGACACAACACAACATTCATTCATTATGAAAGCGATGGAATAAAGTAAGGCAGGTGCTTACCTCCTCCCTGAACCTGAAAAGACAAGACATCTCCAATGACAAAAATCTTCGTCAACCACTTCCTTCGAATCAGAGAGTGCTGCTCTCCTTTCGTCATGAGGATGATTCGTCCGAGGATCATATAGATACTCGCTGCGTATAAAGTTGGGCCGAGCAGTGGGAGGACGCTTTGAATGATATAGGGAACCAAAGTCCAATCTGGAGTTTCGGATGCATTGTATGCTCGTGCTGCGAAGCCGGCTGTCTCGACTGGTTGTTTGATGAGGTAGTCAGCATACATACTGTATCAACAGACAAGCATCCAAGAGGTTTTTAGGGGGGAAAGACTGAGATCTTACAAAAACCTCCGAGAACTAGAGGTATCAAGAACCATGCGCGTGTGCGGTAGAGTAGCCAGCAGTGGACTGAGGTGATGAGGAAGAAAGCAACACTGGTAATTGACGCTACAGCGATGGAAGGGTTGTAGCGATAGAATTGCCAGTCGTCGTCGTTGTTGCTCGACATGTTGAGAAGTAGGTAAGGTAGGTAAGGTAGGTAGTCAATAAAACTCTCTGGAGTATGGCCAGGAGTTCCAAATGCAGATCAGTTAAGTTCTTTTTGGTGTTTGAAGAAGGCGATAGCTCTCAATTTCAACATAAGAGAAGCTAAATTGGTGAATTTGAGTTGCAGTGCTTGCTTCTCTATATCTCTCTATGGGCGTCTCTGTATATATACATATTTACATATATCTACATATATTTTTATATATTATCCAAGACGAATACGACTTCTGATTGTCTTTGTTTCTCCGATGTACTGTACTTCATACAAAGTTTAAGGAGGCCGCGTCATGTAAAAAATTCACAACCATTCTCCGCGCACTCCGGTCAACTCAATTATTGCAGCAAAGTCGAAGTAGTTGATAGACTCGTTGATGGATTATTCAGTATTCTTGTGACAAAGTGTATGGTCATCCTTGTCGCTGATCCGAAGACAGTCTCGGCACTTGACCTTGGCAGTCGGAAACACACTCGTTGAGCCTAGTGTACGAGAGCCAACGTACCCGGTAGGTCAGCCACAACTGTATTAATAAACCTCGCATTCTCCGTATATATTGCCTTTTACATTCCCTCAAGTTCCCAACCACCACCACCAGCAGCCCACTCGTCGTTCCAAATCCATTTGCTTCCTTGTTGAGAAAATGCCCTCTAGGAAACCACATACAAAATCGAGGCACGGTTGCATCGCTTGCAAGCACCGCAAAGTGAAGGTACTTCAAGTCTCCAGCCATAAGCAGCACATTGCCCGATATAAAGTACCAGGTCATCTTTATACTGACAAGACAACGAGTGCGATGAAGCAAGGCCCAGCTGCCTGAGATGCCAAATTCGCCGGACGCCATGCACTTATATCTCTCCATTCGTTCAAAATGAGGGAAAGGGAACGGCTTCTATTATTACTACTACCACTCTCTTATCACCATCTCGGATGCCAGCACCACCCGGCAACCCGGAATCACCAAGTCAGACCTTCCAAAAGCTCTTCCCAAGATTCACGCCTTCTTCCCCCAAATCCACGCCAGCGACAGACGCAATAATACCAAGCAATGCAAGCATAAGTTCCGACTCTGACTCTGACTCGGACTCTGAAGATACGTATCGCAGTCACGACATGGAGCTCCTCCATCATTACACAACAAATACTTGTATGACCATCACCCGATCGCCCGACTTGCAACACATCTGGCAAACGCTGATCCCGAAATTGGCATTCTCCTCACCATCTCTCTTACACTGTATTCTTGCCTTCTCCGCCAGTCATCTAGCACAACACCCTCCTCTCGATTCCACCAACTCAAACCATCACTTTCAATCTCTAATCCGGAGCCATCACGAAGCAGCAGTCTCCCTTTTCCGCCGTCAATTAGAAGACATCAACCCTGAAAATGGCCCGGCCATCTTTGCCTTTTCCGTTCTGTTCATCTGTCTATCTTTGAGTATGCCTGCCCCCATAGATCCTCCCTTCTCATCACACCACGACAAATGTAAATCTTTCATTCTCCACATGACAACTTCTATCCGGCTCATCCGCGGCATTCACGACGTCAGCTTGCACTCCGTGCCCCGTTTCGAAGAGTCGCTCTTTCATCAATTCCTCCTCATCGAGACCACAGGGCACAAAGAACCACTAACTTTTGACGCCGAAGTCACCATACGGCTCATTGAACAAAGTGTTAAGACCGACGCGGTACTTTCACCGCTGCTGAAAGATGGGTATATGGCGGTTCTTCAAAGCTTGAGAGATTGCAATCCGCGGAGAGATGAGAAGACGGAACAGACTGCGATTGTTCTCATGTGGCCTGTTGCTCTTCCTCCCTTTTTCTTTGAGGAAGTAGAGAAGATGCAGCCAGTGGCGTTGGCTATCTTGGCTTTCTTTGGGACTTTATTACATGGCGCTTGTAGAGAGTGGTGGATAGATGATAGAGGAAAGAAATGTGAGTGTTTGTTTTGATTTACTAGCGCACTCACTTCGAGTTCCTGGGTTCTGAACTGACTGACTGACGTTTGCTAGTGGTCGAAGCCGTTGCTGAAATGCTTCCGCGCGGCTGGGAGAGCGTGATTGCCTGGGCAAAGATGAATACTGGGATTCCTTGTCATTATACACCTGCTAATTATCGCGAATCTAACACAGAGTGTCCAGAGAACTACTCCTTCATGTAAAGTAGAATATGTCGAGAGGGAAGATCAGTGGGGACTAATTCGAGCAGAGCTTCAAGCGTTTCTTTGGCGCATTTCTCACGTTAATGTAGAAGAAGCTGTCACACTAGCGCGTTCTGGAGACCAGAGATCGATAGAATAAGGAAAACCGGAGATTGTTTCGTGGAAATTATTTGTGGGCTGTTACTTTTCGAACAAATGGCGTAATGATGATGGGAACATACAGAGCTTAGGATAGATAGAACATCTTGTACTTGTAGATTTATAAACCTTATCATTTTCAGTTTCTTTCTATCTAGCTAGGTACCTATACCTGATACTTGCTGCTGCACATTATTATATCGAAAACCCATTTAACATTAGGCGCAATTTCCTCGTCCCGTCAACAATCAACATTGTGCCTGCATCAGCTCCTCAGCAGCATCATCCAACTTCTCAAAAGCACTACTCAAACCCTCGGATATCTCATGCACATACTCCCACTTCTTTTCCAACCACACTCTCTCCTCTACCGACAAACCAGCACCATCTTCCTCATTCAATATCTGCAGTCCCTTCTTACGCAGCCCTTCCAATTCATCCACCACAGGAAGCAATTGTTCCATTTTATCAACGAGGTCTTGCAATGGAATTAGGCGTTGCATGCATCGTGATGTGAGGGTATCTAGGGCTTGTGTCCAGAGGTGGAGATTACTATTGCTGTTGTTGGTATGTAGGTATTCTTCCGTTTGTAGAGGTAAGTTGGCGATTTGTGTGGGTGAGAGGAGGATTTCGTCGATGCGGAAGAGGACGGGGAGGAGGTGTCGTAATATTCCACGCTGAAAAGGATATTCTTCTTCCTGTTCTCCTTCCTTGGTTGGTTGGTTGTTGTTGTAATAGTTCATTATTGCGGCTGGGTTGAGGCTATCTGAACCTTTGTTTGAAACTGCCGAGGTGGTGGGCATTTTGTTGGGAGTTGAAGGGAGACGTTTTAGGTGGTGGTTAAGTGGCTGTAAATCGATATGAATGTTTCTTTGGCGACGATTTGCTTCTCTGAATGCAGAGTTCGAAGGTGAACTTGAAAGTGTCATATTTGATGATTGTTGTTGGGCTTTGTTTGCGGGCTGGGGTGGTTTCAAACAAAGGGACAACTAGATCAAACGTCTTCGCAGCGAGCAATCAAGCTGAGACCGAGATGAAGTAAAACAACTTGAAATTGAAAATGGGTCAATGCTTGGGAATGGTAGGTAAAGGAAGAGAGACCTTTGATAGATAGTAATATAGGTACATGCTTTCTCATACGGGGCTCGTTAGCGGGTGACGGCTGACAAGCGGGCTTCCAGTCATCATAACAGATGTAAACGGCCAAGTCATTTGAGTCTACTCATTTGGTATTCTAAGGCTTAGTATAATCAGCTGAGTATAATACAGAGGAAACCATTCACCGGAGATATGATATCGAGTTCAGCCTCAGAAGTCTTTTTGAATGAGCTGGAATGTGGCGTTGAGACATGGGCGGCTCATCAGAGAGCATAGCACCATCATCGGTAGGCCATGGGGCACAGAAGACTGGTAGGGAGTATATAAAAATCCAAGTATCAGGGAGCCAGGCCATTAGCAAGATGGTACAGGCACATGTAAGACTTTGGTCTGTTGATATTTTTGGTCGATGTTGTGTTGTGTTACTCGGTGTTGGCTCGGATGAGGTGCCGTGTGTTAAGCCCATTGGCTGCGCCTTGGCGGCAGTTTTCTAGCCAAATTTCCTGCCTTCTTCTGCCTCTTCCCCTCCCTCCTCCTCTGCTCATCCTTTTCTTTTTCTTATTCCTTTTTTCTCTTTCCATCCAACATCATCTTGATAATTTTGCTTGCTTACACGGTCCTGAAACATTATCGGATTGGACGAAAAATGATTGCATCTTTTTTCCATGCTCGTTGCAAAATTCATCAATTAAATCCTGCTTCTGCAACTCTACAAATCATTTAGCACGCATACATCAAGAAAAACCAGATTGAACCCAACATTCCCACCTCTACAAGAATTCCCAAGAGTCATACATCAAAATACCATCATTAACGTCATGAAAATACCTTTCTCTAAGCTGCCTGCCCGCTCTGTTTCAGTCCATTTCAGTCCATTTCAGTCCATCCACCCTCCATACTATCACCACCGCTGGTTGTACGAGCACGACCCGCGCCTCAAACTTCAACATCGAGTGACGACCCAGCTTTCCAATCCATCTGGAACTCTTCGGATTCACCTCATCGAATCTTGAACTCGGTGAAGTCTTCGTACGGATAAACCGCTGGCGGTTGGTTTCGAAGTGCCTCTCCATCCATGATGCCATGTATGTAGGCCTCACCCACGAAGTGATAATACCTGTGTTCGGGCGTACCTTTTTGCCTCAATATAACGGGCACGCTGCAACCGAACAGGAGACAGATCAGATCACCTTCCTGGGCACCCGTTGGAGCGAGACCAAACATTTGCTTCTCTTCGATACCACTCTCCCCACCTCGAGTCTTGAGGAACTTGCGGTTCCAAACGACCTCCTGCACACGTTTGAGGAACTTGACCAGGGTCGAGTCTGTGTTCGGTCTCTCTATCAAGGCAGTGATGCTCAAGGAGCCGTTTTGTGTCATATCGGCGAACCAGTCCAAGCAAACCCGATGATACCAGCTGGGGGCATTGATTCCGTCAGGTCCACGATCTGCAACGAGTGTCCTCCAAAGCGTCTCTGGTACTTTCTGTGGCTTGGTAACATCATCCCAGATATTAGGGGTCCACCCGCCCAACTCCAGGCACTCTTGGTGTATGTTGCCATCTGCCACACGAGGAGAGAGCTCACTAATGACATCAAGACAGATTCCCCTCACGTACAAGACAATGTTGCGTCCCTGAACATCCCCTCTCGAATTTCTAGGGCGGATACCACCTCCAATATGACCACCGTTAATCTGTGGGCTGCCTCGGCCACCATTAACATTGCTCGCGGCGGTGTGCGCTTGTCCGGGCTCGGGGTCTGCATTTTTATCCATTCGGTGCCTTGGCTTTAGGGCACCAGACGCACTATAATTCAGGTGGTTATTTCGACTCGGAACTCCAACAAGGCTGTCCCCGTTGCACCGGCCGTATAGGACGACCTCTGGTCCACCAAAAGCAGATCCTGTGATGATCGTAACCCACGTTGGCATTATACCGTGGGATTGAGGATCCGCCGTTGCGGTATTACGCCTCCTGCCTGGTGGGGCAGGAGCCCAGGGTCGACAGATTATATCCAGAGACTCAGACTTTTCGATCGCATAATCGATGAAATCTGTGAAGATCTCTGCCTCCGACTTCTGATAGTTTGGAATGATTCTCTCATCGCCCCTGGATATCAAGGTTTGATGGGAGATATTCTCTGCCTCTGCGTACGGGGTGTCGCTTGCGACGGAGAGGACAGCGTAAATGGTATCCTTGGGATTCGTGGCTTCAAACGGCAGCATGGTTGAAACCAGTTTTTCAAGACTCATCAGTCGTTCTGTAATTGCCCCCCCATTGTTCCTTCGAAATAGGTTGCTGATGGCATGCACAAGCGTATGAGCACCGAGTGCCCTCATGTCTCCAATTGGATCTGGCTCATCTTTGCAATATCTCTTCAACAAGACATTGATTTCGTCATGCTTTGTTACAAACAGAGATACGGCATCGGCGAAATCCCCCCATTGCATGGCCTGCTTTCCGTAATGCACGGTTGCATCTCTCGCGAGGACTAGCTCCTGGACAACCCAGCGGCGACTGAACCATCTGTTTCTCATCAAATCGACAAACGAGTACCATCCCTTGGCATGGACGTCTTTAGAGACGAGCTCATCCAGGCGTCCCCTGCCTATGATGCCCCGAATGAAGTCGAAGGTCGCCTTGGTGCTTGCATGATCAACGAGATTTGTATCTGCATGCACATCACCAACTCCAAGCCAAATGCAGACTGACGAAGCTTTGCTGTAGATCTCGTGCATTCTAGCGACTTGCGCAGTCTTCTCTACTTCATTGGCCTGCTCGATACAGATTGCGTCAACCCATAATCTTACCTCGTCGTCAGGGTCACGCAGTTCAACCAAGGCTGCGTGTAGATTCGGCCTGATCCACCACTTCTTTTGCTCGGTGAATTCCATTGAAGGACGCTTGATGGTGATTGGTATAGTAGGAGCCGCATCTTGCCCCCAATAATACGACAGCGCGTCGTATGGAACAACTGGCACTGTGCTCTCTGAATTACCTCCTGGCAAGGCGCATGGTAAGAGCCGACAAACAACGGGATCTGGTTGCCCTCCAATGGTCGAACTTCGTCCCTTTTCCAGTATGAGGACTCTGATGTCTTCATTTGGTCCTAGTGCTGTGTATTTATACAAGTCTTTGACCTTGCTGATGAACGATCGCAACTTGTCCCCAGCAGCTGTCGTTGGCAGATTCCCATCTCTATACTTGCGCCTCTTGGGTGTCGGTAAAATTGGCACCGCTCTTCTTTTCCTCGGCCAAATTTTCAGAACATCTTCAGGTCCAATTGCGTTACTAGCATCGCCCATGGTTGATATCATCTAGGACTTCCTTGGTTCTTTTGGGAGGCGTGATCTGCTTGGGTGTATACAGGGCAGAATTCTGAAATCATAGAATACTCCCTCGGAGCCTTGCATAGTTTCACTTCTTTATAGTCATCGATGCGGCTCATTCTCTCGGTGAGCTGAAGTAATGGGTGTGGTACTCCTGGGAAGTGGCTTCTGCGACCAGCGGCCGCAGGTAGCTGTTGGCCAATCATGGCCTGCGTTTGCATGTACCGCGAATTGCTTTTTTCAACCATCTCTTCTCTTTTCTCATTTTGACGGATGAATACACTCGAACAAGGGGTTCGATTTTTACAACCGCAATACCAGGTCTAATTTGCGTTCAAATGGACACATACGCTGATGCTGCTTTTCAGGCCACCTTGTAAATTGATTGAGCGAACATGCCATGCTATGCGATTGCAGACAACGGTTCTTGCAGCTTTTGATACACTTCTGTCGGTTGCGGTTCGCGCCCTTCTCCCATGGTTTGGTTACACAGGACGCACTCGCCCTCGGTGGCGGCGAAAGTGAAGGCGCAGTCCGCAACTTTCAGATTTCTTGCTGAATGCAAATGCCACTGTCGTCATTTGGACGGTGAGAGTATTGCTTCTTAACCACTTTTGAAGTTTGACACATGCTGGCATGGATGGAAATGATGGTCGCCTCTCTTGCGATAAGTAAGGCAAACGTGGTCGGCTGCCTGATATCTCTTCTCAGCTGGCTTCACCCCTCCTGCCTAACGAGTCAGGGATCTCAACGACAGTACCCCACGCGTATTGTTTTCGATTTGGGAAATCAGCAAAATTAGTGAAGCCTGGAGGCCTTCAAAGGCTACTAAGCTATCACGATCGAGATCAGCGTGAACCGACGAACAGTCACGGGAAATGCACGGAGCCGAATTGATGAGATGACAAGAAACACCACAAGACTTATTTTTACATAATGCCTTCAGAGTCTGTCTTTTTGGGTTCTGGTCGTTCCTGGCAAACTCATCAACTTTCCTCCTGCAATAGCAAAATCAAAATATGATCGGAGTGAGGTGTTCTTCGTTCTAGTTGATGCTAAGAGAGGGGGAACTTCGTTAATCACTCGACATTCTTTGTAGACGAGGGAAATTTAGGTAATTAGGTAACTATCTGATGCGCAAGGAGTTTTTGGCGCTTTAGAAAGCGCACGACATATTTACTCGTTCCAGCCGGAACGAGTTTGATTTCACGACAGTTCTTTACCTCAAATACCAACAGATTGGTCACTAAACCGGACCCAGAGAATGCGAGTGCACAACTCTGGCTTTCTTACTATAATGAGTATACTCCATATCTCGTTGATACTTTCCTCGCTTTCTTTTGTTGCTTTTGAATAGGTAGTTTGGTTACGCAAATGGAACAAAACTGTCTGTCACGTGATAGCTGGTTTTTGCACTTTACGTTGGCCTCGGGTTTTCAAAAATAAATGCTTGCGCTTCGTTTCCGTTCAAAAAATACTTGTCATTTAATCTTTGGAGTAGTGGCGTATAAGCGTGCTATGTAAACTGACAGTAAAGTAGCTTAGTATGCCAGCGAACAGTATTTTTTTATGGTCATATGTTTTGTTCATTTCCGAGTTATTGTTTTCCACCCTTTCACACTACGATCTTCATAAGTCTACAAGCGAGAACCAAGACTGGGCTTCTTGGAAGATTTTTCTGCAATTCCCAACTATTTTATTAATAATGACTAAAAAAAAGGTTTTAAAAAAACACATCATTCATTTCAGAAGACAGCAACCACAGACTTCAACCGTCAGCACCTCAACACTCCAATTGTGCTATGGAACAGTTCTACACGACAAATTCCTAGACATTCCAAAAAGCACGTCTACCAATTGTAGCATTGTTATAACCGTTGCGAAGAAGCCCCCTCTTAGTTGTAGTACTGCCACCACAGAACGAGGCACCAGTGCATACGTTCCTGTCGCAGCATGTGCCAATGGCGCAAACTTCGCCTGATCCGCAATCACTGTTATCCGAACAGTCTGCCAAATCCGCGCATAGTTCGGCGCCGTCATTGCAGAAGCCTGACCCGTCAGACGTGCTGGCACAGATGCAAGTGCTACCAGGTCCGCAAGGGAGGAACGTCTCGCACGTACGCGCAGTGCAAGTCTCGGTGACGCAGGCGCCGTTGTCGCATGCTCCGGAGTCACACTATTGATATTGTTAGCTGAAGCACGAACAGAACGGAGTATTGCATTGCAATTTGGAGGTCGAAAAACACGCACCTTTCTTCCACAGAGACCACAGTTGTTTGGATCATTCAGCAGATCTGGTCTGGGTACCTTTCCACTTGCCCCTGGCTTGAGGCATGGGTTGGGCGTGGAGGGATCGACAATCTCTTTACAGATTTCATCCAGAACTGCTTGGTACTGCTTCAAACCATTTGTGTGGTACATCATATACGAGATGAAGAAATTGCAAGAAGTCGTCGCAAGCAGGACAGCAGCCAGCTCACCCGCGGGGCCACCACCCCAACCGATAGCGAGAACCGCAGCGGTGCATTCCGCTGCGATATCAACAGTCAGGAGTTCGCTGGTGAGGAAGTCCAAGCCCCAATCGCATATCGAAGCTTGAATCTCCATGTTGAGTGTTTTCCCAAAGGGCTGTGGGTCGTTGTCGGCCAACTTGTAAAATTTCTTCCCGTACCAGCCTCCAGCGAGCTCGGTGAACTTTTTGGCAAATGAGGCTAGGTCTCTCTCCTCGAGTGCAGCACTGCTCTGGTATTCTGATCCTGGCGTGAAGGGCTCGGGTGAACTGTCGCGTGCGAGGAGTGCTACGTCTGTTGTCAAGGATGTGGGGGAGCCTTCGTAAGCCTCTGCAGTTTGAGCAAAGAGGAAGAATGCAGCGAACATGAAGAGGCAAAGTTGTGTAAACGACAGCGTTCGAAGTCTGGTTCCAGATCCCGTAAATTGAGTTGGGGTGCTCGTCGGCGCAGAAGTTGTCGTGATGTTTGACGTACCATTGTGATAAGACGTTGGCAAGATTGGCATTTTCGTTGAAGGAGAACCGGTCGTTGTGCCATTAGGTGAAATCGACGTCGTGGTATTCGAACCTCCTGAGCTGAAGCTGTTGAATCTGCATGCTTCCTTACCCGGTTCAATGACAGTAGAGTTCGTTCCGCTTGGTGTACCATCGGTCCTGATAATGAATTTTCCACAGTCACCGGTGTCCACGTTTTGGAGATGTGTACCCTGAGTTCCGTCTTGTGTGTAGCTGAAGTTTGACGTGTAGATTGGAGCGGATGCGCATGGAACTCCGTATGTACAGGTTAAGGTAGTGTCAGAGGTAGTGCAGGTGGAGCCAGGGAAATCTTCGAGAGATGTGCAGCTGGAACCTTTGCAGACGTAACTCAGGTAGATTGAGTCTCCACAACCAGAGAAAGTGCCGGTGATGGTCGACATTTTGTTTGTGTTGGGTGCTGGCTAGCCAGTGATTGTGAAAGTGAAAGCTTGGCAATAGTAGAATGGTCAACAGTAGTTTTCTTTTTGATTCTGTATATACCAGAATACTCAGATTGAACCAAAAAATCTCAGTGGAAAGGCAAAGAGCGCGATACTTAACTTATAGGCTCTCAAGAACAAGACAAGTCTAAACACTCGAACAGTCACAAACAACTAGTGCACCTACGAAGTAAATTGAGTAAACAAGGCAGAATACCAAAGTCTCAAACATGATTGGAAGCATGAATCTGTAAAGTATCGGAGACTGCCTCGTTGCCTTCTAGATACACAGTTACACAACTCACAACAACCACAGGCTCACAGCACAATTGGAATGGGCATTCTCCGTCTGCACCCCGCCACCGCCATGCGGAAACCATAAATAAACATCTGGGGACGAAACAGCAGTCAGGTACTGCGCAAGTGACCGGTGATAAGGTTAGGTAGAGGACTGTAGGATTTGCATTGGCAAGCCACAGGAGTCAGCCGCAATGGAGAACAAGCGAATCGAGTTGTTCGCCTTGGTGTTTGTGAACTTCTAAACTCCGAGCGGCTGATCCTGCTGGGTCTTTGTGTTGTTATGTGTTGTTATGTGTGGCTCTGCACATTTTTCAAAGAAGTACGAAGAAGAGTCATGTAAAAATTTAAAGAATCTGAAAATTGTTCACCCAAGTTCCCCCGTGCCTCCACGCTGAAGCGAGGAAGATGAGGCCCAGCAACATGCAACATCATCTGTATCATTTCCTCGCGCCTCGAATAGGATCCTAAATCATATAAATCTAAACGAGAGCATTAAAATAACATGTTGAACTTTATGATATACGCTTTGTTTTTGTTTTCTTAAAGATATGTAGCCAGCCTACATGTGCTTGCCGCGTTAGTGAGGCATTCACTGTGATGACCATCAGAGAATTCATCGTAGTGCTTGGTCACGTGACCAGTAATATCTGGGTACTGGTGCATGTTCGGATCAGAGTATGACCAGAGTAGGCCAGAGTCCTGCTCTTTGGGTATGATTCGGGGTGGTATCGGATCACTCTTGTATAGGTATGTAGTCAGGCTCCCGACCACTTCTTGATCGGTAGGTTTCTACTTTTCTTGGCACCAGATCCCTTGTGAATGATATCTTTCGTCACTCTATAAATCCTCATACTCCTCTATCGCGATATGTCTTATCCTGTTTACGTGCCGTTACATTCTCCATGGACTCAAAATCTAAGCATGGAACCCGAGGGATGGCTATCAGTACGTGCCTCACATGTGACCACCAGATACGTACTAGTATCGGGTATCCTTACGGACTAGGCCCGATATATGTATATGGAGCACTAGATAGATAGGTTTAGAATGGATGCCTCACAGCCTTATTATAGACGTGTATGTAGCTAGGCCTTTAATTATTCATGCCCTCATAAGCTTGCCTTACAAATTAATTTCCTAGCGGTGTCATTCAAAATTTTGCTTGGTTTAATTTTCGTGTCGCTCGCCCGCCGGGAGCCTCTCCTGTACGACGGGCTTATTAAGGCACAGTTTCTTTGGAGAAGGAACAGCACAATTATATAATCAGAACCCGCAGGTCACTAGAGCAGCGCTTATCAGAATGACGCGAATGGAACAAGGCGAACGCAATGCACAGGCATCCCTGTCCATATACTGAATGAGGATTAGCCTGTGACTGCTTGGCTTTATATCTTTTTCCCGGTGCTAAGCAACAACAAAATTTTGTACTTCCATACTCACATGTTGCATTTCGACGCCAGGAGGCTGGGGCTCAATGAATCCACCATCGTCAGACTCACATTACCAATTTATCATCTCGACACCAACACACAATGCCTCGGAATTGGACGAAACCCGAACCCTTGTACGAAAGCACGTTACGCGACCCTACATCAAATTAAAACGTCATGGGCGCAAAAACCAAATGGAGGAAGAAGAGTTGGCAGAGTATCTTTCTAACAGACAAACAAGAAGAGGTACAATGACCCGAAGATCTGATTTCCCACTGTGCTCATGCAGATTACATTCAGAGTTTCATGCACGGAACAATCCGTCGCTGTTCGCAGGATCACCTTCGAATGCTGCAGTTC
The DNA here is from genome assembly GCA_031472005.1 of Tetracladium setigerum. Lineage (NCBI taxonomy): Eukaryota > Fungi > Ascomycota > Leotiomycetes > Helotiales > Tetracladium > Tetracladium setigerum. The sequence continues at coordinate 505,429 of PZJY01000009.1, read as the reverse complement.
TGCTTGGTGCTGCACGCCCTGATCCATTCGAGACTTATCCTATCAAGTTGCAATTGAAAGATCGTGAATTGGTACATCACAGTACGTAGCATACATCATGAGCATGAGACAAGAGTGGTTTTGAACGCACCTAACTTCTTGACTTGATCAGTCTGGTCTAGTCACCAGGTTAATTTTCAGCCATTCCGGGACTACTGGTTTTCTCTGGGCATGATTGATCCTGCAGCAATGCACCTTGTGTTGTCAAACGCGGCGATGCATCTAAACTATTTGCATGGCGACCCGGTCGAGGATGTCACTGTCTTGGCTCATGACGCGGCAGCTATACAGTCTGTTAATGGACGTATGGGACAGCCCAGCCAGAACACAACAGACAAGATGCTAGGGGCAATACTTGGGGTATGCAGTAGCAGTGTCCAAGGGAAAAGATTTATGCTAACATCGTTCAGTTCTTATGTCATGATGTTGAGTCACAGATTCCCATTTAGAAAATGCTTCCTAACATTCGCTTCAGCATATTACTTCAAATTACAACCTCTGCGCGGCGCACATGGCAGGATTTCAACAGATTGTGGCGCTACGGGAGGTCAATCTTCAATCGAGTCAAATGTATATATCAGGCTGTCCTTATTCTGGATCGAATATCACATTGCAACCGATCAAGATACCATCCCGCTATATCCACCGCCATTACACCTTATACCAAGTCCATTTTCGACTGTGGAGCACGCACAAGGATTACTCCACCGAGACAAGGCTATTGCCTTTGCAGGACTCTTCGCGCTCGTATCGAGTGAGATGTTGGACATTTTCACAGACCTGAGTGTTATAACCGAGGCGGTGAAAGCGCAGGCTGCTGTTCGCAATATATGGGAAGATCCAGATTTTGTGGGCTTTGGGGTTTACCCCACTCTGTACAAGGTTCTTGCTGTTCAAGCAACATTACTGCACGATGAATTTAGTAACCTCGTCCAGGAGATATGTAGACTTGGTTCGATACTATATCTCTGTGGAGTCAGGCGGAGGTTTGGAGTCTCTCCCGTGAGAACTCACGTTCAACTCGCGAAATTGAGAGAGATCTTTGAGACTAAAGATATGATTTGGGATGAAAGATTGAATATCATACGAACTTGGGCCCTTGTTTTGGCTAACCGTACTGCTTCAAAAGACGATGATCGGATTTGGGCTGGGCACGTTTTGGTTCAATCGCAGGCATCTCTGTCATATCCTTATGGACATGATATCGTTGCATTTGTTTCGAATTTATGGTGGATCGATGATGTTTTCACCTGCAGTCCTATGATTTTCCCAGTACCTCCCGCAGCAGAAAACTAGACGCAACATAGAATATAGACAATAGAGTTGATTAATATGACTACTTTAACTAATGCATTGTCTCACAATGGTTGTCATTAAGATACGCTCTACCATGTGTATTCGGTGTCATCGAAAGACTGGAAGGTGCCTGATGTCTTCTCCCTGGTAGCACCATCAATCTGGGAAATGTCAGCGTGGGCGCGTGAAAAGTTATGACCTTGAATTCTATGCCTTACCTTTGACAGCATCCCTCCGATACTCTGCTCCAACGTCACAGGTGCCTCTTTCATTCCAGAGGCTGTGGCTCCAAGATTTCCCATCTCTGTCTGAACCCACCTACAAAACGATACTCGATTAGTGGAGTCGAAGAAAACTTCAAAGAAACTCACCCTGGGTTAAGAGCAAACGACGTGAGCTCGGGAAATTCAAAATGAATCTTCCGCACTAGGTAATTGACCGCAGCCTTTGAAATTCCATACGCCGTCGCAGGAAGAGGAATACTGGCCATACTCTCGCCAATACTTCCCACGCCAGTCGAGATTGCGAGGAAGATTGGATGAGAAGACTTCTGCAACAATGGCCAAGTTTCTTGAAAGAGGATAAGGGGACCGACGGTGTTGACCTCGAAGTGGTCACGCACTTCAGCCACGGGTGTCACGGAGGCGAGGCCGTAGTATTTGGAGATTCCTGCGTTGGCAATGACTACGTCGAGTTTGGTGATGCCGTATTGGGATTCGAGAGTCGAGATGGATTTTTTATTCACGGCTGCGTCGGTGCTGACGATGGCGATAATGATTACTTTGCTTCCTGGCGCAGTTTGAAGACCGCTCAACGACTGGGAGGAGGCATCGGCTGGGTTTCTGACACCAGCAATCACAGTGGTGTTTGGTCGTTTGATAAGTGCCTCAAGTAGCCCTCTTCCGAGTCCTGATAGTTTGATTTCATTAGGCAGCGAACAAGATTAGGAGGAAGTATATTGCAAACCTCGATTAGCACCAGTGATCAGATAGATCTTTGGGGAACTCATGTTTGATTTGTAGAAGGTTTGGGTTGCAGTTGTTGTTGTTGTTGAACGGAGGAAGTGGATGTTTTGTGTATTGTGGTGAGAGTTCCGTTTCGTGGAGGATGAGTGAATTTATATACAGAGCAAGTGTTAAACTCTACGCTCAAGCTTACGAATCGAGCCATCCCTCATGTGAAGTGGCCATCCCTCATGTGAAGTGATTTGAAAGCAGAATATAGCATACGCACTGGAAAAATATGTAGGTCAAGAGTGCTCCTTTGTCTCATAATGATCGGTAGATACTCTTTGCTAAATAAAATGAGGCCAATCACACATCACAAAATTTGAAATTCGGAGCAGCCATGTCCAAACGGATCATATCTGCGAGATGCAGAACTGCGCTTAGGTGACTAGCTGCTCTTTGATTTCTACACGGAAGCACTTAATCCTACCGAATGCGGTGCTTTTTGATCTGTCGATAATAAATATCATCGAGGTCAACGTAAGTCGCGATCTCTATCCTTGTCCTTGGGATAACGAACGTGCATTTATTACTGATGCTTGCCTCCATGCATTAACTGGGCGGGAGTTGGTACGCTATTCCTTAAACGAATAATGGCTAGGGTGGTGCCTGCATTAGCTTCTATCTCCTACGGCCCGGATGTTCTGGGGAAATTATCGCAGACCTTTGCACTGCAAAATCAACCTTCAAAGACCCAGTACTATTTATTACCTTTGTAATCCTAGAGTCATGTTCATGAGTAACTTGCACTCGGACCGAGTGTTATCTTACGAAACATACGAAGCAAAGAGGCCGAGCCCTTGCCATGCAGAGTGCCATTTTCTAAGCGGCGGTGGCCACCAAAAAATCCATCATCAACTTGCATGATCCCAAGTTGGTACAAGTCGTTGAAACTCGTACGAAGTTAAGCCAGAAATTACAGGGTTCTGTTTCTCTGTGGATATAAGGTCGAGGATCTATGCCAAATTCATTTCTTTCGGCCAAAATATTCATGAATTTGTGTCAGTTTTCTTGACAATTTGTTGAAAGTAACTCTCATATCAGCCTCTCGTTTGCATCATGTCAACATCGAACTCAGCATACGAACTTTTGGAGCAACCACGGCCTGATACTGTTTCTACACGCGAAAGCTCAGAAGATCCCACAGTTGCAAATGTGGACGATAACAGCCCAGCCGTTGTGGACGATTTGCCAGAAACTGTGCTACTACACAACCAGGAGCGATTGAGTGGGAGTGCATGGCGAACTCCAACATTCGCAGTCGCTTTCGGACAGTCAAATAATGGCGAACCACCAAAGATTGCTCTAGATCGAAGACCGACCAAGTTAGGCTTGTTGTTCATAACCTTTCTATTACCAGTTGGCCTTACTGGTGTGATTGTGCAGTTCAGTTTCCGCTCAATCTTCTGCTTCGATGTCGAAGATAATCGTACAAATACTGTACATATCAACCACTGGTCAATAGGTCTGAACGAGCTTCTAAACACCCTGCAATTCATCGCAAAGATTCATGAGCTTTTGATGGCTGCATCATTGTCTGCCATTGTACTGCATTTTGTTCGTGGTTATCTTGTTGGACCCAAAGGACTTCCGTTTGGCCTGCTTACGGCAGGCTATTCGGTCGGGAGACCAGAGTACGTTCTCAGCAAAGCCTTCTGGGGGTCTGGGTTCAATCGTGTGTTCTGGACATTCAGCATCTCTCTGGTTTTTTGCACACTACTTGCCCTCTTATTGGGCCCATCATCAGCCATCGCTTTGATTCCAAACCTTGGCTGGTGGAGAGTCAACGATCCGTTTTCCGGCCAGCAGCTTCCGGTGGGGATAAAATTCAATGAGACAGAGCAATGGCCATTGAAACTCTCTCTTTCCGACGTCGTATCTCCAGATACTGACGCGTATGCAAAAGATGCCTGCTTGACAACAGGCTTTTTGGACCTTAGATTCTGCCCCGGAGCAGGCTATAATACAATAAATGCCTGGTCTAAAGCGTTTGGGAATGTAAACGCTGGTCTGGAAGTCTCAATGGCCGATTACGTCTCCAACGCCAAGCGAATCATTACTTCAGGACGTACCAAACGAAGTGGGAAGGGTAGAACTGCGGTTATGATTAGCACGTCAATTACTCAAAACTTTGCAACAGTTATGAGCACTTTTTGGCAATTTCTCAAGAGTAGAAACTTTGCGATCAACAAAATTGCTCGCCCGAAACTAGGGCTAGGAAGCGCCCAGGTTGTCTTTCAGCCGCTCGTCCAGGTGCAGTGCGAACCGTTTGTGCTGCCTGAGTTTTCATATCTTAGCCCGAATATGAGTGGGCAAAGCAGCGTAAATTCTTCAGACATCAATACATTCTCGATCACTGAAAATAGTCAATCTCATGGCTGGCCCTTGCCTGACTGGCTAAGCACCTACACCTACAGCACCAAGAACAAATCTAGTGACTCGAATGTTACATCTTATGGAAACATGATTAATGTTACCTGGGTTGATATCGTGGACCACACAGCCTCCTCTGCTTCTATAGCAGCCATCGTCATTACTCCGTTCGTTGGATGTGATGTTGCACGTACTAACTGCACCCAATGTGCATTTGCACACGCATGCTCTATCAATGCACGATGGGCGGGATCAAGTCCATTTGTAGACCCAGCTATGGATTCTGTGGTCCAACACAATCTCACCGATCTTCTATTCTTCCAGAAACCTAATGTCACCTCAATGACCGCCCAAAACTACGGTATCAGTCCCACAATCAGCATCTCTTCCTCATGGGCAAATTTTCTGAATATTCCACTTGGATATGAAGACCCAACAGACACAAATCATTCTTTCATTGCTGGAACCCTCGAATGGATCTTGAGCACTTTCATCCTCCAAGTACCGATATCCGTTCCCCAATCTAAAGAATCCGAGCCGACTACCAAATATCTCTACGACTTTTCCCCCGCTTCAGATCTTGCAGCGAACGAATTAGCACTCGAATATGTGCAGGATGTTGGGATGGCGGCGTCTGAAACGATAGCCACGATATTGAGTATAGTCGTTACAGATGGGCTTGCGAGAGTTGCTAGTGTTCATGATTATTTTGTTGGCATCGACATTGGAGAAGGTAACAAAACCGCTGTCAATCTCCAGCACTTTACGGGAGAACAGCTCTACGCCGTAGGGCAGAGTAATCTCACGGCCGAGGAATGGACGGCAGCTTTTCCTTATGAGCTTCAACTGGCGCAGATCGGTATGGATACGGTTATGGCATAAGAAGTCCGACTGTACAGTTTGGTATTAGTATTCTATTGATCCATACTTTTGTGACCGTAGTTTTCCTTATCTACATCACCTATATGTTCACTTATCGAGGAGCGTGGACGAGCCGAGCATGGGATGACATGGGCCAAATGGCGGCGTTGTTGATCAATTCGGAAAAGACATCGCAGCTACAAAACACTTGTGCTGGCGTTGAAAGTTTGTCGACCTGGCGGCAAAGAGTCAGAATTAGGGAAGTCGCTGAAGGACATCTTGGTTTGGCCATTGGTGACGACAAACAGAGTGCTCTTGGGCAAGTACTAAGCCAAAAAATGTATGGAAAGATTGCATAGATGAATAGTGCCAGCAGAATAATGTCAACAATATTCAAAATGCCGGGGCCGAAGATATTTGACAGATTGCGAAGGTGAGACCTACGTGTAACGATTGCCTGGCAGAAGTCACAAGTAGTAGCAGAGAACTAATAGTGTTATCTGAGGGGTGATACCGAGCAGTTAATTATATGAAAGCACTGAGTCACTCATTATCGGAAGACGAATCGAAGCGGCTGGATATCAATAATGGGATTTTCTGCTGCTCCCCAATGGTATGGGTGTAGAAGAGCTGTTACCTTCGTTGGGCAACACGTGGCTATTTCTTTTAGCTATAAATGAAGCGTTTCATTCTCCAGATCTGATCTTGGTAACGAAAAATACAAATACATATTATCATTGCCCCATTCCGACTTGCTCATAATATGAGAATCAGAAGAAGGGGAGAAAACACAAAGCCGAAACGCGACATCGAAAATAGAATCTGAAATTTCTGAGCTACTTTGAACGAGGGTTGAAAGATGAGGCTAGTTGTTATTTAAAGGTCTTATCTCTGTAGGAGAAAGGGGGTATATACTGAATCTCTCTTTTGTACGTATTGGGACATGTGTCGTTGTAAGTTCTCGAGGTAATTCTCCTTCCGCTGACATAACTTTATTGTAGTAACCATGCTACTCTTCAACCAGGAGCTTTTCAGCCAAACGCGCTAGAACTCAGCCCTTTGGAATCAAAATTTCAGGGGGCAGCACTAAACGCACGCTATCTAAAAATGTGAGCGCCTGAAACGAGAGCGATCAGCCCCCTGGATATTAGAAGATGGATTGTGGCTGTAAATTTATTCGCAGCTGCTATCTCTAGCGGAGTTTCACCATGATGGTTTCGTGCTTCTAGGTCGCTCCCATGGTCAATCAACCATTCAACGAGCTTGAAACGATCCAATGAAGCTGCTACATGCAAAGCAGTACGCCCGACAGTGTCAATCATATTGATGTTTACTCCCTTGTCCAATAGTAGTAGCACAATCTCGATGATCGAATCATCAGTAAATTTGTTACTAGGAAGAGTGCTTCCAAAATCATCCCTAGACCAAATGGCGCCATGCAATGCAGTAGTAGCTGTCTTGCTGAATCGAACTTTTGCATTGCGCTCGAGGAGCCATCGCACTACGGTTTTCTTCTTGTTAGAACAAGCCCAATAGAGTGGATTGTGTTCGAAAGTAGGCGTTTGAGTGTCGATATCCGCTCCTTTGTCGAGCAACAACTGGGCCATCCGGAGATCTGGGTTTGGTTTCCGGAAAACCCTTAAGAGGGGGTTAACACTGGTTGGCAACCCGTCGGGATTCGAGCCATTCTCTAACAACCATCTAGCAGTGGTTATAGCGTCGTAATTTTCGACAGCATCTTCCAGTGGGGTCCTCCACTTGATTTGCACATCAATGTTGGCGCCCTTAGATAGGTACTTGCTTGCAGCAGAAAGATCGCCTGATCGACAGGCTTCCCAAAAGGACTTGTCATGCCGAAGAACGGTGCGGAGGAGAGAAAAAAGAAGTGTTGGGGGTTTTCTTGCAGTTGCTAGATTTCTCTCAGGGCGTGAACTGGCTTCATGTGCCGCGGGGGTCTTGGAGGACTCGATCTCGGTCCCTGGCTGGCCGCAGGAGGGCGTGAGTTTGTAGTGGCCAGTGGTAATTGTGTCACAATGAGACCGTCCGTTGGGCTGGCTGGGTTTTCTGGATCCTCATTAAAAGCCGAGCTATGTCGAGATCTGACCGACAGGGCAGCCTCGCTGTCAGATTCGCCAGCCTCTGAAAACAGCTCTCCAATTCCTTCATCAAAGGCACCAGTTTCCATTGCCCTTTGAAACCAATTCAGAATGAAGCTCTTGTTCAAATCAAAAGCTGCGACTGAAATTCCAATATTTTCGAGCTCCTTCCGAATCGTTCGCCATGTTTGCTGATCGTCATAGGCAAGCGTTTCAACAGTTGCGGTTGTGATGACAGAACCTTCATGTTTGCCTTCCTTGAATTCTTGAGCGAGCTTGTTGAGCTTCTTCTCTACCACAATTTGACAAGTGCTATACGGCAAGTGTTAGACATGTAATCAAACAAAGCGTCTTGGCAAGGGCAGCAAACCTGAGAAAAGCCGTAAGTAACACCGTATTACTTATCAACCTACTCCTTAGCTCTGCAATATCGTTCATTCCCCACTTCATCCGGTCCCAAGTTTGCTTGCTCTGTGTTCCCAAAGACTCATATTTCAGCACCAGAGCCTGTAAATCCTTAAGCACACTGTCGCAGCCTTGCGCAATTGCCGCCAGATTATTCTTTCTGGTCGGCGACATATCATGATCGGTTATAATCTCTGCAACTTCGGTGAGAATTGCATGTAAGGAGAGGGTCTCAATAGCGATATTGCCGAAGCTTTCTGGCGCATCGCGGCATGATCTGTAGACGCTGAGGGAGAGCTTCCCCACAGCGATAAAGTCGCCGATACTGAAACCGAAGCTCATGTTGAGTGGGCAAGGCTGAGAGATGCGAGAAGGAGGTATATAAAAATGGAAAAGAGAGAACCCAAGGGCGGAGAAGCCTTTTCAAGATTGTGAAGTTGGTACCTCTGTATTGCAAGAAGGATTGGAATTCGAAGTGCTCCTCTCTCGAACGATATCGTCTCGGCCGCAACCGCAGGTCATTTGTGGCTGAATTGCCTTGGCGGGCAAGGCACATCGCAAGGTGTTGTTGGCTGATGCGCCGCCATGTCATGTCGTCTCTACATTAATAACAGGCAGTGAACAGAATTAACATCCATGGACTGCTGAACTCCCGCCTTCTTATCTCAATCCAAAAGTATATCTCTAGCGACACTTTACAACACTTTGTGTATTACCCATTTTCCGTTCACAAGCCAGCTGGGATTGTTGGGCAATGGAAGAAACTAAAACCAAGAGAAATAGGGAACTCTGGCTTTTAGTCCCATTTCAATACGACAAGAACGAAGGGGGTATCGCTTAAATTCGTCAGGGAGCATGCATCTATCTATAAAACATGAATAAACAAAGCATATCTTCCTCTAATTACTGTCCTTTTGTTTTTCATTAAATAGCGAAACCTCCACTATTCAACTGTCGTGGCTCCCCAGCCGCTTCAAAAGTTCCATTCTTCAAAATCCTCAATCCCTGCGCCGTCGTGCTCCCCACAGCAACAAAGGTGATACTCTTCCCTGTCTCGTTCAAGAAGGCCGTCGTCTGGTTGTTGTACCCCTTCACGCCATAGGTTGCACTAGCATACTCAAAGCTCACTACATTGGGTGACAACTGATCGTGGAAACGTGGTTCGGCGAGTGCTTGAGCGGATGTGAGATTTTGATCGAGCGTGTGCCAGAGGTGTTGGATGATTTCGGTAATGATGCGGGAGCCGCCGGCGGAGGCGTGAGAGATATAGGGGACGCCGTTGGGAAGGGTGACGATGGTGGGGGAGATGGAGGAGAGAGGGCGGGCGCCAGGGCGCGCGTAGTTGACGGGGTTGGGAGCGTAGCCGAAGGCGTTGCGGGTGCCGGGGATGGAGAAATCTGTTTTTGTTGTCAGTTGAATCTTCTAAATCAAGATTTGAATGGGGAGACAAACCGTTCATTTCATTGTTCATGATTACACCAGTCTCGGAATCATGAGTTTACTCCCGAATAAAGTGTTGATTGTGCTGGTCAAAGCAATGGTAAGGCCACTCTTGTCGGCTGCTACAGATGCGCTAGTGCCATCGTCTTCGAGGATTCCGTAGCTATCTGGATTGTACTCTGAGACATTTAGAGTTCCGAATTTTTGAATTTTTGCACGCAGTTCGGCTGCAGTCTTGGAAGATACCATTCGCTCTTGGTAAGTAGTTATGTTGGGAAAATAGATGGGATCGCCGAGAAGAGTTCGTTGACCATATCCAAATCGGATGGCTTCATCGAGATAATGGGTTGAGAAGTTGAGTTGGGAAGGAGTGGACATGTCGAACCCTTCCACAATTTTCAATGCGCTAAGCACTACCGCTCCACTGGATGGAGAGGAACCACTTTGAATGTTGAACCCGCGGTATGTGATGTTGGAAGATGGTCTGATCGCAATTGTGTAGTTCTTCAAATCCGTCAAAGTCATAGTGCCATTAGACCTTTGCAAAGCTTGGATCGTCGCATTTGCAATTGCGCCAGTATAGAAGGCATCTGCTCCATGCTCGGCAATGCTCTCCAAAGTGTCTGCATATCTCTTCCTCGTCATGGTATCACCCAAGCCAAGTCTTGTTCCATTTGGCGCAAAATCAATTGCCCAAGTCGAATCATACGTCAAGAAATCGTATGAAGATGTTGCAGATGCGAAATATTTCACTAAATCTTCATTGACCTCGAATCCAAATCTTGCGAGTTTGATCGAAGGCTCCACCAACTTCTTCCAAGATAACTTTCCATATTTCTTGTGTAGGTATTCCAGACCTCGTAGTTCGCCCGGGACTCCACTTGCAAGTCCGCCGGTCAAGGAGAGTGCGGGGTTGGCTGTATACATGTCTTCGAATGCTGCTGCAGGGGCAGTTTCTCGGAAATCGATGAATTCGAATACTCCTTTGGGGGAACGGACGAGCACGAAACCACCTCCTCCAAGACCAGAATGGTACATGCCTACTGTGCCGACGCAAAGCTGCGTTGCTACGATCTGAAGATGTCAGTGAAAGTTATCAAGAACTGGAGAGAAAACTCACAGCATCTGCCGCATTGCCACCTTGCTTGAGGGCATTGATTCCAATCTTGGAGCACACTGCCAGCTCAGAGGCTACAGCTCCCAACTTGGGCGCTGATTGAGATGTTACAGCCGCATTGACAGCCTGGCCGAGAGCAATTGCTCCGAGGACGAAAGAAGGTACCAACATCGCGAAGGACTTGAGAATGCGAGGAGTAGCGGAGGGGATGCGGTATTCCAAGTAGAAGGGGACTGAAGCTTTATAACTTCATCATATATCCCCCACTACCTTCATACGCTGCACATCACTTTTGCTACCCGCAGCTGCCATCACTGAAAGCTTGAGTCGCAAGAACGGGTTCGCGCACTTGCCGATCCCTTTCACTTTCTCTCTTCATCGGCTGATCTGCAGCTTCCTGAGCGCAGAAACGCGCATTGCGAAGAGTCTGCGACAGGAAGAGGAAGGTGGTTCTTCATGCTGGTAAAAATTAGATAACGGCATGCCCGTGAATCGCAGCAGATAATGACAATTGCGAGATAATGGGGGTGGATTTGCAATCCTTTTGATGGCAGCCTGGACGCAGGTCGGAGAGTGGGAAATTGAAGTTCGGACGAGGTTGAAGTTTGGAAGAATTGTGGATGGGGAGGTCGGTGACGTTCAACGACTTCGGCCAATGAGAACAGGGGCAGTACAGGAATACGTCCACTTCTGTATATCAAGGTTTGACAAGCAATTCCCAATTCAAGCTAAATATCTCGTTGGTCTGCCTCGGTCGAAGCTATTAGATTCTCCAACTAATCCTGAGATATTTTCCATTACTCGAGTAGTCCAACTTTACCTCTTATCAACAGAAACGCCAGGTTTCTTCTGTAGACGGGCTCCATAGGCCAAAGAACCATGACGCTTTGTTGACATTGAGACTCGCCTTGACTATCTAGAAGATTGAAAATGTACCTGTCTGTCACTAAATAGTTTGAGGTAGAAGCTTGAATTAGTTAAACAATCACACCAAAACTCGTCAACGGCCTGTCAACGTTGCATCAAGCTGATCCATGGACTCCATTCCCCACTAGACGATGAGTTCATTGTTCTTCTCATGGCATTCCATGATATCCACAAGAGTTTATCAGTTTTTAGAAAACAATACAATAACATCGTATCTCCCCCTGGATGAAGGATGGGTATTCGTGCTGAATACCACATTGTGCAATGAGTCTGCAACTAGCGTGCAAGCAAACATATCCGTAGATTGTTCGATCCGGAGTTTTAATTACGATTCAACGAGGCTACTTCGGCTTTTGGCAGTCAATCAGAAGATGTAACAGTCAGTACTCTGTAGAAGAGAACAAGAGAAATTCCATGGAAGAACACCAAGAACCAAAGAGCATCAGAACAAGAGGGCAGAACACCTGAAGCGAAAAAAGATGGAACGGAAGCATTGAAAGAACCATGGGTAATGAAGCCAACGAAAGGTTTTCCTCCAAATCTATGACTTGGGTCACCGTCAGTCAAAACGAGGTGTCCTCGAGGTATGGCAGAAAAGAATGACGGAAAACGCGTTTTCATCAAAAGCGGAGAGTTTTGACCTAGCGGCAAGTTGAACGGCAAGCTGAAAGTTCTTGGGAAAACCGAGTTTCGAGACTCGTCTGGAATCTAAAGTAAATGAATCGACGAGCAATATGGAAATAGGAGAGGTCGGCAATTCTTTCCAGACAATTGGATCCTGGTGAAACTCGTAAAGATATCGTTGCCCTCAAGCAAGACTTCCCATCAACCTTCAATGCCCACTGAGAAATAGGAAAATCTTAAACACTCTCGGAGAACTGAACGAAGCTTGCACAAGCTATCCAATCTCAAACCCGCGTGACTTCGAAACACTTTGGACGCTCTCACTCATCGAAAATACTTTCCATCATTATATCACAATCCAAATCCGGGTACGATTAAAGATTCTTTTATGCGTTGATTTTCGTGATATAGCTCAAAGCAGAGGCAGAAATGGCCTATCCCTATGCATCAAAAGCCAACACCATCGTAAAACCTTCCATGCCCAACCCACATTCCAAATCTGCACACATCTAGTAGAAGGTCGATGGTCGCTTGTTGGAAAAGATCTTCTTTCCGGTGGACTTCGTAACACGGTGGGGAAGAGGGAATTTGAGGTCCTTGGTGAGGAGTTGCTTGATGTATGGGCGCTTGACGTCTTCGGTCTTCTCGAGCTCAACGACCTTGAGGATCTGTTTGAAGATTTGTTAGTAGGTGCCGCGATGGACTAGGCGGGTTTGAACGTACGTGGAGCGAACGGAAACGAGTGCGATGTCTGGCGGCCATATCTTGGTAGAGAGCCTCGACAGCATCGGTTCTTGACATCTCACGGTACTCCTTGTACATGTTGTGGGTGCCGGAGCGGGAGTCGTATCGGAGCCAGATACCGAAGTTCTTGACCTTCAATGGGCGCTTCTCGTGGATCTGAAGGAGGGATTAGACGCGACCCAACAAATCCAATCGAGTATACATACAACGTTGACGCTGACGATCTCACCGTTGGCCTTCTTGACCTTGCGGAGCTTCATCAAGAAGTACCAGAAACGAGACTTTGCAACCACAGTGTTGACTGCAAAAATTCTCATGCGGTACAACTTTGGCGCAGGAGTGGCCTCGGAAGGGAGATGGCGGCCAATGACCTGGTATTCTGTTAGACGACCTGTGGGGGATGTGTTAGCCGTTTTCCTGGAAGCATTGAAGTCCCGAAGGTGCTCGTCGTCATTGTATCGTTGGATCGAAGTCGTTGAAGCCGAAGCCGTCGGAATAGTTTCGTTGTTAAAATTTTCGCAGATGCCCATCGCTCTTTTTCAGCATTCCTCCCATTGTCTTGCCCTAATTAGAGGTCGGTCGTCGATTGTGGTGACATCAAAATTGTGCATTTGCCTGATCATCGAACCCCTCCTTGACACCAGAGCACAGTTTTCCGAGCCGTCACAACCATCGCACCGCATCCAGTCTGTTCCCAGATGTCCCCCATCGCAGTCGCAGTTGAGGCAAGGTATCGAGGGGTCGTAAAATGATTTTCACGTCGTCGAAGTCGTATTTGCGAGCGCGTGGAGAGAGAAAGAAGAGATCTGTAGCTTACCCATCTGAGGAATATTAGCATGCAATTACCAATAAATCATCAGCGGGAATGCTCACTTTGAAGTTCTGGCCGTTGTCGTGGTTGTCGTTGTCGGGGTCGAAATTCGAGATGTTTCCTCACTTCAATCAATTCCTGGAACTTTGGCATAGGGTTAGAAATTTCTTGTGCCCTTAGCTCGCTTAGAATGTGGGCCAGGCTGCGTTAGGACTAGCGCGGATGGCAGAGCCGCATCCCTGCTCCAAGCGCGATTCCCCAATCGAAAGTAAACAACGTGACCGCTGGACGAGATCATAGATGATGACTTCTTTGTTCTCTTCTCTCCATGTGGCAACTCTTTCTTCATAATTTTGATACCCCAACAACTTTGATTTTTACATTCGAAAACCCCGAAAAGTGACAGATTGGATCAGCTGAAAAAAAGGGTCAAAACACTTTCAGCAACCCATCCAGATCACATTCGCATTTCCCAGTCCTCTCACTTACTTCGACGCCTGGTATTGAAGGTAGTGAACTCTTTCGGTTTGCTGGAATCAACACGAGTGAATATTCTAGAGATCCAATTGTAGCAACGATGGACGGAGTCTTCAATGGTTTCAGAAAGGGCTACCACGAACAAAACGGCTATGCCATCGCCGACACACTCTCACCTATTTCATCACCAACCGAGCCAGGCCGACGTGACAACTTCTACCGTGGAAGCAACTACGCCCATATCAAGAGGACAATTGAAAATGAGGTGTTCTCTGTGGCGAGTCTGTCAGATGAGGAGGGGAGCGGATGGGTGGAAGTTTACCATGCATACTGGAAGGCGGTTGGAGAGATATTGAACGCAGAAAAAGCTACAAAAGCAGGCTCAAAGGTAGATTCCTTCCTCCCTCCGAGTACCCTTCTGGATTTTCAAGCTTGTTGAATTCATATGAAAAAACAATAGCCAGCGGAGCATTTTTATTGAATCACGTGATCTTTCATTGTCGTCCTCTGTGCCATTTCTAGAACTCGTGCTGATGCGAAGTCTCATAGGTGTCATGGACCAAATCATTTTTGGCGTGGAAGGAATTCTCATTGCAGTTGATTCGTGGCTATGCCAACTGTCAGTTTCCTGCCTGGACGGTGCCTTGTTTGTACGTGGCAGGCAAATACCTCCGAATATTCGCCATCAAGGCAGACGAAGACGCTGCAACCAGCACAACACTCACAAACTTCGATGACTTCAATCCAGATGCCGGCAAAAATGAGAAGCTTGAGGATGCTGCGAGAATCTTAAATCGAATGTTTCAACTTTGTCTTGCAGACAGGTATGTGGCACCTCACCATGGCAATATCTTTACTGACGAGCGATGGAAGATCCCTTTGGAGGAATCACGGAAATGGGGTACCTACACTATCATCAATCTCCTATTTAAAACCTACTTCAAACTCAACCAAATCTCGCTCTCGAAGAACGTCCTTAAAGCCATCCAAGCTTACCGAGGGGACATGCCGCATCTTGATACATTCCCTAAAGCACATCAGGTGACGTTTAAATACTACGTTGGAGTCATCAAATTTCTGGAAGAGAACTACGTGGAAGTACGTAGCAATTGCCCATCCAACCACATCACACTCTAACACAACTTTGTAGTCCCAAAAGGAGCTCACCGAAGCATGGGCACTCTGCCACCCAGACGCCGTGCGAAACAAAGAGTGGGCCTCTCTCCCTCTCCGTCATCCGTCTTAAAGCAAATAAGCTAATTCCTATCATCAGACTAATCCTAACCTATTTGGTCCCCTGCCACCTCCTCACAACACACACTCTCCCTACACGTGCCCTCCTGGCGCCCTACCCCCGACTACAATCCCTCTTCCTCCCTCTCTCCCGCTGCATCAAATCTGGTGACCTCGCTGGTTTTGACCAGGCCCTCCAAGCCGGCGAAGAAGAATTTGTCAAACGCCGCATCTATCTCACACTCGAACGCGGCCGTGACGTCGCTCTCCGCAATCTTCTGCGCAAGGTTTTCCTCTCGCGTGGATTTGAGGATGTGAAGGAGGGCGACGAGGGGAAACCGCTGGTGAGGAAGACGAGAGTGCCTGTGGCGGAATTTGCGGCTGCGATTAGTTTGGGGAGTAAGGAGGTTATGGATGGTGATGAGGTGGAGTGTTTGATTGCTAATATGATTTATAACGTATGGTCCTCCCCTTCCTCTTTAACCCCCAAGCAAGTATCCTCCTACAAGAGTTTCGATGCTGCTGAACTTTACTATCTGAACTTCTTGAGCTAATAAATACTAAATAGAATCTAATGAAAGGCTACATAGCTCGCGAGCGAAGCATAGTAGTCCTCAGCAAGGGAGGGGCGTTCCCAGGTACTGGAGTATGAGTATGCACTCATTATAGAAAGGAAGATAGATAAAGAATGATGAATGACCCGATGTAAACGAGGCAATACGAAACTACAGCATAGCAGAGGGACGGGTCGCATAGCATGGCGGGCAATTTCGTACCTATTAAATGAAAGGTATCTACGTACCCTTCAATCGCCTCACCAGCGTCAGCACTTATTTGTTTTGCCTTTTCCTTTAATCTCACTGGTACTGTGTACTTCTCCCATATTTATTCGGTCCACCCAAGTGTCTTCATTATGGTGGTTTTCCTTTTCGTTCTCTGTAACCTTTCCGTGTCTAGAATTTCTCCTAATTAAATCACGATTTATATTCCACCCCGAGCATTCCATTTCCATCACAGCCCTACAACTACATAACTGCGCCGCCCTATCTATCCAAACATATTCTTACCCCACATCAAATCGCTCTTCCTATTTAAATAGGTTGTGTTTCTCAAATGCTTACTCACCCATCCCATCCCCATCGGCATATCGCCCTTCTCATTGGTGGGATGTCATTGGAGTCATAATTACTGCACGATTGCACCCACCTCACCACACCCATTTTGGGAGTACTGGACTGTACTCCGTACTCACATACAATAGATAGACACGAGGAGTCACAGCTACTTCACATCCTCATGATTGGATAGATTTTGCTGTGGCTCGGTCAGTGGGTAGGTGAGTTTGAGTTTCTTGTCACCACACCCACTCACTTACTTGTTCACCATAATTCACTGGTATGATGTCTATTAGACAGACATTACTCATCACATTTATTTCTGAGGCACAGACCTGCTGCTATGGAGGTTGGGATGCATGTGTTGTGGCGACTCATCGAATATCTCATTTTAGTGAGTGCGTGTGTGAGTGAGAGAGTGTGTATAGCCCAGCTCATTATTGGTACGTATAGTACAGGACAACATCACATTAAGCTACAGTACAGGTATTAAATTTATTCCCTTTTCATTTGTCTCGCCCTTCCCCTCTTCACACGTCGCACATGTGAAAACAATTCACATGTTTCATCCTTTGCATAATGCACTATTCACCTATCTCACACATATCAAACATATCTCTTCATAGCCTCGAATTCGTCTCCCCTCCATGAATCAACCCCACAAACTCCTTTACCAATTGAAACCAAAACATCTAACACATAATTCCTTTTATCAAAAAAGACAAAAAATGAAGAACGCCATAAACCCTGCTCAACTTGATCCTTTTCTTTTCCAATTATCCAATAACAAATCACACCTCTCTCCGCTTGGTCGTACACCACACACACAGTTCATGCAAGAGAGTGCAAGGACAGTTACTTACTTTTTGTTTTACACACAGCTAAAGCAGCATCACATTACCCCTCATCCTTCCCGTGCTCGGTCCTCTCTTTTTTTCTTATTAATCAATCAATCAATCACAATTCACAAACATAAAAGAGGGAGGTGCATGCCTTACGATCTAGGTACGCATAATGATTTCACAAGATTTTGGTTTTTGATGAACCAACCGACCTACCTACCTATCTTAGGATCCTAAGGCATACTTTGAGTATTCTTTCATCTTTTGTGATCATGGAAAAGCAGAAAACAAAATGTTACATCATCATCATTGGAAATGATAGCAAAGATCTATTTTTGCCGACTTAAGATTTATGATTTTTTATGGGTTCCGTCGTTTTTATATATTAATTATTTCATTAACTCGAGTATGGCAATCCCGATCCACTTATCTCCTCCTTTGCCACCCCCTTACTTTCCATTACTCCTCTTCCTGCATTTGTCTCGCATCGCCTTAATATTCGCTCGCTCGTTCGCCTCATTTTTTTTTCAAGACGCAATTCGCGGTTCGCGCGCCTCGTTTTGATCTTATCTTCCTCAAACTCTCACCGAGTCAACAAATATACCGCTTGATTGTTTATTGACATGTGTACCTTTTCTCAACCTTCGACATAATCAAAATATTTCAATATGGAGGCATTCATTACGGGAAAAGGGGGATTTGTGAAAGGAGTAGTATTTGATATTGTGTTACTGCTCTCTCTGCCCTCCTCGCTTTCCTTCTTGCTAGAGATGGGGTATTTCCTCATTCATCTCTTTCCCTATTAGCTAGCTTTCATCTGCATTTTCATCTCTGCTGCCTGGATAGCTAGCTGAAAATGATATCCAATCTTTCCATTCTTTCCAAATTCCATCCAAATATCTCTCTCATTCTCTCTCTTGTGAGAAAATCCATTTCCCCACACATCATCAAGCTTCCATCGCTGGATGATGCGTGATATACAAATACCTCGTTAAATAATACAATCTTGTTTTCCCAACCAACCAACGCTCTTCTCTCTTTCTTTCTTTCCATCTTTCTTCCTTCATTTCATCTCAACTGCTCACAAGGAGAGGAGGAAAAAAGGTATAACTAAGCAAGTAATGACAAGCAAAACGAACTGCAAAACGATGACGCGATATCGTAATGCAAAGAAAAAACGATGGAGGAAATATAATGGACCTAGAACTCGTATCATCAAGACAACGACGATGACAACAACGAAAAGATGAAAGAGATGGATAGCCAACAGCGATGAGGAAGGAATAGAAACCCGAGCTCAATACAAAAGCCACCATCAAGTCGACAGGAGGAAAGGAAATGAAGAAGGATGAAAAGAGACGCGACCAAGATATTCATCCATCCATCCCCTCCTTAATGTACCACCACCAACCAGAGCAGACCAGACCAAACCAGACCACACCAGACCAAACCAGATAAGCAAGCCCAAGCCAGGTAGAGCAAAAGCAACACAAGATCGAACAAAAAGTGAAGACGCAACACGTCCTCGGACATGAGAAGAGTAGTATACAAGACGGGAAGAAAAACTCGTAGCATAAGAGAATTCAACCCAGCCAGTCATCATGATAGTCGATATATAATAAAGAGAATAATAGCCAGCCAGTAACATAAATCCCAAACTCCGCGACGACGCCGATTGAAAAAAAAAAGGAGAATAAATGAACAGGTGGTATCGATATTAGAGCAGATAAACAAGGTGTGAAGAAAGGAGATCTATGTTTTGTTTGTTGTTGATGATGATGTTGTTGGGTGTGTTGATGTTGATGTGGGTGTGAGGTGAAGGATGAGTTGTAGTATCGCGAGGATCGACTTAAGTCAAGGCATCACTGCACACTCATCGATGAGATTAATGATGAGTGCGAACACTGCGAGGAGAGCTCCTGCTGATACATTAGCCAACTATCCAAAGCAAAAGGATTCGTCACAGTGAAGCCTCCTCATCCAAGGTCACGAACGAACGAACAAACAGGCAGAAGACTTACGCAGCACTAGCAACATCATCAACATGATTACACAACGCCACGAACAAATCAAAAAACAACTGGCTACCACCAGCCTGCATCTCCATTTGCATGGTGCCACTTCTCTTGAACGTGCCTCTGCTTCGAATGATGAGAGCGAGGTAGTGAGCTCGTAGCTTTGAGTCGTTCTCAGGTGTGTTGGCGTAGGCGTAGCGGGCTGATGTGAGAATGGTGCTACATTGGATACCGGATTCTGTGTTTAAATCAATTAGCCACATGATACATAATATGAATAGTGATGAAAAGAGAAAGAGAGAGACGTACGCAAACCCTGTTTCCTCAACGCAATCTTCTTCAACTCCTCCAAGCCATATTTCTCAGCCAGACAATAGATCACTGTGTCCTTCAACAACTCGCCATCGACACCATGATGATAAACTGTGCTTTCAACCGATCCTCCATCGCCTGTCTCCAACTCCCATGCGTTGCGACGCTTGTTATGAACTAGTTGTGGATAGTAATCGCCTTTGTAGAGGTATTCGAGGACGCAGGAGAAGATTTGTGGTTCTTCATCGGGAAGGGAGATTCGTTTGGAGGCAGCACCGAGGAACTGACCACGGCAGGCAGCAGAGAAGAAGGGAGAGAGGCAGAGGACGTCTTCGTGGGCTGCAAAGAGTCGCTGTTCGCGGCCGACGACAAGGGTGATTATGGAGGAGGTTAACGTGCTGTTGAACAACCACCGATTAGTCTTTGCAGTAAGGATGGAGGAGCTGTGATTATGATGATGATGATCATGGCAGATTACTCACCTATTCAAAGGACCGCCAGCAGTAGATGATTCCTCGGACGGTGGTTTGCGGGTTCGCTCAGAGCGATTCTTGGAGATGGCATGGTCTCGAAATGAGGTTCGGGCCTTGGATGCTGCACTGCGACGACTCTTGGAAGAGAAACTCTCCGTCTGCGACTTGCTTCTACTGATGAACATATTTGAGTTTGCTGATTGCTCTTTGTTTCAGATAAGATAGTCGGTCGGAAGATAGGCCTCTCTGTCTCGGGGAAAAGCTGGTTGATGGTCGATAACGATGGATGGCGGGGGAGTTTCGAAGCGGTTGTTGTCGTTCTGCCTGTTGGTGTTGTGGGAATTAATTGTCGGGATGGCGAAAAGTGTCGATTTGGCGTAGAGAGCTGGAAAGTATTAAATAGAAAGACGCAGCATTTGGGGGATGCTCTGTATATATATGGCAGCGCGGCCAAGCAGATGCCTGTCCGGTGTGAAAATAAGGCAAAAGCGCGTCGAAGCCTGGTGAGACGTGCCATGCTCCACCCACTTAACGGGAACCTTCCACGCTATCCCGTGACTCTCGGTCATGTGTCTGCCTTCGGAAGGCCAACCCCAGCCCCCGGGATGAAATGGGCAGCATAGCAGGGAAAAGCGTCTAGGGCGGCACTGGGTGTGAAGGATGCTGAGACGGTGGTATGCAAGGGCGGAGGAAGGCGTTGGTGTGGACGGCTTGGAGGGAGGAGGAAGATGCGTTGTGCAAATCGAGATGCCACCCGAGATGGCTCGCTGCTGTGCGCACCCGACAGAGATAGAATGAGGAATATAACATTGAGAACTCGAACGAACAACAGAGCTGCAAAGACAAAGGAGATAGAGATGGAGATGGATACTATAATTCGTCCTTCAGGAGTCACAAATTCGTGATAGGGGGGTTGTTTAGCTTCCAATCTTTGCCCCGAGAGTTCGGGTCCAACTTTTTAGCTTGGACACCCAACACACACACCCCTGGAACTAAATCTCGCTTGTGGCTTTCATTATTTTCATATCTTTGACCTCTCCGACCAGCATGCAATGCATCTTTATTTCTTTTTCTCAGTCTCACAATTTCCTTTAATTATTTCTTGAATCGTGGAACCACATCAAGGTGTGACGAGGAGGAGGGACGTCAATTGAAGCTTGCGGAAATACCTGTAAGGCTACAATGGCTCATCAAAGAAATCTTCAAAACAACATTCCGGCTTATGTTCCTGCACAGTAGTTGTGGAACTAAAGAGATGTCTCTCCACAACCCTGTCAACTGTGCGTTCTTTCTGCCGAGGACCAAGTCGCCAAATATCCGATTGTCCTCTCAGTCTCTCTCTCGCCAATCCAATAAACTCCCCAGATCCTAAACCCCGCCCATCTGTGCCAACCGAGTCGTTTTGAATAAGCCATACATTTCTATTACAATTTGCAAACCTTGGTACTCACAGTTTGAGCTACTGTTCATTTGTCGAAATGTCATGGCCTGCCCCTGTATTGTAATATTTCAAATGAAGCCTCCGGCTTGAAGAACCTCCCATACGAATACGCTAAGCCGCATTCGGAACGTCAACAACAACACGACCACACTCTCCTCGGTAGCAACGCAGACTTCATGAGCGCAGCGCAGGGCTAGCCATTTGGTGTTTACGATTCTCTTTCTCGAGTTGTGCTCATAGTACAATCAGTTGCCACCACAATACTTCATCCAGTTCAAGATATCGGTAGCATAGTTCTCTTGTACTTAGTTCAGTGCTGAGGTTCTGCAATTATTATTAGGGGGTATAGAAAGATGAAAAATAAAGAAAAAAAAAGACCACCCGAAGGTGGTTGATAATGGTTGATAATCATATCAAGATAGAACGATAATAAATGTCGCGACAACTGCTGTCAGGATCATAAATCCTGTAGTGGTAGCTACACCGACGACCACTAACCGGGCGCACGAGAGATAGCATTTACTGCTACCCCTAGACGCCCGCCTCCCGCAGTCCAGTTGCGATCCGCCACAAACTAACGTTGCAGGTCTCCAACGAGCAAGCGGCCGAGTAGGTCTGTTGAAGTGCCGCTAGCGGGTACAGGCAATGCAAGCATTGACTGTTACGCTAGTGGATTTTGGTTTGAAGCATGTGTGAAAGATTTCCTAGGAGCGAGTCAATATATGTGAAAAGATGAAGGGATACGTACTCAGTGAGAGAGAAGGGTTGAGTAGCGCGTTGTACCAGGGCACCATTGGTCCACCAATTATAATAAATTTTAGTGAGAGGTTCGCTTATTTTGATTTATTTAGGTATCCACTCATTATTGTGCGCTCGCTTAACAGGTGAATTCAAACTTCTGTCTTGGCAAACAAGAACGTTAGGGGTGAGATAGCGTGCAATCGATGATGCCTGGGGAAAGTTCTCATGCGAATCAACTCAATTTTCATTAAATACATCCATCTATCTATCTGGATATAGCTGCCCTCCGAACAGAGTTGCACGAAAATCAGCGCATGTTAGACATCGCATCAAACTATCAGTCGGACCAGCTCCGACGGGCGCAATACTCATTTAGTAAAAATCCGCATAGAATGTTATCATACAAACAATCGTCTCTTATCAAACAATATTACTCCCCCTTTTCTCAAGATCGTAACAATTCCTCAAGTATTCTCGCCATCTCCATCTGGCCATTTATTTGCATTGAAGTCAATGTAACGACAGACGGCACTCTCAATCTACTTTGCCTTTACATCTTTGCTTCCAACCTCCTCGATTTGAAATGTCGCGGGCTTATCAGTCTTCGTCTTCTCCTCTGTTTGCTCATTCTCGGTCTTCTTCTTGGTTTGATTCGTAGAGAGCTTCTCAGTCTTCTTTCCCTCCTCTGTTCGCTTCTTTTCTGTCGACTTTTCAATTCTGTGCCCACTACTTTCGTGTACAGCTGGCTCCTTCGTCTTAGGCTTCTTGTACTTTTCTCTCTTGTTATTTGCTACGAATAGCTTCAAAACCAATTTCACACCACAGTGAAGATTACGACCATTGTACTTTGTATGGAACATTTTCGCAACGTCCTTCCCCTGCCTGGACCTGCCGAAGTTGAGATAATAACCATGACCATCGGAATTAAGACTCTTCCACTCTTGTGGATCGAATTCGTGTACTATGGCCACAATTTCCGCCCTGGCCGATGCATTGCGTGGTGAAATATCCGATGAAGCTATGAACACAATGTTGCTCCAGTTATTCTTGGAAAGGAATTCGTTTGAGTTTCTGATGTCTGCGATCTCCTTCGTTTCGGCCTCGGTAAATTTCGGGATGGACTTTGCAACATCATGTGGCTTGGAAGTCTTGGGTGGTCGCTTGAGATAGTAGAGTCTGGCTTCGCTGCCGATGTTTTCTTTGATGGCTGAGGGACTTGAGGAGGTGTCTTGGGTATCTCTTCTGACGCGTTGCTAAGCTCATTGACAACGGGAGCTAGCTCAGTTTCCCGTCGCTTACTAGGACGCTCCTCGTCGTTGGAGCTTGATGGCTCCATTTCATTTGCGCCTCTCTTGCTCGTATCATCCGTCTTGACAACTGCCAATTGGTCCTGCACATCTTTCCCTGCTCCCTCTCCCTTGCTCTGGCATCCGCCAGCTTCCTCTTTCTCGCGCTGGATCTTTGGTTCCATGTCGAACTCTGTTTTCAACAACGCCACCGCTGATCTGTATCGTTTGCCTGCTTCCAACTTTATCTTCTCCCTCTCTCTCCAAACCTTCTCTGCCACAAACATCTCAATCTCCAAGAGGTTGTTGATGGCGTCCAGACATTCATCGTACTTTCTGTCTGCCACTGGCAGACTCAATAACTCGTGCACGGCAGTTCTAGCATCCCCGAGTTGTGCCATAGATAAAGCCTCTGCCAATAGGAAGCGGTCTTTACCTTCAAGCTTGATATTTTTGTATTCCATGCACTCTATGTAGATTTCTCCTGTACTCATTTCGGACGTGACACTAATAAGCACTCCCCGCTTGCCGAATGTGTAGCGACGCTCATCGGGTCTGTGATTCCATGTATTCCCAAAGTTAGGGCCGATTAGTTGCAAGGGAGGCATTTTTGGGGATTGTCCGCTCCTCTTTGAATTGGATGTGATGTGTGACGAAGGATGTGGGGGTGAGGAGGTCGTTGTCGTGGTAATGTTAGAGACTGTCAACCAACGTGAGCGAGTCTGGAAGATCGACATTCAAGAGTCGCGGAGGTGAGAGCGTCGCGAATATGAGAGCTGAGATGACGGTAATTGAGAACTGGTATCAGATCTGCGAGGCAGAGCTTAAAGGGTAACTAACCGAAGCGAGAGTTGAGACAGTGAAAATCAAGAACTTCGAAGTTTGAAAGATCGACTCTCAAAAGCGGCGCGCGGATGTGACAGTCAAGATAGTGGCAATTTAGAATTGATCTCGGAGAAATCTGCAAGATTGAGCGCTTGAAGAATCGCCGAAGTGAGAATAAAAGCAGTGAAAATCGAGATGCTTGAAGCAATATTTGGAGGCTACCAACTTATGCGAGTCTGAGAGATTGACTTTCAAGAGCGAAAGGTTGGCGGATCAGAAAGGGTGATGGATCAGAAGGGGTGATGGATCAAAAGAGTTGATTCTTGCAACTGGGCTGAAGAGTCGGATTGTGCGAGGATTGGACTTGAAAGATCGGAAGGGTTGATGGATGTGAAGGGGTGATGATGGATGTGAAGGGTTGATGATGGATGTGAAGGATGGATGATGGATGTGAATGATGGATGCGAATGATGGATGTGAATGATGGATGTGAAGGGTTGATGATGGATATGAATGATGGATGATGGATGTGAATGATGGATGTGAAGGGTTGATGATGGATGTGAATGATGGATGATGGATGTGAAGGGTTGATGATGGATATGAATGATGGATGATGGATGTGAATGATGGATGTGAAGGGTTGATGATGGATGTGAAGGGTTGATGATGGATGTGAAGGATGGATGATGGATGTGAATGATGGATGCGAATGATGGATGTGAATGATGGATGTGAAGGGGTGATGATGGATGTGAAGGGTTGACAATTCAAAAAAGTGGGTGGGTCGGAAAGGCTCGATGAGAGTTGAAGTTGAACCTCAATTGCTGGATTGAAGCTGAAAGGCAACTCCGTGATGTGAAATCGGAATTTTGAATTGGACGCGACTCCTTGAAAGTCAACAAACTCGCGGATGGTCGCTTGATTGCTTGGCAGAGCGGTGTTCACAGATTTGGCTAAGGCTGGGAAGTCTTCAAGCAAGACTGTTTGAAGCCTCCTTGGACTTTGAGAATCACGCGTAGAATTCGAGTCTGGTGATATTAACCATAGACGTATCCACGATAGAAAAGAGTTCTCGGGTTTGGTTTCGAGACTCAAGTGTTTTGAATGCCAAGACCACCATTAATACCCACCAACAGACAACAGAGCAATTTCTGCCAATGCATTGAGAAATATAAGTTTTGTCCAAAAGTAGGAAACCTCGACCCTTGAAGAATATTTTTCACACCATAATCAAGTAGGATCGATCATCACAACTTCAGACAAGGAACTTACTTCCCTCCATCCAAAATTCCGGTATTCTGACTTGGACTTTGAGAGGATCTGTCAATACCCAAGAATATTCATAAAAAGACCAGAGTAAGTCTGTGCAGAATTCTTGTATAGGGTGTAATTTTGTCTTTCGCCAATTTTCAGAACTGTTCTTCGACCTCGAAAATGTCAGTCATTCTCCACTCCAAGTAATCCAGTGAAAAAGGAGAAAGTGCCTTAGTAGCTTTGAGATATGATTCCTTTGGATTTTTGAGTGGGCAAATCTTTTTCAATATTATGTAAGGTTGAGGAAGTGTAAAGAGCAGTCACTCCAAATGCATATCCTCGCCTGCCAAGACTTTATGCCGAACAAGTTTGAGGAACGGGAGGAATTGAGAAGGCCTGTGGAATACCACAAAAGGAACCAGACGTGCATTGTGATCTACATTCTCGGTTGATTAGAGATCACGAAACTTGACATTTGACTAGGTTTTGAGTGCAACTCGAGCATGGTGGCTGAACCTTTAACAGAGAATGGGTAAATTCTGTTTCGCGGGTGAGTCAGATTTGCTGGAATCTTACCATTGGCAGTACAGAAAGAAATCTGGGTTTCGTTCTCATTACTGCTTTGGGAATAGAAGGGAGTGTCATATGCTCAGTACTGAACAAAATCAAAGGTAAGGTTGCTGGAAAGGGCAGGACCAAAAACTGAGTTGCGAATTATCAAACTCAGCAAGATGTCATCAGAATTTTCGTCCATTGGAGGTAACTATTTTACAAGTGATTCCGAGATTTTTTACTTTGAATGTGATTAGAAGAACAACCAAATATTCTTTTACTCGAGAAAGCAAGTGACGAGACAAATATCGTGGACCTCAGCAACCAGCTAGGCCGCCAAACATCTCCCAATGAGCTGCTTCCAAAACATACCATCCAATGAACCTAGTCTTTGTGAAGCGATCTTTGCGACACGGTCACTCTTGTGTATGACCACAAGCCCTGCAAGACAAAGCTGTCGGGTTTGTAAGGCGCCCATAAAAATCGACACAACAGCTGGTGCATTCTTGATATTTGTTCACCAATTCAACAGTCTCTGCAGCCTGCCTGGCCTGTCTTTTGAACGATTCTTTCTCAGTCTCCGAGCGTTGAAGCTTCAACTTAGTGTCTTTCAACTCCTGCTCTACAGCTGTCTTAGATGCCAACATCTCGCTCAATTTGTTGCCATCAGACTTCACTGACTCGCACAAAACGTCATATGCAAAGTCTCCGATTTCCTGCAAAATAACACGGCAGCTTGGGTTGTCCACTACTGCTCTGATTTCTGACGCGCAGACCAGGGACACAATATCTCGCAGCCCTCGGTCCTTGCTTGGAGTAGATTCATAGATAAGCTTGATGATCTCGTGATAAAGGTTTGTAGAAAGCAGAGCATGTGCCTCCCGCTGGAACTTTACCTTTGCCAGTTGCTTGAGCCCGGCGATATCGTATTTGTCGGCAATAGAATAGACATGAGCATTGGCAAGCAACGACTTTTCTATATCGGTGTCGATGATCGGTGAGAGATCATCGTCTGGAGAAGTTACTAAGCCCTCAGGCGTTTGTGACTCGACTTGGTGGGTTCCTCCTGCCGAAGCAGCGGTTTGTTGAACTTCCTTGATGGCGCTCGGTCCGGTATCAAAGCCAGAGCCAGAGCCAAACAACATGGAGGAACTTATGTCGTCATAATCGAGCGTGTACAAGTACAAAATCATCCTCTCCACTGCACCTGGATCATCACCCTCCAACCTGATCACTCCCGTTAATCCTTCCTAAACACAGATCAGCGAGGTGTATTCTAGGTAGAAAGAAAGTCTCCTACCTGAAAATTTCCATTACAAGCTGCCTCGAAGAATTTTGATCGCTCACAGATGATAGCTCGGTGGACTTTGAAATCATGGGTGCCGCAAGTTATGGTCAGGTCTGAGTATTTGCTGGATTCGAGCAGGCGCTTCAGACCAGCAAGAAGATGTGTTTGGTGGATATCTGTCATTGTATTGCACATGCCATACAACTATATTACTCAGGGCTATGAGAACGCTGGCTCTGAGCTTGCTGGAAAGGGGATTTTCGTGACCTGGTGTTGACAAACGAACGATGTCGGTGGGTTGGATGTGTGGTTGGTGTAGAGGAGCGCGATCTTCACAGGTCTAGGAAGCTGATCAATCACGGTGAAAAAGAAAAGTGAAGCTCACCAACAGTTTGGGCTCGTTCTTTCGGGTGGCCATGAATTTCTAGCATTCAGTGAACTTCATTTGGGGAGTGAATGCTGAAATTGGTGATGGATTCTGCCAAGACCGGCATTTTGCCCAAGAAGGTTTCGTCACAGGCGGCTTCCCCTGAATTGATATCCCCACGATCCATCAACTCCATAATCCAATCTTTTATCGTATCCTAACCCCCACCAGCTTTGGAGCTCCCAATGTATCAGTAACCGCATCATCAGAAATATTCACATCTCAGTCGCTTGATCTTGCAGATCTGTATACCCCACCGTTCCCACGACGCTTGAATGCGAACCTTAGTACCTTCGAGTCCCAATACCTTTGTCGACATCTGGCTACCGCCTCATACCTTCGTACATTTTCGCGCCGTTACTGCTAATCCATGATATATATACACCGCCGACGGTGAGGGGCGAGGGGAAGGATATGCTACAAAATCAGCCCTGAAGCAGACGAACCTCGACACTGCCGTTGTTCTGTGCGATGCACAGGCAGTGTGCCCTCGAACATCCGCGCTTTATTGCAGAACCTGCTTTGAACTACCATCGCATTTGTACAGCGCTGTCGTCTTGGAGGGTTTTGGGGATCGCATATCGGGATGAATGAATGTTGGATTCGGTGGAAGGTCAAATGGCTGTGGAAACATCGATGATCTCTCCTCGGTATCTCGACTCCTTGGAAGAAGATTGATACCGAATTACGATCAATTGGATGCACATGGAAATAGCCCCTGCTTTATGAGATCGTTGACTTATGTGATATGGAGGAAGATCGCACCCCGAGAAGGGAAACATGATCAATGTCGTTGAATCAAGATTTGTGGGTTTGACTAGCGCCAGATGATCCAGCACTTGGTCGAGCAACCATCGAAGTCGATTCTGTAACAACAAGACAGGTCTGGACACTTTATTGAGTGAGGCTTTCGAGGTGAGCAATGGTCAACTAGAAGCTACCAAAGCATCGAAGGTAGTCGCCAACACGAGAGTATTGTTGAATCAAAGGAGCACTTTGACCTCGAGGACTCTTCCGCGCAAAATGCTCGTCAACTATGATCGCACATGCGGTTTATCTAGTCTGCGCACGCAAATAGTGGCTATCATCGCGGCTCTTGGAATTACCCACCTCCTGCCGTCCATCCAATAGGAATGTATTAGCACAAAACAAAAGATAAAAACACAACGAGAAGAAACGGTCTCAAGATACCCACTCGTCAAAGATCCAGCCATTCCCGCCCCATCAGCTCCAGTTATTAGATTGAAGACTATAGTTGTGAGTTCAGGCAAAACGGGAGCGTCATATGATCCTGACGAGTGGCTTCTTTGTGGATCAGATCCCACCTTAGCCAAAAGTCGCTTCAGTAGCATATTTCTACGTCGAATGCTCTGTATTTCTGTTCAACTGTTTCTCAACTTTCGTTCCTCTTCCTCTTTAAAAATATTTTGCTTTCTACTTTTTCATCGACCACGGTTTCAACAATGGTGAGTGCGACGCTACGGGCTGTTCTTATCAGATGAGGACAAGCTTCGAAATGCTGACACGGCTTGCAGGTGGGAGACCTCGACCCCGATCCTTCAGCCATAACCTGAGATTGCACCATAATCTGCTCATTGTCTGCTGTTTATCTTCTCTCATGTTGTCGATTGAAAAACTTTCAACAATCTCTGTTTTCCTTGCGGTGAAGCTGCCCGACTCCC
This sequence comes from Tetracladium setigerum, assembly GCA_031472005.1. NCBI lineage: Eukaryota > Fungi > Ascomycota > Leotiomycetes > Helotiales > Tetracladium > Tetracladium setigerum. Next base: position 475,723 of record PZJY01000009.1, on the reverse strand, counting down.
GGGAGTGGATGCGATTGAAGTTCAACAGTTATGGAGACAGGATTGTACAGTTACACTCCTGCTGCGACTTTATCATGGTTCTCACGTTATCTGAGGGACTTTCAAGATGTCAAATTGGCGGAGCCTTGATGTGATGTTTTCTTTGGTATCAATGTTCATTGGCTGCTCTTTACTAGGGTGCACGAGGTGAACTGGTTCTTGGCCAACGAGCCAGCTTCCTATGTATTTTGCACGGCGAGTGTATTCGATTGTCTGATCAGGTGTATTGTGAGCTGTTTGGCCTGGCCAATTGTATCATCTTTGAGAGGAGGCTTGAAATTTTCGTTCGATCGACTTTCCAGAGCTTTCAGGACATGATCGCAACGTTTTACCCCTGATGCTTCCGTGATCCAATACGGAGGGTACTGCTGCAGCGTCTCATCCTCCACTGAGGTTACGTACTCGGCACGGCTGGCCTTAGATCTGACAAGGCTTATTCTATATGCACCGCTTATACATGTGCCGATCCCGATCCAATGCGGCTTACGGGGAAGTACTTGCGTCGCCTTCGGGCTGCTTCCACCCCCGAGGAGAATATAATGTATCGAGGTTCGCATTTTTGCTGAGCATCTCTGCAGGGTCGCAGTCGTCTGTACAGATGAGGTAGAAGCACAGGTGAAAATGTTTTAGTTAACGTCCGTCATTAGCTTCGAACCCGCTTGCGGCACGATCCGAGTGCAACTCGGGGAGCCGTGGCAGTCTCCTTCAATACTTTCTGCAGCAGTGCCGTACGGATACTTGCCATGTACCGAACTTTCTAGGACGACGATACCGTTTTGGGATGTTTGTGCATTTGAAATATGGATCTCCCTTCTTTAGCTCCATCTGAGATACTCGCTTCTGAAAAAGGCTGTGCGCCTCAAGTCTTCAATTGACTCAGGGTCGTATCGACTTACGAGAAACTTCAATGTACAATTTGATCTCAACAAGCCAGTTTGCCAGCCTTGATACAGGGTTTCCACGCGATGCAGAGGGATGGCCGCAAGGTTACAGGTGGCTTGAGGATGCTCCTATAGCAGGCGATATCTGACAAGATGTGCATGCTTGCTAGCTAGGAAATACTTGTTTTGGTACACGACGACGATGTCGCAACGTATCTCTCACGAATCTAGGAGGTCACAGTTGAAAACGACGAACGAAAACTCAGCACGATCGTAGGACTCGTCTTTTTATTTGCCCAATGTGGATGTTCGGCTCGCGCTGGACACCTAAACACGGCGAAAACAAGCTTTTGCAACTGATAAGCTTGTCAAATGGAAATACAATACTACTTTCCGTTCAGGAGTCTCGCCATGAGCAAGATATGGTGCTCCACTCATGGAAATTCTGACAGGAGATACAGAACCTCTCTCGAGTTCAATCCTATAAAGCTCCTGTGCTATACCTCTCTTTTCAAACCATCACAGCCAAAACGCCTCTTCATACCTCACTCAAGATGGGCAAAGAACAGTTCAACGAAGACATTGTGTCTTCTCCGGATTTTAGCGACAATGAGGGGAAGAACGAAGCCTCACTCTACAACATAGAGAAAATCCATGACCACGACAGCGAAGGACTCGTAGCCTCATGGAAACTCGCAATTTACCGATTGTCCCTTACACAACTTTGTTGTCTGTCTTGTCCAGCATTTCGTTCTATGCTTTCCGAATCTTCTGTGTTGTTCAAGCCCAAAGAAAGTACCAGAGGCCGTACATCGTGGCTTGGGTTTTCGTCTTTACGGAGGCTTGCCTTTTGTGTAAGTCATTTCCCTTTCGAGGCTAAGATCCTGTCATCTAATAGCCCACAGATCCTCAACTGTTGCAACAACTCTTCCAGGTCCTCTCCATCCGAACTCGTCGCCGTGAGAAACTTCGCTTGGTCGGAAACAACGTCCCAACAGTTGACATCCTCGTGGTCTGCTGTAATGAAGACATAGACGTCATCCTCGACACTGTTAGATCAGCATGCCTCCTTGACTATCCTACAGACAAGTTCCGAATCGCAGTTTGTGACGATGGAAAAGATGCGGACCTCAAAAAGGCAGTCGAGGCTCTCAAGCTGATCTATCCAAACTTGTACTACAACGCAAGAATTGTCCCCAAGGGAACGCCACACAACTTCAAAGCCGGTAATCTTCGAGCTGGAACAGAATTCATGGCCAATCTCAAGGGTGGCCCTGCTGAGTATCTTGCTGGCTTGGATGCGGATATGATTGCTTCTCCTCACTGGCTTCGGGCTGCTCTTCCTCACATGGTTAATGACCCTAAAGTTGGTCTAGCATGCCCACCTCAAGTATGTTCCACTTCTTTGTCGACTTCAACAGGTGAACTTCTTGCTAACTTGTGAATAGCTTTTCTACAATATCCCTCGCTGCGACCCTCTCACCCAGTCAACTCTGTCCTTCTCTCACGTTGCTGAGCAAACCAAGGATTCTAACGGTGTGGCTTGGCACACCGGATCTGGCTATGTTATGCGTTTGGAAGCTCTCAAATCTATCAACGGGTGGCCAATTGAATCCCTGAACGAAGATACCCTCACTTCAACTCTTCTTCTTGGTGCAGGATGGAAGACAGCTTACGTTCATGAGGCTTTGGTACGTCTGCTCTTGATTTTTTCTAAAAGATCACAGCTCTTACTAACACGCGTCCAGCAAATTGGTCTGATTCCTGACACTCTCGTTGGTCATCTCAAGCAACGTATGCGCTGGTCTTTGGGCAACCTTCAAACCGCCAAGCACCTCAACTGCTGCTTGTATGGTCCGCTCAGTTCTCAAATGAAGCCCATCGCCCGTATCTCCTCATGGCTCATTATCCTCGACACATGCTCCAAAATCTTCCTGGTAATTGCTCTCCTCGCCATCCCCTCCGTCCTCTACTCCGGCGGAACGCTTGTTGCCTTTGCCACAAACACCCAACTCCGCTGGCTTCTCCGCCTCTCATTCCTCGGCTTCGCAAGCTCTAAACTGAACGACGCCATCACCTTCCTCCCCTCTGGCTACCGCCTCGCCCAACGTGAATCCGCGGCCCAACTCTGGATGTCAGTCTTTTACGTCCGCACACATCTAATCTCCTTTGTACTTCCTACCTGGCTCGGAGGCAAACCCCTCGGCTTTGACGCCTCCGGTTCCGTCGATTCCGGCCTCAACGAACGCGACTCCGCTAAGCGCGCTCCTCTTGGTCGACGAATCAAGGCCATGATTTGGGACTGTGGTCTCTGGTTCCACGCACTCTACATCCCTTTCCTTCTTGGTGCACTTGCCATCTCCATCTGGCGCGGTGTAGTCTACAAGGGTGACCGTGATGATAAGTTGATCTATCTCCTCACGCACTCGTTCTGGCCACCATTGGTCTGGGCCAATTGCTTGACGGCTTGTGTGGAGGTTTGCAGATATGTGATCTGGCCAAGTGATATGGTTGATCGTGAAGATCTGGTTACAAGAGATGCGGATGGAAGGATTACGCTTGATATGAAGTATGGAAGAGGTGAGTATGTGGGCCTTTGGGGTTGGTGGTATGAAGTTAGGGATATAACGATTGGTGCATATCTTGCCACCATGTTTGTCGGAACATTCGTGTTCTAAACAGTTATCGCTGTGGCTGTGGTTGTGGTGGTAGTTGGGGGGTGGTAGTTGAGAGTAGTTGTGGGCGTGGCATGAAGCGATGTGGTTGTAATGCTTGTGTGGGTGGGAAAAAGGGGGACAGTAATGGTAGAAGTTGAATAACTAGGAAGTTGGGTTTCATTCTTGCATCGGGAGTTTATGGCATTAGATGAGATGATTTAGACTTGCAATATACATCTGCTTTTTCAATATGATTTGGTTTCTGGAAAACTGGAAGATCACTGTGTGAAGAGTCTAAACACTAAATAAAAAGGTGTGGCGGATGAGTTTAGTTGCATTTTGTTTGTCTACCTCGGTTACAGTGATTAAATCGCAAATCTATGCTCTAGAATTGCAGAGGATAAAAGACATTGGGACTGTATCTATTCCGCTGTCACCATAATCAAGTCGCCGCCTTGATCTTCTGTAAAACCTCTGTATAGAATGCCGCCACCTGCTCTGATACCTCTTGCGGCGCTTCTTCTGGCAAAAAATGACCTGCCCCTCTTACTTCTGCAATCTTCAACTTTGCTTTCTCCATCACAAAGGACTTCCATCCCTCCGGAACATCATACCTCGAGCCCAAATAATCTTTACTAAACATCAACAAAGTATCCACGCCAATCCCCCTCCCAGCCTCCTGATCCTCCCTCTCCATCACCACATCCTCATTTGAACCCGCCTCATAATCATCACAACTCGCCCTCACCACCATCTCATTCTCAAAATACCCCGCGTAAACCTCCAGCGCTTTATCAGCGCGCAAACTCTCTAACCCAACAACTCCATCACCGGCCCATCGAAGCATGATCTCCAGACACCACTTCCCACCACCGTAAGCTACGATCATAGGTGCGGCGAGTGCTGCGTTGGCAAGAAATGGCCAGTGGAATGTGCTTCGTGCAAATGTTGGATTCGAGAGTGATGACCATTGTGTGGTTACGGGCATGATATCGAGGATCACGGTGCCGACGATGGTCCAGTTGGCGAGAGCAGCGCTGGGAGGTCCGGGGATGGATAGGTCGGTTGTGAGGCGTTGACAGATGCGTGCGCCGCGGTCATGGCCTCCGAGGATAATAGGGATGGGTTTTGCGAGCTCGGAGGAGGTCTGGAGATGTGTAGAGAGGGCAGAGAGAATGGCTTGGCCAATGGTGCGCTTGTCGTGCTTGGTTGTTGAGGGGTGCTGAGGCCGTAGCCAGGAATCTGGGAATCTTGATTAGATTTTGAATCTAAATTTTAAAATGATACAAATAGATATCTGGGGTGTTTGCACTTACATCCGGAATGAATAAAGGGATATCGACAGGCAGTGAACGAACAACCTGAGATAATTAGAATTTCTGTTCTTTTCCATACCCGTTCCTTGATGTCGAGGGAAACTTACATGTCGCCACCTAGATAGGAGTACATTTCAGTAACTCTCATTTAAGTGTAAAGGACTGGACACTTTGATTTTACTCCTAAATTTCAGAGAAACTCACATGTAGCTTCTGGAGTATAGAGTCAGCATCAGACCCAAGAATAACGTAGGAGGTGCAAGTACGATTGAGGATATCCATGAATCAAAACAAGAATTGGATTGCTAGGCTCAGCATCTTTCGGCAATCTATGATAGAAGTTGACAGTTGACCCGGAGGCTGTCAGTGCAGAGGACTGTTGAAGTCCAAGACCCTTGAATAGCCGAACATCTTGATTCTCCATACTGTATTGAGAAAAGGCGGGCAGAAGAATGTGAAACTAAATCTAATGTCCTAACCTTTTAATTATTTTGTGTAATAACGACGCTTCTTTAGATTTCCGGTGGTACTTATAAGAGTATAACGTCATCAGCTAACACATGACATGAGGGGAACCGCGGCTGTTATAACCTGAACAGTTTCCGCCCGACCGACCTTTCCCGAGTGTTCCTGGATTGTAGGGCCAAGGATATTGCTTGGCCAGAGAGAATACCCAAGCTCGCTTAAAAAGAAAATATTCAAGAAGCTGTCAACACATTTCTGAAATTCTTTTCCTTGGATCAAATGTAGTTTCTCCTGCAGGCGACCAAGATGTTAGACAAAATGGTGATCGTAAAGTAGCAACTTTATATCATTCTCCAGTAAGATTAAGGTTGCTTTTTATTGATTTGAATTGACCTCATTCAATGATAGATAAAGGTCCCAGCGAGTGGACGGTATTTTAGAGAAGTCCATTTGGAGAGTTGATACTTGCTCGTGGCGGTAATTATTGCGACTTAATTGCTATACTCCAGTGGGAGACAGACAACCAAGCGAAACATATTCTACCTTGAAAAGAACGTCGAGGAGGCCATCTACCAATACATTGGTCTTGGTGATATCAACCACAACCCCAATGTTTCCTCGGGACGGGAAAATAGCCTGAACTTCATCCGACCACTCATCGATACTTGAATTACTACTATTGTAAATAGTGGTTTCGCTGATAATATCGGCTGGAGTCATTTCAAGGCTGGGGGACCGGGTTTGGGACGATATATCGTTGCATTTGATGTGTCGCGCTTTGAGGGGTCGTACATGATTGAATATTGGGATGTTATTCAGAATGCACCCTCTTGGAACAAAAAAAATCCATTGGAGTTGGCCTAGATACTTCAAAGTGGTGAGAAGAATGGTGGAAGGTGGTAGAGATTGGACAGAGGGATAGAGCAAAGCAGCGTGTGGGTGTCGTGGAAGAGCTCACGGGGGAGGGATGGTGAACGGGGGTGTTAATAAGGCTGGTAGCAATGTGTCTGACCAACAGATAGCTAGTTGTACTTTTTTCCTTGTACATAAGATAGCAAATCAACTTTGACGATGCTGTACTCATGGCTTTCAATGATCCAATTTGACAATTATTGTTAAAATTTTGAATTATTCTGCAATATGAGAATTAATTTGCTCAAATTGGTTGACGAAACTGTCTCCACTAACTACAATCCAGCATCGATTAAAACAGAATGCAAGTCAAGTGAGATGAAAATAATCTTCCGTAATTCTTACACAATCCATATCCGTATGTCATTGTTTGTCGGTAAGAGGCGGTTCTTGAGAGTGCATCCCCAATCGAAATTATTCACCCGCCAATCTCTCGCATTGACAGTAAATATGCCCACCCGACGATAAATTTCTTTACCCTCCTCGACCTGCTGCAACAAAAATCCTGCATCCATCACTGGACCAGCGGGATCATCTTCGTAGAGCCCATGTACACCAAAAACATCCAAATTCTTCAAAGGCTCGTCCAAGTACACTCTCACCTCCTTGTACTGCATGCCATCGATGCAGAGCCAACTTGATTTGTCACTCTGCTCAACCTTTGCCTTGAAAGGGCCCCGGCAGCTCACTTCTAGCCGACCTCCCTGCAGGTGCCATATTCGTCGTCAGTCGCCAAATCAATATTTGCCTCGATGACGTGCAGTGTCCTGCCAGACATCGCATGCCATCCTTGAATCAACGAAATTTCTCCTTTCACTGATGCCCAAGACCATGACGGTGCATTTGATGGTCCGGATGGAGCTTCGGGATTCGAAGCACGGTACCAATAAAGTTGCTTCTCAAGATCGCGGCTATTCCACAGCCCGGCCAGATAATTCGGACCATCTTTGCGTCCTCGTCCACTGTACTTTCTGTCTGCAATGTCTGGAATTTTGTGATACACTGCTCGCGCGATTCCAGACAATGCGGGTAAACGGTCTTGCCAATAGGTGAGATCGCGTCTAGAATACTCCTGCACAATATTGAACCAGTCAACCAACTGCCGAAGATGGTTCTTCCGAGGCGCTAAGTCAAAGCGAGTACCAGCTTCATAGTCACTTGAGGCGCCCTCGGGGATTGCTTCGCTGGCGCGGGCATATCTACATTCCCAATACACTTGGTCACGGTCAAAGAATATGCTTCTTGGTGCGAGAAAGGTCTCCTGGTAACACCCTGCAATCAAGTCAATATCTTTTTCTTTCAAGAATCGGTTGTACTCACAGGCTCTCCTTGAGGTGAAGCGCGAGGGACTGGACATTGAAACTGCACACGTAAAGATGGCGCTGAGATCCTGTTTATTAGAGGCTCGGATCTCTGAAACAGGAGTTTGAACATTGTACTCTGGGAGAAGATTTAATCCCAAAGGGTGCGTATGCTGGGTAGCTTGGTTTCGAATGTTTACCTGCTCTGAACTCGTCAAGGTAAATCTGAACCCCAGGTCATTTGATCGCGAGTGATGGAAGAAGCATCCAACTGACGAGTCTGCGGCATCCGAAGCCACGAGATTGACGTAGCAATTAGCATAAATGTTGCCCATTGTTTTTGATTCCCGATGCCAGTCATCAATGTCGTCTTGCACGATGCAGAGGGAGTCGATCCAGATGTACCGAAGTCCAAGTTTCCTTGTGGCTATCACCGCGTCTTTGAACGTTTTACTTAACAACCCGTAAGTAATGTCGTATGGCGTGTTTTGGACGTTGAATTTCAAGGTCCTTATAGGCATCAGCTCAGGTGGTCCCCAGCAATGCGATAGAGTTGCGTATCGGACTTCTTTGTCATTGGCTAAATACTTGGTTTCCACGATCCTAATATCCTTCTCATGCTCTGCAACATCAACCAGACGCGACGGTAGTACGCTTTCCATACAGGCCTCGTGGCATTTGTGATGAGTCCAGAAATGTTCTTTTATGTAGCCCTGCCAAGTCTCAGGATCATATTCTTCACCAGAATAGAAGACTCGTTGGGGCTGTCCAACAAGTTGGTGCGTGGACGTACAGTCATCCAACCAGGTTAATATTGTATTCCATGTAGATGGGTCGTCAGTATACATCGGAACCGGAGCAAGTTGCTTGAAGAGTCCTATTTCACGGACTCAGCACCCAAACCATGAGCACACAGTCACCCACACCACCTACCCAGTGTCTCCTCAATCTCCAAGCGCAACTCATTAGCCTCCGAGTTTGGATTACTCCACTTCACCAGCAGAACCGTATTCGTCGCGGAACGTGACGCCTCCAGAACCACAATCGCTTCCTCGAGATCGTCTATCTGACTGATATGGGTAATAGAAGAAGTGATATGTCTGGCAATGCACATACACAGTCGACATAGATTAGTTTTTAAGCCCTCAAAAACGTGCTTGAACGAGAGCTGCCATACTCGCTGTTGGTTCAAGTGCTCCGGATTAAAGACACGGTAAGGGATACCGATGGCGAAAGTGAAGACAGATTGGCATGTCGAGCAGAAAGATATTGTACTGCTGTTGTCTTCGTTCTGGGAGTCGTCCTGGGGGTTTTTCCGGGATGTGGATTCCACCGAGGGGGATGGTGGCTCTAGCTCCATATTTATCTACTTGTTATTACTTAGATTGTCAGACGAATGCAAACCGTCTATCAAAAGCAGAGCAAGAACAGGACCTCAAATAGGTAGCTGAGGGAGTCTTTCGCTTTGACGCAGAAGTAGAGGGATATCTGCCTTGAAAAAGCCGAGGATCCGTTCGAGTTTGAGCAGCCTGAGTTGTGGCTGAGTTGTGGCTGAGCCAGCGTGAATGTACTGTACTTACTTGATTAGAACCTGAGTATGAGGAGAACTTGAAATTAGGTAAGCGTACAGTAGTTTGGCCAACCTTGACTGGAGTGTACACACCGGATAAATCCGGATAAAAGGGTTTACTCAAGAGATATCAAGCTGCTTATTGCCTCTTCGGTACTCCGTACATTATGCTTGTTTCGGTGACCAGTGCCGTTACATTATCCAAAGTTCTAATCTTGACCCGATACCTGCTATTCTTATCAAGCTACCTCAGCGGTTTTTATAGATGAACACTAGGTATTCTAAGCAATGATAGTGCCAGGCTTTTCCCTTAGAGTCGAATCTGAGAAAGACAGATATTGAAAACTATTCGTTGAGGAATATCCTTGCGTGGTGAAACCAACAGTCTTAAAAGATATCTACCACATCCTAATGGTCTTGAGGGAAGATATCTTACACTATAGCCCCTTGGCTGCAAGATGACTTGCTTCAAGCATTGAGATTACTTTATTGAGCTTTGTCAAACCGCTTATTCCATCAAAGGACTCCTGCACAGTGCACCGCACAGCTTCTTTGAAACCTTGACCGCAACGAAACGACAGATCATATACAGGAGACTTCACTGGATCGGTGCCATCTGGTTTTTTTTGCAGAAGCTTATAAAGTTTCCAGTCTCGAAGTGCAGTCTCGCCGTACCACCTGCAATAAGCAGGATTGCCAATTAATGCCCAATGACCGATCTCGCTAAGAACAACACCTAGGCTGTAGATATCGTATGTTGCTGTATATGATAATAATCCAGGCTCCGGGTTACTATCAGGTTCCAACTTGATCCTTGGATGCATATAAAAACCGTCACGAGTATCGCTTCGGTTCTCCCCTGGACTGAACGTCTGGGTCAAGTCGACATCCGTCTGCGGCCTCGAGTCCCCGAACCCGCAAATGAAGGGATTAGAGATGGAGACACTGATAGCCCCTTTTCACGCACGAATAGTATATTGGACGGTCTTATCGCCTTGTGGAACCAACCCATCTGCAAGAATCTGAGCACACACTTGGCCAGATCAAGTGAGAGCTTGATACGACTTCCTACGTCTGGCCGAAATTGCTGAAATGCCTTGGCGCCCATCAAATCCTCCAGCGTGATGATTTCAGGGGATTCGTAATTTGGAGGGAGGTCGAATGCGATGTGGAACGCCTCTTGTGAGTTTGCTATCGCGTGGCCGACAGCACTCAGTGTTAGCAGGTCCGAAGGCTTTGACCATGAATCCGTCGCGGACAGCCTTCGACACAAACTGTCGATCACAAATTGACTTTTGAGTGTTTTTTTGGTGTAGGCTATAAGGTTTCCAGAAGAATCTTTGGGGACGGGCCTGATTTCTATAAGAACTTTGGTTGGTGTGTCTTCTTCCTTTTCCTGGTAGACGCCTATCGCTCGTCCGTTTTTCACGTCGCCCACCAGTTTTAATGAACCTTTTGGTAATAGAAGCTTATAATCAATGCATTCCATATTCCCGGTAAGATTTCTCTCGTGCGTCTCTGTTTCGTTCTGAATGTTCCTCTCAAGGATGAGCATAGAGGTCGTGGCTAGCATGTCTTTATCGCCAAGATATAACATCTTATCTCTGAAGTTGCAAAGGGTCTGTATATCTTTTGACTGAAGCTGCTGTATCTTTTCGACCTCATCTTCTTTGACAAGCGCTCGTTGGGTGAGTAACAGACGCATAGGAAGCAAGCGTTCTAAGTCTGTCAAAAACCGTTGTAGCTCCCCCACTAGTTCACGGGCCGCAGGTTCGTCAACAGCTGTAAAATAATATCTCCGAAATCCCATGGCGGTATTATGGCGAGAAAAAGATTCAGCTAGTTGCTCTTGCCTTTGAATCTCGTCCTTGATTCTGTTGCCCTTCGATAGATCTGCCCCATGCTCGGGTTGTATGCTGTGTTGAGAACTCTCTTGTTTTGCCTCGTGGTCCTCAGGGCAAGTGCTCGTATATGGCTCGAGAATCTGCAGATATCTTTTATATGCCATGAAGATCTGAGCGAGAGTTGCTTCCACAAGAGGTCCCCTCAATGATACCTCCTGATCCACGTGCTCTGTTCCCCAGCCAGATGCTAACATCCATGAAGCAAGTCTGTCTTGAATACGCTGAATATCCAGATCCAAGTTGACATATTTGTTTCCAACGGCAGCTGAGCTCCGAATAAGCTTGAGTACTGCAAAGACAGCCGGTAGTACTTGAATTCCAAGTCCGGTGACACCTACAGCGAAAGAAGGAGTCTCAAAACTGGAGCCTCCGCCAAGCAAGATAAAGTTTTGATGGGTAGACATTGTTGGCTTAGTTTTCTGGATTTCTGCCCGCGGTCTGGGTGTCTTTGATCAGACGAAGCAAGCAAGGTGAGCGGCTGTTGAAATAGGTGCTTGTGTCGTCGTTTCGAACTCTGGCTGTGAAATGTTTTATTAGGTGAAAATCTTGGAGACGATCATACAGTGCGCCTTTGAACCAAAACCCCAAAGCAAAGAATTGTCCGCTTGGACCAACGTGTTCTTCGATATCTGGGTCACATATCGCCCAGTCAGCCTTGAAATGCCTTGATAAGCTTGTCTTAATATGGAAAGTATTCCGTAGGTAGTTCTCTGGCGGCGCGAGGTATGCCAAATCCTACCTACTGGCAATTTAATCTTGGCATAAATCTAGGGAATGAATATAGATCGAATCTCGGCAGGATACAGTATTGGCCAAAATTTCGCCAAGGAACGCCGACAAGGCGTAGTGTTCCCAAGGCCAATATGCCAACTTGTCAAAAAGAACCATTCATTAAAAATATCACGGCATGGCGTTGTTGCATGGGATGCTAGCGTGACTCCGATTGGTCTGCTAGAGCCGGGTGTTGGAAGGAGATACAAATAGAACGTCAGCCACCCCAGCTGAACTCATTCAGCTCAATATTCAGCTGAGCTTTTTCCTCTCCTTCACAATCAACAACCTCGGAAATGTTTCTCTGTCTAGGGAAATAACAGCAATAATTAAGCCTCATTCAAATACCGCTCTTGTCCCTAGCTGGCTGCTCTCAGACGAGCCTCTGGAATATCCTGTGGGAACACGAGTACTGACGACGATAATTTATGGGAAGAACACGAGTAGAATCAGCATTCAATATCGAATTACAATGGCTGAGACCGAGACCGAGACCGATTGCAACACCATACCCAATCCAGAGGCCTTCCAAACCTCTTCGACCAGGATTCAAAGCAAAGCTGTACCCTTTGACAACCAAATTTCCTCGGGACCCCGCTCTGGTCTATTTGACATACCTGGCATACATCGCTTTATATTCCGAGGGCTCTGGAGAGCTGCAAAGCTTCCAATTGTGTCCAGTCTCCATCTAGACGCCTCTCGATATCTAGGATCGGGCTCATATTGCAATGTGTACCAGGGAATCATGCAGGATTCGAAAGACGGCTATTCGGGCAAAGCAGTAGCATGCAGGATTCGAAAGACTAATGACGAGCAAGTTTGGGCAGAGGTTGTCCTAGAACTATTGCTTTTCGTCAATAATGAGCTACGACAACATCCCAACCTTGCGCTGCCCATCGCTATTGAATTTCATCAGCATGATTGCACTCTCTCACTACCTCCGATTGGAATTTATGAGCTGGCCGAGGACAAGAGCCTGGTTTACTTTTTAAAGAAATGGGGTGCAGAGGGTGTTAGTAATATGTTGAAAGAGTCACTTTGCCATGATATTGCCACTGGACTCGAGGTCCTTCATAAGAACAGTATCTACCACAACGATCTGAAGTATGAAGATGGGTTATTTAGGTACCCACCCACATTGTGATTAACTCACTAACAAAAACTAAGGTGCGAGAATATCCTCGTTTATCGGAACCCTGGCAGCGGTGGCTACATTGCAAAGATTTCTGATTTCGGCTCCGCAAGCTTTCTTGGATGGGAGAGCACGACCTTCACCAGCTGGTGTTCGGCTCCTGAAAGATATCGAAAGAATCATGAGATAACCTTGAATAGGGTTTTGAGTCCAGCTTCCATGGACTTATATTCATTAGGCTTGTTGATGTGGACTGTGCACTTAAACGGTGTTGCTCCCGTCCACGATGCACAGGTACTGGTTCTCCTCTGCACGCACCAAAGTATGGAAATCAGCTTTCAAGAATTAAAGGACAATCCCAAAGACGTCTTGTTAGACGTCGTACTCCAGACATTCACAGACTGTCCTGATGCGCCGATTGCAACGGCCATATCCTCTTGCTGTCGTCACAAACCTGAAAGGCGATCACTGACTGAAGCGCTTGAGGCCTTATCCGCAACAACAGCAGGTACTTCCGACCGCCTTTCTCCTTTGGCTGTATCGACCAGCGATCCCATGGCTTTACTACCGTCGATATGGTCAGCGGGCCGGTCTCCACTTCACATTCTTCTTTTTGTAAGTCGATGCCTCAATCATGCTGTGTGCCATCAAATTTGCGGTAGTCTTAGCCTGGTGTTGAAACTAGCTAATCTTCCCATTTCAAAGGCAATTGATGGTAACGGAAATCCGAACGTGTCACGGACTGCTGTTTCGGACAGTGTATGGTTAAAGCAAGATATCAACGACCTCAAAATAATATCAAATTTTGCTCCGCGAACCAGAGAAGAAGCTATTGTTGTGTCTTGTGCGGCTTCTTATTATTTGGACATGCTATTTAGGCCACTGCTGGTGGGTGGTCCCCAGAGCACTGCAGAAGTGCTTTCAGTGATTGCAAGAGTTGCACAAGTCGAAGAACAGTATTGCTGGGACAGGCTGCTCTTTCGACCAATGGCCTACCGTTTTTCCACGGTTCTAGCAGGAATTGACGGAGGGGCCGAAGGCAGTCCTCCCACTGCTAGCAGGGCACTGACCTGGCTGTATCAATCAGCCGCTTGCGACTCGTACGCATTTCTTCTGGAAGACCTTGACTCGGAGACCCTTCCGAGTGTGCGCACGCAACTGAACAGCGATCAAGGCAAGGGTAGTATCTTTCTTGCCATATGGTCCAATCTACTGGATGAATTTCCTGCTATTCAAGAGCATCTCCATCTCGTACAAATTCAGAACCCGACTGTTTCAAAAAAAGAATTCTACGCTTCCAAGCTAGATCAACTCTCCGTTCCAGTGGAGTCAATCAAAATGAGCCCAAGAGGTGACACACTCCTCCACTTTGCGGTTCAGGGATTTCTACATGAGCTTGTTGATATTCTTTTGGAGAGATATAATTTCCCGGTCAATGCAGAAAATGACGATGGCGCTACCGCTATATTGGTAGCATGCCGGCGCGGGAATGCTCATGCAACTCGAAAGCTCATTCTATTCAATGCAGCAGTTACCAATGCGACAAAATCTGGTGAAATGCCACTTGATTACATCGCAAACTTTCATGATGGAGGTCTTTGCGCAGCAAAAATGCTTGTTGAATGTTATAAAGTTGGAACTCCACTAGAATGCAGGCATGATCCAAACCTTTTGCCTTCTGGCAGCTGGTACTACGAACAAGACGGGAATATTCTTGCAAAAGCGATATCAGCAAGAAATATTCCAGTCGCAGAGCTACTTTTGGATCATTTCCCGGGCCTCTTTATATATCAGAATTGTTGCTATGAAAGGAAAACGCACCGGTTGACCAACGCTTTAGAGTCATCGTACTTTTATCAGTTAAATTCCAAGCCACTTCTTGAACGACTAGAACGCCTGGCCGGAGATAAATTTGATGCCTGCCGACTCCTACAGCTTGTTTTATCTTCGTCCTATAAAGTCCGTATTTTTTGGCATGGCAAAAACTACCATTCTGTTCTCGAGAGCTTAGCATATAGGCTTCTGAGGACAGGTTCAGCACCATACTGGAATCGGCCAGAATGCAAGAAATTTTTGACATCAGTGTTTACCTTAGCACAGCTGAATGGAGCCACAGAACTTCTACCAGTCCTCCTCCGTTGGAGAAGGGAAATATCCGCGGAGCTACCATGGTTTGCCAATCTGGTACCAAACCAGTCTTCATTTGCACTTTCCTGCCACAGCGAAGGATTTGGGATCAAAGAGACTCTATGGCAATATTTGGACAGCAAGGATGCACTTCAAAACGAATTTTTAACGCAATTATGCTTCACTCTCGTCTTGTGTAGCTCCCTACCATCTGATACTATTCTGTCGACATTGAAATGGCTCATTGACGTGGGCTTCCGACCACCCCCCATAATTATCCCTATGGCCCTCAAGATGGGCAACAATGTTATTGCAAAAGAATTGCTCGGATCCTTTTGTATGACAATAGAGAACATTTTAACAATACTGATGGCATCTACGCACGACTGCTTGATTTTCAGTAGGTTTCTTCACTTATTACCCGAGGCTGTTGCATTCAGCATCACCAAACTTCGCGACAAAGACAACCATACGCTACTAGACCTGTGGTCACAAACATTGATGGGCGTTTGTGTATTCTCAAATGATAATGTTCGAGGTCTTTCTGGGTCTCTTTGTAATCTTTTTGCAAAGGCCGGGGAGTTCCGAGATTTTGAGAACTTTGGACCGGACGAAATACTGAATCGCTTTGGTGGGATATTAGGGTCAAATCCTCTGCTGAGAAATGCTTTCCTTGACCATACAAACTTGGTGAACCCTCAAATGGAAAACGATTTGGGAAAATCCCTTGCCTTGTTAAGCATTAATTCCGTTGACTCCATTTCATCAATTCAGAATGAGAAGGGGCTATCACGATTTATTCAACTAGCTCATCATTCTGGAGCGCTTTTGGTTGTACAAGGACAAGAAAATACTCCCGTGTTCCAAGAGATGATTCTAGGTGTTTCAGAATCTCGGAATTTCATAAAATTGTTAGCATCTCTCAACATGATTGCTGTCAGGAGGGAAATTCTTGTCGGGGTTCAGATGGCAGAGATTGCACGCTATGAGCCAAGCTTGAAAGAATTGGTATCGTACTGGAATGATTACGGACGGCCACAATTTGAAAATAATGCTAGTCTATTTCGAATGATGTCTTGGGCAGCGTTTCTCTCAGGTATGACCTCAATATCTCCTGGTATGGAAGAGTTACTGCGACCATGTTACAAAATGCTTGATTTGGACATATCGGAATTTGATCGCTTAGTACCCCAGGCAAAAGCAAAACTCTACGAATTACACTCCCTCGCCTTTTCCAGCCTATCTACAACAAAGAAAGATCCTTTTTTGTGGATTATGGATTCATTTGGTACCGCAGAATCTTCGATTGGATTCCCAGTGCGAGATACTTATCAAGTGCGAGATACGTATTCTCAAAATCTCCAACAGACACTCAAATATATCAGCCTGAAAAGTTGCTACATTAAGCTTCTATTTTTTCTACAAGAATACCAAGATCCTGATATCCCGGAAACTTCTTTAGACGCAAGCGAGAAAACATCTGAGCTTGCTCAGCAACTGTACATGCTCTGTTTCTCCTTCCTCCAATCACTATTTTCCCAGAGCATCCAGTCTCTTTCGTCGTCTATCCCTCCGAGCGCTCAGAGTAACAATCAAGAACAAGTTTCCCAGTTTTTCAAGTTTTTCGAAACAATGCTTTCACAAAGGACCATGCTCAACGAAGACCCGGATAGCGAGCTCAACGAAGAACTTTATAGCATATTAGCAAAATTCGATGCTACGAACGCGGAGACCTTTAACAACAAGGGTGCCAAGCTTGAAGGAATCTTGCTAGGCCTAGGTGATGAATCTTGTCTCAGCTGGTTGTGTGAAATGAGACTCAATCCACGAGAAGAGGATGTCAACAGGCTTAACCGCATCCAGCAGGAAGCGAAAAAGGACAATATCTTAAGCAAGGTGAGCAAGGCCATAGAGTTTATCCGCAGTGTTCTCTTCAGCGTGGCAGATCCTCTCCCGACGCAATCATCCGATGAACCGGCTTTATTCATTGGAGTATTGGAGAATGTTGCTTCTCAAATGGGTCACAACCTGCAGGCTTCGGAAGGTCAAGCAAATGGGCTATACCAAACTTACGAAACAGCACTTCAGCTTTTACACATGCTCCGCTTTTTCGAATTATTCCACTTGTGTCTAACGAAAAACTCGAAAAAGATTGAGATTTTCTGCAGGCAGCATAGCATCGAGATTCTTGGGCTCATTGCTAAGAATGTCAAGGATCTGCGATATCATATTTGGCAGGATAACCTTCCTTCATTTCTTGCTTGGATGGTGCCGCAATCGAATAGCCCACATGGTTGCAATCAGAAGGTCAGTCTTTAAATCGATTTTTGATACTCTAATTAACAGGAATTTATCACCAGAACACGACGATCCAAGATGGCCTGTGTTCAGGGAATTTAGGGTTTTTCGCCATGCCATACTTTTTCAAAATGGAGAATATTGTTAAAAGCGGGAGATGGCATGATGAGTTTATCGGTAATTTTAAAACTGGCAATATGTCATTTATTGACACAGATGCTGTGCGACACTTTAGGGCAGCCATGGGATGGATTGAGATCCAAGCTGGAAATAACAAAAGCGCCACAACACAACTCAGCACCGTGCTAAAAGAGCCTGCCGGCCCTACATAGAAAATCCTGCTCTAAATTATCAAGTACAGCTTGACTTAGCACATGCAAAACTTGGGATAGGGTGTGAAATTGACCGCGAGTGGATTCGGATTTACGATGTACTAGAGGATCTGAAAGAGATGCGTTCATGGTCTCCAGTCGCATCAATCGTTCCCTCCAATGCATCTCATCTAAATTGGACCAAAGATCATGCTTCGACACAGAGAGCACTACGTTATGTAGTGGATCTTGACCTTGGTTATGATGGATACCGACGAATGAATATTCACACCAGGGGTGCAAGGCTGCTCTGGAAGGAAACTCCGTGCTTCACCGGCGAGATAACTCTTCGTCAGTGGCGTCAGCGGGTTGATCTCCGCTATGCCACACAGCTATTTGTTGCAGTTGCACAGGAAAACAGATTCTACCGAAACAGGGATGCAGAGGGCTTCCTGCGTTATTTGTCAAAGAGCGCATGGAGTGTTTATGGCAGTCTCACCGCCGACTTCTTATATCGGTCATCCGGGCATCACTACTTGGGCTTCGACTGTCCGTCTTGGTGTAGGGAGCTCTCCAGACTTACCATTCCTTACTCTGGAACACTGCTGTTCGAACCACGATGGGAGAAGAACTTCATCGACACCTTTGTCTTACTTGCAAAAACACCTCAAATATTGGACCAGAAATCAGATACAGCGCGGAGAATATTTGGGCCTACTGGTAGGATGAAGAAGTTCCTTTCTCGCATAAAATGCCCCGACGATCACCCTTATCATAGCGTGCTGAGACTATGTCGTGGGTACATACTCTTCAATAGCCACAATTTTGCATCTGCAGCTGAACTTTTTGACCTAGCGCTCAAGCAGTTCACTCGAATATATCCTCCCGACCACCCACTTGTTCTGGAAAGCGGTGGGATGAAGTTGCTGTCACAGTCCCTTCACTCCTTGGATTTTGATAGCATTTCATTCACCTCTGACTCGTTCGCACATTGTGTCAAGGTAAATTGGGCCGTCTTGACCTACACAGCTGATAGACTCTTGCTCATGTCATGGACTGACGGGTACCGGGAGAGAAGCCTCATACTTATTCGATTGTTATTATCGAGGCCATCTCCAGGTTATATAGCTAAGATTTCCCAAGAAATATAGCTTCTGGCGTTATGTTCAACGCGAATGATTGGGCATGATGAGCTGCATTTGAATACTGTAGCTAGACAGGCGAGAGGCCGATCGGTAAGCCATAGACTTGGACTATGGTTGTAGGTAGTTTAGACTAGTTGTTTATATTGAGCAAATATTCTTCCTAGAACCTAGAAACAAGCGACCTTTCGGAAGAGAGCCTGGTACCTGGAGCAACCCAATAGTTGAATACTTGAGATAGTTATATTTATAACTCGAAAACGCATTTACATAATAGTTGTGAGATAGATGAGAAGTGGGTTGCAAGAATAGTAGGTTGTTGATGCTGGAGAAGATTGTTTTTTGTCGTTGAGGGGATGATTTCCGCCAAGCCTAATTTCCACCTGGAACTCCCATGCAATGTCAGAAACTCTGATTTTGGGGAAAAGCCGAGAGTGCGGTACTTCACCTCCAAAAGGCTTGATGCTCCGTACCGCCTTTGATTACCGGACTTCAATTGACGGTGAAACCTTGAATATGCATCGGCAGGTGACAGCCCTATCAACAAGCCTCGATTGGGCCACTAAGCGAAGGAAGACCTGGTACATATGCCGGCAAAATTAGGTCATTTCCCCAACTATCATAAAGGAAACAGTATTTCCAGCTCAGAATTCGCTCTTTCTGAAAAAAAGAAGGGTCAGGATACTGAATCAGTTAATTCCCTTGTCTCTCTGTAAGATGTCCGCCTTGAGTTTCAAGTCAGGCTTTGTGCTCCTTTTCCTACTGCTCGTAGGCAACGCTGTTTCGCAGCAATTAGTCGCCCTCAATTCAGGTCGACCCACGTTCTATGATAGTACCCCTTCCCTCCCTGGCAAAATCGTTTTGGAAGAGCACATTACAACGAACCTCTTCAACCCCGCATTCACCACTCCGTTCCAAAACAACACCAATGAAATCTTCTACGGGCAAGCTTCCTACATTGCCGATGTAGGAGGCCGTCTCGTAGGATCCAGCGCCTCTATCGATGAAAGGGTCCGTCAAATGGATATCTCCAACATCAGCATCTCCGTGGTCTCAATCGGTCCTCCTGGAGTACAAGGAATCTTCAACAAAACCTTGGCAGTAGAGATGGCAAGAAGAGTCAACGATCAGATATACGCAAACTACACGAATGAAGTGTACCCAGATCGTTTTAGATTTTTCTGTAATGCTGCTCTTCAAGATCCCATCGAGGCCGCCAAAGAGTTGGAACGCTGTGTCAAGAAATTGGGTGGGGTGGGCGTCATGATTGGAGGGTACACCAACAATGGGAGTGCGAATGATGTTGTGTATCTCGATCATCCTAGTAATGAGCCTTTCTGGAAGATGTTGAATAAATTGGATGTACCACTTTATCTTCATCCCAGGATGCCGCCACCAAATCAACAGAGAGTATATGAGGGGTACGGGTTCTTGGCAGGCTCTCCATGGGGATTTTCGTCAGAGACAGCCGCACACACATTGAGACTCATGGTCTCTGGACTTTTCGACAGATACCCAAAACTTCAAGTTATCTTGGGACACTGTGGCGAAGGGCTGCCATTTTATTTGGCTAGAATTGATCAGCGAATGCGACATTTTCAGACGCCATTGTGGGAGGCGAAGAAGTCGATGGGTTATTATTGGGAAAACAACTTTCATGTTACGACTGCTGGTGTCCAGGATGAAGCTGCGCTGCAGAATACCCTGAGAGTAAGCGGTGAAGATCGCGTGATGTTTAGTGTCGATTATCCGTTTGAGGATGATGTTGAGATCTCAGGTTGGTTTGACAGGGTGGAGTTGGCTGTTGAGACAAAGGAGAAGGTGGGGTTTGGAAATGCTAGGAAATTATTGAAGATCGCTCCATGATCAGCGAGAGAATAAGGGAGAGGGGAATAATGTTGGAAACAAGCTCGTATATATAAATTTTGTAATCGCACGGGAAACAGTTGAGATGACATGCCCGATTTACTTCCAAATCTTTCACCATTGCCTTGTTTTACCTCAACTTTCCAAGTCACGACAACCAAATTTTGTTTCTTGTTGCATGACATTAAATCATCTTCTATAGGAAGCAAGATTGAACAACTTCATCGATAGCTGCTTGGAAATTGGTGAAACTTTGAGACTGAGGGTAAAAGTGCTGCTTGGGGTTTGACTTTCTAGTTTATGGAGAACATCCACAATCGAGTTCCTTTTAATCGAGAGAGATTCTTTTCCCAATTATCACGTCTGGACCAAAAGAAATCTCGATTTACTCTTCTAACTTTCTTGCTTGTGAATGTCTGTCCGCGATGTATATTCCAAGCTCGACCATTATGAGTTTACGTTGATTAACGACGACACCATCTGCAAGTCCTCGTATCCCTAACGACTCAACGCGAAGCAAGCCTCAATATTAAGAATCTGGAACTTAAGATGGAAATCTTTGGGTCGTTATCCCTCACTTATGTAAGATCTTACCTCGCGAAGTTTAAAAGCAGTTTCGGAGAAACCGAGTTTGATCGACGTGTGCTTGTTCCAGAATCCGCTCGCTTCGACCTTCCAGTTTCAATGATTAATTCAAACTAATTCCATGGCCCCAAATGGGAGTCAGGTTTGAATTCTTCGATCGTTTGATAACTTTAGACTGTTTGGTTGCAAAGGTAGAATCTCAGTCTTGATAAGAGAAGGCCATGTAATGAAATGCTTAAAATCTGACTATTTTGACACAAGATTCTATACCTCATATCGCTATGTTTAAAGCTGAATCGACCTCGTGTTCGTGACGACTATAATTGATGAGTTAATACTAGAATCGATTGCTGCCAAGTCTCCCGTCCCGAAACATCGGACAAACCCCAGACATACCTCAACAAACTATGCAAACAGCCGCTTAGCCGTCAACTGATGGCTGAAACTTGTACACTGAGACCATTAATGCGCTAATTTTTGACCGCTCTCCTAAAACGATTTCTCGTATTTCTGACTGTGCGCTTCTGTTGTTTGATATGCATGTCATAAAACACAGTAAGGGATACCCCAGATCAACATCTCGCTTACTCACACCCGCAAATCTATGGGGCAGGGCTCCTTGAGATGTTTTACTATCGGCTGATCATTCTCACATCAAACACAAGATTTGTACGAAAATGTTTGGATTTCTCTCACAAAATCCAGAGTGGTGTGGTTTTGTTCCTTTCGAGTGGGTTTGATGAGTTCACGATTCAGTTCTTGCTCATGCCATCCCATATGTCCAAGACTTCAGGCCTGCATGTCGTTTATCGACTGGTCATGGGTTGATGAACCCCTAGTTGGCATGTTCGCAACGGGTTTCGTTAAGGATATTCCAGAGTAGGCTCAACCGAGGTTGAGCTCCTTCGATCTTTAACTTCCCTAACATATAAAGTCTCGCGGAATTCTTTGATAAATTCTTCAACCCAACATTCAAGTCTCACATCTTCAATTTTCTCCTTCGTTAAAGTTACTTTCTATTCTCTCTCGGCAGGCCTGAGATCATTTTTGCAAATATTTCAAACATCATCACCCTTTACCTCCAGTAACTTTACGTCTACCACTACCTCTACCTCCAAATTCTTCTCCAACCCACCCACCAATACCACCATCACCATGCTTTTCAAATCCTCTACTCTTCTCGCTCTCACAGCGTTACTCTCTCTAGGCATGGCAGCACCTGCAAGAATCAGCAAAGCCCAAATCGCAGCCGACAGAGCTGCCTTGGCTGCTGTAGATGGAACAAAGGTCGATCCAAACTTACCGAATGGAACCATCATTGCCGACAATGGACAGGGAAGATGTGTAGCTGTTTCGGGGAATGTGGTATGCTCTGATGCGTCGGGCGCATAAATTGGGTATTGAAAGAGGGGGTTTACTTGGGCGAAGGGAGGAGTTTGGATGTGGGAATTGGAACTTGGAACTTGGAGCATCTTTTGCATCTGGGTGGTGTTTTTGGATGGAGGGAATTTGGCAGAGGGATTTTGGGACGCATTTCGTGTCTGGATGGTGGTTTCTCCGGGGGTGATATAGTGGGGGTGGATGATTGGGGACGTCGTCTTCAACAACTTCTTGCGTCGATATTGAATCCAGATTAACCATCCATTCAAATGGCCGCTCCCTCAATAACTAAAATACTCGTCCAAGACCTTTCAAGTTCTACATAAGTGTGTGAGCTATAGACGTTTCCTATTTCTTGTCAAGTAAAAACTGCCCTGGTATTGACCTCTGACCAGCCCATAATCTGTCAAACTCTTCTCGCCCTGCTCCTATTTCAGCTGCTGCCCTTACGAAGAGAAAATCGTCAAAACCATGGTATTCGACAACATTACCAACGGTCTGTATTCAGTCTTCATTGTCAGGACTGTTGCCGTGGTAAGATCTCGAATCGAGAAGTTGGGCTACCTCTTGAATGGACTCAAGTTATCTGATTTAATGTGATCTATTTTAAGCTTGGTATTCTTTGGTAATTGAAATCAAGTGATTTTTCTTTCCTCATACTCGCCTCTTCCCCCGATTTTCGCTTGGCGCTGACGATCTTCGTAATTTGCTCGGTATGCCTGTTGCATTTTAACAGCGTTTGTAAGTTTCGAATGTCCCTCTAATTTCCTTCTTTTTCTATCTTTCTCACGAACTTTGTCTTTATCTTCCCATTTTCTTTTCAGCTGATCTAAGGTGCCCTTTGGCCAAGTAATCACGGCCTCTGTGTTCTTCTGATTCTCCCCTTCACCGCGTGTTTTGGCAGAAGTCGAGTTTGCTCTTCTCGTTCTTTTTTTGTTTGGCGTATCATTATCGTAATAATGTTTCCTACAATCATCTCTATGCAAAACATCTCGCAGTACTACTCGCTTTCTCCCTCTATAACTCCTCTTTGTCGCAACAGCTGCTCGTCTATTGGCAACACCTCTTGCAGGTCTACTTCTTGTTCCTTTATTCACTGGTGCACCCCTCCCGTTATATGATTTATCCCCCTCGTCATCGGAGTCAGGGTCCCGTAAATGTGGGTATCTTCGAAAGAATTCCTCGTCTTCGTGTGAAGAATCGGTACTTGATGTATCTGAAGAACTGGTAGAAGTAGTGTTCGATGGAGGAGGGGGAATCGTAGAAGTTGAGGTTGAAGAGATAGTAGGAGTATGGGTGAGTGAAGTCAGCGAGCTGTCAGACACATCATTTGGTGGATCAAGCTGTATTTGATGCAAGGGATTAGAGGGCGAGATAAAAGGCGTTTGAGAGAGCCTGCTAAGTGAACTAGCGATTGAACTACGAGGGGTCTCATTCGCATGATCTGGCGGATTGGGATCAAGGTTTGCTTGGTTGATATCAAGATCAGCCTGTTCGTTTGGATCCACAACGGGAGCAGCGCCAGGCTGTGGCTGTGGAACAGAACCTAATTGGTGTCCTGGTACAACTGGCTGTTGAAGAAGTTTGCCACCAGGCTGAGGATTGGGAATAATAGCTGGGGATTGTTGATCTCTTACGCCTTCACTTTCGTCGTTTGAGCTTCCAATTTGCGAGGAATCTAGCGAAATACCTGCTCCAGGTGCGCTCTCTTCGTTTCCTTCATGTCTTTCACTAGGATTGTTATTTCCACCATCACCCGGCAAACTTCCTGAGTCGGTAATGGTTGGTGGCGGATCAAACATCCCAGGACCTTCTGGTGCTTCAAAATCTGACCATGGTTCGTCATTATCGTCATCTCCCTATTCAGAATCTTTAGCTGGGTGTGTGGAAGAGCTCAGGCACATTTTTCCTTCAAATGTTCTGCCCAACTAGAGTTACGCAGCGACATAGGCAACCTCTGATTCTCCAGGTTGCAAAATTTTCAGGTTACGAAAACAGCGGAGTAATGAACAGTTAAATTTGTGGAAAACACACTTACCCCATTATCTAACCTGCGCAAACCTTCCAAAACACTCCTCTTCAACTCAATCACATCCGGTCTATGCGCCGGTACCTCGTACAGGCATTCCCAAACCGTGTGAATCAACTGCTTACTATACCTAGCATCGGCACTCCCATCAGGCAAATGATTATAGAGCTCACTGGCATAAGTTACGCCCTTAGCAGGATCACTGAAGATTTTCCAAGGTGGTAGAAAAGGTCTACTGATGTCGACGTCTAAATCATGTTTGCAGAGGATGAGCATGTACATGATGGTTCCTATACCCCAGATATTTGTCGCTGGACCGTAGAGACCTGCAACTCCACTTTCTCGCCAGTTGGAGTAGTTCTATTAAGAGAAGGGAGGTAGGTCAGTTTGGTTTTTACGGATCGAACTTCCAGTATTAGGAATCTGGTTGAGCGAGGCGACATACCCATCTTTCGGTGAATTGTTCCTATTATGGCAAAAGAGTTAGTTCATTTCCAGACCTGAGCCTCAAATTTAAGGAGTGAAGCTGTATTCTTACAGGTGCATACGGATGCCCTTGTGCTGCTTGACCTCGTAACCTTATTTCCTCCGCTTCATTTCTGTCGATCGCGCCAAGGGGCATTGAATCTGCCGCTATGCCAAAGTCTGATATCTTATCAAGGTCAGAAAATAAACAACCAAATTCGCTATGAATAATCAAACCTTTAAAATAGGAGTTTTTGTATGTCTATCATCTCTTCGACTCAAAAATACTATTTGAATTCGGTAGGAAATCAGTGTCATGGTCTGCAACAACAGCTGAGTCGCATCAAACACACTTACTATTCTCAAGCTTAATATCAAAGTGCACAATGCTTATCCAGGGGCTAGTGACAGGACCACTTGCATACTGAGTGGTAACCTGTCTAATTGGTGTATCAGACACAACAGACCCATGTTGATTAATCACTGGTTCATTGCCGGTTTCGAGAACGGAGAAGGCATCCGCCAAGCAATCCAGCATTCGCCAGAGTGTAGCTTCTTTAAAATAAGAAACACTACTGCGTGTCGCAATCAAGCTTATTAGCAATTATTCAATCAAACCCCAAGATTTAACAACATGGAGAAAGAAGCACAGCCGTAAAACCGGGATGACTTACTCCCCACAATGCCTCCACCGAACTAACGAATACAAATCGCCACCTTCACAGTACTCCAGAAACAATCTATTTGTTTTTCCCACCCAATGATCACCCGGGTAATCACCATGCTTGACTTTTTCCGAATCTGCTACTGATTTCGTATAATGCGTTGAACCCGTTGTCGCGAGACGTCGCAACATTGCGTCTTCGGACGCCATGTTTCTTATTGTAGAGATTCCATCCTCATCTACGTTGACGATTGCCTCCTTGATTACGATACGGTTGATTGGATCTGTGTTGTCGAGGTTTCCATCGGAATCTAAGTATCTTTTGACCTGTTAATAATCGTCCAATGCGATTTGGGAGAATGGGTGGGGTATATCTCAACGCACTCCCAAAGACCAGCCATACCTTCCCCGCCTTCTCCAAGAAATTTCGTTCCTTTCCATCTACTTTGATCCTGACCTTCGTTCTCTTGTATGAATTTTGGAGATCGCATG
Organism: Tetracladium setigerum; assembly: GCA_031472005.1. NCBI lineage: Eukaryota > Fungi > Ascomycota > Leotiomycetes > Helotiales > Tetracladium > Tetracladium setigerum. The sequence goes on along the minus strand of PZJY01000009.1, from coordinate 449,416 downwards.
AATTTCTCCGCCTCGGGTTGAAGTGCTGGGTTGACATTTCTTGGCGGGGGTTGGTACGGAACAAATGGTTGTCTGTCCATGTTTATTGGACTGCATAATTTTTTAGTAAAGGAATTCAGTATTTAACTGAATCGAACAGAAAAGGAAGGATTTTTCACGATGCATACGCAGGTATGTACGGATTTTCAGCAAACGCCTGCTGCTCCGGATAAGGGTAAACCTGATAGGAGTCATAAATATCATCATCTTCAATTCTCTCGAGCACCAGTATTAGCAATCTATTTTTTGTAGAAAAAGGTGTCTCCCTCGATTTTTTCTCTACCTACCAGAAATATCCTGCTCTCCTCTTAAAGCAGCCCAAGCTCGAAATGCTTCAAGTAGGGCTGGTCCTTGTGCGCGATTCTTCGCTCGTTGAGCATCCTGTCGCGCTGCTTCGGCTGCCTGGAGAGAGGCCTGTTCTTCTGCCTCAGCTTCTTCTGCTATTCTTCTCTGTTCCTTTGGGTCTACTAGTGGACTGGAGGAGTAGTCAGGGAGATCGTCTTCTTGATCCGTCATGGTTTTCGTATTCTAGGAGGGAAAACAACACAACACAGAAAATAACTGAGGTTATCAATTGATGTAAGTAATGGATTTTGACATGCTTCTACATGATTAAAGATTCCAAATAAAAAGAACAGAATCCTGAAGGAAACATGTTTGTTCCTATTTTCGTTTCAAAAGTTTAAAGACAAAGATAAATGCGCGAAGAACAAAAGAACGTCTAATACATGCATCAAAACCACACAGTATTGGATAGATTGTCCTGGGAGTTGTGGTATGGAGACCAAGCGAACAGAAGAAACAAAGAACGAAACAGAGAAGAGAACGGTTGTGTTTGTCTCATTTTCTTGGCGTGAACAAACGGACAAAGAAGATTGCGGGAAAATAACAAGGGAGAAGACCTTGCCGAATATGACTAGCAAGATAAATAAAATAGTAAGAACGGAAAACAATGTTTTGCCCAGCTCTTTGACAGAGGAAGATAATGGGTTCTTTTGAGAGTGATACGAGAGTCACAGCCCTCACGAATCAAGGAACAGGCTTCTTGACAATTGTAGTTGTTAAGCCTTTCCTGTTTGACACTATGTTCAAGCAATTTTCAATAATTAGACACAGAAATTGATCAATCACTAATATCCAAACACATTTACAGGTAGTCTTCGATTCCGGTGTCCGATTTGTACACTCTCTTTAACTTTTATATCAGTCACACTTAGTCAATACCAAGATCATCGTATTTAGTTATATTTTTGTCATCATTGTAGCCTAAGGGTTTCACTCGCTGTTTTAATAAGCAAAACGACATTATATCGTCCCATAGCAGCGGGCAGAACGGGTTGGAGGGTTCTTGCAAGAACAGCAACACGACAGCGTCCTCCGTGAATGGGCGTCTTGAAGTTTAATAAGTTCCGCTGGTGCATCGCATATCCTTGATGATTTGCTGAACGAAGAGACCTCCTTGCAGGGCTTGCACGTGCTGCTACGGTGGCATCTTAGGCAGGTCGTCAGCACCGACTTCGAAATAGTTGACGAGATTGTTGCCGAAATCGACGGTGGTGGGGAGATCTGGTGAAACTCTCATAATTCCATCAATAATGAATCTAAGATGATGAGTCCCGGGACGGACATGGATAACTGCTCTGAAGAGGCCAGGTTGACCCTCGCTGTAATCCCATGTCAGCAGCGTTACATTCAATATGCATATTTAAGATCTCTGAGAAGTAGTAGTGAATCCAACTCACACTGTATTCAGCTTGTGCTTCTTATTCCATTGAAACATGGTTCCTGTCACATAAACCTTCTGCCCATCAAGACGCCATTCGATAGCGGTGGGAATTGTAGCTTGCGTCTTATCAACCAGCGGCTCCTCCTCATCCTCTGAATCAGTCATGGTATTCTCTGAGCGGGGCTTTGATGTGATTTTCGGGCTCTTGAGACGGACGCGAGCATTTTTTAGGAGTCGAAGATCGTCTTCATCGAGCTCGAATTCTGAATCTGATCCAGTGTCTTCGTCACGAAGCTGCGGACCACTCTTCGCTGCCCTAGGTGTTTGAGCGCGAAGCTTGCTGATAGAATTTTCTACGATCACCGGAGGCGAAGAAGATTTGGGGGGGCTGTCAAACCACGTCTTGCATTGGGAGCTACACCAGTCAATACGGCAACACGGGCCTTGCTCAATAAATATACGTACCATATTTTGCCGCCACCAAGTGCATCAGTATAGGATTTGGATGAGCAGTTCAATCGTGGACAGGCCATCTGGTCATCGAACTGAGGAATTATCATCGCCATAGTAATCTTCATCCCTGGGAAAGGTTCCCAGTTCTCTGCCGAGAATACGGTTCCTGGGTTCGACGGATCGAATAGCTGCCATTGATTTCGTTCCACCAGTTTCTTTCCACGACCTTCCCGAAAATGTCCTCGCAATGCTCCTTCCATCATCTGGCCACATTAGTCACAAGGCGCTATCACAAACCCCTTCGCACGTACCGGGTAGTTAAATTCAACTGGAATGGGGAACACCCGGCCGTACGCGTCTTCCCATCGCATAGGCTCTTGGAGCCATGTGTGACGAGTAGCGGGCTGGGAAAGATGGTTTTGAACCCAGAGAATAGCATTATAGATTTCGGATACCTTGGAGCTAGGACATCTCAGATAATGCAAAAACAGATATAGGAAGGATGACGGGCTATACTATGTCCGTAAGGTGACCTCGGATAGTGCTCCTGCCGTTTTCAAAAACTCGAATACATTTGCAAAACAGTTCTGTTGCAAGCTCTTCAGCGCTTGGGATGTCTCCTTTGAGGATTCTTCGATGTCTTTTCGAATAACACGTGTGCCCTCCTCCACTTGGTGTTGCACTTGTGCAACGTTTGTGGAATTCGTTTGGGTTTGGATTTGTAGATTCGCGAGTGTCGTTATAAGACTTCCGAATTTACTTCGAGCTCTCTGTTCTGTGAGAGTATCGAGCTTTCTGCGCTTAAAGTCAGTGGTTCTCTTTGATGGTAAAATGCCCCAGGAGTTGAGAGGAGTACATACATTTTATAGAGACCAAGAAGGAGGTTAATAGCTCCTAAGTACGCAACTATCTCCGCTTCAAGTTTCATTGCTGCTTCTACCTTCTTGGTCCCTTGCCATTTAATCTTAAGAAACACATCTTTCATGACGCCAGAAGACTGTCCTGGACCCAGGCTCTCATCATACCTTCTAATGTTTTCTAGATATTCCAGTAGCGGGAACTGGCAGCTTAACGCTGTTGTTTTGATTGCCTCAAGAGTCGCCCCCAGCCCCTCGGCAGGTTCAAGTCGATTAACCTCCTGAATTGCGCGATGTAGAAAGCCCAATTTGCTGGTGATATGTTGATGTTGGGAGGTGGCGCCGCCAGCCTCGCGAAGCGCGGAGACGACTTGTGCAATGAGGTCAGCTGCAATAACAAAGTCGCCAACAGAGAAGCCGAAAGACATTGCTGTAATACGTTCTATCGCTAAGCAGGTTATGTTGGTGACAGTTGTAAGCCCTCATCCTTCACCCATGTGGTATGGTAGCCCGCAGTGCTCAAATCACATGCCAAAAGCAGCCACCTGCCACCTAAAGCCACATCATTGACCAAATTCTGGACTAACCGGATTAAGTCTAGTGCTGACCAAATGTGGCTTATTTAAACTCGAAGACTGTTTGGAAAGAGGACACCGCAATCGAAGCCCACTGTATAGGCTTCAAATACTATTACCACTCCTTATAACAGACGCACGACAGACCAGAGCGTGCACTTTTATGCCATATCATTGCAGGAGTCGAAACAAATCAAGCGATTGCTCGTCATGGACTATGGTAATAATAATCTAAGTAATACAGGTGAAGGTGAATTTCGCGTCTTTAATTTTTTGCCAGCTTCGAACGATTTGGCTGATCTCCCATTCTTTATTCCTTCCTCTCCCTCTTCCAGCCCGCCAGAGTCAGCCACTTTCATGTCATCCAGAACTATAGCGCTGCAACTAGATATTAAATTTACATGATGTATCTTGATCTAAAGTCTACTTAAATCAGGTTTTCACACTAAGCTAATAGCCTTAGAAGTTTCGTGTAGCGTGCGCGCTATTTAGAGAGTCCGCTTCAAGAGCTAGTATTTCCTATTGCAAGTGCAAACCACGTTGGCCATCGTAGCGGTATTATATTATCTATACATGAAGCGCTTTATAATCAATTAATAATAAAGAAAGTCTATTACAGTAACGTGCTGCATGAGGGTATGATCTTATCCTCGGCGGTGTTGATGGGTTTTGACGGCTGTTGAGCTCTTCAGCAAAGGGTTTTGTATTCTTTGCCTTTTTCTTCTGCTTTTCAAAATTGCAAGGACAGATAATAGATAGGTGGCAATAAGAGAAGGAGAATTTGACAGACGTCTAGGGACTTATCATGGTGATTCAGGGATTACTATACCAAGGAAACAGCTAAGAATAACAGATTTTCAATTAAAACATTCAATCTGTTATTTAGTTTGTGGCCACATCCTCAGGCCAATACTCTCCCTGGTTTTAATCTTTCTCCTTCTTCTCCAACTTTTCTGCTTTCTTCTTCGCCTTCCTCGCTTTCTTTCTCTCCTTCTTCGCATTTCTCGTTTTCGTTTTTTCCATTCTTGCTTTCTCCTCCTCCTTCTTGGCCTTCCTAGCCTTCTGCATTTTGACCTTCTCCACCTCCTTCTTTGCCTTCTCTTTTGCCTTCTCCACCTCCTTCTTTGCCTTCTCCATTTTGACCTTCTCCGCCTCCTTCTTTACCCTCTCTTTTGCCTTCTCCTCCTTCTTCTTCGCCTTCTTTTCCTTCTTTTTGGACTTCCTCGACTGTTTTGGTTCCGCCTTTTCCTTCGACTTCTTTTGCCCTTTCTCCTCCCCCTCCTTCGCTTCTTGGTGAGCCTTGGTAATCTCTATGCCTCCTAGTAGATTTGAAAGATCTTTCATCATTTTTACCATTCTCCAGCGTCGTTTTGACACCTTCGGCTCTCCAAACATTGCCGTCCAATTAGTGGTATTATCTACTGGCCATATCTGGTAGTAGATATTCTCGGCCCCTTTCACAGATGGATGTACCATTTCAATCCGAGATACTGCACTTGCCCCTATTAACCCCTTCACAATCGGCTCTTCTATTGCTTGATAGCTTGTTTGGCCGGATGGGTGGAATCTTTCTGGAGGTGGTGGTGACAATACTGTAACCTTTTCACCTCTCGAGATATACCACGCGAACATAGCCGAAGCCCCTTTGATGTACTTGCTCCACGCCTTCTTCGACTTTTTATTCCGTAAACATAGCGGATGCGACGGGTCCATCAAAGGTCCCATTACTGTAGTCAGTGTCTGCATCCCATGTTTATCCGCCCAATGCTGTGCTGTATTGCGCAGGATGCCGCTCCATAGCACCTGCTTGTTAAGGTGCCATGTGTCCCGTTGGAACTGCTGATGAATCTGTGCTTCTTCATCTATTGAAAGGCACTGTGAGAACAATGCCATGATGAGAGCCGTTCGACCCAGAAAGCTAGCTATTCGATTACATTATTCCGAATCATAGCTAGAATGAAAGATATATATCCTCAATTGTGAGAGCGTGGAGGGGCGGGGTAAATTTCATAGAGCGGGGTAGGTCCCGTTTAGTGAAACCTTCAGCCTCGGAGTATTTATCGCTCATATATTGCAGCCACGATAGTGGTAAATCAGATGTTTGCATCCTTTGAGATCTTTCCTGACTTTGAGATCCTCCCCCTTGTTCACGTCATGGTCCACCATGATAACCAACCAATTAAAGCACAGGTGCCGTCCTGTTGGTTCCTACGACAGGAAGAGAGACATAACACATATCTCAATCTCAATCTCTCTTCGTATATATTTCTTTCCTGATATAGTACTCTAGTCACACAAATCTACTCTACCTAACCCACCCCCCCCAAAAAAAACACTTCTCCGAAAGAACCCTCACTTCAAAATCAGAAACTTCAATCTCCAAACTCCGAATTCAAAAACGTAGGCACAAACATCCAAAACCATCTGCCCCCCCACACACAAAAATCAAATCAAAACAAGCCCTATCATACCTCGATACTAACCATATTTCAAAACCAAGAACACCATCTAAACAACCCCCACCATACACCCTCACTCATCATATATCCCCAAGCTCTCCTCCTCCTCCTCCTCCTCTACCCCATCAAAAGCAAGATGCCTCTGCCGCTCATCTTGCCTAGGACCACCCCCTGGCCACAACGGCCTCAACGGCCTCCTCCTCACACCACCCGTCGGTCTAGTAGGTCTATGCGTCCACCTCCGCAATCCTCTTGCCGTATTTCCCAGTCTCAAGTTCAACGTACCAAGCGGTGGATCGAGCATATTTCTTTCTCTCGTTGCTGCATCGTCTGTCCCAAGGAGTGGTGGGTCGATCATGGTTCTTTCTCTTGCACCTGTACCTGCACCACCAACACCATAAATATTACCCGTTTCATAGGCTGGTGGGAAAGCAGCGCCTGCTCTTCCTCCTGCTCCTCCTGCTGCCCCTCCTCCAAATCCAAGATTTCTAGCGTGGATATTGGTATTTAGGCTTATATATGGCAGTGGTGGTGCTTGGAAATATTGACCGTGACCTTGACCTTGTCCTTGGGCTTGATAAGGATTTTGAATGATTATATTTTCACCACCGGCTCCTCCACCGCCTACACTACCAATACCATAACCACCTAAACCAAAAACACCAGCACCACCTTGACTTTCACGTTGACGACCATGCTCTTGATTCTCACTACTAATCTGCATAGAAAGTAGAGCTACTTCTCCTTCTAAACCTTGCATGCTATCCCTTCCTCCAGCTCCAGCTCCACCTTGCCCTCGTTTTCGCTCTCGCTCATGCTCTTGCTCTTCCTCCAACTCTGCCTGTAAAGCAGCATCATTCACGATCCGCCATCTTCTCCTTTCCGTTAGATTTCTGTGCTGCTGTTGTGGTGGTCGTTGGGGTGCCTTTTTGTAGGGGAGGGTTTGTGTATTATGGTTTTGGGCGTTTTACCGGGCGTTGTTTTGGTTTTGGTGGGAGATCTGGATTTTCTTTGATGTTGCTGGCCTCCTGGTGGTGGTATTCTTTGATGAGCTTTGCCTTGAGGTAGTGTTCTTTGGTGTGGAGGATTTGGAACGGCAAGGGTTGGGTGGTGTTGTTGCTGCTGCTGGCGAGGTGGAGGAGCGCTGGGTTGGACGTGATAAGGATTTTCATGTACTTGTTGACGATATCGTTGATCTGTTGCGAATAGCTGTTCTGCTCTAAACAGTTGTTGCGCTCCGAACTGTTGTTTTTGTTGTTGCTGCGGTCGTGGTAATCGAATTTGATTTTGCGGTTGACCTTGCCGTTGGACTTGAGCATCTTGTGGATATAGCTGCCGTTGCAATTGTTCACCATAGCGAGCCAAATGTGCCGAAGCACCAGGATTTAATTCATTTTGAGCAACTGGATTTTGAGCAAGTGGATTTTGAGCAACTGGAAGACCAGGGTGAGCTGGTCGCAATGGACTAATGTTACCGCGGCCAGGAGGAGGGTCAGGGATGTATGGAAGTATGGGCCGGAGAGCGAATGGATTCCTTTTTTTGAGAGAGAGATTTAAAAGATTAGCAAGCAGTATAGCATTTAGAACAACAAAACACAAACACAAGCAGAAGTGAATTCGGAAAGGAAAAGTAGTAATGAAATCTTGGGGGTTTAAGAGACAATGTATATACATACTGCTGCTGCTGCTGCTGCTGCTGCTGCTGTTGAAGAGTCTGAGCAGTAAACGGCAATTCCCCTGGTCGTCGTTGCGGAAAAACACTTCCCATATCACCCTGAACAGTAGGCTGCTGCTGCTGCTGCACCTGCTGCCCTCTCCCAACTACTTTCCATGGCAAGGAGCTGGAGCCAGAGCCCGAGCCCGAGGCATACGGATCTCCAGGAACAGGATCTGGATATGGAGTTTGACGTCTAGCAGGTTTCCGATATGGACTATACCTTTTCTTAGGCCGCTGTTTCTTCGGTGATCGCTGTTGTTGTTGACCTGGTTGACCTGGTCGTTGTCGTAGTTGTTGTTGTGGAGTGAAGACTACATACGCCCCAGGAGGAGCATTATTTCCCTGCTGCAACTGCTGCAGAGCGAATTTCCGTCGTATCTGTTCGCCAGTGGAGACTTGAGCTCCGGCAGCACCCTGAACTGTAAAGAATTGAGTTTTATATTGAGTTCCATGGGCATTATTCCTCGCCGTAGGAGGTGGCTTGTGAGAAAGAAGTGGTGCACCACCATTGCTTTGATCGTCGTCATCATCATCATCATCATCATCATCACTATCAGTACTACTTTGACCAGGGATCTTCCACTGATTTTTTGGTTTCTTTGTCTTTGGTGGTTTTTTCATATGGTCTGTGAAATCTTCCCATGGTTCGTGGGTTCTGCTACCGCTCTGTTTTGGAATATCATGAATTAGCACAGAAGATAATTACCATTTAGAAAATGTCAAAGATCTCGAATTATCAAGATTTCGCAACATCAATATATATATAAAAAGAAACAACGCAAAACTAACCTCAACGGCCGCTTCAAAAGCAAGCCTATACCCCTGAACCGTCCTGATCTTCAACTCTGTCAAATTCAATCGCTGTTTCGGCTTCTCATACAAACATTCCCAGATCGTCTGACGAAGTAACATGCTATATTCATCGTAATTGGCGAGATCAGCACCGTAGGTGAGGCCCTTAAACCTTTGGATGTGGACGTGGGTCGTTCGCGGCACGAAAGGGCCCGAGATGTCGAGAGGGGTTTTGTGAAGGGTGAGGAGTTCGCTGTTGGGAAGGAAGAGAGAGGGGGTCAGCCTTTTCTAGAGAAGATAAAAACCATGATGCCGCCGTTCTATTTGGATGTATATAAAAGCAGATGGAAAGGAGGTGAGGTCAGGTTAGTCAGAAACTTACTACATAATAGCCCCAATTCCCCAAACATTCGACGCCGCCGAAAACTGTCCCGCAACGCCCGATGAATGCCAATTCTTAAATTCCCAACGCTCGCTAAATTGTTCCTTTTATTACATAACACTCGTTAGTATCATTTAGTCACTAGCTATCAAGAGAAAATAGTAATTTTTCTGTACCCAGCTATCGGGAAAAAGAAAAGGACTGGAGTTAATTTTGAAAGAAACCCCCCCCCCCCTCTCCCCCCGGAAAACTTACGGGTGTGAAATATCCTGGTGTTCCACGTCTTCTACAATGATCTATTCTGCCATCTTTCCAGTACTGGGCTATCTTACTTTGATGTTTTGCTAGTCCCATGTCGCTGACCTAGATGCATTATTTGTGAGTATTTGAAAGGAAAAAGGGGAGATAAAAGCCGAACGAACCTTTATAATGGGAGTAATCGGATGATTTCCATCCTGAGCCAACAGAACTTTTCAAATAACAAAATTAGTCAGTAACTTCATCATACCAAAAATATCAAAACCTCAAAACAGCCATAGGTAAGGTAAGACATATGTCTCCATCTCCATCTCGACCTGGTAGGTAGATAGATGGTGACTGGTGAACTAGGTAAGGTAGATACTCACGATTTTCAGGCTTCAGATCAAAATGCACAAACCCATCCCAACCTTTCGTCTTTCCAGTGACCTCATCGGGAACCTGTCTGATGGGAGCGAGATTTGGTCCCTCATCGTCGGCTGCTTTTTCATTGCCGCGTTCTAGGACGGTGAATCCATCGACCATACACTCGAAGAATTTCCAGAGGGTTGTTTCGTCGAAGGGAAGGTTTCTGTTTGGATGAGGGGTGGATTGTTAGTTGCTGAATACTTTTTTTGAGGCAGGGGGAAGGGGAAGGGCGGTGGGCGAGGGAGAAAGGAAGAGCTTACTTTGCGCGGCGATAGTCTTTTAAAGTTACTAAACTGTTCAATGGGTAATATTCTCTTGAAAGAGGAGGATTTAATGTCAGTTGATTCGGATCAGGATTGCAAAAGAGAAGTCGCAAATGTAGGTAGCTGACATGACATATATACTTAACCCCCCCAAGACAGGCTGAAGGGGTTTCAATGACTTTTAAGAAAAGGACTTACAAGAACAATCTAGCGACCACACCAGCCTTCATCCCATCCCGCCAAAGCGGATCACCGGGTTTGAGATCGTTGACAGGTCCAGCCAGACGAACCATATGCGCTGAATTGGCCATTTGGAGATACTGCAGCATCTTGGCCTCGTCGGCCATATCCTGCAGCACGAAATGACGAAGTTTCGCCTCCTTGACAACAACGCGGGGTATGCCCGTTGGTAGATCATTGAGGGCCCCAGAGTATCTGATACAAATATGAATTAGCATAAATTAGCTCAAGCTCAAGCTCACATTATAATAATTTGACGGTTTTTTTAATGAAAATTATCGATAGGGTCTGGTCTGGTCGAGGTTTGGTCTAGCACACTCACTTCCAGAGGCCTACCATTCCATTGCCGCCTTCTCCAAGGATCTTGATGCCCTTCCATTTCTTTTTATCGCCTTCTAGCCCTATTGGTGTACTTGCTTTAAAAATACCCAGCTCCCACTTCAACTTATCATTTTCAAACGCAGCAAGAGCTTTGTAATCTTTAGGCACAATGGCCTCTCTAACAGGCACGCCAGTGAGCGGCACCGATTGCTGACCGGAGAATGGCGGACTAAAGACCTGAAAGCTGTCGAGAATGTCGTCGTCTGTAAAGGAACAGAAGACCAATAAACGTCAGAATTTGACCCCAAAAAAAATGAGATTTTTCAAGCAGAATATGTTAAAGTGGGTATGGGAGGACTGACTGACCGCGACGTTGGTTGTAGGTTGGGTCTCGATATAGGGCCCAGAAGTTGTACTCCTCCGTGAGTGTCTTCACTTTGTGCTTTATTCTATCCGCTTGCACCGCTCTATTGTGGGCTCTTCGCGCGTCTCTTTCCGCCTGGCCCTTTACAAGGGATTTGAAAACCCGTGGTTTTGTTGGATTGTTGGGTGCGCTCCTAGCCGCCATGCTTTCTACCAAATTTTGCTTATGTTTTTGCTTGATAAATCATAAAAAAAAGGGGGAAACAAAATGCTTCTGCACGTTCTGGCGCAAAATCCCAGTTTAACGAGGGCTTTTTGCATGGCGAAAACCATGACTTCGAAATTTCAAGATCTAAGCAAATGATAACACAAAGAAAATACCAAAACTCAAGAGATTGTTTGTTCCTAAACACTTGTGTGCAAGAACAGAACAACAAAAGGCACCCGATGGAAACAAAGAAAATGACAGCAGACTGGAAGTTTGTCTGCTTGCATCAATGGCGATGAGGAAAGTCTGGAGCGAGTGAGTGATCTTGAAGAAGACAGGGAGACGACCAGACCAAAAAAATGGTTGCGAAGAAGGCAAACTCATATGATTTTGTGTATGACCAGGCCGGTACTGACCAGCAGGTACTCTACAGAAGTGTTGAATCCTAGGTAAGGTAAACATGGACAACTTGTTGAGAAGGAAGATTGGTCAAATTTTAGCACGGGTTGTATGAAAATTGATACCTAGATAAGAGAGAGATGGGCCCAAAGGTAGGCTGCTTGCTGTCTTGCTCCATGGAAGCGCCGATGACATATTCGGGGACTTCCATACCGAGCAATGGTGGGCTGTGCGAGCACATGATGGATATAGAAGGGGAGAAATGAAGATATCGTCAATCCTGACTCTCAGCCAGCATGGAATGGAAACGGAGCTGGAGTTGAGATAAAGTTGTGGTCGAGCAGATGTCGTGGAAGGGGAGTGAGTTCCCCTTTGCTATTGGTGCGCATAGAGCGAGTGGTTGCGAGTGACTGATTACATAAGGTTGAACCCTTCAATTTGCTTGGCAAGTGCCTCCGTAGCCTGAGGCACTCGGAGAAGTGAAAAGATATAAAATGACAGCAAAAGAATATCAAGATTGCATCGTCTCAATTGCAACAGGAGTCTCCCTTCGACGCATCACGGCTTTGGTAATTTACACGCTCACGAGACAATCGATTCCCCCTCATAGTTGCCTGCTATACAAAATGCACCGAAGCAGGCTAATATTCTTCTTCCTCAACCGCCCCGCCTAAACAGCTACAGAGCACCCACTTTGCAAAACAGCCTAAATACGAGGCCGAGAGGCTACACAACATCCACCCTGCACATGCACACATCCACCCCACCGGCGGCGCGAATGGTGACGTCCCTCTGGAGATCCGCTCCAATGTGCATTTATCCGGATTTATCCAGCGCCTGAGTATGGAGAACGGGGGCGCATTGGTGTGGTGGGGTGTGTCGACATCTACTCGCAATTCGACGTAGTCAGTCAGGGAACAGCTCTGTTAGTGTACGGAAGGTCACAGATTGATATGGATGGATATGATTATGGATATTCCATGGACGGGGGCGAATGGATCTATCTGTGATGCTTCTGTGCCCATCGGAGGGAGATCTCGCGGCGGCTCGAGTATGTCATGGACGAACGAATCGTGGATGAGCTAATATGAATTTGGGAGAGGAAAAAAAAAAGTTTGATGCTGCGGGGTGGTGGGAGTGGGAGAGCAGGAAGGAGCTGGAGCAGTATATAAAGACTCTCCCTTCTCCCCCGTTTCCCTTCCTCCCCTTTTGAATATTCTTTTGCTCTCAACATTTCTACAAAAGTACGTCGCTCCCCTTTTGAATTCTTTCATTATTCCCCTGTTTTGGAAGATTCCAATTCCAATTCCCATTGTTGATACTAACCCTGATATTGCCCAGCAGTTCTTTTTCCGTCGTCCCTTCTGCCCCTCATCGTATACCCCGCTTCCACACAAAACAGAGCGACCGACCACAAAAAACATTTTACATTTTCTTCCTTCCCTCTTTACCACTTCCCAAACAAATCAATATAAACACAAATCTCGCAAAGATGGCACCATCAGTTCCCACCGTCAAGCTGAACAGCGGCTATGATATGCCACAAGTTGGTTTCGGTCTCTGGAAGGTCGACAAGGAGACTTGCGCCGATACCGTTTACAATGCCATCAAGACTGGATACCGTCTGTTCGATGGAGCTTGTGGTATGTCTATTTCGAAATCAAATTTCTACAAGTGCTATACACACATGTATAGATGTTTGTCTATACTTTTGGGAATCTCAATTCTATTCCATTTCCTGCTCGCCTCCCCTCTCCATTTCCCCGGTCCCCATTCTCCCATTACCCCATTTATCCCGAACTTTCGAGAGAAAGCAAGAAAAACCCCCTTCTAACCAGCCCCCTACCCACAGATTACGGCAACGAAAAGGAAGCTGGTGAAGGTTTCGCCCGCGCCATCAAGGACGGCCTCGTAACTCGCGCCGACCTCTTCATCGTCTCCAAACTCTGGGTACCTTCTCCGAATACGACCGCGTCGAGCCCATCGCCCGCAAGCAACTCGCAGATCTCCAAATCGACTACTTTGATCTCTACTACATCCACTTCCCCGTCTCCCTTCGCTACGTCGACCCCGAGGTGCGCTACCCACCATCATGGACCTACAGCGGCGAGGACGGCGACATCCAAACCACCAAAGCCCCCATTGTCCGCACCTGGGCCGCATTCGAACAACTCGTTGCCAAGGGACTCGCTCGCTCCATTGGAATTTCCAACTTCGTCGGCGCACTTATTTACGAGCTTCTCCGATCGGCTGAGATCGTCCCAGCTGTCTTGCAAGTCGAGCACCACCCATACCTCGTTCAACCCATGCTTCTCCAGATCGCCAAGGATGAGGGAATCGCTGTTACCGCTTACTCCTCATTCGGTCCACAATCCTTCCTCGAGCTTGACATGAAGAAGGCCAAGGGCGCTGAGCCATTGTTCGGTCACGCCGTTATCACCAAGATTGCTGCGGCTCACAGCAAGACCCCTGCACAGGTTCTTTTGAGATGGGCTACCCAGAGGGGCTTGTCCGTTATTCCAAAGAGTAACAGCCAGAACAGATTATTGGAGAACTTGGATTCGACGAGCTTTGATTTGAAGGAGACTGAGATTGAGGAGATTTCGGACTTGGATAGGAATTTGAGATTTAACAACCCCACCGATGTAAGTTTTTCTCCTATTTGCCCATACCTCACACCTCTTTCTTCTGGGGAGGCCCTGTCAAATATTGTCTGGTTATTCTGGCTGGCATGGTATGATCCAAAAGCTTGAAATGGATTTGAACATAATACGTGAGAGGGAAAATATGCTAATTGGTCAAATAGTACTTCGGTGCTCTCCACATCTTTGCTTAAACGTTTTAAGCAATTCTCGCTTACGGCTTATGATGAACGCTTACGTAAATGATGGACCGGGAGAGGGAGAGGCAGTGGAAGGAACCTGGACTCATCACATTCCTCTTCTAATAGGAGGAGTGATGTTCCAATCCCATCAGAAATTCCGGAATTTTGATGATGGACGGCGCCAGTTCTATCTACCACGTAAATTCAGTATATAAATAAACCCCAATATTATTGTCTCCAAGACGGCAAAAGTCAAAAATCTTTTTCACGTGCCTTTTTTTTTAAAAAAAAAGAATTTGATCTTTCGTGATTTTTGCGTTTTATTATTATTATATTATAGCTCATTAGATATCCTGAAATATCAAGAATTCTTTCTTGGGCTTTTGCTTAACCAGGGGGGTTGAGAACGAGAAGTTTGAAAGGAACAATAATCCGCCTTCTCAAATAAACTAATTGTAGCCTAACACTACACTACTGCACATATGGACCATGCCTTGGTAGGGATTCTGATGGATGGTTGTATGCAGGAATCATCAGTGAAGTATGAGAAAGAGGGGATAGTGGTACAGTACCGTACGGTTCGGTACAGTACAGTGCTTATCACATACCTACAATTAAATCTCCATCCCGAGACTTACATCTGAGAAGCTGATTTTTTTATTTTTTTTAAAACAAAACACGAATCAATCAAAATATAGACCAGAGTCATCTTGATGCATGATCTTTAGTTCCTAGGCAGGTATAGAGAGAGAAATCTGACACTATATCTACGAAGGTAACAATGATGGCTAGAATCTCTTAGCTTTCATCGTGTTTATGATAATATGACCCCCCCCCCCCCCCCATCCTATCCCAACATCCCTCCCTTCCCTCTTCCCCTCCCCGTCCCTCGACTCCCGGAAAGGAAAAAAACCAACTCCTTGCTATGCCACTTATCCTGCCTGTTTGCACTAATATTCATATATTCTACCTTAACCTAACCTAGTGCTCTTTCATTCGGAGGGGGAAAAAAAACACAAAAAGAAATCATGCCTCATTTTCCACTTGGTCTATGTTTCTGTTTGGCATCGTCTGCATTTTGCAATGCCCCCCCTCTTGATTCTTCTTTAATCTTTGCTCATATCTAGTCTTTTTTGAGTTTTTAAGCCTTGATGAAATTTATTATGAATCCCATGACTATGAAACTCGCACGAAAGCTAGAGAGAGAGAGAGAGTATAAAGGTTAGCTTCAAATCATATACGGTATACCGTTGAAAGATGGATGGGGGAGAAGGGATGGAAGAAAGAAAAAAACTCACTAGCATCAATCTGCGACACCCTCGGCAACGTCAACCTAACCTTATTCCTATAAACCGCCGGCCCTTTCAACTGCAATGGATTGCCCTCAAAATAAACCGTATTCAACTTCTCCTTCCCAGCCAACTCCCTCTCCAGCTCCCTGAAATCCCCAATCTGATTATAACTCGCCCACAATTCCTCAAGCTCCGCGAGATTGGCTAGACCTTCGAGACTAGAAACTTGGTTGTTGGAGATGTCGAGGACGCGCAGGGAGGTGCTGTTTTCGAGACCGGAGAGGGTCGTTAGGGCGTTGTGGGAAATGTAGAGTTCTTCAAGCTGAGGAAGGGAGGCGAGACCGCTGATATTGCGAATGCGGTTTGATTGTATGGAGAGGATCTTGAGATTGGAAAGAGTGTCGAGGTTTTTAATCTCCAAGATCTTGTTTTTACCAAGCCATAACTCTTCCAACCCCACCAACGTCTCCAGATTTTGTATCTCCCTAATGCGATTGGCCGCTAGTTCCAGATTGCGCAACTTACTCAGGCCATCCAGACCTTCGATTGTAGTGATTTTGTTCTGGACAAAGTAGAGGTCGGTGAGTTTGGTGAGGTGGGAGATCTTTTTGATGTGCTTGATTTTGTTGAAGGAGAGGTCGAGGGAGGTGAGGTTTGTTAGGGAGTCTAGGTTGCGGATGTGGGCGATTAGGTTGTCGTAGAGGTCGAGTTCGGTGAGGGTCGAGGAGAGGGTGGCGAGGTCTTCGATTTCGGTGATGGCGTTTTGACGGAGACAGAGGCGTGTGAGTTCTGGGAAGCGCGAAAGTTTGAGGGAAGGGATAGAGGAGATACGGGCGTGGATTGCGTCGATTTCGGTGGTGTCTGCTGGGTAATCGTCGAGAAGATCTATAGCAAACTGTTAATTTGTGGTTCGTGGAATGGTTGTGAAACCTCGACTCGCCTTCGTCTGCTTCGATCACTTCCCCAGGCGCTACATTCTCCTCGTCCGAGTACTCTGGATCGGAGATGGCCTCTGGATTGACAAGTTCCACATTGTTACTCTTCTTCTCTACGCGTAATTTGCCATCCCACCCGCTGCTACTCCGCGGTGTGCCTGTTCCTGATTTGGGACCTTCACCACCATGACCTTCGGCAGCAAGGACGTCGATGGAGA
Source organism: Tetracladium setigerum (assembly GCA_031472005.1). NCBI lineage: Eukaryota > Fungi > Ascomycota > Leotiomycetes > Helotiales > Tetracladium > Tetracladium setigerum. The sequence continues at coordinate 432,687 of PZJY01000009.1, read as the reverse complement.
TGCGTTGTGCTTGTGGGGTGGATGGCGCGGATTCTTTATCTGAGGCGGGCATCTTGAATAGCTAGATATTACTTGTTCAAAAGAGAGATTTGGTTGTCTGGAGCATGAGGAGGAGGACGAGAAAAAACTGGTGATTTTCGTATGTTCGTGCAGAGGAAAGGGAAGGGAGGAAAGATTGGGAGAAGGCTGGCTGGCTGGATGCGCTGACAGATGGTGGGGCAGACAAGGCTGAAAATTCGTGGCACCAAAGAAGCTGAAGCTTTCCCTGCACAACAAACGGCTGCATCTTCTTCTTCTGGTGATGCGCATCTTCTTACCGCAATTCACTAACTCACAAACATGTGTCAACGAGTATAATGCTGAAATCCCTGCGAGTTGCAGGTCGACGACAATATGATGCCGCTGGTACACGATCGAAGCTCTGGAGAAAACGCGTCTTCGACCACATCCATATCCCATCATCTCCTTTCCAGCAGCGACGTCATCTCGGTGGGATCCCAACGGTTCTACTTCCTCCCATCGTTTTCAGCGGATTGGTTGTTGCGTTATGGACATGGAAATGTTTCATGATGGTTGCATTCCAGAACAAAATCATCTACATGCCTGGAATTCCCCCGTATGCAAGAAGAGAGAAAATCGAAGACTACAAAAACCAATGCGAGGGCATACAATGGAAGGAAGAGAGGACAAGGGCCATTGATGGAACACGGATCAGTCTTTGTGTGGCCAGTGTCCAAAGTGGTCCGGATCCAGAGGCTACTGTTTATATTCTCTACTTTCAAGGTTGATCTTTCTTAAGCTTTGGACTCATATCGAGTGCTTATTTTCGTCAGGAAATGCATCATCCCTCCCTCCTAGACTTCCATTTCTCTCGCCTGTCTTGCGGAAACTTCGCATGTCTGTAATGAGCTCTGATCGATCGATTCAGTACAAGATGGTCTGCTGCAGTTATCGTGGCTACTGGACATCCGGTGGAAATCCATCAGAAGCAGGAATTACAAAGGACGCACAGGCTGCTTGGGAATGGATCAGAGATGATAGTGACAATTCCATTTCAGGTCCTCACAACACCAGTGTCGTATTATGGGGACAAAGTATTGGTGCGGGAGTTGCCACAAGACTCGCAGCCGAAGTTTCTCATCACCCAAACGCGCCACAAATCACCAGCTTGATTCTCGAAACGCCATTCCTTAGCATCAAATCCATGCTTGAAACTTTATACCCTCAAAAATGGCTTCCATATCGGTATCTCGGACCCTTCTTGCGGAATCATTTAGATACCCCCAGAGCGCTTGCCTCATTCAATGAATCAAAGCGAGGAGTAACCAAGGTTTTGATCCTGGATGCTGAAAAAGATGAACTTGTTCCGACCTCTCATGGTGTTGAGCTTGAAAAGCTATGCGTTGACTTGGGCTTTGCTGTGAAGAGACAGATTGTGAATGGGGCTTTGCATACTCAAGTCATGGATCGTCAAGAGGGCAGAAAGGCTGTTGTTGAGAATATTCGACAATCAAGCAGGATTGGAATATAATAGTCTAGCCTGGCTCAAAACAAAAATTGTGGTGAATTCTGCTCTTTCATTTCTCGATCGAGTCCCTGACGATTTTTCTCGGAAGATCAGGCGTTCAATCATTCCATTCATGAAGGGTAAATGTTCTTACAGTTCAGTTATAGCACTCAATTAGGTAAGTTCAATTCTATGTTTTTTTAAAGTACAATCTACTGACACATGAATTAATAGCCAACATTTGGGAGAAGCTACATAAACGTGTCGTTTTTGTCTGCCATACTGCAGAGGCTGAAGAGCAAAGTTATGAGGAAGGCCGGACTCACGGTGTTTGAAAAATTTAAGGATATAATCGACACCAAGATGTTGTGGGGTGTCGATCATAGTGCGGAAGGACATAATCGCAGTGGTCTTGAATATCGAGCCGTCAAGGAGCTCGGCATGAATCGACATCACCTGCACAATGCGTGCAACGACGCCGAAGCCAGTAAGTTCCCCCGCTCCCATTATCAAATCTCATATTTTAATATCTTGATAGCTTAAAACTGGTCCTCTTAAAGGGTAAAAATCTGCTCCTTTCCAAACGTAAACGTCGATAAATCTTCTCGATATGACAACGACAAGTCAATCGACGGTCGGTCATCTTTTCATGAAAACATTGGTCGTAGACTATCCTCAATTGTTTCGTTTCTCTTGCATTTCTCTCATTGTAAAGTACAATTGCAAAAATGAATTATTTCTTTCACAACCCCGGAGCCAACAACTCAATTCACCTGGCCGTAGACGAGTATGAAGGATCCAACATCCAGCGCATTGTCGGCATTATTCATCCGCATATATCACCATATATCCCTGCCTTGAAACGTGATCGTACCGGTGAACAGTGCCGTTGAGAGAGCTGCTCTCATGATCGGTCAAGCCTTTAATGTTTTATCACGTGACACATGCACACTAACCTATAACCTTATCGAATAGTATTTCAGCCTCATCCCACAAAACCTCGTTCTGTGGAGACTTTACCATCATCGTGAACGACGGTTGCCTGCTTCATCTGCTTTACAGCCCGTCTTTTTTTACGTACTTCAAACTTCTCTTCCGAATCAAAACCCTTTTTGCAATACTCTCTCTACCAGGACTTCACTAGATCGAGATCGAGCCACGAGCCCTTGCCCAATATGGTTCAAGCATCAATCATATCCACTGTTGTCGCCCTTCTTGGTATTGTCTTACTCTACAGCAAAGCAGCGAAGGAGATTCCAACTCGCCTTGGAGCCGGAAATGGCCCTAAGGCTCGATTCGGGCTTGTACCAGCACGAACCTACGACTCACCTGCGCAGACAGGCGGAATTGAGTAACGAAACCAACTAAACCTCTTGGAATTTAGAAAGGAGTCTGACGCAGTTACTATATATAGCATCATTTTTATCCACGGGCTTGGATCAAATCCCGACACAACATGGCGGGCAACCGCCTTTCCAGAGAGTGAGCAACACGTGACATGGGTCAGCGACTTCCTTCCCGATGATTTAGACTTCGATAGTGATCACCAAGACATTCGTCTCTTTTTCTATAACTATGACTCTTACTGGAAGAGAGACGCAATGCCTGAGCGACTCTCGACTCTTGGAAGTGCTCTTGTTGGTTAGATAACAAGTGGAATCCGGATTACTGATGCGGTGCGTATACAAGTACTCCTACATAACTATTGAGTCGGCTTCGCGGAACACTGACAAGTTCGTGCCAGGAACGGAGACGGCACCTGATATTTGTGGCCCACAGTTACGGGGGCCTGGTCGTCAAGAAGGTATGTGAATAAACAGCGCTGAGGAATGAGCTTTAACAAGAATAGGCGCTCCTCCACGCCCAAGGCGACCCCAGCCTAAGCTACATTGCCGAAACTACGAAGGCTGTTTTCTTCTTGGGCACACCACACCGGGGATCGAGCTTTAGTGTATGGGGTCGGTGGCAAGCGCGAGCACTCTCGCTTTTTAGGTCCAATCCATCTATTCTAGCCGATTTAGACTACGACTCGACTTCGTTGCGAGACCTTCACTATGAGTTTGCGAGAACTAACCAAGCGATTATCTTTAACTTCTATAAGCAACGGAAAATACAACTAGCTCTGTTATGGTTCTTTACATGGGAGGAATATGTAAATAGTAAGCTTCTCTGCCTAAGGGGAAAGTACTAACGGCAAGTATAGTGTGTTAGTGAGTCGTCTGCAACGTACGCAGGGCCTAAAGTCAAGAATTTTGGCCTGTCCGTTGACCACTATAGTCTAAATAAGTTCAGTTCACGCGACGTTAACTATCAAAATTTGCTATTAAAGCTTCGCGAAGTCACACTCTCTTTAGCTATAAAATCGAAATACTCTTACGCTATCCCACTAGAGATAATAGAAAGCTATATACAGCGAGAGGAATTATAGAGCGAGTTGGAAGATAAGATGCGTGTACGGCACGACAACGCAAGCGTTCCTTATGCAGTGGCTATCTCCGGGCTAGGAGGTGTGGGCAAATCACAGCTTGCACTCAAGTTCGCAGAGACTCACAAAGATCGTTACAATACGATACTATGGGTCGATGCGACCGATGCAGAGCTAGTGCTGTCGAGCTTCCAGCGACTTGCCGGGGCACTTCAGCTTCAGGACAACGGGAACGCGAAGCACGGGTCAAGTCTTATAGACGACGGTGCAGTTCAAGCCGTACTTCGGTGGCTTAGCAAGGCAGATAACGAATAGCTATTTATCGTCGATAACGCAGACGATTTCAGCTTTGGAATCCAAAAGATTATACCTAAAGGGGCACACGGGAGCGTATTAATCACTAGCCAGGATAAACTAAGTATAAAGCTTATTCCGCGAGGGTGCGAGCAAATCCAGGTCGGAGAAATGTCCCTACAAGAGTCGACGGCGCTACTTCTTCACCACCTTGGCCTAGATACCGGCCCAGTCACTGAAAGTATTACTACAAGTTGTAAACAAGTGGCACAAAAACTCGGATATTTAGCGCTTGCTATTGACCTTGCTAGAGCATATATTGGAAATGAAGCAGATCCGGAAGGTGCATTAACTCAGTATCTCAAGGACTTTACTAAGCATCGCGATGATCTTCTAAAGAGGAATCAACTTCGTGGATTATTACCGACTGAAAAGACAGTGTGGACAATATAGGATACAACACTCGAAAAGATTAATAAAGATAATCCGCAGTTACACACTAGTCTTCTTTTAATATTTCTCGCAATGTTCCATAGCACGATTATTCAGGATGAGATGCTACGCATAGTAGCGCTTGGCATGCCGGAGGTCCAGTTAAAGACTGAGAAAGATTTTCCAGTTCTATTGCAAGACTTTTTATCTATAAATGAAGGGGAGTGGGACGATTTTCAATACCGACAAAGCCGCGATGTATTACTCCGCTATAGCCTCTTAAAGCCAGTTACTAGGAGGTGGCCAGGAATAACAATGCACGGGCTCGTTCAATGGCGGGCACTTAAGAGTAGGGATAAAGAAGGCATTTCACAATGGAAAGATTAGTATATAGTGGCCATTATAGCTGCGTGCCATCAGGTAATAAAAACGTCAGACCAACCTGAATTCCGCCGACATTTAATAGCTCATCTGCCGCAAACATGCGAGTTAGTAGGATATAATTCATTTATACAGGCCACATTAGCTACGGTCTATTACCGTGAAGGCCGTTGGAAGGAGGCGGAGGACTTAGAAGTGCTGGTGATAGAGACGAGGAAGAGGATGTTAGGCCAGGAGCATCCAGACACGTTAACTAGTATGGCGAACCTGGCCTCGACATACCGGAACCAGGGCCGCTGGAAGGAGGCGGAGGACTTGTTTATATTAGTGATGGAGACGAGTTTGAGGGTGTTAGGCCAGGAGCATCCAAACACATTGACCAGTATAGCGAACCTGGCCTCGACATACCGGAACCAGGGCCGCTGGAAGGCGGCGGAGGACTTGTTTGTGTTAGTGATGGAGACGAGTTTGAGGGTGTTAGGCCAGGAGCATCCAGACACGCTGACCAGTATAGCGAACCTGGCCTCGACATACCGGAACCAGGGCCGCTGGAAGGCGGCGGAGGACTTATTTGTGTTAGTGATGGAGACGAGTTTGAGGGTATTAGGCCAGGAGCATCCAGACACGCTGACTAGCATGGCGAACCTGGCCTCGACATACCGGAACCAGGGCCGCTGGAAGGAGGCGGAGGACTTAGATGTGCTGGTGATGGAGACGAGTTTGAGGGTATTAGGCCAGGAGCATCCAGACACGCTGACTAGCATGGCGAACCTGGCCTCGACATACTGGAACCAGGGCCGCTGGAAGGAGGCGGAGGACTTAGATATGTTAGTGATGGAGACGAGTTTGAGGGTGTTAGGCCAGGAGCATCCTTCCACGCTAACTAGTATAGCGAACCTGGCCTCGACATACCAGAACCAGGGCCGCTGGAAGGAGGCGGAGGACTTGTTTGTGTTAGTAATAGAGACGAGGAAGAGGGTGTTGGGCCAGGAGCATCCTTCCACGCTGACTAGCATGGCGAACTTAGCTCTCTTGTGGAACCAGCTCGGCCGATCAGAAGAAGCTATCAAGCTCTTAGAAAAGTGTGTTATATTAGGCAGTCAAGTGTTGGGTGTTAATCATCCTAATACCAGATCTTTTTCTGCAACATTATCTAGGTGGCGCACGGAATATTAGAGGTTTGGAGTTAAGAAAGATATAATGGTCAACTTTAGAGAATAGGATAATACTAATATATATCGATTCAAGTACAAATCTGAAGCTATGATGTATTTTCCCTTTCAGAAATATCGATATTGCAAGCAATATTCAACGTGTAAATACAATCGTCTAATTGATCAGTTTAAATATCTCTCGGCTTGGCAATGCAAATGATTTATCTAAGGGAGCAGTATAAGAGAGGATCGATAACATGCCACGCTTCCTTGAGCTGATTCTCTTTAATAAGGAGGGCTTTGTCAAAAATAAAGCCTCAAACTATTGTCGCCATATTAGTGGTGGCTCAAGGCAGCAGCATTTGACGATAGTCGACGCTAACCATATTTGGACTAGTGGCAATAGACTGTGGCGCAGATAAAACTCAGAGAGTGTGCCATGCGGACACTAGAATCGAAGCTCACTGTAGACAAGATGTTTTGTTTCATTTCTGGAGGAGGATGAGATGAAAGGTATTGTGGGCATGGTTATGAACTCCGGAGAAGATATGATCGAGAGCGTTGTTATTCCCACGAACGCGGAATTTTGAATGTGAAGGTTTGTTTAATTACTGAACTGTACTGCATATACCTGGAACAGGAGGGCAAATAGATATGACATTGATTCTAAAGCTGTGGTTCGAGAAGAGAGAATTGTTACTGAGTTGATGTGGAGATAGATCAATGGAGATGGACCAGTTCTGTAGAGCATGAAATATTGATTTTTCAGGCCTTTCTTTTGACTGGAAGTTACTTAGATTATGGACGAGATTTTACAAGCGAAAAGAAAAACCACAGAATATATTCCTTCTATTTTACATCACAAAAAGCATGTGTTATCTCACTCAGAGTCTTATACACAACAGTAGCCAACCAGAAAACACATACATCATCATATTGTCTAGAAACCCCCTTTCTCCACAAGTCAACTCACTCACCCATCTTCTCCCCCTCTCTCAACTTACCCAAATTTCTTCGTCGTTTTCAACCTCCCCGCAATACCTACTACAATATCACTCTTCGACGTCCCCGCCGACCCCTCAGCCGCCTTCGGCGCCCCCTCAAAAATATTCCACACCTCGATATACTTCCCGCCACTTGCACTGCTGGTTCCAATGCCAAGGAATGCTTCGCGCATGCGTTCGTGGCCTTTGACGGCGCGGAAGTCGTCCATGGTTGTGTGGTTGCCGGTGCTGTTTGGGGTGGTTTTGTGTTGTTGGTTTTGGGCTTCGGTGGATAGGGCGGCGAACTGGACGCCTGTTTGAAGGGGAGGGGTGAGCTAGGAGTTTTGATTTGGGGTTGTGAAGGAAGGGGGAGAGGGGGTTGATGTTGTAGGTATGATGAGGAAAGGAGGAAAGAAATTAGAAAGAATTTCGAGTAGCGCAAAAAGGGACTGTTGGGGTGTGGAATAGATTGATTTTAAGTTTAACAAGAACGTTGACTTACAATAAAGAATCAAAGCAGCAAGACCACTTGCAAATGCTGTTGCCGTGCTTGACCCGTTATCTGAGCAGATACGTATTAGTTATGATGATTCTATTTGATAAATTGAGATTTTTTCAATAGGAATAGCAAATTGACTCACGAGATCGAGATGAGTTGCTGCCGGTGGGAAGTGGTGCTACGACAGCACCAGGACGGTCTTTGGTGATATTCGTGCCAGGGAAGATGAAATCGACGCTGTTTGAGATGCCATATGTTAGTAATTTTTTTCTTTCTTTTTATGCTTTTGAAGGGCGGGAGGAGTATGTGCGTGTAGTTAGAGGTGATGAAGTTTGAAAGTTTGTGAGGTTAATAAGTTGAGGCTTGAGGATGAGGTCAAGGATGGAGGATGGACAGTGAGAGCAAAAATAACAATAACAATAAAACCCAAATCTTCAAGCCATATTTCAAAATGCAAAACATACTCAGCAATATCACCCGTCATATTATAAATCAAACCACTTCGTCCTGCAGCACCAATCTTGAAAATATGTTTTGTTGTGCTCACAGCCGAAGGGAAAGAGACATCCTTGGCAATTCCTTGATCATTCGCTGAACAGAACTGTGTGTGTTTACAAAAGTCAGTCGTGGACATTCAATATCACGTTTCTCCCCCTTTGGAGAAGTGATGGGTAGTTACCATGAGAATTCCAGCTTTGGCAGCAGATTCGAGGGCGAGTTCAAGTGCGGCAATGTCGGCGGTGTTGGAGGTTGTCTTTTCAATCGTCCATGACATGGAGATTATCTGGGAGTTAGTTGCTGATTAGTGATCTGGTGTTAAATTTTGAGTATAGAGGGAGTTTTTACTTGGACTCCTTTTGCTATTGCTGCTCGAACGGCCTGAAAAACAAAAAGTCAGTTGTAAGATATTTGCAAAGTGTGCAGTGTGCTGAATTGGACTCTTACCTTCTCAGCGCTCTTAGCCGTGATCTGTCTCTTTCCATTCTCGCCAAAATACCTAATTTCAAAACCTAGTCAGCATATTTGCTACGTATTCATCAAAAGCAAAAACCTGAAAGGAAAATCACACTTACTAATCCAATTTAATCACATACAACAACGCCGTCGGACAAACCCTACAAATCAAACTCGCCATCACAGTCCCATGCCCCCCACTACTAACATAATACGGCATACTTAACTTCTCCGCCCTATTCCTCTGACAAAAACTCCTGCCCCAATCACCCTCGTATGCAAAGACTGCTCACTAACATTCACACCATCATCAATCAACGCGATCGTCACCGGATCCGTGATCGGTAAAGGTGGAGGGACATTTTGGATGAAATCGGCGAATTCTTCCATGCATGTTAGCCATTTGTGACCTGGTTCGGCGGGGGCGCCGCTGCTGGAGTCGGGGTTGGTGCCGGTGGGGTCGTGTTTCGAGGGTTGTTTTTCTTTGAAGATGGTTATTTCGATGTTTGGGAGGGAGGCTTTGAGACGTTTTTTGAAGGCGGTGAGGTTGGCGTTTGTGCGTTGGGAGGTTTCTAGGCCCTGTGTGTTGATTTTTGGTGAGCTTTTGGTTTGCTTGAGGGTAAAAGAGAGGGTTTTGACATGTGGGAGGTCGAAAAAGATAAGGGAAAGAGAGTTGAGTGAGAGAAACCATGGTAAATATGAAAATGCTAGATAAGAATAGTAGGAAGTATAATAGTAATAATGAAATGACCGCGATAAAACTCACATTTTGAACATGTAGATGCACCGTCTTCAGTTTACTCAAAACAGCCAACCCTTCCCGCTCACTCCAACTCCTCAAAACAGCATTATTCCCACTCCAATAAAGCGACAACTCCCTAACATCCGGCGCAGCCGTAAAAATCGTCTCAGTACAAAGATCATACTTCTTCCAATCCCAAATCTCAACATTTAAGCCACCAAGACACATCTCAATCGATTCATCACTATGCGAGGGCTCACTGGTATCATCAACAATAACCCGGATGACCCTATTCACTCTTTTCTTTCGCAGGAATTCAAAGATAAATTCCATGTCTTTGCGGCCCTTACCGTCGGGGGCGAGCTCCTTTTTGTTCTTGGCGAATTTGTTGACTACGAGTTGCCGTTCTACGCGCAAACCCGGGAGGGCGACGTATTGGAGGACGTCTTCGAATTCGAGGTGTTTGAAGCCTTCGAGGATTATTTCTTCGCTGAGGGTTAATTCGGGTGTGTCGTAGAGATCGAAATAGATTTCATGTTCTGTAAGATGGGAACGTTAATCTCAGCAGTTGAGAAGAGAGGTTGGCCATGTGATTTATTTACCTTTTCTTTTCCCGTACAGGAAATCGACAGCTTCGTCGTCATCGCGAGTTCGTAAGCAATGTAATCTGTTCAAGTTAGTGACTCTTTCGTGCTTGTTCTTTCTCGTTTAGGGAGCAAAGTAAATAAAGTCGAAGTTTGATAGACTGACTTCAAGAAATCTTTAATTGCCTTGGCGCTTTGTTCCGTGACTTTGACTTCCTCTTTTGCTTTTGCCACCACTCTCTTCTTTTTCTTGTCACCAGGGGTTGATTTCCCATCAACGCTACCATCTCCAGTCTTTGCCACGGTAGCCATGTTAAGACCCCCAATGCGTCCAGCCCAGTGGCACGTCTTTGCAAAGACATTGATACCGGAGCGAAACTTGAACTTGAGCGACCCTTCACAGAAGATATACTGCTCTGGAAGCTAAGGGAAACTTTCGGATCGAGTCTGTCAGAGCTAGGAGCAGCCTTTGCATCGAACCTTTCGGAACTGGGTGCGGCTTTTGGGTCGAACCTTTCGGAAGGTTGAGTTTTATCGGTCTTCTGCTTCTCGGAGGCTGGCTGGGCTGTCACGGTGACATCTTTGGCTTTGGTCTTGAGGTCATTCTCTGCTTTTGCTATGGCCTGTTTACGAGAGTACTCGTGTAGTTGATACGGAGAGAAGAGGTTGGGCTTGTTAGTTCGTTCGTCCATTGCATCGTCGCATCTTTCTATGAGCGCCCTGACGATCTCGAGTTGCGTGTCGATGCATCTGTCGTACTCGACGGCTAGATGTAGTGGTGTTTTCCCTTCGTTGTCTTTGGCACATAAAGTCTCTTTAGTTGCAAATTTGATGAGTGAGATCATGAGTCTTGGTGCCACGGATCTCTTGATGCCAAGATGGAGACAATTGGATTGGTGAGAAGCAATGCGAAGAACTGAGTCGATATCTGTGTCAATTTTGCACATGAGATTCACCAGTTTCTCGCGTTTCTTAGAGATGGCGATATAGAGCGGTGTCTTCTCATTGTTGTCCTTCTCTCGGAGTAACTGAGGATATGTCCTCAGAAGCAGCGTGATGAGCGGTTCATATTTCTCGAAAACTTTGTCTTTAGCGTCATCAACCAACATGTGAAGTAGAGTGTTATGATCGCTATCCCCAGTGGTCTTCTCGCTCAACCAGGGCGAATCTTGGGCAAATTTGTCGAGTTTGGCGGTATCTCTGAGATTGTTTGTGGTGTCTTTCAGATCACACTTCTTGAGCTCGGCGACGATTCCCTCGAATCGTTTCTTGGTGGTTTCTTCTTCTTCCTCGTCTTCGTCTTCATCGGGGCTATCCGAATCATCTTCGTTCTCTTCCTGAATAACAGGTATAGGAGAGATAGGTCTTGAATTGTCCAAATGCTCGAAACCTTCGTCATCCTCTTCGTGTGGGTTGAAGGTCCCGCTGAAGGATTTCACCATTTTTGTTATTGGTACTGTACGTATATCGATGTTTGAAATTTTGTTGTCGCTGTTTATTCGATCGTTCTTCTGTCAAGAAAAATGACAGTTTCTTCTTTTCATCCACTTTCAAAATCAAAGTGGTATACAACTTTCACATGAGCAAAAACACAACTCTCTCTCTCGGAGGTGGGAAGGCATGTCCTCCACATCATGAAAAAACATCAACCAAGCCCCCTGCGAATAGTGTTCTTCCCGCCTCGACCTTCCTTGACGCCTTGTGGAGACTATTTTGAACATTGAGGGGTCGTTGGCTTTCCCGACGTAAATGCTTCACCGGGTGGTGGCCAATGCGAAGCTTGTGAAGGCGCCCAAAATGTGAACGATCCTTCCCGTGTAACCTCCTCTGACGCCAAGTTGCATTGATCCAACCACTTACTATCAGCCACAACAACACTATTGCGTCTCTCATTGCGGCCCTAGGTGGCGATCATGGGGAAGAGGAACTCTAGATATTAGATATACTCCGTCGTAGGTAGAAGAATAAAAATCTCACTCTTAAGCCGTGAATCCGATTAAAGACGCCTTCATCTCATCATCCAAAAATCAAATTTCAAATATAAGAGCAAAAATGGCGAGTATCGAAAAAAGAGACGACTCCGATGGCGAGCAGGAGGAGTATGAAGGCCCTTCAGATCCATCTCTCCCCTCCTTCACAGTTGGACTGAACCTCGGCGGCGACGAAGGAAGCTCTTTCCGCACAGAAAACGACCCCAATGATCCCATGCAACGCGAAAACTACGTCGAGCAAAAGGGAGCCATCGACATACGATGCGACTGCGTCGACGTGATCCACGGCCTCTACAACCCCCAAGCGCAGTTCTTTGCAACGCTCATCATCCTCGATTTCCGATTCGATTCTCGCAAGACCGCCAGGCGCATTGCTTCTGTGCATGTTACACTTGAGTTTGCCGGTATGAAACCAGGAGAATTGGGTCCAGAGGTTGCACACATCGCGCCAGATCAAACGTTGAGTTTGATTCCCACTACACAGAGTGAGGAGACGGTAACGAAAGGAGAGCTTGCGCTGGGTGGAGGACAGTTCGTGACGGCGACGGGGACCGTTGGGTGGCAGAAAACCGTGAGCCAGAATTTGGGAAATGAAACGTCCGTTACGGGCTCGATTGACTTGGTGGGGAGGAACTATGGAAAGAAGAACTCGGTGTCGTGGACTCTCAAGGAGAACTCTACCACCAAGACTGGTGTTCCCAAGGCTATGCGGGCGGCCATTTTGCTGAAAAGGAAGGATGAGAATCCCTTCAAGTGTTTGGTGAACATCACGGCCAAGGCCGACCTCAAAAGTGCGATGGAGCGAATGTTTGGGAGACTGCCGAAGAATGACCCGGTGTTGTTTGATCCGAATCTACCTCCGACGAATAATTTGGAAGAGTATGATTTGGAGAATTTGGGAGCTTTCAATCTCGATGCTGCCTCGGATATCACGTTCTCCACGCTATTGACGACCGCATCAAAGGAAAAAGGATTGAAGGGTAAGTGAGGACTGCAAGGGGAAGAAAAGGAGCAGATGTATGTGGGGGAGATGATGGAGCCCTCATAATTTCTTTGTCGTTTTGTGAAGCTATTGCTTGCTTGGTACGATATTGTTTATCAACATTTAAAGGGGAATTAAATTCGTTTTCACAAAAGAATAAAATCGGTCTTGGTTATTGACATTCTCAATTTCAATCTCAATCCTTCTTTGGCAGTGCTTGTGTGTCCTGAGCCGTCAACGTAACTCGCCATCCCTACGAGGAATAAGGAGATACAAGGAGGACAAATGTGGTTCTCGTAAACATGAGCAAACAAATGATGCACAGATCTCAGCCATATTAATCTTACTTCTTACATGGAAAATAATAGATGCAATGATTTATTTGGATAACCACTGAAATGCAGCCATCGTGGTTGTGGTTGACATGCATGCCAATAAACATTTCCCATGATACATATGCATGATTGATACTTGCTCCAATTATTTCAGACAGAACAAATGAACTCCACGTAAGTATTCTCTTCCATACTAGAAAGCGGTCTAGTTTCATCCTGGGTGGACAAGTTTCATTTCCTAATTGGGGGCTGGTAGACAAGGGAAGATTCCTAGTCCTGTCCAGTAGCAGTAGCGCCGACCGCCAGCCAGCGCTGGTGGCGCCCGCCCGACGCAGAGTCCAGCCGCATTCAAGGCAGACTCTCAGACCCGCAGCTCATCACTCAACCACCATAACACACGCATCTCAGCTTCTCTTCGGATACAGTATCTCTATTTCATACACATCTCTATTTCCACCTACTGTACTACCAGGACGCTGGCCACGCACATTCTCAGAACAAGCAGATGTCACTGCTATCCAGATGGCTTCACTTTCGTCAGAAGCTGTGATTGCAAATGAGGGCGGCGATGACCCCACCACCGCTGTCAGCCTCAACGAGGAGGAGGTGAAGGCAACAGAGGAAGAAACCCCGACAGATTCCAAAGACGCCGAAACGCCAGAAGAAAAGGAGGAAGAGAAACCAGATGAATCAAAGAAGATGAAGATGCAATCCCAGAACCGCAGTTGCTGGAAACCAGCTCCTCGGGCGATTTTGTAGCATACACCCCTCCGCTGGAAGGGGAGGATGATGAGAGGCCTTTCGAGTAAGTTTGGATAATTTCACACTTGAGATTTCTAGCGATGAAAAAGCTGTTTTCTAAACTCCAAACAGTGTGGTATTCGTCCATGGTCTGAATAATGGCTTTGGGGAAACCTGGGTCACGACGAGCCAAGCCATCCAGGAGAAGTATCCCAAAGCTCGAATCATCACCTGCAATTATAAATCCGATAGTCCTATCATCTCACCTTTCACCATGGCTGGACTTAGAAGCAATGCCATGGAAGTTCTGAATGACCTCCTGGATTGGTGTAAACGGGGAGAAATGGCTGAGGTGAGTACCTGCCGCTGCTCATAGATAGATTTCACATGAAAATTGACGTGGCCAGGATGGTGTTCGCCCGATCGTCTTCATCACACAGGATATCGGCGGAACCATCATAAAACTTGTATGTCTTCCTGGAGATAGCCCGTTTTGCATTTTCTAATTTCAATAGGCTCTCTGGATTGCTTCCCTTGAATATGGGAAATACAAAAACGTTCTAGACTCGACTAGAGGTCTTGTAAGTTCCTCTTTGGCATCGTAGATTATGTGTGCACAATTTCTGACCATAACTTAGATCTTCTATGGGTGTCCTCATCGTGCCTCCACGCCCCAGAACCTGGAGGACATGGTGGCCAATCTCACCTACAGCTCCAGCGCCACTCCTCCTGTTCGGGCTCTGCACAGCATTCAGAGCTTGGCAAAGGCCATTGCTGATATCAATGGCTATTTTTCAATCACCAATCTCCCATCTTTACTAGAGATTATCAATGTTTACTCCGAAGAAACAGATCCAGCTACAAGAGTAAGTCTTTTCGATTTTGGAATTTCTTCTGCCTTTTAAGCTAATCCTCCTAGGTTTTCGACAAATACACGTCAACATTTGGTGTCGCGTTTGAAGAGCGGATTGGCTACGCCAAACCTCATAAAGAGTTAACTGTGACCTCTACAGCCGACAAAGAAGTTGAGAAATTCTATCCGGCTATTGATAGAATTTTGAGCACGTATCGTAGGTTTGTTCTTGTATTTTGCAGATATTCTCTAACATGTTTCAGCTGGAAAACCCGACGACCATTCGATGGGGAGCATGCGAGCTTTTACCACTCTAGCTTCGAGTGGAACTCCAATCCAAGCCATTCCTACTATTGGCAAGAGGTTCCAATGGGTCACTGAGCATAGCCTATTCACCAATTGGCTCACCTCTTATGGGACGGATCTCCTCTACGTCTCTGGAAAAGATCGTATTGCAGAAGTTTCCGATCACATTTTACAATCATTAGATGATACAAATGTTGCAAAGTCGAAGGGCAAGGACTTGATTCTAACCTTTAGATTTGAAAAACATGATATCAGATACTCATCCGTTGTAGAAATGCTGACATCATTACTTGCTCAAGTTTTTCGGCACAGGCAAGCAATGACCGACTTTCTTGTTTTTGAACAGATGCAATTCTACCGAAGTTGGACACAAACTGAGCTTCTAATTTTGTTCAAGACTGTGCTTGGGCACAACGACCATGAGGGGATCATCGTCGTCATAAGCTGTGTTGACCAGTGCGACGAAACACTCACCATATTCCTCCAGGACCTTTGCTATTGGCTCACACTGACTGAGCATCGGATCAAGATACTCGTAACTGGAGCTACAGACGGGAGTACAAAAGCGATTCTGTCCGATCATCAAGTTATCGAGTTGGAGGAACAAACTCCCGAAGAGCTCGGGAAATTCCTCTTTCCTGATGTCAAGGACGAGATTGAGAAACTCATTCAGTACGACCCGACTTTTGCAAGTCTACAGGCCAAGTTAAGAGAGTATTTGAAATCATTTGCGCATGACCGAAAATGGCTTCGTTTGATGAGTACTAGTCTGCGACTGAACCCTGGCGAAAAGAACCTCGATGTTGCCATCTCATCGATACCCAAGAGCTTAGGAGATTCCATTACACAAATTTTGAATAAGGTACCTACGATCAAACGAGAATGGGCGAGAAGGGCAATTTTATGGATTGTATACGCCTTCCGACCCTTGAAGACATGGGAATTAGGAACGGCTCTTGCCCTCGAGTTTGATGATTTGGCAGTGTCCGGAAATGAAATTGACGACTTCGGTTACACCCACATCACCGCTGAATTGGAAATGGCTTTCGAGGGTCTCTTTGTCGTCAAGGATCACGAAATACAATTTGGACATCCAGAGATTCGCGATTTCTTCATGTCCACCCATTCCGAGGAGTTATGGTACGATTTAGCCAACACGGGACACCAGCAAATTGTGAAAGCTAGCACATCTTACTTCATGCTTCCGCAAGTACAAAAGGCGATATCAAAACGATATCTTCATCAGCCACGAGAAGCTCGCAAGTCAGTCTTCCCAGAATCTTGGGAGGACGCTTACTACCCAGGAGAAAACACGTACGATCGGTACAGTTTTTGCTCATATGCAGCTCTATACTGGACAAAGCACTATGAACTTCTACCTGTTCAAGCACGGTTTGATCTCGTGAAATCTTTTGTTCAGGATAGAAAGGCTGCTCGAACGTGGTCTGAGGCTCACTGGTGGCTATCGAATTGCGTCAATAGGGGAGATCGAAGTTTCATTTCTGACACCCTATTGCCTGTATTTGCTGGTCTGGGCTTGAAGGATTTGCTTGTTCTTTCAGATGAGGTCAGTTTGAAAGATCGTGCTTTGGCGTTGAGTGAAGCAGCAAGGAATGGACGTATTGAGGTTGTTCGCCTCCTTCTAGAATACGGAGATTACGATGGAGAGGTGCTGGAGGAAGCTCTTGTGGCAGCTTCAGCTTGTGGTAAGTGGTTTTCTTGTCTAGATCATCTGCATGATCCATAGTCCCTCGCCTTGCATAGAATTTCCCGTCAGAATCGTGCTAATGATAACATGATTAGAAAATGAGGAGTTGATAACCGACCTTGTTCTCTACGCTGCTGCATCAGTAAAGCAAGATGAAGCCGTTGAGAAACTAGATAGTACATCAAGCCAGCCCCAGCCGAAAAAGAGGAGGAAACGAGCGAAGGCAAGAGCAGTGCTACAGAGACCATCACTACAGTCGAAACAGACGAAACAACGGCCGAAACAACACCCGACAAGTTAAATATTGAACAAGCGGACAAAATGATAATGGGATCAGCCGAGGAGGAGACGAAAGAATCTGCAAAAACAAGCTTTCAATTCCCATCGGCAGTGCTTTGTCGCGCCGTGGCATTCTCCTTCGAGAAACTAGCCAGAAAGCTCCTCGAGATTGGTGCTCCAGTTCAAGTCACTACCATACAAAACATGACGCCTCTTGATTTTGCCGTGCGACAGAGGAATCCTGCGATTTTGAAACTCTTGCTTGACTACAAAGCTGAGATTGGAAATAACATGACTATGGCATATCATCCACTACATCTTGCTGTCATCTATGGCATGCCTGAGATGGTGCAGCAATTGATCGATGCTGGGATTAGACTCAACCTCAAGAACACATCCGATTCAACCGCCACATATCTTGGTTGTTGGCATCGTCACCACAAAGCCGTGGAGCCAATCATCAAGGCTGGAGCAGACCTGAATAATGATACCAAAGGTCTCTGGACGCCTCTCACTGCTTGCGCTCGGAGAGACACCCGAAAGTGTGCCAAGATATTGCTTGACAATGGAGCAAACGTGGAGGTTATAGGATTCAATGAGTGGACTCCGCTCCGCTCCGCAACTGTTCAAGGATATGTGGAGTTCTCAAAGATCCTTCTTGACTTTAAAGCCGATCCCAATACGACTAGCGGTGCCAAAGGAGCCCCAATTATATGTGAGGTCGCTCGTCAAGGAAACCTGGAACTTGTCAAGCTGTTGGTTGAGAATGGCGCGACGGTCACGGCTGCTGACTTTAATGCTAGCACAGCAGTCTTGAATGCCGGTGTGTGCGGAAAGACAGACGTGGTAGAGTATCTCTTTGATCATGGTGCCAACGTACTGGACGAAGATGTCACGGGTTTCAACACCGTGGCACTCGCGGCTTATTCGAGTTTCCCCAAGACGATCGAGGCAGCTGCCGCGAAAGGGGTTGACATCCACAATGAGTCGAAGACGAAATGGACTCCCATCCATTACGCATACGATGATGCAGAGACAACTCGCGTTCTGATGAAACTGGGTGCAGATCCAAATCGGATTGCCGAATTCTATACTCCTTTGATCCTCGCGGCTACGTTTAACAAGCCCGAGACTGCGAAGGTGTTGTTGGAATACAAGCCAAACCTTGAAATTACATATAATAATCCAGATCTCAACCCTGGACTCACGGCTTTGGCTATTGCCGTGACAAATGGGCATCTTGAGGTTGCAAAGGAGATCTTGGAAGCTGGTGGTAACGTCAATCATCAGTCGACAAATCGGAGCTTCCCTCTAGAGTATCCTGTCCGAGACCAGAATTTGCCTTTACTTAAGCTGCTATTGGAGTATAACCCTGACCTGACAAAGTTTGATCAGGCAGGGAACACTGCGCTGCATTGTATCAGTAAGTCTTCTCATTCTCCATCTCATTTCGAGAGAAAGTAGTCTGGAACTCTATCCTCCCATCAGAGCCTCCTAGATCTTCTTTTAACCAATTCTAACATCTGTACAGCCGGCAGTACTACTGTGGACATTGCCCGTGCTCTGGTCAACGCTGGTGCTCCCTTAGACGCCATCAACAAACGAGGCTACACTCCCCTCGGCGAAGCGATCCAGGAATCCAATCTAGAAGTCACCAAATACCTCATCAAAAAAGGCTCACCCCTCAACACCGTCGGTGGCGAAGTAGGCGGACCGCTTCACCTCGCCAGCCGTAACAACACAATGGACTTCATAAATGCCCTCGTAGAAGCCGGAGTCGACATCAACTGTCTCGACCCCTGCCTCGGCACTCCCCTTCAAGCAGCATGTTCCCGTTGGGCCGAAGCAGACGACATACCCGAAAACGAAATGCGCGATAAAATCCTCAAATACTTCATCCAAGATCTCGGCGTAGATGTGCATCTCGAAGGCGGCGATTTCGGTTGCGCCCTGAACGCAATCTGCGCCTTTTCTACGCCAGAAATCATAGAAATGGTTCTTGAGAAGGGCGCCAAGTTCAACATCGCGGATCCCATGGGTCGACAAGCCATTCATCTCGCTGCCTCAAATGGATTGCAGAGACTTCTCGCCATTCACGGAGCAGGCGCTGATATCAACGCCAAAGATCTTTGCGGGAGAAGTGTCATGCATTGGGCAACCATTGGAGGCAATCTCGACGTTATCGAACGCGTTTTCTCACTCTCTCGCGAACTACTTGACGCACCTGATAAGGATGGCTGGACGCCTCTTATGTGGGCATGTCGTGGTGCCGGCTCAGCGATGAACAAACAATATGCTGCCACGCAGGAAGCAGTTCTCGATCTCTTGATCCGCAGAGGTGCTGATCCGACGGTCATCGCGCATAGTGGTGGAGGTGATAGACAGTGGTCTATTCTGAGCGTGGCGCGGTATAATGGCTGTGAGAAGGCGGGATTCATGTCGAAGTTGATTCGGGAGACGGAGAAATGGAATGAGAAGAGGAAAGCGGCTGGGGAGGAGGTGGTGTGGGATGAGAAGGATGAAGTGCATCAGAGTCGGGTGGCGACGGTGCATAGTCCTTATTGTGATTCTTGTTTGATGGTAAGTTTTTTTTTTCTCTTCTTTCCCAAAATAATTTTGTCTCCTATCCTTGATGAGATTAAATTTACCATCAACTCCCTGCCAACCCCCCAAACAAAAACAGGGAAGAAAGAAATGCTAACTCATGAAACAGACAGTAGGCGGACTCCGATACCGCTGCAAACAATGTCTCAACCACGACTTTTGCGCTAAATGCTACACTTCTATCAAGATCATTCACGCCTCTGGGCATGTTTTTGATGAGGAGGGTCCGGAGTTTGAACAGGATGTTAAGAAAGGTGGTGATGGTGATAGTGGGGATAGTGATGGGGATGATGATGAGGATGATGACGATGACGATGATGACGATGAGGAGGATGAGAATGAGAATGGTGAGGGTAGTGAAAAGAAGGAGAAGAAGAAGAAAAGCAAGGAGAAGAAGAAGGGCGGGAAGAATGGTAGTGGGAGTGGGACTGGGGTTGGTCAAACGGATGAGGCTGCGGAAGGTGTGACGACGACGACGACGACGACGGAGGCGCATGGGCATGAAGATAGTAGTGATACTGATGATACGGATGAGGATACTGATGATGGGAGTGATTGAGGTGATTGAGATGGCTGAGTTTTGATCTGTTCTCGGGGGTTAGAGGAGAAGGGGGAGAGGGAGGTGGGAAGTTTAGATTGAAAGAAGATGGGGAGCGTAGATTGGAAAGGTTGAGAAATGGGGGCGTTGAGTTTTATCGATTCTGATTGTATGGTTGGTTGGTTGGTTGGTGCGGTATTACATTTGGTATTGGTATAGGAACTTAATGTTAGATATATTTTTTAACCGTATTATTGGATTGGAGTGGATTGGAGTGGTTTATTAGTATTGGAGTAAGAACAGAAGGGCAGGAGTACATACGTATGGTTAGGAAGGAGGATTATGTGGAAAGGGAACAGAACAGAACAGAACAGGATTTACGTACATTGAAATGGGGTAGTGGGTAGTGGGTAGTAAAGGATAAAGAAATAAAGAAACAAGAATGCATGAATCAATTAAAATAAAATTAAAATCAAGTTGGACGAACGAGAGTGGAGATTGAGAAATGGGGAGGATGAAAGCAATGTAGGTAAGATAATTGACTAATGTAGTGTAATTCAACCTATATTTTGATATGTTATAACTTCAAAATGTGGGGGAAAAAAGCTTAATATACCTTACAGTATAATATCATATATATATATCTTATTACCAAGAAAGAAGAGCGGAAGTATTGTTGAAACTCGGAAAATTAAGAAAGTAAATAGGGGAGGCAGAGACGCAGATAGGTAGGTAATCTACTAATCTTACATGAGTAAAGAGAAAAGGACCGATTTTCTTCTTTGCTGCTGCTGTAATTACAATTTAATAAGATTTAACTATGTAATGATGTTTTTATTGCTCTGCACCACCAATTTGAAAAGCCAACCAACCACCCATAGTAATTAATGTACCGAGGAGAAGAGAGATATAGGCAATGATATATATAAAAATAATCAATTAAACATTCTCTTGTTGTAATAAACAAGATAATTCTGTCTGTCATCTTTCACTTATCTATCTCTGTCCTTCCCCCCACACTTCCTCTCGATTTCCCCCTAACTAACTACCCACGTAGGTAGATGATACCTATATACATCCAACGAGATACAACAACATAATAACGTATATACAACCAGCAGAGCAGCAGCGATAAATTCTTCCTGCACTCCCTCCCTCTTCTCCTTCTCTCTCTTCCTCTCCTCCGTCCCTTCCTTCCTCCTAACAAACTAAACAGAAAAAAACAAAAAACATTACAAAAACTATATAAATATGGTATGTGGTATAGATACTTCCCTGGTTGAAAAACAAGAACACCCGCTTCGCTTTTATGAAAAAAAGAATGACAAAACAACAGCCAAAAGTGTAAAGTATACCAAGGTAGATCACGTCCCAGTATTCAAATACAAACAATCACACAACTGACTCCCATCATCCACACTAAAATCACCCAACCCATTCCCTTCATCATCCACACAGTCCGGCACGCCCTTCCTCGCCGACGCCACCTGCTCAATCTTGACCGCGCTCGGCCACGGCTCAAAGGCGCCCCTCTCACCCTTAATCGTCTTCTCCATCTTCGTGTACAAAAAGCCCTGCATCGTCGTATCGACAAAGTTACACGTCGCGGCTTTGTTCTCCGCGCCGAGTTGGCCGGGTGGCTTGGTCGGTTTGTTCATGGAGAGTTGGAAGGAGTAGTGCTCGTCGGGGGTGTTGGCGCTGCGGAGTGTGAGGGGTTTGTTGGTGAAGGTTATGGAGAAGGGGTTTGGGGTGGAGGAGATGAGGTAGGTTGGTGGGTTGGTGGGTGGGGTGGTGGAGGTGATGATCCAGTCGAAGGTTGCGAGGGAGGAGTTGCGCGATTGGGCGTAGGTGTTGAAGGGGTAACATTGCCATGTTAAGGCGTTGGAGGTGCAGTTTGTGGCGATGGTGGAGAGGTAGGTGTTTATGGAGTATGAACCAATTGGGAAGGTTGCGTTTGCATTTGTGTTTGTCGGGGTGTCGACGGGGTCGTTTGATGATGGGATTGTACCTGATGCGCCGCCGCCTGACGTTGTGTCTGTGCCCGTATCTGTGTTTGTGGCAGAGGAGGAGGAGGAGGAATTTGAAGAGTTTCTGTATTCATTTGTTAGATCTGTAATATCAAATTCGCGTTTGGTGGGGGAGGGGGAAGGAAACCTACGATGAACTCTTCTTCTTACTCAAACCCACCACAAGTCCAACCACCAATCCAATAATGATCAAAAGCAAGACCAACGCGAGCACCGTCAACTTCTTCCACCCGCCCCTCTTCGCGATATGCCGATTATTCTCCAAACCCTTCCTTAAATCCGCCAATTTCTCCCCGCGACTATCATACGGCGGGGGACTCGCATTCGCATCCGCATCCAAACTCGAGGCATATCCCAGCCCGAAATTCCTCTGTGGTGGACGATTCAAAGCTCGTGGTGGCACTGGCGGCGCCGTACTCGATGTGATGAAGGAGGCATTGTCCTCGTCGATGGCGGGGAGGGTGCTTGGTGCAGAGTTGTCGCGACGATGCATGCTGCTGTTGGGGTTGAAGAATCTCGTGGGGTCGAGCGCATGTTGAAGATGAAAGCCATGGTGAAGGAAAGGAGGGGAGGGGAGGGAAGAGATAGTAGAGGAGGAGGCAGAGGCCCTCACTCAATTAGGGATGCAGGATTGCAGATCTGGATATGTTGTCTAACCTTGTCGTTCGGAGGTTTCGCTGGCACCAAACAGGGAATTGAATGGTCGAATGAATGGTGGAATAAGGTAGCGGACGGCAGACGGCAGATTCTGCTGGTTGGTAAGGAGTGAAGGTGGGTGGCGTGGTGGAAAGAAGATATAATATTAATGTAAACACAACTCAGAGATACATATTGATACAGGTCGAAGGGATTAGATTAGGATGAGGATGTGAACATGAATATGAACACACGCTACCCACATACATCATCAAGAGGAGGAGGAAGAGACTTTGACATCCTCTCCCTCTGTCGCTCTCTCTCACCCAGACAGAGTTGGGTTGGTGGCTCCATGTGGCACCAGCTGGTGATGGATGGGGGAGTGAAGTTCGAGAGTTTGTCGGTTCATTTTGCGCCCGAAATCTTGGGAGGTGGATGAGTTGCTGAATTGGTGGTCAATTGGTCGTTGTGATTGGTGCTGTCTCCGGTTTGGGCGTCGTCCGGAATCAATAGTGTGCTGCTTAAGGGCTCTTCGCAGCCTAGCAGCCTACCAGGATGAGGGCGATCATTGACTACGACAGCCTTGGCTGTTCTCCCCCAACGCCCAAACGTCAACAACCACAAGCGAGGTGCGCTAATGTAATGAGCCGAACTCTACCAAGCTTCTCACCTACCCTACCCTTGCTTTCTATATTCTCTGTTCCGTCTTCAAACACATCCTTCGTCGTTATTGCTATGTGTTGCAAGTATTTTGACTATATTCAAGTGAATATGTCCTCAGGGTACTTGATTGTAATGTACACACACACACATACAATCGTCGGAAAATTCCTTTCATGTCAGGGGAAAAATGTCTGAGTGACCGCACCCACCAGGTTAAGTTCAACTAACTGGTCAGTCATTCATTGACCTCTAAAATGTTGGGTCCATTTCCTTCCTTCTATGTATAAACTACTTGGGCGTCTGTCTTCTTTGCCTGTTCAGTGCGTCGGATGTCTCTTGTCTCCTGTCTCTCGGGATATTTAATATGACACATTTATTCGCATGACGCCGCCGGGTGGGGCGCTG
Organism: Tetracladium setigerum; assembly: GCA_031472005.1. NCBI lineage: Eukaryota > Fungi > Ascomycota > Leotiomycetes > Helotiales > Tetracladium > Tetracladium setigerum. The sequence goes on along the minus strand of PZJY01000009.1, from coordinate 408,664 downwards.
GAGGAGTAGAAAGTCAAAGGTTTCTGGGAGGGAGGTTCAGTTCAGCCTTTGCAAACAGTTAAGTTACACTTTCACTGACAGAAAATATATGTTGAGTTGCTCATTATCGCTTCTATCTATCTACGATGAGGATTCAGGAGGTCCCTTGCATATTGGGCGTCGTTGCCATCAATCATCCTGATAAAGCGTGGCTGGCCGTTTTATATCAAATCTATGTATGTACTAGTGACAGCGGGACAGGACACATATTCTCCCTCCTTCCAGAATCCCCGCTTTTCTTTGACTACCAAATAATTTTCCATCTCTAACAATGGTCCAAAGTTGCGCATACTTCCTCTCAACAATAAACGGATTTTCCTTCGCTCTCCTTCTTCAAGCTGTGCTTGGCCCTTGTCACTTCGTCTATCATCTCAACGAAAGAAGAGAGGGGGTTTTGGCCTTCTGACCTTTCTGTCATCCGCTTTCTTTACCACATCTCATCTTTTGCCTTTGCGTTTGCGCTTGCTTCTCTGCTTTCGCACTTTGTCTCATTACGGAATGGAGGAGCATTTTACTGATAGCTAGTCGGTTCACCACCCCAACAGGTTGAGGTGTGCCCAGCTGACATATGGTCTATGATTGCCAATTACGGAGTACGAAACACGCAATTCCTGTTTTTAATTTAGTGCCTCTTTAATTGTATACTTCGTGAGTTTATCCCAACTGGCTATAGAGAATATGGTTTGGAGGGCTGACTTCTCACGCCCCGAAGTTTTGGTGGGTTCTTACCCATTGGTTTCTCTTAAATTCCTTTTTCTTGTCTTGGCGCACTTTTTTCGTATAAATCTTGTACATAAATCCTAACCTGAGCATGTCTTCTTCGTAGCCCCCTACGACGACGTCCCAAGATCATTCCACTCTGCATATTTATGCCTCCGTTGGCGTTTGACTCGTATCATTATTATCATTATCATTATTCGCTGCCAGACCAGGCAAGAAGAAAACTTCTTCGCTTCCTTTCCTTTCCTTTCCTTTCTATACGGCTCTGACCGTGTATTCTACAGCAAAATCTTGCCTAAATCCCTTCACCCATTTCAAACGCGAACCACCAACTAATTCACAAACGCCTTTAAAATGATAACAAGCACTAATTACCACCCCTCAGCTCTGCCTTCCTCTTCGCCTCCGCCTTCCTTTCCCTCAAAGCATCTTCATCCCTAGCTAAGCGTTCCTTCTCAGCAATCAACTCTCTCCTTTCTCTCAATCTCCGTTCCCGATACGCAACATCATCATCGTCATCGTCATCTCCAGGCGAGTTCGAGATCTCTGGGAATAGATCCGTCACGGCTGGGAGAGGTCCTGATTCTTGCTGTCTGTCTACAAATTTGTTGTCGGGCTGTTGAGGGCCGGCTAATGGAGGTGGTGTCGATTGGGTAATAGAGGGTTCAATTTGAGAATTTTCAATAGTCGTGGCTTCCTTTGTGATGATGGTCGCTGGAAATGATACACTGTCGAGTTCAGCTGGATCAGTGGAAGGAGATCTTTGGTGATGTTGAAGCTCAGTAGTCGCTCCTTTTGCAATTATAGCTTCCGAAGATGGACTGTCGAGTTCAGCTGCATCGGTAGGAGTTCTTTGGTGATGCTGAAGCTCCTTTGATCCTGCTAATTCTGGTACAAGATCTGACTGCGCACCAGCACCTATTTCCACAACTTCATGCTCATGATCATCCGTCTTGATGGTCCCTGTACCTCCTCCGGTTGACGATAACTGTATTGCCGTGTCGTCCAACTCTGGCTTTTTGATGACCGCTCCGGAGGAAAACTCTACATTCCCACCAGGGGAACTAGGCAGTTCAGCCTTGTCAATCTCTTGAGGTTCTTGCCCTTGCTCTTGGGATTCAAGACCCGATACATCCTTGCGCCTTCGATAACGCCGCAAGAGAAAAAAAGCAATGGCACAGATAAGAAGTGCAGCGACGGAAACGCCAACTCCGATGCCGATTTGCGTGCCTTTTGCTAAGGCGGGAGACCTCGAAGAGTCGGGTGCTCCGGGTGGTGCCGTGGCGGTTGAGGGCGGGGTTGATGAACTTGTTGTTGGTGGTGGTGATACTGTTGACGGTAATGATGATGTTGGTGATGGCGATGATGATGTTGGCGAAGTGTCCGTTGGAAGGCCTGCTGTAAAGTCGGAGTCTTTAAATCGAACTTGGATTCCGGCGCCAGTATAAAAAAAAGGCTCATTGCAGACACCGTACTGAGAGTTTCAAAGCTCCCGGTTCTGTATAGGGCGACCATTCTAGGATCAGTCCACTCGGTAGTACCCACACAGCGAACCAAAGGCGCCGCCGTGTCACCGTAAGATCCAATGGTCGCAGCAAAGGGTGGACAGCAGTTGTGTGTTTTTTCAAGACCATTGGCTGTGCCGGTGCTTGAACTCGCCCAACCACTGGGACAGAGACCAGGTGAGTAGTATCCTTTGCTGTTAAAACTCCAGAGGGAAAGCAACGTGTGCCGAACTGCAGTTCGGTATTGTATATGGATGGAGAGCCCAAGCTGGTGCTCCCCCCGCAACAGAGAACCTGCTGAAGGAGACATAGTCGCATTCAGGTGGTGCAGCGAATCTAGTTGTAAGTGGTCCAATAAGTTGCGTGGTTGAAGCTTGAGAAGTCATTGCTGCAGTGCAGGTAATTAGTGACGATAATTAAAAGTTACAAAATAAATAGCGCTTGTGAGAAAAGTGAAACAGAAGATCAAGCAAAGCAAAGCTGGCAGTTCTTGTTCTTCACGACGGCGGTCTTATCTATCATCCATGGATAAAATGAGACACCGACATTTCCATTAATTATACTAGTCTAAACTTGGGAAGAGAGCGGCCCATTGAGAAGCTCTAGATTCAGCCTCAACGACTTCAATTTGCTGTTTCGGTGCCAAGGCCGAAGCCACGAGCGGCTGAGGTATACACAACTCGTCTTTTGGGCGCAATTGAGCCAATGAAAGATAACCTTCATCACGTCAATTTAAAGATGCTGGCTGATAATTCCAGAAGAGAGAATCAATATCAAACCAGATGCGCCAGTCAACTTACGTTCGCAACAGCTAAGAGCCTCAGAGCCATGCAGATCCGTGCATATATGCTTATGTACATGGTTTCTCGGATAGGTAATCAGTCTATGTTTTAATATTTCATGCACAGTTCTCGTCTTCTCCTGAGGAGATTGCAAGAGTAGATGGAAGAAAAGTCTGTAATACTGTACAAATGCCGGCCCCAATTACTTTATTTCCTTTTGGCTCCCTTCAGCAAGGCGACAGGAAGCTGTTTGAATGCAGAATATACATCCGAACATGTAGATAATTTAATGTTTTTTTTCCGCTCGTAAGTGGTCGCAACCCCAGAACCGGGAGCGCCAAGACATTTTCCAAACAGTTTTGGAAAACGACGTTTAGAAAGGTCTTCGCAAAACAACATCTGACTTTTGCGGCATGCAACAAACGCGGGCCATGCGGCCGTTTTACTGCATCACGTGTTGCTAAATTTTGCAATTGCGCAGGCAGTTCTGAGAATTTGGCGTGTGGTGGGTGAAATATGCAGTACAGAAGAGAAGGCTGCAACTTAAGGAAATGCTAGCCCCTACGAAGAATTCCCGGTGAGAAATTACTGCTGAATATAGGCTTAACAAAAGAGACCTGATCGAAATTGATGTCTACATCCTTGACTGAACCAAATCGCCAGTTTCTGGCACGTCTCACCTCGCACTAGGGGTTCGCTTAGGGGGATATGAGCTCAGTTAAACAAAACACCATCACTTCGAGACAGATGTCTCTTCTACTGAGATCTTTCCACTTCACAAAACAAGAACACAAGAATGCTGGTACGTGATACGGATGCGGATGTGGTCGCACGACCACATTTGTTGCACGTCGCAAAAAAGTAAAAGTTGTTTTTCCCAAAACCCTCTCAACCAAAAATTTTTAAGAAAAGTCTTGGCATTATTTACACATTCCAACCTGGATTTGATTGAAATTCACATTTTGATTTGTCTCACACGTGATAAGGATTTACGTTCTCCCGCTCCGAAGTTTTGTTGCATGTCGCAAAAAAGTACGGGATGTTTTTCCAAAGACTACTCCAAATTGCTTTTTCAGAAATATTTCAGGGAAATACATGCCTTGGCACTTTTCGATCTATCAACGAAATAAACTCTAATTCAATACAATCGATTTTCACTCTTTATAATTCTGGCAGGTGCTGCGGACTCTGACCGCGTTTGTTGCACGTCGCCAAAAAGTTACACGCTGTTTTGTGAAAACCCTTTTATTCGCCTTTTTCCAAAAAATAGTATGAAATGACTTGGCGTTTTGCAGCTTCGCCAGTCACTTCCCCAGAAAACCACGAAAATTCTTACATTAATCTATCTCCTTCACGAACAAACTACTAAAGCATGAAATAAATATCTGGCCGAAATTTTGGTCAGCTGAGACGTCGCAATCGCAACAACGCTTGCTTTTACCGGCCTTGTGAGCTCTTTTTGATCAATCTATTTCCTTATATGGAAGCTAAGAAGGCATTAAACAAAAGCCTCGCTGAGATTTTGACCGACTGAGACATTGCAGTCGCATTAAATCCCGTTTGCAGCAATCTATCTAAACTCCGATTGAACAATCAATATCTCGCATGACAATTCACCCAATCTTTTGGCCGATGGGCGTTCAGTACCTCTACAATCCGTCACACTTTTGTCCATGACCAGATCAAGCGCTGCGTAGCGTGACTTGCCAGTAAGCCTATATAAAGGTTGGTTTCACCGGTCGTTATTAACAACTTTCTCTGCACTTTCACTTCTCCTTCCAGAAATCCCTCCAAATTACTTATCCAATCTCACATCCTTCTCGGTTCAAACATTCTGTCTCTCCATCAATTCAAATACCGTCTCTAACTACCCACCACAATGACTTCTACTACTCTCTTCAAGAACTTCCAGCCAATCACAATTCAGTCAGCCCAGGACATTGTAACTCGTCAATATCTTCCTATTATTGACTTTGGCTTGGATTCAACCGAGCGAGCATACGAGGTCCTTTCTACCGCAGCTTCTACAACTGGTGTAGCTCTCATTTCAAACCTCAACGTCAAATCCCCCATTCTATCCATTCAACGTCTCTTCTCAACCCTCTATGAGAATCCCACCCTTGCTGCCCGCCTTAATGCAACCTACTCCATCCGCGGGGTCTTCAAAGCCGCATGTCTCGACCCCAGCAGCTCTCCGGACATCGACCAGAAAACCACAATCGATCTCTCCGTTGCCCGTTTGCAGAACCTACGAGAGCTCGATCCCATACTCGTTGAAGATCTAGGACAAGACTTCGATGATGTCCTGCGCTTCTATAGCACAATTGAGGAGTATATCCTGCCGTTGTTGATGAAGGCGACTTCTTCAATTGCTGGTACAGATCTCGCGCCGTTCCACCAGGCCAACAATAATAACTTGCGATTGATTGATTACTTCCCGAGTGCTGAGTCTACGGGACCACGATGCGGAGAACATAGTGATTATGGCACCTTTACTGTAGTATTTCAAGATGGATCTGTGGGTGGATTGGAGTTCGATGTTGATGGGAAGTGGATTCAAGTCCAGGCTAACGTAGATGCGGTTGTGAGCTGGGGTTGGTGCGGTGCCATCTTGAGCAATGATCGAGTAAAGGCTGTAAAGCATAGAGTTCTTCGAACCCAGCCGGTGCAGAAGCGTAGAACAACTGCAGTCGTGTTTGTCGCTCCAGATTTGGATGCTATTCTGAAGCCGGCCGAAGGCTCGATGGCAGAGGATCAGCCGAGTATTTGGACCCAGCAAATCATGGATGGAAAACTCTCCGTCAGAGAATTTAAGCAGGTTATTTCGAAGAAGTGGCGTAGACGTGAGGGAAATGAGGAAGGGGAGGTAGTCGAAGGTTCGCAGGATAGAGAGGTTCTTGCTTTTGTAAAGGCGGCTTAACTGTGTTTGTCACCTCCTGAGAACCAGGGCATTCTTTTTGGGGGTATTTTTGTATTGCAATTGTTTCTTGATATTATTGCTTTTATTTCTTGAGCTTTAGCTCTCTTCTGTACCTCCTGTGAGGTCCTAAGATCATGTAAGTCACACATGCCAGAATTTAATTAACTTCATCATCAACAACTCCGAAAACCCCATCGTTGTGAAGTTCTACAAGAAAAACAACAGGAGGCCCAAACTAGAAGTTTTCCAGGTCTCATTCAGGTTCTTTCCCTCAGTACTAAACATCCTTCGTTTCTAGCTTGCCCAAGAGCGATTTGTCCACAACATCCCGATTACTCTGAATAAAACTAGCACACATTTGCTCAACCGCTTTGGCACCCACCATCTCCGCACGCTCTCGAATATCCACGACATTATCAAGATTTATGAATACTTTCCCAGCATCCAAAATCTTACCTTCGACTTCAGATTTCAAGGCGGGGATCAACCAATAATCAGCCCCCTTGTGAAGATCGAGAAGTAAGTCGAGCTTCGCTGCCCTTTGCTGTGCGTCGTCACTATCCGATACTTCCATCTCGCCCCAATCAATATTCTCCTCGTAGGCGTACTTAATCATGCTCAACAAGGTGTGGTAGGAGATGAAGCCGTCGGGATCATTATTCTTATCATACGTTATGAGATCTTCTGCTGGCCATCGACCGCTGAACTGAAGCGCACACTTCTCTGACATGGCGGCAAGCACAACTTTGTGTGCTTTGATAAGTCTTCCCTCGGTGGAATATGTGATATCAACCAACTTTTCCTCGTTTCTCAGCTTCCGTAGCGAGTTTGTCACTGATTTGTTGAGGTGAAGCGTAGGGCGTGTGACTGTCGGATATGTAATGGAGTGACAACCCAAACCTCTCAACAACTTCTCGAAACGCATCAGACCCGATCTGACCGCCTTGATTGGCCCGGCATCGACTGAACTTGACAGGACAAGCATTTCGGTTCCATACCAGGAAGTCTTGATATCATCCAAATTTACTATCCGGTAATCCCATGTGTCTAGATTCAGCCAGATTGGACTGGTTTTGAGATTGAAGCCGGCCTTGCTTTCATTGAGACGGTCTTGTAGATACTCATAGGTAAGAGCTAGATCAGTGAGAAAGTCTTGGATTTCATGTCGTTTGAGGTGCTCGGCAATGTTTTTCATGTGCTGCAGATGTCGCCACACCATCTCAACATTTGGCTGGCCGTTACCAGAAATATTGCTAAGAATTTCTCTTGTTGGCTGGTGACGAACGAATGATGTTTGACTCCAACAAACTGCGACGTGATCATATGCAACAACATCGAGAAGACACAATAGTCGCTTCTCTGCAGCTACTGAAGCCATAGTGGTTTTTCTGTAATCCCGTTCGCCATTGAAATTCGTTCTCGATAGAAAAACCCTCTCCTGTGAGAGGGCATGCCAGTTGAATGCCTGAAATAATTGGGTATTGGAATTTGGAGCCGTGAGAAGAGACAACACCACCTGGGAATCGTTTTCAAGATGTACATCGGTGCGGGTATCTTCTGCAACCAGGCGTAATTTCATCACTTGGAGACATTGAAGGTAGTCTCCGGGATCAATGAAATTCTGCGGTCGGTGGCGGAGTCCTACTTTCATCCAGAAAGACCGATGTCGTTGCACGCTCTTGTGCAGGAACCTAGTTTCTTCTTGGTGTCTGAACGCTGATATAAAAATTTGGTCTTGATGATCGTAAAGCGCACAAGCTTTTTGCAACTTGCACCGTCCATCGGCTGCAATATTACTCTGACTTAACAGATCGAGCAAACCGCTCGTAGTGGTTTCATTTACAACCATATCAGCAATGGCAGAAATCAGGGGTTCAAAATATTGCCAATATGCGGTTTCCAATGTCAATGGTAGCGGCAGTACGTAGTCTTTGAGAAGTGTTACGATAGGTAATTTGTTGAATCCAAGTTTCAGGAACCAATATTTTCGAGAATTGCCTGAGAATTCGGAATTGACAAATCGGCTGCGATCTTTCATCCACGGAACTAGAAGGCGATGATCTAATGCAATCAACGCGTTGTTGGCAGAAACAAAATCCAAAGGAGTTGCGTGGAATATTGGCCAAAGTGCAATTGATTTCAAGTCAGCGCTCAGACCGGGGAACCGATCGGGTTTATGACTCAGTATTTTGTTTGAAATGTGGGATATGACGAGAGCTCGAAGTAACTAAATGCAGTTATGTTAGCAAGAAACTTGTATAATTTACGAAATTGAGGAGAAGTTGATGGCATACCTTCACGTTGGTTATGTCTAGATTGGTTTTCACAAAGGCTCCAACTCCAGTCTGGCTTGACAATTTCCGCATGGCGCGAATCAATCTATAGAAGGAATCTTCACTGGTGAAAGACGACTCCTTATCCAAGAATGATTTTGGCATGAATTTCGTGTCGAAACGATAAAGACCAGGAATGCAATCGCAGAGCTGTCGATGTTCGGTTGTCGAAGGTTCCACTACTGCTGGAAGCTGATTGAACGCCACTGGGCTCGCATAGATTCGAACACCGTCCCGAGTTGCTCCGAATATCTTGATATCAATATTATCAATGTCAGAAGAGGATACAGAAGAATCAGTGTGGCTGTTCCAGAACTTCCAGAATGCTGTAAGCCATTTGTCCTCATCATCATTTGGAATAAGAATGGTTGGCTTCAAACCCAGTAGTTTTTTGACATTGCAGAGTTGCAACTTCGCCAAATTGAACTTCTCACTTTGCAAAATCCTTTGAAGCTTTACTCCATTGCTGGTAGTCACCAAATATTTTGATGCGAATTCGAAGAGTTTCAACTCGTCATTAGTGACGACGTGATACTTTGAGAAGTGTGTTTGATTGGTATCCCCAAATGTCAACTTGGTCAAAGTTCCATCTGCAAGAGGGAGAAGGTGGCATCCATCCAAATCCTTAAGTTCAGCTTCTACCGGGACAATGAATGAGAGTAGAGAATCCATAATAACTGGATTCCTAGCCATCTCCTTCAGCAAGCAATCTCTGCCTCTGTCTGACTTGAGAAGTGGCCGCAGCATCGGCCCGGACACAAAATTTACACCAGGAACGAGTTTGAGGCGTTTCAAAATTCCTGCTGGGATATCGCGGACAAGATTTACTTCCAAGGCCATGAGTAGAGGAGCAATTATGTCTGAGAAGCGTTTGGGAAAGCCGTCAAGCACTGCTTTACTGATATCAAATCGTTCCGCCGCTCTACGCAAAGGAATTCCTTCAATTGGTTGAGCCTTTGGGAAAAGTCTTTGTGAACTTTGAGGCAATTTTTTCCAGAATGACGCAAAAAGGAGCTCCGCTCGACTGTCTTTCGGCTCTTCCTGAGGCCAGAAGCTGAAAACACGTTGCCGAACCTGGGTTTGAATGTCTTCGAGAAATGATAAGTATAGCGTTGGTAAGGCTTCTCGAAGAAGATATATATTCCATTTAGATTCAGTAGATCTTTCGGCAGATTCATCCACTGCTATCGACTGACGGTCACCAGTGAGCGCAAAGGTAGCGTGGACGTGAACTGGAAACCCCGAAGATATTGATAGCGGAAGCGTATTGAACATTCTGGACTGTATGGCTCTTGGAGGTGTGATGGTGGAGTCCTTCTTGTCATTTGTTGTCGAAATTAATGCAGCGAGCCCGCACTCAACATTTTTCATGACTCTTCTGGAAGTATCGGGCAGCCGATCTGTGGGCGGAATTACGTCCTCAATAGCAACCCACCATTTGTCTTTGGCAGCAATTTGAGTGCCGAGTTCTATGTACTTGGTGAATTGACATATGACAAGCTCAGAAAATGATTTGACATCTTCATCCACAGATTGTTGCCTTGTAATTGACCACCCAGACTCTGGTTTCCCATAGATTTCGAAGTCAATTGATTTGATACGTCTCAGGAATAATAAAGATATGCGAGCTTCCTGAAAGTACGAATCCATAAGTCGGCAGACTTCGTCGCTATTTAAATCTTTCTGGCTTATTCTTCGGGTGGAGTTCGTATTGTTCCTAAGTGGAAAGCGAAAGATTGTTCCGGGATAGTTATCAAGGTCTTGTTTATAGCCCCACAATCCTTCGAAAGGCGCGAGTTGGTCTCCGCAGGCGGTTCGCAGTTTAGATATTTCCAGTTTGACGCCGGGCATGCGTATTCCTTTGATCCGGTTCCTTGGCAACACCTCTTGTTGTGGACTGACAAAATCAATCATCAATTAGAATTTTTAGGGGTAGTATATGACGTACTCAAGGATAAGCAAATATCTTCCCGACAATATCATAGGAACATCTGTCCAGTGATACATCGTTTGTGAGCCTCGTCCAAACTGGCCAATGCTTTCCTGGTTATGTGCTTTGCTCCCTTGTCCCAAATTTTTAAAACCCTTGAAGTCATCTTCGGCAAAGACTGTGCTTGTCAGTAAATTTGCCAACAGATTACTGAAGATTAATTACCTCCATCATTGTGAACCAGAAATGCTGGGCCCTGAAATTCATCCATCTTGGGAGTTAGTAGTTTATCACTAGGGTGTACTCTTGGGTCTAGTAACCAGCTTATACTTGAAGCTCCTTTGGCGTCGTCCGCATTTGCGAGATATTCTCTGAATGTTGTTTCAACGGGATATCGACGCAAGGTATCTGCAATACGCGTTGCCACATCCTCTCGCTGTTCGAACTCGTCCTCATCGTCAACATCTTCAATCTCCAACATCCCTTTAATCAATCGCTCTCTCAAACCGCTAATGCCAAGTCGATCTATGGTTCTTTTCGGAATGTCTGAATGAGTAAGGTTGACCTTCTCTTTCGATTTGAAGGGCCCAAGGTCGTCAAAATTAACGTCTTTAATCAAGTAGAACTTGCCATCTTTGCAGAGAACTTTGATCCCTGCCAGGGAAGACCTTTGAAATTTGCTGGCTAAGTTGACCAGTTCAATTGCAATGGCAAGGTCCGATTCTTCGAGCACCGATTTATCCTCCAAAATCGTCTGAATATTCAGCAAATCAATTGGACATAGCTTATCTCCAACTCCAAGCTTTATCAATAGATTCTGGTGATCTTGCCAGTATTTGTTGTCAATATTGGCGAGGTATGGTTGCAAACGTTCGCACCCAGTAAAAAGTGCTGTTGGTGGACGAAAAGCCCGTGATGGAGTGACATATAGACCGCTAGTGACAAGAACACATGGAAGGGCTATCAAACTATTGGCCATAGTGTCGATGAGGCGATTCTGGGAAATGTAGGCGAGGACTGCATCGGTGATCTCCCGCTCCTTCTTCTCAAGGCCATAATTGAGCTGTGAAAGCAAAGTATGACTTGACAAAATGTTGGCCCAGCCGAGACGAATTTCCCAATCAAGTGAGATAACTGTTTCAAAGATCGGGAGCTGAGAACTGACTAATAGTCGACTTCTGCAGCCTTGGCATTCATTAGAAGCTTTCAATGAGAGCGTGCCGTCGGGGTTGATCACCGGAATCCACTTGAGACGCCGCAAGTTTGAGTCACCCAGATTTTGTATTGGCGTTGTCCAGCGGCAGGTAGATTCCAACAATTTTTGCGCACGCTTCTGTACGCTCAATATTGAATATTCAGTGCTTGAGTAACAGCGTGTTCGATTTTCAATCACACCTTCATCGACCATCGTCTTCAACCCAATCCCTTTCAAAGCTGCGTTGAAATTCAGAAGGAAATCTGCTTTCGGAATAATTTCTTCATCAGAAAAACACAAATCTCCAAGCTCCGGTATAGATGGATCAATGAGATCTGCAGCGATGGCAAATTTCGAAGTGTTTATTCCATTTAATTGGGCAACGGGAACAATGGGAATTGTCTGAAGTCTCTCTTGGATCCAAAGAGACAGGGAAGAAAATCGACGGAGGATGAAAGCTGCAAGCTGCTCTTTACGACAAGAGTCCCAACTGCTGACTTTACCACTCTCCCAGGCAGGAATAATATAATCTTGGATAAATTGAACCGAATCGAGACAGTCAGCCAGCTCCAACTTCTCAAGTAACTGTTTTGAAGAGCTTGACCAGCCTGCGATGAGGAACTGAATACCGTCAATATAAGGGACGGGACTGATACCGTCGAGTAATCCGATCGACTTGCTAGACGATTTCAAACTTGTCCACGCCAAAGCCGGTTCCCTATACACTATTAGTCGCAATGATTAGCAGTGAAAGAAAGATTACAAACATTGTGTCGGGCTCCCCTTCCCATACCACCTTTTGGAAGATTGCAAGGGAGCTCAAGGCTTCAACTATTGTTTTGCGCTCTGGTGAAGTAAGTGTCATCGGGAAATATGACACGAGTAGCCTTGCAATCAGCCATCTTTCCTCGTCCGATATAGGAGAAATTAAGGGCCATGTCTGCTGCAACCACTCAGAAAGGTAAACCACATTGCTGGCATCCTTAATCAATAGAAGAGACATGACGCTTTTGGTTCTCGTGAGTAGTGAAAGGAATTCGGGAGATAGTCCTGTTGGCCGTGTATCGAGCAATGGCAGTGGCTTGACTGAAGTCCTGGCATCGAATTTCCTCATGAACTCGCCTATTTCACTAACAGGAGCCAGATATATCACTGAGTGTGATCTGTCTTCTGGTTTGACTTTTCGGTGATGACCATTGCTCAGCGGAAGCAGCCAGAGAGACGAAACTTCTTCATCAAGCTTGGCATTGCCATGAGTCAATACCCAGGTTCGTACACTGGCAACAATTCCAGCAGATGTCTCATTCAGTAAAGTCTCATCTCGATCTTGTTGTACATCCTTAAATAAAGTGCTCATACAATATTCTCTCAAGCATCGGGTTGAACGATGGCGAATGGAGGGTGAATAGTTGAAGATTTGCACCCACGTTTCAAAGCCTGCGCTGTGTCTCTCGAGAGCTTCTCAAGGTTTAGGTTGCGGGAGTCTTCGAGGCTAAACAGATCCTCTTCGAGTTTGTCCCGGCATATGAACGTGATGGAATTCCCCACCGACCGGTAGATACCATCTTTGAACGGAAAAAGTTCAAGTCCTTCATAGTCGATAAACCGAGGATCAGACATAATATACTCGAGAATGTCTAGCTTTGTTCGCTCACTCCATGAACTGATCTGACCTTCGACGGTTCTCATAAAGCGACAAAGGTGTTTTGGACACAAAATTCGGTCCTTGAAAAGAATCTTAGATCTCTGCTGAAGTCGTTCTGGAACGTAGACGACTGGCGCTCGTGCTTCCCGAAGAGCGTTTTTCAAAGCTATCGACTCGGTCCCGGTACTAAGCAGAGCATCTTGTGCCGCCAGATAGCCAACTTCTGTTGGCCAAAGAGCGAGCGACGTCTTCTCGATAACTTCCATAATCTTCTCCAAAGCGCTGTTGAGAGGGTCCCGGGAATCATCGAGGCTGTGAGGCCACTTTGCAAACGCTGACTGCTCAGGATAGAGGGAAGCCAAAGAGCCGAGAAGCTTCGTCCAGGCTAGCGGAACTGGACCCTTCAATAAAAAGTCATTCCATCTAGCCGGGTCTAGGTCCTGCGTGCTTTTATCATTGAGCTGGTAAAGTCTAGCGCGGTCGGGCGATATACTGAAAAGCCCATGGATGAGAACAGGTTGACTGGTCACAATGGGAAGAGGCAAGACCGTGAATAGTGATCCTTCTTTCATGTCCGAGGATTGGGTCTATGAGCTTTTGAGCTTTCAACATTCTTAGGTAGTTGGTTAGAAACTTACCGGAAGTCGCGCAGCGACAGCAACCCAAGGTATCAACTTCTGGTCTTTTGCCCAGTTCCGTAGGCTTTGGCTCATCAGACCACAGCTGATACTGTGCTGAACAACGAAAATAGTCTTTTTTGAGTTTCCGCTTGATCTGTACTCAATCTCTGCCCGAAAAGAATGGTCGAACGAATATTCTAAGTCTGTTAAGGCACATTTTACAGCATCGTTCACCTTCAGCTTGTGTCTAAAAATAAGGACTAATTAGCAACAGTACTTGATGTAGTAGAATATTGCTTACGGTCGAAGGGCTTCCCTGTCTGCCATTTCGATTTCAATTGTTGTGCTGGCAGATCCAATTTCTAGTTTCTCAACATTCCTCATGAATAACAACCCGTTATCACCGAACTCAGATGCGAAGCTTTGAAGAACTTCTAACACTTCGGCAACCGTTGTTCCACGGCTCGAAATTTCACTCTTGAGTGCTTGTGCTTCGGTTCGGAGTGGGATACGAATAATAGTACCATCTAGGTTCTGGTCAAGGTGTTCCATGACACTCTGAAAGGCGGCCATTTGACTCTGGATTGCACATTCTCCCGAGTTCGCTACAAAATCGTAGACGGGTCCACCTCCGGACCATTCGCAATGAGGATCAAGAATGAGAAAACGCTCGCGGGACACAATCGATGGAGAATCAGTCCAATTGTAGACCTACTTTGAGTCAGTAAGAGTCCGCTGCGTGCTTTATGCACAGTACGTAGAGACCTACAGAGTTAAACCCACGTCCAAACTTCCCGGTCGTTGAGCCATCATGGAGCTTCAGGGAGTCACCGAGTCGTGAGAGGTTATGAAAATCTTTGTCGGTAAATACGGCGTTATTGTATGCTAGGAGGGCTGGCCCTTGATACTGTTCAAGTTTAGGATCAATCAGCTCGTCGGAAGGATAAGTTCTCTCGTCTAGTACAAAGCGCTATTATGGCAAGTTAATCTTCAGTCACTTGAGGGGGCCTCGAAATTGCATACTACTTCTGTGGCACCTGCATCATCAGCATTCTGCAAAAGCTCACGAAGTACAGTACCTCCTGCCGGATAGTCTCGACAGATATTCTTGAGGGCCGTCGTCAAACGCTGAACCTGCGCGTTTTGGCTAATAGGCTGAAGTACCATTGTGAAATTGTGAATATGTTCTAGCTTGATGAATGCGGAAATGTGCTAATGTCTCGGAGAGCAGATTCCGTGTAATTGAAAGGTTGAAGAATCCCAGAATATGATCATGAATGTTGGGAAAGTTTGGTGATTGTTGAATAAGGCTCTGGATATTGGAGAAGGCTCTGGATGTTGGTTACACAAATCAAGCCGCCTTTTGCCCGTACCAACTCGTTTGCCTACAGCCCCTCTCCCAGGCAGAATACGTGGAAACGACCGAGCATGGCGAATGAAATCCCTCCATGGCTATTTCAGATGTTGGTTTTCCCGATCCGGCGATGTCAAGACGGCGCGAACCGTCCTGCATCCCCGGCGGCTACAGTTCGCCGCCATCGAAAGATGTTCTAGGATCACTCCGCAAATCTGATGACTTCATTGATAAGATACCGGTTATGTCTGCGGTTAAGAGCTCGGATCTTGTGCCGGTACACAAGGAAGAGAATAATACTAATATGCTGTGGCGTTTCAAGTGAGGTGGAGTGGAAGCTTGATAATGTTAGAAATTCAGTGATCTACCATTGTCATGTACGCCGAGTCGGCGTATATCTGGTCACGCTACTCTGTGCATAACTCTCTGCATAACTGTAAGATACTCCTCTGAATATCATCGGTCTTCCAACAGACAAAGATAATTAGGTGTCAACCGTACATTTGATTTCAGCAGGTCATGTCTGAAGACCTTTCCAACGCAAACTTCACAAGGCTTGCTTAGAAGAAAGAAAGACTCGAATTAGAAAGAGTGTACTTCGCTACCTAGATACCTATCTAGGTAAAGCTGTGTTGAGGTCGGCAAGCTATTCGCGACGAATCCCTTTCGCCAGCGTTCCCGCCATCTCACACCGTCTGATAAACGTACCTCCCAACGATCGCATAAAGGATCATACATAATCTTGTCTCCGCGCAGTGATCGACTCTCTCCCCTCTCTCCATTCTCTCCATTCTTCGAATTTTCAAAATCGAACCGCAGCCACTTATCCCATAGCTATCACCCCTTCATGCAAGTCTCTACCTCCCCACAGTCATGCTCAACACAACAAACACAATCACACTCAAACCCCCACTGTCTCTTCAGTCCCTCCCTCCCATATCCATATCCAATCGTGATCTCTTCGCCCTCTTCGACGTCTACACCACACCAGAATTGCATCACTCCGCTCTCTTCATTCCACCAATAATTCGTGTTGGGGATGTGACTGTGATTGATTCTTGATGCCACTTCGAAGACTGCTGAGGGTTTCATAGCCGTTTTGTTTTTGTTTCTGTCTTCTTTATTGTCGTTTGAATTTGACATGAGATTTTTAGTATTTGTGCTACTTCTTGAATTCGAAGGTGATTCTTCTGGGCGATATTCGTTAACGCCATCACCTTGATCATTGTCACCATCCTCGTCGGAACAGATCTGAAAACTATTCGTTGACCATATCGCCATGTTTCTTGAGTCCCACGGGTTACACCAATACGCATGCAGCGCATCGAAAGCCTTTCTTTTGGAAGGAGAAAGCTGTGTGACGAGATATTCTAGAATGTCGGGATCGGGCCCACTGTTAAATTCATCAAGATGTGTGACCAGCAGGATTGGCTTTTCGATGAGAAAGACCGTCTGGGCTGGGAGAGCTTGGGTTGCGAAAACGGCGAGACCTTTCTTAGGGGTTTGTTTGATGATGATGAGAGGAGGACTTGAGAGAAAGTTTTGGATATTTGGATGTTTGGTTGTGCGATTGGTAAGAGGTGAGTTTTTGGTTTTATTCGAGATGGGCGAGTAGGTGTTTTGCTGTTTGCTGACTGCTTTATTCTCGCGATTGAGGGGAGTAGAACTCGTATTCTTCATTGGACTCAGGATTACTTGTGGCGCTTGAGGTGACAGTTGTTAGTTTGTCCTTCTTCGCTACACAAACACAAAGATCGGGCTCATCAGTCTACTGCTGAAGCTCCGACTTGACTTACGTGTGGTTGACTCCATCTTGCATTCTAATTTTGCCGTTCTCTGAGGTTTCTAATTTGAGAAAGGTGATTTGGACTGGCTTGTAGATCTGTTGTTTTCTCAAATGAGAAAATCCGGTGGGGAAATGGTATTGACATGTCGTGGAAAAGGACATGAGATGTTGACAGTGGATTGCGGGAAGTGAATGCATTGCCTCAAAGATTTTAGTCTGATCTGGGGACAGGTTTTGTGGGGAATTTTGGCGTAAAGTGAAGTTTGTGGGTGGAGATGAATTCATGAAGAAACATCTAAATTATGCTGATGATGGAGATTGTTCCTTAAAACCACAGCTACGGCTTCAAGTTAAAAATATTATTTTAAAATTTAGATTCAGACCTATTTGCTACAATCCTGAAAATGCGTTTGTACAATTTTTAAATTCCTAACAATCCAGTTCAAGAGAGTTTTCTTCAAAAAATTAGTGAAGGCAGCCCAAGGAAACAACATATATGCAGAACGTAAGCATCTTAATCGACAAAATTTTAACTTGCTTCTGCGAGATTTCTTTCGAAATAAAACGATGAAGCTCAAATCCAGAGAGTATTTTAGAATCAACTCTAGTTACTTGAAAGCGAAAGGAAATTCTTCACATCAAAGCCAATGGAGTTTTACACTAGATCTATGCTACTTTCTTGTTGAAATCGGGGAGAACTGTGGAAGTTGTGTGTCGACCGTATTCTAGTCGGATCCGCTGCTGCAAACTTCAACGTACCTTCATCACACATATTTACAATTGCAGGAATGCAACATGATCATTAAAAACAGCACTTTCGGTTCACTAAAGAAGTCATTGTACATGCATTCCCTCTACAAATCATCAAGATCTCTGTACTGAAAACCTTTATCTTGCACATGAAGAAGGAACAAGATATCATGATGGTATTGAGGGAGAATATAAGGTCGGTGCTAAGGTTAAAGGTATGTGGAAAATCATGAAGGTGCCTCTTCAACGATATATCTTCAAGTGAAGAGTATCTTACGAAGACTAATATATTACTTTGAACCTTAGACTCAATGGTAATGTCATTTTTAGAGACCTGGGAGTGTTCTCTCTTGTGGGTAGGATAGTAGTATAGAGTGAATTACGAGTGTCTACGAGTGTCTACGAATATGATGATGAATAGTCATGTTTTGGACATTAAACCTATGTCTGAAAGTCAATGAACTGGATTTCATCCATTATAGATCTAGTGCGAATAACATGAACTTGGGAACAGTCAAGTCGACGCCAAGAACAGTTATGATCTCGAGCTTCACAATCATTTCGTGAAGCAAACAGATTAGGAGATAGTCATAAAAAAGTTCTTTCTCGTTTCCAAAAAATATCACAACTACTCTTCCACTTTGTGATGGGGTAGAATCCACAAGCTATTGAACCAAACATTTAAAGATGACCTGTAAGTCCTGTCATTTTTCCGTAGATGACATGTCTGTCTCCAGCAAAACGTCTCTCAATAACTTCCCAGTTCATGATTGACCAAAGCTGTGACAAGTACTCCTTCTTGTTATTCAGGTACTGTAAATAGTAGGCATGCTCCCACATATCCACTCCGTATACAATCAACTTGCCATTTGGCGGTAAATCCTGATCCTTGGAGGTGGCCAATTCAAGTTGTTGGGTGACGGGATCTTTCACTAACCACTGCCACCCGCTTCCCTGAATCGCCAACGCAGATGCTTCAAAGATAGCTTGAAAAGCGTCGAATGACCCCCATTGTTTGTTGATAGCCTGTTGTAGAGAAGGTGCATGTTCTGCAATGCTGCTCTTTCCGCTGCTCGAAGGTGCCAGAGACTCCCAAAACAAGGAGTGATTGATGTGACCCCCGGCATTGAATTTGATGAGAGATTGCAGCTCGAGCTGCTTGACCAAGTCCCCAGAGGCTACCGCAGTCGATTGGGTCGTAAGAGCGTTGTTGAGATTCGTCACATAGGTCCTGTGGTGTCGATTATAGTGGAGATCCATGATCTTTTCATTGATGGCTGGCTCCAACGCCTGCGGCAAGTCAGCATCCAGCTCATGGTCAAGAATAACAACAATGACGATGACGTCGCGATCAAAATCAATATCAAATTTAGAATTAGAACAGAATCAGAGATAAAACTAGACGTTTGCTGGTTCAAAAAAAGCTGGGTTCCAGTTTCGGGGAAATAAAGGGCTTTGGGGGAGCATGCTCACATCTAGGGCGTAGGGCAGGGTTGGCAATGCATATGCCCCGATTGATGCCATGATTATTCTGTCGTTTGAATGTGTGACGAATTATTTGATATAGAAGCCTTGCTAGAGATTGATTTTGCAAGATCAAAATTAACAAAGTATTGTTGTTCTTGTTGTCGTTGTTGGGGACTTGGAGATCCTGGGTTGAACTAAGGGTGAGCATGTTTGACAGAATCTTGCTCAGTGCAGGCTGCATGCTGGTTGAGAGGGGAAACTTGCTCAATCACAGCCAACAAGGTTCTTCTCGCAATCTTCATTCACTCGAGATAAATTTTTAGTATTTTAATTCAGTGCGAGTGCAGTCGCTCCTAGTAGCCACCTGTTGTGTCAGTTGAAAAACAGCGGTCACACGAGAAATTAAGGTGTGGACAAGTGCGGGCGCCTACGTGACTCGGGCATATGTATATCTGATATGTATATCTGCACAATACAACAAATCAAAATAAAAGAAAAGACTGAAAATATTAACAGTATTCAACGCGCCGTTCGAAAGAACGAAAGTCCCTCGAAGATGTGTCCAGAGTCCGAACCCCGAATTGCCCCTAGCGGTGATCTAGTCGCTACTGTTTGGCTGCGGGGACCAAAGAGTACTTGGTTTTGGCGCCCAGAGAAAGCTATGTTCTGTCTTCTTCTATTCAGCAAAACATGTACAAATCAAGTGATCGCCGAGTTGCAACGCAGCAGTCAGGACTATACGAGTTCTTTAATCCAAAGGACTGTGAGCATCACCATATTGTGAGACCCTTTTCTTCGCCCTTTAACATTTCTTCAATACACTCGAAACGAGACTTACAGATCGACAAAATTAGTAAACAATTTATGCTAATCATCCAAGCAGGAGATTTGCCGATGTCTCTCCAATGAGTTTATGGGTGCCTTCCAAGTCCGATCATCTCTTCGTTTTCAGCCGCTTCTCCCTGATCGCCAGGGCGGGACCATTGCTGGTGGTCCCAACAAGATGCAATAGTGTTGCGAACGGTGGTTTCTATGATCTTACCGTCGGTGACCGTGGAGCAGTTGGAAGGCCAGTCCATGTCATGGATGAGCAGGGCAAGTTATTAGGTGATGGGATTATAGGATGGAACTGAATTGCACTTGAATTGGCAGCGCGATCCCTACTTACAAAAGTCGGCTTCGCTCAGCTCTCTACACAAGAAATGCGATATTCAAAGGCGATGCTGTCATCCACAAGATCAACAGATGCCTCGACAAATGCTAGCAGATGCTAGTTTAGAGAGTCAAATTATCGAATTCGCTTCCTCGGACACCCTCGTATTCTTAGAGATGATCTAGGTACCTGCCCACTCTATTAATGAAGCGAGTTTTTCACGTTGTCTGTACTTCAGTTGAAAAGGGTCGATTTCCAACCTTGTGTCCCATGCCTCCAAAATTCTAAACCATTTCGTGGAGTCATCTCATGAAGCCAAGATCGAATCGAACGTATCGTTGAATAGATTGATGTGTAACTTTTAATTATTTGCAGTCACCAGATTCATCTGGTTAGAAAGATGTACTTTCCAAGCCTTCACTTGAAGTCGATGCTTGAATATCCAACCCCATCGTGTTATCTGAGAGCCCTTGAAACAAGATTAGAGAGCCCAGAGTCCACAGTAACGACCCAAATTTCTCATGAGAAGAGTATAGCAAAAGGACCGGATGAGAATGGTGGCCAATCAGGCCACAAGTAACGCTCACAAACAAGCCCACGAGTGCGGCCGTTCAATATAGTATTAAAACAGCAAGCTGGTGTAGGTGACAGTTTACTAGGCGCTACGACGGCAGTGAAGCAAAGAACAATCAAAGGAAGTAGGGGGGAGCCATGTATATAAAGTGCATTGAACATCTTCCCAGCATAAAATCCTTTCCGCTCACCATCCCTCCTCTCATGTGAACATATTCTTGTGGGTGACATGTCTTCTAATCAACGCTTATGCCAATAGAATTTCTTTCCAAACTGGGCCCAGAAGTATACTGTTTGTGACGGAGCGCTGATGTATTGCCCCAATCCCGCGACGTTCTGCCACACCTCCAGACCACTCTAAAACTAGAACGTTATAAAGCTCATCTTCATCGTTTATATTTGCATCCAAAAGCAACCTTCCGGCGGTAATAGAACCCCTCCAATGGCTCCCAGTTGCTGTAGAAATTGCAATCAGTTCATAATTCTCTGCTGAATTAAAAAAGGTTGTGTTTCCAAGGTCGTCAGGAAACAAGACGCCACAGGTACTTCCGAAGGAATCCAATAAAAGTGCTGAGTGATCTATCATCCTAGTCATTTTGATTTTAAAGTTGACGGAAAGTGTCCAGAATTGTAGGATTGAGTAATTTCGAGCTGTGGACTCGAGATTGAGGTCAAAAGTTGGCTGTGTCCGGGTTGTAGGAAATGATAAGGCGGTAGGGCATTTAAAAGAATGCCTTCGTCGGTAGCCGATGTAATCATCGTCATGGTATGGAAAGCTTTCATTGGCAAGCGGATCCCAGACGAGGTTTGTAGTCCCGTAACGCTTCTTTTATACCACACTATCCAAGTGCAATGTTCGAGGAACGTCTCGACACTTGTGTCGACGATATACAGTGGTCCTATCCACCCAACCCACGAGTAGCTTGGGAAACCTTTTCTGCGTTGAAGATAAGAACCGTTTCCTCGAAAGAGTATAAATAGGTCAAAAGTGGCGGTAGGCAGCCCTTCCAAAAATTTGCATTTCATCCTTTCCGATAACCGACGGATGATTCCCGCCAATGCTCGCAGGGCGTCTTGCTGGTGGCTAAGTGACCGTTCGCTGTAATAGAGGAGTATAGTCATATAATCAACCACGGGATAGATCATGTGAACAGCCTCAGGCAAGAGAGAGGCCACGGACCCCTCAGGCCGTTGTTTGCAGCTGTCTAAGCGTGGATGATAAAATTCATACAGGGTAGTTGATCTGCAACGAAAATAGACTCTATTTTGGACAAAATAGACAGCTCTTCTAGAGAGGATATCCTCTTGTAACCTAGGTGCAATCACTCAGCGAAATTCAGATTATAGGCAGAGGAGCGGGGAGCATACGTCCAGGCTCTGGTATTGTACAGCGAATATTTCATGGCTGCATCGAGTTCAACATGCACATCAAGCTGCACACCTGGGATAATTTCTTCGGGATATCTCGGCATATATCGCGTGCCCTCCCTAACTCCAGGAAGGCCAAAGTTGGCATCATGGCCAGAAGCGGCCACAATGGTTAGTAGAGCCCTTTCGTATATCAGATCCATCGCATTTACACCTTGGCTCAAATCTTCGGGATCGTTTTGTAAAAGACAAAGCGCATCACACCAGAGATACTGCTCTCCTATTCCACGGACAAATTCGATCGCATCTTTTATTGTTTGTGGTAGTTTTATCTCTTTTAATGAATATGGCTTCATCACATCAGACAAATTCGAAGTCGAGAGTCGAAAATTGATTGTGGACCCCAGACATAGCTGAGAGTGATATATCGGCACACTACCCGAGTTTCGACGATACACTCTTTCTGAACATCGATGAGACGGAGGAGTTCCAATCCGGCATAATTCTGTGGAATGTGACGTCCGGAGTCATTCTCGAAGATGGCACTACAATCACCGCCATGGTTGGTCGTGCATTCGAAAAGCCATTGCTTCACTCTGCCTAAATCGAGCGTTTGGCCCAGATTGGGTGTAAGGCACAATGCCTTACCCTCGAGATAGTTTGTTGCTGAGTTGTCGACGAAGCATATTGATACCCTCCCTCCCGGACTAATCAGCCAGAATTTGTTCCCCAACTTGCTGTCTCTGTCATCCCAAACTATTACCATCTCCGTACTGGATGAAATGACATACCCCGCCGCCCTTGAATCTTCATACAAAGCGAAGGACACAATTCTACAAAGAGGACAGTTGCTGCGTCGAATCCTTCCTACTGTCCCTAATTTCCAAGAGCCTTCTCTGTGCTCCTGGAGTACTTCAATATCCAGGGGAACTTGGACACAGTAAGCGCATAACTTGTTTGAAGCCATGATAGCGGGGTACTGATATTGCGCGAAGTCCTGTATGAACAAATTTGGTACGAGTGAACAATGCTGAAAGTCGAGCGAGCATTAGGGCTGCACTGCACTGTAAATGGATACCCTATCTCAGTAAAACTTTCCTCGACGGGGGTCGAAGAAGGCGGCGCAAGAGAAGTTGGCAAAAGAGAAATTTGCCAATGCTTTGGCTTGAGAGGGGCACGAGCAAGTCTAACCGCACTGCCAGAGCACAAATCACTGACAAGCAGGGACAGCAATCTTCGGGATGAAAGTCAATGTATCGTAAGAAATAGGTACGGATATGGAAGAAAGAAGAAATCGGGGTTCATCTAATCATACGATGGAAGCGACGTTGGCGGACGTTGGCGCTGAACTGCCCGAATGGGTTATCACGTGCTCAAGCCGGTTTTGATGGTCTTCACACTGAGGCTAGGCAAAGCCAAATACTGTATCAGATACAGGATACTAGCTAATTGATCACTGAACACTTTGATACTGGTCCATGTCTGCAACAACACAGGTATGTAGCATGATCACGTGATTAATCGGAAGAACTGAAATTCCCTGATAGCTAGGTACCCATGCAGCATATTAACATACATTAATATTCTTACACCCAATGAAACTGTGAACTATTTCATCGGATGAACAAGTAGACGTGCGAGGGAGTAATGGTAAGCTTTAACGCTTGAGTGATTGACTAAAAAGGGGCAATATTCGCTACTCGGTTGAATGAAAAGCTTACAGCAGACAGGAGCTTAAACCGGCTATTACAAGTCTATCTACGAAGTCTTATAATTTTAAAGCCTCGTGTATACACTGACCCTGGGTCCAAATTCGAATGTTGCGAGAAAGATATGAGGGGGCTTATTACAACAGTTTTGCGGCTTGGACGTCGAAGTCAATCCTTGAAAGTTGTCTCTAGTTGTTGTGTTCTCGAGCGAAATTCAGCTAAAGACCCAACGAGCTTGATAAAAGATTGACGAGAAGTGTAAAAGGATAAATGACGGAAGAACGAGAAATGAAAGAATGGAAAATGGCAAGGAAGGACGACGAAATTGACTAATAGCAACTCCTACCACATGCAGCAGCAACTTTCTACAATCGGTGCTGGTAGTTGGTTGGTCTCCCTGAAGATCTACAACCACTGGTATCATGCATAAAAGTTCCAACTGTATATTTTCCAAGTCTTTCCGCTTCTTCAGCGAATTCGGGATGCGCGCCATTACGCTCACGATGACCTTTGCCAATTCCTTTTCAGGAGTTCCGTTGAATATCATGCCTGAATCCAATGGGACAGATGCATTGCCGCCTGGGAGTAGATAAATTTTCTGTAAATTCTCGCTAGCGACGGCTAGAAAAAGCGAAAGATCATTAACATATAGAAAAGCAAAGTAAGATTAAATAGTTGAGAGAACGTGATCACTTAGGTTATCCATCATTCGCTCTGAAATACTCGGCACCCAAAAATTGTTGAATATATCCCAAGAGAAGAGAGTTCGTCTGGGGTGGGTACATTCCACTGCCCTACGATATCTATACTTGCGCTGTAAAGATTCCCGAAACTTCAGGTTAATTTTCTCTCCAAAACATCGACCAAACCTTTAGCGCATGTTATACCTAATGCCCGCTCACAACCTTTGTAGACCCCGCTCGTATCTGGTAAAGTAAGACCGTGCCCAGCAAACATAAATGCTACATCCGTTTGAGCAAACGCGCTAGGATCAAGAACTGCGTCTGTTTTGGCGTAGGAAATCCAACAAGCCGATGAAACTCGGGCTGGGAATCTGGATCACCCGGCGCAATGCTTTCCACAGCGGCTATTTCCTCTGTGGTAATGAAATCGAAGATATATACGAAGGTTGGGGGTTTGGTGAAAGGGGGCTGAACGAGAGTGTTGCTGTTGCTGCACCTGTTGTTCAACCAGTGGCGGGGGTAAAGAAAACGCACAAAGTATAAAGGAGTGCTTTGAGAAGCTGAGGGCTGAGTGGAAGTAACATTTTAGCGCTAGGACTAAGCAGATATGAAATTTGGGAATTTGCGTGCACCTTGCAGAAAAGATGCGTGTAGAGTAAACACTGTTGAATTCATAGTATTAGCCAAGACTTTGCTTGTTTTCTGGGAAGGGTGGGTAGTTAAGGAGGCCCATATTTCAAGCCAATGCTCTTCGAGTTCAACATAAGGCTAATAGAAAACTTAAGATCGGCATAAAAATTTCGAGCACCTCACCACCCATCCAGGAATTCGATCAGTTTCGCCTCAAATCAACTTTATCTCAGCCTTGAACCCTACCTCCACGTAGTCGGGTATTTGTGGGAATTATTCATTCACGCCACAGAGAACAGGGGTTACAATTGACCATATGATCTCCACGCTTGCAATTGGCATACAGATATGCGGCTGGTAAATACGTCTTGGCGCATATTCTTGTTTAAGGCTCTCATCCTTTTCTAGTACACCGAATCGCGGGTTCTTATCATTACCCATCTTAGAATTATTATTATCGCAGGCCCTCCAGAAGAGCGCCTTTACCTGGGTTGTTGCCATGTCCAGTAATAGCAGAAGATACCGTATACAAGCCTATTTTATACTTCCAGGAGATATCACATCCTCTCGCCATTAATAGCCATACCACATCTAGATGTCTTTTAACGGCGGCACTATAGAGCGGCGTCTTCCACATGTAGGTCGTGAAGTCGATAGGAAGCCAGCATCTTGAAGCAATTCCGTGACTAACAAATTCCCATGCCAGGCGGCATCATGTAGTGCAACCAACCCTTCGTTATCGCAGTGAATAAGGTCTACATTATTGTGGCTCGAGAGAAATTGCCGAACCATCGTCTCATCACCCGTTCTACGTCGATGTGAAATGGCGTTTCCTCGTCTGAGGATTGTTCTGCTCCAGACGCGCCATACTCTAAAAGGAGAGACCGCACAGTGGAATGCTGTCCATACTGCGGGGTAACTGTTCATCTTATTAGCGGCATTATGCTAAGGAGTAAAGTCAGAAGCGAGTTTTGGGACTCGATGTCCACCCCCTGCAAGACATGGGTCAAGACAAGGGTCCACGCAAGCCATGAAAACCGGATCTTCAATGTCGACAATTTCGACGTCAGTTCAGCGACAAGAATCTACAAAGTCATATCAAGGTCACTCTAACATCTCGAAATTGTATTACAGACAAAGTCTGGTCTCCGTTTTGATTGTTAGATACAAGATCTGATCATCGAAGTCATCACATCTCAATATGGATACCACCATCGAGCCTCCACCACGCTATTCCACCTCATCTTCCCCGATGTACATCAATATCAGCACCATTGTTCGGTCGCTCGCTGCTGCTGCTGAAATTGCCGTTCTATCAATCTGTATAAAATACAGTGTTGAAGAGCACGATCATTTTCCTTTCCACTATGCTACAGTTAGTCTCCTTTGTAGCTTTCTCTGAATGTTTCTTTGCTTTCAATCGAAATGTAAAACTCATATTGGAATACACTGATGGAATTAATAGGCAGGATTATGTCTTTTCATAGACATCTATCAGCTTGTAGCTCTTTACATTCCAAGATTGAAGAAGAGGAAATTGCCTCTTTGGATATTCGTTGTGCTGGAGTTAGCAGCGCAGGCCTTATGGATCGTTTGTTTGGTAGGGCTTTTATTCAGCAGAAATGATATGAGATTCGGTGTGGATGTGTGGTGGGGTCCGTGGAAAGGCCTGGGTGTTTTGACTTTGATTATTTGGTGAGTCTTTTATTTATTTCGTCTTGTGATGCATATGCTGGGCGCAAGAATAGGGGACATCAAGATTGGGACCAGAGAAGAGATGGATGATATTACGGAACAGGTGTTTACACGGTTAGCCATTTGTGGGAAAATATTTCCTCGGACGACTGTCCTAAGAACTTTACTAATCTCGACATCAGGCCGCTGCATTTCGTCTGCTTGATACTGTCTTGTTGCGATTTTCGTACCAAGAATAGACCACGGCGACACACACAACCAGCTATTGATAGAGACCGGACAACAAATGGAAAACCATAATTAAGAGTGATGGATGATGCAGATCGTCAACTCGAACTTGCGAGCTAAACACAAATAATGTTTAATATTTAATATAGGAGAGTAAAAGCAGCAAACATAAAAGTATTAAACTTCTACCAACAAAGATCATCTGAAGGAGCACACTCTATCGGTAAATCCTCAAACTTCTCTTTTCGCAAGATCATGGTAAGAATATACGCATGCGTTTTATACTTCATGATAAAAAGAAGTTCGGCTTCACGGTACTCAAAGGAGAACAGAAATCGACATCTATCTAGTGTACGAATAAATTTATTGAAAATGTCTACTAGATCTAAATGTTTACTTACAGATCTAACCTACTGCCCTTCCCAGCACTGTGAAAATCACAGCTATAACTCTTCAGTCCTCCTCATTCCTTCCCATCAACCAGAAAGTCTCCCTAAGCCAGCTGCTCAAACTACACAATAATTTGGACTCGGAGGTAAAGTGACTCGCGGTTCCCAACTTCCTTCCATACTTTCCAAACCGTTAACTTGAATAACGAGGCTAAAAAGCACCTTTACAAGACTTCCCACGCCAATAACAGCAGGGATAAGCTGACCTCCCGATTTCAAATCGTAGCCGCCAGGAATATTATTCCACTTGATTGTTAACTCTGTCGCGAGAACGACCCAGACGATCAGGATCACATTCAGCATTGGAAGAGTCCCGTTTTTGGAACTTCTGGCAGATGAAGTTTCATCGCTGATACACTCGCAGGGAGAATGGTGAGGATGAGGAGATGGTGACGGTGTGCAAAAGGTTACCATGAACCCATTACCAATATTCACCAACTCCAATCTCCCCGCCAGTGCAAAGAAAAGACATCCACCCAGTACACATTGCACAATACAAACAGTCTGAGCCAAATGCCTCAACCAGCCAAAAAGATCGACCCGCGCAAAGAAGAAGCCCCATCTCGTACAAGCAGCTCCCTCCATCTTCCCCATACCATTGAACCAGTAATACGCCGAATACCCATCAAAAACAATCGAAACAATCAGCCTACAAAGAATTCCCATAAGTGTCACACTCTCATAGAAAAAATTAACTAATGGACAATCGAACTTTGCGCGAGTGCTGTTTATCAAGAGGCCAAATGCAGTGAGGAGTGAGAGGTCGCCGAAGCGGAAAACGAGCAGGATATAGGCGTCAATGATTTGGAGATGGGTACCGCCTTGGATCAGGGCAGCGAGGAGTGCGAGGTGGAAGGTGCCGTTTAGTGCACGCATGGAGGGTGCTTCTTTGCGGACGTAGTTGTTTGCGAATAAGGTCGCTAACCAGTTGGAGTAGAAACCGATTCGGATTCCGAGGCCATATAGGTCGGGATTTCCGATGAAGTCTCCGCAGGTAGTAGACATTTTTTTCTGTTATGGATCAGTAGTCCTAGGTAGACTATCTATAGGTAGATGTGAAATTAGATTGATATTATATACAAGACTGGGTTTTTGAGAAACAAACTTGCAAGTTTTTGAAACTTACGATTTGCTTTCCAGGAAGGTACGCGCTGCCTGGAAGATTTGATTTCAAATGTATGAGTGAATTATTCGACAGCAATCCCCTTTCCATTCGTGTAGGGTTGACTTGCTCTCAGAATGATTTTATTGTATACCAAGAACAACATCTCAAAATCAGAGAGCTCTTGTCAACTTTTATCTCATCACCAACGAGACTTTTCAGGGGAAGAGGCTGTGTAGAGACTAGATGTTGTCGCGTTGCCCATCGCGCACCCAAGATATGCAAGGGCTCGGGACCTGAATACGAGGTCAGGTACGGTCGCAAAAGTACACAAACGACCGAATCACAGCACAGTCGCGGCACAAAATAACACGTGTACCTGCTGTCCTTCGGACAAAGCCTCGAGAAAGTACGTTTGAAGATGAGTTTTCATGTTGTATTGTGACATGAATCGCACAATCTTTGTTTGGGAAAGTTAGTTGTGCGGGGAGCCTTGCCGTTAACCCCCCCCTTTTGTAAATCCGTTGAATCGAGCACACTGCACGGGACTCAAGATCTGTACCCCTATCTCTGGTAGGACTCAGAATATTGATTAGTCTACTTGGAGATATTTATAGATGTAAAGGGCAAGCCGATAAAATATTTTCGAACTCTACACCAAGATAGATGGATTTTTCAGGATGTGAGTGACGCTCCGCTAGCTCTCCGAAGGCCACTGCCGTGGAGGCGGAGAAGTTTCTTTTTATTTATAATTAAGATTTTTTTTATATTTTTAGTTTTCTTTTCTCCTTTTGTTTTTTCCCCTTCTCCCCTAGTCCCCTTCATTTCAATATAACAGCTATCAAATAGTCCACCCTCAGTAATTTGAATTGCCCAACCACATAATCACTTCAGCACCGATTTAACAGTCGGACTCCTCCTCCCGCATTTTGATGTATTCAATAATCTTTCTACTTTCTTCTTTTAAAATCTAATACTATCTATCCTGGTATGATTGATAGTGTTGATAACCCATGTACAGTAAAGTACGTGCCATGAAAACATGAAAATAAAAGAAAAACATCAAAGAAGCCTATATATGGTATTACTTACTTGCAAATATCCCACCTTTCCTCATGGCAGTGGCTCTCTTTCGGAGAGCCAGCGGTGCGTCAGCTACCTAGGTAGGTAGTGTAGGTGTGCCCCAGGTGTGCCCTCAAAGTATTGTTGTTGTTGTTGTTGTTGTCGTTTCCAAGATTCGTTTAATTAAGCGAGCGAGCGAGAGAGACCCGCTTCCCCGGATCTTGCAAGGGGGGGGGGATTACAGACTTATTTCTCCTTCTAAAGTCTAATATTTTTACCTAGAAGAAAGACCTAAAGGCAAAATATAGATAAATAGGTAAGCGGTGAAAAGATAAACTACACGAGTGTGGAGTATTCAGTTCTATTCTTGATCTTTTCTTTCTTTTCTCTTTTTACTTTCTTTTTATATTCCTTGATGTAAAATTACTATATACCTGACGTACAACATACACATCTACATCTAGCTAAACAAACAAACCTCCAAAAAAAACTGACAAAAAAAAGAATCTACAACAAAATCATCCCCACCCCAAACCACCCCCAAAACAGCCAACACACTCCCAACCCACAACCCACCCAACCCCAAACTCGGCCCAACCAACAATCTTCCCCCTCATTCTTCCCCGCTGTACTCGTCGCCGCCGCACCACTACCACTTCCGGCCGTCCCACTCGCACCAACAGCAGCACTCGCACTCGCCAAAACCGCCGAACACCCGTACTCTGCTTCGCACTCACCACATTCGCCGCACCATCAAAATCACATGCCGTCGCCACCTTGTTCTGTTCCTGATAATAGGCATCAAACGCAATACTCAACTGCTGTTCCGCGGTACACATTGAATAAGCACCATACACCCCCGTCGTGGTATTACGCGCGATGGAGGCACATGGTTTTCCGGAGTTATAGCCACATACTTGAGCGAAGAGCGTTCCGATTTGAGTTGCTGTCAGCGAGGATGAAGCGGTGCAAGATAGGGATGAGACTTTGCATGCGCAGACGGTGGAATTGGGCGTTGGAGGGAGGGTGGATGCGTTGGCGAGCCAGAGGGCGTCGACGGTGGGACAGGTCGATGAGGCGGTGTTCGTGGGTGTGTAAGAAGCTGAATTCACACCTGTGGGAGTAGCGGCATGGATTTGAGTTGAGAAGGCGGCGAAATCAGCGAGGGTTGATACAGCGGCTGAAGAATCAATTGAGACGAGTCCGTAGTCGTTTTGTTCTTGGAAATACTCGTACACGATTCCGCCGGAGAAGACGGGCGTCATGTCACTTCCATAGAGCGCCTTTACTTCTGTGAATTTACGTCCTGCGGCGCCGCCGCCTTGGGTGTTGCAGCCGTATTCGGCGAAGAAGGTGGGCACGGAGTAGGACTTGAATTCGGCGACGCGTTGGTCGTAGCCTGATGTTGTGTAGGAGGAGTCGCCGCACCATTCGTAGATGTTGTAGCCCCAGAAGTCAATTTGGTCTTTGGTGTCGCCGCAGTTGAAATATGCTGCTACGTTGGCGCGGACCGTGGCGTCATCGTCGGCAGCGTATCCTACACCCATTGCGCGATATCCCTTTGATACGATGTATGCCTTTGAATCGCGCACGGCGGCTTTGACGAAGGCGGAGGATCCGCTGTAGGTGGTGTTGTTGGGGACTTCATTTCCGGCGAAGAAACCGATTGTGTTTGTGAATGGGGCGAGAGTGTCGATTACTTGAGTGTAGCGAGTGTAGAGTTCAGTTGTCCATTGGGGATCTGCTCGATCGATGGAGAGAGAGGGTTCGCCTAGGTCGCTGATTACGTAGATGCCGGCTGCGTCGAGGGCGTTCATGCAGGCTTTGTGATCTTTGGAGGGGTCGATTGCATAGGTACGGATTGCATTGGCGCCGAGTTTGATGAGGTAGGGAATGTCTCTTGTGCAAGTTGTCGAGTCTGCTAGGGGGTCGGTGTAGGCAGTCTGTTTGGATTAGTATATGCATTCATTGAGGATCAATTGAGAGTAAATAGGAAAATATCAATCAATCCAAAGCCACAAAAGAGAAAGAAAGACATACATCCGAAGAAGTTGCACCACCACTAGAAATTCCAGATTGATACGCTACTCCCTTGATAAAAAATTGTGTGCCATTGCTTTTGAAAAAGAATTTGGAGCCCTTTTTAAACACATTCGTTAGCCATCAATCTTCACGTAAGAGGGATTTTAGGGGGGGGGGGAATGTCGAGAGGAGAATGCCGAGGAGGAGAGAGGATGACAGAACTGACCTTGATAACGATAGGATCCAGCGAAGCAATTGCACCTGTAGCAAAAAGCGTAGAGATGGATAAGGAAAGAAGGGAAGTTTGGCCCAACATGATGATGGTATGAGTGTGTGGTATCAATCAAGAAGCAGCAGAAAGGCAACGCGGCGACAACGCGAAGAGTGACAGCAGACAGCAGCTGCGAAGGTAGGTAGGTGGAACGAGTGTAATGTAAACAATGAAAAGGTTTGTACGATAATCAAAGATAAATAAGGTTCGAGAGATACTCGCGGAGGTCAGAGAGAGAGAGAGAAGAACGAAAATGGAGAGAGAGTAAGAAAGAAGGAGAGAGGAAAGTGAGTGAGAGAGAGAGAGAGAGACAACAGGGATGGAAAACAAAACGCGCAATGCAAGACAAAGCCACCCACTAAGCCAAGGTGGAGGGGGATCCACACATGTGAAGCTTTATTCGTATAAGCATTTCCCT
The DNA here is from genome assembly GCA_031472005.1 of Tetracladium setigerum. Lineage (NCBI taxonomy): Eukaryota > Fungi > Ascomycota > Leotiomycetes > Helotiales > Tetracladium > Tetracladium setigerum. The sequence goes on along the minus strand of PZJY01000009.1, from coordinate 376,255 downwards.
CGGGTCAACGGGGTCTCGGATGTCTGTGATTTCTTGCTGACAGTTCTACCAATCAGGGAATTAAATTCTCTTTGCCTCCTTTCAAACTTGTTTTACAAGCATCAGTAGTGTCAGCATAAGCATCACTGTGCATGCATACGAGTGAGCACTGCTGTACAGTAGGTAAATAATGAATCCGAAATCGATCCGTCAATCCAGCCATAAATAATCCATTACCCTCCTCATTAACCCATCAACCCATCAACCCATCAACCCATCAACCCATCAACCCATCATATCGTATTCAAAGTCTGTCTCATCGTCCACTATCCAATCCACCTCGTATCGTACCTCGAGGATTATTCCAAACACGACGACAGTGGACGGACGTCAACGGATATAATGGACCCCGCCACGTAAGTTCCACGATCGATGGGCTATATTAAGCTTTTACGCCAAGACCGCCCGGCAACCTCGGCGCAGATCTCTTGGTTCTCTTGGGACCTGGGCAAGCCTGGGCGTATGTTATGTACTCCAAGGTAAATAAAGCTGGGAAGAGAAGAGGCTGCTTTGGTAGGTAGGAAGAAGGAAGGGGTAGGTAGTTGGCTGGGCGAGGATGAAAGGGAGGGAAGGAGAGGATCCGTTTAAAGGAAGGGAGGGAACCACCATAAGTACAAGAATAACGGAGATGTTTCAAAGTGGACGGAATGGAAGGATGTGAAGGAAGTTCTCGAAGGCCGGGTTGTATTATTTAATTATAATTCAGAGAGAGGATTGATTTTAAGATGTTATTGGAGAAAATAAGAAGGAGATGGATGTCATGCATGGTACGGATGCTTGCTTGGGTTGGTTTGGAAGTTGGTTTGGGATCTCGTTCGCATTATCGACGTATGGATTTACGTTAAAGACCTGAAGTGGTCTCGTCTCGACTCCCTCCTCTCCTCTGCCTCTCAAAATAAAATGATTAATTGCCATAGTTGGCTGTTTCATAATATGAAATATTAAATAGACGTAACAGACAGGTAGGTAGGTATGTAGGGCATGGCGGGTCATTCGAATTTATTTTCACTTGTTGAAAAAATCGCTGATCTCTTTTTTTTTCTTCTTCACTCATAAAATGAATTTTTGGGGATTCCGTACTGTAAATAAAAGCTGGCAAGTCGCCTGCGAAGTGTATATACTCGAAAAGAAAAAAAAAACCAAAAAACTCCATATCCATATCCAGGCCCATTAATGGAGGTAGTAGCCTTTATGCGCCGTTATCCTATCCATCCTATTCCTTTGCCATTCCTTTCCTATGCCATCCCAACCTAAGATATGCCACCACCTAGATAACCCCTCTTCCAGCCATCCAGTGATCACAACTCATCAACAACCCCTCACAACTTCTCCCCCTTCCTCGTCCTACACCCCCTACAAATAAACATACTCACCTTCCCAATCGCCCTAAAGAACAAACCAAACAGCCACGCAACAAACTTAATCAACATCCATAGCAACCCAAAGAACCCCGGCACCTTATCCTTATTCTTCTTTCCCACACCATTCTTCAGACTACTATCCTGACTCTCCAAATCAATCTCCATCTCCTCAATCTTCACCTCGCGTTTCTTTCCCTTCCTACCCCCTCCTACACCAGCGCCTCCCAGTTGGTGATGCAAAGACATCCCCGGCGAATCCGGCGCAATACTCGGCGGCGGCGCCTCAAAGCGCTCGGAACTGATGTTCTTCTCCTCCGCAATCGCCACAACCAGCACAGCCGTCACAGCAACATCAACGATATAAACCCATCAATCTTCGCCGCCACAGCCGTGTCGATTTCCAAATACCCCGATCCTGCCCCATCTCTCACGAGACGGATCAAATTCCGTGGCAATTCGGGATGTTCGAGCGTGTATTCGCTGCGCGACCAGGCCGGGCTGGAGTGGATCGAGATGTAGAATGGCGTGGGCATGGATGGGTGAACGAGATAGTATTTCCCCGTATCGGAATCGAATACTAAACGGCCGCATTCGCGTTCGGCGGCTTGGACGACCATGTCGCCGTCAGCTACTGGATTGGAGTTTTCGCGGCGGGCGGCTTTGGTGGCTAGTTCGATGGCCATGTTGGATGCTGCGCGGGGGTAGAGGAGGGCTACTAGACCGTCGTTTGGGGGAGACGACGAGATGGCGCTTCGAGGGTGGTGGTTAGGACTTCCATTCCGGTGTTTGGTTTGGAGGAGGTGGAGGAAGAGCTGAGTAGTTTGGGGGAGGTTGATGAGCGGGATTTGTTGGGGTCTTGACGCGTGAGTGTTACGATTGCTGAGGTGGAGGTTGGGTCGAGGCGGAGTGTATAGAATGCTCCTGTGGTCGAGGAGAATGTGTGGACGGGTTCTTCGAGGGCGGATGTCATGCGGAGACAGAATCGACGACCTTCAGAGGCGGACACTCGCCAGCCGTTGGTTACTTTCCAAAGTTCTTTCATTTCTTCGTTGGTGGATGGCTCGAGAACGGTTTCGTCGTGGAGTCCGCGGGGGAAGAGTCCAGGTGACATGCCGACGGGCATTGGTGATTGGAAACCAGATGGGGATCGCTCTGCGAGACCAGGAGAGTAGGCACTTCTATTTACAACGGCGCGGGGTATTATAACATTGGAGGGTGGGGATGTTGTTTGAGTGGGAAAGTATCGTTGATGTTCGAGGGAAGTTCGGGGTTATAGCGGGGAAAGATTGAACGCATAACTGGTTCATCGGTCTGGCGTTCGCGAGGAGGTGAAGAGTTGAAGCGATTAGTCGAGGCAATACTATTGCTTCGAACAAGTGTGGGTGCGTCGGAGAAGGAGGTATGTGAACGAGGCAGCTCAACCGGGGGAGGAACTGCGAGAGGAGAAGCTGTGCGGGTGTACTGTGATTGTGGTGATGATTGAGTATGGAATTGGAATTGAGCCAGTGGATTTGAATTTGGAGATTGACTCTGCGTTTGAGATTGGGATTGGGGTTGTGGTTGGGATGTAGATGGCGTTTGGTATTGGGATTGAGACGTAGATGGCCGTTGATATTGTGATTGAGAAGGTGTTTCCCTCCCTCCCATAGCCGACTGTCGTCCATCTTCTACTTGTGTTGGAGGAGCAGGAGAAACAGATCTATCCTCCAGAGGTACTCTCGCCGAATCCGGATTCCTCTTCTTCGAAGGGCTTCTCTTCTTCGGCGGTGCGGGAAAGAGTCGCAGCTCTGCGCTCACACCTTTTTCCTGCGAGGGAGGCATCTTGCTGAATAGGTAAGAAGAACAGTGAGAACAGGAAGTAACAGTAGCAGTACCAGCAACAAGCAGAACAGAACCAGCAGAACGATCAGAATAGTAAAAAGACTTGGGTATTCCAGATACTCAAAAGCGCGATACCCAAGTACAGTACAAGACAAACCAACAGCGGGAACATCGACTAATATTCAATATTCGAAAGCCAGCGGAAGCACTAGCTCCATTATTTGCTGGATACCATACCGACTTTTTCCCTCTCCTCTCCTCTGCCTGCCTCTCGCTGGCGCGCCCATCAATCACATATCGAATGAGAAAGAAATGGCCGCCCACAGGCGCGTACAACAGCGATATCGATACATCCATTACCCCCATCCGCACCCATCTGCAGAATTCCACCGCGGTTGTGTGGTTTGTGCTCTGCAAATAGACCGGGATGGTGGTTGATGGGTATTGATGGTGTTGATGGAGTTGACGACTCAGAGAGGACGCTGGTCGGTCGGCGGCAGCATGCAAGGTGATTCAGCGGCTGATTGGTTGTGTTGCACTGCCAAGCGAGGGTGTTAAGCGCTGGACCACGCGCTGGCTGGGGTTGAACAAGGGAAAGGGCAATATATCCTCATTTCGATGGTTTTTCGGTTTGGGTGAGTTGGCTTGATTACTTTTTTTTCTTGCATGCGGATGGCTTTGTAAGGTGAGTGAGTGCTGGGGATGGATATTGTATATATTTTGTGTGTGACCCGTGATGGTGATGGATCGATCAACAAGGGAGGGACCTCCGGAGACTCGTCAAGTGTTTCTATGCCACAAGCAAACAGACAGACACCCACACTCACAAACAATTGACATACAAACAAACCGTTTGTTGTCAATAATACTCTGTTTCATTCATCGGGTTCGTTGATTTAATCCTCCATCTCCGTGTACCCAACCCCACGAGGTTTCAATAATGAAAAGGAGAGTTATCACAGGTCAAAGTCAGATCCTCGCAAAATCTCACCCCCTTCGCCAAGAACTTGACTGCCGCCGTGGTACCATTCCCAGAGGGCTGACTACTGATTTCTGTGACTTTTCTCGTATCTCGCGAGTCGTGCTCTCTAACTGTGTGTGACTGCCGTGTCCTTCATCTTCATTCTTCAAATGGTCTTTTCTACCAGGGCCAGCCTGGAGAGTATTGTTCACTGGTTCAGAGTCGCCAACTCTTTTCAAAAGGTGGATGATTCTTCCGCTATCGTATTTGAATTCTTCCTGGTGAAATGACACAGTACTATGGATTCCATGTATCGGACCAATTTGGAATAATCAGGCAGGCCTAGTTTGTTCATTAACACGCAAATTGGTTCCTGTGATGAAAACACTCTTGGCTGCTATCGCTCATTGAGGAAAGGAATACCTTTGTTTGCGAACTATTTCTTCATAAGGGCCATACTCGTATCAGCTAAAGATCTTCGGATTCAAGTCAAGATTAATGGTTGCGAGTACTGTCTTCTGACTTAAAAAGTCTGGAAGAGTTGCTTAAGCTGTTTCAAAATGAGAAGCCATAATGGAACTAGGAAATAACCCATGAAGCAAACAACCCCCAATAATCGCCAAAAATCCCTAGTTATTTCGTCGGTTAGAGACGTCAGGAAAGATACTCGCTCAACGGACACTTTTCGCCTTTAGTTGAACATGAATCTGCCATTATTTCTGTTTCACATCTAGCTCTAACTCTAACCCTTCCTTCCACGTACCTTAAACTTCACCCCATCCTTATTTACCCCTCCAACACTCGGAGTCTTACTCATTTTGGCCCTCTGAAGATCCAGCGCCACCTCAGCCTGCGTCAAAGCTCTCAGCCTCTCCCTCGCAACCTCTAATCTATTCTCAACCTTCTCCTTCTCCCTCCTCTGCAACCTCCTCAAATCCCTCTCAGCCGCTCTCGCCTTCTTCTGCTTCTTAACCTCTCTCTCATCCACACTTCCAGCTTCATCCTCTCCCTCCTCCTCCTCCTCCTCCTCACTATCATCACCACCACCAACCCTCTCATCAACCTCCTCCACATTTTCACAAAACACAATCTTCTTCCCCGCCCTCCCTTCCTCCTCCTCCCCATCACCACCACCACCAAAACCAATAACCCTCCTCTCCAAAGTCTCCACCTCCTTCCTCACCTGATTCCTCATTGTTCTCACATACGCCAAATCCTGCGTCTTAAACAACCTCACAGCCTCCTGACTCAACACCTGCGCTTCCCTCTTCCCATCCACCGTTCCCGTCGACTTGCCTTTATTAGCTATAGTGATGTTGCCGCCGCCGCGCGACATCATGCCAAAGTAGAATTCATCCGGGTTCTTTTCGAGGACTTTTTGTTTGAGGTCGTTGAGTTTGCGCTTCTTGGTGTTGTAATCTTTGGCTCGGGCGGAGTAGTCCTGGTTGAGGTGTTAGGGTTTGCTTTCTTTGCTGGACCGAGAGTATCGAGCTGGTTTGGTCCTGGGGAAGTGGGGAGGAGGAAATAGATTTACCTTGTGCTTTTCTAATAAACCCAGCTTCTTGCGCTCTTCGGGTTGGGATCGTTCTTTGTGGTTGCGCCGTTGGACGGCATTTCGCATGGAGGACATGATGGGTAGGTAGGTTGTGTCTGCGCACTCTAGAAAAGGACTCAATCTGTATGCTTCGAACTCAATTCGTGATATGAATGACAGTATAATATTCTTCCTGTCGTCAATTGAAGTGATTATTCGTGTGTGTTGAGGTGGGGGATTGTTGTGTGATATGATAAGATCTCCAAAAAGCTCCCTCCTTCAGCCTCGTGAAATAAATAAATTCACGCCCCACAAAAAATGCGGCCGCATCGCACTAAGCCCAAACAGGAGCTCTCCTTCCACTGCTTCAACCTCTCACTCAAACTTGCTCACACCACAATTGGCCATTGGAGATACTTCCTTGCTACCTCCATATTCTATAACAAACCCACTCGCTCAATCCCTCCCCAACTCATCGGCCTTGTAGGTCGAAATAGAGGGCTAGAACAAAATGGCACCGTCGTTACCAAAACTCCCACCAGCTTCCTCTGCTGATGAAGAGGAAGTCCCTCGTCTTCCTATGCCCTCGCGCAATCCACTTCCTCTCAGTACAGCGCAGGAATCGCAGGTTAGGGAGTTATATCATGCGAGAGTGAGGGCGTATTGTGCTGCGGAGATTCAAGGTTCGTTTCTCCCTTCCCAATTGCAGTTTCAAATTGCAGTCACAATCCTTCCCTCTTCCGCCTCCTTCCCAATTCAATTTCCTATCACATCAGACCAGACCTGCCCATACTCAATCCACCCAATTCCATCATGCTAATTCATCTTTTCGTGGTATAACAGCCTTCGCCCAATGCGCTCTCGGCCGCACATTCACCGCCCCATTCGCCTGCCGCGCGGAAAACCGCCTGATGAACAAATGCATGATAGCACACGCCACGCAAAAAGAACAAGACGATGCGCGAGAGGAGTGGTTCGCGACGAGGCTGAAGCGGCAGAGGGAGAGGGAGAAGAAGGAGGAGAGGAGGAAGGAGCAGGAGAAGTTTCATAGGGAGTGGTGGGGGTTGAAGGTGGAGGAGAGGGAGGGGGAGAAGGGGAGGGATGTTGTGAGGAGGGCTGAGAGGGTGGGAGGGTTTCCGAAGGGGGGAATGATGAAGATAGGTACGCTAGTAAGGATAGGCATCGTTAGGGGGTTGGCGGTTGGTGATTGGTGGTTGTGTGGTTGTGGTTGGGAGAGGAGGGAGAGGGAAGGGGAAGGGGGTTGTGTATATGTATGTATGTGTTTTTTGTGTGGATGGGGAACAACTTCTTGTTGGGCATTGGGTTGGCGTTTGGGACTGGGCATTTTCAAATTAAAAGAGATGTATAATAGGAATTGGGATACGGTGTAGAGAGAGATGGAATGAATCGCCTTTCTTGAAGTGGGTGGGGAGTTGTTGGATTACTTGCTTGCTTGTGATGATGTTGCTTGATTTCCTTTCCTATACTGACTTCTCATGTAAGTCTTTCGAAGTTACTGTGCTTGCTTAGCGCAAAATTTTCTTCTTCTTGATCGAAGAATGTTGCATCTATCCTTATTATCTCATTTATATATCCATATTATGGAATACTTACCTGCCCTGAGTAATTTTCATACTTCATCAACTTTCAATTCCACATCCTAGCACCTCCAGCTTCCCACTCACAACGAGCCAAAACAATGGGCATATCATACACAACAAAGTTACAATCATATCACATCACATCACTCCCATCACATCAAAAAGACCTATTTTTTTCGGCGATAATCAGCCTATTTTTATTTTTCTATTTTATTTCTTATTTCCAGTAAAGTAATGCAAATAACTAGTGCCCCTTCCTTCTTTCCGTTCTCGAAGAGGGAGCAAATATCTAGTTTTCTGTTGCCCCTTCTTACTCTCGTAGTGAGCAAGATTCGGCGTTTGCAAAAATATGTATGTATGTATGTATGTATGTGTGTGTGCATCAAAGTGTTCGTGGGTGCCGTTATCAGCCGAGTTTGCTGAGTGATCTTGGTGTGTGTTGCAAAGTGCAAAGTTGCCGTGAATGGCATGCATCCATTCATGCTCTCTCCGATCATCGATCATTCGGTTGAGTGATTGAGCAAGGAAGCAATGGACAAAAGTAAGTGGAGGGGAAAGCAATATAGTCCTACAGAAAAGGAAAAGAAAATAACAACGACGGAACCATCATCCAAGTAACTGCTGTAAGAAACTCTTCCTTCAATCTCCCTCCCTCTCTCTATCTCTCTCTCTTTCTTTGGCTCGTTGAATCGAGTAAAGACATCCCCCAACTAAGTTTCCACCAGGTTCTTTCAAAGCAAGTTTCGAGGACTGATCGATTGTAGGTCGTGTTGTGTGTGCGCGCTTAATAGTAATGTGTAATGCTGGAAACGGAAAAGGAAAGCAAGCAAATCGAGGTCGTGTATCGTATCGTATCGCATCGTCTCGTATCGTAACTAGCTTTCGCAAAGACTAAATCGAAAGTGGTATCCGCAAGGCCCGAGAAAAACGCCCGCAGAGGGGTGTTTTGCAAAGAGGGTATTTGGAAAAGAGAGTATTCGCAAAGGGGGTATACGCAAAGATCAAATATTCGTAATTCATCTCATCGTCCAGAAAAGCAGAGATCCAGCATATTCGTAAGTCGTTCCAATAGTTGGTCCAATCGTTGCTGAGGGGGATATTGCAGAGCGAATGGGCAAAAGGTTGTCAGATGACAGACAGTAGCTTAGAAGCCACCACCGTCAGAACGGAGCAAGAATGCCTGGCAAGGTCAGTCAGTCAGTCGTGTAATTAATCGAAGCAGGGAAGATGGCAAGAAAGGAAACTTACATCGTTGCGAACGTGTTCTCGTCGGTTGGAATAGATGAATCTGTTCAAGCAACCCTTGGCTAAATCCAGAAGTCAGCAAAATAAATTCACGTACCTCCACACGCCATCTCAAAACTTACCATTATATCTCATGTCGATCTCACAGCCATCGCAAAGTCTCAACGGGCAATCCTTGCATTTCACATCCGCAGTGGACTTGCAAACCATGCAACACTTCAATCTCTTATCGGCCTCCAGAGCCCCATCGTACTGGTTATTCTTCTCAAACTCAGTATGAAGAGCATGCTTGATGATTTCCAGCTTAGCCTTCAAGCACTCAGCACAGATCCAAGCCTTGCGGCAATCAACTTGTAAAGTTGGATTTCCCCGACAAGTCTGCACAGCCATGAACTCAGTGATGTCTTCACCCTTGTTGTCAAAGACTCGAACAACATCCTTGGCAGGTTGACCACGATTATCAATTCGCTCCTGAGCAGAGCCATAGATCTTCCTACCAGTGAACTTCTCGCTCTGCGCAATGAAGTCCTCCTCGACTTGAGCTGCACCGAGGGCACGAGAAGGTAAGTAAGATAGCTCGCGATCGCGCTGCTCAGTATCGGCCATCTCATTATCAGAGTCACGATCTCTGCACGAATCGCTCCATGCTTCCAGAAAACCGGTCTCTCCATCATGACAGGTAGAACAAAATCCAGGGCAGGCTTCGGTGGGAATCCAGACGCGACTGTCTGTCACGCCAAAGTCGCTGGAGTACAAGCAGAACGAACATGCCTCGGCGTTGACCTCGGGAATGGGACGATCGGCGAGTTTGGCCTTTTGACCTGGTGAACCGGGAGGGAACATGTCAGAGTGAGGGTGTTCGCCGAAGTTTTCAGCAAGCTTCAGATGGGCAATGGCGAGATGGTTGAAGTTAATAGGGAGAGCGTTGTTGGCACGAGGGACAGCGGGGACGGCGGGGAAGTTTTGCTGCTGGAAGTATTGTTCCTTGTAACTGTTGGAGATCTTGTTTGCGGCCTTGTAGCGCTCCCTGTTCTCCGCGCTGACTGGATCGGTCATTTCCTCTTCCTCGGGTTCGTAGAGGTATTTCTTGTAAGAGAATGCGGATTTGAACTTAGGTTGCTTATCTTCTTCCGGCTTGCGGGGAGAGATTGGCCGGAAGTGAGGGTCCATTGGAGATGATTTGTCCCAGCTGGGGTCGTCATCGGACAAATCAACGTCTGCGAAGAGATCTGGGTGATCTGGTGTTGATGGTCTTGCGGAACTTGTGGGTTGATGTTGATGTTGGTTGTCAGCCGAGGATTGAGCTTTGTCAAGAACCCCTCCAAAGATATCAGAACCGTGAGCAATATGATGAGATCGATGAGATCGATGAGATCGCGAAGCGTGAACGTCTGGAGAGTTGATGAAGGAATTGATGGGAGAGCTCGACCTAGCGCGCACGCTTGCAGGTTTGGGGGTTGAGCTCATCACATTTCCTTCGACGCGTGCAGCACCATTCGAAGCTTCGTCTTGAGCTTGCGCGTTGCGGCGAGAGTCCAAATCGGCTTGTTGTGCGTACCAACCTTGAGTTGCTTCGTCTAATGTCGCCATGCTAATCTTGTCGATGCTATTTTGCAATGCGGGTGGGAGAGAGGGTGAATTGAGATGGTTGTCTTGGTTGTTTTGCACCAACGAGTTTGGGAGATCGTTGCTGGGTTGGTCGTGATTCAAGCCTTCATATTCTCTATTTTGCTCTGGATGAGTGAGTGATCTCCCATGTGGAAGTTGATTATGTAAGAAGGGGTCTTCTGCTGGAGGGAGTGCAGAAGTGAATTGTAGACCTGACATAGCACGGGAAACATCGTCAGTCTCGTGACCGTGAGCTCCATGAAGCATAGAGTTGATGTCAGGTGCCACATAGTTGTGTGTGAATTTTTGTGAAGAATAGCCTTGCTGTTGCTCAATTGCGGCAGTAGCAGAGACGGAAACTGGACTGCTCATCGCTTGGTTGTAAGCGCCTTGGAAGGTAGAACCATTGCCAGATGCATCATAGAGTTGTGTTTGAGTGCTTGGAGAGTATTCAACTGGCTGTTGTGTAGCAGTAGCAGCAGCAATGGCCTTGGCTTTTTCGATTTTCTGGACACGAGTGATTTCTAATATCTCTGGATCAATGTTCTGGTTTTCAAGCTCCTCTTTTCGTTTGCATTCTTCGAAAGAAAGCGCATCTTCCAAACCTTGATTAAAACGTTGTTGAATTTTAAGGTATGCAGGCGGGCTATAGTTCAGACTTGACGTGTGCACTTGCTCTTCGCCAATGGCCTCTGGACTGAGGGTATTCCTCAATGGGGACGGCGTATGTCTAAAGTCTCGATGACGAGGAGGGGATGGGTCGACAGGGAGAGGTGGGAGCCGGCGACGACTAGAAGATTTTGTCAGTTGAGGTAGTGAATTAATAGCGCTCTGGGTGTCATGAGTTTCTTCGTTGTCATGTTCTGCGCGTTCTCCTCGATTATCATCACCATGCAAGGATCTGCCAGAGACATTGCCCATAATTGGCTCCTTGTCCAAGTTGTGGTATGGGAAAGCAACTTTCTTCTCATGTTTGAGCTTGGAAATGAGACTGTGCTTCAATGGTGTAACTGATGGTGATGATGCTATTTATACTCAATTAGTACACTGCCCGCCCGCTAATTGGTTCATGTGTCTTTTTTGCAAGAGACAGATGCATATGTGAAAGCGAGAGAATGATAGCGTAAATGCGAGACAGAAAGGGGGAGGGTAGAACTCAGATCGACGAGGTCAGAAGGAACTCTAAAGTGCAACGTACCTTCTGCATCAGATTGGTTGCCATCACTAGCTGGGGAGGAGTTGCGTAAAGGCATCTTTCTGTTGCTGGTGCTGTTTCCAGCAGAAGAGCGTGTGTTGTTGTTGTTGTAATGTCAAGCGGGGAGGAGGAGGATGAGGATGGGGAGGAGGAGGATCGAAAATCGAGGGCGACAATTTTCTAAACATGAAAGCCGAGCTTGGCGCGGTCACGCGTTACCGCCCTGGGCAGTAACAGAAGGCTTAGATACCCTCTATTCACCTCAATTTTACTTCCAGATGCAATTGCAATGCAAATTATAATGGTACAGCGATAAATACAAATTTCCTTTCAAATTTGAACTGAATTGACCTGTTCCTTAATTTCCGCTCTTCCCTTCAAAAATAGGGCAGAAATTCCGCTTCAAATGGAACAGAGACAACGACATTCCATTCTCCTTCTTTCTCTCATTCGATGTGTCTTTGAATTACAATATTTGTTTCTTTGGGTCCTTTGGTATACTGGGTTGTGTTCGAAGCGAGAAAATGCAGTCCGGATGGTCTTGGCAGCTAACCGAGAAAACCCTAATTGCGTTGCTGGGTGGCAACAGCAGACGCAACACCCACCTCACCTGCTATGACAGAGATGTCTTTATTTCAGACCAAATCTGATTTGAAAAGACTTCTGATAGTGAAGAGCAACTATTCTTATCTACAGCTTTGTGTTTCGAATGATTGTGCACAGCATAAAGGAACCTTTTCAGATCATTGTCTAAAATTGGGCCTTCCTCCGTGTAGAATAACAAACCGAAACGCCTTTCACCTAAAAAAACAAACCCCGCTGTCGTTTACCTACAAGACCAGACAGGTTGTCCAACACTTCAATCTCGAAGATTTCGATAAAAGGCTTGGAAATTCCATACTAGAAGCTCATACGAAAAAGACTCTTGCAAATAATGAAGCATACCTAGATTTGGTTAAGTGTAAACTGTGAGATTCGGAGTCTCGGAGGGAAACATGGAAGCTCAAAATAGAAACTTTAGATAATATTTTAGCACGAAGAAAGTTACTGGAGTAGGCAGAAGGTGCTTGAACAACAGGATTTAGACGATTGTTCTGTGAGTTTTACTAGTGAGAAGTCTTTTGTGAGGGGAGGCTGTTCGCTTTTGAATATGGTCAGACTTTTGGGATTGTGTTGAAAATAGTGAATGCTGAAAATACGGAGCAATCACCTCAAGTGTTGCTTATTTTTGCGATTGTTGATGTGAAAATAGACAAGCTGAAGACGGGCAAATCCGCAAGATCAGTCATGTTTATGCTTACTCAAGAGAGAAATCTTTCATTTCACTACAGAACGTTTCTTCCCCCTGTTCTTTGATTTCATTATTGATAATTTTCAAGGTGTCTATATTTGCAACATATATTCGCTGAATGGACATGCAATGGAACGACCTCTGAGCGGCTGAGTGGCAGATCGCAGTCCAAAAGAATCAATGCCAAGAAAGAGGAGCTGAACCGATACGCCCCAGAACATCGTAGCTGGACCACAGACCTCAATAAAACGTCATTCATGCGTTTGCTATGAGTGGCATCCATCGGTGCTTAGGCTTTTTCTGAGGCTTTCCCGTGTCTTTTTAGGTTGGGAACGTTGTGATTTCTATGGGTTGATCAATTCTCCAAGATCTTGGCTTTTAAGCCTCTTCGCGACGTTTGCCATACATACCCTGCAAACTACGTTCTTAGCCCGATATATTGCAGAGATATTGATGAAGTCGTGTAACACCTTTTGCACCACAGAATATTGCGCTACCGTGGTTCGATTCATTTTTATTTTAATAATAATTCCCATCCGTGCAAAGAATCATTCGCGTTTCAATATATACCATCCCATTTTCAAAGGGCTCATACCCCTCTTTCACTAAAACCACCATTTCTCAAAACACGATTTCCAAAATGTCTTCAAATAAAAACATGGCATCTTACGATTCCCATGCCACCCACACCGGCTTCTGGGTCGACCACGACCGCGGCTCCATCCTCGGCGCGACCCTCACCCTCCGTGATACCCAGGCCGTGCCCCTCATCGCCATTCTCGTTCTCCTCGTTACTCTCACTGGTGGACGAATTTGGCACATCTGGCGCCTTCACTGGCACTCATTCCTTCGCTCTCGAGCCTCGCACATTCACGCCATCTCATCGCATCGGCGCAGACAGCAAGTTATCCTACGAAACTCCGAAACAGCTGCAGGTGCAGCATTGGCATTGCTAGAGGAGTGGTGGCATTTTGGATGGAGAGAATGGTTGGTGAAGGATGTGACTCTGGTGGCTTTTACACTTGGTCATTGGATGGTTTTCATTGCGTTTGGAGTGTTGGTGTCGCAGATTGTGGTTGGGAAAGTGGTTATCTCGAGGATTCTTCCCACGTGTGGACAGTGGTATGCGAAAATTATGCTTGAGAATGGTAAGCAAACTTTGGAGAGTGATATTGTTTTCAACGAATTGCAATTGAATAAAACGATTAATTCGGATAACTACGTGAGGAGTTGTTATCCGAGAGGGGGATCGGAGGGGAGGGTTGATTGTAATAAATTTTTGGTGAAGTTTTTAGAGCATCACATGGATGGCGGGCAGACATGTCCATTCAGTGATGAGGCGAATCCAACGTTATGTTATCCGGATGACAAGTCGTCGGTAACTTTGGCATCTGGGAACGTAACACTCAGCCAGTTGGGCCTGAATACCAAATATGGTGAGCAGATTTCGATACAAAGAAGTAGCACTTGTGCTGTGTTAGATCCAGTTGTGTTCAGAACCACGGTATGTCTAGATTTATTGGCAAAGAAAATTCAGACGACAGGAGTATAAACTGACTCTAATAGGCCAGAGATCCAGCTCTAGGCGCGTCGGCAATTGCAGGCTACACCTTTGACATCAGTGGAAAATATGGCAAGGGCTCTGAATTTTTCTTCAGCATGCTCAATCAATTCTCTGAAGACTTCAAGTTAGTTTCCATGTGGTTGCCTTTTGAGCCCTCAAACATCGTCGCTCCCATTCGACCCCAGAGCGCCACGGCTCCCGAGGTTAGCATTTTCCTGCTCCAGGGAATGGGCGTCAAATTCCTTCAAAGGACGGACGATTTTTGGTTTTCAGCAAACGATGAGATAAAGTACGAAACAAATTTTACCGGGCCGGACATTGAACCTCGTTTCCGTATGGATGCCTTCATCAACATGATCGCTTGCACAGAAGGATATCGTTGGTGCAGTTCCATTACTGGAAATTGTACTGAATATCAAGGCCTGTTGCGTGGCGAGTCGTTGTTTAATATACCATCTGGGTATGCCACGCTATTTGGCAAGGACAGTTCAACGGCCAGCTCAAGTGGATCGTGGGATTTCGACATGAGCGTCCTCCTCCTGGAACAAACAATGAAGGAATCCGCCATGCCTTACAGCGTTCAACAGCGCGGTCAAGCTGCCTTACAAGCTTCCCGGTACCTGAACAATGGCAATCAGGCTCGCATAATGCCAAATCAGTGGCAGTTGGAGTTGGAGTACTGGTTCATCATGGGGCTGGCACGACTGCAGCTTGAGGTATTGAACACTATTGATAAACCCGTGAATTTGAACGAATCTTTGGCCACGAATCTGTGGGCCGAAGAGAATTTTAAACCGCTGTTGCATATGTGTGGAAGAATAAAATTCCGATCTTCTGATCATACTTCTCTGAGTACGTTTGGATTGATTATGATATTGGCTTTCTTTGGAGCTTCCATGGTAGGAAGTGGGACTGGAATCATCTTGACCTGGTTGCCGGTCACCAACAAGTGGAGGTGGGTGGAAGAGTGGAAGAGAGATGAGGTTTTAGCTTTGCTAGAGAGACAACAAGAACATGTGAGATAAATATATCATTCCTGCCAGATGGCACTGCTGACGATGAACAGGATTCCTCCGAACAGACTCAGATTACTGGTGAGGAGGATAACATTCGCGTGGTTAATGTTGAATTTGGAAATTCAAAGGAGACACGAAGCGTTTAGATTAAATTACTCAAGATACTGCAGTATTCGTGTCACAGAGACTTCGTTTCACACCCCCTCTTTTCTCGCTTGGAACTTCGAAGTGAGTACGGAAGGAGAATCATTGGTAGGACTACACAGTCCCACGTCCTCGCATATTTCAACATCCAAAAACAATTCACGATCAAAAACCTATTGCGGACTAGAGATTCTACATTTGCGATGAACAAAAATGCGCTGATTCTCGAGTGTTTTTTGACCCCGCATTAAAACTTTCTTCTCTCGGGCTTTTGAGATTACCTGCGGAGGGCTATCAGAATATAGTTGGATACTCGTCGGTACCCATAGATACTTCTTCTTTGAATTATAAAAACTTGTTTATCTGGAAACTTACATAGGAAATTTGTCAATGCCTTTTTCCTTTCTTCAACAATATCATGCGACAGTTGCTCACTAACGATTGAGAGTTATCTGGAGTCAACTTGACATCTTATCAACTCACTTAACCTCAGCCTATATTTCCAAAGGTTATATCAATAATTTAGGCATACAAATTTTGATCCATTTCTTGAAGGGCAATCTGATGTGACAAGTCTTTTCCTTTGCTTCTGATGCTGCCCGCTTGTCCCAAATAGGCAATGGGTAACTAGCTCCAAGCTCGGTCTTGGCAACAAAAGCGTGGAAACGACGACTCCCAGCTTGCCCAACTTCTCTAACTTCTAAAGAGAATTTGAAATCAATTCATCATTGTGTATCCTTAATTTCGGTGTTTTGCGGAGTTAATTATCAATCCACCTGCCTTTCGGCATCAAGATATTTGTAAATTACTCATCATAATGGTCACTGCCGAGGAAGGTTTGTGTGTTGCCTTCAACTGGACGAGGCAGTATATATATGGAGTACCTATCTTCTGCTGTTGGAAGAACAACAACTAAAACATTTCGATCCTCATTCTCTATTCCAAGTCCAACAAAAATACCAAAAAATCGCACAAAAATGTCTTCTGCGCCATCAGTTCTCCTCATTGGAGCTTCAGGTTACATCGGCGTCCCACTTACCGCAGAATTCATCCTCCAAAAGTCAAAGTTCAGCCGCCTCGCCATCCTCACAGAGGAATCAAAGAAGGAAAAGTTCAATCAAGTTGCCGAGCAAGGATTCGAATTAGTGTTTGGATCTTTCTTCGACGCTTCGTCCTTTACAGGTAAGCAAAACCAACCTCACCACCCACCCCGCCCAAAAATTAATTCACCTAAGTATACCCACGAATCCAAAAACTAACAACATACAACATTTAGGATTTGACACAGTAATCTCTCTCCTCGGAGACCACGCCATGAAATACCAACCCGACATCATAAAAGCCTGCCTCGCAGCTGGAGTTACAGAATTCTACCCTTCCGAATATGGCTCAGACATCGAACAAGGCGACTACCCAGCCAATCGCTACTTCCGCGATAAAATCATCACTCGAGATTCTGTACGAAGTGCTGTTGTAGATAGCATCGCTAGTGGAAAGGAGTTCAATTATACTTTGATGATGGTGGGAGGGTTCATGGAATTTTTGACCATGCCGCTTTTTGGTGCAGATTTGGTGGAGAAGACTTTTACGTTTTACGGGAAGAAGGACAAGACGGAGGCAGTTACTGCTGTGAAAGAGTTGGTATTTCCTTTCTGTTTCAAGAGTTTAAGACAAGTTTTGCTCGGGCTTTGGTGGGGTAATTTGACTGACAAGGAGGTTCTCATAGTGTCGCACGCTATATCGTAGCATCCACCCTCCTTCCCAAGTCACCAACTCACTCACGCGCCTTCAAAGTTCCTGGCGGCGTGTTCAGCTGGGAGGAAATCATTGCCACCATTTCCAAGACAAGCGGGGTGGAATACAAAGCGATTTGGAAGCCAACCGAAGAAGCGGATGAACTGGCGAAAGAGGCACAAGCCAAGGGAGATGTGAATGCTGAATTAGTATATTCATTGAAGGCCTTGATGGGGAGGGAGGGGCAATTTGGTGTTCCTAGGCCCTGGGATCATGAGAAGTTTGATATTGTGCCTCAGGGACTGGAGGTTACCTTGAAGGCTTTCTTTGAAAAGTTGGAGTAGATGTGGGTGGGATAGTTCATCTGGATAGACCTGCCGTTTGAAATTAATACGAGAAGGGATGTTTTGAAGAATTGAACGATTTTTAAGAACACATGTACTTAAATAATCTTGATTAAAATATTGCAGATAAAGATGTCACCACCAACAAGGCTTTTGGCCTTTCCCATCATAATCGCCTCCTTTTCTTTTAGTGATGCCTTAATTCTGATCATTTCCAGATATAGATGCATCTATATACTTCATATACGAAAGATGTCCATCTTCCAGAGTCCTTTCTCGACAACTTTTCCTCTCATAACTTCTCAGAATCCACATCCTTTCATTATTCGGAATTCTCCAACTTGTACTCATCCCATTTATGGCAACACATACGGAGCGTAAACACATTGTCAAACATCAAGAGCCACCCTCAAATTTAAACTATCAATCAAACCTCATTATCCTCTTAACCACCTCCTCACACTCCCCATTCAGCACTTCCCCAACCCAAAGGAACCCCCCAACAGTCTCAACGATATCCTTCCACCCCCTTAGTCCCATCTCCTGCATAACTCCCTTCACCATCCTAAAAAACCACTCCGCACTCTGCGCTCCAGCACGCATCGTCTCACAAGCACCCAGAACCAAAGCCCATAAATACATCGGACGAAGCCTGGTCCACTTCTCCCCATAATTTTCAATTAAAAATCGTAAATTATCCGTTTCCACACCAGTGAATACGACTTTCCCGCCACTACCACCCACACCCAACGCATCCCTTCCACTCTCCTTCAAAAACCTTCTTCTCAAGATACCTAGCAGAATCAGTGACGCCAGCCGAGATCCTTCCACGATAACAGTCTGTTCTCCAACGCCATCTGAGAAGCTATCTTCATACCGCAAGAGTTGTAGAACAGAAATTTCGGCTTCGTAAAAGCGATAGGTTATTGAGTCGATGTGGGTATGTAGGAAAGACGTATTTTGGAAGATGGGTCGGTGGTGAGCTAGTTCGGAGCGGATTGTCATGATGATTGTGGAGAGATCGGTGAAAATCAAACTTAGTGGAGAAGAAGAGGCGGTGTCAAAGTTGTAGCCGGGAAAGGCAGTCATCCAGAGTTGTGAGACGGATGTCATGGGGAAGGCCCATGGGGAGTGTTCTGGTTCTGTGGCTTTTGTTTGGGTTGGTGGTGGTGATGTGAGATGCGAGGGGAGGGGGAATGTGCGTGGGATTCCGAGGAAGCAGGATGCCATTACGTCTACACTTTGGGATAGTTAGAAATTTGCTGTTAAGGAGCTGGTTGAGGGAAGAGTGTTCATATGTACCCGGAAAGCAAAAGGCGAAGAATGCGGTTGTGGTCGATTTTGTGGATTCCCCGCGGAGTTTAATGATGGTGAGGATACCTTTGATGTGAGAGGTGTAGCCTATGAAGTCTCGTCTTGAATGCTTTTAAAAGAGTTAGAATGCACACAAAACATAAATATCCAAGCAATTTTTCTCAAGAGTTGACAGAAAAATGGAAAGACATAGCACGTGTTGGAGAAGTCGATGAATGACCGAGAAGACAGAAAAAACAGAATACCATAAAAAAAGCCCACTTACACTAAACGACGCAAACGCCAGAATAGTTCCAATAACCCCATCACTAATACCCTCAACGGGATCTTCCAGCCGGTCATTAACCGATTTGATTGCAAGGGCATGATAGCGTAAAGATTCAACGTCATTAATTGATTCCCCAAGGCGTAGCATGGATATCTCTTGGGAGATGTGAGAAAGTACCTCATAGAAGAAAGCTGGATCTGTTTTGCTGAGTGGGAGCCATGTGTCTCGAAATGGTCGGATACTGGGGTGTGTTGATGTATATACTATTTTGAAGAAATCAGGAAATTCAATATTTATTGAGTAGGTCCAGCAAAAGTCTGGATGCGAAACCTTTATTTTACTAACCATAATCAATTAAAAATAACTTTTGCAAATCCATTTGGATGGGATAATGTTCAAACGGGTTCATTCTCCCAGCGCCAAACCTGCCAATCGCGAGAGGAATATTGAGCGAAAGAAGGGATTCATCGGGACATTCTGCTTCGACGTGAGGATTTTGTTTTGCATGGCATTTTGATCCTGATATCGAATCGTAGATCTTATTTCTCTCTCGCTTGACTTTGGAAATCCGACGGCGTTCCGCTGCTGTATCTCGCATAACGTGTTTTTGGATAGCATGTCGAGCCCTCTTGTCGCGAACCTTTCCCGTCGCAGAGACTTCGATGAAGAGTAGTGATTGACCACTTGACATCTTGACTCAAATTAACAGTCGGTAGGATGTAATAATTTATAGCGATTGAAGAGGTCGGTCGTGGTGAGCCTTCCTGAATTACCAGTATGATGGGGATAAATAGATGATGGATTACAAATAAATCGGAGAGAGGACAGCTTACATAAGATTATTACATCGCTCCAATCTCACATAATAATGCTTGGCAAGCCGACCAGAAATAATTCAAAATGTACAAAAGCTTTAAATGCATATAGAGTCTTAGCTCAGGAATACATAGGTTTTTGAAACGACCTGTTGTTCTGATGTGGTCAAAATGAAACCTGTTTACCTCAAAGTAATTTTAATAACCCGGCTTTCGTACGTTGAGCTTCACAGAAATTATACCATTCATTAGCATCGAACCTTCTTTTAAAATTTAACTTACTCTTCGTCGTCGCAATGGTAAAAGACCCTTTATTTGGATACTGAATCCTATCAAAGAGCTCGATTATGATCTGGCACTAGCACTGCCCCATCGCACTAGCAATAATTGGCCCCCTCCCCTCTGGTAAGGTAGTCTCTATGCGACGTCTCAAGAAGTAGCGTTGATGGTTACGATTATTCCATTAAATAACAGATTAAAACTCAAAAATCACAAAGGCGACCTCCAGTGACTAGACCCCTTCCCCACAGCGAGCTACCGCATCGTAACAACCTCTTCAGCACTAGTAGGATGAATAGCCACACACCTATCAAAATCACTCTTCCTCGCACCCATCCCGACCGCAACCCAAAACCCTGCAACATCTCTCCAACACCCAAACCCAAAAGATGCAACCCCACAACCCTTTCCTCCGGCCCCTCACACACGATTTTAAACTCCGTTGGATTTTTGGCTTTGTCTTCAGCGCTGAAGATATCGAAGAACATGGCGGAGAATTTGGTGTGGTAGGTTTTTATTCTGGAGGAGCCGTAGAGGGCAATTGCGGCGGGTTCGGTGAGCCCGATGGAGCCGATTTCTGGGTGGGCGAAGACGACGGTGGGGATGTTGGCGTAGGGGAGGTAGGATTGGGAGAGGTGGGGAGGGCCGAAGAGGCGGTTGGAGAGGTGGCGACCGGCTGCTATTGCGACTGTGAGGGGGGGTTGTTAGTATGAATTTTAGTGTAGAAAGTAGGAGATGGGGCCGGGGATGGGGATGCGGATGAGTTAGAGGGAGGAAAATAAACATACCTGGAGTCAACTCCATCTGTCCCGTGACATCTCCCAGAGCATAAATGCCCTCCACATTCGTATTCTGGAATTTATCCACCTCGATATGTCCCGTCTTCTCCTTAGTCTTCACGCCAGCTACATCCAACTTCAAACTCTCAATCTCAGGCTTCCTCCCTACAGCCCACAACAACTCACCCACCTCGATAACTTCCCCATCTTTGAACGTCAGCTTCAACAACTTCTCCTCTCCCCCCTTCCCAATATCCTCTACCTTATCCAAACCTTGATAATTCTTGTGAATTATCACCCCGTTGTCCTCGTATCTCTTGGTCATGGTATCTTGAATCATTGGGTCAAAGCTACGCAAGAATGTCTCTCCGCGAATGAACATGTGCACTTCTACTCCGACGGCATTCAGCATACCGGCGATTTCAACGGCGATGTAACCTGCACCAATAACGGCGATTTTCTTGGGGAGGGCTTCCAGAGCAAAGAAGCCATCATTGGTGATACCAAGTTCGGCCCCGGGATATCCTTGGGGATGATGGGGTATCCGCCGGTTGCGATGCAGACTTTGGAGGTATGTTAGTGGGTGTTTGGAGTGGAAAAGGGTTTTAGGGTGGAAGCGAGATAGGGAAGGGGATAGGATACGTACTGTGAGGGGCGCTGTATTTTTGTACGCCAGAGCCATCTTGAAGATCAATGGAGATTTCGTGAGTTCCAGAGAATGACGCTGTGCCATGCTGAATTGCAGAGAACATTATTAGCCTTGTCAAAATTTGTTCCAAAATGGAATTCAAAAGACAGAAAAACATCAATCACTTACCACAACAGTAATTCCCTCCTTGGCCCAATTCCTATCATAATTCCCATTTGTCTTCAGAATATGCGCATCTCTCTTCTTCTTAAAAGCCGCATAATCGTATGGAACTTTTACATCAAAGTGAGCTTTCTTCTTTTAAAGTTTCCATATTTATGAAACCGAGGAGGCAGAAAAATTCTTACTGTTATCAGGAATTGCGAAACCATAAGTCTTTCCATCACGTAGGGTTTCGGATATTGAAGCGAAGTTCCAGGTGATCTTCTTGGGGACACAGCTGGTGGTTGGCTTGGTGTTAGTAAGTGGTTTGAGGCTAGAAGATGCAATTGAAATTCAAGTGATCGCTGGTGCTGAGATGAGAGATGGAAGGAGTTGATGGCCAAAAATGAGGAACCACCACAAATCAAGTCCAACGATCCTCAACAAGTCTGAAAGCACATTGAAAGAAGAACAAAAGAACAGACCGCCAAACAGCTCACAGACTCCTTTCATCAGTCCGTCCCTAATATCTCAAACCTGAAGATTCCCCCCCTCAAAACTTCCACCAAACCATAAACAACCAGACCACAAAAACCCCCTTCCCCATCTTCCCTCCCCTATAAAACAACAACAACAAAAAGAAGGAAAAAGATAACTCACCCAACATTAACACAAGTCCCCCCACTCAACCCATTCTCCACCAACAAAACCTTCGCACCATACCACCCACTCGCCCTCCTTGCGGTACCACTCCCACCACTCCCACCTCCAATAACGATAAAATCGAATTTCGTGACATTTTCACCTGTCGCAGTTTCACTGCTGGTTCCATCAACGATGAGAGGAGGAGCCATATTTGCTGCTTGTGCTGGTAGTGTGGTGTTATTGGTGGTGGAGATGTTTCTTGAGCTACTCGCTCGAGAGGTTGGAAGACGGTTGCTACTTCGGCTCTTGGGTCGGTCCTGGGGGTGTGTTGTTGTTGCGTTTATGTTTGTGCTGTCTGTTGAAATGTTGTTGTTGTTGTCGGTAGTCGTATTGGAAGAAGAGGCAAAAGAGGAAGTGGGAATATTAGGGCGATGTTGAGGAGTGATCACAAGAGACAGACGAGGAGGAGGGAGTGGAGGGGATGGCGGTGGCATTTTATACAACTTCCTCCGCACGATGGTATTGATACACCTGGGATAAATGATACGAGTGGAGCAGCACTTGTACATGGGATGGTATGTAGGTATGTGCAATACTGTAACTGC
Source organism: Tetracladium setigerum (assembly GCA_031472005.1). Lineage (NCBI taxonomy): Eukaryota > Fungi > Ascomycota > Leotiomycetes > Helotiales > Tetracladium > Tetracladium setigerum. The sequence continues at coordinate 353,302 of PZJY01000009.1, read as the reverse complement.
ACTGCACTGTGACTGCTGTAGGTACTGTACAGGGATGGAGTTGAGTGGAAGAGAATGAATGAATGGTAAGATAGATAAGGTAAGGAGGCAGAAACAACAGCAGCAGCAGCACAAGCCAATTCAAGGTCTTGCACTTGCAGCTTTTCCTTGAACTATTCGCGAAAACGAGAAATATAATTGGACATAGAGACGAATGTAAGATTATGAAAGAGGGGGAGGCGTAAGAGGGGGAAACATTTGGGGTACAGTAAGCGGCCGACGTGCATCATCCATCAGCGAAACTAGCGAGGCTGAACGAAAGAAAGTACCACACCACCTGTGTGATTAATCATCAGCCTTGCCATGAGATGATGGTGTGGGAGCTTCGTTCGGCGAGTGGTGCTTAGTGTGCAAGGGGTGAGTTTGGTGGTGTTGCTGGTGGACAGAGGCGGCTTGGAATGAGAACGTTGGAAATGTATTTTTCGCCGAAGAGGGTTAGTTTTGTATGCAGTATGTTTGCCTACTTAATTACCTAATCTAAGTGTGCAGACAGTGCAACTGAAATAGGTAATATACCAAAGACCTAACTTGGAACGCCATCGGGATTATAATGTTGGCGTTTGATAGATAGACTGCGAGTCCTGGAGCATGTGACTGACTTTTAATAATGGGGTGGCTGTATTTCTTTCTCGTTCAAAGTCTTCTTTTTCCACAGAATACCTGAGTACTGTCACGGTCCATGGTTCGCGGGAATTCTCGCGATAACCAAAGCTGCCAATAGGATCGAGAATCGGTAGTGCTGTGTGAGTTTTCCGACATTGTGAAGTTAAAGCTCCAGCTTGATCGGAGGGAACAATGTATTCACTCCCAGGATGTAATTCGACACTGCCTTGTGGTTGACCTCCTTTTGGGATAGGACACGGGTGGCTAGCCCAGTGTAATGCACAGGCGAAGCATTAAAACCGAGTGCCGAAATACTCAAGATCGTGGTTGCGGTACCAATCTGTCGGTATTTGATGCTGGTTTTGTTGTACAGTCTGAGGGAGGAGAGGTGGCGCTGCTCAGTTGATGATATTTGCATCAAGGGTATAAAGCATCCCAACGCAGAGCTCAACGCCTCCTCTTACTCGACTTCTTCCTCGTCTCATCCTCAGTATCCACATCCCCATCCAGCGCATAATCCCTCCCTGTCCCGGGACTCTTTCTCCTCATCTCCCCTCTTCCAATATGAATCAACTCATCCTCACTCCCACTATCACTCACATCCGACAACAGTGGCAGATTGAAGCTATCCTCCTCACCCTCCACCGGTTCAATCGTCCAACAATCAACGTCATCATCCTCCAAATCCAATCTGCGCTTGTGGATCTCTTCCTTGGGGTGGATATCGAATTCGCTCTCCGACTCAACGTATTCCACATTCTCTTCTACCTCCACGAAATCCGGTGCAAGCGCTGACCAACGTTGCTGGGGGATAATGGACCAGATGTGACATCGACCTGTTTCCAAACCGCATGCGACTACGAGAGGCTTGTGGGGATGCCATTCTACGACTCCATGTTCCTCCTTTGCGCCCTCTAGAATCTTGACTAATGTGCCACCCGCTCGTTCCCAGATGTAAATATCGTGATTGTTGAATGTGGAAGCGATAACGTAGTCGCCTGAAGCGCTGAAACACACATGATTCCATGCCAGTTTGTTGACGACGTCTTGGAACTTATGCTCGGCTTCCATATCGATTGTGTCTGGGTCAAGATCGGCTGCGGAGAGGTCTGGGACTCTGAATGTGCGGAGGATACGATCGGATGAGTTGACGACTAGGTCGCGACCGGCGTTGGTGAGACGTAGTATTGTGATTACACCGTTGCAGAGTTTGGTGGAGTAGATGACTGCTCTGGAGGAGGTTTCTAGATCGATCACATTCAACCAGCCCTTGTTATTGCCTGCCAGCAGATGTTTTCCAGATGGCGTAAAGACAGCCACTGTAGTTGTCATCTTCGCATCTTGTGCTGCTTTCTTTTCTGGGTCTCCTCCATCGTCGTTCAAGGCCGTTCTATTTGGCGCAGAGGGGAGGTCGTATTTAATGGGCATTGGGCCAGTCAAATCAACCAACAGCGGCTGATCATCGTAGAGAGAAGTTGCAAACACCAAACTGCAATATATTAGCATTTGAACACACCCAATTAAGGAATTACTCACTGGTTATACGGATGTAACTCTGCGGTAAATACTGGCCCCTCGAACCTCACCATCCTCAATGCAGCCCCATCGGCCAAATCCCACAAATTGACCTTCCAATCCTGCGCACTGGTCAAGAGATACCTACCACACCTGCTCCAACTCAGACTCTGAATCTGGCGCGTGTGTCCCTTGAGTTTCCTCGCAACGCTGCCCACATCCATGTCGAAGATCACGACTCTGCCATCAGTTCGGCCAGCGGCGAGGAAGTCGCCTTTGCGATTGAAGCGCACACAGGTAACATGGCCAGATTTGAGAGAGCTTTCGAAATGCTCGGGGTAGTCCTGGGCGAGACCGAAGGGGTCAACAAGTGCGAGATTCATGATGCTCCAAAAGAATTGGGGGGAGGCCTGGGAGGGAGATTTGGTGCTGCGGGCTGCGACATCATAGAAAAGTCGCGAGGCTGACAACGGGAGGGATATTCTTTCGGCAAAATATCGGCCTTGGCATTTAGCTGACATAATGTTCCAAGCTCCTGACATGAGAGAAACAGACTTCACTGCTCAATTAATTCTTGTAAGCTCCTCAAAGGTTCAAAAACAGTTCTAAAGCTCCATAGCTTGAAGGGTATTGAAGTTGTACATTTAGCACATTATTGCCAGCGATTCGTCCTCGCTGTGGAAACCCGAGGCATATGCACAGCGAAGCTCCATTCTAGATACATAAGTCACAAGGCACTGCCAACTAGAGAGAAGATTTTGATAAATGGTATCTTTCATTTTTCACTCACTCTCACCACGCTACGAGTATTTTCTGACTACCTACGCATCTATGAAAAATGATCACCCTCGTAATCTTCCACCTGTGCATCCATCCAACCATTATCATCAACCACTTCGACCCTACCCCTACCTCTCCTCTCGGCTTGATACAATTTGGTCTTCCTCTCCTCCCTCCTTTCCAATTGGGAAAAAGAAAAACGTTTGCGAAAAAAAGTTTGTAGGACGAATCTAATAAAAGACACAACGCTAGGTTTTTCTTTCTTCCCCCTTTTGTATTTCATATCGTATGTTACCCCTCCCGCCCATTCACCCACCGACCATCCATCCACGCACGCATGCATGCAATCGCAAGCACAAAAAAAGGAAGCAGTGTGAAGAACCGCCAACGCCATCGAGGGAAAAGAAGTATAACACAGGTGCAAGGCAACACATTGGCTGCTCAAAACAAAAAAGAGAGGGTTGGTTCATATCGCGACTGCTAAGAAGCAGGAGAAATAGACCAACCAAAGGAAATCCCAAACGCCATGATGCATGATATTTTCGCAGTCTTTCGTATCTTTTTGGGTCAAAATATGATGAAAAGGGGCTTTTTTGTAGTTTGTTGTACAGAGAACTGAAAATTTTGAGTCCTCAACCCGACCGAAATTACTGGTTATTATTGTTGTTATTGTTCGGGGCAGGGTTTTTGGGGAGCTATGGACTGTTAGATTGAAGGCATCAATGATGATTCATATCAACTTACAATGTAGGCGAACCCGGGCTGTACAGTGGGCTCGTGGGGGAGTATTGTGGAGAAGTTGACGCATAAGATCCGCGAGTAGCGTTAGGATTGAACGCCGGCGAGACTGGGGAGAAGGCAGGCGATGTCGGACTGTAGTTGGGAGAGGTAGGCGACACATGTGGTGATGTAGGAGAGTAGTTTGGAGAAGTTGGCGAGAACGAGGGAGACGTTGGTGAGACGAATGAAGGGCTCGTTGGGCTGTAGCTTGGAGAAGTTGGAGAATAAGACGGAGATGTTGGCGACACAAACGAAGGACTCGTGGGAGTGTAGGCTGGAGACGTTGGTGTGAAAGCTGGAGAAGTTGGAGAAAATCCTGGAGAAGCACCATAAGAAGGACTGGTAATACCCATCGCAGGCGATGTTGGGCTGTAGCCAGGGCTCGTTGGCGAGAACGCTGGCGAAACCGGACTGGTGCTGAAAGGACTGTTTGGACTGTAACCACTCATTCCACCAGGGCTTCGTGCTCCATAGGGACTGGCGCCACCAACAAATCCAATACTCTGACCATACTCTGTCGCAAATCCACCAGGAGTTTGAGAACCACCAGTTTGAATAGGCGAGAACGAAGCGCTGTAGTCTGGAGTACCCAAGAATCCACCATCGGCAAGAGGGGAACCTGTGTCATAAGGTGTTGCAGCTCCACCATCAACTCCCTTGATGGAAAGGCCGGGCATGAGACCCATTCTACCATTGTCAGAGATAACAGTTTCAAGCATCTTCGGATCAAGGAGAACCTCGAGCTCTCCAGTGCCCATGGGTGCCAATTGACCAAGCATAACGTTTTCGGAAATACCACGGCAATCATCAAGTTCACCGACTGTAGCAGCCTCCAGGAGAATCTCGACGGTCTCCTCGAAGGAACAACGCATGAGAGCTCCCGTATCAGCTCGGTTGATACCGTGACGAGTAATAGCCATCAGCATACCTCGAGAGGTCATGACGTCTACCAACAAGGCAAGATGGCGATGGTTGACATAAGAACCGTCAAAAGCCAACACTTGGGTCAATTCGCGCATGAGAGCAGAACGGGTAGCCTCGATACCGAAAACCTCGAGAACCTGGATGAAGTGATTTGAGTAGGTACGTGTTGTGTCAACACCTGGGACGGCCAGAACAGAAGCAAGCGCAGTACCAGTGGTATCAAGATACCATTCCTCACATCGAGGATCACTCTTACTAGCAAGAAGACCTCCGTCAGGAGTTTCAATAAGCTTCACTTCCTTGTTCAAGAAGGCTCGCTCAATGCCAACAACACCACGTAAAGTCAGAGTGTCAAGAATGTGGGCCTCGAGACGCTTGAGCATAATGTCTTCCTCAACATCATCATCATCACCCTTGGAGTCACTGGCCTTGATCATTCTGATACGAATGACCTGCTCCTCGGCGTTGTTATCACTGAAAATGACTGCCAAGTCCTTAGGATAATTCTCCTTGATCTTAACAGCAACATCTTCCACTCGCAGACCCTTATCCAGCATCTTTTGACGATCAAGGATCAAACGAAGAAGCCATCTGGATTGATTGTCTGGCGAATCATGGGCGTCATCTGGAATGATGAAGTACGATTCAACCATGTCAAGATCGGATTCAATGGTGGTCGACTGAATATCTGGGTCATGATAAATTTCGGTAGCCTGCATGACACTGCGCAAGTTGGTGTGCTCAACTGCACTTCTCAAGAGCTTGGCGGTCTCTTGATTACCGACATTGCCTTCTTGGTAAACAACCATGGATGGTGTCTTGATATTCGTAGCAATGTTGAGAATTTCCTTGAGACGAGGCACACCAAGAGTGACGTTCTTAGAAGACACACCGGCGAAATGGAAAGTGTTCAGCGTCATTTGAGTAGCGGGTTCTCCGATAGACTGTGCTGCCAAGACACCGACCATCTCTCCAGGGTTGACCAAGGCTCGAGTGAAACGGGACTCGAGTTCTCCAAGAATATGAGCAAATGCAAGCTTGTTCAGGCGGTTTTGAAGAGCAACACGCTTGAATGCAAGTCGAGATCGCAGTTGAGCCTTGATCAATAAGGTGGCGTTGAGTTGAGCCTCCTGTGACAAAATGTCGTTGCCTCGAACAATGACCATACGTTCCAACAGTTGCTGAACTTGGGGAATGACTTCGGCGGGATGCAGGTCACTACGCTCCTGGTCATCCACCTTGAACAGTCTCTTGGCACTATCGATGATTCGAACGACATTCATGGGAAGTTGCATCATCTCGTCATCCTTCTTCTTAAAGTTGACATCGCGAAGCATTCTGCGATCCTCCACAAGCTGGTCCCATTCTTCATCCAAAAGCTGTTGCACCTCGAGATCGCCGGCAAGTTCAGTTGCGTGTTCAAGAAGCTCAGAAGAGAGGGGATTCTCTTCGTCCATAACGTCAAGTCGATATCGCTCGGCGAATGCGGTGTCAGACATGTTGATGTGATCAACACGCTGCTTCTCAATATGGACACCATCAAGACCATCCTCACCATACACGAATTGAACAATGTCTCCAAGAGAGTTACGAACAGTACCATCGTACTTGGCCATAACATCTTCAAGAGCCTTGACCAAACGACGTTGGATGTATCCAGTTTCGGCAGTCTTGACAGCGGTATCAATCAAACCTTCTCGACCAGCCATGGCGTGGAAGAAGAACTCGGTTGGAGTAAGTCCTCGAAGGTAAGAGTTCTCAACGAAACCACGAGACTCTGGCGAGTAATCATCCTTGGTGAAATGAGGTAGGGTTCGGTATTTGAAGCCGAAAGGAATGCGCTTTCCCTCGACGGATTGCTGACCGACAAGGGCAGTCATTTGAGAAATATTGATAGTCGAACCCTTGGAACCAGAACGAGCCATGATAACGGCATTGTTGCTGTCCTTGAGACTCTGCTCGGTCTTGGTACCAGCCTTATCACGAGCGGTGTTCAAAGCCTTGGAGACTTGGGACTCGAAAGTTTCACGAACGTTCATACCAGGGAGAGATTCGAGTTCATTGGCCGTGGCCTTGGCGGTAAGGCTTGCGACCTCATCCTTTTGCACATTGATAGCCTCCTCGATTTTGGCGATGGTCGCCTTGTCTGGAATTGTATCACCGATACCGATACTGAAGCCGTTGTGAAGCAGCCAGTAATTGATGACACGCTGGCAGCCATTGAAGAATGCCATGGCAGCATCAGAACCTTGCTCGTTGAAGATGATGTGAATGATACCACCACCAGTAGCACCGACAATTTTCTTCGTCAAGAGACCGTACATGAGCTCACCTCCGGTAACCAGCATACCGTCGTCATTGACTGGAGAGTCGTCACGAGTATCATTTGCCACATGCAAGTTAACAATCTTTGGAATGACCATGCTACAGATTTGCTTGCCGGTCCATCTGGGTCGTGGTTTGATGATTGCTGGTTGTGGAATGACACCATCCCAATCAGGAACCCAGAGGAGAATGTTCATGAGATGCTCCTTGGTAATGAAGACATCACGACGGCACATCTTGTAGATGCCAGCCAAAGTATCTTGAACGATACCCATAAGTGGACCGTTTCGTTGAGGAGAAACAATGTTCAAAGGCACCATGCAAAGATTCATGATCTCAGCCCGAGTCTCCTCGGTTTGCGGGACGTGCAAGTTCATTTCATCACCATCGAAATCGGCATTGTAGGGCGAAGTGACAGACAAATTCAATCGGAACGTCGAGTAGGGCATAACCTTGACTCTGTGACCCATCATAGACTCTTTGTGCAGCGATGGTTGACGGTTGAAAATGATGAAGTCGCCATCCACAATGTGTCGCTCAACCTTCCAGCCGTATTCCAAATTAATAGCTCCAGCCCGCTTGTGGTGACGAAGATCAACACGGCTCCCATCAGCACGGATAACGTACTTTGCACCAGGATGTTCGTTCGGTCCATTGTTGACCAGACCATGTAACTTATCGATGTTGTAAGGTGTAACGGTTTCCGGGTAGGTCAAAGTTCGCGCAATACTTCTAGGCACACCAACTTCATCCAAAGACAAATTTGGATCACCAGTAATGACGGTACGGGCAGAGAAATCCACACGCTTTCCCATCAAGTTACCACGGAGACGACCCTCCTTACCCTTAAGACGAGCACGAATAGCCTTGACAGGTCGACCAGATTTCTGCAGAGCAGCTGGCATACCGGCAATATCGTTATCCATGTAAGTTGCTACATGGTATTGCAACAAATCCTCAAACTCCATTTGGACGTGTGCAGGCGAACCTTCCTGCTGACCTTGTCTGACATTGCCATTGGCACGAATGATATCACCAAGCTTGTATGTCAGATCATCCTCACCGCGTCCACCTTGGCCAGTGCCATCCATTGAGATAGAAGGTCGAACCGGGGAGGAGGAACTGGCAGAACCGTGATGATCATCCAGTCAGGACGGGCATAGTCGGCGTTCAAGCCCAGATCAGCAATCTCAGAGAGAGGAATATTCTTGAAGATTTGCAAAGCCTGCTCTGGAGTGATCTTCCTCTTCTCGGTCGAAGCCTCTTGGTCCTCCTCCTTTGGCGTTTTCCATGTGCCCATCAATGCGAGAGGGACTTGGCGAACTTCGGGTTGAATATTTCCACATCCTCCGTGCGCTTCACGCTTCTCTCTTGTAGGGTCATTCGCGTCGGCATCCTTGTCTTCTGGAGCTTCAATCTCGCAGATCATCTTTGGCTTACATAGTCGCCAAATGGCATCGAATCGTCGCTTGGGGTCTCGAATGTTCACGGCGGCCTTGTACTGAGGATTACTCTGAAATAATCATGTTAGCATCAAAGATTCGCATGCAAGTACCACCTAAGTGGGTAGACTGACTCTGTCAAGTAATACTTTGCTACAGTTGTGGCAAACCATCTCTAACAGCTTTTTCGTCTTCTTGATGAATCCAGGATGGTAGACCGGTTTTGCCAACTCGATGTGGCCAAAGTGACCAGGGCATTCAGACATATTCTGATCGCAGGTACCACATTTGAACTGGCGATCGATTGATCCGAGTCGCGAGTCGTTGAGTCCATTCTCCCGAGGCTTCATCTTGCTGTCATCCATGGTCTCTGGGTATAGAATGTGGCACACACTCATGTTTTTGATCTCCTCAGGTGAGAGCAGCCCAAACTGGATCTCTTGGATGGTGCGCAACGGCGCATCCGAGTGCGCAAAGATAAGATTCGCCATGATGAAGATGGATGTTGTTCTCCTTCAAACTTGGTGCGTGCAAGTGGCAAAAGAAGGGGCGGGTCGCGGTCGGCAAGTTGTATATCTCGATGGAATCGCAGCGATTAGGATGAAGGGCAAGCTACCGCTGCAGATAAGCAGAATCGAGGCGCTGGAAGGTGAAAAGGAGTGTCGTCGCCGCGATGGCGCTGATGGCGACCTGGGCCAAATGGCCTACTGAAAAAGCTCAGATGCCTGGCCGTGAGGAAAGGAGCGAGACGACGGGCAGGGCGTAAGGACAGTGGGTATCTTCTTTCTCGTGAACTCGTGAGAAAGGCTGGCAGACCGAAATTCGCGGTTCGTGACGCGCGACTCTCGGGCAGGTAGGTGGTTGTTGGCTTGTTGATGATGGAGAGGATGCGACAGGAGTCGAGATTCTGTCTCTGTTTCGCGATCTTTGTCTGGGGGCCTGAAAGTAGAACGGCGAAAATGAGGCTTAAAGGGCGCTAGGCTTTTTTGGTACTGGAAAGTCTTGGCGCACCATTTGTCGCCAACCATTGACTTCACGCTTGGATGCTGCATCTTCGTTCCATTCACCTTCTGACTCATCAGGAGAGCGAGAAGATATATATTTCCATCACCATCACCATCACAAGGCATCAAGCGATGACTGTGTTATTCACGAGTATGCTCATATCTGATGCTTTTATTTTATCCATTTGTGCAGCGTTACTTTTATGAAATTATTGTTATTTAACTGCATCAATTGTTTAAATGTTCTCGCCCAACCCCTGAATAGCTGCTTGCGTGCTTGCTTTGGCCCCCTACTTGTTTATGGAAAGACCTGCGCTCAACCAGACACCTTTGTCTTCCAGATAACACGCGTCTGTTCGCGTTTTCGAGGCTATTGCGGAATGAATCAACACATTTTCTTGAACCAGTCAAGCGACGACAGAGGCCGTGGTAAATCTGACTCTATGGACGAGCTCACTGAGTCACTAAACCCGGATACAGATCTGCAGGCTTGACTATGATGGATTATGTCCAACGATTTAGACGAAGAAACATCGGAAGAGTCTGCTTGAAATTATGAGTTGTTTGCCATCTTTAAGGTCGAAAGGGTTTACGATAGATGGCGTTTTGAACATCCCACGCCAACTTTGTCATTTAACTCGAGAGAAGATCTTGCAAGTCGCTGGGATCTTAAAATCCAAGGTCTCCTCGTTCCTGACATCTACGATACTACGGCCATTCGCCGCAACCATCTTTCTCTTGGTGCCAGGAGCCAGAGGCGGCATCGGCTTCGGTGGGGGAGACGCAACCTGTCTATCACCAGCTCTATATCTCTGTCCTTCACTTCACAGGAGCCATCCGTACAAGGTAGACCTTTGCCATCTCCAGCGTCATCGATGCAAAGAGCGTATCAGAATCCGGCTCTTTCTCTCTCTATATCAAGATCTGAATACCATCCAATCCATAGTTTGTCATATCTGCTGTTTGCAGTTCTCACTTAGTACTTGCGCTGAGCCCATAAATGTGCCCATCACCTTGATAGGTAGAGCAGGCCTATGATCACGTACCTAGAAGATCATCTTCCAAAGCTGTGTCGCTACTATCCCAGAAAGCCATTGAAATTTGGAAAGGATTGTCTTTTCCGCATGGAGCAGGACGATATAGTTCGTCGGTGGTCCCAGTCTGCTGTATGCCATCTCTTCCAAGATCAGCTCCACACATCTCATATGAGACCGTCAACATACCGTGCACCGCCTCTCTCATTAATGATGATGATATGCCCCAGTCCTCTTGATATCTTTCGGGTGGGAGTTTAGTCCCACGAGAAAGAGCCGCGGACTGGAGTTCACGGAGCTCATCGGAGTCATTTGCAATGCAACCACTGGCGTCACACTTTGAACGTTGAGAGTCAATAGCAAGTTTCAACAGCATGCTGCTATTCACGCTCACTTTTGCGTCATTCCGTCATCTACATGGTTGACCCGATTTGGTGATGCACTGCTGGCTAGGAAGTGTGAAGCGGTGGGTTTTGAGATCAGGTGGTGTTGGTTGCTTCTAATCACAAGAGCTGTTTCTTTTGTATTTATTAATTTCTTTAGGCATCCATCAGCTTAGTTGTTAGTCTTTGTATGCTGCCACCAGCGGCCTCAAAGGGATCAATCAAACACTCTCAATACATCGTTTGAGACGTCCAGTCGGCAGCCCCTGTCGCCTTAGCGAGCTGCTGCTGACAATGCATCCTCAGCCTTTCCCCGCTGCTCCTTGTATCAGTCACAACAACAACAGCTTGACACGACGACAGTTGAAGTATCAACTTCGCGCGATTCGACTCATCTCATACCCAATATCCAACATCACGTTGTCGCTAACATGTGGATCGTGCGGCACCACCGGCAAACGAGCATGCTGCCTATTCTGAAGCAGATTCAAACGAGGATGGCTACGCCAATGAGTACCGACCGATCAGAGCAGGCTGCAGCCACACCCCATGTGCTTGGCAAGTGGTGCAAGCAGCTGGTCACTGAACTGGAACCTGCCCTTGTTAAATCGCGATGTCAAGAAACTGAGGAAAGGAGCTCCACAATCCTCGAATGTTATCCGGGATTAGAAGAGTTTCTCAACGAGGCAAAGGAAGGCTGCCACCTGTGCTACATGTTTCTGGGTGGGCTGTGTGATCCAGAACGCGACTTGCTACTTCCGAAAGACACACTGGAAGATTGCGGAGACTCGATTTATGCGAATATCAGCTACAGGAAGAACAAAAACCAGAGCGATGTACATTACATCTCACTTGGGAAAATCGGAGCCAAGTCGAAAGACTTCGATAGATTCGTCAACAGTTTAGAGTTTGTATCAAGGAATACGATTCAAAAGTCGTTCAAAGATGCTCAAGTCTCACGTTATACCGGCTCTGCAGCGTGCTTCCGCATGATTAGACACTGGATGCACACCTGCTCTACTCAACATCAAACGTGCAATCTCAACACACCGGGACCGAAGCCGACCCGATTGCTCGAACTTGAGTTTGGCGATACGATAAACGTCAAGCTGGTTCCTGGCAACTCCATTGTTGCACCATACGCTACGCTAAGCTACTGCTGGGGAACAGTTGACCAACTGATGCTGCTTCGCACGAACTATGCAGAATTTATGGTCCGTGTGCCTTTTGATCACCTCAGTCCTGTTGCGCAGGATGCTATTAAGGTATGCCGCGGTTTGTCAATAGGATACCTTTGGATCGATGCATTATGCATCGTCCAAGGGCCGGACGGTGACTTTGCTCAAGAAGCTCCACGCATGAACGATGTATACGGCGGCTCCACAATCAACATCACAGCGGCGAATTATACAGATACAACACAAAACTTTCTGTGTCATCGCGACCCGCTCCTATATATGAACTGCGATTTGGACACCGTGCACGTCAATAATTGCGGGGCTACTCTTACCAATAGTCGCGTGTGCCGGGATAGAGATACTCATAATCGTCCGGGTGACTACCACATCGATTCAAGAGCTTGGTTTTATCAAGAGCGATTCTTGTCTCCTCGATCGGTGTATTTTGGGCCCAAGGGAATACATTGGGAGTGTCGTGCGGGCATTGCTTGCGAGCTGCAGGGCGATATCTGCGCTGATAACGGACATTATAAGAACAGTCGCGATAACCTCAATCATACAGCATGGGATCTCAAGTCGAAGTTTGCAGAAGTATCGGCACTTGATGGGCTACAAGCTGGTCCTAAAGCCGCAACTGCAATTCGAAAGATTTGGTGGCTCATCCTAGAGTCGTACGGCGTTATGCATTTGACAAATACAACCGACAGGCTGGTTGCCATCGCAGGGATCGCTGCTATTTTTGAGAACAAGTTCGGATTGCACGCCACATTTGGTTTGTGGATCGAGTTTCTGGACGAAGAACTTCTGTGGCACACTAACCCAAACACACGCCAATACGCGGACATGAATTGGCAGGCTCCCTCATGGTCCTGGGCCAGCCTGGAAGGCTGCTCAGCTAGACCAGGCTTGATTTTGAAGCCAGGTGAGAAGTTTGGTGTAATTACTTGCCGCAAGGTAACATCTGCTGCCGTAGCACGGATACCACCCCAGAATGGCTTCCCCAGCCTCACACCGATATACAACAAACTCGCATATTTGCATGTCAAAGGCCGACTTGCGCACTGCAAGCTGCGACAGGCGACTTTCGACAGCAGGGGTGACCAGGGTCAACGCATTGTTGTCCTCAAGGAGGATGCGGTCTCGCAACCTATAGACGAGGCAAATGATAATAAATACGGAAATTCCGAGCTTGATATCACCTGGGGATGGGAAGCAGATGATGCAGATCATATTTCCTGTCTCTTGATACGGAGTGAGCTAAGGTTTAGATCTGACGAGGGTAAGCCGAACGACCATAGTATGGACTATTTCGGACTGGTATTGTTTCCTGTGCAGCGAATTCGAGGGCATCCTCTCGAAAATGAGACTGATCGTTACTTCATCAGATTGGGCATATACACAGAATCATGTGCTGATTTCCAGAAAGGGGATACGCACTATGATCCTGAACACCCAAGCCAACCTGAAACCGAGTACTTGTGGAGACATGCTGGTGAGGAACAAGATGTCATCATTGTTTAGTGTGGTTGTGGTAGAGATTAGAAGTATTTTACTTTGTTGTATTTTCCCGAGTTTTAGTACTACGATATGAAGACGTTAACCAAACAGAATAATAGCTTGGACCCCAGAGAGATTTTTAGAGTTAGTGTAGAACTTATTATAGCGTTGCCACCTATATATATGCGAAATGCTGCTCTCAGGTTTGTGAACGAGTACGACCCTAGACGTATTCCATTAAACTGAGTATCGACTATCGAGAGTCTAAGGGTTCTCTATATAGCCAAATATAGCTCTTGCAAAAAGTAGAAACTAGTATAAGCTGATCCATGAGGCGGCATACAAGTTCGTGGCAGCCACCTGTCGTTCCGCATGAACTCTACTTTAGCGGTACTCATGTCATCAAGAGCAACACGTGCAACGGTGTCTGTGTTCAACTGAGGACCTTCCAACACCTGTAGTCTTGTTCTTTTGTACACAGTCACACCTTGTCTCATAAAAGAATTCGATGGCGGTTAATGGCGTGAGGCAAGGCGCGAAGCCTATTTAGAAACGAGGCAAGAGGAAGCTACTGTAGGTACTTTTGTAAAGCGGCTTAAAAAGAATCCAAAGGCTGAGCATATTGTGGCTTCTATTACGTCACAGCGCTCTGGCTTTCCTTCTCTCTATATAGGCAAAGCCTCGTCCAGCCAAAAATCGATATCTCGATTTTATTCTCCGATCACATCAGAAATTGTTTTTGGCAAACTCTGAAATTATAACAATGATGTTGAGAGCTTTGACTTGGTTCTCGCTTGTATGCACGATTATATTCCTCCCTTGTTTAGTCGCCGCTCCAACTACACCTCTCGTCTCGTTCCCAATCGAAGTCCCCAATGGCACGACGCAGCATAGAAATCCTCGAATCCTGTGCCCGCCTACAACATGGACTAGTCTAGCCAAATTCTTCATCGGGAACTTTGTCGCACACGTCGTTACAGTCAAATCTGTACCTGGGGAGACATTACCCGTTACCATCTGCAACTTGCTCCTTGCATTTCTGTTTCCAACCTCGGGCTTGATGAAAGGACTCAATGCGATCGCGAGGTGTGTGAGGTTTGGCATGTCGGAGCTTGATCAAGCTTGTCGTGCTGGGGCTCTCTGTGTTGTCGTGCGAAATTCTACTTGGCGACCAAGGACGAGTGACAGCATTCAGGTTGTTCTGGCTGCGCATGATTCAGTTGAAGATGCGATACCGTCCAACAACGATGCGGCAGAGAACTTGGGACATCTTGAAAAGCGTGAGTGCTTCCTTGAAATTTATTTGTTACTTCCAAGCGGCTAAGAAGATAAATAGCGGCTTCCTTCAAGATATATCATCCGACGTGGCTGAAGGAAGATCAGCGCTGGTGGATTTTCTTTGACACAATCTGGGGACGTTCAACAGTTAACACTCTTCTATTCGATATCCATGGTACATATCGACTTCCTCAGGGCTATTCATTCGCCGTTCTTCCGCGGAATACCATCGTGGTACCGAGGATCTCAAATATCATCGACCACGAAGAGGACGACGCAGGACTTTCGGAACAGACTACTACAGAGCCGATGTCGCAACTATTCAATCAAAAAAGTGGCATAGCGTCAAGTGGAAGTATTTTGAAGATCCTAGCATCAGTCTTCCAGTTGGTCTTCTCATACTATACCGTTTATCGGCATGGAAGCAACCAAATTCAGCGCTGGGGATACGTATCCTTCTTCTTCACGCCACTGCCGTATGCCATCATGTCCTTCTGCAATGGCCTTAGCAATTTACTTACGCCTGATTATGCAAGTCTGTATATGGTTCACTTTGATATCATGGACGAAGCAGAGAAGGCAGGGGGGGCGTTTGATGGGGTAGTCGGTCGGGTCATACCTCTCATCGGACCCGCGGATGATAATGGCTACAGATCCGGATTCGCCTCAACCTGGAAAGGCATATTGCCTACATCCATTAAGCGAGCCATTTCGACTGCACTCTTCATGCTTTGGAACAAGCGACGCTCTCCAAGGACTACGGTTCCTGCAACGTGTACCGCTTTTTCAAGGCAAACCGACAACAGCTACTTATTGGATTTGCAGATGCAAACTGGACAGGAGGAGAGAAGGAGTGTGTACAAGGTTATTTCAAAATCTGAATCCGTGAGGGATAGACATCTCTTCGCCCGCACCTCTGATCCCACTCAACGTACTATGAAAGAACAGCAGGATGAGCTGAAGTTAGATCCTGCGTTGATGTTACACTATGCCATCTACTGTTGTTTCCGCCACCCACAGCGAACCTGGCGCTATCTCAAAGAACTGAACAGAAATCCAAGGCTTCCAAAAGAAACGATAATAGCCAATCAATTAATCCTCGTGGTCTATGGCGCTGCTCTGTTGATCTGGGCAATCTTTCATCCACAACGTACTGCACGTGCAGCCCAAAGGTTCTTCCGCAGTCTTCGAACACTCCCAGAGAGATTGCGCAAGCCACTCGTGCCAAGACCACCGGCACATAACGAGCTGGCTGAGAAGATATTGGAACCCACTGTATACTACCAGTCTTGTCCCCGCTTCCAGCGCTACGATGATCCTATACCCCAGAAGCATCTACAGGCTGCAATTACGAGCACCACGCGTATTATCGGCGCACCCACGACGAACGACATCAACTACCCATCCATTCATTTTGCCAGAACCACTACACCCGTAACGTGGACATCAACTCTCTTGCCTGTAAGCTTTGGACTGCTCCTCAGTGGTATCCCCATCATAATCATTGCGATATTATCCTCATTCCAGCCGGGATCGAGTTCTTTGACGCAACGTGTAATTATCCTTCTCTGGTGGAGCAGCGGAAGTATCCTCGGTCTACTTATGCCCCTCCTTGATGTGTCAGACATCCTAGTGTGTTTGGTTTGGCTGCCTAATTACATTATGGAGAAGTCGCAGGGTTTCTTTGTCATGTTTGGCATGATTGTTCCGAACTATATTGTTGCGCTGGCATTCATGCCATGGAGTGTTTTTATAGCGCCGATTTGGGGATTTGTTATTGTTGGCCAGATGTTGGGGGAGTGGGGAAGTTGTATTACTTTGTATTGAGTGCGATTTCGTTGGATGTTTAGAATGCACTCTAGAAAATAAATATCATATGTAGAAACATCTTAATCAAACTAGATTAACTCTTTCTGCATTGTTTCTGCCGTTCTTGGATTATACTCGTGGTATCTCCGATCTTTAGTAAGAGGCGAATCGCAGTCTCATATCAGAATGTCCCAGGTTTAAGCGATGTTTGAGAGCGGGTATCGAAAAATTGATAGTTGCAGATAACTGAAATAGCATCTAGAGACAAAGAAGTAGATGAAGTGAAGCGATAGAAGTAGCTTCTTATAGTAAAGAGGAATCTTCGGAGATAGGTTATGAGCCCTCGACTATGAACTAGGTCGTTGGCTTGATAACTGAACACGTTGCACGTCTGTATCTTGCCTAAAAAAAGCATTCGTGAAGATTCATGGCTGCCATTCAATCAGAGTTAAAAGGCATTTGCTTCGAAAAAGTGAACGATTTCAGTTGCAACTTGTAAGTGCTGATTATGAAGTGGTCCTCGGCTGGTGTTTCACCGCTAACTCATGCCGTGCGTGAAGTGGGAGGAAATTAATGCAAACGTCTAAAAACTTTAACATCAAACATTTGCAAAACATTAAAGGAATCCCTGGAGGGGAGGGGGCATATGGAAGCTTATTTGTTTTGACTCGTAGCTTCCGGGAATTTCAAGTCACAAAATAGAAACAACAATGCTCGGAATTCTAATGTGGTTTTGCAAGTAAGTGTTCTTTCAATTCCTATCAAAACTTTGATTTCCTGTTAGAGGAAGTCATGGAAATTTGTCATAGGAGATTTTCCATGCCCATTGTACAAATTTCAGTCCCTCTCGTTTTGCCAACTTATTTGGTTTCAAACTTCCAACTTTCCCCAGAGACTTCATGCAGCGAAAGATTTAGTTCGGTTCACCCCAGTCTTTTCTATTGAGCATGTGCTGAGGTCCACGATAGTGTTAGCAAAGCTGCTTCATGTACCGTAGATTTCTTCCAATCGAAAATAGACGAGGAAAGTCAAACTTACCAAATAAAACTCTTCCGCCCCTCTCTCCATAGAAACGAGAGCACAATTGTCATCCCCAATTTTCCACATATTTGTCGTGATTCGCTGATCCTTTAACCGAATCCACTCCAATCTTTTTATTCCATTACCAAACTACTGAAAAATAGACCAGGGACAGTGAAATTGACATACTTAATTTCATCCTGTCTGTCGGCGACAACTCTAAAATAAAACTTCCATAATTCAGGATTCTAACAATTACCGCTCCTTTACAATCACTCGAGTCTCTATTTCTCAAAAAAATAAGTTCCTTCAGCTTCCCCATTCTGTTGAAGTTCTCTGGTGTTAACCATCTGGTGTCAATTGTCCTTCTTCTTCCCTCCTCCTCCCACATCAGATATTCCAACCTCTTTTCCACCTTCGCCGTCCTAAAATGCTCTCTGAAACAACGCGCATAGATTCAATCAGAGATAAGCCTTCAATGTGTATGCCGAAGAAGTCATACATCATAGTGAGGTTCTCAAAGCACAATGCGTCCTTCTGGAAGCCGATGTAGATGCCGCGTTTAATGGGATCTGCCCGACTCACGAGGTTGGAGGCGTAGGCGGAAGTGTGTGCTTTTAAAGCAACAGAACAAGACGACTGGCAGGTGTGAAGAAGTGGTGGTAGACGGTAAGAGGATCGAAAGAAGGGTCGAAAGAGATCGATATCATCTGTCAGTCGGTCGTGAATTTTGATTATATTTGGGGGGTTGTCGACCAACGATCAGATCATCTTTTGGAGTTCGACCGGAGGGTGAGAGAATAGATTGAATGTCTGGAGAGATTTCATAGTAGTGGTAGCTGTTGTTTGGACTTGGCTCTGATCGTGGACTTGGTTTGAAGCTTGACTTTTTCTAGGGGAGGACATTTCGGCTTTACTAATTGATTTTCGAGGATTTTGGGAGGTTTGAAAAGGTGAATATTGCAAGTGAGATGGAAGTCAAGGAGATGAGCTTTTATGACCAGATTTGACAATGGCCTTTGTGAGCACAATCTACTCCTACAAAGGTGGATTGAAACTATACATCTCACGGTCGAAAAGTGCAGGACCATGTGAGGCAGTTGCTGATGGTCATCACACTCCCGAGCCTTAGGCTCTTAAGATCTAATATAGTCCTATAAATATATCGTAACATGGATGGTCGCTATACATTATTTTTTTTTTCTTATAGAAACGTTGCGCCTCATGCGTACTTCTTTCTGTTGTGGTGCTCGCTTAGCATTCAATCTTACCCTCCTCGCCTCGCTTACCGTGCCTGTCTCCTCCACTATACCTGCCCCGCGAGTCTCGATGGTTTTAACTCATCTCGATCATATCCTCCATCCTAATTATAACCGGTTGGAAGGACGATATTGTCGTAGGATGGATGCAATAATAGATAGAAAGCGTCATGCGCGCTTGAGTTGGGTCCAAGATGAGTATTTACAGCCGTAGAGGATGACTTATGAAGGGGTGGGACATATGGAGTAGGAAAAAGAGCCGGTGACTTACCGATTACGAAAGGATACACGAGGGAAGAACAGGTGTTAGTGGGCTTGGATATAGAAGATCTGGGGCATCCGAGGCTGAAATGGTTTGAGCACGAGGGACCGCAGGGAAAGTTATTGCATTTTTCTTGTATTAGAGTAGAGTGAGAGAATCAATTCGATGGATTCAAGAGAGCTGCTTGGAGTGAATACTTAGCTTACGTCTCTTGAAAGCTGCGGATGCGAAGGTTGGTGTAGCCGGCTTTGAGAGCACTACTACTACTATATTCTAGAATTTGAAATATTAAATTTATTATCTAAATATATAACCGTATGATTGTGGTTATATTTATCTATGGGGAATGTCTTTCAAAAAGTAGCCATAGACTTGCTGCCTCGTGACTGGTTTCTTTTTCGCAATACAACGTAAAAGATGTTATTCGCACAATAAATTCTACTATGAACCTCTAAATAAGAGCCTATATTCGAGGAGATGTCGCAGATATCTATCGCTAACTCGGAAGAAGAAGGCAAAGATATCGGCAGTGCGGTAGTGGGGCGACTATTCGGCAAGCCTTAGCATCGTTATATAAGAAATAAATTAAAGTAACATTTCAAGAGAAGCCTTAATAGGAGTGCAAAAACCAATCATGTAATAAAGGCCGTATAAGAGGAGATTGAAAGGCTAGGGTGAATAACTTTATGTGAATTTACTCCTCTCTCAAAATGAACCGTTCGAAAATGAAATTCGCGAGGGAACAAAGAGGGAAGATTGAACTGAACAGAAGATAGAATTATTCAGCAAGTTCATTCCTCTGGTCTAATGTCCCAACGCGAAAAGGAAAAAAATATGAATTTGCCCTTCAAAACAACCCCTCGTCGAATCCTGAACCTCCTTCAAAAGACCTTTTATAATATCTCTTCTATACCCAAATCAAGCCATCCCACAGACTATAAGTGTATTCCCATATACCAAATTATATGGTGAATATTCCACATAACCATCGGGATGAACGCCAGTAAAGAACATCCAGATGCTCGCAAAAGCACTGTAAAATATCTCAAACACGTTGATAAGCATTCCTCATCTTTCGGGGCGGGTCTCCACATCAGTGGATGTAGTGAAAACCCTCGTAGCTTCTCTCATTGTCCTCCTCTAGGTATAGGGTTCGGCGATGCCTAAAATTCCTGCTCAAAATGGCATTCGCTGCATCTCTTCCCTGGTCCAGTACTTGATCATATTCTCAGCACCCAACTCCGCAACCTCATCATCCAGATGCTTCCAGAGCACTCCACCGAAGGAATCTAAAATCTCTCGGGCCTCGGCCCTGTGAAACGTTTGTTCCTTTCGCTTACACGCAGCCAAATACGGCTGTAATTTGTCGAGGCCCTTATGCATCTCCTTGTGCTGCAGAGTGGCGAAATGTCCAGGCCTGAAGCCTTCCATCTTGCGGCCCAGGACAGGGAACCAGTACGCTTCTTCGATATCGTGATGTCCTTTCAAATGTTGACAAAAATGAAGTCCCAAATCAATGACTTGAGATGTTGCCGGTTTCTTTGCTTTGGGATCTGTACCGGCGTATAGATCATTCCATTTTGCGCGGAGGACAGTGTGGAAGCCATTCATCTGCTCTGCTAGGCGGTTGAATACCCTGAATTCGGTGGCAGACATTTCAGCTCTGAGCCTATCATCACTTTCTAGCCCAGAGGAAATTATCTTTTGGGATGTGGTGTTGGTGGGTTCCTGTGGCTCGGGGAAGGGTTTCTTTGAGACATGGCGTTGGTGGGTATTCATTCTTTGGTGTGTCGCGACGCAGAGATGATGCAGAGCAAGTATAGAATCCTAAGAATCCAAGCCAAACAACTGGCTTTATAGGAGGTGTTGACCATTCAATGTAACGAAATGTGTAAGCTGCACCATTTAGTATGTTCAAGTCACTAGCTTATGATCAATGTCTTAACGTTAAGGTAGCTTCCTCCCTATGATTGAATCTCTCTTCATCCTGGCAAATGTGACGGCGCAAATGCCGCTCCTGCATGAGCTTCATATATCTCCCCTGTATGTTCCTATTACAGCCTAACCCTGCAGCCCGATCCTGCAGCCGATCCTGCATACTGTAACGTAGTGGCGCCTAACAGACTAGTAGTATTAGTTATTACATAAGCTGAAATAAAATCTAATCTTATGCAACTGCAATCTAGTAAGTGAGCTAAGCCGGAGAAGGGCGAGGAAGAATTGAGTCAGGTCAGAACAAGTGTGCTTTTGATCTCGATTTAAATGGGAGCAAATGGTAGAAGAACAATTTGAGAAAAAACATCAGATATCCAATCTTTCTATGCAATAATGTCTTCTCACAGCCTGCATACTGATGAGACGCCTCAGAATGTGAAGAATGCCAAGGCGAATTGCCATAAAAATGATGGTTCCTTCCATATTGGAATGGTGAATCTGACGTGAAGTAGGGCCTTCATCTAATTACCCAAAGCACTCCAAACAAACAGAAGGTTCAAATCTTGCTTGAAGAACTGGCAGATGCGTACGATACTAAATGGACCACCACTTTAATGTGTGTACTCGTATGCAAACTTCTTGGTTTCTTTGTTTGATTATCGCAGTAACATCTTCACCAACGAGCAGAAGAAGGAGTGGTTCCTCCGCTTGAATGCCAATGGTATGATGGAAGCCACCATCATAAATGTCGAGCCGTGTAAAAGGACTAACTCTCTATGTTTACAGGCCGAATCCCAACCATCGTCGACAATAACGAATCCCCTCCTGTAACCGTTATGGAGACCTCCGCCGAACTCCTCTACCTCTTGAAGTTTGCGGACAAAGAAGTAGTCAATTTCTCTTACCACAGGTAATTCTGTCACTGATCGCTCGAACAGAATAAATTCGGGTTTGTAGATGTAATTGAGCAAAGTCAGTGCCTTCAATGGCTTTTCTTCTGGCACGGTAGTGGTGCTCCTTACCAAGGCCAGATGGTATTCATTGGCAAATTCGCACAGAAAAAGGTTCCCTGTAAGCTCGTTTGTTTTATTCTATTTGTCCTAACAATCCTTTAATTCTAAGAGAATGGAATTGGTTGACTAATCTACGTTGGTGCTGCAAGTCGCCATCGAACGATTCCGCACCGAAACCCTGCGCGTCTTCGGTGTCCTCGAAATCCAGCTTTCGGGCAAATATACCGGCCAGCCACGCGAATACCTTGCGGGTAAAGGGGTGGGCAAATACTCTGTTGCTGACATTGGAACCTGGACATGGGTTGAGGCCTGGGAATTTGGAGGTATCACCCAGGAAGACATGCAAGCCTCTCCACATCTCATGAAATGGATTGCTAGGATTGCAGAGAGACCTGCAGTCAAGAGAGGAGTGGGAGAAAAATATCAAAATTAAATTTATAGAGAACATGATCTACGAACTTTGGGAGTTCTGCTGTATATGGAGGGTTTTCTTTTGGGATTACATTTGTGTCTCCAGTATACAGTTTTTTTCGTTGTGTTGTGAGTAAGATTAAAAGCATCCAGTGCTCCCGATATTACAGATGGCCTCACCCTATGCGATCCCTACAGATGTCTCAAAAATGGCACATTTCCATCTACAAAACCAATTCCACGTTCCCAAAAATACAATCCAGTGACGTAAAAATTCATTCATATTTAAATACACCTTTAACGAGAATTACCCTCAGAGATTGTGCTTCCCTCAAAGAGGGTGGATATCCGGCAGAGGTCCAGCAGGAACAAGCGTGTCCCCCTTCACCTTTTTGAACCCGTGTTTGTACTTGCGCAAATTTAGTCAGCATGTATTGAAGAAGCAACACAATATATCAACTAACTCTGTCAAATTTCGTGGTTTTCTTGAAGGCACCCCGAGTGATATCACTCTCATCCCAATATAAGAATCGCAACCACTTGTACAAATTGGGGTAGTCGTGTCGGATCATCTTGATATTAAGTTTGAAGAGCATATAATACCCAACATCAAACCGGATCAAGGTCGGAAAAAGTCTGATGTCAGCTTCAGTGATATGAGCGCCGAACAGGTAGGGTCCAGGATTCTTCGGACCCGCCAAAATCTGTTCCAGACGATCCAGAGATTCAAAAATGGGATGAATGTTGTCATCATAAATTTCTTGGGTCGCTGCAAAACCGCACTTGTACACGCCATTGTTTATAGTCTCGTAAACCCATGCATTCATGGAGTCGATGGCTGGTAGGAGGGAGGATGGCAACAGTCCAGAGGACGCTTTTGAGGATTCGCGAAGCGCTGAAGGTAAGATGTGATCGAATGCAGTGTACATTATGCGAATAACTTCACTGGATTCATTGTTGACGATAGTTTCTGAAAATTAGAATATTTCTTGAGGTTAAAAAACAGAAACAACAGCACATACTGGTTTTCCTGTCCCACAATATTGGCACAGTTGGTCTGCCGTCGAAGTCTGGATCGTCACTCAAATAGAGCTCTCGCAGGTACTTGGCTCCCGTGTTTGGATCTTTATCAGGACCAAATTTGCCGGAGAAGTACCATCCTTTTCCAGCCCGGGTATCCATGTCATCTACCTCGACCAAGTCGATGATGTCTTCGAGGCCTTTGAGAGTACGCACAATATTGGCACGATGCGCCCATGGACAACCATAATTAACATAAAGTACATAGCGACCTGCTTCCGCAGCATATTTTCCAGATGGGATGACGTTTCTGAATTGTGATGGAGGGCGTCGGAAGTGGCCATCCTTGTCGGCGTGATCGAAGTTGCCTTGAGTCTGTATGGAAAGTCAGTTCAAATCACATAGTCGGACTAACAATCGTCGCGAGTGTAATGACAAGGCAGGTGAGACGTACAGTCATATTGGTGGTTATGGTATGTAGAAGAAAAAAACAAGAAACAGAAGAAAAGCAGGGGATACTTCTATGTAGCGAAATGATAAAGTGGTGCTACCATACGCTCGGTGATCTTATTCCTTCGAAGTTGAAGGCAAAAGAGACTATTAAAGACCTCTCAGGCGAGTACTAATCAAGTAAGCTTCATGATGGAAAACTGCATACGGATGATGGGTTCCACGATTCATGCATCCCGCTCTTGCGTCAAGCCACGAAAACCGCAGCTGCGGGGTTGCGATGACAAAGTGAGTTTGTTTGGATCCGGCGGCATGAGGTGGTATACTGTTTCTAAGTCTGTATATAGTAAGGCTTTCCCGATATATACCCGCGAAAATGTCAGATCATGGAGGGAACACTAATTTTGCGAAAAACCAAGCTTCAGGTGCTTTCAAGGATTATTTTTATTTACGAAGGAAACGATAGCTAGCTATCCCACAAGAGCCCCCCTCAAAAAACAACCCACTTCTACAAAATTCCTTTCAATTCTAGTAGCCTGTTTGATTCCCAGAGAGAACATCAGTAATCTCTACTGACCCAAATTGTACACCGTTCATATAGGGCCCGGAAAGAACGACTGGGTGATCTTCTAGCCACTGCTGTTGAAGCCGACGAGCACTCGCTTCAAATTGTATGCGTACATAAGTCAGATTGACAGCAGTGTTGATGATTTGGAAATCCCGTTTGCGAAACTGGCCATCCACCAGGACGTGTTCCACATTGCCCGGGTGTGAATGGAGAATGACTGCTGCGACAGGGTCGTACCAGCCGATCATATTTGGCGCCGTGCCGTCAAACACCACAATGTCAGCTTTGGCACCAACTTTCAGGACACCAATATCCTGACGACGCAAAGCTAGACCGCCTGCGCGAGTAGCGAGGAGGAAGGCTTGGTTGACAGACATGGGATTATTGGCTGGAATCTTCCATAAATCAAGCACTGTTTTGTAAAGTCTGAGACGGGTTGACTGAAGCCAGATGCGGGCTTGAGTTACTATATCACTGCTATAAGTGAAATGTGTGTCGACGCCAAGGGCAGCCTGGTCTTGCACCAGGTGACTGACGGGATGATCGTGGCCGTAGTGCATTTCGGATTCTGGTGTTATTGAAACATAATGGTTGTGTTCTCTCAGAATGACAGCATCCTCTGTTGTCATGAAACTGCTGTGAGCGAATACGACAGGGAAAGAGTTGTTGAGGAAGCCAAGATCATTGAGAAGTTTGGGCCCATTGTCGACTATGAAATTGTCAGTCTCTAGTCCAAAATACAAGTAATTCTGTTTACACTTACAGAACCATGGGCCACCTAAATAGTGTGTCGTAACAACAGAAACATTGTGTTCTCTGGATGTTGTGTTAGTTTGAAATTTGTAGTAAGGGATGGATCGAGGACACGTACTGTGCAACCTTTAGAATTTCGCTGGTTTCGCCATCATCCTCAGAAGAAAATGTATCATAGGCAATACCTAGCTCCACAGGCGTCTGATTCCACGCAGTTGTCTCCGCAATATGCCGGAAATTACTGATCTGCTGTGAGACTGAAAAGTTGGACCCAGGAGCTGAGAAGAATGCATAAGACCACCAAGTTCTTGCACCTGCATCAATTGAACCCCTGAGACTGGCCTCTGAGGTGCTGTTGGAGAAAGTGGCATGAGAATAATCCAAAATACCCGTAACCCCGGCGTTCAATGATTCGACTGCCCGAGTAATTGACTGTAATAAACATCGTCCGAAGTCAGGCGCTTGGCTGAGGGTCCTAAGGGGCCCCATTTGAAAGAATAGTCTGCAAGGGTGGTATTTGAACCGATTGTTCTAAAAACCGTCTGCCATCCATGCTTATGGGTATCGATGAAACCTGGCGAAACGATCTTTCCAACCGCGGAGACGATTTGCGTATTGTTGGGAAGGAGTTTTGGAGAGAAGGAAGGGTATATTTCGACAATTCGGTCATGCTCGATCAACACAGAGTGATCTCGAAGGATTTTGATCGATTGTGTGCTGTCTTCGAATGTGATGACGGTGCCTCCATCCAGTAGAATAGAGGTGGCGTCGCAAATTCTAGCTGCTATGGCTAGCGAGAGGTAGAATAATGTTGTGAATGCCATTGTAGTTATAGTGCAAAGTGTGGAGAGATGCTGAAGCTATCGACCGTGCAATTTTCTGTCTCATAGGCCGTCCCGACACAAGTCTTCTTATACGAGAAAGAAGGCCCTGATGAAAGTGTTTGTAATGCTTCGCCGCGCTCGGCAATTATTCTCAATGCTTCTCAGAATTATCAATCACTTCATTCTAAGATTTGAAAGACATAATTAGTCAACTGTACCTGTTGCCAAGGCCGTGAATCCTGTTACGCAATTTAATACAAACTATAATTCGAGAAGGTAATCTTAGGAGTAGATCATTTTACTATACTTTGTAGAGTATGCAATATATGGTAGGAAGCTAATCGCAATGCAAGGGTACATGCACGAGCGGAACTTAGTTCTGCTCCGGAGAAGGATAGAGCATGAGAGTGGAGCACGGCGCCAGATTTTGGATGACTCGCTCGAGTCTGAGACTAGTCTAAAGAATAATCATAGCTGGGGTTAGCCAGGTTGGTCATTATATCCGAATTTCAAAGTGTGGCTGGGTGATTATTCATTATTCAATGGATTGAGTTAACTGTGGAAATATCCATTCTAGGTCCCCGATGCATCCCGAGACGAGACTGGCGGGTGCCATAAAGTTTCTGCTACTATGTTGCTTGATTGATCATCTTTTATTCAATATCTCGATTGGGTTGCGACAATGTCGATCTGCTTGCAAAACATGTATATAAACGAGCTGAAGGGAGACATGTAGAGCTTCTTTACACACACGAACGATCTTCCACTCTCATCTCCGTTATCTCAAATATCTTTCAGTGAACCAATACCCAGGTCCACACAACTCTCCTCGACAAAATGCCGGGTTTGACAGTGCTCCTTGGTACCTCTACTTTTGGAGTTCCCAACACCGTCTTTGGGAACGATGAGAACATTATTCAGGCAGTTAAGATTCTGAAAAAGCATGGTATTCGTCGTCTTGACAGTGCCGTTGCCTATGGTCCTTCCGAGGCTGTCATTGGAAGATTGGGCTTGGGTGCGAACGAAGACCTAGTCATCGATACGAAATGGATTGGTGGTTATTCAGGACAGCCCGGGGCTACCTCGCAAGATCAAATAAAACAAGTCACGGCAGAAAGCTTGGAAAAGCTACAAGTAAAGAAGGTCGATGTCTTTTACATGCACTCGCCTGATCACCAAACTCCAGTCGAAGACACCCTCGCAGGAATCAACGAAGCTTACAAGAGTGGTGCATTCGACCGTTTTGGCATCTCCAACTACAAAGCCGAAGAAGTGCAGCAAACGTACGATATCTGCAAATCCAACAATTACGTCCTGCCCACTGTCTATCAAGGAAACTACTCGGCTATTCTTCGCCATGCAGATACAGAGCTCCTACCTTTGCTTAGGAAACTCGGCATCTCCTTCTATGCCTACTCTCCCATCGCTGGTGGCTTCTTGACCAAGACCCGAAAGCAGCTCGAAGAGGGCGTAGGTCGCTTTGCTAAGGATCAAATGTACGGCGTCTACCACGGCTTGTTTGTTCGGGATGCCATTCTCGACTCTTTGGACCAATGGGATCGAATTGCAGCAGATGAAGGGCTTGGAAAGCCGGAGCTGGCCTATCGATGGTTGAGCTTCCACAGCCCTTTGAAAGCTGAGTTGGGTGATGGAATGGTCATAGGCGCGAGCAGTCTGGCTCAACTTGAGGGCACTTTGAGTGCGCTTAACAAAGGCCCTTTGAGTGATAAGGCAGCAAAAAATATCGAGCTGATCTGGCAAGGCATCGTAGCACGAGGCGGATACAATTAATGCGTCATGATATTTGGTAAACCTTTGTAGCAAGAATGAACTGGTTACCAGTATTACAGAGATGAAACATACCTGGGATATCGATGAAACAACTTTTAAGAATTCAAAATTCATGTGAGGTGACCGAAGCAAGTCTCTTTTCATTCTTGCTGCTGTGAATACTTTACAGTCAGCGCCCATTGTATCAAGATATTTCACAACGCCACAATAGGAACTCCGCTTCCGTCTCAATCTATACAGGGTGGTGTGGGGGGTCATTCAAATCTCTACGTATAACAAGATTCACACCATCAGTTCACGAAGCTCCTCCGGTGGGTTGATGGCTTTATATAACTTCTCTAGTAGATATTAGCTCACGCATAGCTGTTCAAGAGGGAAATACTCATACCTGCTAGTCGCCATCTTGTTTTAAACACAACTAATACCTTGTATAAAGCAGTGAGCATTGCTTCACGCCTATGGGTATCGTCAATCTCCCAGAGAACACTATGCTCAACTTCCACGATGCTAGCAAGAAAAGCCGTCTGCACAGTCCAAATTGGAACAGCATCGCTGTAAATTTCCAAGAATTCTGGGTGGGCGATCAAGCTGTCAATGGTCATTCTCGTCACTGAACGGAGAGCACGAGCTGCTCTAGATTGCTGGCTTGATAGGTGTTGGATTGTACCTAGGCTCTTCTCGATTGAGACCTCATGTCGGTTCAGAACCACCAGTGCACTGTACGATCTTAGAGATACTCATGAAGGGACATGATCACAATCTCACCTCATGCAAATATCGTAAGGCCAGCATCGAATTAAAACATCTGACGTGCGGCCTAGTGTCATCGCAAAAGATTGTATGGTTTGGTCGAGTCGAGCCGACTTTGACTGCCAGTCTCCCTGCTGCACTTCTCGCGAAGCTGAAATCTCATCGATTGCCCTGCTGAGCAGATATGTTGCCTGGGCAATTGAAGAGAACAGATTGAAGGTCATCTCTCCAATCTCATCCCGAACTTTGAACAGGTCGGGTTGTACGTCGTCGGAAAACGAGAGACCAGTCACAATTGGATGTATGGCATCTTTTGCCGATGGAAGCAGATCAAGTAATATTGGCGTCGGAATTGCAAATGGAGCCTTGCTTTCCAAATTTTGAAGTTTGACTAGTCTACGTTCATAGTCAGCTCGAGGGTGCAATCAGAAATCAACTAGAAAAAACCTTTCAAGAATAATGATACACCACCATAACCGTCGTTTATTGTGAACCATATCATCCCGTATTTTTTCGATTGTCGGATTGTAAGATAGTGATTTGTCGTACCCCAGCAAGTATCCTATTCTTGCACAAACTCCGATAGATAGGTAGGCAGCCTCATGAAGCGCTTGGCAATGCTCATACAGACCGATGAGAAGGCCACTCTGGATATGCTTAACCGTAGGTGGTCTGTACGATGAAACAAAAGAAAACAGGCTTTTGGTTGTGAGATAGAGTCGATCTATTTCCAAGGGGTCTTCTCTCATCGGTCGATCGTACATTTTGACAATGAGATTGAGGCCTAAGACAAGCATCCATGTGTCGGCATCAATATTCGCAGTGCCATTGGAGCGTTGTGATAGAGCATCGAAATCATCAACCACAGGAAACCATTTGTGTACAGTTGCAGTATAGCGTGAACAGAGATAATCTATATTACACTCGCTCTGCTGCATAACAGCACGCACTTTGCTGCCCATCATGTCGTCCAAGTTCGAGGTACCAACCCTCCGAAAGAGTCGAGAAACCCCAGAGGAACAGAAACCTGATGAAGTGCAGAGGAAGAAGACAATTCCATACTTGAAGAAGGAGGCTCTGGAGAAACCTCTTGGCTAGATGCAGTATCAAGCTCTGATTGGGACAGGGCTAAACACGCTTCAGGTCTGATGGCCTCGGGTGCAGAATATCGACATGGGACATGGAGTCTATGCGAGAGTCATTGGGTTGGATTCTCTCAGAGCGGCGCATACAATGACCTGCTATTGTCGAAGGGACTCACCTTGCACAGCGGCCGCAACTCGGCAATAGCTTATCACATCTCTTCTTGCCGCTCCTGCATCGATGGCAGACATGACTTGGATGTTGAGGTTGCTGCATCCCCCGGTCGCTTTCTCTCGGGCAGCTCATTATCCCAATGCTCTATGGTGCCTGGGGCTGATTGGATGTCCTGATGGTTCAAAGTGAAGTTTTCGTGATGAGCTCCGCCTGACATGGAGGACATGAGGGACCACGGGGAACACGTGACCATCTCCAGCCTCGTTTCCGGATCAGGTCTGCTATTCTTACGATTATTGCACTTAACTGTAGGTAGGTAATAATCATTGGCATAGCTTCACGAGTCAAGAAGATCTCTGACTGCTAGCTGCTGGAATTTATCAGCCAAATGCGTCATATGATTTATCCGATTGCCTCTGTGAACTTTATTCTTTATAGCTTGGCGAGGATTCCCATTTATCAATGCACGAGCGGGCTGCACGATCGGCTGCACGATCGGGGATTGCATGGGGCGAGCCCGCCTGGTAATCCAACGCCGCAGAAAAGATCAATTTAGCTTTGGCCTTTGTTTGAAATCAGACCCTCCAGGTAAGGGTGGTTGATGCGATTTGGCCTTTCAGCATAAAATCTTTGATGTGCTGATCGGTAATTCGTCCGCCTCTCAGCTCAAATTTTGGGAGTGACTGGACTCGCAAGCATAAAGCAAGCTTGAGATCTACCTTTCATCCATGCTCCCGTCCCTCATCTCTCTTCTTTAATACAGTTCGTTGCACGCTAAGTACACCCACAAACATAATCACAAAAAACACCTACCACACACACCCGTCCAGATCCCGATCTACAAAATGGCTGATCCAGTCCACGTCGTAGTTCTCGGCGGATCTTACGCTGGCACAGGAGTGGCTCACAGTATTCTCAAGAATGTTCCATCTTCCAGAGTCACACTGATCAATCCTTCCGATCTCTTCTACTTCAACATCGCGGCACCACGAATCCTCGCCAAGCCCGCAGAAGTACCTCTCGAAAAAGTACTACTCTCCATTCCAGATGCTTTCAAGCAATATCCGGGAGTCAGATTCGAATTCGCCCGTGGGTCTGTAACATCGGTAGACGTCTCGTCTAAAACTGTAAAGATTGAGGGCAAGCCTTCCATTCAGTATGACTATCTCGTCATCGCCACAGGTTCGACCACACTTAGCACAATCAATGAACAATCCATTCCTTTCAAGTCCACACCTGGAAACGATATGAGGGAAACCATTCTTCGAGCCCAACAAAGAATTGCCGATGCCAAGACAATTGTTATTGCGGGAGCAGGACCCGTGGGAGTAGAAACAGCAGGAGAGATCGCTCAAGCCTACAAGAACAAGAACGTCACCCTCATCTCGTCTCATGCCCAGCTTCTACCTGCCCTCAAACCGTCGGCCGGTACGGCTGCGGAGCGCAACTTGAAGAAGCACGGTGTCAAGATTGTTCTTTCCACCAAAGTGACAAAGGCTCGGGAGTCGGACGGGAAGTGGATCATCTCTCTCAGCGACAACACCACTCTGACCGTGGACCTCTACATCTCAGCCGTTGGAACAATTCCCAACACCTCCTTCTTGGATCCCAAGTATCTCGACGCAAAGAAGGGTATCATGGTTGACAGCAATCTTCGGGTGGATGGTATTGAAGACGGCAGTGTCTATGCCCTCGGCGATGCCACCTATTTCCCGAGTCGCTACCTGCTCAAGACCAAGACCAGATTCCAGTTGTGGCTGGGAACTTGAAGGCTGCGATACTTGGGCACGGAAGGACGGCCACGTATACACAGGATGACAAACTTATGGTTTTTGTTCCAACGGGCAGCGATTCGGGTACTGGACAAGTTGGTGGCTTTGTTCTTTTCAGCTTCATGGTCGCGATGGCGAAGAGTAAGGGTTTCTTTATCCCAAATGCTGCTTCGTATATTCAAGCGAAGTGAATGGTGGGACGGCTGTGACGGGACACATCTCTCACTTCTTTTACTTTGATTCTAGAATTTTGTAGCAACCCTTGTTTGGATGGGACTAGATACTTGTCGGTGCCATTTTCTGTAACCCTAGCAACAACCCATAGATTATAATAATACCAAGCAGCCTGGTCTGGCTATTGTTTGCTCTCCTATTTTCCCTTCCAGAGGCAAAACGGACATCACGTCAGTCTCCCCAATCATCGACTTGTGAAATGGCAAATCTTAATCTGCCTCATCGGAAACTTTGTTTGCAATTCCCCAATGAGCCAATCATAACCAAATTCCAGGAGTAGCCCTTTTCTTGCTGATCACCTCAACTCCACAACACTCACCTCCCATTAATCGCGCTTCAAATCCCCAAATCCTATTCCAGTTTGCTTCCTTTCCTTTTATCAGCCCAATTTTACCCCATACCGACAAAGCACAACCCGACTTCTTGTCCTCAGAGATCGGAAAGGCAATTTTATATCTTCCCTGTTGCTTAGAGCAATTAGATATCTCCTCTGTATATAAGCAGAACAGAGAGTATATAATACCAAGAGGGCTTAGCCATTTGGCTGGGTGCAAGAGCTTAAAGAATATTAATGACGAAGGCAATATCCTATTTAGATATCTAGATCCCGAAGATAATTTAAGGCTGGTATTATATTTGTATAATATTATCCCCTACATATTATAGAGCTTAAAGATTAATGCTTTAGGATTTCTGTCCTAAGAAGAGTATTGAGGAGAATTACTACAGGTAAAAGAAGAGAAGTTTCTGCATTAAAGAAAACAAAGATAAAGAGGCTGGGAGGCTTACTTACGGATCCCAGAAAATCAAAGACATAATTCATGGCAAAGGGGGCAAAGCTTCTATGGTGAATTTCAAAGTAAGTAGTTACAGAATAGTTGGCTTAAGGTCTTATCAAGCGAAGCCTTTCGTCTAAGCTTCCCCAATCTCTTAAGTTTAGAACAGTGCTCGTTAGATTCCAAAATCTTACGTTCTGAAAGCCACCGCGAGGTAATTGTTTATGATTTGGCAGCCTTCGTTACAATTGAGATCACGGAATTACCGCTCTTGCTTCTATTCTACATATCGAAGAATCTATATTTCTTAATAGTGTGGGCTTCATCTCGATTTAAACGAGCTTCTATTTTAGTTTGGCGTAATTATCAGCGTCATTATGGTGTTTATTGGGGGCTCAGTAGCATTCGCTTAATTGAAGCTGATAGTCATCAATTATGTCATACATACTAGTTACCCGTGCTTAAAAATTCTGTTCATCACAGTCGCGAGTATAAGATAAATAACTAATCTAAACATAAACAATATAATACAGCGCTTCACAACACAAAACAACTAACATACCAACTATATACAACCACATAAACATAAACACAAACTTCTATAGCCTGATGGACCCTGTGAAGCCTGCCAGCGCCGCGACTCTGCCCTACTTCTCCACCAAGCCGCCGGTGATGCCGCAACCCACGTTTATGCCTCGCCCAAACGTGGTGGCCACCCCTGACAACTATGGGTTTTGCTAAGGCCAATGCTGCCCTGCTGAAGATCCGCACGCTCGCGATGTAGCAGAGCACGTAGGGTGTCGTGAGCCGCCTTGCACGCTTCCGGCCCATTGACGGCCATGTGTGAGTTAGAGGGTATTGTGCGCAAACTACGCCAAATCATCGACAGCGAGCCGGCGAAGTATAGCATCATGGAGGTGCTCCGCCGCACGTGCCTGTGCATGGAGGCTAATATCGACAACGCAAGCTTCCTCCCGCGCCTCCGCGCCTACCTCGACCGCCTTAACAAGAGCTGCCAGCAGCGCGGCATCAACCTCGCCTGGCAGGTGACCAACGAGTTCGGCCTGGGGATCCACGTTGAGGCATACGCCACCTGATTCCAGTTTTGCGAGAGAAGAAGGTAGCGGTCTTGCATTGGAGTCTGGAGTCTGGATGTGGGATTCAGGCTTAGTTAGTTAAGGGCGAAGGGATGTGATATTGCTGATCTAAATTGCAGGAAGATATATTATATATTATATTGCTGCGAGCGAGCTCTGGGTTTGCCAAGGTTTCCGGGGTTCAAAAGTACATCTACGAAGGGCATCACTCGAGATATAAGTTCAAATCAATTACAGGCGATACCAGTACTTATTGCATAAAATCTTGTCGGGTATCCTGTACCCGCATTTATGCACACAACAGCTTCCGACTTCCGCATCATCTCAACCCTCTGAAATTAATCGCTTTTTTCTTACGTG
The DNA here is from genome assembly GCA_031472005.1 of Tetracladium setigerum. Lineage (NCBI taxonomy): Eukaryota > Fungi > Ascomycota > Leotiomycetes > Helotiales > Tetracladium > Tetracladium setigerum. Next base: position 319,159 of record PZJY01000009.1, on the reverse strand, counting down.
CGATGAGCCTGTCACGGAGTAGTGTTTTGGTCGAGGGCTGGTCGATCCCTCGTTTCTGCCGTTCTGTTGGAACTCTAAGTCGCGGTGAGCCAAGCCTTGGTTTCGTACTCGTATCGATGTCCATTTGGAGATCCAAAGTTTAACTTCTCTTTATATCTGTTCTCCTTTCCTTTCCTTTAGGTTGATTGTATATAAATCTGGTATTGTCTCGTTCAAGAAGATTTCTTTTCTCCTCTTTGCAGGCGCCTTCACAGCCACTCATCTATCCCCTCTCGCCGTCGCTATTTTCCACCCCAGACAGAGCGATGACGTCCGAACAGTCGCTATTGGGAAACAGCAAAGGTCACAAACATTCAGAATCCAACCAGATGGATTCAGCTTCAAATGCGGACCTCACACGAATCGAGGGCATATATTTCACAACGCACCCTCACGCCCCAGGATCGAGAAAACGCCAGTTGCCCCGTTTATTCCGAGGTTTCACCAGAAAAGACTTTCAGAATCTGATTAAAGGCTCGGTGGCGGCATGGACTTGTGCAATACTCATGTTCATAGATCCTATCTTGGCGAATTTTGGCACGGCTGTTTTTTTTGCTGCGTACGTACTTGCTTGGAATAGGAAATTGTTATGGTTCCGATCCATAAGCTGACTGAAAATCTAGGATCGTAGTATTTATCCTACCTCCAGCTGGCGTTACCTTGACGATTCTCCTGGGAGGAATGACCATGATTGTCGGCATGTGCCTAGGCTGGGCATGGGGAGTAGCTGTCATGAAAGCTGCACTACCTGCGAGGTCTGATGCAGCGGTTACAGCTCTCAATCAGAGACTTCAACAAGAGACTTCTGCATTGGTGAATTCGACTGGAAGGAACTCTGCGGTTATCATGCAGGAACTTCTCTTTGATGGGTTCGCACTCGATACTCGGGTCACTGCTGTGTATTTTGTTTTGATCTGTGTGTTTATCTATTTTATAGTAAGTATTGAACCAGGTATGTTGGGTGCTGGAATGTAGCTGATGCGATGCAGTCGAGGTTACGAGCAGCGAATCCAAAGATTACACTTACTCAAGTCTTTGCGATTGTAGTCGCGGACCTTTTTCTCACAACTGGACCGCTGGTACCATCATTTCTAGGCATGCTACCTATGAATCTTGTCAAACCCGGATTCGTGGGCATAGGTGCTTCAATGGCATCCTCGCTCTTGATATATCCAGAATCGACCTCTCACCTTGTAATGGAAGGAATGGGAAAGATTCTCAAACCTATGAAAGAGCTCAACAACATTTCGCTTCTCAGTCTTAAGAGATATCCAGAGGTTCCCAGACACAAGGAGTTGAAAATCCTTCTTGAGGAATTAGTTGGTGCATATTCGGAGGTTGAGGGTGCCTACACATTTCTGAAGGTCGATTTCTCCTATGGAAGGTTCAACGCCGATGATATCTTGTCACTAGAGACCCCACTGAAGAGTTTGATTATGACTTTCATAGGGTTGGCTAATCACTATCTTGGTGTTGCAGAGAAAGGAGAACATGCCCAGAACAACCCCAAGAAAGCGAAAACCAATCCAATCAACATGGAAATTGAGATGTCAATTTTCGACAACACCATAAAACCAGGATATGAGGGGCTTGATGATCTCATGAAAAGAATAATGGTAGTCGAAGAAAATAAAAGTCGTCCTATCCTCCTCGCTTGCAGCGAAGCTCTTGAAACTAGTCTCGATGGGATCCATCAAGTCAATAGTAAGAGGTGGTTCCGAAAACCAACTCAGACACAATGTCTAGAGATGGCGAACAAGCGAGAGGAGATGTTAGAGCATTTGAAAAGACTTCGGCTTGAGTTTGTGGAATCAAATGCAGATACACTTTTGGAGATTCACGAGCATCTATTCGACGCCGAAGGAAGAGTTCTAAGCGACCTCGCCGGTAAAACCCCATCTTTCGAGGGGCTTATTGGTGGCCTCGCTTTCGAAACTCGTGTACTAGCTGTTGCAAGTTCTATTTGCGCATTTTTGGAAGCTTTTATCCTCCTGGAAAAGAAACGTACAAAATCTACCGTGTGGTTTCCCAGCGGACTTCGAAAGGCTTTTGCGTGGGCAACTGGAAATTCCCCAACTCCAATCATGGCCCTTCCTCGGTCAACGTATGATGATCCCGATGAGAAGAAGGTCTTTGGAGAAAGATACAAGAGGGGAAATGGATATGAGGATCAAGCCCGAAGGAATCCCATCAGACAAAGGTCTATGCTTTCGAAAGCCATCCTAACAACTAAAAACTGGATTTTCCATACCGAAGGTATCTACGCTGCCCGTGTTGTGTTAGCTACAGTTGTTTTGGGTATCCCAGCTGTTGTACCGTCGACAGCGGGGTTTTACTACCGGGAGAAGGGTCTTTGGGCCTTGCTTATGGCACAGACTGGTCTTATGCCGTACATGGCAGAATTTACGTTCGGATTGGTAAGTTTCTTTTGAACAGAGTATTTGGGGCTCTAGAACTATAGAACTAATTTGATTGACAGGCGTCCAAGATTTTCGGTACAGTTTTGGGAGGCTTAGTTGGAATGGCAGCATGGTATATGGGATCTGGCCTCGGGGATGGAAATCCATATGGCCTCTCAGCTACTATGGCCGTAGTCATTGTTATCGGGATGTACTTCCGTCTTCGGGTTCCCCAACCCTTTCTCCAAGCCACGATCTTGAGTGTTGCAACGGTTTTCCTTATTATAGCAAACAGTTACGTGGATACGTAGGTTTCCTTACGCGAATAACACTTTGGCACATCTCCAGTTGTTAACAAGAAGCAGACGTATTCCTACCATCGCTCCTACAGGTTTAGGTTATGAAATGTTCTGGCGTCGAACTTTACTTATTTTGATCGGTTGTTCAACAGCAGGTATTATCCAATTCATTCCTTCGCCTACTTCGGCAACCCTTCATGTGTCACGTTCTTTAGCGAGCATTATTTCAAGCCAGTAAGTGTAGACAACTTCGGTGGCCAGACAATCGCTAACTTGTCTCTTCCCACAGATCATCCCTCTTCGCAATATTCGCGTCCCATCCCAACCCCCAAACTCTCCAGCCGCATATTGAATCGAAATTACTTTCCACCTACGAAGCAATTAATGAACTCCATCCCCTTCTCCTGAACCTTCGCTACGAGTTCAGTTCCAGTCCCTGGTCGTACCTAACACTAACCCGCATCTCTTCGCTTGTCACTCAACTAAACATGCATCTCGGCGTTCTAACACACATTGTCTCCACACTTTCTCCCGAACTTCGCGCTCACTTTGAAGCTGCTACTAGATGTAGAGATGAGCGAGTGGTAGGGGATGTGATTGCTGTGTTGGGGGTTATGGATTTGGGAATGCGGACGGGAAAGGCGTTACCGGCGTTGTTGCCGGGGCTGCTAGGAGGCAGGGTTATGAATGAGCGGGGATGAAGGAAGGGGTGGTAAGGATGATGGGGATGGTGGAGATGAAGGATGCGAGGAGGTATTGCAGTGCTGTCGAGGGATGGGTTGGATTTTTGGAGACGGTGGATGAGATTATTGTTTGTATGAAGGAGGTTCTTGGGGAGTGGGGTGCTTGGGAGGAGTTTGTGGAGGATGTTGAGGGTGGGAAGATGTAATGATTTTTGTGAAATTTCAGGGTACTTCTTTTGCATGGTCGTGTTGCTAAAGTTCTGCTTTATCCTCTTGAAGCTATAAATACATATTTTCCCTAAACCCACCATCTTGCGATCAATAGCGTCTTATAACCACTTTGACCTACAGTAAAATCACCCTGAAACGGGTAGAGCAGTCTGTTTCTACGATGACCGCCATCTTGTTCTCTCGCTCTACCGCTTGGATATGCAATGAATATTTGCAGCATCTTTTGATATATAACTGGTCAAAAATGGGCGACAAACCAATTCTAAAGCCCGTGAGCGTCGAAATTTACATTAGCACTAGTACTTTTATCGCCCAACTGCACAGTACCAGAAATGTTCACAGTACCAGCAAAGTTAAAGTTGGAACCAGGAAAGGCTTAAATGATAGTAAGGCCTAGGAAAAAGTGGCGGTTGGAGACCTACCCGGATGCTTTTTTAGTCGATAACTATATATAAGCCTTAGATCGGTAGATTAATACTCAAGTGGGTGACCACTAGCGAGTTCCTGCTGTTATATGTTCTATTTTAGTTAGAGTGTTTCGTTTTGCTAGCTATAATGTTTATATTTTAACTAGAAGTGTCCAGTTCGCAAAACGGGTTCTTCTCAGTCCCAGGAGTACGTAAGTATTGGTTCTTCCGTAGATTGACCAAACGTTTCTTTCATATATGTCTATAAAGACGTTGATTTAACTATGTTTTTTTTTACCACTAGGGCTTATCTTTAGGTATCTACATATACAAACTGGCGTTTTTAGTGGCACAGGATTTAACTCATAAATGCATTTTCAAGGATCGTTTGCGAAATTTGAGCGCTCGAACTGGCCTGGAGAAGGTACACTCGCCAAATTGGGAAAACCGGGTAGTGTACATTATCCCCTTTTTCTTGATCTAATTCCTTGCAACCTATATCCAGTACCAATGAGACGTCAATTAGACCAGTATAAATGAGGAGTATCAAGCCTATGAAATTATTGACGAGATCAGTCACCCACTATCTATCTCCAGTAGCACAATTCTTAGATGACGTTAAAGCAGAATGGATTCTGCTTGTCAGTGAGATCACGAAACTGGAAATCCGCCTCGTTCAACTCATGACGATGCGCTTCAAGATAAGTGCGGCGCTTTCTATTCTCCCAGGTGAGGTAAACCAGTTGTGTGAGACCCAATACAACTACAATAGCCAATGAAACCACGTTGGCACGAAGCCCTTGTCGGTACGGAGCTGTCGTGTATAGTTGTGGGCCAACAATATCTGATTCTCTGTCAGCCAATGATTTCAATGAAGCCAAAAAATCAATTGATAGAACTTACTTCCAATAGAGTAGCACAAGAAGAAAATAGCTTGGGCTGTGATCTTCTTTGTATGCCCACCAATGTTGGCAGAGATTGTGCCCAGTCCCAGAATGAAACTCGTGGGTATAAAACCCGTTGCCATCCAGAATCCTGTAATCGCGAGCCATCGATTACTCGGAGGAGTTGCGTACAGTATAGCAGCACCTGCTAGAGCTATACTTGACGCAATACTCGACAGGATGAGACGAGACTTTGGAATGTATGTAGCTAGAATGGTGAAGAAGAATAGTGAAAATAGGTCAATCAACCCTGTAGGACATTGAATGAGGGTAGTTTGGAGAGTTGTAAACCCAAAACTGCGAATGACAAGAGCGGCAAACTAGAATCAGATTGTTAGAGCTGTTAGTCCTTAATTGGGAGAGACGAAGGGATACTTACGCTACCGACTCCTCCAAGAATATTACCGGAGCCCATCGACAAAGCATTAATCCACACTTTAGGATCAAGAAGTGCTTCAATAGCTTGCTCCTTCTTGAAGACCTTCGATTCGACGCCTGTTTGATTTTCTTGGACCCGGGCGATGGCAATCAATCGTTCTTCTGTAGTTAAAAACCAGGCTGTGGCTGGATTCGATGGAAGAGTGAACCAGAGAACACCGGCCCAGGTTACTGAAAGCGCTCCACTAATCAAGAACGGGTACTTCCACTTAGGTACGGTTCCACCGAAGTGTCCCACTCCGTAAGCGAAAAGGCCTCCAGCAATGATGGCTATACCGTTCATGGCATACCACCCAAGCAAACGAAGTGGCTGTTCTTGTCTCTTATAATACATTCCAGTGATTAGACTGGTCATTGATTGTGTCAATAAGTGAAATTATCCAGTGTGAAGGACTAGTTGACTTACGCGAAAGCAGCTAATTGGACAGATTCGGCAGCTCCGATCAGAAATCTCAATGCCGCTATACCTGCAAAGTTCGTGACACCAGCAAGGCCAAAGCTGAACACACCCCATAGAAACACTTGAGAGAAAAAGTATGAACCAACTGGAAAGCGTTGGAGCAATAACAGCGAAGGGAACTGCCAAACTAGATAACCGAAGTAAAACATGGAGCCTGCCCAGGAGTATTGGCTGCCGACAAGTCCAAGATCCTTCCTGAGATTATAGTTGACCGCATAGTTGAGAGCTTGCTTGTCGAAATATTGGAGAAAGCCTGTGATCATGAGGAGACTGGGTATTGTTAACTACAGCTCTATGATCACGAAAAAGGGACAAGAAAGAATGAGAACTTACGGCATCAAATGCAGATCTATCTTACGAAGAACACGTTTGTATTCTTCTTCTGTGATCTCTCTGCCCTGGATCTCTTGGAAAGCGGTATAGGCTACATCTACTTCCTTCCGCTGTTGATCGGACTTTTGCTCCAGGGAGGGATCACCGGAGATATCCACAGCCTCGATGCTGCTAGCTGCCTCGGGGGCCTTTTCTTGCGATGATGATGCCATTATTGTAGTAAAAAGTATCAAATTGAGGAATTCAGAAATGTGCTGGGTCCTGGATCAGTTTGTACTTGGGCTACTCTCTAATGTTTTATAGATTTCTGTAAATACTTTCAATCACCAGAGATCCCTATTATCGGAGTAGATGAGAGCACGAAGAAATCACATCATTGCATCTATTATTGCGAGAGAGCTTCTCCACAGTATGCGGCACGACAGCTAGAATTTGACGGCTTTCGCAGATAAAAATTCAGATTCTTAGACGCCTTTTCCCAAAAAAAAAAAGAAAATTCTTAATCCACAAAAATTTGACTATGTTAATTATAATTTCCATTTGGTGGAAACGATGTTTGATTGACAGAGAGAAGTATCGCTTCCTAAGTGCCCTCGTGTTTGTGATACCTTCATTTCCTCCCGATTAGACTGTTCTTCTCTGTCAAAACGGGAGAGATCAATCAGCAAGTGTAGGAACGAAGGCGTAGTGAAAAGTGGGCAAATATGCATTGCCTTCCTTGGCTCCGTTTTCCAAGTAAAAATTTCCCGATATTTCATGATAGAGGACTCCGAGGATAAAGATAAGCTGACGCCCTACGGAGTACTTCTCGTAGGTGTGTGGATACATTGTCTGGGAATCTTGGCTCTTGGGTGTGTGGGTTGTGGCGCATGTTTGAACAGGCACAAATTGAATAGTAATCGGAAATTCTGCCACAGAGGACGGTCGGTAATATAGGATCATGTAACACCGAGAGCGGGTATCACTTCTTGCTGGGCCTTATTTTATGGTTCAGTAGCAAAATACGTACAGGCTATACTCCTTCACATGGAATATCGTACCACATCGATTTATTGAGAAGGTATGCGAGTTTGCGGATCTCAGCGACTGTTTTTGTCTTTTCCATAGACTCGGAAGTCCAGGTATGATTTCGCATCTTTTATTTAACACGAAAAGTTTGAAACTGCCTGCAATAACGGGTGACCCTTGGTTGAGTATTATCAGTAAAGAACGAGGTAAGTGGATTTTCTTCAAGCGATTTTTGAGACGAGCAAATAGAAATTGCTGCAAAACCTATAGTTATGAAGGGACCAAGAGCACGCCTGGATTACAGCAATAAAACAAGGTCCATGATTTCATCATTGCCTTCCAATATGAGCAATCCGCACCCAATGCACACTCTACCCTTTTGCTTCAATTGTATTCTCTGGACATTCGGATGGATTACTAAGCTTCCCGCGCTCTCGCTGAGAAGTCCGTCAACACAGACACCTTTAACAATAGGATCCATTCATCGCACGACGAGAATCAAACACCACTCAGCGTCGTAACGCGCCGTTGCTCTACACGAATCAAGTCATTGAGTCGGTCCTGGGAAGACTGACTTTTAGAACCTCAAACACTAAACTATGGTACAGTATGGCTCTCGCGCTCTTGAGGTCAAGTCAAGCCGTTAGCCGAGTCAAGCACCCCACAATCTTGCAGGATAGGGGAAAACTGGGCGTCAGGAAAGATTAGTGAACAGTTTGCTGGGAAGAAACAACGTGGCGGAAGGCCCCACTTAGTGCAACATCACTGGCCGGAAATTCATATTCGAACTGCCCAAAAGCGTTTATCATTTGTCTCTAACCTGAACAAACGGCTTCACAATTCATATAGATCAACAGCCCAGAATCGTTGACCTCAAGCACGCAATGAATGGGTGTAATTCTGACATTTTATTAATCTGTTTTCGAGTCATGCGATAGTTGCGATGTCGCTTTGAAGAAAGAAAAGTGGCGGAGGATGAGTTCGACACCTCGAAGTATCGGGAGTGGGTGAAAGGAAATTTGGAGATACGATCTTGTGAACTGTTATAAATGCAATGAGATAGTCCGTTTTACTGCACCATCCGCCTCAGGCTTCCTGCTTCCTTCCTTGATCTCTCATTGCCTTCGTTCACGCCAGAACTTCCTTCCACATCCTCGGAATATGTCAGTCCTGGATCTTGTCGCTCAGGCGAACGCTAGAGGTCCTACCAAAGGGTTCACTGATGTCGACGATGATCAAGTCCCGCTTCCAGATGGATTCAACAGAATCTCGGCGAAGCTTTTTAAACCCCTGAGAGTTGGAGCCTTTACCCTATCGCACCGAGTAGTGCATGCAGCGCTTGGTAGATCGAGAAGTTTGAAAGGTTCTGAATCGCCTCTAGCTGCATTGTACTTTGCACAGCGAGCTACTCCAGGTGGACTACTTATCTCTCAGGCCACAGGTGTTACTGCAAGCTACTTGCTGTCCGTGTATCAAGTTGGGATTCATCGTCAAGATCAGCAAGAAGCTCTTGCCAAAGTCATTGACGCAGTTCATGAAGGCGGCGGTATATGGTTTCAACAACTGTATCATCCCGGCCGAGCCTCTTCTCCGGCCCTGGTCAAGGTTGGCCTTGATAGGGAGGGCCTTCCCGAGCCTGAATATGGCTATCGACCTGTGACGGCTTCTGATATCGGAGAGACTGGTATCAATACTCACTCAGGTGAACCGTTTGGGGTACCTCACGCTCTCACGATCTCCGAGATCGAGCAAATAAAAGAGGATTTCGTCAACACAGCTGTGAACGCAGTCAAGTCTGGAGCAGATGGAATTGAAGTAAGTGTTGATATCTTGAAGCAGAGCCATAAACTGATCTCCTAGATTTTGGCAGGAAACGGATTTTTACTTGACCAGTTTTTGCACGACAATATCAATCAGCGTAACGATATTTACGGAGGGTCCATAGAAAATAGATCTCGTCTCACATTGGAGGTCGTTGATGCCGTCTCCCAAGTAGTAGGCTACCAAAGAATTGGTATTAGGCTCAGCCCCTTCTCCAAGTAAGTCAAATGATAACCCAAGCCGTTGGAGCAATGAACATACAGCTTACGCATACCAGTTTCCATGAAACAGATGGCTCCAATCCTTTGGAACAGTGCCTTCATCTGTCAAAGGAGCTCGCAAGTCGTGGAGTTGCGTATGTAGCTGTCGGCGAGGCTAGGGTGTCTCGCAACTTGGGAATCGAGGAGAATCTGCAGAGAATTGCCGCAAAGGGAATCGATCCCAAAGACATCTCCCTTCGACTGTTTCGAAAAGTCATACGTGACACCCTACCCGAAAGAATATCTTTTACACCAACTGTTCTGTTTGGTAATGGAGGGTACACGTCCGCCACCGCTCTTCTCACAGTTCAGGAAGATCTCGCCGACGGAGTCGTTTTTGGCCGTCGGTTTATCTCCAATCCAGATATTGTTAGAAGAATTCGTTACGGATATCCTTTCACACCGTATGATCGAAGCACTTTCTACAGCCATGGTGCCAGAGGATACACAGACTACAAGAATTATGAGGGACCAATCTCTTCCGAAGAGATTCATGACTCCCCATGGGTGCCAAAGGGTCGACAGAGTGCCCAAGAAAAAGTTCTTAGCAACGGAGACGTCAAAATCGAGGCCAATGGCTACGGTAATGATACTTCCAATGTCAATAGCTACAGTCTTACCAACGGCTATTCGAATGGTCTCACAGAACCGAGTACACCAGAGAACGACCACCTAAAAATTCTTCACAAGGATGAAAATAGCCTCCCCGTTACCTCTGAAACTCAAACAAAATTGCGAAAAGTTGCCATCATTGGAGCTGGAATAAGCGGAATTGAAACAGCCCACGCATTCAACAGAGTTCCGGGCTACGACTTACATATCTTTGAGCGAAAAGGTATACCTGGAGGCAGTTGGGCATATGACCCAATCTCATCAACAGTGCCTGTATTCCCAGGCTCAGTCCCCCATGTCATTGATCCACCCGCCGAAGTCCCAAGTGGCACATTTCCCCAGACCATTCCACGAAACCAACAGCAACGCTTCACCTCTAGCCCTATGTATCCGTCACTTCAAGCGAATATCCCTTATAATATCATGTCAGATGGATCCTGCTTCCAACTCCCTACACCTGAGAATCCGGAAGAAAATCCTTATTTACCAGGAACTGTTGTTTCTGAAGCTGTCAGTGAGAGAGCTCACCAGTACGATTCGATAATCACTTACAACACCACATTGGAGAATGTAGAAAAAAATCACGATGGGAAATTGACCCTCTTACTTCGTCGAGAAAATGATGACGGTAGTGATACGTGGTATACTGAAATATTTGATCACCTCGTGGTCGCCACCGGCCATAATACTGTTCCTAGAGTGCCGGATATCAAAGGTCTTGAAACTTGGAAAGGCGAACTGAGCCATAGCACTACTTGGAGATCTGGCGAGGCATTTGCAAACAAGGTGAAATAAAACCCTCCAAATTCAGTGTAGAAATCAGCTGATCATTGTGATAGCGAATCCTCGTTATCGGCACGAGTGAAAGTGCTATCGATGTTACCCTTCAATCCCTCCCTCACGTTAAGCAACCAATCTACGTTTCACAAAGAACACCCCACCCACGATACCCAACAGTGTTCACCCGACCAGGTCTCAAAGTCGTTCCGACCATCGATTCCATATCCGAACACACCATCAACCTCTCCGACGGCACTCAAATCATAGATGTTGACACCATCGTCTTTGCAACCGGCTACTTCTACTCCTACCCATTCTTTTCCGAGAAAATTCGACCGAGGACAGACGGCGAACGTGTCCCAGGTCTTTACCAACATATCTTCGACACCTACAATCTCGACACCATCGCTTTCACGGGCGTGAGCAGTGCATCCCTCACGTGGATTACATGGGAGAAGTCTGCTTTCCTCGTCGCCCTGTATTGGGCTGGCAAGATTGACCTTCCGCCTCTTGAAGAGATGCGGGCATGGGAAGCTAAGCGATTGGCAGGGAGAAATCCTCGATGGTTTCATGTGCATCACCCTAATGCGGAGAGGGTTTTGTATTGGAGTACGCTGAATGGCTTGGCGAGTAGATATTTGGAAAGTGAAGAGGGTGTTGATGAGGAGCTTTTGGGCGACTTTCCCTATGAGTGGATGGTGATTCTGGCGACTGGGGGCGCGAAGGGAAATGCAAAGTTGAAGCATTATGGAATTGTAAATTGATGCAAGTTTTGTGGACAATACAGAGATGACTGAAAGAATTGAATGATATTTTTGAAATCCTAATATTAAGGAACTAAGCCGTATAAGTACAAGATAAAGGAACTTTTTTTCGTGATCTTCTTGAAGCCATATATTTATTTGGTTGTAGATGCTGTCGAATTGCGTGTAAATATGGGTTGTTTTTCTTGCATTCAAAACGCCGTACCAAAATCCGTTCCTGAAATCTTCTTCATAGCAAAGTCCATCAACCCATTTCGATGATGATAAGGGAGCTTTTTACTTGGAAGAAAAGATCGATTAAATATGCTTCTGGTATCTTTGAGGATTTAGCTAACAACTCGCTGTTTGAGTTGACTTTCTCTTGCTTTCTACATGGTATACTGTGGTATATTCTAATATTACTTCCACCACCAAATCAATCAAGTTGTGTCTATAGAAAACGAATGACAACACAACTCAGATCCATCCAAAAACCCACATTAAAAAGTGTGGTGATTGATATCTCTCCTTCTCTATCCAACGCAACAAACGCAAAAAGTTCCCACAATCAAATCAAAAAGATTTAATTATTCTTCACCTTCCTAAACACGCTTCCACTCCAGCCGTTCTCCTCAACCGGCTCCCTCACCAACGTATAATTGCCAACCCTCGGCAAGATCTTCGCCCAGACGACCCAATACACAGCCCCAGCGAAGAACAAGCCGAGACCGACGACGCAGTGAAGCCAGTAAGGGAGGGAATCGTAGACATTTTGTCCCTCGTCGGGTGCAATGAAGGGAGCAATGACGAGGTAGACGTTAGAGGCGAAGAAGAAGATGGTGACGGGGAGAGTGGCTTTGAAGGGGGTGCCCAGGGGAGGGAGGGGGAGGGGCGGAGGTAGAGTTTGATGAGGCCGAGAGAGACGAAGAGATTGATTACTGCGAGGGGGTAGGTGATCAAGCTAGATGGGAGGGGGAAAATGTCAGTGGTGTGGCTGGTTGATGGTTGGTGATGGGATGGAGGGGGGAAAGACGTACTTGGAGACGAAGTTATATGCATCTCCTGGTGGAGGAGCGAGCATGATGATGACAGAAACGAGCCAGTGCTCGAAGAGACCGACGAAAGGTGCGTTGAGAGGTTTGTTGGAGGCGAGGAGGCGAGATAGAGGGAAGATTCCTTCGCGACCGATTTCTTGAACGACTGTTTGTTGTGGAAGCGAGATTAGTTTTGTGTTTGTTTGTGTTTGGGAGAGAAATGGCGGGCCGGGGAAAACTCACGACGACCCTGAGAGAAGATAACACTCAATACATTTCCGAAAGCAGAGAGAGCGACGAAAACAGAGAGGGCACGTTCGGCACGATTACCGAAGACGTTGCGGAAGAAGGTTGCGGCTAGAATGCGTCCGGAGCCTACGATGTCTTCCTTTGGTACGGCAGCGAAGTATGCAATCTGTGGCATTTTAGTTAGGAATTGTTCAAGAACATAGAAAAGGGGACAGGTAGGAAATATGAGTGAGGGTGTGAACATACGTTGATAAGCATGTAGAGGATCGATACCAAAATCAAGGCAGTTGGCGCAGCCTTCTTGAGTGTTCGAACGGGATCCTTCACCTCGGAAAGAGCATAGTTGACATTGGAGTAACCGATATACGACCAGATGACATTATACAATGCCGTGACAATACCATAGGCGCTGGCAGTGGTACCCTCGAATGCGTTGGTGAAGTTGTTTGGCTTCTCGATCTTGAGACGTCCTCCAAGAGCTGCCTTTACACGAAAATCAATTAGCACACTAGTCCAGTAATGAAGGTAGCAATAAATATGCAGATAAAATGGGGACCTACAAATCCAGAAAAGATAATCAAAAGCAAAATTACAAGCTTGATTATACCCAACAAGTTCTGAAGTCTCACACCCCACTTCAAAGCTAACCCGTGAATCAAAAAGGCGGTAGTGATACAAGCCAAACCAACACCACGCTGATTCCACCTCGTCACCTCCACATTCGCAGCATGCAGGATATACTCTCCAAAGACGATACTGTTACCACCAGCCCAACCGAGGAGAATGATATACACGGCGTACATGCTAGTAACGAGATATTTTGGTCGACGGTACACAAACTCGAGGTAGTTCTTCTCGCCTCCATTGCGGGGGAGACCGGTTCCGAATTCGAGATAGACGGCGAGACCGGCGAGGGCGATGAACATGCCAATGACCCAGATGAAGAGGGCGAGACCGACTGAGCCCGAGAGACCGACGATCGCGGAGGGTGTAGCGAAGATACCGGTTCCGACCATGCGGTTGAAGGCGAGGAAGACGGCGGAGGTGAAGCCTAGTGTTCGGCGGTTTTCTGAGGTGACGTATAATTCTCCATCGACTGTACGAATGAAAGTAATACGTATTAGTATAATTCAAAATTATCATCCCGCTGCCAGCCTAAGCGAGCATTGTACCAAGCGAGGAAACTTACCATTAGTTCCAGCAGTAGTGTCAAAAACTTGAGGCTCCTTGCTGTGATCTGAACCCGATCCATTTCCAACTGGGTGTTGACCATGTTGAAACTCTCCTTGTTGGTGTTCCGTCACCGCGGAATCACCCTTTCCCCGGAATCTGTTGATGAGACTTGACATTTTGTCACGATTTCTAATATGCGGCAGGACAGGCAGCAGAGCCTCAAAAGTATTCACCGCACTAATGCAAAGGCGTACAAATTGACGTCAAGCAGGGACAGCACAGCGAGGAAAAAGAAAACGAGAAAGCGTGGAAAATGCACTACCTATATACTCACTCTCAATGCTACAAGCCCCCATCCAATATCAGCTCACCTCAAACCCAGCATCTGATTTGGAAGGCCAAAAGAGGTATTCAAATCTGACACAAAATCACGAACATATAGCTTCAAAGACGCAATATCCAAATTTTCCATGCTGTCCATCAATCTCCCTCTCGAGATGTCTTGGCTATGTTCTTGCGCTGGTCTGCCATTGCTTGGGGGTGAGAGGCGATGTTGTAATGGAAACTCGCGTAGCGTGATTTTGCTGACGAGTTTGTTGGCTATGGCCGGCTTAACGGTCTAACGGTTCCACTCAATTTTTGCGAACGGACCGATCCGTGGCTCGAGAGTGTTTTGGGTCCCAAGAGGAGATGATGGAGGTGGAGCATGCGGTAGAAGACGAGGATTGACTTCTAGAAGGGAAGGGGGGGGACTATGGGATGGGCAGATGGATTAGACATGGACATGCAACGAGCGGCATGTGCAAGATGCGAGGCCTACGCCGTACGGACTGTATTATGCAGGCAGGCAGGCAGGTGGAAAGCTTGTGGCGAGGAAAACAAAACGGCATGTCTCAGAAGAAACGCCATTCTAGAGATCACAAGTTCATATTCGCAGAATACAGTACACTGGTACAGTACAGTCAAGGAGGAGAATAATCCACATCACACTACTACTGGAACTCATCATCCGACTAGGCAAGCAACTTGCTTGCACCATCCCCAACTCAAAAGTCGTTTCCAACGCCTCAAACGCTCCAAACTCTTCTCTCCTTCCCCTTCCTCACTCGCTCCCTCCATCCTCATCGGAGAATTAAAACACGAAAAGAAGAGAGAAAAAAACCTGACTCCACAATCCGAAGAATCCACACACATGCACAAGGTCTTGCCGAGCTGCCCAGGCCAACCTTCCAAGCATCAAGACTTCACGCCCAGCAACGGATTCCAGTTTTCTTAAAATGCATGTGCACTACGGAGGGTACGGAGTACAGCATTGTTCGGTCCCAGACTCTCAGTAAGGTCAGACGTAGGCCAGGCCGCCTCCATCAGTGCGTTTGAGTCGATTTGGAAGGTCGATGGTCGTTGGTCGTTCGCCCTTGGGATGACCAGACACCGTGTTGGGTGAAGTGGACTCTTCGGGGATTTGATGATTGGGTGGACGTGCTGGTTCGCTATTCTTGGGTGGGATTGCAAATACGCTTCGGTTGGATGCGAATTGCGCATTTCGTTAGATGTCTTGGTAACGAACGTCAAGGGCCAAGGCAAACGACGCCGCTGATGCTCGATGCTGAGGTCATTCTTTTGAATCCTGATGGAAAAGGGCGTGTGTATGGATGTTGGCGAGGCGAGGTGGTTTGGCACGTTTGAAATACTGGATTTCGAGCTTGGGATGCTTGGGAAGGTGTTGTGTTTGCGTGCGTGCCAAATGGTTTGGGGGTCTTGACACCTGCCTTTCGAGGATGGGAAGCACAATGTCGACTTTTGAGGGACTGGGGAGGTCATCGATCATCAATAGGTAATCAACAAAGCACAATCTCGGAATGGATGGAAGGAATGAGAATGCGTTAGAGCTTGTGGAGGGAGAGGGAGTCACAAAACACGTGCAGATCTTGCATGTAATCTACTTTGAGACCCTTCAGAATTTGCGATACAACAATATTGGAAATTTGAAGGAAGATATTAGTATGGACCGCGGTGGAGACATGACTCTCTACAAGGCTGAGAGACGAGCCTCAGGTCGGTGCTCGCCTTCTCTAACGGTACCTCCCTCTCTGAGGTACCCAAGTGAGTTAGTCCCCCTAGCTTCACAAATCTTCGAAACAAGACGACACAGAAATCCAATCGGTCAAACAACAGGTACTGTATATTCTATCGCCCAAGAAAGTACCCTGGCTATCTCTGAACGACCATCAGAATAAACAACGCCCACCATCGCCCCATTGGCACAACACCATCATCTCTCCCACTCTTTCACTCCCCATTAGACTCCCCATCAGACCAGCCTAAGCATGCTACTCTCAAAATTGAGAAATTCCCTTCCGTAAAAAAAACACCCAAGCTCCAGAAAATGCTTTTCATGGACTTCATACAAGTAACCCCCTCCCCCCGAATCCTAAACGCCGAGCTAAGAAAGCTACTCCCGGTCCATTTCGTTTCCTCTTGTTCGTGCGTAATGCATAATAATTCTCGCACCTTCCCATCTTCTTATCTTTCCTCTTTTCTGCTGGCTGATTGACCACAGGCAGTTGATGCCATTACCACTTAGGCGGCATCTACGACATCTCCATCTCCTCGTTTTCATCGAGCTCACTCCCGAGCGCCTGCGTTGTTGTGCTGCTCATGCTCGCCTTCCTCGTCACCCCACCAAATCCAAACCGACTACCACCCAATCCGCCCACAAACTCTAGCTCATCACCTATTGTCATCATAGAAGTTAGTAAAAATGTTTCATCCAAATGCTCAAGAAAGCCAGATCAGGTCTCAAAAGAGATCATCATTTGAGATTCTTACCTCCGACAACACGACCTTCCATATCAATTTCTTGGCTGAGTTCAACGAGTGCTTGTCGTGGGAGTTGGAGAAATCCTTTGGTTCGGACAACGCGACCCCAGTGGAGCATGCAGAAATTGGCGGCGCGTTTGTGGAGCCATTCTTCGTTGGCGATACCAGCGCTGTGCCAGATGATACAAGCGTGGTCGACGTCGAGTTCTTTGCTAAGACAGTTCACACATAACAGGCGTAGATGGGGAATATTATAGATGTTGGACATGACGAGGAGGCCAGCTACATCCGACAAGTCGCTACAGTCATCAGGGTGAATGGAGTCGGTATATAAGTAGAGAAGAAAGGCTCGAACCACGGAGTAGGGCTCTGGAATGTGCATTTTCTTGGTGTGAAATTCTGCCATTTGAGCTGCCCATAGCCGGCTAAAGTGTGGCCAGCGTGCTTGTAGGATGAGTTTGTGGACATGGATTGGCGGTGAGGTTGTGACATTGGGATCAAGCCAGGTTTGTTGATTTTGGGATTCGCTTCGCGAGCTATTCGAGCCCATCAAATCGTCGTCATCCCACTCGTCGTCCTTTGAAGCCGTGATGATGAAATCAGTACCGCTGCCCTGCTCAGGTGGCTTGTTGAAAAGTTTTGCGAGATCAGCACCAAGTCCTTTGGAGGGTTGTACAACTAGCCGTTCCGCCATTTGAGAGGATCTCGTTTCGGCTCGTGGCTCAGGGGTATAATTGTTGCCGAGAAGGCCATACCGGCGAAGATCAACCTCCATGATATCGCTAGAAAGTTAGCAAACCTCAACAACATTCAAACGGCAAACGAACCTTAAATATTCCTCAAAGCCCCCAGGTCCAAGATCTGTTACAGCAGGGTCGGTTGGACACCCAAGAAGCCACGCCTTGGTCCCTTCATCATTCATCGTGCAATAATGCCACCTGTAACCTCGCTGAAATATGTCATGGCCTTCGGCTAACTTCTGCCACCGTAGAGTGTCTAATTCTAAAGATGATAAGGAGCATTCTTGCGCAGTGATTGTAGCGGCAGGTGTGACGAAATCAAGGAGGGTTCCAGAGGAATAAATGTGGAAGTGCATGCCAGATCCTTGGGATGGAATATTTGGACCAGAGACGAATTTTAAAGAAGAGATGGCGCCCGGTGCGACTGGAGTGGAGGCTGTGAGCTGGAAAGACGGTGGATTTACTTGGGCACTGCTGGAGTTTGCTGCATATCCCGAACTGCCTACCGCTGCTGTTGGAGTCATCGAGTAACTAGGTCGCGGAGAGCCACGACTAAGGGAAGATGACCTTTCGATAGATGCAAACGGAGGAGGTGAATCGAATGCTGGGCTGCCCTTGAGGTCCAACCACCAAATATCACCAATCTTGTCCATTTCTTCGCTGAGTCCACCAAATACCCAAACTCTGTCTCCCCACACGTAAGCCGAGTGGTCGAAACGCGCCACAAATCTCCATGCTCGAGACCAGGTGAAAGTCTTGAGATCTAGGTAGCAGATATCATCGAGTACATAATTGTTGTGTCCGGTGATTCCCCCCACGATAAATAACTTGTCTTCGTGCAGAACAGCGGCATGCCTCGCCCTCCCCTTTGGAATGGGTCCTGATACGTTTGGTTGTGTCCAGTGTGCGGTTTTTAGGTCAAATATTATGAGGTCGGATAGGTAGGTTCGGTGTTCGTTCTCTCCCCCGAAAATGAGCAACTTATCACCCTGGTAGAGGGTGGCAGTATGACCTGCTGGAATTAGCTTTGACCATTATCTGGATAGGATACACCATACCCATCCTGACTCCCGGGATATCTCCATAGTTGTCTACCAAGCTCCATTGGTGGCTGACCATGTCCAATTTCAACACATGGTTGTAAACCTCGTCCGTGTACTGATCGAATCCCCCAAAGGCATATATCTGGTTATTGCCGCAGTATGTAACAGAGGCATTGACCAGACAGGCTGGTCTCTGACCCAAAGTTCTGGTGACCTTGGGTTTATAATCGCTCATAGTCGTCCGTCCCTTCACCGGCGAATTGGGCATGAGAAAGGTGTTGTTGGACGACGTTGCTGAATTCGGCGTGAAGACCGTGTTCCCTGAAATCGCTGAGAGGGGCTGGTTGACGGTATTGGAGATTGCTGGGCCAAAGATGGACTGCTGGGGCCCGGCTGGGGTAGAAGGCTGAGCCATGATTGCGAGATGGAATCAAGATACCATTGATATCCTCGACGGCAGCCACCACATAAGAAAAGCCGAAGGGTAATGGTACTCGATATACTTGACGTTCTGGCAAGCACCACAGATGTTCTTGCAAGGTTGTCGTTCCTGAAGGAGAGTGAGTGAGCGAAGGCGATGTCGACGTTCGGGAGGCTACTGACTTGACGCCTGCGGCAATGGAGAATTAAAATTGGCGCCAAGGTTTGAGACATTGCTGCCTTAGATCTCAGAGTGTGGATGCCTGAAAAGGATCCGAGGACTTGGCAAGCCTTGAACATGAGGCACGACGAAGTCGCTGTGCCAACGGCGAAGCCGCACGGACCAACAACAAATGTCCTCAAAAGAACGGCTGCATCCATCCTCTACCACTTCTCTTCTCTCCTCGTACCAAGTACTTTCTCCAAAGCCGCACCTCAACCCTCAAACCCTCCTCTCTCCCGCTCTTATTTGCTTCATAGCACACCATCTCCCCCCATCATTCACAACCTTCAAAAACAAGAACTCGCCTCAAGTCCAAAAGATCTTTCTGCTTGTACTTCAATACTAGCCCATCGATCGCTTACCGACTTCAGCCATTCTTCAACGAAGGCCTTTTCGATATATCGAACACAACACGAACATACTAACCAAACAACATACTACCAGGAACCATTAGGTTGAGTCTCTTGGAGCTCCTTCGATATACCGAACCTATCCTCATCATCGATCGATACATTGATTTGTCTTTCGACCGAGATCCAATATCAGATATTGCACAATGGCAACCGCAGTATCAACCCCCCTCAAGTCCCATATGGGCATGTTCTCTTCCCGTACCGCTGGCGGACGGATGCCTCTGACTCCTTCGCCTCGTCAACGCAACGTGACCATGTCGAAGAACAACAACGAATCTCCATTCACCCCAGAGAGAAAGTTGGACAATGAGAGCATTCACAAGCCAACCTATGGAGGCAATCTCACATCCCAATTCAAGGCGGCCTCAAGAACACAACACCGCGACTCGCCAAAGTCAAACATTGCCCGAACCACACAGACTCCTCGTCGTGCTCTTGAGCTTGGTGTTTCCGATTTCGCACTTACTGGCACTGCTCCAATTCCCAAGACTCCATCCAGCAGCAAGTCCCGTAAAGCCCCTCTCCGCCAAAAGACCAACAAGACAACTCTTTCATATGGTGACCGATTCATCCCCAACCGTACCGCCAGCTCTGCCATTGCTACAGTTGGTTCCGGAAAACTCGAGGCTGGTGAGAAGCGACCAAAGAGCAGCACTGGAGAGCGTTCATCCGTTCTTGCATCTGGTGTCGATGATGCTTTGGCTGCTCTTGGAACTCTCTCATTGAACGACGAAGAGGAAAATTACACTCGCCCATCACCAAACACAGTCGCATATCAAGATTCTCTTGCCTCTGCTTGCGGTGTTTCCCTCAACCAACGTATCCTTGCTTTCAAGCCTGCCGCCCCAGAGTCTTCCAAGCCAGTTGATCTTCGATCGCAATACAACCGCCCTCTCAAGAACTCCAACGCCACCTCGGCACAATTCAGACGCCGTGTTGGCACCGCTCCTGAGCGTGTCTTAGATGCACCAGGCCTTGTTGATGATTACTACCTCAACCTTCTTGATTGGTCTTCCGGAAATCAAGTTGCCATCGGTCTTGAGCGCAACGTCTACGTCTGGTCAGCTGAGTCTGGCTCCGTCGTTCCTCTTCTCGAAACCTCCCCCGATACCTATGTCAGCAGCGTCAAGTGGTCCGGTGACGGAGCATATGTCAGTGTTGGCCTCGGCACGGGAGAAATCCAAATCTGGGATGTTGAAGAGGGCACCAAGCTCCGCAGCATGCACGGCCACGACACCCGTGTTGGTGTTATGGGATGGAACAAGCACACTCTCTCCAGCGGTGCCCGTTCCGGTCTTGTTTTCAACCACGATGTAAGAATCGCCCAACACAAGACTGCCGAGCTCGTTTCCCACACCTCCGAGGTCTGTGGCCTTGAATGGCGCGCTGATGGTGCTCAACTTGCAACTGGAGGAAATGACAACCTTGTCTCCATCTGGGATGCTCGCTCCCTTGCCGCACCAAAGTTCACCAAGACCAACCACAAGGCTGCCGTCAAGGCTTTGAGCTGGTGCCCTTGGCAACCAAACGTCCTCGCTACCGGCGGTGGATCATACGATCGTCACATTCACTTCTGGAACACCACCACCGGTGCTCGCGTCAACAGCATTGATACCGGATCCCAAGTCACCAGCCTCCGATGGAGCCCTCACTACCGTGAAATCGTCAGCACCAGCGGCTTCCCAGACAACTCTATCAGCATTTGGAGCTACCCAACTTTGGTTCGCAACGTTGAGATTCCAGCTCACGAGACCCGTGTTCTTCACAGCTGCCTCAGCCCAGATGGACAAATGTTGGCTACTGCTGGTAAGTTACCTTGAATCAATCACGAAACCGGGCTTTGACTAATACATTCCATCTAGCTGCTGATGAGAGCTTGAAGTTCTGGAAGATCTTCGAGAAGAAGTCCAGCACCGCACCAACTGCCAGTGGACCAGGGGCTGCAGGAAAGGCAGATATGGTCAAGCAAATGACAATCCGCTAAATGGGATGTCAACAATCGACACACAGTGAAGCTCAGACTTCAAGGGTAAAGTATAAAAGGATAAGTTTCCATAACCTTGGGTTTAGCGGTCGACTTGAGCGTGGCGTTGTGGGGTATTTTATGATCTCTCAAAGCCCATGGCAGAAAGTGCTTCACCTGGTGCGAGTAATGAATGAGCTTGATGATGGATGATTTTGAATTGCAACGCGTTTTCGGATGGATGTTTTTGGATGGAGAAGGTGATTGTTTCTGCGGGGAGCGTTGATTGCCCCTCGACCTTATCAGAACAACTTGTATTTAACTGCATTAACAATTGAACAATAATAAACCTGAATATTGGTGCATGCTATAGTGATGTTTTGAATAGTTTAATTTCTGTGAGCCTTTACAAGTTCATCTAATGTAATGTATTAAGTCATAAACAAGAATTAAGTGAGGTGTTTTCGTTCAGTCAGAAAATGAAAATGGCGATGTGATTCACTTTCCCGACCCAAAGCGGCTCTGCGTCTTCCTGCTTTGTCAGCAAGCTAAGAACTCCCGTTGCCTATTACCCAGCCAGACCGGGCTGCTTCCTACATCTCCGCACCCGCAGAAGATCAACGGAACCTCAACGACGGGGAATAGCAAGTTTACGCAGGTCCAAAACAGATACAAATCAAAGAATTGAAAGTCACTTCGCGTGCGCATTGAATCGTCATTCACTTGGGAGTTTGTTTGGGGTGGCAAGTCGAGGAGGCAACCAGAGAGAGCGCGGCGCCTTTCCTTCTCCTTCTCAGGATACTGAACACCAAACCCACCAACCTACGTCCAAACCGACAAACAACATATCACATTCGAAAGAATTCCATCTACATCATCTTGCGATCTCTTCCCTTCGTATCGCGTAAACAGATACACGCACAAGCTTTGCAGATCAAGATCGAATCTGCTGCGCAGTGTTGGGCAGTCCTTTATTCCACGCATCTTGGAGCTTCCTAAGACGAAAGACACAACCTCCCCATCAACTACCAGAACCATCGCGCATCGCGTATCGTCGTCGTCGCATATTAAGATGTCGAACCAGCAGGTCGGGGCGGTGTATCAGTCCATCATTAGTGATGTGATTGATGCATCGCGCGTTGATTTCGAGGAGGGCGGCGTGGATGAGTCGGTGCTGGAGGAGCTGAAACTGGTACGTCATGAATACACCTCCATCAGTGTTGTTGCATCGATGCTCTCTGTATTCTCCTTTCATATCTCACCTCGTGGTTGTGGTCGATGATATTCCTGTTCTTCACCATCTTGTTTTCGTAGTGGCGAAACAGGCAGCCCGGGGAGTGACTGAACCCCCGAGTTTTTGGGGGTGGGCGACCCCTCTGTATTTGGCTTTATAGCCAGCCCCCCTTCGCTTGGGAAAATGCGGCCTGCGCTAGGACTCATCTGGGAGTCATCCCATCACGTGGCGTGTCCTATGGTTTTATTGCTGCCTTCCACGGCCTCCAGTTTAATGCTGTTGTGATCATTCCATGTCCTTACTTGACGTTACAAGTTCCATGATTTATTTATCCTGCTAACCATCACATTTCTCTCGCAGGGATGGCAATCAAAGTTATCTCAACTAAATGTTGCTACCTTTCCATGGGATCCCAAGCCGGAACCACTCCCATCCATCGCCAATCCTCCAACCGTCCCATCCAATGTCGGATACAACCACGGTACACCTCCTCAACATCAACAAAATCAGGGTCATTCAATGCCACCGATGAACCAAAATCCAAACCAACAAGCCCAAAATCAAGCTCAAGCCCAAGCACAAAATCAGCACCCACGCATCAAGTCTGAACCAGAAGACCCCAACACCGGCTTCCAAGTCCCCCAACCCATGCCAAATGGCTTGACGGCGGAAGAACGTGCAGCGCAACTACTCCAGAACAGTTATGGTCAACGTGCAACTCAATCAATCAACAAAGTTCGAGAATCAGCAGGTGTTAGACCACAAGCTCAAGGAGGACAACCACCACAATACCAACAAGGACCTCCTCAACACCAGCAAGGACAGCCTCAATTCCAGCAACGGGGACCTCCAAACCCACAGCTCCAACACCCAATGCACATGCATCCTCAGCAACCTCAACAAAACCACATGCAACAACAACAACAGCAGCAACAACAACAGCAGCAACAACAACAGCAGCATCAACAAAGAGGCCCACAAGGAATGCCAATGCAGCAGCAACAACAGCAACAGCAACAGCAACAACAGCAGCAGCAGCAACAAACCCAGAGACCAACCATGACACCAGAGCAATACTCAGCAGCCGTCGCCCAAAGCCAAGCTCGTCAACAAAGCCAAGCCCAAGCCCAAAACCAAAATCCCACCATCCAGAGCGCACAAACCGATGGCGCGGGCGATGAAGCCGATGTTGATGCCACGACTGTAGTCAAGCGATTTGATGAATCCGGCAACGAGATCGCCATGGGTCGTGTTGAGATCGATAATCTCCTCCGTGCAAAGATTCAAGCTATGGGTCAGACTATGGAGGGTGGTGGGTTGATGTTGCCGCTTAAGCAAGCTACCAATAAGGCTAAGCGTGAGCGGAAGGTTGAGAAGAGAAGTGTTGCTACTACTGCTGGAGTTGGAGCAGTGGGTGGTAGTATGATTGGTGGTGCCTTTGATGGTGGCGATGAGGATGATGAGGATGCAATTAATTCCGATTTGGATGATCCGGATGATGGGTTGAATGATGATGAGGATGATGATGATAGTATGGGTCATATCATGCTTTGTATGTATGATAAGGTGCAGCGGGTGAAGAATAAGTGGTATGTCTTCTTTTCTTTTCCTTTTTCCTCCCTCCCTTCATTCCAGCTTTATACTCTGCACTACTTGCTTGCTCGTCACTGGGTCTTTTTTCCAGCGTTGTCTGCTCCTACCACTCTTTTCTTCTTTTGCTCGTTACTCTTGTTGTTTAGCCACATTCTTCCGTCTCATTATCACTCCCTCCTCACCCACCCATCACCAACCGACCAAAACAAAAGAATATCCAGCTAACCAAAACATCTTTTCAAAAAAACAGGAAGTGCGTAATGAAAGATGGCGTCCTCACAGTTAACGGAAAAGAATACGTCTTCCACAAGGCTAGTGGGGAGTATGAGTGGTAGATTTTGGTTTGTTTGGGTGGTGGTGAAGTGGTGCGAGGTGCAAATGTGGTGGTGATGGGAGTGAGATGAGATGGGGAAAGTATTCCATCGACTTAACTCCTCATTTGAAATCGAAATCGAAATCATGGATGTGGGGTGGCATGAGAATAAAGCTTAAGCTTGAAGTTAAATTGGGAAAAACAACAAGAATCATTACTACTTTTCGTGGTAATGATGATTATGATGGGAATTGGCAATGCGATGAAGTGGGCAATGAAGTGATATGGTTGTTATGGTGGAAGAAATACATCTTTCCTTTTCTTTCTCATGCCCATTTGAAAGGCAAAGCGAAGAGAGATAGCTAGGTTGAGAGCGGTAGAAAAATTACGACCAAATATGGTCTGCGATGAAAATACAGATTCCAAGATTACAATTCAAATTTATAATTACATTTGCATTTTTCATAAGTTTTGAGGGCTTTTTGGGGGTTCTTTGAGTTTGGTTTCTTGGGTTGAGTTCGAATTTTTGGGTTGGGAAGTTTTAAGAGAGACGAGGGGAGGTATGGGAAGTGAGGTGAGTTTGAATGGTTGGTGAGTTGAATGTGGTGGTGGATGGTAGAGGTGATGATTAATGGGAGAGATCTTTTACCTCAATCAATGAAAACTCCCTTTCTCACCCCTCCCTTCTCACTCTTCAAGAACAGTTCACCCTCCTTTCCTCACTCCTCCTCCTTTCCTCACTCCTCTTCTTCTCCCACACTACTTCTCCCCCACTACTTCCCCCCTCTACAACAGAACACAACAGAACAAAGCAACAGAATATAGATTAGAAAGAAAAGATTTCTATCTCGCTACAGGTAGGAGAGTACCAAGGTAGGTAGGTACCTGAGTAACTACAGGTAGGTAAGTAACCTTACCTGGGGACACACAACATTTCTCTCCATACTGAGTTAGATAATGGGCAAGTTGATGCCGGTGTAGAGAGAGAAGTTTACCTTTTCGTCTCGTATTCACGTATATCTTTCCCGTTTTTCCTTTCTCTTCGCAACATTAAACAGATAAGAAAGCAAGCTTCCAAGAGATCAAGAGATGTCATTGATTGGTTGGATGGTTGGGAAGTAAAACAGGCAAACAAGCAAGGTTTCCAGAGATTTGTTTTGATTGGTCGGTTGATTGTTTGGTTGGTTAGGTAAGTAGTTGTTTAATTTCGAATTTGAACGTTTTGTACTATTATGTGACTTCTATAGTAAACTTTTAAACTTACAAACTTCAAGTATTATAACTAGCTTGAGGTTTCATGACTTCCTCTCGCCCTAGTGATACGTTTGAAACTTTCCTTCTTTTTATCACTGCGTAGACTTGTATGTATTTCTATCTGTGTTGAAATTTGCTGGAAGAAAAGGCTTGACAGGGGAAGAATGAAAAGGAATGGAGACGGGATGTATTTTGATCTTGTCCTTTCTTCTCTTTTGTAAAGTAGATAGATATGTCTTTACGGGTTTTCTTTAGTTGGTTTTTTAGTTAGTTGGCTCGCTTATCATCTATTTTAAGATAGAACAGTTTTAAAATATACCTTAATCTTAGAAATTTTAAAATCTTAAAATTGTTTTAGATTATGATAGGTAGCACTTATGATTATTAAACTTGAAGATATAGACTCAACTTTATGATTCCTAACTTGCTCCTACTCTAGTCTTTCTTCTCTTATGTATTCTGTTTCTAGACTTGTGAGTACTTGCATGTTCACCAAGATTCGCTGACAGAAAGACTTGCGGAAGGAAGTCCGTAATAGAAAGGAAGGGAGAGGGGATAGATCTTACTTCCTTTTTTCTTTTTTCTTTTTTTGGGGGGGGATATGTCAAGTCTTTGAGATGCATTTGCGACTGTGATGATGTAGTTTAATGTATTTATAGTAGCTTGGGACTTGCTGAGAAGACATTTACATGAGGAACAGTGAGGAGTGGTGGAGTGGGGTGGAGGGAAGAAGACGAATAGACGAACAGATGAACAGACAAATAGAAGAAGAGCATAACCTACCTCTACGGCAGTAGCCCACGGAGAGCCAGCGGAGCGGAGCTCATACTGTGAAGAAATAGCCTACGGTTCAGACTATGCACCAGGTTGTCATCTACGTATATATTTGTGTATATTGGAGACGGAATTGGGGATGAGAGCGGGGATGCGCTTTGGATGTTGGAATCAAAGATAAAAGAGAATAAAAGATGACGAACCAATGGGAGATGTGTGAGAAAGATTTATATTGCATTTTATTGCGTTGGATAGTATGGTTTTGTGGGATTTATTTCGGGTTCGTAGAAGATTTACATCATGGGGGGTGAAACGATGGATCATGGATGAGATGGATGGATGGAAGGATAGAAGATAATAGTAGGAAGGTAGCTTGGACGGAATTCCAAAGCATAAACAAATCGATCATTGGTCAATATGCGATTGGGAATGTTTTTGAATAGGTGAGTAAAATAAAAACTATGTATTGGAAAGTCTCAACACGCGTATTTGATACAAATCTAAGATTCTAGGTGTTTTGAGAAGTTCCATGGCATTCCATTCTTTCAAGCACAAGAACGCTTTTGATTTCCGTATTCCCTCCCTTTATACGAAATATCTTCTAATGTGCTCCTGTACGTGCATTCTGGTTCCACTATGAGTGGAAGTTGAAAGGCCAGAATTTAGTTCATGAGTAGAGATTGAGGGATATCACTGAGGTCTGTGACCAATTTATCAGATGAGGGATAGAAATAAATTGAAAGCGTGATAGGTGGTGATTATGACAAGGTCGAGGAATGTGAATGGAGAGCGCAGAAGATGCGAAAAGAAGACATATGACGTGGCGGACAGGGAGTGGGGGAGATGAGATGGGAAGAGAGAATCACTGACAGAGAGGAGCGTGAGGAACTTGAAAAAGAATGAAAGATACATACTTTGTTACAAAATGTGATCTTTCTTCATCATCAAAGTGAAATGTGGCCACAGAGCGCGGAGGATGATGCTGGAGCCCAAAGTGTTTCAGCGATTGAAGTATAGTTAGCGCGAAGAGATTATAGCAGAGAAAGTTTTGTGAAGCTAGAGGCCATTTCAGAATGGGACGGAAAATCAAGCAAGCCGAAGCGAAGAGAATACGTGGAAGTTTCGGATGTTCTGATACCGGCCACGGAGGTGGAATGTTGCCGAAAAGGCAGAATCGCGGTTTCTGAGGACATAGCTAGGATTATCACTATAACAAATAACTAACAAAATATCAAAAGCTAAAGTTAAGTTGCCAATTCTGGTTATAGCTTCAGAGGTTCTGATAGGTTCAAGAGAAGGCGGTACGGTCTTGGGAGGCAGAAAGTAAATAAACTTTGAAATTGAGGAAAAAGTCAAAGAAGCCACTGCTAGTATGCTAGCGTTCAAAGATGTAGATATTTGCAAAATGACGATCTTTGAAGCTGGGAACGCGATATCAAGTAGATGTATTCCATGACTGCGTAAACACTAGGAGTCCTGATGTTGTGGTCGACTTGAAAAGGGGTTTAAGCGAACACGTGACACAAATAAACTCGCGAATCTCGGACGACCGTCATGCTTTCGCCGGAACCCATGAAGAAAAGACAAGGCTTTGACGGGCCTATACAGGACTTATATGATAGACGGTTGAGTAATAGCAAGTTAAGAAAGAAGATTGTGAGTCTAGGAGGATCGGGAGAAGGATCTGGGCAACATCAGCTGGAGCGAAAGAGAGTGAAATGGGAGGAGTCAATGGACAAAATCAACTGGTAGCAGTGACATAGGTACTCTAGTAATTACTATTTTGATATCTTATTTTCGACTATGCGTTTCAGCTGCTCGTAAAATGGGTAGGCGATCTAGCCGGAAACCCTTGATATACAGTTCTTGGTTGGAGCTAGCGCCGACAGAAGCCAAGCAGCCCAAACATCCTAATGTTTACTTATATAAACTTTTTAATAGCTAGCTTCCGGAACTCTTGTAGAATTTAATATCTTCAACGGCCAATCAAACCCCTTGGCTTCAGATGAGATTCCCCAGCCCAAACCACAATATAGTTTCTTAAGACTTGAAGGCTAGCATAGTAGTAGCCACTAAAATCGCAAAGAGATCTATAAGAGGCCAATTTCTGCCGCTGAGGTCGTCTTTTCTTTCTTTTCCCCATTCAATACACTTTTCGGTCACACTTTTGCATCACTTCACAACTTCACAACCCCACAACAACTTCCTACTATACAACTTCATCAACTTCTTCTCAACTACAGCAACCCCTCAACTACAACAAACCTTCAACTACAGCAACCTTTGCAGCCAAGTTTGTATCACTTCGCAACTTTACCACAACTTCACTCCGCTACTGCGATAACTCTGCGACTACAACATCCTCACAACTGCAACCACTCTGCAGCTATTACAAACATCTGCCTACGCCACCAGTAACTGCTTCAGCTTCAAGTCAATCTCGTCAGCTGCTTCTACTCAACTTCGGCACACGCCTTCCGCTTCGACAAACATACACACCAATCTCTTTACCCTCAACAAACTTGTTATCAACTTCAAGATGACTTCCCATGCTGCTGCCATCCAGAGCATGGAGCGTGTCAACCGATGGGTTGCACAACAACAAGGGCTAGAGTACGATGAGATGGATAACAACATCTTGTCTCAAGAGTTTGTTTCACCAGACAACTCTGTCGACGCTTCCGTCCGAGATCTCATGACCCCACCACCTCGCAACTACGACGAGGAGTCCGACGACGAAGACGAATATGGCAACCAAGCCATCGACGACGACCAGGCCATCGTCAACAACCAAGCCGTCGACAACGGCGACAATATGGAGCTCGACGCAGAGGACACCCAGACGTTCCAGACAATTAGCGGATTTCTCAAAGCTATGGACGTCGACAACACCATCGTCGACACTCAAGCCATCGACAACGGCGACAATATGGAACTCGAGGCAGAGGACGTCCACAGAGTCCAGACTATCAGTGGGTTCCTCAAAGCCATGGATGTCGACAACACAAACGAGGCTTTCGACGAAGATGACCTCTTCGTGTTCCAGGCCATCAGCGGAAATCTCAACCAACCCGTCAATAACAATTTCAACTACCCTCAAGCCATGGGCGCCGAGGACCTTGTCACATTCCAGGTCATTAACGGATACCTCAACCTAGCCGGCAACAATATCATCATCGAATCCCAAGCTATCGACGACAATGACAACACCGACTCCCTGGCGGCCGACGACGGGGACAGCAATACCGACTCCCAAACTATTGACAACGATGACAACAGCGAGAGTCGTAACGTAAAAGACCTTTCTACTCTCCCAACCAGCAACGGATGCTCATCCAAAGACGAATCGGAGCCCGAAGACGAGTCCGACGACGAGGACGTCACTATGGGCGACAACAACTCAACCGACTTCGACTGGATGTGCTGCCAGGGTCTCTCACCTGAATACGCCCAGATGATGCATAGGAATCAAGCGGAAAAGAAGGTTGAACATACTGCCCAGCACAACGAGGCGGATGATCTCAACAGTCTCTGCGAACAGTGTGGCCACAAGTTTTGTGCGGATTGCTGGCGTGGTTCTGTGGAGGTGCAGTGGACTTTATAGGATAGAATAGGATTGGAGGATTCTTGGAGGACGATTCTTGGAGGACGACAATACTTGGACGACGTTACTTGGATCACGGTTTTTGGAGGATGGATCTGGGAGGACAACAGTACTTGGCGACGGTACTTGGGCGACGGTATTTGGGCGACGGTATTTGGGCGACGGTATTTGGGCGATGGTAGTTGGAGGATGGTAGTTGGAGGATGGTGGTACAGTCATTGGAGGATGATGATGGATCTTGGAGGACGGTACTTGGAGGACGATAATTGAAAACGCCAAAAAAGAATCATAAAACACTAAAATTGCAAAGACAATCAAAAACGAAAAGACATCAAGAACAAGACAGACGGCAGCGGATGGGATGGATAGGAGGGAGGGATAGGAGGGATGGATTGGGGTGATGGATAAGGGTGATGGATAGGAGTGATGGATGGTGATGAATGGTGATGGAGAGGATGATTTAGACTGGTTAGAGATCCGAAAACAAAAGATTTCTTTCCAAAAACAATAACTTGACCCTACTTTCCCCCTGTGACATTTCTAAGAACATATAGTAGAAACAACTCCGATTGTGTGAGCAACTCTCATTTTCTTCATAATTACAGAGTTCTCAACTTCCCTTAACGCCAGCTTCATTAATCTTCCTCTAAAGCGGACTTCTTTCCCAGCCGTTCAGCAATAATCTCACAGACTCTGTCGTTGATTTAAATAGTTGTTGCGGCTCCACCGAGATCTTTGGTCATGATACGTTCTTCACAAACACTTTCCACGATATTGAGCAGTTGTTTAGCAGCTTCTCTCTCTCCGAGTCACTCGAGAATTTCTGAAGCCGTCCAAAAGATTGCAACCGGGTTCGCTGGAACTATTGTTAGCTGCTTGACTTTAAAGTTTTTGGTTATACCTTCGAAAATTACATGGTATTTTGCAGATGGGGAGATGCAATCTCACAACTGGGAGGAATTGGGGAAGGAGGTGCTGACCAATGCCTATTTATGTGATATCAAATTATCGACCTAAAAAGCATAGGCCTACACTTGAGGTGCAGGTAGTTTAGGTATCTTTATATAGTAGCCTCTTGAGTAGTTGGCCCCGATGCCAAGACATTTTAGCCGTTCAACAAAAATGCCTAACCATG
The DNA here is from genome assembly GCA_031472005.1 of Tetracladium setigerum. NCBI lineage: Eukaryota > Fungi > Ascomycota > Leotiomycetes > Helotiales > Tetracladium > Tetracladium setigerum. The sequence goes on along the minus strand of PZJY01000009.1, from coordinate 287,717 downwards.
GATTGGTTCAAAAATCGATCGATTCTCACGAGTAAGATCTAAATTGCTTGTTGGAGCGATACCGATTGAACATGCAAGAGCAGCAGCAAGGTCGGACAAAATATCTGCATGCTATGTAGAATCAAAAAGTTGTCAGCATAATCCCAAGCAAAAAACAAAACAGAAGAAACAAGGCACCGGCCTCTTTTAGGGTCTGAGTTGTAATTTGTAGAAGATGTTTCGGGTGTGGCTCCGGTTTAAGTTCTTTGGAATATTACCGATTTTACGTACCAGATTGTAATAACAACAGTATCGCAAATGGACAAGACTTTATCGTCTGGAAAATATGAAAGAATCCTGGAAGTCGTCTCAGGTAGAGGGATTGTTTAGCCGACGGCGGGGAAAGTGCGGGTTTGAGCCAACGCCTTTGCGGGGATTAACGTGATTACGTCGAGATCATGTGTCTGTATGATGATGCGAGATTATCATTTCTATCGTGTTAAATGGCTAAGATAAAAATATTGATCTTGACGTACCGAAAATTGGGGATTAGTTCTGTTGTTGAGTTCCGAGGAATGCTGTCGAAAGTTGACGTTTAAGCGAGATCCTGCCTCCAAAGTTCACCGGAAAGCGGGATCTTGTAAGTGCAGTGGGAATAAATCTGTGAAATTATCTACATATCTTTAAACTAAAGTCTTTATCATCTTTGTAGAGTAGAGTAATATGAAGTTACTGAAATCTGTCATAGGCCCAGAAATGATATCCCGATACTCTCTCGTAAATAGCTGTCTTGTATTCAACTACGAACTAGGTCCTGCCCTTACTTCAAAGGTCTAACGTATACAGAAGTAAGTCAACGTACAGAACTCTCCATACGGACTTCTTGCGACACAACAACCCCTGATTATTCTCGCTATGCCTCGAACGATTGGTCTGATCATCAGATTTCGTACTAGCATTATCAAACGGTCCAGAGCCAGCCTGTATTGTTGTGTTTGTGTATGTCTTTTGATTGAGAGCCTCCTCGCTGTCATTATCAAGTTCTATTTGTCGAGAACGAGCGCTCGCCTTTTTCGCAGAGTATAGGTCGGTAGTGTTGGATTGGCTTTCTGGGGGGTGGTTTGTGAGTTCGTATGAGCGCGCGAAAGATACTTGGGATGCGATGAGGAAACCTAGGGCGGGAAGGCACAGGACAATAATAGCTGCGAAGAAGAAGTTAGACTTCGGGTACAAGCTGTTATTTTGCCGATGAAGATTTCGCAAACTCGAGTTTAATGAAAGGGAGGGAAGGGATTCATCACCCACAAATTGCCATCTCAATCATGCCCCATACAGCCTGCCAGACGACACTCGGTTGCTCTGTGCCATTTGTTACCATTACTGCCGTGAACCGCACGATCGAAGCAGTAGCGCTCATGAACCCAACCGAAAAAATAGCGATAATACCGAACTTGCGTTTTTGCGTCATTTTAAGTCGCCATAAAATAGGCATCGGGAAAACCGCAACTGGAAGAAGCACAATCAGCCCAAACCCTTGACCAATTCGTGCATTGGACAGAGCAAAGGTATGACCTACTCATAATATCTGTACTCATATCTGCGCAAAACGCCCACACGGTACTAACGAAACTTGCGAACACATCTCTTTCGGATACACAAGCCCCTAACAAGAAGTTAGTATTCCAAACGCGATACGCGAAAGATTTCAGGGGTGAGTGCCCGACTTACCAGTGGTGAACCACGCCTTCAGTGTGCTACATGCCATGAATTGGGAGATAACACACCCGACATATACCAACCCCGTAAAAACAGCCATAAACCACCAAGCGATGAGTAAATTCGGTCGGCGATCTATAAGTCTTCTAATCTGCAGTAGGAGAAAAAGCTTGACTGTCCATAAAGTTGTCCAAAACAGCAAGTTAGTGGGGAAAAGCACCTCTGGAGCGGAATGCATCAGTTGCTTGTATTTCAAACATGACCCGCAGATTGATTTACGCTTGGAAATACTACATAATGTAGTGAAGTAATGGCTAAGATTCTCACTTACTGGGAACATAAGTAGCATCGTCGCCAACAGTTGGGTACACTGGAATCTCCCCACGAGACACCGCTATTAATCTCCCAAAAGGTTCAAGAATCGCTAAATACCCCATACAAGCAGTAACGGCAAAAGCCCACGCAGCGATCGCGAGATAATCTTCAGTATGCCATAGCCTTTTTGTTGTGTATCTGATGTAGAATCGACCTGCGACGGAAAAGGTGCTGATCACAACAACCAACGAAGCCACAATCTATCACAAGCAATGGTTAGTAGTGCAAACGAGACAGAAATAGACAGTTGGTTACTGACTCTCGCGCCGGTGTCACTGATGAACACGCTATTCGTGGTGTTTTCCGCCATTTTGACTAGTCGGAATATCGCGAGGTCTTGGGTACCGAGAATTCAAACCATCGTGAGTGCGAGACTGGATGGATACAGTGTACCTTTCAAACCTAGAGCTGAAAGGCATAGAACTGTCAATCAGAACTTAAAATTTAAGAGTCTAGATACGGAGTACTGTTGGATTCTTGCATTCATTTTGCATTTCAAAGTGACGGAGGGTATTCAGGAGAAGTAGAAGATCTACATTAAAGTCCAGGACAGGCCTGATCTTGAATGGCTCTGTGCAATATAAGCGAGCCAGACACAACGGCTGTCTTGAAGATGGCCATTCGATTTGATGAATCTTCGATTGCAGCTGTTTTGGGAATGCGAAAGGGGCAAATTTTGAGAAAGCTGACAAGAAGAGGAACCGGACCCTGGTCCTTGGGTGCATGAAGAGTTAATGGCCTGAGACTTGGAATTTTGACACCTTTTCCACAGTAAAAATAATCATAATTATTCGGCTCCCAGGTTAGGTAATTCGTGTATTCTCCTGAATAAAGCTCAAAGGAAAACACTTCATTGTTGGTTTCCTTTCATTTTCCACATCTCATGCTAAATTAATTGCGATACAATCACTTGAAAGTTGACCAAGGCCCACCCAACGTGGGTACTTCACCCAACTTCCTATCAAAAGTATTGACTTTTCTCCCTTGTCCAAACCCCGTCGGCTAGAAATGAAAATCCCCCATCATCTCCGTTCTTTTAAGTTCTCATGGCTTCGCGGAAGACATCCCCGATTCAAAGTCCAAGAGAATTCACGTGAAATATTCCTTGTCCCTTCGCCTCTTGGCCTAATATCCCATTTCTTAATTTCTCATGGATTCCCATCCTTCAGGAACCGGTATCTATTTATGAAACTTCAACGCTCTCGGTACTGTGCACGCAAAACGTATGTCCGGAATAAGTCTCCAATGCCTCGGAGGCGGGATGTGAGGAAGGAGCGGTGTCCAGGTAAATTGCTGACTTGATTGGGTGTTTGAGATTGCGGAATTTGGTGAATGATGTGTAACTGTTGAATTTTTTGGGAGTCATATATGTGGATATTGATTTACGTTGTATAGGTACTTTTGGGTTTAGAGTAGTTATTAATGACAGCATTTCAGATTGTTGGTGGCATTGGCATAGAATTGGACGCCTGCGGGGAAAGATAATAATTCAATTGCGTCAAGCGCACGGCTATCGTGGGCCGTCCCGAATGACCCTCTTTATTTTGGCTGTAAATTGTAATTTTGAGACGTGGGGGAACAGTGCATGGCCAAAGATTGCGAGATCACAATCAGAAGACTAAAAGGGCCCCAAAGCGAGAAAGGGAATCGCAGCTTCAAAATCAATAGTCTCTTGGACTGTCCTGTACTTTCACCATTTTAATTGAGCTGCAGCCTGCAGGGTACTTTTGTCACGCCGCACTAATCCCCGAGGAAGTATATATCATTAATGCAAGGCTCCCACGAGGACAGAACCTTGAACTCCGTTGCGCAAATCTTTCTTCTTCTTGCCTACTCGCTTGCACAAGGATGCTTTTCTCGAAACTTGCACTTTTCGCTATCTCGGCGCCTCTCATCGCCGCTCAGGTGCAGTTGAATGTAACCCTAGAGACGACAGGCCATGAGTTGAACACTGTACTTCTCAACCTTGGCTTCGAATCGGTAGAAAAGTTGATTGATGCGAACACTACCTCAGCAGAAGTTGTATCCAACGCAGAGAGTAATGGTGGTGTGCTCGAGCGAGGTGTAAAATCCTGCTCCCTGGCCGTAAGTTTGGGGAGAATTTCCGCCAAGAGGCCGTTCTGTTTCATGTTGATACTGTAAATACTGATCAGCATACAGTGCGCCCTTTTGAGAATCACCCTTGGTGACAAGCTCACCTACCCAGGAAGTGACGGCTACAGCTTCGGACAATCAACATACTGGTCCAACTTTCAACTCGAGACAATTCCTGTTTGCAGAGTTCAACCCAGTAAGCCGCACGACGTTTCGGCGACGCTTTTGATTCTTGAATTCACGGGATGTAATTTTGCTGTTAAGAGTGGCGGGCATGCAGCGTTTACTGCGGCATCGAATATTGATGATGGAGTGACGATTGATATGCGATCGTTTAATACCGTTTCCATCTCTGCAAGTAAAACAACTGCAACTGTTGGTACTGGTAATCGTTGGCAAGCAGTTTATGATTTCTTGGTTCCTCAGGGATATATCGCGGTCGGTGCGCGTGTTGGTGATGTTGGTGTTGGGGGGTACACGCTCGGAGGAGGGCTCAATTTCTATCAAGGACGATATGGATGGGCGTGTGATCAAGTGAAAAGCTTCGAGGTAATCATCATATTCTCGTATCTAGTTCGAAGACTAAAACTCGTAGGTCGTACTTGCCAGTGGCCTCGTTGTAATTGCCAGCGCTACCGAAAACAAAGATCTCTTCTGGGCTCTTCGAGGAGGCGGTAACAATTTCGGAATTGTAACCAACTTTGAGCTCAACATCTATCCGGGAGGTGACATTTTTGCCGGGTTCTATATCACGGCTGCAGAAACCGGCCTGCAAGTTTACCAAGCATTAGAGGAGTTTATCGGCATGTCTAATGCTGATCCGGATGCTGGATTTATCGCAGCCGCTTCGTACAACGGTGGCGTTCTGACAATGGCTTCGATTATCTCACACACCAAAAACAACGCGGATTCCGCCTCTTTCCAGCCGCTTTACAAGATTCCAAAGCTTGATACTTCGTTTCTCGGAACATTCCCTTTGAACACTTTCAGTCTGATCATGAACAGTACTGGTCCAGCCGGCTTTCGGTGAGCCTCCATTTCGCTGAGCCTTCTATTTCCCTGAGCCTCCAATTTCCTGAACCTGCAATGACGAATACCACTTTTACTAACCATTCCTTCTCCAACAGTGAAAGTTTCTCCGCATGGTCTATCCAGCTTGATCCCGTGTTACAAAAGCAATGTCTCGATATCTTCTCGGTGGAAGTCAAGAAGATCCTTGACGTCCCTGGACTCGTGCCGGCGATCAATTTCCAAACAATCACGGAAGAAACCGCCAAGATAATGAACTCCAACGGCGGAAACTCCGTTGGAGTAACCTCTCGACCAGCAGGTGCTGATGGCAAGCTTTTGAGTAAGTCTTATAGTTGAAAGGAGTGTCATTTGCAATTGACCCCGGGTTATATACTGACTTGTGCCCTCAGTCAGTAATGTAGCATTCATGTGGAATGACGCCGCAGATGATGCCCGTGTCTTTGCAACCATCAGAGCAATCCGAGATCAGTGTATGGACGCCTCCAAAGCTGCCGGAAAATCAGACATTTACATTTACCAAAACTATGCCGCAATCGACAATGCCGTTTTCGATGGCTATGGGCTGGCGAATAAGGCTAAGTTGTTGGCAATCAGTAGGAAGTATGATCCTTTCCGATTTTTGCAAACACTGCAGCCGGGATACTTCAAGATTGGGAAGTAGTCGCTGTTTTTTTTGGTGGAAAGAATGGTGTTCTGGTTGCTGAACCTGTAAATAGCACCGGGCCATAATGTAATGTGTCATGCCCACCAGGAAACCTCTTCGAAGATTATGGCCTTCTTCCCAATCCATCCCCACCCCTCTCAAAAATGAAACTTCGCTACGACGAAGCAGCTCCCAAAGCCTTGAACGAAGCCACCGTCTGCGCAATACTAACAGCCAACGAAAAGAACGCAAAACAAGCACTCGCGGATCCAAAAATAATCACGCCCCAAAACGTATAATAATTAAGCGAATCCCTCTTATCCCTCCACAGCTGCTTGAGACCCCTCGGTTTCTGGCTGTCCATGAACCGTCTCAGCTGACGAAAGCGCGTCTCGAATATCTCAACGCGACGGTATGATAGTTGCGATTTGTTGAGAATGGTCGTTTGGATGTTGGTGTAGTCTTCGAGCCAGGGGAGACGACTGGTTGAGGTGGAGAGGCCGAGATGGTCGTTTTGCATGTGTGTGTATTCTGTGCTGGAGATTTTGAGCGGACCGCAGAAGCTGCGGTAGTCGGAGAGACGGGCGCGGGCGCTGGTGTCGGTTGTGAAGAGGATGGCCCAGGATGAGCGGATGTTGCGTTCTATAGTGTACCAGTCTAATTCTTCTCGCGAATTCAAGGAAGGCAGGTTGTCGAATATTGTGCCTGGCATCGCTGAGAGAATTCTGGTTTGTGATATCATTATTAGCATTTCCGAGAATAGGAATTAACTTCCTACGGGTAAGATTAAATAAGATGAACTTACTCTTTCTGCCATATGTGAAGTGTGGATTGGCCATGCGAGACACCAGTCCATAGCACATGTAAAACCATGGCCTCGATATCGAGCAGCAAGTGCTTCTCCAAGAAAATAGTCCATTTGATCTTCAGCCTGCCAAGTGACCACAGAGATTTCACATTAAGATCATCCACTCTTAATGTTGCTCCAACGGCGCTATCCAAGCGAGCAGGCTGCTTGTAAGTTAAATGCATGATGGAAAACAAACTGGGGATTTTCAGTCCCAGTATATCCTTTAACCTTCTACCCTGAAACACATGTCCCATGGGGTAGCGTAGAAGTCTTTGAATATTGCTATAACATTCAAAATGTCCATAGGCCGATGGCAAGTAATCGTAGCTAAAAACCTGACTGAGAAGCATCGAATATCCCACAATAGTGAGAATATCCTCGTAGTAGGCCTGGAGGTTGAAATCCGCCGGCTGTGTGAGCTTGTCGTTCATGTAGCACATCCGGAGTATACCAGCGATGGGATAACCTTGCATACCATACTCACACACACAGGCCAGAAGATCAATGCGGGGGTTGGTTTGACTACTCTGTGCGTAGAAACCGAGAATTTGGGTCAAGACTGCTTGCCAGGGATCTTTGGTTCTGGAAGTTGGGCCATCGGGGTCTTCGAATAGGATGTGAAGATCTGCCATTTTGCTGCAACGCATGTGTAGTGATGATGGATCTCTGTTTTCTCTCGCTAGCACTTGCACGGCGCCCAAATCGAAAGTTACAGAATTGTTCCAGATACCCTCGATTGCTGACTTGGTGTATTCATCCAGTTTAGGGGCCAGCCATGAGTAGTCCTCTGTGAATATCTCTTCAAATGGATCGCTCGCAATGTTCGATTCTGTGACAGATCTGATTGTGGTGGTATCTGACGGATTAACGTTGAGGGTGCTGTCATCATCGAAATCACGGGCTACAACTGCCAGCTCAACGTCTGGGATGGGTGTTTTCAAGTTCCTACTTTCCCTTACAACCTGGGCGCAAAATTCCACGAGCTGTTGTAGTTTTATCAGAGGGATAGTCACAAAGTCTTCGGCGTCTTCGTCTTCATCTTCTGTCTTTCTTATCTTGGCGGGATTTGCCGCGATGGTGCTGCTTGGCCCATGGTCAACGGCTGAGTTCTTGGGCAACGGTCGTTCAATGAGGCCTGCAAAGAATGTTAATTAGTAGAAATATCGCTTGTGTTCGGTGAGACAGTTTGTACTTTGGAGACGCTCGCTTAATGGCAACTTCTCGCTCGCTTTGCTCGTTCCAGCAGCATAGATTGTTAACGGCCCTGCCTCATCACCTGGACCTCGTCTATAGTTAGCGTATAAATCTCGAACACTGAGTTAGGAAACTTACTTGGAGGCAAACAAGATGGCACCGGATGGACCTCAGCCTCGGTTGCCTCCTCCATCATCTCAATAGATGCATAGCCGGTCATAATTGTTACAAGCACAGTACGCCCTCCATCCGATGCTAACCTACGTTTCTTCCCACCTGATCCTCTCTTGGATGACCAAACTTCTCCAACCAGTCCCAACCCTATGACAATCCACAAGACTAAGCTTGAAGCCGATCATGAGTGATGTGAGGCAAGTTTGACCTATGTCGTCGATGTGACACTCGAAGTTTGGACGAAGTATGTCAGGTGAAGCTTCCCCCTCCTTCCATTCGACAGCAGTGAGATCCGATCAAAGACTAAGTACTGTGAATATTCGCCAGTCATTGAGGTTAAACTGGACGTCCATCTCCATGACGAATCTCTTCCCCATGACGCCGCATAGCTGCATGGCTGCATCGATCCTCCGCCGAACCTTGAGATTGTCCAATTATATCCGAAGGTGGCTGTTTTGAGCCGTGGACTATCGAACTCACAACTTCTGAGGCAAAAGGCTATGGCCGTTCAAATAAAACGAGATAATCAATACTTATCTCAGACTAAGAAAGGAAAGATAGATCCACTGTTTAAAATATTGGATTTCAAAGTATTGTTGCACAGAATCCATTTCTCAATTGTTGTGACAAGCGCACGGACCATATTGTCGTGATTTCGGCAAATAGTCTTCCCGACGCCAGATTCAATCTCTGCCTACGAGCAAGTTCTCCTCAAGCACAACAACGACTCATATACTTCATAGGTTTGTTAACTATTCTACCTATCTACTTATTATCATTATAATGATTGTGCGACTTTTCCTAGTTTGATCGACTTATCTTCTCTCCACCCTTCAACAGGTACACTCACTTCTTCAGCTCTCCTCTCAATAAACCACGTCCTCCCCCATACCCATCCCACTCGCCCCCTTGCCTCAACCACAAGTCAAACATCTTACATCCAGTCGATCAAGAACCCGGCTTCGATTTTTTATTGCTTTTTTAAAGAAAAGACAACAAGGTCGATCCTCGTGTAACGAGAACCCACCGTACTACGAAGAAATTCAAAGTGCTTCGCCTTTAAATTTTAAAATTCCATAGATACATAAGCAACCGCTATCTTTCCATATTAGTCTTATTCTATACCCAATGGTACACACAGTCGAATCTGTTCATTAAGGTGCTTTTTGATAATACTCTTTCCCGAGGCTGATTTGTACGATGCCTTCGTTCATAGTGTAGTAGAGTTCCTTGGCTATACCTCTACCACGGTACAAGTTTTACTCCGAAGATATGTAAAAGGGTGTCACCAGAGTTATGTACATCCAATACGATGCCAGAATAATTCTCAATTTTTTTTTAAAAAAAAAAAAATTCTATAAAGCACGCAGATTCATCTGAACTCAACCTACCCTATGTCAGGTTTGCGTGCTGAAAGTTACACTATACTATTGAATTTGGGTAAATCTGAAGCAAGAAGAGACCCATGTGATGAACTTCAATGAGCCAGAAGACATAACGTAAAATCTTTGAAATTAAATTTTGCGCCAAACTAGCAGTAGCAGCTCACAGAATCAATATCTAGGACATCATACCTCTGACCTGGGACTATCTTCAGACGAGTTCGCGCCTCTCCAACGCATTACCTATTCTTGTCAAGAGGTTGTCAAGGGTCTTTGGGGCTGTAGGTAAGGGTTTTTGATATTCAAGAGAACCTTAAATTGTTCGAGGAACCGTCACTGAAAGTTATATAATCAGAAAAATACAATCCAATAGTCCCAATCCAGTACAATGTATTTACGAAAACATGTGATCTCGCATCATATCCACAGCCAGAATCATCATATCAAAACCTTCACAATTCTACGACCTTTTTGACCTTGAAAAAGGAAGAAACACTACAAGCAATAAAGTTACCGCAAGTATATATAAAATGAACAAAGATGGCCAGAACCAAGTCGAGTCTGGTATATCTCTTGCAGTAACCTTGAACCTTCCCGAAGGCCAAAGAAGGCTTCCTGGATCCTTGCCATTGCCCAAATATCGATCCAATTTTCGCTCGTTCTTAGTGTGTTGGATCTTATCGATGAAGCCCCATTTCAAAGCTAAATCATTCTCCAATCTGGGCTTGTGCATACCCGAACTCGGCAGACTGAATAGGTCGGCGTAGATCTCAAACAATGGCTTTGAATAGTCTGGTTTGAGCTCACCGCCCTGGCAATCACTAGCGATGCCGAGTAAGGCATAGACGAAATCTCGTGGTTCCGAAGAGGAGAATGGAGGGGAGAGTCCAGATATTGGCTTCGCGACGCACCTGCTTAACCACTGGTGCAAGTCTTGACTGCGGTATTCGGGTCTTGAGTAAATCCTAGCATCTCTCTGGCGAAGTAGAAAAATAGCAGGGGTACCTTTCAAGTCATATCCATAAGCAGTCTCGCCACCAGAAGCAAGTTCCAGGAAGGATAGAAAAGCTGATGGCTCAATCGCTCTCGTACCACAATGTATTCTGAGGTGTGGTGGTAACTGGATCTCCTGAATAATCCACATCCTAGACCAATAGCTGCGGTTCGCTATGGCAACAATGGCATTGAGCTCTTCTGTGGTGATGAAAAACGGGTCTCTACCGTCAGGAATCTGGTCAAGCTCTTTCTCGCCATGGCGTTTCAGGGATAAGGATATCCGGTTCCTCCCCTTACTTTGGGCCAGAGCATCGAACTCAATCAGCTTGTCCATCGCAAGATCGCTATCCTCCCTACCAATGCCCAGCCACGCAATGACATTTGTCGCCTGACTGTATATCTGCCCCATCATCCCAACCTGATGGTTGCGTTCCAAAACCGTTGACTGGTCAATGCACATAGCATCTATCCACAGACAAAGCTCTTCATTCTCCTGTCGTACATGCCTCAGTGCATCACATAAGTTCCGTCGCACTCGAACATCCTTGCCACCAATCGATATTTCCTCTTCGTCATCTGAAACATCTCCCCATTCGTAGGAGAGAGCTTCGTATTTTCGGTCTCCTCCAAGCTTCACATGGAAAAGTTGGCAGGTTATTGGATCGTCTCCAGAGCCTGATTCAAGGGATATGAGCCGGATTTCGTCTTTACCTGAGAGCGGAGTGTAGGTTATTGTCGACAAACGGACGACTGCTGCCATTGTCGTCTTGAGAGCGCTCTTAAGGAGGAATATATGTTGGAGTAATACAATCAATATTGAGGCAGCGAAGGTTGAGATGAAGTGAGTGAGTTCAAGATCAACGAGGTTGTGGTTTTGGGTGTTCGTTGTGGCTATGCAAGCCCGGGAGCGACCAGTATTAATTATCCCACGAAGTCTGCCCATTTGAGAGCCAACGGGCTGCGCCGTGGAAACGTTCGTTTCTTAACCAATCAGAAACCCGACCACCAAGAGCTGTCAAGATTCTTGGCGTTTCATCTACTCCAATAGAATTATAACATCACAGAAATTTGGGGACGACCTACATACTCTTACCTCAACCACAGCTTAAACACATCACTTCAATGCCATCAAGAACTCATTGATCCCTCTCAGAAGTTTGAAAAGGATTTTTTCCAAGTTCTCTTTTACCAAACACCCATCTATATAAACTTCTCTCTCCCTTTCTGTTCTCTGTCTCTCGTCCCCCTTTCTATCGCTCGTTCAATTCCAACAAAAAATAATGACATACAACTTTCCCAATCTAATCCAAACTGAGAAAGTTCTTCCGGGCATCTATCTCGTAAATGAAGAAGCCCCGATACGAAGGTAATCAAGCAAATGAAGAAAGTACCACATACGTCCATACTATGTAAAGAACGACCCACCCCATCACCTTCCTCTCCAGCCTCCACCAGCACAGAATGAAACTAATTACACAAACAGAAAGTAGAAGAAAAAAAGACAGAAAAAAGAAGAAAGTGCGAATCATAATCGTTACATCCGTCCCCGCCCACTCCTCTCCATGCCATCGCAATAACGGAGCTTCTTCAGTGAATGAAAATGACAAATTTTCTTTCTCAATACTTGAAAAACAATTATGTATGCTCCAATGACCTGATTTTTATACAATACGGACGTAGTGAAGACATTCCTCACCGGGCACACTCCAAACAGAGGGGCCATCTCGACCACATAAAAGAATTCCGGTTTTCACCGGCAGCAGTATCCGCAATACAATTTCGATGGAAGTTGGAGGGAGCAACATGCTACCTGTAAAGAAACTAATAGCTCTCTTAATGTCATCGCAGTCGTCGCTACGCGTGGGAATAGTTTCGTCCTTACCAGTGGTTAAGTCGAAAAATTCCCAAGGCTCTTTCTCGCCTTTTCCCCCCTCTTCTGTGACGGCGGGGTCTCGGTAAAGTTGATAGGACATTGATGTGAAACAAGGTCGAATTCTCCGGGGCCTCCTCCTTTGCGACGACTAGTATGTCGGATGCGATCGAATTGGTTGAAGAGAACATTTCATCAGTGTTGCAGTAACAGCATCGACTAGCTCGCTTCAACCTACCTGTGCACTACCATTATATTCTCTTCCAAAAAAAGAGCAAGCCTGATTTGGTTGCACAACGAGGATATATACATTTGTTTTATTGTACATATTTTTGGGGAGATAAGAGGAGAGTCATATCAAGACATTTTGGCTTTCGGTGAGAGTACATTTCTCATATTGACCAGTTCTTGATCTGTTGTACGAATTCAAAAGAACAAGATCTCAGTATCCGAATATGGGATACCCTTATCCTCCTATCTGATGATACTTACATATGATTCCCTGCTGGTTTGTTCATTTAGCGAGGAAAGTAGAGGAGGAAGTCAGGCCGTTAGAATCCTACGAAAATCTGGAGTGGATCAACCCATACAATATCTACTAACCTCTCATGACTACGGACGACTTTGTGACGTTGAACAAAGAATGGTGCAATGTGGAAACTTGAGAGGTGCATTTCCTGATTCTGTATCCTTCTTTCGAATGAAAGTAGCAAGTGTCTATTTAATATCAAAAGAATTGAGCCAGCCCCTTTCCAAAAGACGAATTGTGTCCACTGTTGTTGGTCACAATGGTGATTGAGAGCTATTTCCCCTACTCAAGCTCAGAGAGGACTTATTCAACCTGTTCCTCAATGCGATTCCTCACGCGACATCGCTTTCCTTATAACGTCATACAACTCCCCATAATTTATCCCTTCAGGCAACACAATCTTCCTCGAATGATCAAACATTCTCGAAGTATTCATAAAATCAGAGAATGACCAACGCTTCGAGAAGTTTGAAAAGTCGTTTAAGAGAGCCACAAGATCCTTGCCGGTTATGTCTTGTACATACGTTGAAGCAAAGAATTGACGGAACATTAAGACTGCGTATTCAACGATGGCCAACAATAGTAGCTGTCGATATCTCTTTGATTCGTATTCGAGCTGTCCCTCTGGCAGTTTACGCTGCCCCCAAATCAAAGTATATTTGATCGCCGTACAGGCGGTCTTTATCATACGCCTCAGCGCACAGCGGAGAATGAGTAGTGATTGTTCCGAAGTTGGCTCTCCCATATGCGAGGTTCGAGATTCTTTACTTCTCCCTTCCTGCACCTCTATTGATAAGCGGTGGTTCAAGAGGCAAATGATCCAATCCTTGCCATGGATGTGGTCCATGAAAGACTCTCTAGAGTGATCGAAGAAAGCCGAAACACCAGCTGGGATGGAATCAAAGACCCATCCGCAACAGCAATTCTCCACAGCCTGAGCTTGAGTAGATATCTGAGAGCAAGTCGCTAAGCACGAATAACTGCTCACGGAATTTGATGCTGAAACGGGCCACCACTGGGCTACCCTTTCGATATTAAAGGTGAGAATAAGATCGCGATACAGCGGAGGCAGAAAACACCATGTTTCTTCGTGGGCGCCAGTATAAAGCATCATTTTCGTGACACGAATTCCACCAACGCCACGTAGCAGAACTTCGCAAGTTCCGTCGAATGCTCTGGCACAAAAAACGGCTAGTTTCCCCTTTAGGACTTTAGTCGCATGCTCAAATACTGGCATATCCCAACGATCTTTTGTCTCCCTGAGCTCCTGAAGCAATCGAAGAAAAATATATATATTTCCGTCCCTCCCATGCTTATCTCCGTGTGCTGCATCGGCCAACTTGAGCATTTCCTGATGAAAAACACACGCTACCATAATGAACTTCTGGAGCAACTCTCTGTGTTTAGGCGCGAGGTAAGACAAGACTCCTGCCCAATGAGATGCCTTGCTGGAATATCGCAAGAACCCCATGTCAGTCAGACTGTGATTATGATGCGTATCTTCCCTAAACATTAATTGATCTGACTCCAACACATCCAGCACATCGACGAGACCTTCACACAGGTCCCGCAATTCTCCGAGCAGTAACACATCTTTTAGTTCCAGTTTGTTTAGCATCTGCATAGAAAACTCTACCTCAAGTCCTGCTTTTGGAATTGGGATGAGATCAGAGAGTTTTGTAGAGATGTCACAGGTCCAAATAAAGTCGGTTGAGGAGTACGACATGGCACGGTATTGTCTACAATCCTTCTCCCAACGTTTGTGTATTTTCCTCCACCAGGTTTTGCATCCCTCACAGGGACGTTGACCAGAACACTAATAAGTAGATTAGTAATCATTGGAAGCAATCATTAAAGATCTTGGGAGGAACATACTGGTTTGTGGAGCATCTGGCAAAGCATACAAGAACCGCCCATGGTCTCGATCTCTTTTCGCTTTTCATTCTCGGCATCAGTTCGACGACGTTTTTCTGGCTGACTTGGGTTAAGACAGAATCCACCGAGAAGTGAGGTTGGTATACTCTTTTGCTTCGAAACCTTTGCAACCTGTTGCTGTAAGGCTTGTAGCTGTTTATGCTGAGCAGAACGTTGTCGCTTTTTGATGGCTCCTCGAGATCTTGGCTCCGCTGCTGCCGGCCCATAAGAACGGGAGAGAGAAGTCGTTGGATCCTGGCTCCTCTGGTATAAAGTCATTTGCTGTCCTGGTTCGCTTGGCACATCACTCGGTAGATGCATTGGAGGAATAATATTTTGACTGGCCACTGCGACTCGCTGCGGTTCGCCAAGCTTGTTCCTCGACATGTTTGGGAGAGAAGATATGTTGGCATTGTAACCAGAGCCCATACTAAGGTCAACAGTAGGATGATATGTGGCGAAGTTATTAGAGTCGAAATCGGCAAGAGGGGCACCCGTAGCAGAGTCAATATTTTCGAACGGTGTATTCATCAAGAAAGTGTTGAGGTCAAGGCTGATAGGAGGAACATTTGGGGCGAAGGTATCGAAATCGAAATCGGCAAGAGAGTTATCCATAGCAAGGCTCGTGCTAAAGTCCGTATTGGCGAAAGGACTATTCATGGCGGGGGTATGAGAAACAAGATCTAAACGAGGAGCACTTGTGGCAGAAGTATCGAAGTCCGGATCGGCAAGAGAAGAATTCATGGCAGAACCCACGTCGAAAGTCAAATCAGCAGAAGGAGCAATTATAGCGTATCCTTCCTTGCTAACATTGTACTCGGGGTGTGGAAAGAACAGTTCTTCATCGTCAAGTCCATCTGGAGGCGTTGCTACGAACTACATGAGAAGGTGGCTTAGTAAACTTGTTCTTTGAAGTGAGCTTGTTAAAGGATATTCTTACATGTAGTAAATCATCGTAATCATTAGCAACTCCGGAATCTTCAGTCACTGGTTGCTCAGAATGGAAGGTCTCCCGTAGAAATATTAAATCCCCAGACGAAGGATCCTCCTGAGACGGGAGAGGTCCTGAATTGTCAAGTCTTGCACCGAACTCGAGGTTTGCGATATTTCCAGATGGTTCGGGTGTTTTCATTACATTCAAGTTCCAATGTTCTTGCGAGTCTTCTTGAGCAAAAGCAATGGCATCGCTGAAGAAGTCCTCATCCATGGCTGGGTTGTTGTATAGTGGCATACACTACGTGAAAGCACAAGATTGGAAATTTTGGTGTTGACAGTGTGATAGATGAGAAGAATCCTTTGAAAGTGAGAGAATGTATCAATCAGAAAAGGAGAAGAATATCGTGGGAATGTAGGAAATCAATTGTTTTCACAGCAAGGCTGGCATGGTTGATGGGCACGTGATCTGTACCTGAGCTCCCGACGGCCCAAAACAGATTAGCTCACCTCCCGCAGTCCCAATCAGGAATCGCGCCTTTTGACTATTCAGTCTCCCGATAGACAAAACAGGATGTCGGGAGCTCTTAGCGAGGTTACAATGAGCTATTTGAACTATATATTAATGCTTGATTGTATCAAGGAGAAGCTGAGGAAATTCGGCTTCCTAAGTCACTATGAAGTCACCTCAAATGTCTACTCCCTGGTCCAGACAAGATGTACTCGCGCTTCTTCAATTGCTCACAGCTAGTATCATTTTCATCCTGAACTGTATTTGGGATCGTTTTTTTGGATTTTGTAAGTCTTCTACACCATGATGAATTTTGTTCAATGGATATTCTTGTGTTGATTTCATCTTAGCGCGTCGACAAGTACCAGCCGCTTTGCCTGAATAGAGTTCTCTTTTGAAAAGTTCAAAATTGTATACAGCGGCGTATGTGATCCACTTCCTTCTCAGGCTAATAGAGAACGCTCATATTATTGTTCTATTGGCTAACCAATCTTACAGGACATAAAACTGTCTTTGGGACAAAATTTACATTCGAAACGCAGGTCAAGGGGTAGATGATTTAGAAACGGCGGGTTGTGATTCGCTGCCAAGGTCATTGAAAACGGCACACAGACACAGTATATTAAAATGATTAAATGATCCAAAAGGTCTTCAATTCAAGTGCATTCCCAGCATGATGAGGAAACTGACTCACCACATGATGATCGTGACCAATATCATCATCTACTTTCCTACCTTTCGTATTTATCTTTGTACTGACCAGAGCATTGATCAGTATGTACACATTTGGAAATCAAGTCTAATTATTTAAATATTCCTGAGATGACCATTCTGTTCCATTTGAGTAAATCGCCTCACTACTTGGTATCCTCGTAATCTAGACATATCTAAGTCCCATCCTCAACATTTGTGATGCTTGCATCTATGGAGTAATGCTTTGGAGTATTACGCTAGAGCAACGCAGGCCAGAAGCAGGAGTAAGCGGAGCTATGAGCATTCGTCGCTTCCACACCACCATCACGACCGCCATGCACAGCAGGAGCTGTGGGTTGCGAACCCACAGCTTGGGCAAGTATACCTTCCAATCGAGCAATAGTAACGCTAAGTTGATCAATCTGTGCGCAGATACCTTGAATCTCGAGTATTATTGCTTGGAGGGCGACGCTCGGTTGGGCGAGCAGAGCAGTAGCTGCGTTTGAGGGGCCAGAAATCGGCCCACCGGCCTAGATAGAGAGCTTGAAAGGTTTTTGAACCGGTGAGGAAGATGCGTGATGTTCTTTCGAAGCACCAGTAGATGGAGAAGATGGGGAGCTTCTTATTCTCTGTGTTGGAATTTCTCTGGGTGCCCGAACAGAAGGTGATGACGAAAGATTTGCAGGTGAAGACATGCTAACATCTGGGGTATGCGAAGACTCCTCTTGTTGTTGACTTTCACGAGGGCTTCTATTTCCACACGTTGGCTTTCACCATTGCATGCTCGCATTCGCCGCTCTTGTCTTGCGTCCTCTTCCTCTTCCTCTTCCTCTTCTTCCCGTGCTGCCTTTCTCTCGAATTTCCGTCCTTCATCAGTAGAGTCTCGCCTCTCAGGAATCCACAATGGACGTGGAGCTGAATCCTTCTTCTTTACCGCAGTCTAGACCCTCGCCTTCGACTCAGCCGGCGTAAAAGTTCCCTCAGAAGAAGAAGAAGATTCATCTCTCTCTTCTTCTAACAGCCACAAAAGATCATCTCGCTTATTTTGTCGTGCAGCACTGGACCGTCTGGATCTGTCTTGGACTGCCTCTTGTCGAGTTGAGAATCCGGATCCACTTCTCTCTCGCTCAAGCTCTCCAAAGGCTGGAGGCGATGCTGTACTTTTATTAGTCCCAGTAGATTGTCCACGTATCACCTTTCTGGCAATTCCCTTTTTGTTGATGGGCTTGACGTACTTTTGGTTGGCGAGGTGGTCGATTGTAGCGGTGGCGTCTGGTCGTCCTGGTGTTTTGCAGCATTACTCTGCCATGCATCAACAGTGTCAATGATTACCTGCCTGTTGAGACCCGTTGAAAGAGACGGTGGGTGCTTGACTTGTCTGACGAGGTGTTTCAGACAATAGCCGTCCAGCAGAAGGCAATCTAGCACCGAAGTTCCTGTATTGTGGTACCTCAACATCAACATCCATTGGACTGCCCTCCCTGTTCAAGGATACAACAGGCTGATCTCTCTCAGCCAATTGGACCGACTTGAAAGGCTCGCTCGAGGCAGAGAAACCACGTCTTGGTGACAGCGGACGCACCAAACCCCGTGTTGGAAGGGCAGACGAAGTCAATGCGCTTGCAAATCCCATTGTAGGCTGAGACTCCTGTCCAATGTCTCTAAGCGTTCCAAGAGTGGTCTCCTCAACTCCAAGCATACTTGGCTGTGTCTCCCTCGTCTCAGCAACTCCAGCAGTTAAAGCTGGGATGGTATTGCTCATCTCAGTAGACTGAGATCCCTCCTTTGCCTCTTCGCTAATCTTAAGGCGTCGAAGTCATTGCAATCTATATTCTGAAATGGAAATCTTCCTCACGGGAGGACGAGAATCATCAAATTCATTTCCATCGACTCGAGATGATGATGGCATTGCAATTGCAGGATTGTTGTCTTGATTCCTGCCTGATATGTTGCTTTTGGGAAGAGGATGTAATAGATCTGATTTTGGGATTTCCGAAAAGTACGCACTCTTTTCAAGGAGATGAGTCGATCTTGTAGGTGGAATCGAGGAATCAATACTCGCGCTCGAGAAGTGTCTAGTTGCGTATTGCAAGTAAGTTTGAGGACTGCGATTGAGAAGATTTCCAATTACTACCAGACGTTGCTGTCTCTCTTCATCAACTGTGCAGGTATATGAACAATTGAAGCTTGAGTTCTATTGTACTGTGTTGTCTTTGGTTTATCTGTAATCCATCGAGCTCGACAGCGAGCTTGTCTGCGAGAGATTAAATAATAACTTTTGACAGAGTCAAAGTGCGTTTGCGATTACACTCTGCAAGTACACAAAGGATACAAAGCTCAGAGATCTGTCAGTTGTTCGCTTGTCTTGTGATATTGTTCACATAGAGATCGGTTACGTGTTTGTCTTTCTTGGACGCTGCACTCACAGAGAGCTTGATCTTCGGATTGAGTAGTCTGACGACCTGTGCCGCCTTGGCGAGAGGGCTTTTTATGAAATGAGATTCATCCAGAATGATGCGACCAATGCGTGCTCGCTGGCGTAAGTGCAAGTGGTAAATCTTGTCAGCATTCATACTAACCTCCTCGTCATTCTCCGATTCTAGCGCGTGTGCTGCTTGTCTAGCAGATTCTGGGAACTGCATGTCCATCTGAGCCTGAGTACGGTCTAATGCGTCCTTGTACTCGTCTTCTCCTTCGACAGGTTCAGACGTCAGTTCTGCGGGAATATTGATGGCGGCACCACGGCCGCTCTGTTGCACCAAGTCTTCCTTATGCTGCGCCAGGTCTTTGAGCATCATTTCCTTGCTATATTTTCCCTTCTTCAGCAATCGGTATGCCACAGTGCCGTAAGTTGTCAAAACAACTGTAAACGAAGTCTGTGATTGAAATGAGTTTCTTGCCTATAGGCGAGAAAGTTAGGATTTACGTACCATGGACTTCGCTATGACCCAAATTCAACTGTTGAAGATCGATCTGCGACTATTAGTATCTTCTCAATAACAAACGAGGGGATCTCATACCGACACATAGAAAGAACTTTCACGTCACTGCATGAAGATATCGGAGTCGAGCTCGCCGTGTCGTATTGAGGAGGTAGGTGGTTTTTGATTATCGAGGTGCGAGACGCGATGTTGACATTGAAGTCGGATGTGGCTGGGCAGAAAAGTCGCCGTCGCGACTAAGGTTGGAGGAGGGTAAATTTCACCTATGGTCAGGGGGCTGAGGTGTGTGGGTACCGAGTAGTGAATAAGGTAGTTTTCTTACGGTATTTAACGACAGATACTAGGGAGGCGTAGAGGTCTTTGAATATTGAGTAAATATGAGATTGATATATCTTGTCATGCTCAGTATCTAGGTATATTTTGATAGAGGAAGCTTGTAGAATGAGTATATTATTGTATGGTATGATGTGGGAGAGTTTGAGTATTTATACGTCTTTGCTGTTTGATATTGCTTCTTGCAGCGTGTTTGAAAGAAGGACTCTGGAAGGAAATATGTCCTGATGACCTGGTCAGTTCCGTCTAGATGGGCACAGCTTCTTCAAACTTGCTTGATCTGTCTCATTGTCAAGGAAAGGGAATTGGGGATTGAATGAAGACGTATGACAGGCAGTCAATCAGCTACTAGAAATCAATAAGAGAGCAGATATGCATATAGACACTTCAGAAACTGTTCAAGAATAATTTGGTCAGCTGCGAAAGCAGAGTTTCTTTGCGCAAGAAATCATACAGTAGGGTTAACCACACAATGAAAGCGGAGGTGGACAAATGAATCTCAAAAAAAGCTTCGTAGCAAACATGGTGCAAGAAATGTCATTTTCCTTTTCTGCTGGGCTTCTGGTGGTATCAAGTGCAATAAATGCCCGTATCTTACACTTTACGCTTTTGATCTTCCCCCAATTCTTTCCTATCCTCACCCATAAACGCCATATCCCCAACTCCATAAATGCCAATCAAAGCAAGCACTATTATTCCTCCATCTCCATATCCTCATCCTGACCACCAAACAAATCCTCCATCCTGCCCTCTCCCTCTTCCTCTTCCATTGCATCCCCATCTTCCTGTCCCTGCCCATGGTTCACAACTCCCTCCATGCTATCTCCACCTGCACCTCCAGTCGCCGCCGCCGCAGCAGCATTACCACTCCCCTCCTCATCCACATCCTCCACCCACTCCCCCTTCAAACCCCACGGCACGCCAGTCAACACAAACCTCTCACTCGGCAATCTCACACCCCACTCGTTCTGTAAAACCCTCGGCAGCGCAACCTTATTCCTCTCCTGCGCCAACCCAATCAAAAACTCCTTATTCAACCCACCCCCAGACGACCCCCCACTAAACTGATATTGCAACCGACTCGAGATAGCGAGCTGCACGGCTTGCAAGCTCACTTGACCATCTGCATCCTTGAAGCCACTTCCAGGCGCTGGATCGCGCGCACGCGTTTGTTGGGAGATATAGGCGTCTGAGGAGAGGTGCAGTGCATCCGAGAGAATGGAGCAGGAATGTCTGTAGGCGAAATCGAGCAGTTGGAGGGGACGCGCTCTTGGTACGCGGTGCAGCCGAGAGAGGAGAGGAGCATGTGGATTAAGCGTGCGTCGCGGGGGCGTTTGGAAAGACCGCTGTCTTGGAGGGAGGTCAGTGGGACGGAGGGATTGCTCATTGTGGGCGCTGCGGTGGTGGTGGTGGTGGATTGGGAGGGTTGGGAGAGAGTTGTGGTTGAGGTTGGGAGGGAGGACTGTTGTTGTGTTGATGGTGATGGGGCGGAGTGTCCATTGACGATGGGGGTGTCGCCATTGGTTTCGGCCATGGTGAGAAGGTGAGGTGGTGGTTGGGGATTTTCTTTGTTGTCGTTAGAAAGTGAGGTGGTGGTTGTCTGTATCGATCTCGAGGCTGGAAGTTGATCTTGAATTCGGCACAGACCACACTTTAAATCTGACCCTGGTTCGTTATGCCAAGCACGAGAGTTTGATGGGCAGAAAAGAAACATTGGCAGGAATAAATCCCAAATAAATGTATCTTAATGCAATATTTGGTAGATATAAGAATGTTGTGCTTCATTTTATTTTGTTCTAATTTACCTATTATACATGCAAATGAGAGGTTAATGTCACAAATTCTACTACAAAATACATAGCAAATTGGGGCTTTCCACACTCGTCAATTCAACCAACCCCTGTAGACTCTTGCAAAAAATGCCCCTCACTGCGTCACACGAGAGGGAGAAAAGTTGTTCTTGTCCCCCCATCCCTTGCTTGAGTCACATCCACTTCCCCTTCGTTCTCCTCCTCTCCCTCTCTCCTCCTCCTCCTTTCACAAAACAATATATTAAACATCAATTGATTCCAACCATGGATACAACTCTCCCCCTTCCTTTCCTCCCCAGCGTGGACCTCTCCACTGCATCCGCAGATGGCCTTACGCAAACCCAACTCTCCTATCTCGGCTGCGTCTCCCTCACGGCAACCACTCCAACAATTGACGCACTTCTCGAGTATCTGCAATCCAATGTAGACATCGAATCCTTTGTCAATGTCACATCAATCGAGTCCAACGAAGACATCGTCACCATCCTCAATGCCGGCGCACGGAAGGTGTTTGTGACTGCGGGGCAGTCTGAGGCGTTGAAGACTCACGGCGATCGAATCATTCCTGTTTTCTCTGGCGCAGAAACTACATACACAAATGGAACTATTTTGGAAGCTGCAAAGGATATTGCAGCGACAAAGGCCGCATTGGAGGAGCTAAAGGCAAAGAAAGTCTCGCCAATCTTCATCACTTCCTCAAGTGACCTCGAATCCTCCACGAAACTCGCAACTGAGTTGTCTGCCATTCCCATAATTCCTGCGACAAAACTCACTATTGGCGCAAGTTCGGAAGGATTGATTTCGGTGCCAGAATTGATTGGGGGATCGTGGCAGTCGGACCGGACGGATAAATTGGTGCCCACTGTTGTTACAGATGAGAGGGGAATCGCCTTGGGACTGGTGTATAGCAGTCAGGAAAGTGTGGCAGAGTCGTTGAAGACTGGAAATGGAGTATACCAGAGCCGAAAGCGTGGGTTGTGGTATAAGGGTGCTACGTCTGGAGACGTGCAGGAGTTGATCAGGATATCGCTAGATTGCGATCAGGATTGCCTGAAGTTTGTCGTACGACAGAAGGGGAGAGGTTTCTGCCACCTTCCCCAGCCATCTTGTTTCGGTGAGTATCGCGGTATTTCGAAATTGGAGAAGACTTTGGTTTCGAGGAAAGCTTCTGCTCCAGAAGGATCGTACACAGCTCGTCTCTTTAACGATGAGAAATTGTTACGGGCAAAGATCATGGAGGAAGCCGAGGAACTATGCGATGCGAAAACCAAAGAGGAAGTTTCATTTGAAGCAGCCGACCTTATATATTTTGCTTTGACCAAGGCAGTCAGCGCTGGAGTCAGTCTCGCAGATATTGAGAGAAATCTAGATGCCAAGAGTGTGAAGGTTAAGAGGAGGCAGGGAGATGCGAAAGGGCAGTGGGCTGCAAAAGAAGGTATCGCTACAGGCGGAAAACCAGATGCGGTCAAGGAGGTCGTAAAGGAAGCAGCTTCAGTTCCAAAGGCCTCTTCAGATCCAGCCGGAACCAAGGACGGTCGTATTCTCATGAAGCGAATTGATGCTAGCAAAACATCACCCGAAGACCTCGTGGCTGCGCTCCAACGACCATCACAAAAATCAACCGATTTTATCATGGGAGTTGTGAACCCAATCATCAAAGCCGTTCGTGAAGGAGGAGATAAAGCGCTTCTGTCTTACACACACAAGTTTGAAAAGGCCACATCCCTCACATCACCTGTTCTCAATGCTCCATTCCCACAATCCATGATGAATCTCTCACCCGAGACGATCAAAGCAATTGACACCTCTTTTGAAAATATCCGAAAATTCCACACCGCACAAAAGGACACACCACTTCACGTCGAGACTATGCCAGGTATAATATGCAGCAGATTTGCCCGCCCAATTGAAAGAGTTGGTCTTTACGTCCCTGGTGGAACTGCTGTCTTGCCATCGACAGCCTTGATGCTCGGTGTCCCAGCAATGGTCGCTGGCTGCAAAACAATTGTCCTTGCATCACCACCACGAGCAGATGGTTCCATCACCCCTGAAATTGTATATGTTGCTCACAAAGTTGGTGCTAAATCGATCGTTCTCGCCGGAGGAGCCCAAGCCGTTGCAGCCATGGCCTACGGAACCGAGTCCGTCAGCAAAGTCGATAAGATCCTCGGACCTGGCAACCAATTCGTTACAGCAGCCAAGATGTACGTCAGCAACGACACAAACGCTGGCGTCAGTATCGATATGCCAGCTGGACCATCTGAAGTCCTGGTCATCGCAGACAAAGATGCAAATCCAGCGTTCGTGGCATCAGATCTTCTCTCGCAGGCTGAACACGGTGTTGATAGTCAAGTCATTCTCATCGCCATTGATCTCTCTGAAGAAAAGCTTGCTGCTATCGAACAAGAGGTTCACGATCAGGCTATGGCTTTGCCACGAGTAGATATCGTGCGAGGAGCTATTGCTCACAGCGTTACGCTTGTGGTTAAGGATATCGCCGAGGCGATGAAATTGAGCAATGATTACGCACCTGAGCATTTGATTCTTCAGGTCAATGATGCAGAGAAACTGGTTGATCTTGTTGAACATGCTGGAAGTGTTTTCATTGGTCAATGGACTCCTGAGAGTGTGGGAGATTACTCGGCTGGTGTCAATCACTCTTTGCGTAAGTTATCTTTCTACTCCCCCTTTTCCCCTCCCATTATGTCTTAACGACCACAACAACAACGGTCATGCCCCTTCCCCCTTCCCAGTTTATTTTCCTTTCTCTTTTAAAAATCTACCCACCTACCCACCTAAATACCCTTAACTAACCCGCACAACCCTTACCCACACAGCAACATACGGCTACGCGAAACAATATTCAGGCGTCAACCTCGGCTCCTTCACAAAACACATCACCAGCTCCAACCTCACGGCTCAAGGACTCCGAAATGTCGGCAGCGCGGTCATGCAGCTTGCTAAGGTTGAGGAACTCGAAGCGCATAGGAGGGCTGTGAGTATTAGGTTGAAGTGGATGGATGAGAACAAGATTTGATTTTTTATGCGTAAAATCTGGAAGGTTGCTGTTTGAGTTCAAATATGGGAAGTTGGGCAAGTTGGTGATGAGTTGTTCTTTTTGGGGGAGGAGTTAATATACATAAGAAATAGAATGTGTTTTATGCGTGTACGTGACTAAGCTATACAGTACTATTGCGGTCCGCCATTTGCTTCGTTCTTTCCTAGTTATTGTCTTTTTCTAGCCTTTTTTGTTTTCAATTCTGCCTATTTATCTGTTGATTTGTTTCTATTGGTTAGTCGCTGCTGCCAATGTCGCTGCGTTGCACCTGCTTCAGCTCAGCCTCACGCCCACATACGATTGTCTGTCCCACCCACTTTTGTTTTGCTTTCTTCTTCACGTTCAATCCGTCCCTCTCAAATCTCTCAATATAAAGCTTGGGCCTTCCATGATAAACTCCCATATCGTCTCAATTACGACGCCCATCCGACTACGATCTTCTTTCCGCCCAACGCTTCACATTGTGGCTCGATCAGGCCACAGCTTCCAACCAGCATGAGACTACTCAATGCATCAACACCCTTAGAACCGAAGCTCGAGAGCTTCGATGGGGACAAAACGCCTCCCTATGGCATCCTATCGCATACCTGGGGCCCTGAAGAGGTAACCTTCCAGGACATTCAATCATCCAACTTCGCAGACAAGGCAGGATTTGCGAAAATCAAATTCGCCTGCGAAACCATCCTTCAAAGAGGTGGCAAATATGTCTGGATTGATACATGCTGCATCGATAAGACAAGCAGTGCCGAGCTTTCTGAGGCTATTAATTCCATGTTCAATTGGTACCAAGATGCCATGGAGTGCTACGTTTATTTGGCAGATGTAAGCCAAAGCGAAGATGGGACGTTTACAATACCTATCCACAGTAGCAAATGGTTCACCAGAGGATGGACACTTCAGGAGCTCTTGGCACCATTTCAGCTATTATTCTACTCAAAAGATGGCCACTTTCTCGGTACAAAGGTTTCACTCGCACGTGATATTTGTTTTGCAACTGGCATCGAAACCTTTTACCTCGAGGATCCCAGGAATATCTTCACCGCAAGTATTGCAACAAGAATGTCCTGGGCCTCAAAAAGGGTCACAACCCGAAGAGAAGATGAGGCATACTGTCTCATGGGCATGTTCCAGATTAACATGCCCATGCTCTATGGGGAGGGCGCCCGAGCCTTTTTCCGACTGCAAGAAGAGATTATGAAAGTTTCTGACGATCAAACTCTCTTCGCCTGGGAAACGAACATTTCTGAGCCCTTGTCGCCCATATCATATCCAACAAAAGACAGCTGCAAACTATTTGCGCTCCGTCCACAGAATTTTCAGAACTCTGGAAACTATATTCCCGATGAATTAACAACTCACCAGGAACCTTTCTTCTTGACGAACAAGGGATTGAATATCACTGTCTCCCTAAGTTCCTCATTACCTCTACTTGCGGTTTTGGCATGCCGAACAAAGGATGACCCGTTCTCTTTACTTGGCATTCACATAAAATTCATCAGCGAAGATATTGGATACAGACTCAACAGTCGAATCAATATCATCAGCCGGGACAGAGCGAATGCTCTACCGAGAAAGCCTTTACGACTCCTCCTTGAACCTCCCAGATATAACCACCTCCCCGAACTGGTCTCCACCACCTCGCAGTCAAGTAAAATCCCAATATTGATTCGCAAACTGCCCAAGAATCTAGACTACCTCGCAGACGTCAAGGTCGAACCCGCAGACATGTGGCTAGATACAGAGCGTATGATCTTGGAGCCCGCCGAAGACGATGCCCAGCGCCCTGCTTCAACCGGCATATTCATCAAGATTCGTGGCTTGTCATGGGTCGTCATACTCTCCCCAATGCCGTCGGTCAGGCATGGCTGGGGATTTGCTCGGGTGGTGGAGTTTCATGGCAAGCCGGCACCTTTGTCTTACTATGAGTCTCATGATTATTTATTGGAGGAAAGGGGCACGGGATGGTCAAAAGAATTTAGGCTCAAGGCCGAGCTCGCTAATCTGCCTCTGCGTATGGCTGATGGTCAGATGGTATATATCCTCGATATCGATTTGGAGTAGATTTTTTTGGAGGCCAAAGGGAATATGTCTTTTATTCTAGCTAATTTATTCGTATACCCATGGAACCCGAACACGAGGCAAAACTAACATCTGTTTGTCTCTCTAGATCCTGTTTTTCGTTATCTTAATCATCATCATCATCATCATCATCATCATTTCACCCCTTCCCTGGCTATTCTTCTTATGGCATAAGGACATATACAGGTAACGCACCAAGATTTAAACCCGTTTTCTATTGCCAAATTTAACGACCTACTATGATCGGGATAGCATAGTTCCGTATATATCTAACGTGCGATCCCTACAACTATAATCGTAATAACCAGCTAGTGCTGAGCAGCATAAGAAAGAAATATTGGATAGGCACCATTAATCCTCCTCTGTTTTACACTAGCTTTCACAACAAAACTTCCTTTACACTTATTCTGACTCTGGGAGGGAAGGAGAAAAGAAATTGAAATTGTACGTATTGAAGTCTATCTGAACATGAACTCAAGCACAGATTATATATGTTTTGTTAATATCGGCCAATAACTTGGGGTATTCTAAAGCTGCGTTATATAGGTTAGAAACTTGGAGCATAGCTACTTGGGACCTAGCCTATCTTAGCATTCGTATTTCGCAAATGTTTTATAACTCCAAGTGGTGACTTTTCTTGTCTCTTTGGAATCCGAGAAAGGCAAACTTACTCAGCGCTATTTGGTTCCAGAAAGTAAAGAAGCCTCTCTGAAGGTCAGATTGGAGTCTAGAACAGTTTTTCGTCTTGATTGGGATTCATGCATAGTTTATTTAGGTATTATCCAATCCATTGGCTTAGCGTATCCACTTTCTAAGCTTCGTTAATAAGCCGCAACGTTCCAATGCGAGTTGGAATCTTAGAAATACGCTTACTTTGTGTATATCTGAGAACCTATGCTACCTTGTATGTTCTCTGCATATTCTGCAGTTCGCCTGCATCTATACTCATCCAACGACGTGCGCGTGTGTTTATTCTGAAGGCTGAGATCCGGCAGCAGAGAAGTCAAACGGCGATGTTTACACCATCATGCTGGATGCCATCAGATCCATGCTAGGCTCCGCCAGGCTGCCAAAACATCTTGTGTTACCCGACTAGCGGTGTAAGGGCAAGAAAAGTAAGCAATTTCTGTGTTGAGATAAGCTCAAATTCATCAACGCCACGCGAGCTTCAATTTCCAAAAACAGTGTTCGATAAGGCCGCGGAAACAGGGGTACGTCTGCCGGAAATCATACCCTGGGTCAGATATTTATGGGAACGTCAAAGATAATTTGATCGAGCAGCCAATGGATGATGATTCATTTGGAATCACCGTTTTTCTTGAGTAAATTCACGATTGAAAAGTGGTAAGTACATACACGCAACGCTTCTGCAGGGGACGTCACCTGCATTTTGAAAGTCGAGCCCAAGTCCGTCGCTCCCGAGATCGATTGACGATACTGCAGGTACAGTAAATTTTTGATCGCTCAGGTAGTAATAAAATACTTTCCATTGGACAGATCAGCGACCGCGTGTCTGAGAAAATCGTGTTTGACTTCGGCTTTGCTTTAGGCTTGTGGGTTAAAACCCAATCCTGCGGGTTCATAACACAAGCCTTTTGAGCTGCCAACCCTCTAGCGCAGAGTACTGAAGCTTAGTTTCGTACTCTTTTAGTTCACATAGGCTTCCAGTGCATTGCGAATATGCTCCATTGCTGGGATGTATTTCGTCTAAAGTCGAAGATAGAGCCCAAGCTGCCGCTCGCAGGGTCTGCGAAGCAATCGGTGCTCGACATCAGCCCATTCCTAGGGTGAGGCCATCAAATAACAGCTTTGACGATGACCTCAGCTGCAGCGTGACTAATGTTCTATTTGTATCAGAAAGTGGTAGTGCTCCGACAGTACGCCTTATCAGATGAAGAATCTGCCTCCCGTGGTCCAGGAGATGATTCGTTGTGATTTAACCATCCTGTGATCCCTACTAGACTTGTAGCCCACTTAGATACACATTGTTATTTCTTAGCCATGTACATTAGAGGTACTTATTCCAGCTGGAGTCTGTCAAGATTTGTACCACTACACGGGCCGGTATGGCCGAAGTGACCTCGACAAAACCCCACTGTAAAGTACCAAAAATCAAGTATCTGATGCAATCAGTAAGAATGTGACTTATTGATGGAAGCAAAAACTGAAACTTCTCGTCTGTTCTGGTCTGGGTTTGCGTCTGGAAAATTATCCACGTGCAAGTGCGCGAGTTTTATTACGTGAGAAGCATGGATTTTCGCCCAATCCGTCGCAATTCATGGAAGAATTATAGCTTCACCTCCTTCACCTCGTCCAATAGTCTGCCTCTCAATTCTACTGACTTCTTCAATCCCTGCTCGGATTCAAGCGGCGGTTACACATTACCAGACAGGGACAATACAACTGTCGGATAGTCGCTTCTGGTATGCGAGCCACTGCCTTCACCGCGAAAATCATGAATATAAGTACGAACCCAGCCCTGCTCACCTTCGTCAGATTCTAATTCGTATCGTCGATCCAGTAAGGAAGTTCTCATACAACAACATCAGCGAACGAAGTCGCCATCATGCTCTTCCTTGCCGTCGCTGCAGCCTTTTTGCAATTCCCTAGTTTGAGCATTCAAGCTTTGGATGCAAATGCTATCTCCCTCGATGAAAAAGTGCTTGCCGTCGAGCGAATGATGCTGACACCCGGAACAATCGATTTTCAGGTTGCTCCCTGCAAGTTCCTGTTGAATGGACCTCCTCCGGAGTTCGCTGGTGAACAGACCTCAGCGCATTGGATCAGGACTGTGTTCCACGACTTCATCACTGCGAATGTTTCCGCCGGTACTGGGTGAGTGACACGATCTGAAGTTTTTTACTCTTGAGTCTAAGCTAACGCCTTCAGTGGTCTCGATGCGTCAATTGGATATGAAAGCCAGCGAAAGGAGAATGAGGGAACGATTGCGTTTGATGGATTGAACTTCATCGATCGAACTATCATCGGAGTAAGTCCTGGCCATGAATTAATTCAAAGACCCGGGAGTCAGAGCTAACTAATCAGTTTAATCTGTTCGCATCTGTGTTCGTGTCTACAGCCGACTTCATTGCTTTGGGTATGGCTGAGACGCTCTTGTCTTGCGACCCCAATTCTCCGATGATGGAGCTTCGTGTTGGGAGAATTGATGCCACAGAAGCTGGCCCACTCGGTGTACCCCAGCCTTCAGACACCCTCACATCCCAAAAAGCTGCCTTTGCGAGAGCAGGTTTCAGTCCCACCGAAATGATTCAGGCAGTGTAAGTTGTGATCCTTGCCGGGAGAATGCTCGGGACTAATGTATTGTGAAGTGCGTGTGGACACACTATCGGTGGTGTCCATGGTGTTACTTTTCCCGATATTGGTATGTTCTCCAGACTCCAGAAGTATTTCAAAGCTAATGATTTGTAGTTGGTGATCAGGCAGTCGTCGGGTAAATAAATCGTCCTTGGCAAACCAAGCAATACTAACTCTACTTTCAACAGCACGAGTGAAACGGACTTTTTCGATGATACTCCATATTTGTTCGACAACGTGGGCCTTCAAAACTACCTTGCCGGTACCAATAAGGCAGGTGGACCGTTGGTCACAACCGCGAATACTACCCTGAGATCCGACTTGAACATTTTCAAGTCTGATAACGATGCCACAGTCACGGCAATGGCCGCATCTCAGTTAGCTTTTGAACAGGCTTGTTTGAAAGTGTTCGCAAAGATGATCAACACAGTCCCAAAAAACGTTGAGCTTTCTGCTCCAGTCGGCCCCAGGAAATACATCACCATGTTTAGCTATGTCGATTTGACCCCAACTGGTGGTTTGACATATACTGGACGTGTTGGAACCTACTCCAAAACTGGCTCGCCTGAGACCGCATCATACGTCTACGGTACAACATCCAGTACTGGGAAATTCGGAACTACAAGCCTGAAAAACACACAAATTGGAGGCAAGTTCTGTGTTTTGCCTATTCTGTAAATTTTAGCTGACACTTGGTCTAGTCCCTGCTGACCCCATGGCAAATCACATTGAGGGCGGCGAGAGGTTCCCGTTCTTTGGCAACACAACATTTTACGAATTCACTGACAGCATCACACCAAATACAACCTCTCTTCTTGTCCAAGGGTCATACAACGAAACCATTGACCTGAAGCTCTTCGTTGTTCCATCATTGAGCTTCGCAACCACCTCAGGAGGAAAGTTCCTCGTTCGCGCCGCAGTATGTTATTCGTAAACTTGTCTTGTACTAAAAACAGTACTAACTCAATCAGGCACTAACCACTCTGGCTCCTGCTGGCACCAAATTGACCGCCGTTCTCTACTTCGCCGCAGGGCAAGTTGGCTCGACCTCGCCAGTCTATAAGCGTCACACAGCCACGTTGACTTTCTGGAAAACCATCGGCGCCTACTCCATATTTTCGGGCACGATCACCAAACCCAATGATATTGAAGTCGCGGGAAATGGTGGATTTGCAAAGGCCATAGATGTAAAACTGGGTAACACCCTGAGAAGTAAAAAGGTCGAGGTCCCTAGTGCAATGGGCATCCATTACTTCCGCGACTGCAACAATGCCGATATGACCACTTGTTCATAGTCTATGGTGGCTTGAGGCAGATAACTATTGGATGTTGACAGGAATCTTGAACTTTCAAGAATGATGAGTAGATGCAAACAGAAAGAAAGTCTGTAATAAAACTTGGAATATAATATGATCCTATACCCTTAGATTGTGCTCTTGGAAATGAATCTGATTTGATTTTCATAACATAACGCTTTAGAGTGATGAGCGCGTCAAGTTCTACCCCTCCTTCTACCGCTCTCTCTCTCGTACTACTAGAGATGGGTGTGAAACGAAAATTGCCAAGTCCCTGCTCCAATCTAATATCAAGAGTATGCAGCACAATTGGGATTATAGTCTAGGAATACGGTTCATGAACACCCTGCGCTTTCCAAATCTTTGCGATATCTGTTTCATCTTTCCAGCACAGCACAGGAGAGATCCAAGTCTCAATCATGTCCCTTTCGAGATGCTCTACTCAACTTTCTCCCACATCGTCTCCAAGCGACGAATTTCCGCAATCCTAGCCGGGTCGCTAGCTCGTGTCTGTATTTCCATCGCCTTATCCCAAGACGCCTGTCCCGAGTTCGCAGGTTTGTTGTAATAATAATAATGTCCCGTATGGCTGAAAACGTTGTCCATTGCATCCATAGCAGTAAGTGACAAGCTCTGGGCCCTGAGCGACTCTGCCAGCGCCAGCTCACTCTTGATCAAGTCGGCGATCTCCAAGAATTTCGGGACCGTCTCGTGGTAAATGGCCATTCGCTCCCGGCTATAGGTGAGCAATTCATCGACGCTGCCAGTCGCGCAGGCTGCTGTGTACTTTTCCCGCGTGCGAGGGGAGTACATGCAGCATATTGTAGGCTGCGCGAGGTACTCGCTTTGATAGGGCATCGACTTAGCCAGGCTAGTGCCGATAGCGAATTGCTCGTAACACTCTTGACAGATCGGGCAGTCGGGCCAACCATACCATGCGCGATTTGAGACCTTTTTTCTTTTCTCGCAGCTCAGAATAAGTGCCCATTTCCGTACGTAATCGGCATATGGAGCCCAGACACCCGTTTCGACAGCTTCATCAAACTGGGTTGCGAACTCCTTGAAACGGTGAGAGCGAACGTTGAAAACACAGTACAGCTTGCCAGTGGGATTGACTATCTCTGGCTTTGAAGTCCAGAACTGCTCGAGCCCATGTGGTTTGATGATACCGATGTAGCAGGCCTCACAGAGACCGAAGTTGC
This sequence comes from Tetracladium setigerum, assembly GCA_031472005.1. Taxonomy (NCBI): domain Eukaryota; kingdom Fungi; phylum Ascomycota; class Leotiomycetes; order Helotiales; genus Tetracladium; species Tetracladium setigerum. The sequence goes on along the minus strand of PZJY01000009.1, from coordinate 254,797 downwards.
CAGCTTCGGGCTTCAGGTTGTACCACTTTCCGCCGACGATGCCGTCCTCTACGAAGCATCTCGGGTATCCTATAATAGTATCCATCGTCTGGAGAAAGGAACGAAAATCAAGACGTCTATATAGAGAGAAAAATACAGTAATTCTCACGCTAAGCAACTGGAAATCACAACAAATTGTCCTCTTCGCAGCCTCTTTGCTCTCATGAACGACTTCTTCAAATTCTCGACCATACCTTGTGAATTCTAGCTTATCCATAAAGCAGGTTTTGCAGCAGTCAAAGTTGACTTTGACGTTTCGAGGTCGATACCACTTGAGCGAGTGAGCTTGAACAGTGGCCGCTAGGCAAACAGGGAGCGCCATTCTTTCTGTAGTAGTACGCACAAATTCAGACCACGCACTATTCGTGTCCTTCTTCTTAACGAGTATTCCAGCAGCGTTTTTGACATGATCCAAATGCACATCACAGCTCCACTTGTCATTAGGACCCTGTGGACGAGAGACTTCTTTGAAACGACCAGCGAATTTGGTACCGACGAGACGGTCCTCGTGGCAAGCTTCGCATGCAAGAAAACCAGGTATCTCGTTGTTGCGGTCAGTAAACCATTTAACTTTATCTGCCATGATTGCTCCATTGACCCCCTTGCAGTTGGGTATATCTGGCCGCCGAGCCGCGTACTCTAATACCATCGACAGATCCCCTGTTTGACATGCTGCAGGCCATAAGACATTTTTCATGCGAAAGGAACCAAAATAACATTGTGCCTGACTTTTCTCAGTAGTCTCGAATTTGAAAGACTCGAAAGGTGAGCCACGGATGTAGTTTTCCTTGCACCATGCACAGATGAGGAAGGATGGCATATCAGGAAAGATGTACCATGTCGCTTTCCATGGTCTAACAGAGTCGTTGAGACATACTCGGATCGCCCCTGCACTCCCATTGGCACGCATAGGGGTTGCATAGGACGGAGGTTCATTTTCTTCGTGAAGGAACTCCTCTTCAGGCGGCTGTACTGGATGTGTTGAATCTGAGACAGTCATTCGCTCTAGTTGAGGAAGGAGGTTAGAAAGAAATCCCCTCCCTCCTGCTTGAGAAGTAACCTGGGTTGGCGGTGGAGTGTAGGCGTATTGCGTCTGTGAAATCGAAGAATTTGGGTTTTGTATGCTGAAAGAAGAGTCGAGCTTTTGTGGGGGTTTGACATTTGATTGCACCACCTCCTGTGTCGCGTTTTGGCGTATCGCAATCGCAGTGTTTACTAATGGCTGGGACGCTGCCTGAGGTCCTGGTTCGGGCGAAGAGGGTGGCCAGTTTGGAAGATATGGGGGAGATTTTGGAGTTCCTGCCGCAATTGTGTTTGTTGGAGCACCCGAAATAGAGACGTTTGTATCTTTTGAGCCCGGTTGGCCACCAACGATTTCAGAGCGTGGCGGTAGTCGTGGTGGCTGCGGCATTTGACCAATCGAGGACGGAGTAGACTCTATGTGGACCATCTGTTGGGTTCCTTGACCAGTGCCTGCCCAAGCCTGTTGGTTGTTGTTTGAAGCTGATGCGGGCTGAGAATATTGTGGTGTGAAGTTTTGACTGGACTGGCCTGATGGAGAATCCGAAGTCCAAGCTTGCGTTGGAGGCTGAGAAGGAACTTGGCCAAAATTTTGCTCGGTGTGTACTTGAGATTGGAAATTCTGAGGATTTGGTAAAGAGGGGTTGCTAGATTTCAAGTTCTGGACTTCTTTGACTTTGTCAAGGTAAGCCTGGGCCCTCGATTGTATCCCACCCGATAAACCACTCAATAGTCGTGAGGTCCGCTGTGCCGCGGATGTTGGTGCCTTTTGATTGTAACTGCTCCCAGCGCTGGTAAGAGAAGTTAAGACGCTCCGATTGTATTGTTGGGGCTGTGGAGGCTGGACAGTGCCCTGACCGGCTTGGGAATCTACTGGAGTGGCTACATCATGAGGGTATTCATAGTTGATCTGGGTCACTGCAGTATTTTGGAGAGATTGCTGTTGCGGAAGCAGCTGCTGGGGAGGCTGTTGGTAAGAGTGCTGGGAATATTCTACGTGTGGTTGAGAAAACTGATGGAAAGACTCCTGGACATATGGCTGAACAGGTTGCTGAAAATACTGCGGAGGAGATCGTTGAAGGTGTTGGGGGAAGGACTGCTGAATAGGAGGCTGCTGAAAAGAATTCTGAATAGGGGTTGTTGAATAGGTTGTTGAATAGGTTGCTGAACAGGTTGCTGGATAGGTTGCTGGATAGGTTGCTGGATAGGTTGCTGATAGGGAGGCTGTTGGACAGGCTGTTGGACAGGATGTTGAAAAGGCTGTTGGAAAGACTGCTGGAAACTTTGCTGGACTGATGGTTGAGAAGGTTGCTGCAACGAATGAGGAGATTGTTGAGGAAAGGATTGCGGAGAGAATTGCTGCAAAGGCTGTTGTTGAATTAAGAACTGAGCAGAGGAAGAAGGGGGATGCGGCGAGCTAGAGTTAGATGGGAAATAATGCATTGCCGTTGATTCCGGCTTCCCACTCAACATCGGCGGTGGCACTGCTTGCTGTTGTCCCTGCGACGGGGGATATTGATACTGGACATAGTAAGGTTGGGGAGGAGGAGGATTAACAACATTCTCGAAGTTACCCTGGTTGGGTTGAAGTGGCCGACCCGCAAGGGAGGGCGGCTTGCCGTCGTTATCCATCACGAAGCACAAGATTGAATGCTCAGGAAGGATGATGGTGTCTGCCGGCAGTCGTTGCGATTATATATATCATGGTGTTGTGCTTATAAAACGCCATATTTCATGATGGATGGTTGGTGGCGCCCGAAGGCTGGCATTTCAAGGCTTGGACCAGCTGCTCATTGGCCGGAGCGAGCTGCCATCAGGACGGATATACGAAGCACATAGACTTCGGCGGCTGAAGTCCGGAAGTTCCAACGGCTGTCCTGCAGAAAATGGCGCTGTGTCTTCATGTTAGTATATGTATAGATACCTCCAGTAGATGTCTACCTATGTAGACACATACGAGTAGGCAGGTCTGTATACGCATATGTACATAGGGGAAAAGGAAAATGCGATGAGGTAATTACTTGCACCGGAAACATTTCGCTTACCTTGAGCCAAGGCTTTCCTACCTATTTCCCCCCCCATGGGTTAAAGGTAGATATCTTATAATCAGATGGTTAAGGTCCCTATGAGGCGCAGTACAGTATTGAAGTTAAATTTAATGCGTGAGTGCATATGCGGTTTACAGGGTTGTTGATTGAAGAGGTCCACGTGCCAACCGATGTTGAAATTGCCAAGGGCGCTGACTAAGCACTTTATCATCATGATGCAAAACTCAGCTCTTAAAGCAATTACAATGGCATATAGGAACACTTCACACGATTACTTATATTCAGACCTTGGTTAAATTTCTCTGATTGATAGTGTAAGCCAGTCTAGACAAAGGAGGAAATTTCGGTGGCTGCAATCTACTGATATTCAAGGCACTCTGCTGGCTGGCAGGCACCAACCAAAACACACTCCGAATGTCCGGCACACACTACAAAGTAGAGATGTATTAGTCTGTAGATGACCAAATATTTATCATGGTTTACCGTGGAAAGCTCTCAAAGGCATGTTCAAGATGTAGAGAAAGACGGCTCAAAGTAAGTACGCTCACACCCATTCAAAACAACGCAATAATACCAACAAACAACAGTGTGACCTCCAACCCAACACCTGCTCACAATGCTTCCGAGCAAATGCCATTTGCTCTGGCTATCGGGATACTGAACGATTGCGTTTTCAACATGAAACCCAAACCATCACCACCAAAGTCAAACGCCTTGCCTCAAAGTCTTCCCAACTCGAACCCCGCTACTTTCCCTTCCCATCGACACCCAAGCCCGCGACGTCTTCTTTAACCACTACGTCTCCAGTGCTTGCTGGGAGTTCTTCAAACCCTTCTACCACCCACACGACTCGCCCAATCCCCTCACTCTCGCCATCGAAGCTGCAAGTCTAGCATTTCTCTGGCATCAGGTCAATTCCGAAACAGCTCTCTTGGCATCAAGACAACGATACACCCTTGCATTACGAATGACGAATAACATGCTACGCTCCTACAACGAAGCGATCAAAGATACCACCCTACTCACAACATTGCTATTCGACGTCTACGAGAAAATCACATCGGATCCCAAGCATCACGGAACAAAAGTCCAATCCACCCATGTCTCAGGCGCACTTGCACTCGTCAAATTGCGGGGACTGGATCATTTTCAAGAACCATCACAAGTTCAAATTCTACAGAGAATCGACTCCCACTCCGTTTCGAGTTCTATCATAACCGGCTGTCCTCCCTCGGACACACTCCTAGAACTCCGCCAGCATCTTGATACCGCTCTTTCCGTGGCCCCTACACCACTCACCAATCTTGCAAGTGCCATTTCGAAAATCATGCTTAACTATGGCCGCTTACGACGGGAATCTCGCGAGGGTATGCTATCCCAGGAAGAATTCATTCAAGTCTCTGCAGATCTGGACAATCGATTTGTGAACTTAATGGAAGGCGTACCGACGAATGGCATCCCAGAGACAAGAATCCTGATGGAGGAATCAGAACGATGCTATCACGGCTATTACCATGTTTATTCACATAGGAATATTTGTACAACCTTGAATATGCTAAGAGTGGCGAGAATCGGGTTGAATGAGAGTTTACTAGAGTATTATTCCAGTATTTTCACTGCATCTTCGGGAGACTTGGCATGGAAAGCACATTCCAATATCACTACGCTTGTAGATGAGATTTTGGCCAGTATACCACGATACACGGATTGTAATCATGGCGCGATCGATCGTCTTCCTCCTGAATCACTGAAATCATCCAACTCATCATCCTCAACATCGACACCAACATCAACATCAGCAGCAGCAAACAAATCACATTCCCACGATTTATCTTCATCGAAAGCAATCGGACATACCAAAACAGATAATTACGCATGGCCACAAATCCTACCAGGTCAACTAATCACACCAACAGTAAAGACTGGTAGTCATCCGCATTCACCACGACATGTGACGGACTGTCACCTCTTGCTGTGGCCTATGTATTCTGTCGGGCGAGCTAAATCCCATCCTCATTCTTACGGTACTAAGAATTTTAATATTGGATATGACATTGGTGGTAATGCTTGTGGAAATGAGATTAATGTCGGGGCAAGCAAGACGGAAGGGGAAGTAAAAGCATGGATACTGAAAGAATTCAAGTACATGGCAGATCATTTCGGGTTGAGAAATGCAGAAGTAGTGAGGGGATTTTGGAGGACGAGGAAAGTGATATGGATCCTTGGGATGTTTATGGGGTGTTGGGTGGGTATGCTTTTAATGCTTGAGGCAGTAATATGGGAAGGAGAAATGGGATTGAGAGGGTTGGTGGGGTCGGGGAATTGGTGCTGAGAGGAGGGATATTTTAGAGGCTTTAGCGTTGTGTCATATTTCAGTAGGAATATACTAAAGAGCTTATTTTTTGGGATTCTCTTGTTTAAGATGGCATCGATTCTTCCGTGTATTCTTTACTGTGCAGCCGCGAAAGGGAGGGGTGGATGCTTGGCAAAGACTGCTTTCTGTTGCTGCCCACTTGCTAAACTATGCAAAAGAAACTCAAAGATCAAAAGAAAGTATCAAAAAGCTATATATCTATCACAATACTTGCCTAGCGCATGCTTCTCGGCAGCAGACCGATTAGGCAAGCAACGTCCCTCAAAAAACACAATCCCATCCAGGCCACCATGGCAGACTCCAACACGCTAGTTGAAAACCACGCCTTCAAAACTCTGCGCTTGTTGAATCTAAAACTCAAAAACTTTTATGTTAGCCACATCAAAGGAGAATCCTCTGCCCTATTCGGGCAATGAGTCTCCTCGACCCTCCATAACGCACTCGCCCTCCCCCATCTTCTCAGCGCCCACCCAATGACCACAATTGGACTTAAACCCCCCACCACCGTAGCAGGAATCCAGTATTTCTCTATTCCGTGAGCTTCTCTGTAAAATATCGCGTTTTCAAAATCCATGTAACGTCCATAGTCTGATCCTCCGAAAATACTTGATTTGCATTTACAGTTATTGAGACCGTTCGTGACCTGAAAGCCCATGATCAATATGAGCGTGGCAGCAGCAAAGAAGTTGAAACATATGAGGACCCGTTGAAGGTATCGATGTGGTTCTTTTGAAATTGCCAGGACGACGAATGAGCAGAGACCGGGAAGGTAGAAAATCATGTAGATGAGCGATCGGCATCCTAGTCCAGCTGTTGGTGTTCGGAAGGACACCATGAATGCCATTCCGAAGCTGATTGAAACTATAACGAAGCTGAGGGCAAATATCACCCACCAAGCCAGTGGTCGTGTTATGAGTTGTTTTCTGAACTCCGTGAGATCCAAGTGGATGGAAGTTTGACTTGCTTGTTGATTCCACTTTTTACAATTGAGAATTGCATTCGCTACTCCATTGTATCGTAGTCGCCGGCCTTGTCCTATGAATTCCCAATACTGTGGACTCTGTCAGGATTGCTATTCGCGGGTCCATCTCCGCCTGTGCGAGGCGATTGTTCTCCCCACAGCATCAAAGGATCCTTCGATAAAGATTGAGAATGATGGTGCTTGTGGATTTTGTCCACGTTGTAGAGCCATCTTTCAATGAGTACCTTACATCGTGTTGCACAGATCGGGTTGCGGTCCACAATCATCATGACAACCAAAATAGGCAACCAGGACAGCAAGAGACCCAGTGCCAATGAATGAGCCGTAGTATTGTCTCCCAGGTCCGCAAAAGCGGTAACTATGGAGATTATGAAGGCCATCAAGAACCACAACACATTAATTGCCAAAGGCCACACTCCTCGGCGGCGTTGGAGTCGGAGCTGGAAGGCGAGATGTGCCAGTAATTCTTTCAGTTTTTCTATGTCCTGTTGATTCTGAGCGTCGCTGACTTCCAACGGGCGCTGCAGTCCGTAGAAGAGCGCCCTATCTCGTTCATCGCGATGATCTGGGACCAACTTGCTAGGGTACTCATATTGATTGATACAACTCAAAACAAAGTACGAATCTCGCGCGATGCTTTCCAGCTCTGTGTTGCTGGATTCAGATACGCGTGTAACGCACTTCCTGACGAGATGGATGTTGTAGATGGTAGCCGTGAGGGCAGTAGCAGGAGCTCCAACCCAATTCAGAAAGGCCTCGAAATTTCTTCTTCTTTTGACTGATAGTGCCTCGTATGGAAGTTGAAAGAACAAAGCAACGGCAGGCAGGATCCAGGTGGTGAGAATTCCGAAAGCTTTGATAGGATCATTGAGCTGGCTGCCGCTGCCGCAAGCATCAACACAACCCTCGTACGTGAGAGTTATAGGTCGAGGTCTCGTCGCGTCAAAGCCGCGGAGCGGGCCGTGGTAGAAGATGTCGAAGCTGGAGTCATTTGCGATTGTTCCATTCAAGATTCCTTCGGCTTTGGCCCGACATACAGTGAACTTGCTGGCGGTGGCTGTTGCGAATATGCCAGCGATGACGAGAAACATTGCAGATTTCTGGGACCCGTGAGTGCCCATCGTAAATTATGAAACTGGGTCAACTCCTGGTCTTCGTAGTGTAGATGCTGATTTACCCCTGAAAAATGTGCTGCAAGGGTGGTAAAGTTGTGTTTTCAAGATCTGCCAAATGCGACTCATCCACGACGAGACGACGTACCTTAATACCCCAAGTCTATACGAAGAGGGAGCCTGGAGGCAATAATTAAAAGCCACTCTGGCAGACCGACAGTATGGCGTACATTGTGTTGCGTTGCTCTCACCGACTGAGCCGAATCTGAAATTGCGTTGGTGCAGAGAAATATAAATCAAGCAAATGGCGGGATGGTTGACATCCCTCTTGTCTTAGGTTGGAAAGGAAACATCAACAACCAATCTCTTGGCAAGTTGATAATTGCTTCTGTTATCGCCAAAAGGGGGTGGGAGGTGGTACAGTGAAACAAGTTTTGAACGCCCGGCGCGAACGCTGCGCATTTCAAGTTACATAAGCAGAGACTTCCCTCCAAACGAGTCATCACAACACGGGATACATTTCTCAACCGCTGGGGTACGAAAAAATCGAAAAGTCTGCTCGTGTTTTGACATGATTTGTTCAAACTACTAGGCGAACACGAGGGATAGTTTGCTTACAATTTCAACTCTCTGAACTTCCAAAACGGGATATCACAAAGATGTTCAGGTACACAACAGTCAATCATGGATTGTCCTGCAGATTCAATGGCTTATTGGATTGATACATGGGCAAGGCATGTGATGGTTTTGATTGGTTTCCAGCAAGTAGACGAAATGCGATTGACCATCTCAGCCTCAAACGGAGAAAGAACGAAGCAGAGAAAAGAGGAGGAAATAGGAGAACCACAAAAGAGAAAACAATAAAAGAGAGAAGAATAAAAGTGGGAACAATAAATGAGAGAACAATAAAAGAGAGAACAATAAAAGAGAGAACAAGAATGACAATGCGCTACTACAGTTAAGAATGTTGATGTTGCAGATGTGCTTTTCGATGCTAGTACTAGGCCGTGGGTTATGATAATGAGAAGAAGTCTCGAAGTACTATATCACTAATGAGAATATCAGAAATGGTTTCGAGACGCAGGGACAACTGGGAAGGACAGAGTCTTTTGAAGGAAAGATGAGAGTATCTTAGTTGGACCCCAGGTATTGAAACCCAGAATTTATGATTTTCTAATTGTATCTGCAAGAAGTCGCACGTCCACGTCTCAGCCAGCTTGGTATTGTTGCGATATTCACTTTGTGATCTGCTTTACAATATCACCCAATTGTACCGAATGCGCGATCCTGTGCTCATTGGATTGAACAGAGATATGAAGAGTGTATGACACCTTTATGAAATTTTCAATGCCATAACTTCTACTCCCAATTTTGCTGAACTCTCACCAAAAACTTCCGAAATCCAGATTAATTCCTCCACAACCCCTTGAACCTCACTCCAACTTTGAAGTGACAAAATTGTCATTATTTCTTGCATCTTGCGAACAAAAGACTTTCGATCTTGTATCGATGCGTTCAGGCCACCCTGAATTAGAACCCACAGCCTCAGATCTCGAAACCTATCCCATTCTTCACTATCTGCCAACGCCGCACTTTTTAGTCTTTCGACAAAAGCATAATGTGTAGGAGAGTAATACAGCCCAAACAATGGTCTGAGATCATTCAAATATAATAGAATCGACCATTTAGTTGCTATGCAAATGGCGTTTCCGCAGCTACCTGTATCGAAGTATGTACCAAGTCGCATCGTGCGCAAGATGACCTGATGTAAATATGAAGTTTCGAACCATGGATCTGCCTTTACTTCCGGCCAGCCCTGTCGAATCATCGAATTGACGATGTACAAATCGAAAAGACAAGAGGAGACTTCTCTACATGACGGGTAGAGTTTGTCGAATGTGTTGATCAGGGTCCTGAAGCGGATAGGAGGGGCAGCTATTGTCGCTTCACTCGAAAGAAGCGGAGGGTAAAAGTCTGCGGGACAGGGAAAATCGGCGGATGATCAAAACTGTAGGCACCCATAATATCGTCGCTACCGAGGATTAAGGTTAGCTTCAGAGAACGGGAACTTCAGGTAGTACTAACTTCTGAGAGACAGAAAAAGAAGCATACCTAAAGAGTATTCGCAGTAACACAGCATTATCTGCAAGAGTTGCAAGACCACCTCTGAGTTTAATGATGCGAGCTAACCCCTTTTATTCATTTTGTATCTTTCATAGTTCCCTTTGATTTTCTGTTTCCGCGCGTCAGAAGTATTCTCCCTACCACAAAACCAGGAAGGGGGGAACCCACGTCATAGAGGAGAAACAAGTGGACAGTCGTGATAATGCCAACGCTGATACTCTCTACCGGGTCAGAAAGTCGATCGTGCACCGAGCGCAGCGCCTTGCAATAATACGCGACAGATTTAGCCTCGGCAGTTGCACTGTAAGTCCTCGTGACGAGACTTTTGTGCAGGGTAGTTGTGCACATGAGGCATTGGAATGCCGCTGGGTCACGGATTTGTAGTCCGAAGTATAGATTCCGGAAAGACGAGACTACTCCAGTTATGCTGGAATCTCCATGTACTGGACAGGGGCTTTAGTCAGCTATTATGTTGACGCGCAGGCTTCATCTATAATGGAAACCTTAATTTTGGTATAAACTCACGGAACTCAATAAGTTGATACTTTTCTGGGTCCATCTTGATTGGGTAGCTGCGAAAAGTCAGTCACGTTTCTCTTACAATTTGAATGTATGGCCTAAGTGCAGGACTCAAAAAGGCCTACCTAGTACCTGCCCAGTCCACCTTGGCATTCATGCGCAAACATTCTCTCCAATCCCTTGGTGCAGCAAAGTCTGCAATGTTATTGTTTTCTTTGTTTTCTTGACTACCCGAATAAAGGCCAGATTTTGCTGTTGTATCAATTGTCTTGTCTCTCTTATACTTCGCGTGGGCTTGCTGCTTTGTAAACTTCCTAGTAGTCTTCGGCTTAGTTCCCTGAATAGGATGCCCAACGCTAGTAGTCAATGCAGACGGGCCTGGCTCGACTGGATCTGGTTTTTTGGTTGAAGACAATTGCGAAGCATGAGAAATGCAAGGCACCTTCTTCACAAGGACTGCTCGCCTCCCAACTTGAGTACGGACGAACTGGCGAACGAATTTCTTTCTTTGCACATTACCGGATTGTGCTGGATTGGAGATATTGAGAAATGGAAAATCGCTGGGCGGCTTTGGATTCTCAAATGGCGGTTGTGCGAGTGGCTTTGCTTTCAGTGGTCGCGACATCCTCACAAATCTTCTTGATATCTGTTAGAATTTTGGAACTCATTACTTTGGATAGTAAGGTACCTTACCTTGGTATCTCTCTATACACCACGGGCAATATTACTTTCTTTATATTTCTGTATCTGTACGTAAGATCTTACTTTAGCCGAATTAGCATGCACAATGATGAGTCACACAGCGCTAAGGCTGTCTTAGTACTAGCTCAATAACCCATAACCTCAGCTGAGATATGGTCACGTGCTGCTGAAGTGATACATGTGAGCTTGATGTTTTGGTGGAACGTAACTACTCGCCCTATCTTATTATTGCACCAGACGCGAACCCTCAAATACCAACCTCCTGCCCACTACAGATATACTCAAACTTGCAAGTTGGTCAATCGGCAACCGCCTCTCCTCCCATCTAGATGTTTTATCATGTTTAGATATACTAAAATACTTTCGATGTTCCAACCTCCTCCGCTTCTTACATAATGATACTGTTAGATTATTATAATATCTCTAACTGGGAGCTTATCAAATAATTCTCTCTTATCGATCTGGCCCATGCCCACTCTTTCAAAGCATCCACTTTCTACTTGTTTAATAAAAAGGACCATATAGCCGCGTTGCCGATCCTCTCTATCAGTTCTATGGGAAGCAATAGCAACGCAAGTAATACGTTCATCTTCGCCATCAAAATTCCCAGCTTTCTCCCCATCAAATGTGGCCCAGCCAACTCTGCCCCCAGAATCGTCCGCAATTTGCCAAAATTTCGTCAAGCAAGTAGGTCCCCGCCAAATCATAAGGTTTATTATCGGCGGGTGGCCGACTTCTCCATTTATAAAGCGTAGACCGGTGCCAGCTCGAGGATTCAGCGTCGTGAAGGAGAAATCTCGCAGCATTTTGGCCCCAGAAATGCGAAGTTTGGGCAGGCCGCTGAGGATCCCAAGAGGATCATCGGAATGATCAAACTCAACTGCTGCAAACTCATTCTTCATTTCTTGATCATCCTCAGTCCAATCTGGGAACCCGACCAGACCATCATAAGCAGTCCACGACCATGATGGCCCGCGAAAAGGAATGCAGCGCTTGAAGGCCAGCTGACTTCTTCCCCAGAGTAGGCCTTGAGCTAGTTGTCGCTGCCATACGCCCATGAAGCATCTGTCCCCAGTGAAGTCATGAATTTGATTTATGATACCAGTAAGTGCTGGGACTTTGTCATCTGACTTCGTCAAGAAGCATTGAGTGTAAAGCCAAACCAACTTATACCAGTCACGATAGACCTTGGCTGAAATATTTTTCATTTCTTCATTTGGGATATTATTGCCTCGTGAAATGTTTTTCATGATCATAGATCGTATCCCTCCGGCTTCTAGCAATGTTGCGTCTTTTAACCCATCCAGAGATATCATTTCCGACGTGGATTCGAGGTAGATAATGCCATCATTTGCAAAATGGATCGTGCTCTTTGAGAGTATTCTTTCTTGCACAACCCATCCCCGACTCGACAACTCGCTGTTAACAATTTGACGTCGTTGTCGCCCAGTCTCAGACACCCAAAAAGAATTCTCGTCCTCCTTCAGACCGTTGTCGCCCAGCCGGATTGCTCGTGGTTGCTTCATGGACTCCTCCAAGAATCCATGGTTGGCATGACTTGCTGAATGCGCAGCAATAGTACAAGTAGCATTCATGTAGATCGCTCCCATGTTTCTAGCTTCCTGCTTCCAATCTGCTGGATTGTCTTGGATGATACACAGAGCATCGATCCACAGGTAGCGGATGCCAAGTTTTCGTGTGACAATGACAGCATCTTGAATGGTTTTAGCCATGTCCATTAGCCTCATGCCTTTTTTGCGGTCACTAAGGGTTTCCAAGGTTGTCATAAAGTGATTATTCTCCGGCGATCCCCATCGGTAACTCAATGCCATGTATGGTTCGCACTGAGAACTCAAGTCGACGGTTTCTACAAGTTGTATCTCCCCACGGATGGGATGAAGGTCTAGAACCCTTGTCGGCATAGTGGGTTGGAGGTGAGAGTTTTGTATGCGCTGAGAATCTAGCCATTGTGCCATCGCATCAAACTTTTGATTTTCATCAAAGGGTTGGTTTAGTCGAACTCCATACTCAGCGGCTTTATCACCTAGATCGTCCTTAGTTGTAGGCCTCCATGAGATTAGTAACTTTGGAAGACTTACCAGAAGCCATGACCATAGATAGTAATCCCAGACCCCTAGATAATAACAGGTTCCTATTCAAAATTTCTACTTGCAGGTTATCCACCTGTTGTCTTCGTTCCTTGGGAACGGCACGGACAAGGACCCAACGGTCCTTCACATATGGGTTTTCATGCACTAGTTTATACCTGAAGCCTTCCTTCTTGGGCCCGCTCAATGTGCTGACCATCATTACACACACTGGACACTTGGAAACATTCGCTGATGCGAAGAGTGCCCAATAAGAGAGCGAGTGGATGTAGCCTTCGGTCGAAAGCACTTTCACTAGCGTCATGCTCTGGCATCGCTCGCACAGAGATGTGCCAGGTTTTGTAAGCATGGGAGTTCTCTTTTCCCACTCGAGAATAACTTGCCCAGCATACAAGACCAAGTCCGTGACATTTTCTCGATCACCTCGAAATTCGAGATGGAAGCAGATGGCACATGTCTGCCCTGCCTCTGACGAGCCTTCGTGAAGGCAGAAGGCCTCGTTTCTCTCCATAATCACAGTTTGGGATGAAGTGGTAACTTTGAGAAAGTAAGGAGTTGCCAGAATAGAAAACATGAGGACTCGAGACTACTCACTAGTTTCCGTGGCGTTTCAGTTTCCCTGGATTAGATTTCCTCTCCCCATTAGAAGGGAGTTCTTGTTGCTTTGCTGATCGCAAGGTTCTAGATAGGCATATCTGGCATCTAGCCAGTTGGGAGCTTTATATGAAAACTCTGGGGAGGACTCTTACATATGTATCGATATACTTCCCTGTGGTGTTGTGATTTATCCACTCAGCCGCCTTGGCCAGCGCAGGTTTTGAGAGTGCACGCAGCAGGCGTATTTTGAGTCCCATTGGACAAAGATAGAAAGCCAATCACAGATATTAGATTTCAGGTACCTAGCCAAGTCAGACTGGAAAATACGGAGATGTGGATTTTTAAAACCCGTGCTGGATAGCAGGGGCGGGAGTTCTCTCTGTCTTCTTTCCACAGCTCGAGGAAAGGCAATTAACTAATTAACTAGTTCAGTAATCCGAACCGAAAAGTCTAAGGAAGGCATCTCACCAGCGAAATAATCTCAAACATTAACATCACATGCGAAAAATTGGTTGTGGTAAAGAACGAATCCTCTTCTTGGCCATTTCAATAACATACTGGATTTGAGTTGTACAACATGTGTTGTAAGTTTACAATCTTGGCAACGCGGACGAGAAAGAATCATAACCTCACGACTAATCTCCATACTGATCAGCTTGCTGGGTCTTATTAGACGTCAAATATAGTTTCCGCGTAGATTCTTGTCATGTAGAATCATTTAGTGTCAGTATATAAATAAAAATGGTCATATAGAAGTAGGGAGGACCCGACTGTTTGAACTGATTTGTGGAATATCGTCGGGCTCAAAACAATTTCCTGGACTACCTAGGCAGGTCAAAAGTTGCTAATGAAGTAGTCAAAAAGTTTTAAAAGAATCATACTTGCAATATTTTAAAGATTTAAACTCAAACTTTAGCCAGATTTACTCTGCAAAACGACGAAATTAGAAATACGAGGTTGGTATACGGGTGATCTACAGGGACAAGGCCAGGAGATGATGCAAATTATCGGGGAATATGTACCCATCCGGGACAGTCTAAGAAATCTTGGGGTTTGTGGTATGCAGGCACAGCACTAATTAGCGCGTTCTCAAGCCGACAAGTCGCGTCTCGTCCCGTCTCATGCCAAACTTATTTCTGAGCTGAAAATTCGGACGACCCGACACAGATCCAGGTCTGTATGTATTCAAACCCAGCAGCAATAATACTAATTTACCATTGGCTCGAGACAGCTCTGTGATGGAGCGAGAGGGAGGAGGGAAACACGGCAACTCACTTCCGCCACATTGCCCAAAAAAAACAAAAAGAACAATCATCACAGTTACACCACCATCACCACCGCCACGACGAGAATACTTAGCTTCAACAATGCCATGTCAACGAATGGTTAAAGCCACAAGGTGGAGAGATGCTTTCTTCGCCGACTTTGGTGCCGCATTTTGGCTCTTTCTCTCCCTTCGCACGCATGAGGCGTCTCCCAAAACAATGCTTTTGCATACCTATCTAATGGAATAATGCATTGCCCAGGAAAGCTGAGCGGGCTGGTCAGGTCGGTAGGTATAAGAAATATGTTCTTGTCTTCCCCTCTCGTCAAGCAACGAGTCTTCTCCCCTTTCTCAGCGTCATTCATTCATTCAATCACTCAACTTTGCTAGCCATGAAGCTCACTACTGCCACAGCTTTCCTCGCCAGCTTCATTGGGCTGGTATCAGCTCATCCTGGCGCCCAACCACAACATGGCTCTCGTCTTCTCAAACGATGGAATTACGATGTTTGTTTGAATGACTGCCAACTCGCTGGAGTGCCAATGCCAGATAGAGACAACTTCCAGCTCCCACTAGAGAACAACTTCTCTGAGCGTTGCCCAGAGATCATCGTTGGACCGAACAGTGCTCCTCTGGCCAGGTCTAGAGTGTGCCTCGATTTCGTTGGGACAGACATTGTCTTCAATTTTGAGCCCTTCCAAGGCTATAACACACAGTCCGCTGTCGTGACCTGGAAGCTCAAGGGCAACGTTATTAACCCAGCAACTTGGAGCTCTCCACCTCCCACGGCCAATCTCCTCTGCGAACCATCAGGTACTGACGGCCGCCGAGTCTGCAAATTACCATTTTCCAGCGTTCTGGGTGTTCCACAAACCACGAACATTCCAGACCTCATGGCTGGTATGTGTCCCAATGGAGACCGCGAGGGCTTATTCTTCTACCTGCAGCTCTCCGGACTTGTGGAACCCAGTGGTGGTGGACCCGCGGTTCCTTTCGTCCAAGAAGGCGTGTGCGCCACGAGAGATTCGAATCGCCAATGTACGGCACGGGATCTCAGCTTTAGCTACTTCGAGATCAGCTATCGCTGTACAAAGTGCAATGTGACACCATGTCCTCCGTCAAGCACTACCACCACTACTACTCCAACCACAACCACAACCACAACCACAACCACAACGACCACTTCAACGACTACTACTACTACTACAACTACTACCACAACCACAACTACTACAACGACGACGACAACTACAACTACAACAACAGCACCAACGACGACGACAACTACAACAACAGCACCAACGACCACTACTACCACGACGACGACGACTACGACTACAACTACTCAACCGCCACTTGCACTCAGAACTTGCGCCTTCGGCACAGCATATGGCTACCAAACCCCGTAGCTGGTGTCCAAAAATCCACCACCCTCAATACTCAATCCGGCAACGGCTGCAACCGCTGGGATGGTACACGAACCCCACAGTCGCCGAACTCCAAGGTGGCATATCCGGCCCCTTATACGTCGGCGCGGGCGGAAACGACATAACCAAAGCCCTCGACGTCGGCATCTGGGTGGCAACAGCCAACGCCCAGGGTCGCGTCACCGTCACCTACCTGCTCAACCCCCTTATGCCTTGCTGAGGTCCATGTGAATCTCGTTTGCTTGCCGCTTAGTACTTGTGCGCCGGGGCAGTCGACTTATAATGCTAATGCTATTCCGAATTTGCCGACGTGGTCGAATCCGACGCCGCTTGTGTATCCGGTTTGTAGTGGGGGAAGTAGGGCCGCGTTGGTTGTGCATGCGTCGGTTAATATTTTGACTGTTACGAGGGTTTGTCCGCCGCCGAGGGCTGTTTGAGCTTTGAGTGACTGGGTCAGTTTCTCTTATTAGCATCGCTCAAGAGCAATGGTAATTAGTGTATGTACATGCATGTCGTTCTTCTTGATCAAGGACTTGGGTAATTGGGAAGAGTAAGTCAGCTCAAACGCTGTTTTCCATGCACGATCACAGTGGATGGTATTAATTATGACATACTTGTTTCCATCTTCACATTTGCGAGATCCCTTTAATATCTCCATTTCCTCTAGTGATATACATGTACTCGTAAAAGAATACACTTCACCTGCTCCCCTTCCCCACACCTTCTCCACCAAATCCAAGCACACTTCACTCATCAAACCCATCACATACATCACCACCCTACTCCAACTTCCTCCCCTCCTCCCACTGCCCAAACCACTCCGATTTCCACCCCAGCACAAAAATCCTCCACGCCACAAACGGCACAAACTGCCCCGCCATATCCAACAACGCCTTCCTCGGCAACCCCCCTCCGTCCCAAACGCCTGCCACACAAGAAGCGGAACATACACAAGCTCAAAACCCAACAACACGATATACAGCGGTCTCCGAGCTTCAACAGAGATTCGATTGGTGTTGGGGATAAATAAGGCGACGCTGGCGCCGATGAGGGCGTTGATGGCTCCGAGTTGTTGGACGAGTTGGAGAGCGGTTGTTGTGGCTTGGGGAGGGAGGACCGACATGGTGCTGAGGAGGTAATGCTTGGGGAAGAAGAGATAGTAGAGGCCCACGCCGACGGTGGCGACGGATTCGAAGGCTAGGGCGCTGCGGATTATGGTGTTTGATGAGGGGGTTTTGGTAGTAGAGGGGAGGGGGTGGTTTGTGACATTTTTTATTTGTTTGGGTGATAGGTGGTGGTATTGGTATTGGTATTGCTGATTGTCGGGGAGGTGATGTTGATGGTGTTGGGTTTGCGAGAACTCGATAGAGGTAGGTCGGCGGCGAGGAAAGAGGATTGATCTTCTGATTGGGCTTTTGAGTAAGAAACTCCAGAGTATATAAGATGTTGAAATGAGAGAAAGAATTCCAACTACAAAGATCGTCTTTTGCATCTTCTTATAGGATTTCATTCGTTATGCTCAGAGTAATTGCCAAGGATGGTAAAGGGCCCACCATAACGTTATGGACAACGTTAGGTATGGTTGATTTCCCGGCATTCCACGGATGGAGTTGATTGACTGATTTGGAAGCAATTATTTCGTTGAAGAAAGTAGCCAAAGTCGCCGAAGAAGGTAAGTCAATGATATTGAACTTATATTCCATGTTGTAATATATTTCGAGGAATTGAGACCCATAAGTCACGTGATGATCGAGTCCGCCGGTCGGGTCCTTCCATATCACAAGAGAGAGGGAAAGAGAAAACCCAAGAAAACTTTGACAACGATAATTTAGATTCCTTCTTCGGAGCTTGACGAAGACGACGACAAACAACGAGTAAAAAGGTAAAGCTGCGCCACTGGCTGGAAAAGAAAAGCAAACGAACACAAAAGATGCGTAAGTTTCTCTCTCTTTCCTTCTTTCGTTCCTCTGCACTCTGATCCCAAGATGAACACCACCAACAACCAATCCGACCAACGCAAATATGACGATAACGATTCACCTGCACCGCCGTGGTGAGAAAGTTACGCAGATGTGATCTATCATACTCCTCGAGTGTATCTCTATCCCGTTGCACATCAAGCCTTCAGAATCCGAATAAGCTCTGCCGAGATGCAACAAGAGGCGGTGGCACACTCCAAGCATCGCCTTGGCCACTTGGCTCAGTGGCTGAAGATCCCATTGCCCAACAACAACAACAACATCACATCTCGACAAGGATAAACGCGTCACTGCATCTCTCCCTGATTCTCGAACAAGATATTCGAATATGTTGGCGACACAAGAAGGAGGATATGGAATATGGGGAGATGGGAATTGGGAAATGGGAGATGAATGGAAGAGAGATAGAGTACAAGCAGCAGTCCACTCTCAATCCACTCAACGATCAGCTTCAATCTCCACTCGCAAGGCGCATGCAATCTCTCGCCACCGCCGCTCTATCTTCATCTCATCAGCCCAACCAGGATCGCAACCTGGATAACTCGGCATCTGACACCGAATCCCAACCATCAATGGCAGCCAACAGCAATGACGCAACGCCACACTTCAACAAGCGAGAAAGAGTCCAACGTGCCTTTATCTAGACCTCCACTCGCTCCCCAAAGATCTCATTTCGACCTCCATCTTTCACCGCATTTCCCAACCCACGATTCTTCGCATCAACAACACCACAACAACAAGCCTCTTCCTCTTCCCCGACTACATCGATGAAGAAAACTCCCTCTAATCAAGGTTCAAATCTAGATCGAATAAGCTCTTGGACAAGAACCACCCTGCATGGCCACTCTAGCACCTCCGCAGATTCGAATTCCACAACCCTCCCCATAAGCAATCACGACGTTCATCCCTCTCGCGATGAGTCAACAAACCTCCCTCCCTTCGCCTCCTCCGATCTCGCCAGTCCTGCTCTTCCCATCTCAAGAAGCACAAGCAACCATGGTCGGGTCAATACCAAATCGGATTCAGCGTCGCCAACTTCACCTCCGCAAGTTGAAGGCGAGGGGACTGTCTTGAACACTGACAAGCAGGACAATGTTGCCATACGCTTCTACAAGGTGGCAAAATCCATCCTCTTTTCTAGTTACATCAACCTCTTGTTGATATTCGTACCCATTGGTATCGCTTCGCATGTGGCACATCTCAATGCCGGAATCACATTCGGAATGAATGCCGTGGCCATCATTCCATTGGCTGGATTGCTAAGTCATGCCACGGAAAGTGTCGCTCACAGAATGGGAGACACAATTGGTGCCTTGATGAACGTGAGCTTTGGTAATGCAGTTGAACTGATTATCTTGTATGTTTGTCCAGTACTTGCATACGCTCAACCTCCATCTAACAGTTTACAGCATGTATGTCTCCCTTATTAGAGATCAAGGCAAGAAAGTGCGAGAAGCCCTCTTAAAGGCATTATCATATCAATCGCGTCCCATATCATCAATCAGCAGTTCCCATCCTGCAGCGTGACCCTTTTCCCATATTTTTGCTCCATGTTAACTTCTCCTCCCCGCTTTTAGCATTGCTTTGAATGAGGTATGTTCCATCGCTTCGTGCAATGATTTCTGCTGACACCGAAAAGAATAAAATCCGAATTGTGCAAGCTGCTCTGCTCGGAAGTATTCTTGCAAACTTGCTTCTGATCCTTGGCATGTGCTTCCTCCTCGGTGGACTTCGTTTCCGTGAACAAGTGAGTTAAAAATCGGTTGGGGTTATGCGCTGCTTGCTGACAGCAGCAGATCTATAATAGTACTGTCACGCAAATGAGTGCCTGCTTGTTGAGTTTGGCCGTCATGAGTCTCCTGTTGCCGGTACAAATCACAACTCTATCTTACCTTTCCCCACTGACATCCCGCAGACTGCCTTCCATGCATCATTCAACGACGCAAATAAAGAAAATGCCGAGAGAGCGGTACTAAAGGTCTCACGTGGAACCAGTGTTGTAAGTTGATTGACACTCCGATATAGCCTCAGCTGACAATTCTAGATCTTGCTTCTCGTGTACGGAATGTATCTATTATTCCAGCTGAAATCTCACGCATATATGTATCAGTCAACACCGCAACATATAATTGACGAGGAGATGGCTCCTGGTCCTGTCGCTGCCTGGATGGATACTTCTTCGGACTCTTCTTCATCCTCGTCCAGCTCTGATTCCGACTCTTCGGGCAACTCGAACACTACCAGAAAGCGTTTCAAGCGAGTCATGACTGGTAGACGCCGCCGCAAGTCAAGTGTCAGCTCTAAAGATACGATCAAAACACCCAAAGAAGGCCAGAGCTCAAATGCAGCAACTGACTCCACCAACACAATCACTCCGGAAGAACATCTCGCCGTCCCAATTGCCAATCACTCACGTCTCCCAACTTTGGATCTTGCCGAAGATGGTGATGATGAAAACATAAGCAGTCGCCGGGGTTCCAGATCCACCGTCAAGGAACGCAAGAAGGATCGAAAGCGTCGTGAAAAGCGTGAAAGGAAGGCGGGTAGAGAAGGCAAAAGCGTTGCCACTGAAGTCAAAACAGAGATGTCAGAAAAAACCCTAGGGCCCGTCGAAGATGATCAAGGTACCCGTCGAGTTGATTTCGCCGCTGAACCCGCAGTTGAAACCACGCCTGATTACGATGCCGCCTCGAAGCGACCTTTCAACTTACGTTCAATTACTAACCTTCGTCCCCAACTCCCGGCTGCCTTGACTCAAAACGTCTTCACCCAACCCGCTCCAAACGCGCAGCCAACCCCTCGCGCCGGTCCCGTTCCACGCGTTCGATATGGAATTCGTCGTACAAATTCTCTCCCAACTCGCTTGGAGGATGACCCCGTTCCCGTCTCACGTCACCAGTCAACACTCGTCGAGCCAATCCCGTCTGGCTCGCAGGGAGTAACCTCAACAGAGAAGGCAGAGCAGAACCAGTTGTCTCGAACTAGTGCCGTTCTGCTCCTTCTCATCTCCACTGGTCTCGTTGCTCTCTGCGCTGACTTTCTGGTTGAGAGTATCGATGATGTCGTTGCAAGTGGCTCGGGTGTTAGTGAAGTCTTTATTGGACTTATTATCTTGCCATTGGTTGGTAACGCTGCGGAACACGTGACCGCCGTTTCGGTAAGCCGCGCTAGCAGTGGCGCTAGTGATGTGCCAAGTAAGACTTGACCCCACGCTAATCTTGTACTAGGTCGCCATCAAAAACAAGATGGATCTGGCTATTGGTGTCGCTGTTGGATCTTCAATTCAAATTGGTATGTGGTTTCTTTGCCCCTAAATTTAAGGAAGACTTCCCAGTTGGTATACTAACTTGGTATTTGTAGCATTGTTCATCACCCCTTTCATCGTCCTCCTTGGATGGTGCATGGACAAGGAGATGACTCTCTACTTTACCCTCTTTGAGACGGTATCTTTGTTTGTCTCGGCTTTTGTCGTTAATTTTATGGTTAGTCTATTCATCAATACATCCATTCATTTTCTTCATTCTCGCTTGATCCTCGAAATCAATCAATCGATCGATCGATCACTCAACTCCAAAATATTTTCTTCCAAAATTCCATATAGGTACTAATATAATACTTTTTCTGAATAGGTTCTCGACGGCCGCTCAAATTACCTCGAGGGCGCTCTCCTCTGCGCTAGCTATGTCATCATTGCCGTCGCGGCTGCGTTTTACCCGAATGAGAATCAGCAGAGTAATCTTGGTGGGAATGCGGAGGCTGCTAGTCGGATGGTGAGATCTATTGCTGGAGGGCTTGTAGGAGGGATTTAATCACATTTCAATTATGTGTGGAAATTCTGGGGGTTAGAGTGGGGTGTGAGAGAGAGGGAGGCAGGGAGTTGAAGTTGAGGGGGGTGTGAGAGAGAGGGAGGCAGGGAGTTGAAGTTGAGGGGGGGGTGTGACGAGGGGGGTGGAGGAGGGGATGTGAGTAGGTTTCTTCGGAGACAGGCTCACTGGCGATGGCATGGCTATTTTCATGGCATGGTTGTTTCGTAAAAGGGAGTTTACTCTTATAGGAAGAGATTATATTTTATATCCTCTCTTACCTAAGTTTTCGATTCTTTTATCAATTACCCCAGTTTCTATTTGTCTGTCTGTCTGTGATTCTGTCTGTGATTTTGTGCCTTCCTTCCTTTCCTTAATCAAGGTTTTGTATCCCTTCTCCCTAGGATTTTTTATAACCCTGTTGAAAATTCGAAAGGCCGATGAGGTCAAAAACCTGAAAAGTCATAACTTCAGAAGGTTGAAAAAGCGAAAGAGTCGGAAAAGTCGAAAAGTCGAAAAGCCGAAGAATTGGAACAACAAAAGGAAATATTGACATTGAGCAAGGCACCTGTTGCTAATAGTGAAACGACTGATTTGGGTGGCGATGTACTCACAGAACGATTAATAAAAAACCGTTTCAACCACGCAACCATTACAGTCGGCGCAATCCCAAAGTTGAAATGTCTAAGTTTCCTTCTGAACTGTTGCGGTCTTGCCATGCGATATTATGCTCGCATGATTGGAATAGAAGGGGAAGACGCAGGGTGATGAAACAAGAAGATAGAAGATAGGGAAAAAAAAAAGGGGGCATTTATTCATTTAAACGCCTTGAACCAGATCGATGCAAACATAAATCAAATTTCCAGCTTATGAGGGATACTCTCCAACACTAGCTAACATCTCTTCCAAAAATTCATCTACAAATTCTCCTCGCTCTCCGCACCTACGGGGCTTGAGAATTACAAAAATAGTACTGTACAGAGACATAACACCCACCTGGTCTTCAACTACCCAGCTTACCTAGTGGACTCTTTCACGTTCCAATCCCACCAGCCCCCTCGTCCATCCACAAACAGTATCCTCTCTAGGCGACTCCTCAACCTCCCTTTAAAGAGCGGAAGATCAATCTTATAAAACGGCAAGATATCCGTATGATCCAAAAGCCTATTCCACACAAACTGTCCATAGATGTACTCCGCGGCCGGCAACCTCACCAAAGCAGTCCAATCCGCCAACCGCATAAGATGCAGCGTCAATCCATTCCCCAGAAAGCCAAATGGCTCAAAGTCCCTGCTCGTTCGGCAGTGCTTGCCATTGCTCCAGGCCATAATCACATCCATCGCTTCGATGTAGTCAATCTGGCGGTGATGCGCCACGATGGTTAAAAGCCATTCAAGAGCCGCTGTTCGGTCGGATGAATGATGAGGGACTAGAATTTCGGGATCAGGTGCGTTTTCGATCCAGAGAATTATCGATTTGGCTTTGCGCTCGAGGAAGTTCGTGCTGTACTCGATTTCATCCGTGTCGGAGAAGAGAGGTTCAAGCGCTTCTTCTTCTTCTTCTTCTTCTTCTTCTTCTTCTTCCGTGGCTTCTTCTCCTCCTTCGATTCCTAGAAGTGCGTAGAAGGCTACTTCGCCTACTTTTCTTCCTGCCGCTTCTGCTTTTCTTGCGGCTCTTTCCGCTTCGGCCGCTGCATTGTCGATTCTATCCCTCGCCAACGCTTCATCTCGGCAACGGTTTATGATCATTTGCTCAGCCCAGGTCGGTTGAAGAGAATGTACATTTCCCACAAGTTTGATTACTTGGGCGGGAGTGGCATATCTTGCTACCAAGTTCGAAAATGGAACAACACAGTTGAGTGACTCGAGTGATTGAACTCTGAGATATTCAGCCAAAGCATCTTTGTCACCGAACCCCCCACCAATCTCTGCTTTCTGGAGTGCGATATATCCTTCGGCTGAAGTATTATCATCAGCAACGATACTATCGATGGCTTCGTTCTCAACTGCTGCTGTCTCTTCTGGGATAGTGGGCGTGGAGGTGGAGCGATTGGTGAGTTTTGGCAAACTTGTCGATGAGTTCGACAGGGAATGTCCTGCGGAGGTAATTCGAGAGATGGTGTTTGATAGACTTTCGGGGTATTTGCAGAGATCGTATTCGGAGGACCGGCGGAGACATTTCGAGAGCTCGTACTCGAAGTGCCGGCGGAGGCAGCTTCTCTCTCGCTGTTCGCTTCGATGGCTTCAATCACCGCTGTTACGAGAACTTCAGGTCTGCTTCTTTCCCTGTGAGGACGTCCGCTGTCCTCAAGGCTGTTTGCATCTGTGAGCCATGGAGGAAGATTTCCAGCTTGGAGATCGATTTGAGGTGGTGGTGGTATTGTACTGCTGCCACCTACAGCACTACGGTAAGGGTTCCTAGTGAAACTGTGAGCAGGGACTTGCGCCCTTGAATTCGCATTTTCGTTTGTGATGCTAGGAGGAGTATCGATCATGCTTGGTCCGAACTGCGTAATGTTAAGTGTTCCTTCATCGACAACTTTCTTGCCTTTACCTTTGATATCCTTGCTTGTACTCGTTGATCTGGAGTAAACCGCAAGAAATTGAGGCATAGTAAATGGTGGCATTGTACTAGTACCACCTACAGCGCGGCGAGAAGAGTTCACGATAGAACCAGGAATAGGGAATCGCGGGTTCGATGTCGCGTTCTCGATTGTTGTTGTGCTGAGATGAGCCTCGAGCAAGCTAAATCCGGACTGCCCAGTATCAGTTCCTTTGCTGAGAGCCTCCTTGTCTTTGCCTTTGATATCCTGGCCTAGTCCAGTGAGTCTGGAATGAGGTTGAGACATGGTGAGTAGTTCTGCTGGGTCAGATAACCTGTGTGCAAACGATCAGAGAATTGAAATTTTGAACGGGGCGATTGTGTGCGAAAAAAGACGATGTGGGAAAATATCATGCAGTGAGGGGAGGGGAATCAGTTTATACCATGGCTTTTCTAGACATCAGTTCAAATGTTAATGTCCATGAGTGTAGCCCTTGGGGAATTCTGGCATGAACATTGAGGAACAGTTCAAATATAAATTAGACGAGGCTATCTTACTAGCGCCTGATAGTATAGACACTAGCTGGTATACTACCGACTAGGTGCGTGGCTTGCGTATTCTAGTAAATGCCTCCAAAATAGTGGAAGTATAGACTTTTCTAAAACGGTACCTACTGCTCCAAATAAAAGTTCTATTGCAGTCTAGGCTGCCAGCTTTAGACACTTAAATCTAATCCATGCGTATAGAATAATTTACGAGTCCGACCAACAAGAAATTATACACCTAACTTTGGCGATTCAACCCATGCCAAGGAAATACTACCTCCAGACCATACCTAAACATGAACTAGGGAACAAAGCTAACGGTTCGCCATAGTAATTTAGACAAGAAACTACAACGTTAGACTATCCGCTTACTTGAAGGGGCAGAGACCGATACCATGGCCGGTGCCATCCTTTTGTGCTAAGAAGACAGTAGTCATGCTTTAAAACATCCGATTTCCGTTGGCCAAACAGTGAGAAAACGCCGGATCACAGAAAACTGAAAACTTCATCTGGCTTGAGATGCTCGGGAGAAAAAAAGAGCGAGTAAGGAGATTTGAGAACTTGAAAGGTAGGTATGCGGAATATTGCTGTCTTTTGTGAATTGAGGTAAATGAATCCAAAATACGTGAATAATCCAACTCACTGAAGTATAGAATCGAGAAGAACAACAGGCTGATATGTGCGAGTTGGAGGGGAGACTGGAGTAAGATTGCAAAAGAGGCAAGTAGAGAAAGCCGAAAAGAGATACTACAGATGAAAGGAAATGTAAAATGACGGAAGGGAATTCTCAGAACTCTGCCCTTGCAATTTTCAATGACCTTGAAGTTTGAACATGGATCTGGCAACGGGTACTTGAAGAGAATGAGAAACTTCTACGAGGAGAGCAAGAAGAGATAAGGAGGGAGAAAAAGGTACGATGCAGGAAATGAATAGGATTCGGCACGCTTCCGTCACTCAATACACAAACTTGATTAAAAGAATGCGGGAAGGAGTAGCTTAGTTCCTTGACATTACGTGTATTAAGTATCAAATTAAGTATTGATGGATATCCCTAGCGGTATTACCGTTGAGAATATTTGCAGCCATGCTGCTATTTCGGACAAGGGGATGGCCAGGCAAGAAAACAGGGGAAAGACCACTTCAAGGCCACTTAAGGACGGTACATCCACTCCCCCTCGTTAAAAACGAGATCAAACTCCACATTCTCATACGTCCCCACCGCGGCAAGCAAGTCATGAAAACCTTCAAGCCCAGTAACAGGCAAGTCTTCTTCAGCATCGCCCTCCTCATGCAAATTCCACCCACCAATCTTCTGTCCATCCTTCGTCACGAAAATATTAACTCCAATAGGCTGACGAACGGTCGTCATCACTGGTCCATCCTCATATGCCGGTGGAGCGCTCAAGTCCTGTCGGGTGAAGGTCATACCAATACCAATTGTCTGTCCCGGTGTAAAAGGTGTAGTGAAATCGCGACCTCCCCACATATCGTTTACGTATTTACTTCCATCATCTCCATGAACCGCCAAACTACCACGATGCCATCCCGGACAGCGAAATGTTGGGTAGGGCGGTGCTGCGTATCCAATGGCAATGCCAACCTCGCTTTTATTGGTTTTGGCAATCCGAACTTCATAGTAAATTGTCTTTGAATTCCCTGTCTCCAAGGGACTGTGCGTGTACACGGAGTATAAGGGGACAGTACTCAGAATACAGGAATCGGGCGAACCAGCTTTGGTCTTTCCTCTCCAAACGCCAGGTCGCAATCGCTCTATAGAACCCTTCATAGACCGTGGCGACACGATACCAATCTCGCCCTTCTCGAGCGCCTCTCGCGATTGTGGATTGAGCGCAACGGGTCCGTAAAGGGGATTGCTCTCACACCAAGCCATGCCTTGATTTGCTTGTTCTTCTGTCGCATTGTTTGCGCTGCTGCGATAGTTGCCCATTGTGGGAGGGGGTGGGAGGAGGGATGTATCGGGGACGGCTGTTTGCCAGTCATGGTATGGCTGTTGGGTGGGTGGCGGGCCTGGGGGAGGAGCATAGGTATCGTGGCCAGGCGGAGGCCTCGAAGGAGGAGCATATTGATCGGAATAATGGCCTGGAGGAGGTCCTGATGGAGGTGCATATTGATCGCTTGCAGACCCACCGCCATATGATTGCTGGTTGTTTCCCGGCATCCTGGAGCTTTCGTTGTTCTTGTTCTTGTTGGGTTTGTTCACTACGGGGCGAGCGTTGAGGGTATCGTGATTGTTATTGTTATTGGATTGGAACGGATCGTCTCCTTTCAACTTGTTGCCGAAACACATTGGATTGAGTGAGTTGTTGTGAAGTTCGCGGTTTTGCAGTGGTATGAAAGAATGGAGAGGTGAGATCGAATGGCGGCGAGGGCGAAGCTGCGATGTAGATATATTAGTAGCTGTCAGGATTAGTGCAATGGCGGGCAGTGCCAGGTTAGAAAGAATGCGCAGTCAACTGCTGCGACGGATTGCTTGGGATTCACTCACTCGCTCCGTCGTCGAACCATCGTCATGGTTGTCATGATGCCAAGATATATTAAAGCGGTGAATAATGCTAGACGGCAGAATCGCCCAAAGCAGTCATTACACGTGTGAATGAGCCGAGGAGATTCGTTTCAAGGGCAGGAAGCCAACGAAGTAAGGAAGATTTTTGAATCTGTCCCTTACTAAACTCAATCGAAACCTTCCATTGCCATTAAAGCAACTTCAGCGTGAGGTTAAGATCATCAGAAAAGCCTTCAATAATAAGAGTTCCATTCCACTCATCCCTTTGACCTCGGATTGACCACCCGAAACAACCGAGTATCAAAAAGATCATGGCAGGACAACCCACCACAACAAGCGAAAGCTCTCCTCGCTTCTTCGCCTATCCAAAAGCTGTCGAAGGCCCTCAAGTTGCCTACAACAAGGCGAAGGATGAAAACCCGGTGCTGAGAGGGACGCCAATCGTGATTGGAGCATGGATGTAAGCTTCGTCATGATCTCCTTTATCCACATGCACTTCTGTCCAATAGCCAAAAGAAACTGACATCGTGCAGTATTGCCAAACTCCCATTTCTTCAAAAGGTTCTCTACTCTAACGCTGGCTTTGCAAGCTTGAAAGACGTGAGAGATTTGGATGATTACGATGAAAGATGGGAGGTGAGTTGTGATCATAGCAACCCCACCCCTTTTGCCGCTTGGCTTAGGAAACATGAGTTGATATCCAAAAACAGCCAACGGTCATTCCTCTTCCCCATGGAGAACTTTCGCCTCCAACATTCGATTTGAAATCATATCCGATTTTGTCAACGGATATTCCCGGTAGATATCGTTCAATCGCTGAATACCACGCCTTGTACCTCTCCGGAGAACTCACTCCTTTGGCTGTCGTGGAATCATTGCTCCCCTTCATTCAGAGAGACCTCAAGCAAGCATCACACCATTCAACCGCTTTCAATGATGCACACCCCAAAGCTATCATTGAAGCTGCACGAGAGTCAACTGCACGCTACAAGGCCGGCAAACCACTCTCCATCTTTGACGGTGTCCCAACAGGAATCAAAGATGAAGCTAGTCTTACTGTCCGGGGATACCGCAGCACAGCCGGGCGTAAAAACAACACCACTCTCTTCCCCATAGAGGAAGAATCATGCTGGCCCGTTCAACTCTGGGAGCAAGCAGGTGGCATCATCCTGGGCAAGATGAACATGCAAGAAATCGGCTCAGACACCACCAATAACAATTCCAACTGGGGAACTCCTCTCAATCCTCACAACTCATCCTACTATACCGGCGGCTCTTCCGGCGGCTCAGCCTACGCCGTCTCAGCCGGTCTTATTCCCGTAGCGCTGGGTGCAGATGGAGGCGGAAGTATTCGAATCCCTGCCTCATTCTGTGGTATCTACGGTCTCAAACCCACCCACGGCCGTGTCGACAATACCCATAGCACAGTAACCGTCGTAGGACCCCTTGCAGCAACAATGTCCGATCTCACAGCCTTCTACCAACTCCTCGCCAAACCCAACCCCACCGAACCAATCTGCACACTCTTCGCCTCACCCTCCTCCTCAACCGCACCCAACAACTTCCCCCGCAAAATTGGCTTCTGTAAACCCTGGTTCGACCAAGCCGACCCCTCCGTCCACTCCACCTGCACCAAAGCCCTAAACCACTTCACGACCAAACTAGGCTACGAGCTCATCGACATCACAATCCCCTACCTCCCCAAGGTCAGCTCGCCCACGCCTTCACCATCCTCGCCGAGCTCTCCACCAAAGCAAAAGCCAAGCCCGTCTCCCGCACAGAAAGCTATCTCAAAGACTACCTCCCAGCCAACAAGGTTCTCTTAGGCGTAGGATCCCAAGTATCAGGCTACGACTACCACCTCGCACAACGTCTCCGCAATCTCCTCATGCAACATCTCGCCTACCTGTACAAACAACACCCCGGTCTGCTAATCGTCACTCCAACGACACCCATTCCCGGCTGGCCCATCGCTATGCCAAAAGACCTCACCCATGGCATTTCAGATGCTAATTGCTCGATTAAAAATATGACGTATGTATGGCTTGCGAATTTCACGGGTACGCCTGCCATTCAGGTACCGGTGGGGTATGTGGATGCTGTGAAGGGAGAGGGGAAGATTCCAATTGGATTGCAGGCGATTGGGGAGTGGGGAAGTGAGGATCAATTGTTGGAGTGGGGAAGAGAGGCAGAGGGGTATTTAAATGAGGTTTTGGAGGGGGGAGGCAGAGACCTGGGAATTGGGAGGATGTTGTTGCGTTGGGGTTGGAGAAGATGAAGGTCGAGGAAGGGAGGGGTGTCTAAATAAGTGCTGGACCGGAAATGGGATTCGTTTACTTGTTGTTTGAAGATTTGTATTTGCAGAATTTGTGTATTATTTAGTCGGGCTTTATGTCAGTTTTGGAATATAGGGAGAGATCTGTTCGATCGGAGGACAGCGTATTGCCGAGGAGAGAGAGAAAGAGAAGTGTGGATCTCCTGTTTTGTAGCTTATAGTTTCTCTAGTCAACCCTTTCACTGCTTCTGATATGTAAAGAACAAAACACCTAATAGTCAGTATAATATTGTAATTGAAGCCTCCCTTATCTGGCCTCCGCATCCCATTAATTCCCCTCACTTCGCCCTCCTCTCCTCCACTACGGAAGATGTACACCCGAAAAGTGTATCTAGTCAAAACGTTGGTAAAAGGAGGATTAAAAAGAGAAGATTGACTGGCCACCAACAATATAAACAACAACACGCCAACCACCGAGAAAAAAAACCTATTATCGGCTAGATTTTTCTCTTCCCTCCCAACTAAGTTAGGAGATGTGAGTGTTTTTGCCCTTTTTTTAAGATATTTTTGGGGGATACTGAAATATATATATATATATTTATAAATACTTTTTTGGATATGTTCTAAGGGGGGGGATATTGCTTTTTTTGTGTTTTTTTGTCAAGGTTGTTGGAATTGTAACTATTCCCACTTTGTCCAAGCTTCGCAGAGCATGTGCTAAACTTGAAGAATAAAAAGTAAGAGGGTTGTGAAAAGAGGTCTGTGAAGGCAGATTTCGACCACAACAGCACACAAGGAAAGAGCAAAAAAAATAACTCCCCAATCTACACTATAAAGTGGTTTATTACTATCAATTTTTCTTACATACCTAGATACATACATACGGCCGTTTCGCCATGACCTAAACTCGCCCAAAGAGACGGAGAAAAACCTAGAAAAACCCAAAGAAACTTGACACAGCTGAGGCAAGGAAGCAACCAAGCAAGTCAGTTCCATCTACCACTCCGAAACCTCACCAGCCTTAGGCTTCTCCACTCGAACGATCTTATCACAGTTCAAGAGACAGAGAGGATCGAAAGCAAGTTTTAACTGATCTGCTGTTAGCAAGGACAAGAACAAGGATGCAGGTAAAAGTTTGAATGTTTCCAAATTGGAGGTAAGTGGAGAAGAGACAACCCACCTTTCGCATAGCATCAACAGTCGTCTCGCCCAACTCGTGATTCAAGTAATCTCTCTTCACAAGACCCACGCCATGTTCACCGGTGACTGTACCCTCCATCTCGACAGCTCGCTTTACCATGCGATGAACGATTTCCTCGGCGGTTTGTCGTTGGGTGTCGTTGTACAGAATGATAGCTGCGTTTTGGAATTGAAAATTAGCAATTTGTTGTAATGAATCGATTTGAATTGAATTCTGGGTCAGAAAAGGGGATAGGTATCTTACAATGGAAATTTCCATCACCAACATGTCCAACGATAGCAGCAGTCAAGCCGCTCTTTGCCATATCGTCCTTTGTCTCGCCGATGATATCTGGCAGTCTAGATATCGGCACTGCAACATCAGTCGTCCACACATGATCAGACTGATCTTTTCTCAGAGCCATCACACTCCACAAGGCCTCCTTCCTTGCACTCCACAAATCCGCCTTCTCCTCTTCGTTTTTGGCAAATTCAAAAGTCTTGCTTCCCTTTGCCTTGGCGAGCTTCTGCACAATACCAATTTGCTCCTTGACGGCGGCAGGGGTGCCTGCGAATTTGAAGAAAAGGGTTGGCGCTTCGTTCCATGATTTGGTTGTCATTCCTGAGAGATTGATGCATTTCATCTGCACGTCATCCAGCAGCTCAATCGCAGCGATTGGAACTCCCTCTGCGACGACCTTTGCAACGCAATCTGCTGCCTGGCGAATGCTGCCGAAACTGCACACGGCCACACTGGTTGTATTTGGTTTCGAGGTGACCTTCAACGTAGCTTCGGTGACCAATCCAAGCGTCCCCTCACTTCCAATAAACATCTTCGTCAAGTCGTACCCAGCAGAACTCTTCCTCGGTCGCTGTCTCGTCTTGATGATTGTTCCATCGGCCAGCACAACCGTCAAACTGATGACCCATTCCCTCATGGTTCCGTATCGATATGCATTTGTTCCAGAGCAACCCGTTCCTACCATGCCTCCAATCATAGCACCTGGTCCTGGATCTGGAGGGAAGAAAAGACCATCCTTCGCTAGCTCCTCATTCAGATGTTCCCATCCCAGAGAAGGCTGTACAACCACATCCATATCATCCTTGTGCAGCTTCAAAATCTGATCCATATTTCTGAAATCCACGCAAATTCCTCCTCTTGTGGGCGCGAAATGACCCTCTAGACTTGTTCCCCCGCTGTATCCCGTCACTGGGATTAAGCGCTGATGGCAAACTTTCATGATCTTGCTGACTTCTTCGGTGGATGAGGGATAGACAATCAAGAAGGGTCGTTCGGAATCCAAGGTTGGGTGGGAGCTCCAATCGCTGCCAGCGTGGGCTTTGAGGTCATCGACGCCAGTTGATACATTCTCTCTTCCTACAATTGCCACGAAATCCGCCCATGCTGCTTCCATATTTGCGCCAGAGACATTGTGTTTGGGAGGGATGGTTGCGTTGATTGGAACAGTCGAAGCCGTAGAGAGCGAAGGCTGGGAGGATGAGCCCGCCCAGTAACCTCCTAACGCAGTAGCAAAGATGACTATTTCCGCTGTCAGATAAATAATTCCTATCAAAATTTGCCAATTTCATTACCAAAAGCCAGCGCAGAATTCCTTCCCGTTGGGCTGGTGCTTTCATGTGTAAATTTCGCCCTCTCAGCCTTCTGCCGTTGCATTCGCGCCGCTGTACTCTCCCACAGCTGTCCCTGGAATGATTTCCCATGACTTGGTCCAGTTGGGCCCTTGTCTGCAGGCTCTTTCTCTGTTGATAACCATCTTTTCTGGCTGGTTGAGACTCCTCCGCGGACGCATCGTGATGAAGGACGAGCTGCTCGTGCAAGAGCTGCTGTGGAGGGGGCGCACTTCGAGAGCGACATCTTCGATAGAGGATCTTTATGAACAAGGAATCATGGAATTGCGAGGTGTGCGTTGGAAAACAAAACGCAATGGAATTGAATGGGGAGGGGAGGGAGGGGAGAAAGGTTGGTGTCGTAGGTGATAAGAGAGCTCGGAGGTTACAGTTATATGTTCTTGACAGCTCCCCACACTTTTAAATCTGAGCGACGACCGCTCAGATCTCGGTAATATACAGCACAACCACATTCTTACTATTTATGAGATAGCCGAAAATTCCCCTTCGCTAGATGTCATTTATTTCGGTGGTGGAAGTCCGAACAAGGATCTGAAGTATATATGTCGGCATGTTGCACGCTTTACAGTCAGAGCTGAGTCAATCTAGACCATCTCAAGTCTTGGAAGCTTCTCACCAATGTAACGGTCTTCCTCCTCCGCCATCATTATCGAACCATATCAGATTCAACTGGGCCGGTGTCGCTCTTTCAAGTTAAAATTCTGCAAACAAATGCTGCTTCATCACATCCGGTCGCCCGAGTATTTTTGAACTTGTAACATTTGATCTTGTTTAATACAACAATGGCTTCCTTCTTATACCTAGAAGTCGATTATTCTTATGCTTCATCAAGACGCTGATATAGCTTTGAGCATTATTTGGGAGTATTATATTAGGCAGAGTCACCAAGACAAAAGACGGAAGGGACAGTAGAACAAAGTTAATGATAATCCAACAATACTCCAGCTAAGACTAAGATTCCATAATGGATAAGACAACCAACGCAAAAGGGGGATCTCTACCAGAAGCATAACTCCAGACCCCTAGAAATGCTACAGAATAGAAGCTGTCTGTCCATAGTGAAACCTTAGGAAAATAATCATATCTTCAACATAATCTTTACACTCCTCCTCGATTTTTCCAGCCAATGGCCAGTTAGTTGGTGTCCCCTAAAACGCACTGTCAATTCTTCCAACCAGTAACCAATTGAACGGAGAACATTGGCTTGACTCCCTCAATGGCAGTCAAATAAGCCTCAAGTTCCTCATCCTGATCAATCGGCAAGCTCATCTCATGTCCCGTTGGCTGCTTGATGATACCTTCAATTCGAATTGCCACTGTGTTGGGAAATCTAACAGTTGCCAGAGACCGAACCTCATCAACCGAAACGTTTGCCAAAGTGCTGACCCAAAGCCTGGCATTGGTTTGAACATCAGAGTTGGGATGAAGACGGAAGTAACAGGCAATGGAAGATGCAGATGAAGGGTAGGCAGCTTGGGCGGCTTGCGCAGTGTATTGCGTATCAGCATATTGCTGGTCAACAAACGAGTTCTGCATTCCTCGTACACCCATGAGCGAAGGATCACTTGCGGCAAGGAGCAACGAAGGATCGATTTGCATATTGCTCTGGTCCATCATGACTTGATTGTGATTTGGGACCTGTCTTGGCTGCGGAGGCCTGCTCATCATGGCTTGTGCTCGTGGTTGAATGCGTTGACTTTGGACATGTGCTTGCGCCTGTGTAGCAGCTTGAACCAGGGCATCATGAGGTCCAGGTTGAAAGCTATCGTCTGGCTCATAATCTGACATGCTAATGCCTGTGGGATTGTAAGTCGTATCAAACTTCTTTTTTCTCGTTGGATCACGTTTGGTCTGGTCGTCACGGAGCCGCTTCATAACATCTCGACAGAGAACCTCCATGGCCTTGACCTTTTCTCCATGCTGGGGGTCGGCTTCGCCAGGAGCAAGAATTCCGCGCAGCAATTCTGAATCGTTGATCCACTGTTGCTTCAGCTCCTTCCAATGATCCTCGCCTGCCTCCAACTTGCTGGTGAAATGATCTTGTTTAAGGACCTGGTAGAAGGCATTTCGGAGTTGTCGCGATTCCTCGGGATTCACACCAAGGGCATTCTTCGCTTCGGCAATTGTCATACGACGCTCCAGTGTTCTCATCCTCTTTGTAACATCACTGCATATCACATCCAGAGAAAGTTTCTTGGCCTCTTGGTTGTCCTCATTTCCCCAGAAGACTCCTTGCAGATGCGAACTCTCTTGAATGAGCCTATCCTTTGCTGCTTCCCATCGCTCTGGGCCAGCAAGAGTCTTCTTAATGATATCCGCCTCCTCACATATACGTTGAAAGCGAGATCGAATATCGCGGTAAAGGCGTGGATCAAGACTGAGAAACTGCTTGCTCTCGTCGATGGTGGTCTCGGAAGGAAATCGTGGAGGTCCTGGAGGATCAGCAGGAAGGCCAGCCCATCCGCGAGTTCGACGACGGCGTTTTCGGGTGGCCCATCGTTCGGCAGACTCCGCTTGGAGCTTTGCCAGTCGCTCTTGTCTCTTTGCCATTACCTCTGGACTGAGAGGCGGCGACTCAGCCCTAGTGCGAGTGGGCTTTGGCGGAGCAAGCATGCTGGTCATATCGTCCATGGTCTCGTCCTCCTCGGCTTCTGCGTCTGCCATTTGGCCCTCAGGGTAAAGAGCCTGCTGGAGCTGGTTGATGACATCTTGATCGGAATCGCGCTTCTTTGTCTTCATTCCATTGGGGACTCGCAAGAGCCATCGGTTCTTTGCACGCACTCGCATCAATTCGCGTTCCTTGATATCATATCCTTCCTCGTTGAGAGTGCGGAGCATCTCCCGCTGAGATGTGTTCGCATCCCAGAGCTCCTTGACGCGGCCAACTAGAGCTGCATTCTTGTGGGCGGGATGTTGCTTCGAGGGAAACTGCCACCGCTTGAATTGTGTTTGAAAGGCACGTTTGCTAGAGTGAAGGAATAGTTGTCAGTACAGTACGGACGTCGAGATGGATCTGGGTTGAGTACAGTACGGCGGGGTACGGCAGGGGGAGGGAGAGACCTCTGCTTACCTGGGAGAGAACTTGTGCTCTTCTTTCATATATTCCATGATCTCCTCCAGCGATTTCTTCTCCTCGATGTACAGGCGGTAGCAAAGCTCCTCCTTGTTCTCCCAATCGTAGACCATCGTCGCCACCCGTGCGCCGAGGCAGAACAAAAAATCAATTGAGTTTCAATGGAACGAGAGTAAAAGCAAGCTCGTAGCCAGTCCAGCAGTCAGTGGATTGTTTGTCGGTTGGGTCGCCGTACTGTCTTGAGGCCGTGTTTTAGGGTGAACTTGGGCGAGCGAAAGTCGAATGCAAAAAGGCTGGTCGCCAAGCCCGCCAAGCCGGTCACATGACATTGCCTCAAAACGACAACTCACGTGCATATTGAGACGCAGCGCAACGACGTTTCTTCTTCTATGTTCCAAGTCGGCGATAATTGACTTCCAAGACGCTATCAGCCCTATTGTGCAAACCTTTCGGACCCAAATCCGGTGGTGGAAATGATTTAATACCATTATATACTTTTACAAAGTTCTTTTTCCCAGCTGAGGTCCAGTGCCAGTGTGTCCTTCTGACTTGGTCATTCTTGCCTTTGCGAGTTCAAGGTTCTCCCCCATGGGTCTAGGTACACATCACATATCCGTAGTATATATCTCGTCCTATCCTCTACATTCTCCAACTCCTCCCCGTCATGTAGCTTTCCTAGATCCTCTTATCGAACATTTCTTTCCTCACATCTCCCTCTACATCTATCCCTAATTTGCCAAGCGAACAAATACCTAAAGCCAATCATGAAGAGTACGTGAGAAAGGTTTGGCTAGATTTTGATGAACAGCACTAACTGCTTCAAGGATTCCGTTCTCTCTTGAGCAATGCGCTCAAGGGGAGAACCCAACGTCCTCTAGCCATGGATACTCAAGCCAACGATAAAGCAAGATTTTCTACTACCGCCGCTCCAGCCTTTCCTCCAGGAAAGATGGTCATTCAGGTCAAGAACCGCTTCAACACCCCCAATGTCTTCGCCTACATTACGGGTCAGGCTTTTGATAATGGCAACAAAGTATGCATGATCAAAGCAGATGCTCAAACACCCTACTTTCCTCCCGCTCCTTCCCAAGTAGGAACCCCAATCGCAGAAGATGTCTCCATCAACCTTGGTGCCCCAGGATCTACTACCCATATTACGATTCCAAATCTGGCTGGTGCTAGATTGTGGATCTCGGTCGAAAAGCCATTGACTTTCCTGCTCAATCCCGGTGGAAACGGAGCTGCCCTCGTTGAACCGTCCATCTCCAACCCATCTGATCCCAACATCAACACTGAGTGGAGTTTCTGCGAATTTACATTTTCCCCAGCGGCCACATCTACGCAAATATCTCCTACGTGGACTTTGTCAGTTTCCCAATTGCCTTGAGTCTCACCCACGCAGAATCTGGGATAGTGGAGAACGTAGCAGGACTGAAACCAAACGGCCTGGACCTTGTTTGTGATGGACTTGAATCACCGAGCCTGGCCGGCGCAGACTGGGCAAAACTGGTGTACAAGGTTGATGGCAAAAGATTGAGAGCCTTGAGTCCCAACAACGGTATTGTCATGAATGGCGGTAACCTGTTCAACGAATATTATACTCCCTACGTCAATGAAGTTTACGGGAAATTATCCAACACCGACCTCACAGTTGATACTCAAGCCGAATGGGGTGTTCTGAAAGGCCGAGTGGTGAATGATGTGCTTGAGTTTCCTGGTGCCCCTTTTCCCAAGCCAACCACCGCAGATATTTTCAGCTGCAGCACTGGACCTTTCGCGGATAATACTGCGGCAAAGGGTCCATTGACCGCCCGGTTGTGTGCTGCATTCAATCGATCAACCCTCTTGATCAATGATTATCACCCAACGAATGAGCGTTTGTCCACTTTGTACACTCATCCCATCACGAACCACTACTCAAGATTGGTCCACACAGCGAATATCGATGGGCGTGGATATGCTTTTCCGTATGTACTACCTCCTCCTTATGATGCGCAATTGTTTCTTGTGCTTTGTCCACTCCTGTGCTAGCAGTGTTGCGGTTCTTACCTCCCAATTCGAGGACTATTTGCTGATGCTCTCTTATGATAGATATGATGATGTCCCGGTCAGTGACGGCGATCAATCTGGCTTCGTGAATGGAATACCGAGTGTATTTGAAGTCAGTGTTGGTTGAAATTGGCCTAGCTTGTTAGATTGGATTAAAGTATTATGGAAATTCAGTATTCCCCACTTATCAAGTATTAGTAGAGAGGTTGAGTAACAAGAATTGTTTCCCAAATGTTGATGTTTTGTGCTCAGCGCCAAGAAATACCAGACTGTGAAGCAACTTGAAAGGATTCAAACAAAGATTGCGTTGATATTAAACTAACCATTTGCTCTTTGCGCAGCAAAACTACTGATTTATCGCTTTTCGGATTGTTACCCAAAAGTGAGGCTTGTGGGGCTGTAATATACTCGGCGCACAGCCGCACATGACATCACACCGTAATCACGCCGACTGAGGCTGTCGATGTTGTTGATCATTAAAAGGTTAAGAACGT
The DNA here is from genome assembly GCA_031472005.1 of Tetracladium setigerum. Lineage (NCBI taxonomy): Eukaryota > Fungi > Ascomycota > Leotiomycetes > Helotiales > Tetracladium > Tetracladium setigerum. Next base: position 216,368 of record PZJY01000009.1, on the reverse strand, counting down.
ACCTGAAATGTAGAAATGGGAAATTAAAACTCTTTACAATTATCTTGCTTGTCCATAAATCTCAGGTTATCAAGGAAGTATCTCAAACTTCCCAAAACCTCAATAATGGAATCTTCGCCAGCCGAAAAGATGACCTCTACCACCAATTCTACCACCCAATACTCCCTCGACATCACCAATTTCTCCCGCTCCAAAGCAACCCTCAAACCCAGCAACCCATCAAAACCAGCATACTCATGCGACTTTTCCTACTTAACCAGCGATATTCGCGCAAGCGGCAAGAAATACGGTGTCGTCCTCTCCAATCCCAACTCAATATCAGAATCACCAATCATCGGCATCGTCGCCTTCGACATGCTCTCCCTCTCATCACCAATCCACATTTGTGTCGGCGATCCAGATATCCTCCTCAAAGAAGACGCAACAAAGAAGAAAATAGAAGAAGATGAAGCAGAAACAGCAACAGGGGAGAGTAGCATGACTAGTTCCCAAGTGGGACCTGCACACGCTGTATGGGAAACCATGCACAGTCGCTCACCCATCAAACTCAACATCTACGAACTCAACATCGACCTTGGTCCCTCTATCGGCCGTAAAACATTCCAGTGGAAGCGTACCCATACCGTTGGACAGAAGATGTTGAAGAAACTTGACTTTTTGAATCTGAAAATGGAGGATGTGGAGACGGGGGCGGTGTTAGCGACGTTTGTGCATCATCCGTGGGTGGGGTGGAAGAGAGGGTATTTTGAGATTGTGGAGGATGAAAGGATGGAGAAGGTTTATGGGGATCGGGAGACGTGGAATGAGTTGGTGTTATTGAGTGGTTTGGCGACTTTGGAGTACATGAGGAAGGCTTCGGGGTGGTCGTGGTAGGTCGAAATTAGGTAGGTAGGATGCTGGAGAGCAAGGCTTGGCAGAAACTTGATACCCATATTTCCAATAGACTTAGACGGGTAGAACTGAACGGCTAATGAGTTTATGACTTTATGGCGTTGTTTTAGAGGATATCTATTTGTAAAATAGTCGAATTATATGAATTAAATAACCAGCTCACGCATATCGAAATTACTCTGACAGTTCAAAACGTGATTAGTCAGCGATTGATCGGCCGGTGTCGGACAATTCTCCATGATGAAGTATATAATCAAGAGAAGGCATGTCCCTCGCACCCTCACAGCGAGCAGGAGAATATGTAAGTGCAAGATAGACTCTAGAGAGCTGCCAGTTTCTCGAGCCTAACCGATCATAGAAACCCTCCTCTACTCACGGAACCCTATCCCTACCGCCATCGAGTTCATGATCCAGACCAGCCCGAAGCTTGACCCTGGCAAACCTTCTCATCCACGAGAGCCGCCGAATTAACGACTTCATTGAGACCTGCTTTATGGCATTTTCATATGCTTTAGTAGAGCATAGGTACCAGCTTAGCGCCGGGTTCCCGATGCTTTATCGTGGACTTCAACCACCTCATGTCTACGTATCGTCTGTCGCTGGGTTATGAATACTGAATACATATAGGAGCACAAAGAACAAAAGAACGAGATATCAACAGTATGCGAATGCATAGCCCGGATGACCCGCTGCCAGGTTGAACCAGTCTTTTTGTTCGGCTGGGAGTCGAGGCTTGAATCTTACGATCAACTCTCCAGAGTCTCCACCGAATCTCCACCGAATCTCCATCTCTCGTCCAAAGTCAACGCATCTGCCGACCTTTCCGCTGCTTTTGCAGTGCATCATCTGATGGAATGACTGCACAGCTCGCGTTTGAAGGCCAGTGCCACTACCTTGACAGCGAAACAATGAACAGGACCTTCTCGGGACACACGTAAGCGCAGGGAGCACAAAGTGCATGGCTTGCGGGCAACGCGGACTTTTTCACTAAATCCTTCGCAGCTTGTCGAAACTTCTCCTCTTTTTTGCCTTCTATTGGTCCGTGTTATCTAGATTAAGAGAGCTCTGAGTAGAGCCTGCGTCCACATTATGGGTTACCAGTTGATGTGATAGCTTTTCTATCTCACAAGCATTATCGACCCCACTATGTCAGCTCTCGAAATATCGAAGCCACCATTTCAAATCAAAATCTAGTTGAGAATCCCAACAAAAGTTCCTTGGTCAACACCATCATTTTGAAATTGTTCTCGTGTGTCTTTTTGGCTGTTTTTCTGGCGCGCTCCAAGCCTTGGCCCTTGGAAGCCATTGTCCATAGCCTCGGGCTCGCTTCGGAAAAGGGGGTTTTCCGCATGTAGTACTGTGATGTTGTCAACAACCAGACCGAATTACCCCATACTCTAAAAGGTCGGAAAACAGCTCTACTCTACAGCACCTCGGCCCACTCTTTCCCCATCTTAAGTCCAAGGCATGTAAGACGTCAGCCAGGGGGCTTGATTGGGACGCCCTATGTAAGAGCAGTGGAGCTCTCAAGGCTCTCTTCAAACCTCTGTATCTGACCCCTCCTCCCCCGTCTTTATTTATACCTCACGTCTTTACTCAATTTATTCTATTCTCTTTCTATCTTCATTTTCTGCAGTCTAAACATCCATCTCAACTCACAACATGTCTCACCAAAAGGGGGCTATCCAGCCTCGCATGTCGAAGAAAGGTCCATTCACCGTTGAAGTTCCCGGTATAGCGCCTGTTGAAGGAGAGACTATTCCCGCAGAAACGTGAGATATGCCAACAAACTACTCACAAGTCCCTCGGAAGATATCAAGACAGTTGTTGATATCGTTCGGACCTCTGCCTTGAAGTTTGGGGATGCCAAGGCACTGGGAACCAGGAAGTTGATTAAGAAACATATAGAAATAAAAAAGGTCAAGAAGTTTGTCAACGGCGAGGAACAGGAGGTAGACAAGGAATGGGTGACCTGGGAGATGAGCGGGTACAGCTACATCAGCTACAAAGAGCTTGAAGTACAAACACATCAACTTGGCGCTGGACTGAGAAAGCTGGGTCTGCAGGCGCCGGACAGAGTCCATATGTTTGCTTCCACTTGGTACGTGCCATTCGGATTATAATTAACCTCCACGCTAACTATACTAGTGCTCACTGGTTTGCCCTTGCTCAGGGTGCAATGACCCAATCAATGTCGATCGTAACAGCGTACGATACCTTGGAGAAGAAGGACTTCGACATTCTCTAGTAGCAACCAAAGCCAAAGCGATATTCCTCGAACCACACTTACTTTCTCTGTTCCTCCGAACACTTGCCGACGCCACCAGCATCCAATACATCATCTTCAACACAGACAGCGAAGAAGCTATAAAAGAGAAGGATTTGGCCGTTCTGAAAGCGGATCATCCCCATGTACAGATTTTGAGTTTCGAAGACTTACGCCTTTTGGGAGAGCAGAATCCTATTCCTCTAACTCTGCCATCTCCAGATGATCTTTGCTGCATCATGTACACTTCTGGGTCTGGCGGAACGCCCAAGGGTGTTGAGTTGAGACATCGCCATGTTGTGGCTGGCGGTATGATAATTCCCTTCCTCGATCGCTTCCAGGTCTAACATCCTCAATAGTTGCCGGAGCAAATTCGGTAGTCATTGACGCTGTAGGGCCTGATAACACACTCCTAGCCTACCTTCCTCTAGCACACATTTTCGAATTTGTCTTTGAGCATGCTGTTATCTACTGGGGTTCTACCATGGGATACGGCTCTGTGCGAACCCTCTCACAAGCGAATTGCCGAAACTGTAAAAGCGATATTCTTGAGTTCAAACCTACGATATTAGTCGGCATACCCGCCGTTTGGGAGAGCGTGAAGAAGGGGGTAATAGCAAATCTTGAGAAAGCTAGTGCGCCCGTGCAGGCCATGTTTTGGTCTGCATTTTCATTGAAAAAGTAAGCTTAGTCGATGCTCGAGAGACAAAAATTGTTGATGCTGACTCTTGCAGGTCGCTTCTCCGGAATAATCTTCCCGGCCCACATGTTTTGGATGCCTTGATTTTCAAGAAAGTCAAAGAGGCTACTGGTGGAAGACTACGATTTTGCATGAGTGGTGCGGCACCCATATCTCGGGAAACGCAGGAGTTCATTTCGATGGCTATTTGCCCTGTAATTATGGGTTATGGAATGACAGAAACTACTGCGTATGTTCAATACACAGCATCTTACTTCCTCTGCTAACGAAATGAATATAGCATGGGATCAATCGGTGATCCTCTCTCATGGAATGGAACCACACACGGAGAGCCCCCTGGATCCATCGAGATCAAATTAGTAGACTATGCAGACGCCGGATATTTTGCCAAGAACAAGCCCAAACCTCAAGGCGAAGTGTGGATTCGTGGTCCTCCAGTCATGGAACGATACTTTGACATTGACGAGTTGACTGCCGAGGCGATCGCTGATGGAGGATGGTTCAAGACCGGAGACATCGGACAGTGGGAGGAGAACGGATTGTTGACGATCATTGATCGGAAAAAGAATCTAGTGAAGACGCTCAACGGGGAGTACATTGCTTTGGAAAAGGTAAGCAAAAAAGGCCATCTGAGATGAGGAATTGCACCTGTGAGCCAGTCAGTCGGTGTTAACATTGATCTCAGCTCGAATCCGTCTACCGCGCCGCAACAGTCGTAGCAAATATTTGCATCTACGCCTCCATCACCGAAACAAAGCCCATCGCCATCATCGTTCCAGTTGAAGCAGCACTCAAACAACTCGCAACTACGCTGGGGTGGAAGGTCACGGGATTGAGGATTTCGCACACAACAAGAAGGTTGTGCAAGAGATTCACAAACAGTTACTTGCTGTGGGGAAGAAAGCTTCACTTGCGAATATTGAGCTGATTCAGGGTGTTATTCTGAGTGATGTGGAGTGGACGCCTCAAAATGTAAGTTCTTTTCGTTCTGGCCTTTTAAATGATGATGATGATGATGGTGATGAATGGAACTCTGCTGATTTGTATATGTTTGTAGAATCTGGTGTCTCCTACGAATAAATTGAACCGAGGGAAGGTTGTGGAGAAATTCCAGAAAGCAATTGATGCTGCTTATGGAAAGACCTGAGGTGTTTGAATCGGAAATCTGGGTGGGTTTGATTTACCTTGAGGGTTTGTGCTGTAAAGATTGCTCATTTGGGCTTCTGGGACCTTGGAATTGTTTTGGGTTGCTACAATGGGTTGTTTGCTTTTGAGACGCTGTGAGATGCGCACAGTAGTAATTTAGTAATGAAATTGAATTTCCACTGAGTAGTGTCGTTCAGTAATGCAGTATACCGAACATCTTGTCAGCTGACTCCGTTACTGTATTTGCCTGTACGCAATCTCACTTACTTTCCCTAATCCAACGTGCGTCCAAAAAACCGCTCTACTCTGTATATCTCGCCTATCTGGTCACTTCTTCACATTGTCCTGCCAGAATAGGAAGGAATTAGATTAAATTGGGCTAAATTCCAGGATTTTGAAATCTCAATGCCGACCCAATCATTCCTGGAGATTGAATCCCTGCAGCGATCTTCGACCCTCAATCGCAACAAACAAGCAAGTGAACAATGCTTCTTCCCACCAAACCTCTAACCCATCTATAACAAACAAAACCAAAACCAAAACCAAAACCAAAAAAAACCACAATACCCTCCGATGCAACGCTACAAATATGTCCCTCTCCCCCCCATCCTCCCCGAAGGCAAAACACCCCCTACACGCGCCTCGTGAAAATCTTCCCTGCCGGCAACCACTCAGACCCACTCCATTGCACCCTCTTCATCATCAACATCGAAGCACCCCTTCCTACGAGGCTCTCTCTTACGTCTGGGGTCCCCCATCAGGAACGATCGAGCCATATGTTCTATGTGATGGCAGCCCAGTGTCGATCACGCCGAATCTGGATCGGGCGATGCGGTGGTTGAGGTATGTTGATCGTGAGAGGTTGTTTTGGATTGATGCTATTTGTATTGATCAGGAGAATATTGAGGAGAGGGGGAGGCAGGTGGGGTATATGAGATGTAGGTTTTCTCCTTTTTTCCGGTGTGGAATTTTGATAGCTGATGGGATTTTTCCGTCGGCTTTGAGCTGCCGTGGTTACTGTCGTTGCTTCTTTCTAATTGTCAGATTTGGGAAATTGTGTTTGTTTACTGTTGCGTATTTCTGTTCTCCCAGAGGTGTGAGAATTGCGCTTTCGACTTTGATGTCTAACCTGAAGTAGCGGTCTACAGCTATGCTTCTCGAGCAATCGTATGGCTAGGAATTAAGACGCCGGGATGGAACAAGCCTTCGATGGAGCTCAGAAGATGCGGCGACTGGCTAATCTGCCCCCTAACCTCACTGACGCTGGTCAGTAAAATCCTGATTGTATCCTCGAATTACCTTTCAAATTAAGTTGAATAGATCTTCCGAGAGTATATTCTCTGCTTCAAATGACAGAAGATGAGTATGACTTTGCTACTTTCTACATCTCAGAACTACTAGATGTGGACTACTTCTCGCGCATTTGGTGTGTGAGTACTAGCTCCTCCTTTACTTCCCAACTTACAGACTTTACGAAATGTTGCTCCTAACTCGGTGCTAGGTACAAGAGATTGTTGCGTCAAAAGTGTGCATCGCCAAATGCGAAGATCTCGAAATGGACTTTATGTATCTGCTGGAACTAATTCCCTACATTCTTGAAAGCCGTGGCAAGATGCTCCCAGACAAACCATTGTCTTTTTGGACCGGTGTCAGCTTTCTACGGCAATTTAATGAGAAAGAAGGCGGCCAAAAAGGATCAATCGGACCGATCTTGAACATACTCGCCGGGACAAAGGACTTCAACGCCACTGATCCCAAAGACAAGATCTTTGCTTTGTTCGGGATTTCGGATGAGGGTCTCCAACCAAACTCGACCATCCGACAGGTTCAGGCAATCAGTAATCCGTCATGGAAGCTCCGTTTACTAAAAAAGATGGAGGAAACAGCCGTCAATTTTGCCACTGCAAATAAACCCAATGGGAGCCGCGCCTTTGGCCATCCTCCTGCTCTCGTTCCAGATTATAAAAAGTCTGTCAAAGACGTCTATCGCGATCTCACCCGGTACCTAATTCGGGTCAACCCCCGACATCTCACCGTTCTGTCGCATGTTCAACATACAGACACCCCTCTGAGCGGTGATTTCCCATCGTGGGTACCAAAATGGAATCAGCCGAGAAAAGCCTCTCCACTGTCAGTTGGAGTCTTCTTCGCAGGACTCTGGGAAGGGAATCACATCTATTGCGCCAACGTAGAAGATAATCCCATGTTCCAAAAGCCTAGAGAGCCTGACAAGCTCCGAGTTGAGGGGTTCAAACTTGATCGAATCATCCAAGTCACTGATGTAATGTCATTCGACTTACATAGCGCATGGCCCGCCGAACAAATATGGCGACAACTATTCAGCTTCTCTCTCTTCCCTCATCAGGAAACAGAGATCATGAAAACATACCGAACAGGTGAAAGACTGGACTTGGCTTTTCTCTTGGCTGCCACCGCTAGTCCGTTGGGGACGATTGGGACGGTGATGGATTTCCGAGAAATGCTGAACAAAGGCGTCCCTAACGGAGCGGAAACGCTTCAAGTCACGAAAGCAAAAGCAAGAGCCGACGCAGCGGCGTTCATTCTTGAAAACACTCCAATGGACACCACAGCTCTACCTCATTATTCGCTCATCAACTCTCTCGCGCAGCAGGGGAAGTCTGCCGATTTCCAACGAGGGCAAAGATATTTTCACACAATCGACGATTCTTTCTAACTAGGTATGTTGCACTTCGAACTATTATTCATGTAGCCTAGAATGTACAGTACTCACTGTTTGGCAAATAGTTCTGGTTATCTGGGTATAGGTCCTGCTATCATGCAGCCTGGAGATGAGGTCTGCGTCCTTTTTGGAGGAAGAGTGCCTTTGTTCTGCGAGCGATGCAGGATCATCACTTGTTCATTGGCGACTCGTACGTGATGGACGAGGATGTCATGTGGGGGAAGCATTCGGCAGAAATTAAAGCTGGGCGAGCGCCTGGCGCTCCAGTCGTCATGTTCGAGTTGAGATGATGGGCAGGAGACATGGATTGAATTGTTTGGTTACAATATGTTTGTTCTTGCAAACGTACAAAATAAGTGTCCTGCGAAATGAGGACCAATGATGTTTTTGGCTTTTGATCACTATTTGATATTCAAACCTCTAGTGACTTTCTGGTAGAATGGAGGGAATAACAGTCCGATCATCTGCCTATTCATTCCATTTAGAAACTGCTAAGAATCAAGGCCTATCTTTTTCGTACACAATTCATTTCTTTTGGTCAGTTTGAAAGTATGGTGAAAGGGACCGACCGCTCTTGGCAACAACATCACTGTTGCTGTACTTCTTGTTTTATATATATCAACACCACTGATCCTCGTAACAACAAATTGTTCCATTGATCTTCTGTTTCTGTATTGCGCATCTCATGTTCTATCCTCACTTCATATGATACTTTTTGAACAATTTCACTCTCCTCACCTTTCAGCCCTCAACACAACATCACCGTATCACTGAGCAATGACAACATATACCCCGTTCTCCTGTTCAACAAAGGAGTATCGAAATTCAAAGTATCCGTTCACCACAGCAAGGGAATTAACAGGCTTGTTACCAAGTCAAGTCAAGCGGCTGCTCGAAGGTCAAATAATTTTTTTCTCTTCCAACCTTCGTCAACATTTTTCAACAATCAAGTCTCTCCAGATTTCCCGACATCGACAGCTCCATCTCCTTACGACACACCACTCTGATTGACAACAAGTGCAGGTCACAAGTCAACCCACCTCGACCCTCACCCACGAGTCTCAAGCTTCGACACAAACTCCAATAACGCACAACGATGTCGTCCTTAGCGAATCCAGCATCTCACCAGGAGCAGGTTGGAGACTCACATGCTTCGGCTGTCAATACACTCACCCCAACTTCACCCTCTACTGGCTCCTTACTCAGACAACAGTCAAAGAAAGAAAAGAACAAGCGTTCAAAAGCAGGTAAGAACGTCTTCCAGGGACGCCTTGATCACGAGACTCTTGGAGCCTCTACTGAAAATCTTGCCAGTAACGAGAACCCAGTCCACAACGAGGATCCAGTCAGCAACGAAGTCCCTGATACGCAAGCCAATGCCCTGTCTTCGATCGAGGAATCTACTATCGCTGTTGAAGAAGTCGACGAAGAAGAATTCCCTGCGCTCCCACGCAAGGCCACTGATCCTGCCGGAGCAGAGGTTGAAATTACAGATGGACAGGTAAAGGTCGATGTGCCCACTTGGTGCATTGCTGCTTCAATTGCCCATGCCAAGAAAGCTTCGGTTAGCACATCTCCTATAGTTGCACCATCGCCGCCAGTATACATTTGGATTCAAACTTTGGAACAACTCATAACGATTTTCTTGCCGAATATACGCAAGGAGAACTTAAAGAAGGGCTTTGCACTAGTCTTTTGCGATTCCGAGGGGATAATTTGTCAAAGAATGGGACCTTGTCATTGTTTCAGGTCACCATCGGCAATACCACATGGATTATCTATGTGGCCGTCCTTAAACGAAAGGCCTTTACAACCATGGGCACACATGGTGAGTCTCTACAGGATTTTTTGGAAGCACCCCAATACATCAAAGTCTTTTGGGATCTCCGAAATGATGTCAATGCTCTGGTCTACCTCGCCCAGGTACGAATTCGAGGCGTCTTAGACCTATCTTTATTGAAGATTGCCGTTCGACAGAATGATCCAACACCCCGCTGACGTAGCCTAGGCCACGTTATCGAGCTTGAGGCTAAGTATCTTGGTACGACTAAAGCCGCTACTGCTCAATGGAAGGAAAACAAGAAAGGAGGCCGCGCTTATCTTAACAAGCATGGGTATGCCGCTTTCGACGAGCGTCCTCTGAAGGATATCGTCAAGCAGTACGCGGAGCAGGACACGGAGCACATGCCCAAACTTTACGATTTGTATATGGGCCGTCTGCACCGCTCTCGATTCACCTACGAAGATGTGATGAATCAATCGCAAAAGGCGCTTGACTTTGCCAGCTCTAACGAGTATGACCCCGCCAACCGACGTGATGCGGGGAAGGCTCCTTCTTTCTTTTATGTGCCTCAATATCGTCTCATGACTGAACAGTAGAAACCTTTTTGACGGAGGAAAGGGGAGCTTTGATGTGAAGCTGATTGCAACACTTAGAAATTCATTGCATTTTTTTAGATACACATCAGTAGTATTATTTGGATTTTCGAAAAATGAAAAGGGAAGTGGAGAGTGAAGGAAACTACATATTTGGGAAATTAATTGGATTTTACATAACAGAAGCATTATTTGGACTTTCGGATGGAAGAAAAGGGAGATTGCAATATGTCGGAATTGGTTGGAGTTTGCATATCAGTAGCATTGTTAGGATAAAATCAATAGATAACGTCTGTCCCTGCGTCCCGAGACGCACCCCGTAATAAGACAAATTGTAGGTACTTCGAGTTCAAGTGACTTTAAATCTATAAACGTGTAAAAATTTCTTTATATTTTTATTTAGAATTTATCACAAACCTCTCATGAATACTCCTAACCAACCCATCCGAAAAATTATCATTGCGTTGTGGCTGCTCTCTTGAATTTATAGAGAGCCTCTATTTACACTATATTAGTACCATTCGACTCGCGACACCACTATTAAGCTCTATCCCCTTTTTGACTTATAGATTGATTAGATATGGATTTCTAGGTATAACCACAATGCAAAAGTTTATTCTCAGTATTGTGGCGGCCAGAGCGTGCTATGTCGCACGCCATCGCCACATCGGCTGATACCTCCTCTAATTAAGCGATCAAGGACCCTGGTCCGTGGCGGTGTGATTATAGTAACCTCGATTTAAATCTAACAAAAATTGTGGCTGCTGAACGTGTGGCTGTGACGTTTGTGTCAACTGGAGGATGTAAGCGCCAGCCTTGACCCAAATTTACTTGTAACTCAACAGATGATTTTGAATAAGCTCCCTGACGATATTCATCGAAATTCATCGAAATTCTTACCTACCGTCTGTCGATTCTATTCGAATGATGCATCTTCTCCAATATAACGACAGTGGCGAGTTCAGCCTAGCTGAAGACTTCGACGATATTCCTCGATACGCCATACTTTCACACACATGGGGTCCGGACGCCGAAGAGGTCAATTTCAAAGACCTGATAAATAGTACGGGCGAGAACAAGGCTGGCTATGACAAGATCCGATTTTGTGGAGAACAGGCTAAGCGGGATGGTATACAATACTTCTAGGTCGACACATGCTGTATCGACAAATCGAGTAGCGCCGAGCTTTCCGAGGCTATCAACTCGATGTTTCGTTGGTATCGTGATTCAGCTAAATGCTATGTCTACCTCTCAGATGTTTCGGGTCCTACCTCTGAAAATTACGACAAACCTGAACGCTTGCCATGGGAATTGGAATTCAAGAAAAGCAATTGGTTTACTCGGGGCTGGACACTCCAAGAGCTTCTTGCGCCGGGTTCAGTTGAATTTTTTCTCGAGAAGGCAATCGACTTGGTGATAAGAAAACTTTAGAGCGAGAGATTCACGAGATAACGGGAATTGCTATCCCAGCGCTTAGCGGAGTCCCTCTATCTGATTTCGGCGTTGATCAGCGATTGTCATGGGCAGAAAGCCGCCAGACAAAGCGCAAAGAAGACAAAGCCTACTCGCTTCTAGGTATATTCGACGTCTATATGACGCCCATTTACGGCGAGGGCAGAGATCATGCATTCAAACGGCTTTTGAAGAAGATTGCCAAGTATAATGGTGATAATACATTACAAGAGTTCGAGACCATGAAGAGAGAATTAATGGGCCAGTCGTATGTTTCAACACCCCAGCTTTCGAATACAGCTAATACTTTCAGGATTGACCTCGAAGGCTTTAACAATAAAGTGTACAAGCGGTTTGCTGGACGGTATAGCCTTATCGAAGGCTATCTTCCCGATGGATATTATATCGAGCGGAAGGCAGACAATCAACCCCAGATTAAACCACATGTAAAGAACGTGACAGCACTGTCGTACTGGGAGTAGAGGGAATGGGGACACTAAAGGCTATAAGTGGATAAACTCTATTCGTATTGGTTGTCCAAGGTCGGACATTTGTAGCAAATATTTAACGATAACACTCATCTGTCCAGACAGTACCGAGAGTATGTTTGAGATGCTTCATCAGAGCTCCATAGCCAGCAAGAGCTTCACGATCAAATATTTTGATGGGCTTACGTGAGGGCATCAGTTATTTCAGGTCCTGCGTTATCGGGGCGCGACGCTCAGGAAACTTAGTATGCATCCTTAGACTTTGTACATCTGATTTAGCTGTGGAACGCTCCAGTCTAGTATTCTCAATAGAAGTTAGGGAGCCCGTGCTTCCCATATCGATTTCATTTAGTTGAATCCGCGTTGTAAAGTTTCTAAAGATCATGTCGAATGCTTCTGATCACCGCTTTTGTGGGGAGCCCAAGGCATAAGAATATCTTCAGTCGAAACTTTTCGCTTCAAAGACCTGCTAGGAAGACTGTCATTCAAAGCTAGACATCTATTACTCCGCCCAATGGGTGGAGAATTAAACTCTTGGTTCGCTGCGGGTGCTGATTCTAGTGACATGTATTTCCTTGATAAAATCAGCTTCGCGCTACAGCGGTAAACGATGTGGAGTTGAAATACTTACGATCCCCAGGCTGGCATAATCGTCATGTCTCTCTTAGACGCAGGTGTTGATAGTTGCTTCAAGGCATGGACATCTCGCTCAATCAAGCTAGGGAGATGCCGATTTAGAAGCCCAGTCATTGAATAGTCTTGCCTGGAGTCCATGTTGATGGCCATAAGGAGGGGGTCGTTTCTCCTTTCAGGAAGAATGACAGTAGGTGTTGTGTGTGTCATCTCCACAGATTGAGGGAGTGAGATCAGTTTTACAGTGTGATTCAATCGCTCTGTTCCAGTGGTGAGATTAATGGTGAGTTCGTCGCCACCTAAGACTGTTACCACACCAGAGACCACACCGTCACGGCAGTTTACAAGAGAGCCCTTGCTTAGTGATTGTCCCGGCTGTAATCCGAATTGAGAAATTTCTGTACTGCCGATAGTACTGAGGTCCTGAGATTCGGCGGGAGGTCCACTTTGATTGGTCGGGCCACGTCGAGTGAAGGTAAACCCGGCAACTCGATCACAGTTGGCGTGCCGTCTTCTATAACAACTTTGTACTTTCCACAAGTAGAGATCGATATTGATGGCAGAACTCGGTACTGGTATTACCGCAAATTTCGAAGAACGTTGTTTCTTGCTGCAAAAGTATCAGCGACTCATACCCTCGACGTTACTCGATACCTGTAGTTATCTTGATATCTAGATATGATGATACTTTGATAGACCATCAAATCGTTTAGGTTCTGTAATGCTGGTTGACGGGATGACAGAATGGAGCAGAGCTTACCCCTAAAACTCCACATGTAAATATCTGTATATGTGGCAAGCACAATGCAATCTGCCCATGAATGGAAAATGGTTTTCGTATCCCGAGAAAAGATCTAACTTCCTATAACCCTCACAGGCTCCACTTTTAAGGTGCCCTCTCTTAAGACCTCGAACACTGCCAAATTGCCATTGGATCCAACATCCACAAAGGATAGATAGCGCCCGTTCGGGCTTAGCGCAATCTGATACTTATACCCATCCCTGTTAATCCACGTAAGTGGCAAATTCCGGACTTTCTCATCCATGGGATCGAAAGCTATCAGTTCGTCTGTCCATTTGCTCCCGTGATTAGCGAGAAGACTTGTAGGTAAGACAGCTTGTTGGTAGGTCACTCGAGAAGTTTTGTTGATGCCAGCATCGGCGACAAATACTGTTCGGAGGACAACGAAACAACGAATACCATTGCCGATGACCATAGGAAAGGAAGTGCTCCAACCTACTCGAAGTCGCTCGTATAGTGATTGTCGCATGTGCAGCCAGACCTCGCCTTTGTCTAGAGGTAGAATTTCGGTTAGTGAGGCTAAGGAAAAGGTAAAGTCTAGAAGTTGAATGAAGTTTCGAAAGTGAATTTTTTTTATCAATGTGAATGTCTTCGTGATATACTACGGCAGGAATAGTCCGCTTGCAATTAATGCGGCTTAAGGATTTGTTTGAATTATGATTAGGTTTAAGAGTTTGCTCGCGCTATATATTAAGATTAGTTTGAACTGGCAGTCGGCCCGTTCAGTTTGCGGCAGAGGGAGAAGGTACTGGTCCGTGCAGTTCTTTCTCGTGCTTCTTGATCTTGTATGGTATTTCCTCGAGTAGCGTGCGGCCCTAACACCAGGTCGCAGCGTCGTAGGTGGCTCATTTGACTAAGTTACAGGATATCTCCTTTCCTTTAACACTTCGCACTGCGCTACAAAATAATAAGGAGGGGGGTTCTTTTAGCAGCCGATAATTTGGACCGTAAGTTTGCCTTGACCTCATTTGAGTTTGAGACCGCTAGCGCATGGTTTCAGACTTCCCCATCGCGCCCGTTGCGCCACCCTCTGACAAAGGATTCGAGAAGCTATCCAAAATCAGCAGTTTCTCGTGGTAGCAAGCAGGCGCCAAAAATGCTGGCTGGCGCCCTCTGGCTGGGCTAGACTCGGATTTACCGGCAGTATTTTCGCAGGAACACGGAACATGATTACGGACTGCGAGCAAGAGACGTAAATGCGGGACAGTATTTGTGAGAAGCGAGGCTGTCATCGATATCCACCCAGGGCCGGGGGGATAAGGCAAAGGACGAGGCTGCATCATTACCCAAAACAAAAGATATCCCGGAATCTAAACAAATCACCTGTTTCGGGTCTTACAGATTGGATTACCGGGTGATTGTTTTAATTGGGAACAAGATTGTATTTCCAATAATGACACGATATTCTCGAGACTCGTGAAACTTGTCGAGACAGAGAAGTGTGTTGATATTAAACAGAATTTAGCATAGAAGAAGCAAGAAGGCAGGATTCAAAGGTACTGCATCTATCTTGGAGATCGCAGCTCTGATTTTTTCAAAGATAAAATAAGGGGCCAGCTAGATACTCATACAGGAATAGCTAAATCTACATACGCAAAGGACTTTCGGGAATCCGCAGGGTGCATTTACTTCCTACAGGTTTTATGCCCGAACGCAACTCTAGATGGTTCGTAGTATTGCATCATTGCAGCGAATGAGGTTATAATGCCCTAGACGCTGCTTTGGACGTAATTATCAAGCAATTCGCCTTCATAAAAGCATCTTCATACGAAGTCTGTCTTTCAAGCAATTGGGATTACCACCATTTTTTGGCCTGCAAATTCACCTGATTCAAATCTACTTAAGATAATTTGGGATAGAGTAAAGGATGCAATTGAGGAGATGAACCTTGAGGTATACTAATCTTATCCACGGTTAAGAAATGTAGTATTAGAGGCCTGGGAGGCTAACACACAGGCTGAAATCAAGAATTGATTGGGGGGATGGGTGATCGATGTATCGAAGTGATTCTGGCAGAAGGTGGCTATACGAAGTACTAGTAAAAATGTAAAAGCAGCATTGCTGCGCATTTGCCAAGGATACGGTGGTGCATTGACACTGAAGATCAGATCTTTAAGCCATGTACGAAGTATGCAAGAGAAAAGTTTCGAGACATGTGAACTAACTCCGAGCCATGCGATTGGGAAGCCAGGGGTTGCCATGACTCTCCACTAACTCCGCCTCCAGCACGGAGCAAATCCCACCCCCACTGAACACCAAAAACAGCCGTTCTAGGGTACCTATATCATAAAGTAAAAGAAAAAAGTTTAAAACCGAATGGCATCCATACAAGAAGCCAACAAGCCACATAACTCGATTTTTATTGGGCTCATTCCCCGGAGCCCCATATTTGCAAGGCGCTGGGTCCCAGTCTTATCAAATCGATGATGGCCTTGTGAACTGGTCTAAGCGTAACATTGGTGGTTCATATACATACCATCCTTCTTGATGTCTTCTATACTTGCCGAGAAATATCCTTTTTGATTAATTTCCCCTGATCTTTCAAATTCCCCAGGCCTCAAAGAACCTCTCTAGGTGCGGGCATTTCAAAATCTTTTATTGTACAAAATTTTCTAAGATACCGGATCAAAAGCAATGAAGGGCATCACGGGAATATTTGTTGGAATTCTGGCATTAATATCATTGAGCATTTCTCAGTCATCCATGCCAAGTTGCGCCGTATGTTGAACCTACTGCACATGTTTGACGGCACCTATTGATGACCGTAGACTTCTTGCCTGGGTTCCGCCCTTCGAAACTCTACATGTTCTGCAACAGACCAAGCATGTATTTGCGCAGATGCCGTTCTCAACACTCATATATCAATCTGCGTCCAGTCATTATGCAGTATCAAAGAACAACTCAGTAAGGCCCTCAAAAAATGATACTTGGCTTTCCAAGTCTAACCAAGATCTTAGCGACAATGAACATTACTTCAATTACCTGCTCCGACCCTGTTCGAAATAAGACCCAAGTATATAGAAATGTTGGAATAACGTTCTATTCTTTATCTATCCTTTCTATAGCTCTCCGCTTCATCGCACGATTCAAGGACGGCTTTTCAGTATGGTTTGATGACTGGATAATAATTCTGATATTCGTCAGTAATTCCTTTCTCTCTCAGCTATATGTAATATTAACTATTCTGTGGGTTCTGAATACTGCTATACAAGTCCTCGGGCTTGTCGGACTCGGTGAGTTTTATTGCATCTTGTACATGAAGCTCGCAACTAAAATCATTCCAGCAAGAAATGGAATTGGACAAGATATTTGGAAAGTCCCCTTTGATTCAATTACTAGAATGCTCTTCGTTAGTCTTCCTTAAATGTCTCTTTTCGCCAGCTAACGATACCTGAGTTTGTCTGGGCTTCAGAGCCCATCTACTTTATGGAAATTGCCCTCCTCAAGATTGCCTTCCTTCTCTTCTACCTACGTATCTTTCCGGACCGGAGTTTCCGACGCATTCTTTGGGCCCTCATTTTCATCAATGCAATTACAGGTATTGTTTTCGCCGTTGCCGTATGTCTCATTTGCAGACCACTCAGCTATGTCTGGAATCAGTGGGATACGGAACATGCTGGTCAATGTGGGAATATGAATGCTCTTGCATTCGCGAATGCGGGCGTCAGCATTGTTTTGGACATTGTTACCCTTATCCTTCCTATAACGCAGGTTTGGAAGCTGCAGTTGGGCTTAAAGAAAAAAATTGGTGTCATATTGATGTTTAGCGTCGGTGCGTTGTAAGTTTTTTCCTGTTGTTGGATATCTTGGGAGGGAACTAACTATGTAGCGTGACTGTTGTGAGCATTCTCCGCCTGAAATCTCTTACCAATTTTGCAAACACCGCAAATCCCACATGTAAGGCTTCGGAACTTCTTCAGATACTTAAGTTTTATAATTATCAGATGCTAACCCATCTCATAAGGGGACTTTTTCGGAGCAATTATCTGGTCAACAATCGAACTAGACGTAGGTATCATGTGTGTCTGCATGCCCAGTTTCCGTATCATCCTCATCAGCATATTCCCTCGCCTAGGAAGTACTCGCGAAGCAATTGACGACCGAGTCACGACCAGCCACGGGAAAGTATCGAAAAGCAAAAATACCAAGAGCGGGATCTCGTACTCAAAAACTTATGCAGTGGAGTACGCGATGAAGCCAGCGCAGAATGAGTCTAGTGTTGTGCAACTGGTAGATAGAAGAGCCATGCCTGAAGGATTAAACGAGTAGTTTCGGCCCACACAGCAACTGCAGAGAAAATCGACAGTTCTAAGCCGCCGCTAAATAAATTTCTCCTTGTTGGAATCCTAAGGCAGTAAGGTCAGAAGATGCACGTTAGGTAGTTGAAGTCAACGCGTTGGAGGGAGGGACTGCACTGGAACACTATTTTTAATCAAATGTTTTCCGCCTCATGTCACTATTTTTTTGGTGCCTTGAAACCTTCAGGCTCTCTTTATCGTCGTTATGCTGAGGAAGATGATGATTTTCCTTGGAAATAATTAGGGAACGTGTTATTGTATTATAAAATAGGTTTAATTCATTAATTCATACACTGTTCCAGCCATTCGTTTGGACAGCTATGCCGGAATGATCCAGCTTTGATACTAATTACTGAACTGCAACTAAGTTCTCCCCCACCCTTTGGCACACCTGGCTTAAAAACGACAACTCTTATTTAATACTTAATAAGTCTACGACTCCAGTTCTTTCATACAATCTTCTATAGCGTCAGAATCTTCGGCTAAATCCGAATCTATTGCTACAATTTCTCGCTCTCCGGCTAAAGTTTGAGTGTAACCCTGCTCGCTCTTGAGTGTTGTGGATCACGTGCTGGTCACATAACCAGGCTGCGGTACAGGGTCCGGGGCATCTACCACCTCCTTCTTCCTTCGTCACCTTTTTGTATCCCTCGTAGTAAACCTATAAGATACTGATTCGCCCCTTTCACAGTATTAACATATACGTGATCCTGCTCATCAACCTTGTGTCGTTACATTAAGCGTCTTTGTTGGAGCAGGTGCTCATGTGACCTTATGTCACATGACACTCCTCGTAGATATTAGCGAGCCTCACGCCTCCAGCCTGTTCTCCTCCTTAGACTTCACAACACCAGCAATACAACAGTTTTTGTTGGACCTGTGCAGTCTCCCTAAATAACAAGTGATCACTTCGAACAAGATATACTAATCGTACCAACAGTCTCTAATAGCCCTTATATTCGGGAACTCGGAATTTGGACTAGTTTGAAACCTTCTTACGTTTCCGCGGCTGTAACTGATCCAATCTAGCCTCCAACTGCTAAATCCGTATCTCCGCTTATACTAAAGCAAATTTTTTTTGATCAACAGCTTTCGCACCTTTTTAAAATGCAAACAACGAGTAGGAAGACTGTCTTTTCCAAAACAAGCTAATTTGTACACTTATAAGCGGAGTTCTTTACTGGAGCATGACGATAGCAGTGAGAGGTATCATCAAACTCTTCAAGCTAGGGAAGCGCGAGAAGAAACTCTATCGGAAGATCTTCGCTTTCTCTATCTCGCACGATTACCAGATAGTGAAGATGTTGAACCTGTGAATCCACCCAAATTCACTTGTTTTAGTCTGTCTTATATTAGCCTGTTTTATAGTAAATTTGATAGTATATTTTGCACTAGATATGAGGTATACACTATTAAAAGGAATATTCGGATTATTAGTAATATAATAATATTAAATCCCCTTAATTTATATATATACAAGGCCCTTATAATAGAGCTTTATTTCTATATTTAATTCTTTATCCATAGTTAAGTATATTCACCCCTTAAATTTATTACTTTCGTCACTAACTCACTGATTCACTCATTACTACCGAATTCATCATTTCATCACTAATTCAGCCAGAGGGTCACTCGATCACGTGGATGTCATAGAGCTCGTATTTCACTATCCAGTCGCTATACACATCCTGGACTCGTGAAATGGCATCGTTTTCCCTCAAGTCTGTCCATCTCTCTTCGTATTGCTTGGACGGCCAAACACTTAAAACTGCATTGATGGTAGAATCTGCGGAAGTGATCGAGATGGTACACCACGGGCGTGAACTCCTCTTGGGATCCTCAGTGGCCTCAGGGGCAAGGGAGGTAACTTTCGTGTTGAAGTGGCTACACAAGAACTGGCTGTTTGTGAAAGCTTTCGCCTCATCCAAAAGTATGCCAGGATGAAGTCTCAATTTATCACCCCATGTATCGGTGAGCTCTCGAAGATCGGCATAAAGTTCAGCAATTAGTTCAGATAGAGTTTTCAGCTCTTGAGCCCTTGCCGAACTTGGTTTCAGATTCTTGGACCATTTGCTCCATTTATCCAAGCCATTAAATGACACGCCTGCGTCACAAAACCAATCGCAGTAAGTATAGTATAAGTGTAACCATGAGGTCATTACCTCTGGGTTTTGCAGGAGTCTAGACAAGGTGGAGGAGAACTGTCGCAGGGCTTCGTCCGAGATGTTCGAAAGAGGGTTTCGGGCACGCGGAACGATTTTAGCGCAATCAGAAATATGATTTACGCAGTTCATGACAGAATACCTTGCGAATGTAGAGGTTTGAGTATATGGTGCCTTTATCAACAGCAAAGACTGGAGGCAACGTCGTGTAAGGTCAAAGTGCACTTCAGGTTCATGAGGTATGAGTGAGTCGCCGCTAGATATCGATGGCCCGGTGGAAACCTGAGTGAAATGCTCTTTGATAGAGAGGTGTATGAATTGGACATAGAAGTCACTTCAGGTACGTGACTGTAGGGAATCACAGACCTCGATCTATTGCCAAGCCTGGAAGTGCGACAGTCAATCAGAGAACCACAGACGATATTGAGGGCTTCTTGAAACGAGGAACTGTTCCATGGATTGCAATCTTCGGTACCCGCTGCCCCGCTCTGCGTTGCCTCGTAGAGTTGGCTGGCCGTCAACGGCCGCTTCGAGTATGTAAGCCAAGCAAAGACGTTCCTGGCAAAGGTTTGCTCTGTCTTTCCATATTTTCTAATGAGGAGTAAAATCCGATCGTACATTTTCTCTAATCCCTCCGGTAAAATTACGTGATGGATGATCTGCAGGAGTCTGGCAGGGCTAAGTGCAGGTGAGTTCAGAAAGTTCAGCATCAGCTTCGCCCAGAGAAACATGCCGTCAGCGCCTCGCACGAGATGATCCACCAAATTGGGTATTTTGCAGGGAGTCAAAGTTCGTCTGCCATTAAATCAGAGAGGCAGCGTGATAAATAGGATCCAATGTCAACACTCAAGGCTGATGTGGGAAGTGGAAGTTGTTGCGCAGGCACCAATGTCCTGGTAAGACAGGCAACGTTGAAACGGCTGAACAGAACAACCTTAAGAGGGCTTGAATTTGTCAAATTCCCAAGCATTCTATGCAAGGAGGCTACATCGTCGCATTCGTCAATCCCGTCGAGCACCAAGTAGATGTGTTCAACGTGTTGTGTACACAACAAGAGTAGATCGACAAGTTCAGCAGTTGACGCATGCAACTGTGCAGTGCCCTTCCCAGCAGAGAAGGCCAGTTTCTCCATGAGAACAGTGTCATTCTTGTGTTGTTGCAGTATTTGTGCCAAAATTGCTCGATAAGCCGAGGAAGGTGTGGAGTCCAGAGGACTCGATCCGTCGGATGAAAAAAAGTAGTAGCAGACTGTCAAATCTGGACTGGAGGTTAAAGCACAACTCTCAAGTTCTTCGACCACGAACGATGCTAGAACTGTTTTTCCAGAGCCTGGATTTCCTAGAAAACGAGTTAGATTTTGGAAACGGGGCAGAAAGATAAAGGAAGATTCGAAAAACAAACCTTGAATCCAAAGCACATTTGCGCTCAGCGCATTCTTCTTCCCTGCAACGGGCGCCCGCTGAAGCCATTCCATAGTTCGCCAATCCTTCAATTTTTGACTCTCCCAAATCCGATGGCATGTGCCTTCTTCACGAATATCGCAGGATTTCTGGAAGATTTCAGCGTACTTGCCAGGTTGGAGCCATTTCTGTGTGAGTCGGAACATCTCATCTGAACATGTGAGTATGGTTATCATCTACAAGGAATTTCAGATTCTGGGGGTGAAGTGGCAGAAGTATATGTACCTTTTGCTCGTTTCTCATTTGCCTCTAAAAGCTGTTTGGTTTGACTAGACAAGACATCAATCTTCGATCTTACGCTTTCGGCGTGGGATCACTCTTTTTCTGCTATCAGGCGTTCCTGCGAAGCTGCCTCTTCAGAGTTGCTAGCAAATAAAGCTTGTGCAAGAAAGATTTCATCTCGTATGATACCTTTGTAATATTTCATCTGATCCAGGATGCTCTTGAATTGAATATCAAACGGAGTCCAAAATAACCCGCAAGCTACAGAAGTGCTTCATCAGTTACCTGCTGGAAGTCAGTGATCGAAAGATCGATCTGAATAGCGAGCATACTTACTCCCATCTGGCTTTGTGAATATTTGTGCCACGCTTGAAAGAATTGAAACAAAGTACCGTACACCTCTTCGAGATGGCGCATTATCCGATCTGATTTATAAGTTGCAGAAAGATATGCGATCTCACCATATTGTGGGAAGTCTTCCGTCAACTGGTTTAAAAGATCCAAGAGTTTCTCGAAGAAGCTTGAAAAGTTACTTGCAAGCTAATTATCATAAAAATCAGCCGCCGAAACGGGACTGGCGAGGATGAGAACATCAAATGCTTGCCTGTAGAATAAGACGTAAAGCTCCCCACGCGATCCATGCGTATGGATGACCTTAAGCTAAGGTACTGACGACATTCAAGTAAGGCTGAAGCTGGTCGCTGAAGTCCTTGACACACCCAAGAAGCAAACGACTTCGAGCCTTTTATCGCTTTTGAGAAAGGCTCTCAAGCTTTCCCAGGCCGTCAAGTAAATCATTTGCCGAAATACATGGCGAGTACCGTGCTTGGTCCTTGGCTGGAAGAGAATGGAAGAATTTCTCGTAGGCATCTTTGAAATGCCTTGTTGGTTGTCGAGCTACAGGTTCAACGTCAGAAGGAGGCCCACGAGATAAGCAAATTACAGAGGCACACTTTCGCATTCCCGTGACGATCACTGAGCGAAGGAGATAATAGATGCTATCTTACCTCGTCATGGTGAAGTGGAGAAACTCGAAACAACAAACAACCCAAGGGAGACCATGAATATGGCCTTCATACCTACTTGAAGCATTCTCGATTACGGGATTTGTCTTCCTTATGGGCACCGCGCTCAGCCCGCGAGGCTGCCACCCAACTTCGTCTCCGTGTTTTCAGCTTCTGTGCGCCAACCACAACAACGATACTGCGGCGGTGTGGTTCTAGGCGCAGCGCAGTACAAACGATCTCGGTTTAGAACACGAAAGTTGGACTCCGAGTTCTTCTTCAAGAACTTTACTCGTAGATGCTGCGATAACCATTGGGAGATAGCGCTAAGTGTGAGAGATAGAGCAAATGGTTTAATGAAAAGCCAACCTTTTGCTTACCACTCAATATATCAAAACAAGATCACGTGCTCCATCTCGATCCGCTCCTCTATCCCATAAGCTGCGGCGCTGCGGTCAGGAGCACGCTTTCTATTTGCCAAGGTAATCGACCTGGGCACCGAATATCAAAATATGCTCATCGCCAGCTGTGGACAGAATCATCAAAATAACACCATTTCAAACTTAACACTTAAAATATCATCAATTTGATGGTATCGACCACAGTTTTCGATCCTATCAATGACGGCACCTTACGCCCAAATGAAAATTCCATTCTAAACGCGTCACATGCTTTCAACCGATGATATCAGAGGATCATGACGTCGAAATTAGCCTTCCTGAGGGTGTCTCTGCGGAGGATCCATGTAAACTCTTTGAGCTCTATTGCTCCCTTGGAATTATAGAATCTATCGTCGAAGCGACCAATTCGTACGACAGAAAGGTCTCTGATAAGCCGCGTGCGCGGGGAAAAGACTGGTATCCAACTACCAATCGAGAGATCTGTCTATGCATGGCAGTCCGAATTTATATGACTATGCCTTAATAAGCTCCGCTCATAAGTTTACAACCTAGCGGCGCGAGAGCATACAAAATTCAAATAATAGACTTAAGAAATAGGGTCTTGCGGGCCGCAACGGCTCGCTACGGTTCGCTTAGCTACGGGAAGGGGACAGTGATTACCTAGGTAGAAAATATCTTATCTCGCAGGCAAGTTCATGCAGACTAACGAATCAGTAATGCTATTCATATTATTTCAGATAAGCATGAAGAGAGTGAAAAGCCTTCTCGCCTAGTTCTTCAAAGACTGCAAGTACGATCTAAACTCGCTAACAATATTTTCCACCGCAGTGTCTGCAATCGCACCGTCAAGCCACGTGAAACCAAATCCTGTTCCTTCGTCATGTTTGATTACGCAAACTACCAGCGGAGCTCCAGCGGCGTAAGCACATCGACTCAAAGTCACTTTTCCTGCCTGCCAAATAGGGACTTGTCCAGCCTTGAAGCTGGCGGGACGTGAGAAGGTGCCAAGATTCGACACTTCAAGAGATTCGTCGCGATCTTTGCCGATTAGCCCGGAAATAGCGGCAGTGAGGTCTGGAATGAGCTTGAAGATAGCCACATTTGTATATGGTTCTCCAGAAGGTGAAGTGTTTGAAAAGTAACGGCGGGTGTCTGCTTGAGTTTTCCGAGCCTGTTTCCACACATTCATAGGAGCCGATGATGTGGAGTCACTATTGGAACCAGAGCCATTGACATCATCGAATAGATCGGAACGCAATAGTTTGACTTTGAAAGCATCGATGAAGTCTCCCATTTGACCGTCAATGACTTTGGGGGCAGATCCAGGCGTAAGCTGACTGGAAGAACGCATGTCAAGGCCTCTTCCGTGGGAGGAAGATTGTTGTAGAGCAGCTTCGCGATGACAGACGGAAGGGCGGCGGTTGGGGTTGACTTGTTCTTCTTGCATTCCAGTGCAAATGCATCCATAAGTTCCGGCTTCACGGTCAGTGAAGCATATCTGGTCTTACAAGGCAATTGAATCGAAGGTCCTGCCCACTCTTTGTGTGTTGTGGGGCTTGGGACTGGGAGAGGATCTGGAAGTGGTAGAGGATGTAACTCCTCAAGAGACGGAACAATCGTGTCGTTTTCGTTGGACAAGATGATTTGTTTAGCCTCCAGTAGGGTCGCCGAAGAGGAAGCATCGCACAAAGCTTTTTGAAAGGCGTTCTGAAAGATCTGGGAAGATGCTCCGTCACAGGTGGTATGATGAGCAATGAAGCAAGCGGTGAATTGGTGCTGTAGTCCCTGGTCTCGCAAGATGACCAGACGCCAAATTGGCAAGGTGCCGTATCCAGCCTTGAAGCTGGTGTTATGCTGATTCTCCAGTAATGTGTCGAGTTCCTTGTCGTTTTCTTCAGTATCTGCGACCAATGGTTGGCTCCTTTCAGCGAAGGAAATACATTTCTCTAGATCGATTGAAGGCAACCGGCCCCAGTAAGAGTCTTCTGAATTTACAGTAATCGGAACAGCAAACAGAATTGGATGCAAGCGGAGAACCTCGGCAACCGCAAGGTAAATGAGTTGCTGGAGATTGGTGGTAGATGAAGGTGATGCTTTATAGTGCACTGAAATTCCAGAATTGGTGAAGAATCCAATGTCATGGGCCACCGTAGAGATTTTTTCAAGCGTGCCTATGATTGTTTTTCAGTATAAATCCTCGATACTGTGGAATGAAGTAAGAGCAATACCTAATGATCGTATTCTTGGGAGCTGAAGTTCGGCCATCGTGTATGAGAGTTCGCAACTACTGCTAGGCTGACCGGGAAATTTGATTGTAAATTCGACGCGACCTGAAGGAAGATAAGGTTCGATTTCAAACGTAATGCTTCTTTAGAATAAAACAAAGAAATGGAATTCTTAGGCATGAGGTGGCAGTGGGAACACAAAACGAGTGAATACTGACATATCCTGCATACGCGAGACTAGCGCCAAGATTTTGCTGACCCCTACCACACTTTAATGCACGCAGATGCAGGTCGATTCCTTCTCACGAATCCTTGTTGATAATTATAATTACCTACCAAAGAATCGAAGATACATATCAAAACGTGCTCAAACCTTCGCTCCAAACTTGCGCCTCCTTTTGCGTCGTTCTTCTCGCACAAGTGCTAGGCATTCTCTTCACACGCTCGTTGGCGTAACCAAGCAAATTGCCTCTTCATAAAGAGTACGTGTGTTGATATCGTCAGTTTCTCCCAGAAGACCTACTCACGGACATTCACTCACATCGCTTCTGCAGTATCTCTAAATGGCAACATATCCTTTTCCATATTCTCAGGCTGCAAAGCTGGATTCGAGAATCACGATACCCCGTCCTGTTTACGACTCTCTGCTAGCGCCAGTGCTGGATTCTGCTCTCTTCCCCGAGGAGTTCAGCCTTGACTTTATGCGTGGCATCGCCCAGGGCGAAGATTGCTGCGCTCATGGATCTTTCGTTTTCGACGCCGACACCACCCTCAAAGCTCATCCACATCTAAAGCATGCAGAATATACCGTCACCGGGGTCGACGACAACCCAATTATCCTTTCCGTATTCACACCAAAAGAAGAGTCAACAACTCCACGACCCGTGCTTTATCACATTCATGGTGGTGGCATGGTCAGTGGAGACAGATTTACTGCTCTCATACAACTGATCGACCTCCTCAAAGGTATCGACTGCGTTGTCGTGTCTGTTGAGCACCGTCTTGCACCAGAGACTTGTGCGCCTGGACCCGCCGAGGACTGCTATACTGGACTTGTCTGGACATCTGAGAATGCCGCCATCCTGGGAATTGATCCAGCTGAAATCGTCGTGTTTGGAGTTTCTGGGGGTGGTGCACTAGCAGCGGCTACCTGTCTCATGGCTCGAGACAGGAAGTCTCCCGCAATCCCGATCAAAGCTCAGATGCTCTACTCTCCACTACTTGATGACAAATGCGAGAGCTTGTCAGACCAGCAATTTGAATATGGTAATCCATCAGGGACACCTTGGATTCGTGCCATTTGGAAACTTATTCTTGGGGATTCCTATGGATCCAACGACATTTCGCCCTACCAGGCGCCAGCGAGGGAGAAAGACTTGTCCAATCTTCCAACAACATACATTGATGTTGCCGAGTGCGAGCCATTCCGTGATTCTGCTATTGCATATGCTACGAATCTTTGGCGCGGTGGATCTACATGTGAATTGCATGTCTGGCCGGGAGCCTGGCATGGATTCGACATGATCGAGGATCCTAGTGTACTTCTGATCCATACGGCCAACCAGGCAAAGAGTATCTGGTTTCAAAGGGTGATGAAGCCCCAGTCGAAAACAAATCCAGCTGTCGGTATGCATCACTGATCATCTTCGCTGGAGTATCTCGGGATGGAGGCGCAGGTTGTTAACATTCAGGAGGGGTACCTGAGAAGCAATGACTAGAAATTACAGAACCAAATAGACAGATTTTAATCTCCCCTTCAGTGAAACTGCTTCAATCTTTTTAGAATCAAATGGCTTTGTATTTTGAGATGCTGTTGTGACATAGTATAATGAGATGCTTTTCTTTCCTCGTGTCGAAGGCAGTGGACATCCGCTGTAAAAAAAAACTCAGAACTTCAAAGGCGTCCACTTTCAATTGAGCGTGTACCGATTTCTTTCAGTTCCATTTTGTTATCACAATTCTGAGATGTACCGATGAATATTTCAAAATCAATCAGATGGATTAAAACTAAAGTAGATCTATCGCAATAAAAAAGACTGCGCCTCAGTGACTCTGTCATCCCCATTTTTTTCCTTTTTCACCCACTGAAGTGCCTTTTGTTCTCGATTTTCAATCTTCGATCCATTAGATAGTGTGCACTGACTCAGCCGGTACCAGAATGCCTCCCATACTTCCGATCTTGTTGAGCCCTGTGATGATTTCCGCGCCATTTTTATCAACAAACGCAGGAAGTTGACGATTTTGCAAGTCCTGGCGCTGCTCACCCAAAATCTTGACATGTTGGTTGACCGAGACTTCTTCGCGAACAGGCTCGACTGCGGTCTCACGGAAGTAACTTGGACGACCATCTTCGTAAACTACTTCCATCTTTGGGTCATTTTGAAATTCGCCCATGGGGGCGCTGACCCAATCCCCGTTTGCCATCAAAGCAATGGAGCAATGCCATGGGGTTGTGAATCCTGTTTTGGTATCCAACAAGCTCATGGAGATCTTGTGCTCGCCTGTGGACTGGTGGATGGAAAGACGCAAGTGATTTGGGAAAGTGTTTTTGACTGCGCCAGCAAATGCCTGTTTAGATTGTTAGTACAGATTTGTTTGCGCTGAGCCCGGGATTTACTCACATATCCACGAATTAACATCTGTTTGGCAAGGAACTTGACATTGTTCTTGTATCCTTTGTTGCTTCTACCGTTGCCAAGAGGGAAGATGTGCTTCAAATCGGATTCGAGGAATCGTCGATATCCAAGGTAGGTCATCTTGACATCGGGAATTGTCTCAATTTCGTGATCGATGTCGATGCTATCATTTCCAAATCGATTCATGATGAATCGGCGGAAGTTTGTTGCATTTGCGACGTAGGTAATCTCGTCCATCTTATCTGGCACAGGGAAGTTGACCAAGTCCTTGAGTCTGGAAAACCCAATGTTGGTGAATCCCTTTTGAACAGCCATGGCCCGAATGCCTTGTCCGTATGCCCACGTATCACGATCCGAAATACAAAGCAAGTCTAAGGTTGTGAATTAGTCATGAGCTCGAGATATTATAGAGGGCTAGAGGTGATGCACGAACCATTGTAAACTAATCCATCTGAAATAATTGTGCACCTCATTCCGGGAGAGTAGATCTCCCCAACACGAACACACATATCATTCAATCGTTGAAGTGCAACTTCCTCGGCTTTATCAGGAAGAACACCGAGAACTTTGTAGACCTTGTTTGCCGATTTGAATGGAAAAGCTGGGAGACAAACTTCGACTCGAGTGTTGGCGACAAGGAACTTCTCGATAACTGACAAGAACTTGGGTCTGCCCGAGTTGAGTCGCTCCTTCGTATCGCTGAATTTATTGAGTGCATAGTCGAAGATGATTTCCAGGATCTTCGAAGATGTTTCAGCGACAGAGTTGTTTGCATCGGAAGCATTCAAGGACAAGTCCTCTGTGACTGAGACTGTCGGGATCTCGGTTGTTACTGTTATGATGCCATGTTTGAGAGTGGACGACTGCTCGCTTGGCGCGAGGATGGTTGGGAGCTCGACGGTGTGTGTAATGGATCCCATTGTAGATAAGAAGTTAATTTGGACCGAGTTTTGGTGCTGCGTTGGAGATCGGAAGTAATCAAAAGATTAATTGGATGCAGATTGGAATATGGGGACGGAGCAAGAACGGGTTGTGAATCAGGACCACAAACATTTGACTGGTATTAATACTTGTCTGCAGGGCTACGGCTTCCCAAAAACAAGGCCTCATTTCTCGGTGAGATGAGAAAATTTCCACTCTTGACAGCTACTACATTCGCCGTTCGTACGCGCTGAAACGTCAAACATATCAGTTACACCCGATTTCCCGATGTGTTGCATTCACGTACAGTCATAATGTCACGGTTTGTATTCTGTTGAATGTAGCTGAAGTGACATAGCATGCTATAGTCAAGCCTCTGAGTGAAAATGCTTAGTGTTATCAAATATTTTGCATACTTTATTAGGCTTAGTTCAGAATCCCTTCACAGGGCAACAGAAACCTGGAGCACAGTAAATGGAGGGCATACTGGTATACTTCGCCATGTCCAGGTTTCCCGCCTCCTGGCAGAGAGGCTTGACTGTAAAACAGTTCAAATCTTAAACCCGTGACTTATGAATTCACTGATATTTTCAAGAATGTACATGATAGATCACATTCGTATACCAAGTGCGATATTGTTCATCATTTTTCACAAGCTCCATTGAATTAGGCAGAATTTGAATAACTTTTTGTTGAGCGCAGCATTGAAAGTCATCCTGCAAAGCTAGTCATCCACCATCATTGACTTCACATTTCGAAATCCTACGACATGAAATTGGAAAATCCCTCGAATGTCGATCGAAGAGAGAGATATTGCGAAGGTTCTTTGCCACAAAAGCCTCTTCCGCCGTGCTCGGTAAAATCTAGCGACATATTGGTCTGGGTTTGCCTTAGCCTCGTAACGTCCAAGGGTAATGTGCTCAAACTGAGCTGCAGCTGCCGTAAGCTCTTGGCATCGCCTTTCCCAGCTTCACAGGCCGGATCTAACTCCATTAAAGCTTCTTACAGCGTTGGCATGGACTCATAATCTTCAGATGTAAACTGCGGTGCCATTTTGATACTGCTTCACAGGGCTCATGAGCGGATGGCGGCCTGACCTCGATTGCAGCAACCCACGTTTCATCGGCCCATGAACATTCTTACGGAGGAATTCTAAATTGAGCTGCAGAATCTTACATGCAAGATTGACACCCTTGATAAATTCAAACAACTAAGACGAAAAAAGAATCTGCATCCTTCGCCTTTGGGTGACAGGTTTTGCGCCAAGGTTCATCCCGCATGCTGGTTTTGGCACTCCTTTCGGTAGAGCAGATGAGGCAAGTATTCAAAATGTCGGCACAACGTGTCAGCAGTATCTAGTCGAGTGGGAAAAAAGATTTTAAATTTTGCTTTACTTTCTGAGGCGACTCAGTTGAAATACAGAACCCATCTTCACATCTTTCTCTATCCATCATCGCAAATTCACAATGGCGCTCGACAATCCACCAAAGTATGGACAAAGGCTCATCCCTCGGATTTTGGATGACCTGGCTTCCACCGCTCCAGATACCATCGTCTACTCAATTGCCAAAATATCTCAAGATTCATTTGAACTTCAACACATTACTGCTCATGCCTTTGCAAAGGCGGTCGATAAAACAGCCTGGTGGATTTCCAACCAGCTGCAATCTGCACAACCCAACGAACACTTGAACGAAACACAGAACGCGGACCAAAACGGAAGGTTGCAAGAAACACCCAAGATTAGACCTTTAGCCTATATTGGGCCACGTAAGTCGCAGGTCTTTCCCAAGAAGCAAATCAAGAAGTTATTGACGACGCCAAGATGATATCCGACATGCTTTGTTGACATTTGGTGCGGTGAAGGCCAATTGCGCAGTAAGTAAACCATCATTACACAAGCCACTTGCTAAGATATCTCAAAGGCTTTATGTCTTTCCCCGAAGAACAATGTTGAGGGAGCCTTGGCCGTTCTCAATGTCGCAAATTGCAGCATATGGGTCAAGCCTCATGAGCAGCCAGAGCTTCCTCTGCTACAGGAAGTCCAGCAAAAAAAGTCAATCACAGTCCTCGAGCTTCCTGGAGTTGATGAACTTCTTGATGCAGAGTCTACTCCACCATACCCCTTCGAGAAGACATGGGAAAGTGCTGTGAATGAACCTTTCTGTATCCTTCACACCTCTGGGACCACTGGAGTCCCAAAGCCGATCTCATGGACGCACGGTTTGATCGGCACAATGGATGCAATCAGATTGCTGCCACCAACTGAAGGTGATGGTGGACTTGCTCCTTGGAGCCACAACTGGAATGAAGGAGACAAAATTTATTCTTCCTTTCCAATGAGTCATGTGAGTATTTCTACTTTGATTCGGTTTGAATTTTTTCTTGAAATCACAAACTAACAGACCTTTTCATTTCAGGGTGCCGGTGTAATAATGGATATCATCATACCTTCACTATTCAGAATGCAATGTATTCTTGCACCAGCGGGTATCCTTCCCAACATAGGATTAATCAAGACTCTTGCAGAAAATGCAAATATCGATGTCTGGAGCATGGTTCCTTCCCTTGCAGATGAGCTGGGTGAAGCTCCAGCCGTCTTAGCAAAATTCAAGAGTTCTAAATTTATTTGCGTATCTGGTGTAGGTATTCCAATACTCGAACACTTTCGAAACGGTGCTGACATTCTTACGTTCAGGGTCCAGTCAGTCCATCCATTGTTACGAAAGTCAACAAGGTTGTCAGAGTTCTTAACTTGACAGGTACCACAGAAGGTCTATTTATTGGCAATCTTTGGGTTGAAAGGGAAGACTGGCACTGGTTTGCCTTCCATCCCTATTCCGGATTTGAGTTCAAGGAAATCGAGCCTGGTGTCTTTGAGCACTGGGTTCACCGAAACGAAAACTGGGCCAAGTTCCAAGGTGTTTTCTACACTTTCCCGGATCAGCAATCTGTCAATCTCAAGGACTTATACATCAGACACCCCACGAAACCAAACCTATGGGCCTTCAAGGGCAGAACTGATGATGTTGTTGTCTTGTCCAATGGTTTCAAGATCTCACCCTTGGAGGTTGAGGCGTTGGTGACAACACATCCAGCAGTTGAGGGCTGTCTGTTGATTGGAACAGGAAAACCCCAAGCAGGACTTCTCATCAAATTGAATGAAGGTGTAACGAAAGACGTCGAGCTCTTTGACAGCATCTGGGAAACGGTAGACCGCGCCAACAACTCAGCATTCCAAAAGAGTCGCTTGCACAGAGAATACATCGCTTTCGCGGAGCCAGACAAGCCATTCATACTGACGGACAAGAAAACAATTAAGCGAAGGGCCACTCTCGAAATCTACGCCGATTTCATCGATCACTTCTACATGACCCGAGATGATGATGCGGGCGCCGAGGATTTCAGTGCTTTCACTGTGGACACAACTTCAATCGAGACAATTACCGCTTCTATCAGTTCGATATTGGGTACAATGCTGCCTGAAATTGAAGAGGAATCACCAGATGAAGACTTTTTTGCTTTGGGACTTGACTCCCTCTTCGTATTCCGTGCGGTTGCGATCATTCGAGCTGCCACAGGCCTACAGGAACAACTTGCTCCTCGACATCTGTATGCAAACCCTACTGTTGCCAGCTTCTCAGTCCAGCTTGCAAAACTATTGGAGGAAGCAAAGATGGAAGACTCATCATCTACCGGATCCAACCAAGGAAATGTCTCCGACACTTCTGTAGACAGCATATCTGCCAAAGATGATTCAACAAGTTTGCAAAAGAAGCTAGCGGATCGTGCACGACGCGTTGGATTCAAGATGAATCCTTTCGACGCAGTCAATCCAAATCACTACTTGGGCTTGGACTTCTACTTTCCTCTCGCCCCGGGGATAAGTTTCCAAGAAGCCTTCACAAAGTTGCAAGCTGGTCTCCGTCGTACCTTTGAGTTTGTTCCAGAGCTTGACGGCAAGATGATTTTTGCTTCGGAGCATGAGATCGGCTACAAGAAAGGCGAATACCGCATCACGGTCCCTCCTCATCCATTGCCAGCTTCATCAGAGCCAAGACAACTAGTATTCAAAGATCTGTCCACAATCCTCCCTTCCTTCGAAAAGATGCGCGAAACCGACTTCGCTCCCTCTTTGTATCGGGATGAGCTTGTGCTTGACTGCCATCCTTTCCCAGCAATGCCTGCCGACGTATTGATGGTTCAGGCCAACTTTGTCGAAGGGGATGTATCTTGGGTACTAACTTCATTCATACATGTTTGGATGGCATAGGTGTTATGGTGGCACTGAGGCTTTGGGCAGAGTGTTGCAGGTACCTCGACGGCGATAAATCAGCGACGTGTGACTGGTTTGACCCGGAGAGCTTCAACCACAGCTTACCAGAGATTCTTCATGAGCATGAAGGATGGTCCAAAGCAGTTGGTGAGGTGGATCCTGGTGTTTGGGGCTTTCTGCCATTCTTCAATCCAGATGAATCAACACAAACAAACGGAAATCAGACCAAGGGAACTTCCAACAAGGACGCCAAATCTAGTCTTTTGAAGAATGCTCTCGCCTCACCACCAGTCTTTCCTCGCCAGCCTACATGGCCAGCTGCTCCTAACGCGCGTTCTCTAAGCACTGCCGTCTTCCAGATCCCATCAGCGAGGATACAAATGTTAAAGCAAGAGGTCATTGTCGATCCTGAAGCTAAAGGCCTCATCACATCCGTCAGTGATATTGTGCAGGCATTCTTTTGGCGCGCATCAGTCAGATCAAGATACCGAGTTGCCACCGAAATTCGAGGTGAAACCTTCGGACCTGATGACTTGTCAATTCTGGAGTTGCCCATTGACGGCCGACCGTACTTCTCGTCATCTTTGCCAGCATCTTACATGGGCAGTATGCTAGTACTCAACCGAGCCGTTATGGACATCGAGTCTCTTTGCTCACCCAGTACCAGCATTGGGAAGATTGCATATGTACTTCGTCAAGCTGCATCACGAATCAAACCTTCTCTGGTTCATGATGCGTTTACACTCTTGCAATCCATGTCAGACTACAGCAAGCCGGCAACAGCAAATATGGGTCTCGATCATATGAACGCTATGATTTCGAATTTGATGTTGTTCCAGACCGACGAACTGTCTTTTGGTGATGGACTGTTCGCAGGGGGCAGACCTGAAGCGATGCGACCACAGATCGAGAGGGGGCATCGAAGGTTCCGTTTCCTAGTCATCTCTCCCCAGAGAAAAGATGGTGGAGTTGAATTGGTACTAGGTACATTGCCGGAGGAGTTGGAGATGCTTAAGAGTGACCCGGACTTTACCAGATATGCGAAACTTGTGGATAGCCTATAATGATAGAGTAGATAGCAGCACATAATGTATGAACATGAACAAACAACTATCACTTCATTTCTGGGCCAGCCTCCTTGCAACGCCGTATGTTGACAACACAGGTAATCATCTATAAGCGAGGTGTCTTGGTGAGCTTCGGCCGCTTGTAGCGTTGTATTAATGCAAGGGAATTTCTGGTCTCGCCTTGGCATGGACCATCCCGCTCTCCACAAACGAACGAAATCATGAAATGAACACTTCTTTACCTCACTTTGAAAAAGAAATACTCAAGTAGGTCATCATCTCCGTTAGCCTCCACATGTTCCTGTCTTTATTCTGGGCAGACTTCTCTGTATGCAGGGTTTGACCGGGGTCACAAAATGGACGCAAGCCTGCTCTAGATTGAGCAGGTTAGAGGTGATTCGCACTTCACACCCATGCATACATTCTGCTGCCAATCAAAAAACCAACGCAAAATTATCGAGAAAGTATACCCCAGCATGTTTCATTCTCTTCATATTCCTTCGTTGTGTATTCACCTCTCTTTCGATCCCATCAGATAACTACCCCTTCACCTCTCGCATTGTTTGCCTTCCTTTTTCCCGCCTCATCCCTTTTCTCCCTCCTCTCCAGGACTTCATAGCTCTGCCCATTTTTCCCAGGCATTTGAGCCGCCCCATACAACCAAAGTCAGTTTCAAGAACAACAACAGACAATGACAACAGACGTTGAAGCTCATCGCCATGATGCGAAAATCAGCGAGCTTGTCAACCAACAAGTCGGCGAGAGGCTCGGTGATTCGGACGAATCTATAAACCATTCCAACGGAAACATACCCAACGATGACGCTGTTGATGCTCACTACCAACGCGGTATTCAAGATATCGAAGCTGTGACACTCTCTTGGTCACGGACTTCCCTAATCACTGCATTTGTGCTCATTTGGTGCGTCTACTTCGTCCAGGGACTTGTTGCGGCCATCAGCGCGGCACTTCTTCCTTTCGTCACCTCTTCCTTCGCCGAGCACTCTCTCATGCCAACAACCGCTGTTATGAGCTCTGTCATCGGCGGCGTCACCAATCTTACCATCGGCAAAACCCTGGATATATTCGGTCGTCCCCAAGGGTTTCTGGTATGTGTCATGTTCGCGACTGTTGGTCTGATCATGTCAGCTGCCTGCAACAACGTTCAAGCTTATGCTGCTTCGCAAGTCTTCTATACTGTGGGAATCAATGGAATCGGATACACCTTGAGCGTCTTTCTCGCTGATACCACCTCACTACGCTATCGAGGTCTCATTCAGTCACTGTGTTTCTCGCCCAATATCATTACTGCTTGGCTTGGAGGACCAATCTCCACTGCTTTTTTGAACGGACCTGGATGGCGTTGGGCATTTGGAATGGAGAGTATTCTCGTCCCCTCTGTCGCCCTCCCATTGTTCGGTCTGCTCATGTTCCATTTCTCAAAGGCGAAGAAGCAGGGACTTGTTCCAAATCGAGACAGTGGACGCACAGTGTGGGAGTCGCTACGCTACTATCTGCGAGAATTTGATGCTGTCGGTCTCTTCCTGCTCTCTTTCGGGGTCGCTTTATTTCTTCTCCCATTCAACCTTTACACCATGCAAGGCAAAGGATTCGGATCTTCCCTGGTTATATGCTTTCTCGTCTTTGGTATTCTACTTTTGATTGCTTTTGGAATCTGGGAAAAGTTCTTCGCAGAAGTGTCCGTATTCCCATGGAGATTTCTTCAAGATCGAACCGTCGCTGGCGCCTGCATCCTTTCCTTCACTCTCTTCGTCAGTTTATCATGCTGGGCCATGTACTTCACCTCCATCCTGATGGTGGTCAACGATCTTAGTGTCACACATGCTAGCTACGTCGCCCAGATTAATACTGTGGGATGCTTCACCTTCACTATACTCACTGGACTCGTCATCTCCTACACTGGACGCTACAAGCCCGTCACTCTCTATGTCGCTCTTCCACTCACAGTCCTCGGGCTCGGCTTAATGATCCACTTCCGCAAGAGTGACACACCGCTTGGCCTTATCATTATGGCCCAAATATTCATCTCCGTTGCGAGCGGAGTCGTCATGGTCACCGATGAAATTGCCATCTTGGCCGCCACAGCTGAACAGCAATACTTCGCAATCAGTATCGCCATGGTTTCGATGTTCGGAAGCATGGGCTCTGCAGTTGGCTTGACGATTTCCGCTGCCATCTGGCAGAATGTTATGCCCAACAGACTTGCTCTCTACCTTCCTGCTGAGGACCTCGAAAACTTGCCCATGATCTACATGGATATTGTGACACAGCTGTCTTATGCTGTCGGTACGCCTACTCGTATTGCCATTCAACATGCATACGGTGATGTGCAGAAGTACTTGTTCACTGCTAGTGCTTCGGCTTGGGCTCTTGGACTCGTCGCAATTATTATGTGGCGAGACATCAACGTCATTGGAATCAAGCAGACAAAGGGTCACGTAATTTAAGTCTAGGGCAACCTGGAATCACCCTTCTCCAAATTGTACATTTAGTTGAACTCGTGCGAGCTTTTTTCAAAAATGAAAATTGATAAACAAAAGTCGTCAAGTCCCAAATTGAGGTCTCACAGTGCGTTGTATGTGCGTCGTTTCTTCAACTAATCCTCCGCTCAAGAATGAAGTCATCCATTTCTATTTCCACTCTATTGCGTCAGTTATAACTATTCGGTTTGCGCACTTGAAATGAAAAATCAGTTTTTAATATTATTGCGACACCCCAGCACTTCAAATGCTAGGAAATAATTATTGCAATTCAAGTGAGATACTATCTAAAATTGTTTGGAAACTGCGGTTCAAGCGTCTTAACCGAGACTTGGCCATATATTTGGTAGCACTTAGCCTGGGAACACGGCATGTGGGTCACCTCAAGGTCACTTTCGCTTATTACCAGTTACAAAGACGGCTTTGTTGTTTTTTTGGTTTTATTTTTGCACTTGGGAAGAACAGAGAGGAAACGATATTGTCTTGGCTTGCTTTCCTATTTTTGGATTCCAAGACCAAGCCGGTCGTAAGAAAAAAGCTTTTACAAGAACAAGTGGAAAGCTTATTTGAAGCCTTGTCTTTATTTATTCATTCTGTTACTACTGCTTTCTTTTATCTCTATACATTCTATTTTAGAGTAGTTACGTGCCTGCTGATGTTCCCAATTTGCGCCTCTAGATTTCTAAATGATGGAAAACAACCATACGCCCACTGCCCACTAAATGCCACAATTTATAGAATACGATCAACACTTCCCCCAATGTCTGAAAAAAATAAAAAATCTAGGGCTTATTTGGAAGCCAGAATGTTGATTCTTCGCTCCATGAATTCGAGCAGGCACTAGGATATGATTTCCCACTTATCGTCTGACTTCAGCATCGCCCTCTTCTTCATCACTCAACCTCCTCTCATCAACCACACTTCCAATATCCTCCCCACCCTTCTTCTCCTCGTGAATATACAATTTCATATTGACAAACATCGCCCAAAGTCCAAAATCATAACCCAGTCTCAACGAACCTGCAACCACAAATGCGATCCAAAATCTGTTGCTGCCAGC
This sequence comes from Tetracladium setigerum, assembly GCA_031472005.1. NCBI lineage: Eukaryota > Fungi > Ascomycota > Leotiomycetes > Helotiales > Tetracladium > Tetracladium setigerum. The sequence continues at coordinate 178,681 of PZJY01000009.1, read as the reverse complement.
CAGTAAACCAGTGACGGTAGGGCCACCAACGGAGGCGAGGGTTCTCAACATGCCTGTAATGCCCATGATGGCTGTTCTCTCCTCTGGTCGCACAATTGCTGCGATCAGAGCGGCTCGAGGCGCTTGATCCATGTTGTTGAGACCAGTGCGGATGAGGAGGCAGGCAACTGTGAGAACAACACCAGAGGGGAAAGGGAAGATGAGGACGCCGAGAGAGGATGGGATATGTGTGAATACCATAGTGTTGACGAGACCAAGGCGACGGGAGAGCGGTGCCGCAAAGAGCGTGGAGATGAATCCCAAGAAGTAGGAGATTGATGTGATATCGCCAAGTGTAGACTTTGGTAAGTGGAATTTCTGATCCATGTAGTAGGTGGTGAGTGAATACGGAACCATCCCGTCAGCGAGTGAGTCGAGGATTAGGAGGAGCCAAAGTTTGTACACTGCTGACCGTGTATCTGGAGAGATTTTAAGGAAACGTGAGATGATTCCTTTCGATTTAGTGGTTGATGATTTCGTGCGGTGCGTGTCGATGCTCATGCTTCGATCAGTCAATTCGGTGATTGATCCATTGTCGTCGTCGGCTAGCAGGCCTTCAGCTTCCTCTCCCTCGTGTCGTGCTGAGGTCTCCTCTTGCTTTGGTGCTTCGCATTTGCTGCTCAGTGAGAACATGAGAATCAAGTTCACAAGCCCCATTGCCGAGTACATCCAAAAGATGGCATGATATGCATCAGCAAGAGTCCACCCCTCCAACTTCTCCATATGGTTAACAATTCTCCCACAGGTTTCCGTTCCAATCGACTGTGCCAATGTTGCCGCAGTCACATACCACGACAAAACATCCGGCCTTGTCTTCTGATCTGTCAGAGTCGATAGAATTGACTCTTCAATTGTTCTGAAGGGTCCAAAATCTCCACCCGTGGCGCTCACAACTCCTACCACGGCCGCAAACAACAAAATCCAATAATTCTCAAACAGCGCAAAGACAACTCCAGATAAAATCATCATGACCGATCCACCAATTAAAATATTCCTTCTTCCTACCCGATCGGCTATAACTGTGAGGACCAGGGAGAGGAGAACATCGCCACAGAGGGTGAGGGTCATGAACAACCCGATGTAGAAATCCGAAAATTTAAGGCTCGAGAAGAAGAGTGCCAATATGAGGGAGTTGGTCCCAAAAGCTATCATTCGACAAAAACGAGCAAGAATAATTAGCCAGGCGTCCAGACCAGTGTTGTAGAGAGAGTCGAGACCGAGTTCTCGGTAGAGCCATTGGATTTTTGTTGTGATTGCCATCGTCTTGGAATAACCGGGTGACCGCAACGAATTGACGGTAGGAATGAGGAAGAAAAAGACATGATCGCGCAAGAGACGGTGAAGTGAAGATATGAGTTTCTTGCAGTGGCAATGCCTTGCTAGTTCAATTGACTCATTGGAGAAAGCTGGGGTTGGAGATGCTTCAAAGGTGGGGGGTGGACGGCCGGCCTCGGCATATATGTACAGTACATACAAACAAGTGAGTGATTCGTTCACAAGTCTCCGTGGTAACTTGTATATTTATTTTCCATGGGCGAGTTCAATTCCACGGAGACCCCCTCGTTGATATCAAGAGAGTGAGACATCTTGATCACAAAAGGTACAGAGAAAACAAAGATGTTGTTGTCAAGTTCATCTATCGTCCTTCGCGGCTCTGGCTGTAGCGGCAGCTGGTGTGCAAATTGAGTTTTCCAGAGGCAATTCAACTAACTACACCTGAGTGGGTTGGTCTTTTCCCTAAGTATACGTAGGTACGCAAACTTTTCTGGGTTCTCGGTGAAAAGGGTTATTGTCGCTTAAAATAACACTCTACGTACCAGCTTCATTCGCCGCATTGTTGCCTGATGCAGTGTGACTCGACATCAACATTTCCTAGGATGTCACGACTTCTAAATATTAATCGCAACTTGATCAACAATGTACAGATCAAAAATTCTTCCGTTTCCTAGACTCTCAAAACCACCCGATAAACTTACACAAATCAAAGCTGCTGACAATCTCAAAGCACCAAATCCCCTTCGTTCCGCAAGACACATCTCGCAAGAATCCATCTCAAGGCCTCACACGCCTACCCAAACCGCAGCTATGCCTACAATACTTTCCCAAACGGGAGCGGATCGGTCAATCCCCTTGAAAAGAGGACCTGTTCCACTTCCTAAACACCCAAAGATGTTCCGCACGAAATACAGTTCTCTCCCAGTCTCCATTCCTGACTCATTTCTCAACCCGCTCTCCCCTTCCTCAATTTCCGAGCTCAAAGTCGACAAAATTGACTTCGCATCCAGTGTACTACCAGAATATCGCGATCATTACGCTGTAGTTATTGATGGAGCCATCAGTGAACAAGAATGTGCCGAGTTGATCAAATATGCCGAGATGAGTGCGGGGGGTCATGGTAATGGCCACGGAGAGGATCTATCGAGTTTCCAAGCCTTGAAATCCCGAGACGCGGTGGAAGAGGAAATTCAGGACGAGAAGAAGGAGAATGGATGGCATAGAGCGCTTGTGAGAGTGGGTGCTAAGAGAGAAATGTTGTCGTTGGAGCATCGGGATTCTGATAGGATTATTTGGTCGAGTCAAGACGTGGCGACGAGGATTTGGGAGAGGGTAATGCAAGCGCAGGGATTGAAAGATGATTTAAGTGTTTTGGAAGGGAAGAAGTATGCGATGGTGATGGGTGATGGTGCTGTGGAGAGGGAAGAGAGGTGGAAAGTCAGTGAGAGAGGGTGTAATGAGAGTTTGAAGTTTCTGAGATATGGAAAGGGCCAGTACTTCCGGGAGCACTGTGATGGTATGTTTGTCTAATTTCAAAGAATGAAGTTGTCCTGAGATTGATAGGAACATATGAGACTGCTGATGGAACAGAAAGAAGTTTCTTCACCATTCATCTATATCTCAGCGACTCGGTTCAAACCACCAACCCACCCCTAGAGAAAGAACTCATCTCACTCGATCTCAATGATCCAGAGCTTGAGGATACATCTACCGATCCAAATGACGAGATTCTACAAGGTGGTGCAACGAGTTTTCACTCACGAGATATGCGGTTCAATCTTGATGTTGATCCAAAGGCCGGGAGGATCTTGATTTTCCAGCAGAAAGGTCTGCTGCATTCGGGTGCTGATGTTATAAAGGGAGTTAAGTATACGATGAGAAGCGATATTATGTACGAGTTTGATGATGGGGATGGAGACGAGGATGGTGGGGATGTTGTTTTTGGGTGAGATTTGGAGAGTATATCAGAGGTCGTTGGAAGAGATCGAATATCGGAGTTCAGTCCTCCTCGACCTCCCGCATAAAATAATCTTTACTATGAGTACTAGAGAGATTTTTTTGAATTTCCGCAGTAGATATCGAAATAGTAAAAGTTCTTATGTAGGTAGCTTTGGGAATAATGGTCTGATTCTTCTGATACAGTAGCACGTGCTGAATGGACCCGATTGCCACTGCTTATTAGCAACCACAGATATATCTAATGGGTTCTTCCTCCTGATCTCTTTTCACTCCTGAGACAGAATACAAAAAACTATCCGAACCTCCCCTTTTACCTCATCATTAACACTGTGACGACCGTCCCTATGTTACAAGGACTGCACTTAGTGCGAAAGTGTCAAATCGACATATTGCTCTTGTACTGTCCTAACACACTCAGGCAATTAAAACAATCAAGCTGTTCTCTGCCTGGTTCTGGAACGCTGGAGACCTGGAGATTTATTTGATCCCAAAGTCTGGATCGTTTAACTCCAGGTGCCCAGCTTCAAGCCTCAAACTTCGAAATCTGCCACCACAGCAAGAGCGAAACGGCCAACCGCGAAGGAAGATGGGGAAGTTTCCTCATTCTTCGATTTGAGGCATCTTCTTGGATTGACTTTATCAACTCGGTGAGGTTTTTTCGGCTGGTTTGGCCAATCGATACTCTCTTTGCGTGCATTACAGATTTTGTGTTACATCTTGAGCAGTCAAGCCCATTATTAAAAGTAACTAACACGAGTTGTATGATTACTATCTATTTCTTCCCGTTTGTTTGTTTAATATTGGCTCTGAAAGGCGATGAATACCTCCATTTTATGACCTGGCGAAGCGGGCAACAATAGACAACGGCATCATTTTGCTCTCAAAGTCCAGAGGAAGTTCCAAAGGCAGATGTCCAACATTGGAGCACAACAATGCACAATGATAATTATGAACATACCAGACCACGCGCCAAGAGTGCCCATATGCAAGAAGTATTATCGCAATCCCCTTGTCTCGATCCCATTCAGCATCTTGCATCGGGGGACCCGAAGTTATCAAGCATCCAGGTATGATCTGCGAATCCCTTATGTATATTGATCCCTGCGGAATATCTTTTCGGGGCTGGAATACTGAAGACGCATATCCAAAGGGCATTCTCGGCCATGGGATTCTTCCCGTTCGAGACTAATCTCAGATTTTCAGGGGCATTGTCTTCCCAGCGGGGCGGCTGAAATGGCAAGATAATTTCCCAAATAGGAAATTGCAATAATATTTCTTTTGGGAACTCGCTAAAACGCGTATGATCAACGTGTTAAGCGAGGCCGCCATCACTGCGTGGAGAGCCTGGCCAGGTCAATGGGTCATCTCTAGGTTCAATTCGTCAATCATTTGTTTATGGACATCTTGGCGGCTAATATTGAAAAGGATCTAGGCATGATAAACAAATATCAAGCCGGAAAAGAATCTGGGCAAGCGGGTCGTGGAATTGACAATAACATAAAGGTGATGCTTTGCTGTTTTCCTGGCGATTTGTTTGCAAGTCAGTCTCTTCAGTCAGTCTCTTCAGCCAGTCTCTTCAGTCAGTCTCTTCAGACCCATTCAATCGTTTCTGTTTGATTCAATACGTTTTGTCCATATCTGCATTACTTCAATCATGCATTCTTCTAGTCTTCTTTTTGGTTCTTTTTTGTTGGTCCTTGTGGCTTCGAAGCCCATTCAGTCTTTACAACAGAGAGCCACAGTGGCCATTCCAGGTTACGATTACATTGGATGCTATACCGATACAACTAGCGTCAGAACCTTTAGTGAGAAAACATATATTGATGACGCAATGACAACTGAGAAATGTGCTGCGGCATGCACTGGCTATACTTACTTCGGCACTGAATATGGACGCGAGGTAAGGAATCTTTTGTCGAACTGAAATATCGAGACTAACTAACTATCTTCAGTGTTTCTGTGGCAATATCCCTGCTGCTGGATCCGTTAAAGTCCAAGAAGCATATTGTTCATTTAACTGCCCTGGAGATGCAACCCAGACTTGCGGAGCAGGAGACCACCTCACAACATATGCGCTCACAGGAACAATCCCAGTCAATCCAGGAGCAACTCCCACTTATGGCTCCCTCGGTTGCTACACAGAAGCTACTACCGGCCGTGCTCTGACTGGTGCTCTTTTTGTCGACGACCAACTCACCGTCGAGAAATGTGCTGGTAAGTGCGCGGGATTCAACTATTTTGCCTTGGAGTACCAGAGGGAATGTTTCTGTGGAAACGATCCTTTGGGAAGTGGAAGTGTCAAGGTCTCGCAGCTGGAGTGCAAATACAACTGTGGTGGAGATAGCTCTCAGAGCTGTGGAGGAGATTCACGCCTCAACCTCTGGGAGTTCGGCGCAGCTTCAGTTCCCGAAACGAGTCCCGAGACGGCTTACAATCGTGAGGGATGCTATACGGAAGCTTACACGTCACCTCAAGGCCAAGGATTGAGGACGTTGACCGGCAAACAATATTTCGACGATGCCATGACCGTCGAGAAATGTGCCACCGCTTGCGCTGGATTCAAATATTTCGGAGTTGAGTGGGCTAGCGAATGTTACTGTGGAAACACCCTCAATACCGGAAGCGCCGTCGCTGACGATGCGATTTGCTCATTCCCTTGTGGTGGGAATAATGCTGAGAAGTGTGGTGCCGGAGATCATCTTGACTTGTTCAAGTTTGGAGCCAGAACCCCAAGCGCTACTACAACTTCATCCACCGTGAGTATAAGGAATTCAAGTGCACCATTTTGAATCATAATACTAAATCGAAATCAGACAACTGCGCTGCCAACAACTACCAGCTCAAGCACCACCTCTACTTCTTCCGAAAGTACCACTAGTTCAACCACTTCTTCTGCAAGTACTTCTAGCACAACAAGTTCCGAGAGCACAACGACGGTACATGATCCTGCTTCAAGGGATACTTATTTTGAGATTGAGCTAATCATTCCCAGACAACCTCCTCTGCGAGCGCCACATCTACTTCCACGAGCCCCGAATCTACTACTTCAAGTCAAACAACCGTGAGTGATTTCACCAGACACCATATACAGTTCTCTGTATTTACTGACTTGTTCTAGACTGTCTCATCAACCACGAGTGAAAGCTCCTCTGCCAGCTCCACGACCTCAAGCACAACTGTGAGTCTAATAAGTGGTCTAGCTCTAAGATCTGCCTACTAAATACAACTTTCTAGACAACATCCTCCCCAAGTCCTACCACGACGACGACCACGACGACCACGACGACCACGACGACCACGACCACGACGACCACCACCGTCGCGCCGGCACTTCCAACTTTCGCTCTTCGTGCAGGTAACACATCGCAAAACAGTGCCAATGGTCAATTGGTCAAGGTTAGGACTGATAGCAATGGGTACATCATGTATGTCACATCGACCCAGCCTCAATGGTCCCCTGGAGTTTTTTACCTCGAGGCCACTACCAACCGGCTGAAGGTTGGAAATCTGTTCGTGGTTCAGTCCTCGAACTTGAATCTCTATACCGCGGCGGCTTCTCAGGTTGGAGTCAACAACTCGTTTGTCACATGTGTGGGTCCTGTCATCCAAGGCAAGTCGATCCAGTGCAGCTGCGAGAGACCCACAACTCGTACACAGTTCAGAGTATCCGGTAATACTGTTTCTACTGCCACTCTTTCGATCTCTCTCAACGATCCGAACACTGCTTTTGGGTCACAAGTTTCTCTTGAATTCATTGCTGAGGCTGTAGCATGAGGGAGGGATGGATTTTATTGACGTCTTTCTTTTGCATTGGGTATTCGATAAATGTAATTATGTAAAGATCCCATTCTTGGAGTACATACAACCTAGCTAGCATGGATAAGTCGTACGTTTAACAATACAATATTTGATGTTATAATATCAGAAGTTGAATTGAGCGAGGCATCAGCTACAACAGCGAAAAAGTTTACGCATAGACAAAGAACTGTGAAGACGTCCATTTCTTCGTACATTTTTGTGAAATGGTAGAGACACTGCATAGAGCCCAGGTAAATCATGGCGATCTAAAAGCTAATGAGCTCTTAGACATTTGCATTGCACGAAGACCTTACCTTCTCGATCTTAGGAAATCATGGACTTACACAAATGATTTGCCTTGTCTTGATCCTTTCCATAGGGAACCAAGAAAATTCAAAAACTAATGTTTAGCTGAACTGCTTGTTATGTAAGAAATGGTTCTTTCGTACGCGTGCTCGGTCTCCTGTACTCGAGTCTTTCTCTGGCTCGCATACACTCTGCCAAGGAGGAGTTGCATGTGGATTTCCGACGACGAAGGAGGTTCTTGACTTTTCTTGATTTTATTTCTTTGTAATGAAAAGTCTCATACTCTCATATTTGAACCCTTCAATAAGATAACGAGTTATCTTGGATATACTGTGTACAGTCGTTCGTTTCTGTGTTTCTCAAAATTAATTGACTCCAAGCATCGACCACCCCTCCCTGCACAACGTCACCATACTGTCGACGTCAAGACTTCCTCCCCCTTGTACATTAACCTACACAATTCAACCGCCACCAGACTACACCATCTCCTAACCGCGATGATGGCGTCTTCCTTCTCCCCTTTTATACCGTAGTCAATTGCAATGTCATCTTCACATGTTGAAGAAGACGACGTCGAATATACCCCAACAGAACAACTCTTTACTGACCTCCAATCCTCTATAACCGCCGCGCTCAACACCAGCCGACCGCTCCTCACACATCTCAATGCCGACACTACATGGCTCCTCTCCCTACCATATTCACCAGAAACTGCCACATCTCTCCTGCAACAACGGAAGTACTACCACGTCTTGATTGATCCGTGGTTAAAGGGGGGCCAGGCAGATGTGGCAAAGTTCTTCAGCCAGCAGTGGCACAACGTGGAGAGTTGTGTCCAGAGTATTCAGGAGGTGGACGATGTGATTCAAGGAATAGAGAAGGCAGCGAGAGGATATCAGGAAGCGGATAAAGATGGAGATGGGAATACGGAGAGGCATAAAAGGAACTGCATTGATGCCGTTGTTATTTCCCACGAATTTACAGACCATATGCACCGCGAGACGCTCCTCGAACTTGCGCCCTCTGTTCCGATATTTGCGACTGCCAAAGCTGCTTCAATAATTCGCTCCTGGGGACACTTCGATACCGTGTTTGACATTCCGAAGTTTGCGGGGGATTGGAGGACTTCCTCGACCTCTCCTTTGCCGAATTGGATTGGAATTAGTAGGGTCGCATATGATGGACCTGATTTATTGTATTACCATTCTGCGATCATGATCGCCTTCCAGAATACTGATCACGATGTCTCGTCACATGAGGAGGCAGAAGCAGTAATTTACACCCCCACGGCATATCCCCCGCCAATCTAGAGTCTCTTGTTTCCGCCACGCCACCAATACATACACTTGCTCTTCTCCACGGACTACAAGACATACAAATCAAGACTGGTTGGACGACCGGCGTCACGGCACAACTAAACAAGGGGGCACATAATGGGTTGAAAGTTCAGAGAATGCTCAAAGCGAAATATTGGATTGGGACGCATGATGAAGTCAAAAAAGGCGGGGGGCTGGTTAGTTGGTTTCTCGCCAGGACTGCGATCAGTTTGCAAGAGGCCATGGAGATGGAGAGCAAGGCACTAGAGGATCAGGAAGGTGTCGTGGTGGAGTTGGGGAAGTAAGATTCGAGGAGCTCAAGAATGGCGAGAGTTTGATTCTGGCATAGAAATACCTTTTCGATCTTGCAAATCTGTCAAACTAGAAACTTTCTGCCTGCTTTCGACGTCATTCGCCCCGACAACTTCTTTCCAGTATCGGAGATTCTTACCGTCGGCCACCATCATTCCCTCGTGTGCAATCCTCCGTGTGCAAACGGGTTTGTTTTGATTGCCCGTAACACAGGCTTTCAGAACAGCCATCATGGGAACGAACCTTCAAAACCAAGCACAAAAACAAAAAGCATCCCACCAAATTTCTACCAATACCAAGATATCCCATGATCTGTGATACAAACATCTCACAATCACCATCATCAATGACGGCATTCAATCTACGACAATAATTTCAGAAAAACGGCCAATGGGTTGCAAAGCTCACCGAATTCTTCAAACACTCCTTTTCATTGCCCGTATTGTATCTCCAGCCACCCGGGCATTCGAAGGATTTGGCCCGAGTCTCTCGAGAATCACAGCCCGGAGTGGTGGTTTAGGTTGAATCTCAGTCCAGTCCATTGATGTTTGATCATACGAGGACTATGTAGAGGGGTCAGAATTCGAGAAGGTCAATGTTACCACCAGAGAATATCCAGCTTGCGCACTTTGACACAATATGCCTTCGATTGACTCAAATGGGGAGGATTCGGCATGTGGAAGTATTCTACCGAGACATTGAGATGAATTGCGGAAAGGAGACAAACTGAGCACCGCGTGATATGTAATGAAATGGCACTTGATATTCTACGTGATCAGTTTATCATGTTTACGATATTGGCATCGCTGTTATTCATTGAATTTTTGGGTTGTTGGCGAGGGCTCCCATATCTTTTTGTGTCCTCAATACAAGACTTGATTCAATCGGCCCAATTTCTATTTGATTTCCCCTGAGGTGAACACTTTCTCTCGTCGCTTTCGGCTTATTGTTCTTCCTGCTTATGGTCAGCTCTTGACGTGAACCCTCTTCTTGAGGTGTTAGTTTGCATTACTTCTCTTTCTGCTAAAACAAAATTCTTTCCGTCGGAATTTGCTTTGGAGAGATCGGCTCAAGAATGGGAGATGTGTCATTGTCATCTTGTTGCATGAATTCTGACATGCTTCTCTTGAGCTTTATCTCGCATATTTGATTCCAGCAACAACAATGCTTCTCCTTACTTCAGAATCTGAAGTTAGCCACTTCCCTTCGTGATTCATTTCGGCTTTTAAAATTCTAATAGCGATGTTGTGGACAGCTTTTGAAAAATTATCCAGTCATCTTCAATCTACAAAAGATATGAGAAAGAAGATCTGGGCGGTGGGAATAGGACAGTATAAATATCCCAGTCGATATCTCCAACCTCAACGTCTCTGATCTTCGCAAGTTCACCGCGTATGCCTTCAACTCATGGTCAACAAGACTGGTTATGCACCCTACAGCGCTATTACCAAGTGTTCACAGTGTTTCTGGTGATGTGCAGTAAGTATTGGCACAAGACGAGAATGAGAAAGACCTGAAGTTGATTATAGCTAGAGCTCCTCATGCTGACTGGCTAGACCACAGCTCGAGATATTGTGTTAGTTAATATCAAATGAGAAGTCTTGAAGTTTGACGATGTCATGCGTTGAGAATTGAAAAACGACAGCACCTACAAATCGACAGTAAACGAAAAATCGAGTGTTATTCATTTCGTGAATATCCTCCCTTTCAGGCCCATCATTGTCGAGGGTGGCCAGGTTTATCTCACTGCTGCGATTCATATCCTCTATAATCTCCTTCGCCCTTCTAATTTCGTTCAGACTTGAATCTCGAGCTTGGTGAGGCCTTCGCCGATAGGCCTCCAACCATGACGTCCAGGATCCTGCCGGTCAAGATTGCCGACATCGTCTTCTTTTTCGGGATCATCGAGGAGGGCAATGGACTTATATATTGATTGGTCCCTCATCCGTCCCTCCTGCCGCTAGTGCTAGAAGAATCGTAGTACTTACTGGATGAGGATGAAGTTCATTCATTCACTTTTCAGAAAACAGTCAGCCCAGCCTTTTCGCTTTCGAGTGTCGCAACTATCTTTCAACTTTCCTTTTGTAGAGTCGAGCTTAAGTCACTAAATATGCATTCAGATTTAAGTTACAATTTATGAGAGAAGTAGAAGACAACAAAGCAGACTGTTCTTTCCAAGTACAGACGAAAAGCAAAAATGGACTCCTTTTGTGTAAATAGTGTAGCGGATTTGTATGTTGAGTATCACTTGTATATTTTAGTCCAATATTCTTGAAGACAGTCGAAATGGCTATTTCAGGTAGATCTGTTCTAAACCTATCATTTCTCAAGACATTTAGATTATATATATACCAGTTCTAGCTACTATATAATAATATAAGTTTAAATGCATTGCAAACTGCAATACAGTTATCCACAAATCCTGAATTCTATGAGCCCATTAGATTTCCTAACGTTCTAGTTTACGACTTGAAGCAGACATTTAAGATATAAGCTAGAGAAAAATAACGATCCCAAAAAATCATTCTTTATGTCTTATGTATGGTAGTAGGATGGGAATTTCGAATGGAAGTTGAAAGAGAAGTTATGGGTGAATGAAATTTCCTCCTATATCCTCTAGCACCTCTCTGAGAAAGTGATGAAGTTACCTTTGCGATTTATCAGCAGCGAGGGAGTAGGAAAGATAAAAATGAATGTGAGCGAAAACCAGAAAACTTATCAACGTCGGCCACCTTACGCCCCAGAATAGAAGGCAAAGAGGTTGATGAATCCCGTAAGATCAGATATGATAGCACAAAAGTCCGGCCAGGTGCGGTCATTGAACAAGAGGACGCAGGCGAACACTTATATATCACCATTCCGTCACATCATGCCAGGCAAAGTTGAAAATTCGATAACACATTGTGCTTGAATTGTTTGAATTGCTTGAACTCCTTGCTACCTATGAAGACCAAGAGAGTTGACCTTTCAAAGTTGTCACCAGCTCACGCTTCCCAGAGGAGGCAAAAAGTGAGCAAAGAAACATGGAAAATAGAACCATCACGCTGTTCTCAAAGCCACGCCTGTGAATCACCAGGAAACGTGTAGAGACATGTAAAAACAACCCTTGTGGAAAACCTCAAAAGGGCAAGAAGGCCCGCCCAAAAAAGAACATTCCTTTTGCTCTAACTCTCCTCCTCCCAACAGAGGAGGTAATATCAAATCGCTTGTTTCGCTTGTATGTACGCCACGTGTACAGACAGTACATAACTTCCAGAAACAGAAGAAGGAAGAAGAAGAAGAAGAGGAAGAAAGAGCCCAAATCAAACCAGAACGCCATGCTGATGTCAACCCAAGTCTTCAATGAAGGCGGGGACAATGTGGAAAAAAGGTAACCGCAAGATGCAAAGATGTGTATCGTGATTCGTCTAATTTGTGACGAAAATGAAGTGGAATTCCATTCAGTTTATGATTTCTGTCTCTCTGATGAGCGGAAGATGTGCATGTATGTGTCCCGTCCGAAAAAAACGCCGTGTGGAAGGAGGAAAAATCAAAAGTTCCCAAATGTGCTGAAGCGAAGAAGGGGGGCGGTGAATGGAAATCGTAATTCGTAAGTTCGTAGAAGTCGGGAGTGATTGAGTGGGATGATGAGATGGTTTGATGGTTCTTGTCGGCCTGGAACTGTCAAATATAGAGCGTATTGTTGACTTTGCTTGGGAGAGAAGATGATGCTCGCACATTCCACCACAACCCGCAATACGCAAAATCCCTAGTAAGAGGAAGTCTTTTTCTTCATGCGGAGTATGCGAGTGCGAATCCACATCAAGATGACATGGAATCCGCTATTGCTCTTCTTCTTGAGGTTGTGGGCCGACGAGGTAGTGCGACTACGCTTCGGCTCCTCAAAGCTATCGTCTCCCATCTGTGGTGGTTCTTCGCTGGCGGCAGTGTTATAATCATGGCCAAAGACTCCCTTTTCGTACGAGACAGTCAAATCTGATTTGGAGCGTTTAGAGCGAGTAGCCTCGCTCGCAGATGAGCGACGATGTCCTCCTGCTCCCACAACGATGTGCTGCTTTGCCTCCTTGCGGGCTTCCTTCTCCATTCTCTTCACGTCCTCGCGAGCAGCCTTCTCTTCCTTGGCCTGCTGTTTCTCATTGTATTCTCGTCTCGCCTCCTCCACGGTCTGGGTGATGCCGTCACTGCGGCTGCGCAAGCGGAAATGGCCGCCCCGGTCAAATGAGCTGCGAATTCCTGATACAGGCGACATTGTCTCGGCGGGTGATGTTAGGTCGGGGGAGAGGATGAGGGTGCTCGAGAGACTGGTATGCGACCCGCGGGCGAGGCGTGAAGAGGAAAGGGTATGCTTGGTTTGGATGCGTAGTGGGGGGGAATTGAGGTTATTCGATGTAGTTGCGCCGGAGAGAGACGCACTGCGATTGCTGCTACTTGGATTGGGATGTTGTGCAAGGCTACTAGAATTTGGGTAAAGGTGAGAATGTTGCTGCTGCTGCTGTTGAGATTGGTGCTGGTGTTGGTATATTTGCGACATCTCCTGCTCTTCACCTTCCGCCAGCGCGGGACTGCGTAGTGAATGTTCGCTCTCTCGAAGTGAATTCTGGTAGGAACCTGCCACTCCAAGAGGAGGAGTATATGGCCGTGGCGTCTGCTGGAAGGGATGTACGAAGGAGCCAGTGCGATGGCCACTGCCGGATGTTGCTGTCGAGAATTGCGAAGTTCCGCTGGTCGAGCGATGGTGATATCCTCGACGTCCAGAATGGACAAAGGCAACATCGTGAGCCGACCGCGATCCCGCCCCGAAATCATAAATCCCCAACCCATCATTCTGCTCTGTCGACGGTCTATCCAGATCGAGGGAATTCTTTTCGCTCTGGGTGAACTTCCGCAGCATTGGCTTCACCACCTTCCCCCTCGATTTGGACATCTGCTGGGCCTCATGATGATAGCTCGACATCTCTCACCTCTCTCCTCCTGAGTGAAGACTTGGTGGATATATCTCAAAGCTTCCTCCCACCTCGTCCTGATCCTCGTTCTCCTAGCTTGTCCGTGGAAGGTTCAATAATGCAATGGCCTCCTCTTCGATCGTCGATGTGGTGGCCCTCTTCGCCTCACTTCTTGCTGCACAACTGCCCCCTTTATGACCCAGGCTGCGGCATCACGCTGCCTAGCGACAGAAAACGATGGAGAGGTTCGGGGATTGGGAATGAGCCACAGCACCGACGACGTCTACGAGATGCTGGCAATGCTGAGAGGGAGGAGGAGTGGGTTGGTGATGAGGAGATGGTGACGATGAGGGAATTGCGTCGTCGTCGTTGACCGCAGTTTTGGGGAAGCAATCAACAAACAACTATCACATCAGCCTCAGCGTGCTTGGGGGGGCACAGGCGGTGGGAGCAGGCGGTGTTGTCCGCTACACAGCACCACTTCCCACTTCCAAGTCCCCTATCGCATCGCTCGTTTCGTTTATCAGCTGGGCCGAGATCTCCGGCGGAAACAAAGGCCTCATACTGCACTGTCATTGGCGAGCTCGGGGTGGCCGGCGAAATCATGACTACTCCGTACCGAGGGGAAGGAGGAGGGGCAGTTTTGACTTCGTTGATATCGAAGCTTAGAAGAACAGTTGAGCATCATTGTAGGGAAGGGAAGGGAAGAAGGGAGGGATGGCCAGCAGAAAGGAAACGGTAGATTGCAGTAGTGGGTGGATATGTTTGGAGTTGAGAGATGGGGACGGGAGATGATGTGATGGCAGAAGATCACAGGAGGAGAGAGAGATGTGGTAATGATAACTATTTGTTGTCACGACTCTTCCCCACGGAACATCATTATTGTGGTTTTTATCCAGTAAGGGTGGTGGTGGTGGTGGTGGTGGTGGTTGGTGTCATTTGACGATGGTACGGAATGAAATGGTCCTCGTCTTCTCTCGTCTCGTCGACCTTGTTTGCAATAATATGACAGATGGCAAAGAGCATCGATCTCCAAGTGATCAACATGCAGCGGTACGGGAGCGTTTGGACTGGAGATCTTTGGTACAAAAGAGCTGATGCTTGCAACCAGACTCCCGTGATGTCTCTAGCGGCTTCAGATAGATGGATATACTTGAGTATATGCGTTTGCCTATGAAGCTACGAAGTACGAAGTGTTGTGGTGGCTCGACTCCGTACACCAAGGAAGTCTGTTGGAACAGTAATAGAGGAGGATCCGGAGACAACATAATCAGACACTTCGGAAATATTCTATATTCGGCTTCATTCTTACATATCCTACGGCAATCTCATCCTGCTCCAACCACCACGCCAGGAGCAATGCAGTTCGCAAACCACACCACTTCCTTCCTGCCGCCACCATTCAGCCTGTTACCAATTCCAATAGACTACTTCCTTCCATCAAACGCCAGATATCGACAGGTCATAACGCCCACCCTCACGCCATCGCTCTCAAATAAATCCCAAACATTGCAAATAACAGCGACGTAGCTCTTGTCTCTTCAACCAACTCCTCTCGGTTCCTTTGACCCCTCCAGCTCTTTTGACTTTATGCCTGGATGTTTCCCCCACATCCACATCTTGGTCGGTGATCCTGGGCGGCCGGCCAAACCCCACATTATTGCCCATCGCATCCTCAAACGCCGACGGACTTGCTTTCCTGTATGAGTCGACCTGCCGCAAGCAGAATCACGAGCAGGCATAGAGTACTTTCGTAGCGGCAACGCCTTGATTCGACTACCTAGGTAGGTAAGGTACCTAACAGATAGTCTTTGGGGATAGCTTCTCTTCTTTACTTGCTCAACAAAATCATGGCTTGCTTGCACATGTACAGTAAGTACATCCACCATCGCCACAGCTGCGTGGACTCTCAACTGCAGCAGCTGTCTCGAAGTTGCGAGAGTGGAGGGGGTTACATACAGATACAACGCCAAGCCTTAGCGAGGACATCCAATCCGATAGCCGAAAGTGGTGATGTGCATGTTCATTGTAGCCCGTCCATCCGTATCTTTATCGAGCAGATTTCTTGAGGCTGCTGAGCAAAGGCCAATTGAACTGCTCTCACCGGCTTGGCCTCTACCATTTGACGGCTCCTGCAACTCATTGATCCGTCTCTGTTGCTACAGATTCGAATGACAAGAGATCGATGGACCTGTAAAGTAGCTGCACGGAGGGAAGGAAGCTTCACTTCAACTTGTTTGTTGAAAACATGTGAGAGACTGAGAGTTACGAAGACGAGACTAGACGCCAGGTCCCTGTACATTTTTGTCTACTCCACCTCCCCATTAGTCCACCTTTTTCGGCTTAGAGAAAGGCAAAAACCTTTTTCCCCTCCAAAGTCCGTTCGCCGCCGCCGCCAGCTACGATCACCAGTGCATGGCGGCTGTGGGACGTGCGAGATTTTCTCGAGAAGATTATTGAAGGCTCTTATTGAAGAATTTCTTGGCTCCTTGTGAAGATCATATTGTGTCTTGCTATTATCTAGTCAAAGGAGGGCGGAGATGGGTAGTCTCATTATGTGCACTTCCTCTCGAGCTGTGTGTATATTGCAATATTTGATATTGGAGACCATCAACTGAGCGTTCCTAAAGCCAATGACGCCAGGACGGAACGAGACCAAAAATACTCAAGACAACGCCAATCTTCTGGATCTCTGAATCTGGAACTCGGCCCTCTCGTATCATGAACGAATCACCCAGATATCATGCAACAAAAGGCAGCCAGCAGAGATTTCAAGAAGAGATCGCCTTCACGAAAGCAAAGCTCCGAAAAATTGGACGACAAGAGTACGACCTTGCATCTCCACAATACGTATGTACCTTTCTGTAGCGTTCTGTACCGTTTCTGTTGCTGTACCTGTCCTGTACAAGCGACGTGCGTTGCAACCCAAGTTTTCCCTCCTCTCTTCTGCCAAAATTACACTCCGGTTGGTACCTCTACAGGGCAGGCCAAGCAGGAATGCAATTAGGGGGACGAACGTCGTGCTTCCGATCCGTACCCAGGATCTGCGGGGTGAGGGCGTTTATGCAGTTGATTGCATACGGAGGTTGAGGAGGAAAGTAGTGTGCGTGTTGGAGAGAAGAGTACAGGAGAAAAGCTCGAAAACGGAGGCTGGTGAACGAGAAATCTGTTAAAGCTGCGAGCGAGGAGGAGCAAAGCGGTACGGTACGTACTTTACGATACAGGATGCTACTTAGTGTTACTTAGCGCTACCTCTTCTGTAAACGGATCTTGCCGTTCTATCCTAGAGCTGCAGGAGTTATTGGAGAATGGAGACCAACACGCCCGACTAGGGAAGTAAACGATGACAAGAATGATGATTACAGGCTACGGTGGAGTGTTGTGGAAGCGCAGAGACTGATTGCGCACCGAGTAACGCCTTGGGCGAATCTAGTTGCAGATCGCGATCTGAGAATGGGGCTCTTTCTGTGCGCTGCTCGCTCTGTATGATTATTTGGTGGAGCTGCCTGGTCGTTGAATCTCGACTTTCGCGCCGGCTCCTGTCAAGCTTGTCATGGTCACCTACCACTTCTTCATCCCATCTTACTCGAGCTCGGCATGCCGTCTCTCGCAAGCGAATAGAGTACAGTTGCTGTCCAGCACAGCCAGTCCTCCCAACAGAAACCGAAAGCAAGAACCCATCACGAGACGGCTTTTATTATCCGTTCTATCAAACCGATCTGATTTTTCAGTTGGCCTTCTGACATTTTTATTTTTATTTTTGGCACGCCGTTAGGTTGGTTAGCTATGAACGTTCAACGGAACAGATCTGGCGAGATTTCAAATTGCTGCCGATCGAATGGAGCTCTTGATCCGTTCTCAATTGCAATTGATCCGTAATGAGCTTCCTTCATTCGGCTTTTCAGGAATAGAAATGATCGAGGGCTAAGGGAATGGGAATAATGAGACTGAATCAACGGGTAAGGATACATTTCGCTAGCGCCATTCGAGAGCAGAAAGACCTGGTCCTAGTCGTACTAATAGTACTAGTGAGTGTTGGAAGAAGTACCTCACAGGGCAACCTTGATCAATCTGGTGTTACGTGCTAAGTTGCAGCGCATCGCGTCACCTTGCTGATAGAGGCTCTCTCACCTATCAGTACCTCTCTGTACAGTGAGTATTACTTTCTAGTCATCGACGATGAGACCATTATTTGAATCCTGGAATAATAATGGTGGGCAGATGTCTTGAAAAACGAATGAACGGAAGAGCTGGAATTACTCAACCGCTTCGTATGTTTCGTAACATTTTGATATGCTGACCTGACCGAGTCACCACTAATTATCATTCCGAGCTGGTGATGACGGAAATCTTGGATTTTGTACCGTCCATTCTTCTTTAGTTCCGATGATGTGTGTGTTGCTCACGCACTTAGAAGAAGCTATCGAGTGAGGACTTTTTGCCCCCCTCACTCTACTCCTGCTACACCCTCTTCGCTTGCTGTCTTTTTTTTGCCTTCTCCTTGTAGAGTACTTCATCGCTCTCCACACCTCTCCAATTAGCGCATCAGCAATCCGCATCGTAAAAGGGCCTCCAAGACAAAAGAGTACTTTGACCAGCTTTGAGATAATATAATTTGGCAGCTGCAAAGCATAGGCTGGCTAGACTAGCCTACCTAGCAGCCAGCCCCAGCCCCAAGTGGGCACCTGCAGGCGCCTGGACACAGCACGAATGGTCGCTGCAGAAGGGCTTGGAGCTCCGAATGGCGTTTCTCTCTTCCTCTCTCTTTTTCAAGGGTTCGCTCAAAGTAGTGCTGTGCATTTCGCACACGCTCGCTCGCTTCTGGCCGTTAATCTCACACAGGGTGCAGATGTTGGCTGGAGGGGTGTGGGTGGTGCTTGTGGTTCGCGGAGTATTTTTTCGAGAGAGATTGACGAGGGAGAGGGGGGAGGGGGGGCAATAATGGGCATGGGGCATGGATTAGCAGCAGCAGCGCGTGAACGATTCAGGCTGCTCTGAGCCGGTCCAGCCATAGTGGTTGTTCCGGGCATGATGTGAAAGAGAGCTTTGGGAAGAAAGGAAGAGGTAACAGGACAATCTAGGAGCCTCTTCCGGAAAAGTTGGGGAGCTTAGGGTGGTGTTGAGATTTTGGTAAGAAAAAAAAAGGATATTGATGAAGAAAGAAAGCAGGCATCATCGTCCTGTGACGACGGGGTGCACAACAGATCTGTGTGCTGTGTGAAGGGTAGATACGGAGGGAGCTTCAAGGGTTGCAAGTGCGTGAGGGGTCCAACGATGGCTGCCACTGACAACTGACTAGCTTCACGATTAAACTTAATTATCCTATCAAAAGTGGCGCCAACAAGAAGCACGTCTGAAGTCTGAGTTTGGTGTTTTTCGTTGTCTGTCCGTTCTTTGTTTACTTTACACATGTGTCCCCTCGTCTAATTTTTGGTATGCGTCTACCAGTTTTTTCACTTTTCGCTTTTGCCTCCTAGTTGACGGTCTTTTAGCCGAAAACGAAACATCATCCTGCTGCTGTCTGTTATAAGTGTCGACCAGGTTGTTTCTCTATTATTAAAAAAACACTACTTACTGTACATGTACACTACGCGCTCCCTCCACACCTCACTCCTCCCACCCTCATTCGCACCCGCCTTCTCGCCTCTCCACCACTCAGCGCATCCCATCTTCCCCCTTCCTCGGCGGCTGCCCACCCCATCCATCTCGATCCCTGATACCTGGACACTAACGTCTGACTGCCGCATCCATTAAATTTTATTTATCTTGTGAGTGTGCTTCAGAGCGAAAAGGGAACCAAAAATGACAGATCGGGTTTACGCCTCCGCGCACTTGTTAGCTCCACAAGACACTTGCAATAATGCCTGCTTCGTTTCTTTCTCTGGCTAGAGGCTACTGCACGTCTTTCTTTCCTGCCTTGCTTCTTGACTTGCAGCAGCTCGTCCTGGTCCTGCATGCCATCCATACATAGCAGCATGCCATGACTTCCCTCCGTCAATTGCGCCTATATAGTCTTCGACCGGACCCTGTGGAGAAGAGGAGAAAACGAAAAAGGTCCATTATGACATCTCGGCCACTCTTCAACTCTTTGTGCTTGGTGTAGTATATAAGGACACCTTACCGGCATTTGCTTTTGTTGCATGTTTTAACTTGTCTGCTCTTTTGTATCATCTTGGGTTGGGTTCGGCATACCATCATTGGCCTCCATCACATCTTCAGGATCTTCGACTTCCTGCCTCACTACCCCCCCACCACCTGTGTGTGTGTTCGAGTATAAACGACGGTCGTTTGCTATTTTTCTGCATCTGGATTGACTTTGTCCTTCGCTGTTATCGTCCGATACATTACGCCTCTCGCATCCATCCGCCACCTTCTCCAACGTCACCCCTCCATCCACTTTCGAACTTGGTGCAATTGGCAGATAGAAAAGAGACAGAAGGGAAAACAAAAACACAAGTGGATTTTGGGAACCCTCACTGCTGGCTCCAGTGAAAAGCTATCTATACATATACCCACACAATCAACCACGAGGTCGAGTTTCTCATAGGCACAACAGCATCGAAAGATCAATTTCCGATTTCGAGCTACCCCTCCTCATCACCTCGGCCCCAGCTTCGACCACCACCGAAACCAAAGCAAGAAAGACAATTGGCAGGGATTGGCTATCTACAATTGAACTTTTGTTTTAAAATACAAATCTCACTTCAAAAGTCAAGTTCATTCTGAAATCTGCTTGATTGTCAAGATTCCACCCAGTTCCACTTTCAAGCTCAACGGGGGCTGTAAAGTCTTACTGTATTTGGTGCATCTGTCCAAGACATATGATTTATATCCTCCCTCAACAACTTCTCCTCGACACATCGATCTCCCTATATTTCCAATCCAACCAGGGTTGAAGAAGAAGAAGAATCAAGCAAAAGTTCATCCCGTCTTCCCTCAGATACCTCTCTCCAAAATGTCTCCCTTTTGGTTTCTCACTACCTGGCAGATGGTGTTTTTAGCTCTGTGGTAAGTTGGAATAATATCCTCTGCTCTCCTTGACCTCTTTTTATTTGTCTAGTTTCTCAGGATACCATGTTCATGAGACTAACACGTTGAATAGGCTGCACCGATATGTCCGATTCATTGTCAACACATGCAGCCACTGGCTGTACAAGTCGATCCCAATTCCTGCGAAACCCTCATATACATGCAAAGATGTCACAGTCATCATCCCAACCATCCATAACAACTTCGATGAATTGAGGGAATCCCTTCAAAGTATTCTGGCCTGCCAACCCTTCGAGCTCCTCCTGGTCACCACATCCGACAAGTACTCCAAGCTCATCAGCTTTGTCAAGACTCTCGAAGCCTCGAATATCCGAACTTTCCAGGTCCCCATTGCAAACAAGCGAATTCAGGTCTGCGAGGCCATTCCCAAGGTCAAAACTTCCATCATCATCATGGCAGACGACGATGTCACGTGGCCACGAACCATCCTGCCCTGGCTTCTTGCCCCCTTTGAAAATGGCAGAATGGGAGGAGTTGGCCCTTGTCAACGAGTTAAGCGAGTTCGAAATGGTCCAATCAGCGATGTGTTATATAACTGGCTAGGTGCAGCTTATATCGAGAGACGCAACTTTGAGATCTCAGCAACACATGGACTCGATGGTGGAACCTCCTGCATGTCTGGTCGTACTTGCGCCTTCCGATCCGAGATCTTGCAAAGCCCATTGTTCCTGGATGGTTTCAAGACTGAACGTTGGGGCAAGTTCCAGCTCAACGCTGACGATGAC
The DNA here is from genome assembly GCA_031472005.1 of Tetracladium setigerum. Taxonomy (NCBI): domain Eukaryota; kingdom Fungi; phylum Ascomycota; class Leotiomycetes; order Helotiales; genus Tetracladium; species Tetracladium setigerum. The sequence continues at coordinate 156,958 of PZJY01000009.1, read as the reverse complement.
AACTTTGTTACTCGCTGGCTGGTCTCGAATGGATGGAAGACTTGGATCCAATACAACATGCAATGCGAGATTGAGACGACCCTTGAGAACAACATCAAGTTCTTATATCAATGTTCTCGATGGGCCCGCAGCAACTGGAGAAGTAACTACACCAGTCTCGTTACTGAGAGACATGTGTGGACGTAAGTGATGCTTTCCCCAACGATCTTGGCATGAACTAACATCCTGACAGACAACAACCTTGGTCAACATACGCCCTTCACATTGCAACATTCACAAGCTTGTCATTCGTGTTTGATCCTTTGATCATCTTCTTGACTATCAAGGCAACCGAGACTTACTCGCCAAGCATCCAGTTCTGGGCGCTCACTGCTCAACTCATCTTCATGGCCATCTCTAAAGTCGTCAAGTTGATCGGTCTTTTCATGCGCGAACCTTCCGACATGATGTTCTTGCCAGCCTCAATTCTATTCGGGTACTTCCATGGCTGGATCAAGCTGTACGCCTTGGTCACCCTTCGCATGGTAAGTCTGCTGCTCATTCACACCTCGTCCCATAACTAACACAATCCAGACCTCCTGGGGAAGCAGAGCCGATGGCGACGCAAACGACAACCACCGTATGAGTCCTCGAGCCCGCCGCAGCGAAAGCATCACCCTCCCACCAGGAAACCACCCAGGTCTCATCCGCTACAACGACGAAAAGTCCTACTCGGAAGCATGCTCCTCTCCCGAAAATCCTGCCGAGACAGAGACAAATCGCAAGCGACGACCATCATCCCAGCGAATCCCAAGCATGGAATCATCAATGTACGATGACCCCCCATCGGGCAGTGAAGCCGAAGCCGACATTCGTCGACGAAACGATTTCGACTACGATTCTGATTTCGATCATGAGTCTTCCCATTCCGATGAATCTGCTTAGGTACGATGCATCGTTGGGGATGTTGCCTTTTGGAGGCTAGTGCAGCATTACTCCAAATCGGTTTCATTCCTCTACGGTTGCCCTCGCCTCTGCCAGTATTCCGCTCCTATCACACAAGAGCTACGATATATTCTCTTCTTTCTTTTTTGAGCTCAGCTGTGCACGACCTTTACGATTTCCACGACCAACAAAAAACCTCCTGCATATTTTTATTATTTTTTGCGTCCTCGAAAGAGGAGGGGTTTGATTTGGTAGGGTTTGGATGGAGCATTTTTGAGTTGGAGATTCGCCCGTTCTTCTATTATTATTTTTCTTGCGGGTTTCACTCATGGTATTTTATTGAAGGCTTCATTCATATGCATTGCTGGGGAGTTTTCTTTGCCTGCTTCTCTTTTTTTCGTCTTCGGCGCGATGATGGTCTGGGGGGAAACAGTACCCAGATCATGGCAGTTTCTTTTTTCCTTTTTCCTCTTCTACCTCTTATCATCACTCTTCTTCTTCATCAAAAAAGTACAAGTGGGCGGAAAAACTTTGCGGTCAAAAGATTTGGATGCGATTTGGGGGGTGTGTACTAAGGGAAAATTTGAGTGATGAGGAGGCGAGCATGTACTTTTTATGGGTTGGATGGATGGATGGGATGGATGGGATGGGTTTCTTTCCTTCTTCACTTCACACCAAGCCAAAAGTTTGATCATGCGTTCTTCTTCCTTCTTTTTCCTATCATCAAAAAAGGCAGAGAGGGGTTTTTAGCAGCGACGAAGGAAGGGATATGGGTTGGTAAAAGACTGTCGACTTGGGTGGAGGGGGGGAGGCTTGGAGAAGACTTGCCTAGAAAATTTCTCTCTTCCTCGTTGGTTTCTACCTTTTTGGTGCATATTTTAGATGAGAGACACTCCGATCAGATCACCTCTTATACTTAATACCATCTTCATCCTATTTATTCAACTTTTGTCCCAGTTCACCTAGTTTTGTGAAAAAGAGCCCCCCATTATTGTGACTTACAGTTCTTTTGAAGTCACAATGTCAACTGCCAACCTTTAACTCTCGGATACCAACTTTCGAACCCCAACTTTGAATCTTGCAAAGTCCAGACCCAGGCCAAGACAACTCAAGTACTCCACACACTCAGGATCAACACATTAAGAGTGAAAGCATCATCACTCTCATACGGACCCATCAATCAACTACTTCAGCTCATAAATCTTACCACTTCCATCTCTTTTCATGCCAGTATTCTTTCCTCCCCCTCCATCTACGGAGTCTCCGTACCAATACGACACTACTCAGCACGGCAAACACAACACAACACATCAAAAACCTCCCAACAAGGAGAATCCATGCTTTTCCAACCCACTAGCCAAGATATGTCATGATGCAAACAAAACCGAAACCAAAACCTTTATCCTTGCGCTTCTCTCTGCACTGCACGTACGTCCACCACCGCCGCTACACTAATACTAACGCTAACACTACCGCATGCGCGCTGGCTAGTATATGTAATACACACATGATGCACACACAAATGCAAGTAAGTCTCTTTTACTAGCAAGGAGTGAAGAGAAAAGATGTGAGACAGAGGATACAGAGGGGGGCAGGAGAAAAGGGTGTGGATACTATACTGTAACTTATTGCTGAAACCACTACTGTACTCTATCTCTATGGAGATGTAAATAATGATGATAAGTGGTGGTGGTGTGGTGCGTAGTGGTGTGTGGGCGATGTGGGCGTTCAAACAGGAATAGTATGCACACCTCGCTAAAATCAGCCAGCACCCTCCAAAATCCAAAAAGACGAAGAGAGATCCGATCCGATTCATCCCAGGTGGTTGTGGAAAGGGGAAGAATGTAAATGAAGAGCGAGGAGAGGAAGGGGATAGCGAAGTGTGGATTTTTCGCCACGATCGATAGATGACGATGATGTGAGATGGCATGGGATGACAGGCGAGCTTGGGTTTGGTGGAGGGAGGTTGAGATCTTCAGGGTCGTTTGTCGTCAAGATTCAAGAAAAAAGGCTTGTTACTTTACTCAAGATACAGATCTGCCTTTATCGTATGATTTTTGCAGCTTATTATTGATTCTTCATATTATTCCATCTTCTCTACTCTTCGCTCTTTCTATATTCTTTCAGCTGCAACACGGCCTTCACTGGATAGGACAGTTTTGCTGACGGGCGCCGGGCGATTTCCAGACGAACAATATCAGCCAAAAAAGTGTTTTCTAACCACACGGCAAAAACTGACGGGCTCGTCGGCCGTGTTTTATCATTACTATTTCTTGATTGTCTTGTGAGATATGCAACTTTTCTCGTACGGAGTGAGAAGGTGCGTAGGACACTTGTTCTGTCATATTCGTATTGACCAAGATGTATGGGCACATATAATAACGTGAGAGAAAGCAGCCTCTTTCCTTGCCGTCTCTCGTTTTCGTCTTTCAGGACTGGAGATGTGCTCCCACTACTCTATACATAACGCTCACTTTCACATGTTTACTCGTATTCTCCAACATGACGGGAGATGGAGCAGCAAACATTCATTATTGCATTTGGACAAAGTACTGTAAACCAAGCCGAATAATCAATCAAATAATCAACCACAGCCTATCACACCCTCAATAAATTACCAAGAAAACACACAAGATGAAAAGGATTGTTGGTTCTGATACTTACCACCTTCGTACAATATTGAGTGAGGAAGTGAGTGAGTGACCTTCCCAGAGCAGACAGCCCAGCCCGCACTTCCTTCCTACTGTACAGGACAAGACGGCAAGGCCAGCCTTCTCGCAAGTCGGCAAATACAGGCGATACAACAACACGTGGTTTGACCACACACCCTCAACAACCCCTCCACACCCTCACTTTTCCCCTCCTAAACACACACCTGTCGCTTTCGACCGGAGGCACTGTCACCAAATACAGGGGAGGTTTTTCCGCTGCAGACGCACGACCGCCGAAGACCAGGGTGCGAGTATTTGGACGAATGGCACGACGGGCGAATGTACGATTTGACGGATTGAGGGACCTGCATGTTTGTGGCCTGGATGGGGGCTGCTGGATGATGATGCTGGATGCTGGTTGATATGTATGAAGACGGTACAGCAAGTATGATATGTGCGAGGGGTGGTGGTGGTGGATACCCAGTTATGCAGTTATGGATGTGCGAAAGTTGTGGAGTGGTGGAGCAATGGTGGTGGATCACTGTGGAAGAGCGAGAGAGAGAGAGAGGCGTGAGGGAAAACATAGCGTCATTGTTATTGCGGTTGAGGTGAGGTGAGGCGATGTGAGTGAGCCGAGAACGAGGCATTCTGGCTCGAGAGAAGAGAGAAGACTAGGAGAATAATGGATAGTAGCGGAGGCCCCGAAAGATACTACCATAGCTAATCTAAATACAAGACAATACGTACCAACTGTACAGTGAGTAGGTGGGACATTGATTATTGACATCGCCAAGCGAGCAATCAAAACACAACAAATGAGCAGCGTTATTCCAACGCAAGAGAGTTGGCCGGATTTTGGGTTAGCTTTTTCCCTCATGCCAAATCGAGCTCGAGCTTGCTTGATAGAGAGAGAAAGAGAGTCTAGACACCTGGAAAAGGTCCAGTTGAAATGGCTGAGAATGGGGTTGGTAAGGCGGGGTTTTAAATTCCACCCCACCTTTGCATTAGATACCTACCTAGGTAGATATCTTGAGAGACGATCATGCGACATTTCTTGGACGACGATGAAGAACGACGAGCGAACGAGCGGGCGGAGATGCAACTACCGACAGTTGAATAGCTCGCAATATGGGAGATGATTGTTTATATTTATTCGGCTAGCAGGCCGGGAGAGATGTTTAAGAAAAAGCGTATACAACAAGCCAGTTTAGTTCCAAACTAATAAGTGGCGATGGAATAACAATGAAATAACGCAGTCCTCGTGATGCATAATCATTCCGTGTCCGTCCCTCGAAGGATTTCCCCATCTGAGACTTTTTAAATTATGAACTACCGATTTTAGGTACGTACCTTAGATTACAGCCAACCTTCTGCTATCAATGCAAGATTGACTTTGCGCGCGCACACACTATCAATCTCCTAGGCTTGCAGCAGGATCTGAGCCTGTGCAACATCTTCGCGCATGTGTAAATTCCAACCTCATCCGAAGGTACAGTACATACTCCTCAACGACCTACTACATACAGTACACCCGACAGACACAACTAAGCAACTTCGAAGTATGTATGTGTCCTCGATTTTCCTTTGCATAACCTTATCTCCTCCCTCTAACTGTATCTCAATACTCTTAATGGTCTGGTTTATCACCAACCCAATTTCAATTGATCAAAGAACCAAGACTTTCCTTTCGTCAGAGACGCATTGCATTACATTTGCATCTCTACCTACCCCTCCATCACCTTAACACTCTCACATAAGTATTTCAAAAGAAGCCAAAAAAGAAAAGAAAAAATAGTCGCGGATGGCTGCGTGCGTTGGAGATCCCCCACCAGTTCAACACAACCTTTTCAAGCCTCCTTCCTCCCTCTCACTCAAAATTCCAAAAACAGGAGTAGGCCAAAAAAAAAAAAGCAAAGAGCAGATATATGCAAGTAAGTGTGCCGTGCATGCGTCGAGTGTGCCTCCCAATCTACGGCAGTACACCACAGTACAGCACAGTACAGTGCCATCCAAAGATAGCATTGTCCTGTACAGGAGCAGCAGGCAACTCCGAGAATACGTACGGAGTAAGTACTTGGCAAAGACAAGAAAAAACGATATAGACGCCTCTTTTTCTGCAAGCCAGCCGTAGAATAAATGGAAGAAGAAGAAGGGGGTTGGATCGACGATCTGTCCTTCCTTTCTTTCGGTTTTCTGGTTTAGGCGTGGGTGCGCTTGAGTCCTTGGGAACGGGAATGTGAATGGGAATAGAAATGGAAAAAATGTGAATGGAAGGAGTTACCTCCGTTCTTGGTGTATTGTGGTGTGCGAAGGTATGACGTTTGGTAGTTGGGAACGATAGACTTTTCTGATTTGGAGTATAGGATATCAAAATACGGGATGCCCCGAGGTATAGTACGTAATCTTCCAAGTTTGGTTTCTCATATCCAGGAGGAACATATCGAACCAGATCATAGTCTTGCTTAGATCTGTCTCACTCAGTATCTGTTATTCCCATCTCATCCACTCCTAAAAGAAAAGAAAAAGAAATTAAAGAATTCCAAGATGCCTCATCCCATTTATCCATCAGCAACACACAAAGATATAAAAGAACAGGGCGAAAGGAAAAAAAAAAAAAGAGAAAGGGTCAGCATGCACACGCAACGTCCTCAAAATGAAAAATGCAACAAGCATTATGGGGGGAAAGCTGCTCTGCTTCCGGTGTGGACGCATGTAACCCATATGTCTTTCTGGTAACGGAAAACGTGCATCAAATTACCAACCGGCCTCACGGCGCGCGCTGTTATTTCGGTTTCTTTTTTGTTTCTGGGTTTCTTTAAGCCTAATTTCCTATTTGAGTGGGTAGGTAGGTGGGTTGGATGTGCCGGAGGGATGATGAGGAGGGATGATGGGTTGGGGCACGGGATCGAATAGGGTAATACCATAACTAAACCAACAGTATATGGGGGCGAGTGAGTAAGTGTTGGGTGATTGTTTGGCGGAAATGGGGAACTCGGGAGTTGAAATGGGGGTCATAATGGACAAAAAGCGTAATTTTAATCTAAGCAAGAAGACAGAAGTAGAAGAGGTGTGTGTGACAAGTGTGTGGTGTGGCCTCCGCGGTCATCTCCTCTTACCTACCTTCCCTTCCCTTCCGACGTGAGAGACGGACAGACCCCATTTCTGAATTATCCCATAAGATCCGTATGTTGACAACAGACCCTCAAAAAAAAGATAGTGTAACAGAAACAGAAGAAGGAGGGAGAGACTCCGATGTCCGATGATCCAATGGATGAGTGTCAATGATAGGTTGTGCTCCAGCTTTTCTGTCATATTTTTTGCTGGTGGCTGGCTTTGCAGATGATGATATTTCGTACATGGTGGCTTGACTGTTCCTTGTCTGTGCTGTTATGTAGTGTTTTGTTGCAGGAGGAAGGATGTAGGCGGTAGTGATGTATGTTAACGGCAGGATAGTAGCAGTGCAGGAAAGCTACATTACTTCGTACATATATCTGTGGTAGGGTAGGTAGGCAGACATGGGTGCAATCAACCGAAATAATGTTCCCAGCACAGAAAATATTTCTGGCCTGGTAGTAGATAAAAGAAATAAAATAAAATAAAAGAGAAATTTGATTACAATATTTAATAAGATACCCAGGTCCCTGAACCTTGAAATGTAGTCAGCCAAGGGTGAGGTGAGCTGGCGTCAAGTATGTACGCGCTAGGTAGTAGAATAGGGTCGCATCAAAGCATGCAATAATGTCGGCGAATTCCCTTCTCATCATCATAAAAGAAACGAAAAAAAAAGATCAGGTTGTGGAACAGATCGACCGATGCAATACAAAGAATTAAAATTAAAAAATACAAGCGCATCTCGGCAGATCTCGGAGGGACTCGTTTCCTTTCTCGCCTGATATGCAATTACTTCGGAGGAATTGTGGATGTAGAAGATGATGATGAATGTAGGTATTTAGGCAACATTCCCAGCCAGGTATAAGATATTCTCCCGTGCGGCCGATGTTAGGATTTGCACGTTGCCCGTGTAGATGTATGATAATGCGACGCGCCATGCCTCAGGGTGCGGCATCGGGAGGTCGATGGTGTCGAGTTTGTGGATGTGGCCTGAGAGCATGAGGGCGCCTAGAATAGGGAGGAAGTGCAGCGCGTAGGAAATATCTGTGGTGCAGTATGTTAGTTCTGTTGACAACTTGCGAGATAGAAAGGAAGAAACATACGGACTGGGAGTGCAGTCGTGGAGTTGTGACATTCATGACTTGACTTTCTTCGTTGGCTTTTTGGGCTGTTGGAGGGTGGATGCTGAGACTTGGATGGAGGAGAGCGGCGAGATCGGCTTGGACGTCTTTGGGTTTGAGGAGAATACTCTGCTGGGAAGGGGATGGTAGCGCGCAAAGTTTCAATGTCGAATTCTCTTTGAATGAGGAATGGTTTGCGGTCTTTGGATGAGGGGACAACTCTTGCCCTGATGGTGACCAGTGCGGGTGTAACGGGTGTTGATGTTATTGGCAAGGTACCTCTTTCTTCCTTCACCATGTCCATACTGGATCTCCGAAGACTTATAGCATTGACAAACGCATCTGCTGCTGCGACATTTCCAAGATATGCGTAGCCCCATTCTCGCAGATGATTATGGGTATACTCAAAGGGAACCTGCGACAAAATCTCCGCAGCTCGGGAGGTTATAGAGCTTGCTCTTCTTCCCAACGACGAGATTTGAGCTCCCTCCTCCTCTCCAAGGCCCCTCGGCTTTTCATCTCCTGTGTAGCTCTCAAATTTCAACTCAATATTCTTGCTCTCGTCAACAGGTTTCTGATTCCTCGCCCGTGACGCAAATGTGAAGTTCTCCAATTGCTGAGTCAAGTGACCGGAAGTATCGTAAACCGATTTCCTCCTCGTCGATGGGTGACTTTCAATTAAGCTTTGCCTCCTCTGAGTTGCAGCGACCAATCTCTCGCTTGATCTCGTGTGCTCCAGAAAGTAGGCACGTGCAGCCACGATGCTGGGCGATGGGAGAGCCAGGGTTGAGATTGACGATGTGGTGCTGTTGGTCGATGACTTTCTCCGACCGCTGCTCAAGGTCGTGAGATGTGGCTGCAGATCCGCATCATGCTGTGCTCTATTCATGCTGGCAGTTGAAGTCATTGCAACACAAGACGGTTGATCGATCGTGTGATGGCCTTCGAGGAGGTCACCTGATGAAGGAGGTCGTGACAAGGTAGCAATGTAGCAACCCAAGGTAACACAAGGCAGCGAAGTCGCGATGTAACGATGTAACGATGTAGCTCTTTGGTGGCTAAAAAGGGTGAAGATGCCGTGAAATGATCAAGTCTTCAACCAACCTGACGTACTCCGCCGACCAGAGGTTTTGGTTGTTCAAGCTGAGGGTATTTGTATATGCGAGGAATGATTCTTGCGAGGCGAAGCAGGAATACGAGCGCTTTGAAGACCGACATGATGATTTCACTATGTACTTGTAGTGAGATGCTTTGTGCCGTGGAGCTAAAAGGTGTCGAACGATGGGCAAACTGCAACAAAGAGGTTTGGGAGAAAGAAGGATGCGGTTCCAAGATTCAAGATGTTTGACTGAGATAAGAGAGGGACGGGGGATGAGGAAGGTTACCTGCAGCATTTGAAGAAAGATGCCTGGGACTCTCTGCCTGGATGTTCTTGATATCTCAGATCAATATACGACTGAATCATCGTCTGGTCACGGGCTCTGCGTTGTCAAGTGGAATCAAAAGCACGAGGCGACGAGGCAAAGATACTGTCTAATGCCGAGATATTTTGAAGAATGGTGCTCTCAGGATTTCCCATCCCATACCATCCTCCACTTCTTCCGATAGAGTCAAGATCCTAGACCTTAACAGCATAACACACAATGCGATTCCACCTCTTCGTCATCGGTGGCGATCTTCCCAAAGGAAAGGAACAGATCAAAGCGAGAAAACGAGTTCAAAGGAAAGATGACAGCAGCAGCAACAACAACAACCATGAACAAATGAACAAATCACAACATGACGAATTCCCAGACCCAAGGGTGTGGTGGTGCCAGCCACATGGCAGTCAAGAGTCACAGTCAGACCCAAGTGCCTGGGATATTTAGACACTCACATTCACTAAATGCGAGATCTGTCCTGGACTTCCACGTTGTGCTGTTGTGTAGAGATGAGAAGATGTATAGGTGTAGAGATGTATAAATGTATAAATGTAGATGAATGAGAGAGATGGAGATCTACGAAAGGGTCCTCCTCCTCTCCTTCCCACGGAATTGTCCCGCTTGCTTGGCTCCAAGAGCTCCCCCAAAACGACCAGAATTCTGGCATCTTCAATCACGAAAACCCCAGAACTCCACCACCACCAAAAACACCAATTCCCGTTCCACGCATTTGCCATGTCAAAGGCAGCTCAGGAGGCCATGGCCGCCAGCTACAAGAGCTTAAAGGAGGATTTTGTCTCGGGATTAACGGGAGGGAACATCAGCGAGATTAACTACATCACCGCCGTCGCTCCAGTGCGTTTTCCCCTTGCACCTTTGAATTGCAACTGGAACCCGTTCTTATGCAAATGTATACTAATAATGCAGGAAGGCAGCCGTAGTATTATGGTCAGCTCTGCAATCGCGGCAATCCTTCTTTACGGCTAGAACCCCTCTGAGCTATGCAGTTGATTTCCTGCTCAACGTAGGAGCGATTCTCCTCGCAACAACCCTCTATGCCAACAACCCCTCCTCCTCAATGGCCTCCTCCTGGCTCCCGTCGCGCTCATCTACGCCTTACCGACCACGCAGAAGAAGGCGAAACCACCTGCGAAGAAGACACAAAATGCGACCCTGAATCCCTTTCCCAAGAAGCCATTCTTGACCACCTACCGCGGGGCGATGATGGTAATAACCTGCCTCGCTATTCTCGCTGTCGATTTCCGCATATTTCCTCGACGTTTGGCAAAGGTGGAGACCTGGGGGACATCGCTGATGGACGTTGGCGTGGGATCTTTCGTCTTTGCAGCGGGATTGGTAGCGGCCAGACCAGTTCTGAAAGACAGATTGTCAGGCAAAGGAGCAACATCTCTCAGCACACGACTATACCAGTCCGGGAGACACTCCCTGCCTCTGCTCGTTCTGGGATTCATCAGATTATACACCGTCAAAGGGCTAGACTACGCAGAGCATGTCACCGAATATGGCGTGCACTGGAATTTCTTCTTCACTCTCGGCCTCCTCCCTCCATTCGTCGCCTTGTTCCAATCCGCATTCGAGTATATCCCCTCCTATGCCGGCCTCGCCCTCCTCCTAGGAGCAGGCTACCAAGTTGCCCTCAAATACACCGACCTCACGCGCTTCATCCTCCTATCCGACCGCAACAACCTCTTTTCCCAAAACCGCGAAGGCATATTCAGTTTCTTCGGCTACCTCGCCATCTTTCTCGCCGGGCAATCCGCTGGTTTGACCGTCATACCGCGCAACATATCAGCCAGCGCGCGCAACGGCACCGAGCAGCGAAAGGCACTTTTGAAAACACTAGCTGCCTGGTCGGCTGGTTGGAGTATTCTCTTCGTGTTAAGCACGCACTGGAAATACGGTCTGAATCTTAACGTCTCGCGTCGTCTTGCAAATCTACCTTATATCCTCTGGATCGCGGCGTTCAATACCTGTCAACTCACTGCCTTTTGCCTTGTGGAAACGCTTTTCTTCCCTGCGGCATACAAATCCTCGCCGGAAGGAAGTGGGAAATCGGAAGAGGTCATCTACAAGGAGTCCACATCACCTGTTTTCGAGGCGTACAATAGAAATGGATTGGCTGTATTCCTGCTAGCGAATTTGTTGACGGGATTGGTGAACTTGACGGTGCCGACGTTGGATGTGGGCGATTTGGGCGCGATGGGTTTGTTGTTGGGGTATGGAGCCGTGGTTACGGGTGTTGCGGTGGGGTTGGATTGGTGGGATGTTAGTATTAAGCTATAGATTTTTGAGGTGAGCATGACTTCGGGGCCTGTAGGAAGGGGAGATGTACTGTAATGTACCGTAGTGTACGATACAGCATGGGTGTACGAAAGGTTGGACTAAGATAGGGAGTTCTAGTCCCTAGAAATAAAAAGATGGGATGGCATCAATCATGCGGATGGGGTCATCCATTCAAGCAAGAGGAGCTTCCTTCATGCGAAAGCATCGATGATCCCTTCTCTTTTCTACTGTATGCTCCAAGGCAGGATGAGATGACATCGGATGAATGGAAGAAAGGAAGAAAGACCTCGCCGTTTGTATAATACCGAGAGGATGGAAAAAATTAATGACGCATTAACACACAGCAAGATATGGGATGAATGAATTTAGCGAGAAAACACGAAAGATAAAAATATCAAAATCTTCCTAACCAAATCCTTTCAAGGCCTACAGAAAGTCCGCTTCTTGCTCTGTGATAGTAAATTTAATAAAGAGGAGAGAAGACTTTCTTAACGAATTCTTTACTCGTCTTTTTTGTCTGCTCTCGGGTTTAATATTCATATTCATATTCACACTCCAAGCGGATAGGTTCCCTTCTGTATCTGTATCTATATTCTCCTTGCTCTTGCTCTCCTCTATTGATCTCTGTCCATAAGTAGGTACCTAGATATGTAAGATTACCTTGGTATATTTTCGATTGTTGCTCATGTCATGATAGAAGACGAAAACAAAACGAAACAGAAAAGAAAAGAAAAAGAAAAGAAAAATCCTTCTTCCGCCCGCCGCTTCAACGTCTTTTCGTTGTTTTTTCTTCCTGTTCTTCCTTTGCTATTGTATATTTTCTTTTTAGGGAGGGGCTTGCGGGATGATGTGGCTGTGGTTCGGTGCTGTTGCTGAAGATTTGCTGAAGAGTTATTGTCGTAGAAGATTTTGACTGTTGTTGAAGATTGCTGAGGATATATTCAATTCGTTCCTGTATTTGTAATGGTGTATTCGTACTATGATTTTGTATCTGTATTCATCTCTCGTCCCTCTTACCGAGTATTCTCGGTTTCTAGTGCTGTAGAGCATAGTATACTACATTCTAGAAGAGTGGAAGGGAGGAGGAACCTGGAAATGTCTTGCAGTAGGTATTTTTACGCATTTGCGTAGCTAAATAGTGGTGACGTTGTGGTAGCTCGTAGTGGATGTGATGGATTCGAGGGGAGTATTGTGATGGGATGGGGAATAGGGTATGGAGAAAGAGATGATGGGAATTCTGATTAACTGATTGATTGACTGACTGACTGGCTGACTGACTGACTGACTGACTGACTGCTTGACATATTGCTCAGAGTTATGATGATTATTATTTTCATGAACCGTATTGTGTCCTTTTTTCTTTTTCCCTTTCCTTTTTCCCTCCCTCCACAACTCCTGCAATAAGTATCAGACCTCCAAATGCAGGTACAAATCCTTTACCAGCCGAACCGAAGCCCTGCTTAATAATAAAGAGCGACGGCGGGCTGATTAGCGGGTTTAGTGCCGGGTAGGCGCATATGAGGAGGAGCTTTCTTGTCTAATGTACCTTTCCATTCCTCAGATCTCCTCTGCGGCACGGCAGAGGCAATGGCAGGGGAGGGAGAAGGGGAGGGAGGTAGTGAGAGAACGATACCTTTGTGCCGTACGAAGTATCCCGTACATAGATACTCGAGTAGTACATGCATATTACATATGTACACCATCGTACTGAAAGTAGATGCAAAGGGAGGGATGGGATGCAAGGACCCGTCGGTCTTCCGTCTATCAGAAGAGGAAAAAGGGGTCAACCTTTCTTCGCTGTGTTTGTTCGGCTGTGCTGTCAGTTTTTTGACTGTGCTGTACTTTGCTGGATGATGGAATTGTTTGGTGAGACTTTCAGACTTTTTGATTCAGTGGAAGAAGAAGAGGAAGAGGAAGGATCAGAGAAATTATAAATGTTTCAGAAGGAAGATGATTATGGAGGAAGGTATGAAGGAACAAAGAAGATAGATACGTTTCGAAATTACTTCTAGAAAAAAGAAAGGAAGGGTTTCAAGTTTCTTTTTTTTTTCTTTTTTTGGGATGTGTTCTTATCGGTAGAGAGGGAAAGGTTGTTGACAGAGTATTGTTATTGTTCTGTTAATGGAGGGAATGGATGGGATACAATTAGGTGGAGAATCAGACGTTGGAATTTAGGAATTGGATAGATAGGGTTGAAATAGAATCGGCAGGGCATCTTTCCAGGATATCTCATTTGATATATTAAAAATGCAGGTGGAGGGGCAAAACACGATATTAGAGAAGAGCTTGAAGAACCATAGGTACTAAAGAGAACAAAGAAAGAGTCAACAGTACTACTGTATCTGCAACTTTCAAATTCCACACGACTACTGGGTTGAAATGTTTCCTCGAGTTCATGAATGGTTCACCCGACTTTACGGTCCTCCCTCCAAGTAGGAGTAGTGCAGGGAAGGAGGCTGCTCGTCATCTCATCTCCGACATTCATGCCCGCGCCCGCGACGCCACCGTCTGCTCAGATCTCATTGCGGCTCTGGGATATTAAAGGACAGTGAAGGAGTTGGGGTTGTTGCTTGCTTTTTGGATTGTTCTTTTTTCTTCTCTGCCGACCCTTTCGGGGACGCCGTGGTGAATGGGATGATGTGGTAAGAGCTCGGAGGGACGGAGGGAGGGATGTGGTTATGAGAGTGAGTGGTGAGAGTCAGGAAGGAGTTGGAGCCGAGAGTTGGGAGACGAAAAAACTGGAGTTTGGGGTTGGGCTGTCATTTTTTGTTATGGAGACGTTGACGTTGATGATGATGGATGGATAGGTAGGTAAGTAGTTAGTTGAGATGAGATGATCAACAAGGAATACGCCAGCAAGAATGAAGAATATGAGAAAGGTTAATTATCACACAAAATCCCGAGGTTGTGGAAGGAAAAAGAAGCAAAAGAACAAGACTTTGACTTGAGTAATTGGATGGATGATAATCATTATTCGAGACTTTTGGCACAAGAAACGAGTTGACAGCAACAATGGGGCCTTGCCTTGACCATGACACGCGTGAGTTGATGCTTGGGAGTTGAGATGATGTAATGACACGTCAATGCTGGAAACATTGTTAATGCCTTTGGGCTTGACAGCTAGTGATTTTACTCGGTAGTTATTTATGCCTTGGATGAATGAGGTTGAGGAGGGCGAGGCGGTGACCTGATTGATGGGTGAGTGAGGGATTGCGATGGATGGGCGTTGATGTGATGAGAGGCGAATAATGAATGGGTGGATACTATGGGGATGAGAGGCATGGGACGGTGTGCATGAAAGGCAAAGAAATGAGGAGGATCTGAGTACTTTCGCAGGAATGCAGTCGGTTGGATTTTGTGAGATGTTATGAGAGCGGTGTTAAGATGAAAGGGGCCACTTGAAACGTCCATATCATTTGCAAAATCATTGGTGGTGATGTGTTGTTGTTTGTTGACATCGGATGGAAATATATCCTCACGCTTGCATGTGCGCTTTCGTATACTAAACACTCTATTTACGGATAGCAGGAAAGATAAAAAAGCAGATCCGGCCCTTGACTACCGGACACACCAGTCTTGATGATGTTTAGCTTCATAACTCAATCCACCACACATCCAATTGCCTGGAGGTGATTTCTGCATTTTCTGGATCTCATGCTTCGCTTCGTTCCCTCGACTTCATGCAGCCCCCTAACCCTGCAGGAGGAAGAGCAGATGCGGATGAGTAGAAGCAGAAGCCATCTCACGCCAGAGGCAAAGAGCATGATCAGATGTGAAGGTCCAAATTTCATACTGTAAGGTATGTATGGGAGAATGGATGTTTTGGTGAGGTGTTGAGTGAGTGAGTGAGTGGCGATTTTGCATTGTGATATTGATTGATATGGATGTTCATTCTACTTAATCTATCTTTTCTTATTATTATAATTTTGATAATAACAATGGAAGTAGCCCCTTCGTACTATTCTTCTTGTGCCTGTGCATGTTCCCCATACTTTCTCCTGCTCTCTCTCTCTCTCCCTCTCTTCTCCATTCCGGAGTATTATGGCGAGAGTTCGCTTGGTCGCAAAAAAGGAAATTGCATGTTCAAGCAAGCCGAAGCGGCACTGCTCCATCAACTAAGACGACCACCTTCTCTACCCTGCTACTACTCTAACTCTTTCTCTCCCTCGAAGAACAAGAACATCTACAGGAACAAGAGGAGAAAAAAACATCGACAATTCCAGCCGTTTCCCATCTTCCACCTCTGCAGCGTTCGCAGATCTCACCGCAATTGCTACCGTCCCAATTGTTTTCATCTCCCGCCAAGTATCAATTGATGCGACACCAACCCCCGAATTTACCTCCCTACTCCTAGCGATCGAAACAACACCACAACAACAATACCACAACCACATCCACAATCTCCTCCCACCACCGCATCCTCGTACTGAGATCACGAACTCCCATCTCATCGGCTCACACTTCAATCCGCGACGCTGACCGTGGCAGTGGAAGGGCGGCCTCGCAGCACCAGCATCGCTCCACACGCATATACTGCTCCCAACCGCGACGCCCAACGAGACACCACAACATGATAGCTGGAGCATCTAATTGGTGACCGACCACCCCCCTCTGCAACAATCACAAGCTCGCTGCTGCCATTGAATTCTTCCTGCCACCGGCGTGCATTGTCCTGCAGACAGACACACGCCCGTCCTCACCTTCGGAATCAAGGAACGAGTTGTGGGAGAGAAAGCTGAGGTGCTGTTGCTGCCCCAGCAAATAATAACCGCAGGGAGAACTTTTCTTGTCCAGGGACATCTCATCTCGTGCGCACAGGGCCCAGTAAAAGTTGAAGTAAACTTCAAATTTAGACAAAAGAGATGTCGTCCACCGCCCTTCAAGCAGTGCCTCATCAGCAAACATCCATCGGATCGCACTCGCCCATCGCTACCGCGTCGTCGAACCGACAATACAACCCGGCTGCTTCTCAACAATCGAGAGACCCCTATTACAACAGCTCGCCATCTGCAGCAAACGCGTCGCCATCGTCAACACGGCGGCCTTCAAGACGGCCGAGCGGTAATGGTGCATCTTCAAACAATCAACAAACGCAGCCGCAACAATATTATTCTCCCACACCGACATCTGCCTCAGTGACCAACAACACCAGCCGAGCCACCAACTCGAATCACGCTTCGCCTGTGCCAGCCTCCACGCTTCCGTCAATGGCACCTGGTGATCACCAGCGAGGTGTGCCACCCGTTGTTTCACCGCGAACCTCATCAAACAGGACCAGCTCACATACAGGCAACTCCCGCACAGAACGTTCTGAGTCTTCGAGAAGAGCATATGCCACCGAAGCAACATCCTCCCCTAGAAATACCGGCGATTCGCAGCAGGACCGAGACCGAGAAGATAGGCAGAGGAGTAATGGTACAGCAAATGGTGCAGGAGAAGATTATGCTGCAGCTTCGCGAGCAAGACGACGAGCTCAGCAGGCAACTCCAGAGGCCATCCCCCATAGATCGAGTGCCAGTCGAGAACCAAGACAGCCCACTGGGCAGCGACCCCAACCTACACCGCCGAGCGGGTTATCGAGAGAAGCAAGTGAAGTCTTGCAGCGAGTGGTGGTCAGCAAGCCCGAGATTGATATTGAACGCGAGCGAGAACGTATGGCCGAAGCTATTCCCACCTCCTCGGCTGCGCAGACACCACATTCTACACCCGGAGGAGTGAACGACGATACTGAGGAGCCTCGAGGGACCAGAAGTCGGCATGACCACTCCTCAAGCAAGCCAGGGAAGAACACCAAGTTCGGTGACTACTTCCTAGGCGCTGTGCTTGGTGAGGGAGAATTTGGAAAGGTCCGCATGGGCTGGAAGCAAGAAGGTGGTGCTGAGGTGAGAGTTCATCTCTTTTTCATCGTGGGAAAATTGCTAACATTTAACAGGTTGCTGTGAAGCTTATCCGTAAAGATACAGTCGGCAACAATCCAACCAGACTCGCAAAGGTCCATCGAGAGATCCAAATTCTCCGAGAAGTCCAGCATCCTAATATCGTTCAACTACATGAAATGGTGGAAACTGAGCACAAGATTGGTATTATTTTGGAGTATGCTTCCGGTGGAGAACTTTTCGACTACATTCTCAACCATCGATACCTGAAGGATGGAGCAGCTCGCCGGTTATTTGCACAACTGGTTTCTGGCGTGGGATACATGCACAAGAAGGGTATTGTTCACCGAGATTTGAAGCTGGAGAATTTACTGCTGGATCGCAACCGCAACATCATCATCACCGATTTCGGTTTTGCCAACACCTTCAACCCATCAGACGAGCTTGGAGAGGAGGTCGAGTACAATCTGTCCAGCAGAGATTACATCAAGAGAATGGAATTGGACAAGATCTTACCGAATGGTATGAGGAGAGGTGATCTCATGCAGACCAGTTGCGGAAGTCCATGTTATGCAGCTCCGGAACTGGTGGTCAGCGATTCACTCTACACTGGTCGAAAAGTCGACGTCTGGAGTTGCGGTGTTATCCTAGTACGTTTTTTTTGCCCTTTACTAATGTGGTTTGCTAACGCTCTGCAGTACGCAATGCTTGCAGGCTACTTGCCCTTCGATGACGATCCAGCAAATCCCGAGGGAGACAACATTAACCTACTCTACAAATACATCGTTTCGACTCCTCTTACCTTCCCCGAATATGTTACACCACACGCTCGAGACCTTCTCCGCCGAATCCTCGTTCCCGACCCACGCAAACGCGCAGACCTTTTCGAGGTGGCAAGACACAGTTGGTTGAGCGAATACTCCCATGTTGTTGGCTTCATCACCAGCAACAACACTACCACAACGGAAATTGCAAATGCCCACATTTCCGAGCCAGATATCTCAGGTCTCAAGAGAAGCGCGTCTGTCCGAGAGAACAAGCCTACGAAGCCGGCACCTGGCCCTGGTGATCTTGGGAGGAAACATGGCAATGTGGATCAAGATGCGGACGATCATCCAAAACCAACCAAGGATAATAAGAGAAGAACTGTTCAAGTCGAGTACGTTGCACCCCGCTCGCAGACTCAACGTGGAGAGTCCACCACTGTCACTGCGCCTGCACCGACTGGATCAAAGACCAGGGCACGATCTGGGAGCCAGGGCCCTGTCGCTGTACCTACCCAACAAACCAGTGGTAGACGACCTTCAGTTGACAAGCCATTACCTCGTGATCCTGCGCCTGTGGATTCTCGCTACTACGAGAACCGAGGTCAAACTGGTTCCCAGCGCCAGCAAGGTATGGCACCGCCAACACGCCCAGGGCGAGACTCATCCAGGACTGGTTCTGATACGGCATACCTGAACAACGCACCTCCCGTTTCCCACGCCAGACCTACGACCGGTGGATCAATGAGCTCAAATGTTAGCAGATCTGGATCAGTTCCTTTGGTAAGCCGAGGATCCTACAGCCAACCTGCTGCACCTGCCGTTGCTGGAACCAATGCTCATGGCCGCATTTCCCAGCCCCCGTCAAAGAAGTACATTTCTTCGCCAGTTCAGCTAGAAGATCCCCAAGAAGATCAGCTTTATGGACGTCCAAGTGTTAGTCAGGGTACTCCAAAGTTTGTGCAAGCCGAATCCGCGCCTCAAGAAGGAAAGAGCCACAAGCGCTCTAATACCATTGGATCAATCTTCTCCAGGACCAACTCAATCTTCGGGGTAAGTCAGGGAAACACGCGAATGCGAATGCAAATCAGACACAGCAGGAGAAGGCCGCCAAGAAGTCTTACCCTCCTGTGAGTATGACAAACACCAATGTTGGTCAAGAAGGTCCTCGCCCATCCATCGATTCGAGGCGGTCTATTTCATTCGGATTTGGGAAGAAGCGCAGTGGAAGCATTACTGGTGGATCACAAACTACTTTGTCGGAGAAGCCAAGACGGTTCTCACTCCTGCCAGCATCATTCTCGCTCAAGTCGATTGGTATTGGAAAGGAGGAGTACAACGACAGTCGCGCAACTCAGGATGAGTATGATGACCGACCAGATAGTCAGCGCCACTATGACCCTCCACAAACAGCCAGAACTGATGCAAGTCGGGCGATGAGTGGAGGTGCTGGACCCGGACCGCAAGCATATCCATCGGACGGGGCATATGACCGAACTCGAGACTCACCACAACTGGATAGACGAGTCACGAATACTGGCAGCCCAACCCAACCACGATACCCTCAATCTCAACAACTCTCCGATCCTCGCTCTGGAGGACCTCCACAATTCCTCCCCAACAACAACTTCCGCCAGGATCAATCCGCCCTCACAACCGAGTCAGAAACATCAGTAAATGACATCCAGAACCGTCGTGGACAGTACCCACCCGGATTCAACGACTCCGATCGCCGACCGGTAGGATCTACTGGTGGCCAACAACCCATCCAAAACCAGAGACAAGCCGGCAATGGAAACCGGGGTGTACTCCAGAAGCCGAACCGCAAGTTCAATGATGCTTACGAGGGCGATCAAGGCGGGAATGCATATGGCAGTCGTCAAAATGATCATGCTGGAAGTAGCGGAGCGGCTAGAAAGGTGATGGATTTCTTCCGTCGTCGTAGGAGGGATAATGAATGATTTGTCTTGAAACCTAATGGTGGACATTTCAAATCGAATACATATGGAACAAATGAAGGAAGAGAGCGGGGGACGCAGTATTTGATTACTGGCTTTTGCATTGCATGGCTGGTTGAATGATGCGAGAAACAGAAGAGAATATAACTAGAATGGATGGTACTTGCAAATGGAATGGAATGGTCTGGATGGGGGGAAGGGGGAGTGCCGCGCGTCTTGTTTTCTCTTTTACTTATTTTATTTTACAGAAGACCTCCCCTTCTTCCGACTAACTACGTAACTTGCATATCATCTTTTTTTCGGCGTCGCAATGGGGCGTGGCGTGGCGCTGGTTTGGATTGTTCGTTGTTACTTTTTTCCCAACTCTATTGTTTGTGCTTTTTGTGCCTTTAGTCTCGTTGTTGTTGTCGTTTTTCATTTTTGCTCGCTGTATTGGAAAGAATGGAGAGAGAAGGAGAGGGAGAATGGATGGTTGATGGGTGTGTGTGAAAAAGTAGGGATTGGAGAGAGGGGTGGTAATCTTTGTAGTGGAGGAGGAAGGAAGGGGGGTGGTATTGGAACGAGGAAGGAAGTAAAGGAAGGAAGGAGGAAAGGAAGAGGAAAGAGAAAGAAGAGAAGTGTATACAAATGTCATCAAACTCCCAATTCGCGTAAAAACAAACAAACGACACACACGACCCCGAAAACCTTACTTGTAATAGCATAAAATGATACAATTCCTTCCCTCCCAATCCCATATGCCAATCTTATGATTTTTTTGGCGTTGATTTTTTGTGATTTTTTGTGATTTTGTGGTTTTGTGGAGTGGTGATTTGGTGATTTGGTTATTTGGTTATTTGGTTATTTGGTGACGATGGGGGTCTTTTGGTCAAGAGGGAGGGAATCGATAAGTGTGGTTGTGGTTGGGATGGGAATGTAGGATGGGAAGAGGGAAAGAGGGGAGGGGAGTAAGGTGAGAAGATCACAATAGAACGGTAAAGTAAAGGGCCCTAATACAAAGGTATGATGTTTCTACTATGTAATTGTTGGAGAAGAAGAAGAGGAGGACTGGGAGGAGAAGTCTGATGAGAGAGGAGAGGAAAAGGGAGGGAGGGGAGAGCGAGAAGATTGTGGAGGGAAGGATTGTGGAGAGGATGAAGGAGAGGAAGAAGATGAGGAGGAGAAAGAGGAGGAGAAAGAGGCTAGTCTAGTAGTGAGGAAGAAGATGTGGAAGAAGATGTGTGAGGGAAGGAGATGAGGAGGAAGATGAAGGAGATGAAGAAGATAACGCTGGTAGTGGTTCCCAGAAAGATGAGGAAGAGAGAGGCTAACAGTAAAGATTAAGAAGCTGATATGGTTGAACTCGCCAGCTCCTTGGAACCTTGAGACTTTGGATGCGTTGTGTCTTCGACTAACTTTGTATAAATACCTTTGAGATTATCGATAACAGTTTGCCTACTAGGCTGTTATCATAGGGCAGCAATGAATACCATGTAATGTGCAAGTTTGCCGAGGGATACTTTCGGTTGCATCCTGTTGCTCACGTATGATTTGCACTGGGGAAGAAATAAGAGGTGTAAAGTTTGTCGCGAGAGACTTTCGGGTGCATCCTGTTACTTATGTCGTAAAAATTGGGCCATCAAATGGAAAACCACTGGGCAGCAAGATTATGCAGCTGTTTGCGGACTAATTACAGCAAGATTGTGCTTCCGGGTAGTGAAACGATTTGATCTTATGGCAGAGTGTCATACAGAGGTTAATTAGTAGACCTTGCCAACAACGACTTCACATTCTGGAAGACGAAGACTGCAGACGTCCCCAAATACTGGCCACGATCTGGAATCCGCGATTATTGCTGTTCTTGGGCAGATATATGTGGCGTTTTCCACAAGTTTTCAAGGAGGCTTGCGAGAACTCAATCTCGGTTGAGGACGACGGGTTAAGCAAACATATGTCTTGTTGGTTACACTTGAGTAATACTACGTATGCGATTCACGTGAAAGGGAGACAGCACAGGGCCAGTAATACGTCTCATGTAAGTATAGTTCACTTAAGAGAAAGGTCTCGCAAGACTTGAAGGAGTTGAAGAATGCATGATTTCCTTATTGTCGAATATTTGACTGCTGTTGAATGTTGGCCTTTTATCAGGCGAGAGATTTATCATCGTTATTGTTTT
The DNA here is from genome assembly GCA_031472005.1 of Tetracladium setigerum. Lineage (NCBI taxonomy): Eukaryota > Fungi > Ascomycota > Leotiomycetes > Helotiales > Tetracladium > Tetracladium setigerum. The sequence goes on along the minus strand of PZJY01000009.1, from coordinate 134,673 downwards.
GATGTCGTTTATCTTATAATAATTGTGAGAATTTATCTCGTGATGCAAGCATGAGCGGCTTTAAGTTGATTCTTTGCTGCTACTTTTCATTAGAACTGTTCCAATATGCTCCAAAGACTGTAACTAGAGAGAGCATTATAATTAGACAAGTGTAAAATTACACAGGGGCGATCTGGAGGGAAATAGCCGCTAATGAGGTGACTGTTTTCAGAGACGTCGATGAGGAAAAGAGATAGTGAGAGTATATCGAGATATAAATACTCAATTCCACGGCTATTGAGCCACAAAGAATCAAAGTGAAGCACTATAAGTGAGGAAATCCATAATGTCGTGATAACGTTGTCCTCGCTTAGAGTCATCTTCGCGTCTTGGTCGCGAGTTTGCTTGACAAGATGCGAGATTTTCTCTAGCAAACAATATCTTTTCTTTTTCCACGCAGCAACTTCGATAGATGGATGTTTCACCCTACATCTCGCATATATTCTCATCATCGACAGCTCAACCAAGATGGCAGATGATGAGGAAGTCTCAATTAGGGAGATATTGGCCCGCGGAATTCCTTGGGGTGCAGACGAGTAGGTGAAGTGAAACGATTCCAGTTCTCGTCATAACCTTTAATTTTCTGTCGAACAATTTCAGCTGTCGCATATGATTCAAGTCTTAGTCGATAACTAAAGTTCATGTCGAATAATTTTGATTGTCGAATTAAGATGGCGTGGTCAATATCTGGCAAAAGTTCGTGAGGCAGTTGAAATGATGAGCTGAGTTGTGAGCAGCTGAGCCTTGAAATGAAGGAAGTGAAACTGAAGGACTATCGACGAGGCAACTTATTGTTCCAGAGCGCTGCGACGGATGCTCAACGTATTTTCGTATGCGGCGACTACTTCCTCTTATCTCATGCGATCGATGTCCGCCTCACCTCAAAGAAATCGGAATTTCCCCCTCATTACTTTATAAATGCTAATGGCTTCTTCTCACTCATCTTGAGCCTTAAGATTTTATTTTGGGAGTTAGTTATACTTCTTTTAGTCTTTTTAAAATATATCTTTTCGATAAAATCCTCGAAATCCGTTACAGTCTATGTGAATTGGGGTAGTTTTGATCTTCCTAGAATCCTTCCCAAACTTCGGTCAATTTCCCTCCCAATCAAGTTATTTAAGTCTCTTCAAGTCTCTCATTCAGTAATTACCACTAAATTTTAAAATTTCTTCCACGGCGTATTAAAAGATACCCCCGTTGTCCCAAAATGGGCAATGATGGATAGATACGCAACCTCAACACATAGCTCAAGCACATGTTCCGAATATTGATGACAGCTTTCCGCTTTTCCCGTCAAGTAGATTATTGTGGTCAGCCATATCAACTCTTGAGATCCTTCAGATGACACTTTCGAAGTTGAGGTTTCAAACTTTCTGGAGATCGCAGATTTGCCGAATCGAATCTCACCATTATTCCAAACACTTGACACTTCTCGATGAGATTAAGATGCGTAAACATGGCCAACAATATCAATAGAAGCCCCCATCCGAGAATATTTTTAGGGTACAGAGAGGAAAGAGGATAATCTTGGATCAACTCTATCTCTATTGATGTCTGCAACCAATCCTCATATGAAAAGCTTCGGATTCACTCAGAAAATCAAACTTTGTCTTCCCAATCGTCAGGCCGAAAGTATTGAATGTATCTGTCACCCACGACCTAGTCCTGGAAGATATTTTACACAAGAACTCCTCAGCGGCGATTACTGTATGCAGCGGGAATGAATGTTCAATTGGGAAAGGGTCGGTTATCGGAGGTAAGGTAAGCAGAGGCTTAGTCAACATATGGCGCCGTTTGGTGGTGTTTCCTCACCGCCCCCCAAGTATTGTTGAGGAGCTATGATGGGGGAATTCAGATGGTATCTGGCGGTGGGGAGGGCGAGGTGAGATTTTGGGGGTATCGTGTGTGGGTAGATGGGTGTGTTTGATCGAGTGTAAGAGAGATTTGGGTCGTGGCGTTTCGATTTGTGTTGAATCACAGCTGGTGTGGTTGAAATCAGTGGAAGGAATGGCGGGAGATCAACAGCTGTGTTGATTGGTTTCGCACACCGAATATTGGAGATAATTCAGGAAAGTGAGAAGGGTTTCTGGGAGAGTGATTGATCGCCTTGGCGGAGGTTACCAAGCCCATTTGGTTGCATTTCTCTTTGATTGAGATGAAACGTTTATGAACTAAAATGAGTTTTGTGAGTTCTAATTATCATAGCAGAGATCTTGTAAGCGAGTGAAGTCGAAATGGGTAATTCTGACAGTACTGTATGGAGAGTGGTGGGCGGTTGCTCGTTGTTGCAGTTCAGGGAAGTGTGAAAATTTCTGCAACAGCAGGAAGGTCTCATCAAAAAGCGAGAGCTACTAAGCCAAGATTCCAAGGGCACAAATTTTTTTATCTCAGATGAGAACAAGCAACATTTGTTTCTGTCGCGAGGTGGTTGGGGTCAAATCATCAATCACAGATACAGGCAAACATGACAGAGCTGACCTGCTGTGCACCACCTTCATTGCACGTTTCATGAGATCGCTGCAGGATAAGATGATGAATCACTACCAAAAATTAGTTATAGTCTGTTTAAATTACGTGACCACCGAATTCAGCTACACCATGAATTACTGACGCTATGAATGAGGCAAAAACGTCGCACCCGATAAGAAGCCTACGCGGTCCTTTGTGTGTGATGTTAGAGTAGCGATGTAGAAGAGGGTACACGTTAATCTGCCTAAAATATGTTTATTATCACAGAGATAGAGTATTTGATGATGTTTGGAAACCTGTGCTCAAGACTTCATGACAATGAGCCGTCCTGCAGACTCGGTGGTTTGACGATGTAACCCTCGCTTAGTTGATAGAGAATAACGGACCACATCACATCCCAATATCTACACATACATAAATTTCATGCGAGCCCCGTAAGTTAATTTCTCATATCTCGCAAGGAGGACCAGTCAAATCTCGGCCTCAGATCCTCATCCATCTTACCCCCCGCTCCAAGTCATGCAACTGCTCGCACACTTTCCCCATGTTTGAAACGCCCCGAAGCATTAAAGAACAAACTCCCACGTCGTTGAGATATCTTAGACTTGGCAACTTCATTGATTGATCCTGTAGATTCCACGTGGCGGTGCGTGCCGATATGCAGTGCAGTCTGGTGCATCGCGGACGGAACCGTTGAATGCTCTGCCGTCCTTGGGCCTTGGAAAGCTAGGCACTTCTCCTGACGATGAAGGAAGGGTGAGTTCAGGGTGCTCCAATGTAGAACAGTAATCTCCAAACAGAAAGAGAGAGAGAAGACTAGAAGCCATACTTTGGGGAAATCAGCCCATATTACGTTGCGTTCAGCACGTCAATCTAACCTTTGTCGGTTGTAATATCAGCCGTTACATCCTATGTCCGAATTGAAAGGAGAATTTCTGCATATGGTAAGAAACACCCTAGGACGAAAGCAGTGCATGGTGAGATTAGCAGCGGTGAGTTGCTCTTAGGTAGCATAATGTGGAGAGGTGAGACTGATGGGTAGATGGGCCGTCAATCCTCTTCCCATGGAGTAGGGAACAGTTTGTGGTCATCCAGGGGTCCCAGGATATGCACACGGAGACATGAGAAGTTAGATAGATTGCTATTCTGTAAAGACATGTAGAGGTATCGTCAACTTCTGGGGATAGTTCTGAGGGGAATTAGTGGTATGAAAGACTAAAGGCTACCTAGCAGATCTCATACGTTTCCACAACTGTGCAAATATACACCCAAAATCAAAACTGAAAGTGGAGAGTAATCTTTACGATGAGGCCAGGTTTTCTTGATTCAAAAGCCTTATGAGACGACAGAGTCATTTCTTCAGGAGAGACACATCAGTCCTTACACCCCTCGTCGCATCGGTACCGCTCCGTACAGCAACAAGCGCGCATTACATGATCCTTGAGTCAGCATGCTTAAAACCTCTTCGTCTACTCCAATCACCATTCGCAAATTTAGATTTATTCTGCAAAACCCCACTTCTGCTCGTCACCAAGTGTTCTCGAATGTTGGAATGACACCACAATACCGGCTAAGAATGCGCGCTTGTGCATGTTCAAGATTCTAAAATCTTCTTTATGGAGGAGCTAGAAACGCAGGTGCTGGGGCCTAAGATTGGGATGGTTTGTGGATCAGAACGTAGAGAAATGATTCGGCAGAAGCCGAAAGTTGATGATTTCTATGGAGACTTGATTGGGTACCTCGGTACAAGGAAAACAAAGATGGACCAGAGGAAAGGTACTCTAACCGCTATTTCTTCTCAAAAAACCTTCCAATAAAATGATGCTGGGTCGAAGTGATCCCCTCCACACGCTAAGCGAGAAACCCAATTCAAGTATAAATACCATCGTCCATATCCCTTTCCTCGGAAAAGAAATCTCCAGTTCATCAGAGTACAGCGTATCAGAACCATGACTGCGATTCGAGTATCTAGGGCGTGACAATAGATAGAATACAAGCAAACAACAGCAACCCTTAACACCAAGCAGCAACGAGTGGGTGGTCATCATTCATCAATCATAATCATGTGTCGACATTCCTCCCTTCCCTCTTTCCATGAACAGGTAAAAGCAAAGAGCCAAGGCTAATACTGAACACCTCCTGTGATGCTGGAACCGAAGTCATGATTCTGATACGCTGCACTCTGATGAACTCCCCCACCCACGCCCCCATTCCCATTTGCGCCAAGACTTATACCGCCACCAGTCTTCACGAGCAATCCGTTCAACCTCGCTGGAACTATGCTTCCCGAGACTAGAAGTCCCTTTAGCTCCTTTAATGTTTCGATTTCAGCCGCCAGTGTTTGGATGCATGAGTCGATATTGTTTGTGTATATTTCCATCATCTTGTTTTGTTGGAGATCGAGTTCTTGGAGTCGCGTTTCGAGAAGTCGTGCAGGGGAGTTGCGGCGTCTGCGGACGGCTTGTTGGGATACGCGGTTTTGAAGACGACGTTTCTATCTACTTGTCAGTTTCTTTCGTTGTTTTTTTGCGGAGAAGAAGAAACCCACAAGTTGCTTGGGCGTCAGATCTTCCTTGGGTATCTTGGCTTTGGTGGGGGAGGATTTGACCTGTGGGGTACTCGTGACGGACTTTTGATGGAATCTTGGAAGTGTGGGTTCAGTTGGAGATGTCGGAGGAGTTAGAATGGAGCTTCCACTGGAAGGCGAAGGCGCCGAGCACTCGGAAATGTTGCTGCAGCTATCGTAATACTGTGGCAATGCGGATTGTGTGGAGTCAGGAAAGGTTGTGAAAATGTTCGTCATCGCTTTCGCGCTCGGATCCTGGCAGAAGGAGTTAGTTTCTCTCTTCTAATTCTCCTAGTTAAAACTTGGACGCCATACAAATTCGTTGTAGACAGGGTAATTGTTGAACCTCCAATCCTCCAATCCTGCGTTCACCCCGTACGCGCCTACGAGAGGGCTTCCTGAAAGAGGCGACTGTGAAAACGGCATTGTTGATGTCGAATTGACACAGTGTTTTCTGTCTTTGATGGGTCTCTAGCCCATAAACGTAATTGAGAGTCAAGAGTTCGTTGGGCTCTGGGCCTGACAGCTGTGAGCTGGGTAGCTTTTTGTTGTTTCTACTGCTCCTCAAAACGAGTGACTGAGATATGATTAATTGATCACCGATTGCGTCCCGGCACGTCTCTTTATACCACCCGGCACTGCGGTTGCACCTCGTGGCATCTTATTCAGAACTCCAACATTTGGTATCAGACAACCTACCACAGTGCACCTTTCAGACCCCCTCATGCAATGTTGTCAGATTTGATAGTTCAGGAACGGCAATAATTACCATGGAAGATCCAGTCTGTGAGTGGTTGACCATGCATGAGCAGGGAACAGTTGACTTCAAACTGTTACTTGTCACCGACTGACTCTCTTCACCAATGGAAATGCGGAAATTCGGCTTCACATTTTCCTAAAAGGGAAAATGTGGACAGAATATGAGCATCGTGATTCGTCACAGCGTATGCCATATAGCGCGAAAGTGGAACGACTGATCCAATGATCGAGAATCTACAGTTATCCATGCAGTTCATGAGTTTGGGGAAGCAAAGTGTGAGGGCTGAAGATTCCTAGTGGCTCGCAAAAGCTTCTAGAAGCCGCCAAGTATATGCAGAAGAGTGAGTAAGCCGACCGTTAACGGCGTTGAAGTAGTCTTGCACCTGAGAAATGGCGTTTTCCAAGAGACCCAAAAGCCTATTATTGGACACGAATACGGTTGCTGGTATTGAAGGCGTCACGCTACGATGGTGGTAGTGGCTAAAATTGTAGACAGGAAGAAATAAATAGACGAAGGGACCCCAAGAAAGTTCCTGAAAAAGGTTGAGATGATCCCATCCCCAGTAACAGAAATTGAAAACAGGCCATGGTTAGCATTCAAGCCCCACTATGTGCTATCAAAGGTGGGATGGAGGGAGTTCTTGGCGAGGTTGACTGTTTCCCTTTGATGGAGGAAACTGATTGGCCAAATTTAGCGAGGGCAAGAAAACATATGTGCCTTCAATGGGGTACCTCTCACTTCTCCACAGAATTGGTGTTAAATGACCAAGGATTAGTAGATTACTAGGAAACCCTTTCTTCTTGCTCGAGATTTCATCTGAAAGTTTTGGGGATTATCCGGGGTTGAGAACGTGTTCAATGCAACCTACATTTGTGCATTTGTCTTGGGTCTGCTTCACCGTTATTCAGCGCCGTGCATAACACCCACTCTCGATTTCTATTCGCCCTAAATACGTTCAAATCCCAAGACAAATCCCTCAGCCTCTTCAATGGTTCCATTGTGAGCAGCTCAATCCTTGGACTTGCAGGGACTTGGCCTGACGTGGAATGCGAGCAATGCGAGAGTTCGGGAACCCAATCTTTGTGGGGTCCAAGAAGGCTGAACCTCCCGCTCGTATTTGGCCAGTTTTGGGTTAGGGCGATGATGTGGCGATATGTTTGGTTATAAAGATCCTGTATTCCCCTCTTTTTTCTCTCTGAGAAAAGAAGACTTTCTGGACCCCACGATGCGTGACTCCGCCGTCCCCGATGCTTGCTTCGACTCTTGCAACAGGGACTCTCATTTGAGAGTGAGAAGGTATTAAATTTGGTAAATTTTAGCGAGGTGTTGATAATGACCTTCGGCTTTCCGAAAAGGCAACCTGCACTCGCGGACTCATCAGCGAGAGGCAACTTTTTCAAGAGGCTGTTTTGAGATGTGGTCTGATTCTGGGGGAGATATTCGCTGTTGTTGGCAATGACGCAAGGCTGTATGCCAAAGATCAAGGAATAATGGACGGAAACACCTTTCAATCAAGTGTGAAGGCGGGGTAGATTATCTCAAAACTCGAGCAGTAGTCAGCTACAGATGTTTTTATTCGTTTGAAAAAAGGGTCGTGTGATGCGCGTGGCGTTTCCAATCTGGAATACCAGGGAATTATCCAGTCAAAATAACTTTCTGTTCTGATAGAGGCTTGGAAATCTGCTCAAGTTCTTCACTGCTGGGATTTATCGAGCGATAGCTTTTATTATTCGTTACAGGCGTCCAAAGATTTACTGTGATGTTCAATAGTTTGACTCAATGGAATTGAGACATTCTGATTTGTCGATCAGAATGATCTGAATGATTGCGAGAAGCCGGATTGTCATTTTTTTCGAGCGTAGCGCGCTGTTGAGATCCTTGGTTATTTGACTATTACTATATTATTGATGTCATTAGTAAAGAACAATATCAATTACAATATCAATGTTCCAAGTCTCCCAAAATCAGAAAAGATGTCAGAAATCAAGCTTTCTGCAGAGATGCGCCTCTCCTTCCCTCCCTTGTCTCTCACATATTTTCCACGGAACATTCCTTCCACAAACATGCTTCTTACCATGATATGTACCTACCATGTCTTTATGTGCACTCTGCATACCTTATCGGGAAGGTCAAAAGTACCCCCTCCCCCCAAAAGGGACTTGATATGCTGGCAAGAGGAGAAGGTCGCCGAAGTCAATTTTCATGTCGATCCCACGCGAGGGCAATAAGTTCCGATATCAAAACACCCATACTGCACACTGCACCCTCCACATGTACCGAAACTAAACCGCGGAGTTGATATCTCTGCATCTCTACTGGTGGATATCGGCGAGGACTCACTCTTAGTCAAGTTAGTCATTGTGCGTTTATTTCGAGATCACTCACTAAGATATGTGTAAAATATTTCCTGACAAGATTTAAAGGAAGTGCTTCATGATAGCAGCAGGTAAGATCTAATCCAGGTGGAAGTAAGTCCTTGCATCATATCTCAATTTAGCCTGATTCTGCAAGTTCGATAATAAGCAGAGTGTAAACGCCCCTCACTCTCAGGGTGTTTTTGTGTTCGTCAAGGAGAAAGCTTTCATTATTGTCGTGGCATAGTAGCATAGTTCTGATCTTGTAATGTACCTTGTGACCCTCTCAAAAGTTCTGCTTGATGTCTGCTGGTTTCTTTTAATTCAATCTCCTTCGATTGTCTTTCTTGAACTAGCCATGCTAAGGGTGTCGTTGCGTGTTGGAAAAATATCCCACGCGTTGTTTTTGCCACATGGTCATGTTTTGGGCACGAAACAGACATTTGCTCATACTTCTCAGGTCAACGATTTTATTTGTTGGTAGTTTCAATTACAAGTACTGAACCTGTTTAGATTGATTCTAGGAAGGACTAAATCTCCAGGAAATGATTGTGATTTTCAATTGCATTCGTTTGCATCTACAGACATTTATGTCAGTAATTTACATTCAGAAGGACATCAAGAATGGGAAAAACTTGAAAATTTTCAAAAGCCCGACATCATGCAACAGATTCCAAGACAGTTAAATCTATCTATTATGTGCAATACTCAACATACGGCATTCTGTGGACGTATAACACTCGGGGCGGTTACCGACAAGAAGTCCAAGAACAAACCACTGAGGAGTTTGGTGACTCGTACTTCACTGAGGAAAATTTTGCGAAAGTCTGAACATTGATCATAGCTTCATTAATCTATCGGCACGTTTATGCCATGTTGTTATTCAGTGAGTTACAGGCTGTACCGAGAGGAAACTGACTACATTGCAGCAACCAGGCATATAGATCCCCAGAGCGGATTCAAAGGACTAGATTCTACTCCTTCAAGTATCGAGGCCTTCCGTGAGAGAAATGCAGCTTGCAGTAGAGCGCAGAGGACTATGGAGCAAAACATACCCAGCCCTGAACTGGTCTACATCAATCAAGAAAACATTGAAAAGATCTGATATCATACGACAGTCTGAATCGAGTCGGAGAATGCGTGCAAGCAAACGAGAGAGTGTGTATGTTACTATACTTAGCCAGCCAGTCTGTTATGAGTACAACTAACGAAAAAGAAAGATAGCGAGATGTATCAGTAAAAGTTCCGAGAACTACCTACCTACTGTTGGAATCAGAAGCTAAAGACACGAGTTACACCTGACACCTAAGCCACGTCTATGTTGGGCAGGGAGAGGGCTAAGCGTGGAAATATTATAGGGAGAAGGGCCAAGTGAGCACAGTCATTCATTACTATATAGTATTTATGAAATTATACACGCAATATATGCGTTCGAATAGGTAGGTCTACTTCAAACCAAATTTGTACACTCCTTTCCCTCCTAGATTTACCACCAGAAAGAGCTAGAGTTCACATCTTTCTCAGTCCTCCATCTCTCCTTCTTGCATGCAGCAAAAAGAAAAAAGAAAAAGGTAAAAAAAAAGGGGGAAAGCGCAACCAGTCGTATGTGTGGTATAGCCGCTCAAGTTTCGATTGATGCCTCAATCTCAATCTCATCTAAATAAATAAAATATGAAAATCATACTGAAAATCGTAAAATACGCGAAAGAAAAGTTTCTCAAAATTCCTCCTCCATATTTGCCAAGCATATGACGTAGAAAATGCCAAAAAGTAGGTAGCCGTGAGTTGCGGATAACATCGCTCACAAAATGGTTGCTTCAGTCGAATGAATGAATGAAGATGCGCGCTAATCCTGCAAGCGAGAATAGTGATTTGTATGTGGGCAGACCAAGGAAATGTTTGTTGTTGTTTGTAGGCAAGCTTGTTGTTGCCGTATGTGGGTAAGGTTGTGTTTGTTGTTTTGCAATGAGGAAGAGCTCGTTCGCCCTTCGCTTTTGCTTATGTGTAAGAATGGTGGTCATGCTGTTGTAGGTGTGCGAGAAAACTTCAAGTTTACTCTGTTGTTGTGTATGCGATAGCTCGCTGCCGCTGTGTCGTGTGAGGTACAATCGTCCCCATCTTCGGATTCGGATTCTCTCCGCCCTCCTCCTGCTCCTCGCTCCTCGCTTAACCCCTTCATCCATCCTACCATCTATCACCACCATCACCACTCCATCCTTCCCAACGGTAACAAATACAACCCAATCAACCAAACACACCAAAGTCGAAAAGTAGCCTTATCCCTCTTCACCCCACCCTCACCAACCAAACACCTCCAGGCAATCCCACCCCCCAATCCCCCAACCCCACAAACCACGCCCAACCCAACCTTCCCCAAAACACAGGCGCAACAAATGAAAAAAGGGCAATAGCAAACGCATTGAATTTTCTCGTCCTCGCGTCCCCGATGACAAGCGGCATGGTCTTCCTATCGCGAAGTGAATCCCCCTCTTGATCTTCCATGTCTTGGAATTGAATGGTGCATGTTATCACGATACCGATGATGAAGAGCCATTGGTAGGCGGTATGGTTTAGTTGTCTTCCCGATCCAACACAGACAGCGGCTGCTCCGGCTCCAAAGGTACAGAAACCTAGCGCGTTGAGGATATGTCGTATGAGGAAGTGTTCGTCGCCGCCGCCGAGATCGTTGTATGCCCATGTTAGAGCGATGAGGAAGAGGAGTTCATTTCGGGCGCCGAGGAGGAAGTGTGCGAGGAAGATAGTGAGTGGGAGGAGGGAGAGGAGAAGGCGGCGGGCTGTGGTTGGTGTGATGCGGTGGGAGGGGAGGGGTCGGTAGGGTTTGTTGAGGTTGTCTTCGAGGATGGAGTTTGGGAGGCGTTGGTTAGAGAGGTTGAAGAGAAGAAGAGAGAGTATTGTCCATAGTAGTGATTTGAGAATGCTAATAATAAGATGTGATGGCGAGAGCGGTGATATTATTGAAGTGTAGTTGGTTAATAAGGGCCCGGAGAAGGTCGCGACGAGGGCGAAAATTGTGGCAGGGAGAACGGTTGTTTTCAGATCTGATGCGACGAAGAGGTAGAGGGTCTCGAGATGAGTGAGAAGATTGAAATGAGACCATGACTGTGGTAATATCTTCAGTTGAGTTAGAAAGATGCGCGACATATAACAACAAACAAATCGACCTCAGTAATGACGACGATGAACAACAACAACAAAGACACGAGAATTAAACTTCAAATCAAGAGACAAGGAGTACACGTACAGAATTCCGCCGTAACACAATCACTTCTGAAAGAGGTACATCTGAAGTGTGGTGGTACTCTCCTCCCGGCTCATATGTTTTCTCCATCTCATCTGAGTCTCTCTGACGACTCCATCCGAATATCAGGAAGCCCTTTGCAACGCAGATCCGAATAATCCCAGAACACAAAAAACAGACCTTGAAAAGTAGGGTGTAGAAAAGTAACAATATCAAAGAGAAGAAGGATATGATGACGGAAAAGAAGGTTTGAAGTTGCACAAGGGGAGATGCAGATCAAGTAGCAAAGATCGAGGTGGCAGGTCGGGGGGAGGTCTTTCCTCCTGAGCTCGGTTGGTAATGCCAAGAAGAGATGTCCGCTTCAAGCATTTTAATAGAAAGCGAGGTCCATGTTCCGAAGATAGTTGGGAGGAAATGGTACGTTGACCAATACTAATGCAAGGCTGTTTTAAAGAATACCAAGCCTAATTAGAATAGATTGAGCAGGAGAAGGGTTAAAGAGCAAACTTTTCAACCCACCAAGGTACATCCACACTTCACACTAACCTATCCAAGGATTATTCGCCATCTGTCTGCTGCTCCCAAAAACGATTTAGGAAGTTGTTAGAGACTTCGAGATGATCGAGTTCCAACTTCTCCTCGCCCCGCTCGAAAAAGATCCGCATCAGAAGGAAAAAAACTATCGATCGCACACGGGAGTAAAATCTGGAAACCAAGGAACGCAAAGACTCGAATCACGTCAGGTCTTTGATCGGTGGCTTGCGCTTGCATGGAGCAACTCGGTTGGAAGGTCCTAAAGTCTGTGAGTACGTTGGTAATCGGACTTACGTGGCTTACGGCCAGCTTATGCCGTTTCTAGAGGAACTCTACAAGGTGGAAATTGGCCGTATCGTTTTGGCGTCGACGAGAAATTACCGCTTGCGTCGATTATTCAAGAATAGGAAGGTTCTTCAGCAAGCTTGTGTTGCTTTTTGATTTTGTCTATTCTTCTCTTGTCGATTGCGTCTTCTTGATTGCGAATACATACTCGAGAACATCCGAACTAAGAATGTACTGTACTGTATTGTAAACAAGCAAACCCCTGCATCGGACAGATAAAACAAAGCAGCCCGTGAGCTGTCAAAACTCCAAATGGATAGAACTCTCTCATCCTATCTTCAGCTCACAACCTATCTACCCACCTACCCACCTTGACCAAGCAACACCTCCTCACTTGGAACTCATCCGAAGATTCCCTCCAACGAATCATCCCCCACTCTGTGCTTGGGTATTTTGAGTTTCAAAACGTATGCAGAACGACCATCCACCTACCAGTAACGATGTACTCTTGATAGTGCAAGTGTCATTGCCATTTCTTCCCCACCTCCCTTGACGGACCTGAATTCGAGTCATACAATGTGCAAATCTATGTGTACCCAACGGAGATATGACCATAACGGTATTGTCAACTGATCCATCCATCGAATGTGTGACAGTGACGGTGTGGTGGTCAGGTCCAAGTGTTGCCGAGGAGGGGTGGGATGTGCGAGATGGATGTTTATCTCCTGCCTTTCTTGTTGTGATGAGTAGTCGTCGAAGTCTGGCCCAGCTGGGCTCAGGTGGTACAGAGAAACTAATGCAGGTACAGCTCATGTCCACCCAACCACCCACCACCACCCACCACCACCCACCACCATTCAGCACCACCCAGCATCCAGCATCCAACATCCCAGTTCCCAATCCCAAGGGAAAGTTTATGCGTAATCTCGCGCAAACCTTCAAGCTGAAGATCTCTCTCTTCATTCATTTCTACAAGGAAGATCCTCCCCCTCACTCCCAACAAACTTAACGCCTAAGATATCCCCTCCTCTCTCCATCTCTCTCTCAACCCACGTCCCCAAAAGTGACAGAATAACTTCCAAACTCCTTCATCACACATCAATGACCAAAACATCCGCACGAACCCCTCGCGTAGAATTCTCCGAATACCAAAGCACACCACGTGGAAAGGAAGGAAATGGGAAGGTAAGGGAAATATAAAAAAAACGTCCGCACATGCGACGATTATTCCCCCCTTGACCCCCGATGATCCTCCCCCTGAACCGTGACAACCCTGCGATGATCTGATCGCCACCCCTCCTCGGTTCGGTTAAATTCCCGATCGACGAACAACCCACTGCTTGGCCAACCTCGGCAAAGTAAACAAATGATTCTTGCGAGGTTTGCGGATCACATCGAAAAGCACCAGTGCGCACCACCTTCTCTGAAAAACTCAGTCGCTCGGACCAAAGCACCTAGCGAATGACACACCACACAGACGGTTACTCACAGATACATTTTTGCCTTTGATCCTGTGTTTACCTGTTTGTGTGCTCTTCTCTGCTGTGAGTGTGATGTATGTGTGTGAAGAGAGAACTTTGACGGGTCTGTGTGTATTTGTTTTACCCCTCTTTCATTACATTATTTTGGCTTGCACAAAAAATTCCACATTGACCAAAAGAAGAAGCTGAATCCTTTAATCGTATGTTTTCATTTTCTCAATAATTTCACCATTGCCCAATAATCAATCATTCAATACGTCAGGCCCCCAGACAACAATTCATACTACGAGTATTCCCAAGGATAATTCCGCGTTACCGTCGGAGTTATTTCCGTGCAGTACACCCATCCATCTCCTAAATTCTAATCTCCACAATCACAATCCCGACTCCCCAAAATAAACAAAGTTTTTTCCTTTCTTTCCTTTTCTCAATAACTCGGATTGAATACACTTCGTAGCACATAAAGCCCCTTGATTGGATACCTACTACCTACCAACCTACCTTGCCTTACTATACTAAAGTATAGCAGTACCTTGCATCCATTCAATCCAAGCAAAAACAAAAGAAAAAGAATCCTCCGCCCCTGCGCCCGTCGAACGGCGGTGGGAGGGAATTTAGTTTGATTCACGTTTAGTGTGGAACTACGCGAACAACAAAAACGCCACGATCTGGACCCAGCTTCCCGCTTGTAATTTCCCGAAAAAAAACTCAAAGTGTGACGATGGAACCCTCCGTAGGTTGATTAGAGCTGGGAGAGGGAGGGATTAGGGAGGTAGGAGGTTTTCGGAGATGGAGTATGGAGATAGAGTGGGAGGCGAGTAGTCAGCCACGCTGCTGCATGGTGGTGTATTGAGGTGTATTGGACTAGATAGGTAGTTCAAAGAGAAGTGATTCTTTTTGAAATCATTGGGAAGTTGGGGGGTGAGTACTTCAAGTACCAAGGCGTGGATGAGGTGAGGAAAGGGGAGGGGTGAGTTGAGTTGTGTCATGTGCAGATCAAAATATCTTGCTTAGAAAAGGTGGCTTGGGAGATCGTGCATGTTACCTTTTTCAGTAGTGTCTTTACACACCTTACCTGCTCCTATACAATAATATGTACATTCAGGATACTATGAGTAAACTAAGAGAACGAAAAAACCTGAAATGAAATGAACTTATATTGTCATAAATTGCGTGTGTGTGTATATACAAAGAAAATTAGATCCTATCCCATCCCAACCCAACCGAAATCATCCATTGTTTTGAGGCCAAATCCAAATCCTGTTGGAGTGAGCAGTGATGTTACAAACTCCAAAACCCCATCCCAAAGCCCCCTTCCTAAGTCCCAATACAGATAATTACAAACAATTACAATACCAGGAGTAAAATAAAACAAGAACAGTAGATGAAATAAGTAAAGGAAGGAAAGAACTCAAACAACCTCAAACTTCTCCCTAACCTTCCTCCCACCCCTCAACCTCCCATCCTCCTCCTCCTCTTCAATCGGCGGCGTCGTCAAACTCTTCCCCCTCGCAAGATCCCTCACGCCACTCCCCCTCTTCAAACTCTTCTCTGACTTCTCCAAATCGATATCACTTCCATCCGAAACCTCGATACCAACGGACCTCTCCACAATAATACCACTATCCTGTTTCCACAGCTGCTCCTCAGAATCCGTATGCCTCAGACGATTTTCCATGCGCGCGATCGCCATTGCACGCTCCTCGTCATCTTGCATCATCTTTCGCTTGACGTCGCCCATGGGCACGCAATCGACTGAGTAACCGTGTTCATTTCTACCATGTCCACCACCACTACGACTTTCTCCGTTACGAGTATATTTCCCTCCTCCTGCGTGACTTCCAGCTCCGCTTTGTCCATTTCCCCGTCTGCCAAACCATTTCTCCGTGACGGTTTTGAGACTGGGTGCGTTGGCGGCCATGATGGCTACTTCGAGTTCGATGGAGGAGATTATGATCAGTTTGCCGAGGACGAAGGTGAAGTCTGAGAGGGATGGGTCGGGGTCGAATTCGAGGAGGACGGCGAGGCGAATGCAAGATATTATCACGACGATACCACCGAGGGAAAGGATGGAGATGAGGGCGATGCGCTTGCGGATTGAGACTTGGATTTTCCAGAGGGAGCGGATGGGCAGGACAACGATGAGAACGTCCATTGCTATCGACTATTGAAGAAGTCGTTAGAACTTAAAATATTCAAGAGTTTAGGGGTTGGGTGAAGGAAGGCTTACGAAAGCAGCTGGGACAAAAGCCTGTGTGTTTTTGTTCAAACACTTCACGTCTGGATGTGCTGCTGGGTGGAAGAAGGCATCGAGTGGTAGGCATTGCAAGCCATAGATGAGCATTGTAGTGAGCGTGAAGAGAAAATTGATGCCTAGAGTTACGTAGACCAGTTTGCGGAATGTTTTGGTCGCGAAGCGAAGGTAGAAGAGGAGGAAGGCAGTCTTGACGATGAAGTGCATGAATGAGTACATGATTTCTTCGGCGAAAAGACCCTGTTGAGCCAGACAGTTAGATATGTACAGTATGTAAGGAATTGGTGGGCGGGAGAGACTTACAAAGACGAGGTTTTGAAGGTGCTCAGGGTGTTCGGTCACCACTTTCTTCAAATGGCGTCCAGCTCCATTTTCGAGGAAGAAGTAAAGAATTGCTTGGTGACCAGCATTGAAGAACTGTTTGATTTTTGGTTAGCAAATAAGTTACTTATCGAGAGAGAGAGATGTAGCTCACAAGGACTGAAGTCATACACCAATCATCCCAGCCAAAACCCTTGGTAAGAACTGCTCTCGAGTATATCCTCAACAGAATAGAAATTGTCGCCAATGTGAAAAAGACAGTGATGACCACAAAGGCCAGTGTTTGAATTGACTCCATCATATTTTGATGCGTCCGTCGTGATTTGGTTATTTACCTCCAACAAAAAGATGCCCTCCAGAGTTGAGTGAGAGTTGAGTTGTAATATAGACGAGGATTGGTATGATAAGATCGAGGAAGGTAGCTCGTAGAATAGGAGAATAAAAATGTCCGGGCAACAACAAGGCTCCAGTTATTCAAGCAAGATCGTCAACTCGCTTGCTGTCTTGGCTCCAGATCTGAAGTGGAAGAAAGAGGATACAAGAGAGAGCAATTGAGTTAATCGTCTCACGGACACGCCCGAACTCTAGGATGAGGAGGGGGGAAGCGGGAGATTATGTGTACAAAAAAAACACCACACACACCATCCGAGCGCCATCTGCTTCTTCAAATGTAAAATGAGTACCTCGAGTATTATTGAAGGCAGGCACAAGCGAGAAAAGAACGGGTACAAAGCAGGCAGCGGTCCTAATCTCCAGCAAAAACCTACACTTTCTACGCCGTAGGTACAGTACGCTACTTGATAGGCAAATTTAAACCATCGGGTTGTTTTTTCTTGGAGGAATTAGCTTCGGCTTCTCCAGCGCCACGGGAAACTCAGCGTGGTTCGCGTCGTCGATGGGGGAATTGGCATGCGTTTTGGGTGGAGTCGAATCAGATCAGGAACGCAAGCCACCACTTGGAAAACGGGATCTAGAACTTCTCCAGTACAGTCCAGTATACTTTTTCCTTCTCCTTATGCTGAATCCTAAATATTGAATTCGAATGCTGCAGAAATACAATCTTGTAGACTTCTGCGCCAGCTGGCTGGGCCAAGTTGCTTTTTCTTACCGTCCCGGAGAATATTGGGAGTTGATACAGATCTTTTCTTCTTTGTTGTTTTGTGTGTAACATGAAAGAGGTGGGATGGATCATGGATGTCCTTGTGAGGATCTGCAATATCTGAGAGATAAAACCAATTCCACATTATTTCCTTCGGAAACTGGCAAATAGGCGATCTGGATTGATTATGGGAATACTGTAATAGCATAGGAAAAGATTTCCGTGATCAAAAGGAAGTCTTGGCTTGGTATTCATGCGCTTGCACAATGGCCTTCATTATTCAGAAACAAAAAGATCAGCTCTCTTCTCTCTGCACCAACCAAAGCATGGATGCCATCGGTAAGTGACGGTACCGAGGTACCTCTCTCCTTCCTAGGATTACTTTACAGTATTTCAAATAAGCAATAAGCACATACCAAGTACTTTCGTTACAGAAAAAATCAATCGGTTTTGAGATCTCCCCGATCTACCCGTTCCATGCGTAGATCATCATATTGTGCGTGAGTCGTTTTGCGAGATCACAAAACACAATCCAGGGGGTTTGACGGGAAAGGCGGGGATGTTTCCAAAATAAGGATGGATTGATGGGTGTGATGAAAGATACGCATCCATGCTCATATATTTCAGTAGGATAGAGTTAGGTCCTCGCTAAGGAGACTTTGTAAGTAAACACCAACAATGGAACCCACCACACTTCGCCTTGCCGTCTTTCCAAACACAAAACCGTCATGCCGACGCTCAGATACCCAACTCCTACATGAAAAAGAACCTCAAAAAATGCAAGACCAAAGGATCAATCACATCTCCCTCAACTAGGTTCAGTACAGCGATCAATTCTCCATCTCCAGTTTCCATCACAATCACATCACATACATACCCCACCAGCCCAGCCCACACCTCGTGTCAAAAATGGTCAAAACACATCCTTTTTCCAAAAGCTCGAACCCTCATGTGTCAATGTCAGTGTCAAAGCCAAAGCTCGAACCACAAAAATGTCAAAGCCATTAGCCATAGACAGTAGTGACAGTACAATACATCCATACAGTACCCACCCCTCCCTCCACCCACGTTATCCAACAGTAACTGCTGAGCTGCTGTTGGTGATGTCTCTGTTCCTGTCATGTCATGTCACATCCCGCTGTCAAAGCGACACACCCATCTACGCTATTCATCAATTCCATCCTTCCTTCTTTGGGACACATGACCGTTGCAAGCTAGGCTTTGAGAAGTGAAACGGGAAATGCGTAGCGATCTTTTCCTGCTGTGAATGAGAGTGTAGAAGCGAGGTGAGCTGAGACAGAGGAGGAAAATCGGTATGGCTACTGACTAGACGGACTGGGTAATCTTTACCCCTCCTGTTCTTGTTCTCGCGAAGTCGGCACTCGTTGTTGAGGGTATTTGCCGAGTACAGCGAGAGCTAGAGGGGAGAGAAGGTAGAAGGTAGAGAGAAGGGAAAGAGAAGGGAAAGAGAAGGGAGAATGGAGAAGGGGGAATGGAGGAGGGAGACAGGACAGGAGAGAAATGCACATACAAGAAAAATTACGGGAGATGACGAGATGATGACCTTGTGGTTATGATGTAGCAGAGAAAGAATCGGTACTACCGAGACATTCAGGTCATAGCTCATTGAGTGAAGACGCAAGAAGGAAAGGTATCCAACAAACCGAGGCACTCTCGAGAGGATGTCATGGCCACAACAAGCCCAGGAAATCGTAGGTATCATCAATTATGACTTGCCACACAATTACATCATTAACTTTTCACCTCCTGTTCCCTTTCTGTCATGAACAAATCTACTTCTCATTCGGTCCCTTGATCAACACCTTGATCCCCTTTCCTTCTTTCACGCTCTTAAAGGCGTTCTCCGCATCACCAAAATCAACAGTGCCCGTGATCAAACTCTTCACATCGACCTTTCCTGTTGCAACA
This sequence comes from Tetracladium setigerum, assembly GCA_031472005.1. Lineage (NCBI taxonomy): Eukaryota > Fungi > Ascomycota > Leotiomycetes > Helotiales > Tetracladium > Tetracladium setigerum. The sequence goes on along the minus strand of PZJY01000009.1, from coordinate 115,323 downwards.
AATTCAACAGCAAGCTTATAATCCCCGCTGCCGTACCTAAAGCTGCCCTTGGTGGTAATCTCATTCAAACAGAGCGCCATGATGGGGAATGTAATATCTGGCTTGCCCATTCCTCCTTGTACGTAGATTCCCCCACGACGAACGACATGGATGGATGTTTGAATGGAAGGTTCAGCACCAGAGGCATCGATTACTGCGTCTGCGCCTGAAGGGAGGGATACCTCCTCCTTGAGACGAGCGGCATTTTCCTCCGCAGAGACGCGAGATGGCGTGAATGTGTGAGTAGCGGCGTATTTGGCAGCGAATTCGAGTCGGGCTGGTTGGATGTCTACAGCGACGACTTTGCTTGCGCCAAAGGCTTTGGCGACCGCGCAACACAGCAGTCCAACTGGTCCAGCACCCATTATTACTACACTTGAACCAGGGATGATTTCTGCTTGCTTGACGATGTGGACTGCTACAGCGAGGGGCTCGATGAGAGCACCTTCTTGTGTGGTGACGTGATCGGGAAGTTTGTAGCAGAAGTCTTCTGAGGCTGCATAGAATCCCGCGAGTGTTCCATCATATGGTGGTGTTGCTGCGAATCTCATGTCTATGCAGAGATTGTATTTTCCGCTCAAACATGGCTCGCAGTATCTGCATGGTCGTCCTGGCTCAATAGCGACTCGATCGCCAACCTTGAGAGATTGAACTTCTGCTCCGAGTTCGATAACTGTGCCAGCAGATTCATGTCCCAGGACCATAGGGGAGGTCAACTTGAATTGACCAATTCCACCTTCAACCCAATAGTGGACATCGCTGCCACAGATACCAGTGTAGTTTATGGCAACAAGAACATCGCGCGGGTTCTTGATGGTTGGTTTTGGCCTTTCTTCAAAGGAGATATCGAAGGGTTTGTTGAGGACGAAGGAAAGGTTCTGTTGTTATTGTTAACTAGTTGTGGGAGGAGGAGGAGGAGGAGCTTGGTGATCTCACACTTTCTCCCATTATGATGGTTTGTTTGTGATTTGTTTAGGGCGTTTGTTGAAGAGTTTGGTGTTTGTTGCTCCGTGATTGTCGATAGATACACAAGTAAATTGAAGACAAGAATAGGAAGGGATTCAGTTGAATTCGAAGTGGAATTGAGGAATTGAAAGATTCTTTTACAAGAATTTGTAGTCTCCCAGCGGTGCTCCTCCCCCTCCCCGCCATTGACCCCACCAGGCGTGTTTGTGAGCTTGCTTTTATCCGGAACTTTTGAACCACCTGCTCATTTACCCGCCCCAATCAGCGCGAGGAAACTTCGAAGCAAAGCTCAATGCTTGAGATCTAGAGGGATTCATCGTTCGTGAGAAGGCAACCCGAGCACCGAAATGGAGGTATGAAAGAAGAGAAGAGAAGAGCGGTGGGCATCAACTTCCCGCGCAAATCGCGATAGAGATAATCAAAGGAGAGACAGAGAGATGCGAAGGGGGAGAGTGAAACCGAGCAAGAGTGGCGCGTTGGTTGAGCCCGAGGACGGGAAGCTCGAGGTATCGAAGGACCCAAGAAACGGAAAAGGGACTACTCATCCCCTGTCGCGAAGTATATCTTCAAAAAGTGATGTGGAACATCGAGTTGCGTTGGAAGAGGAAATGAATTCAAAACGACGAAGGGAAAGAACGGAAGGCTGTGTGATAGAGAGGCAGAGAGAGCGAGAGCTATCCAATTAAGGCGGTGAAGATGAACCGGCAGAATAATTTCCACACCCTCAATTTTCCCTTTGTGCAACAGTGAAACTTCCACTCGATCTTCCACAATTGAAAAGCACCAACCATGGATATTCTAAAGCTTTTGTCGCGCTCAACAAAGCAGCCGAATAAGGCCTCGGCAGCCAAGGACAATCGCACGCACTCATTACCATCCTCCGGCGTCTCGGCAAATCCCCAGCTATACCACGATGCGGTTCCAGGAGCGAGGGGAACAAAGAGGAAGCGTGGAGAGGGAAAGGAAGAAAAGACGCCTGTAAAAGATGACGAGGATATAGACTTCTTTGCGCCCAAATCTGCAGCCCCCAAACAGAAGCTGGTTGTGGACGAAGAGGAGGATAAGAAGGCTTCGAAAGAAACTGCCTCGGCGCAATCCAAAATCCTTGATGAGGAGGAATGTCGACAGACGTTGCGGTCGCACAGAGTGAAAGTTACGATACTCCCGTCGCAAAAAGTAGAGGAAAAGAAGGTGAAGAAATCAAAGAAGGAGAAGGTTTCGAAGCTGCCAGCAAAGGAGGAATATAAGCAGATCTTCCCTCAACCTTTAGAAGCTTTCAGTGATCTGAGCTCTACATACGGAATATATGGTCGACTGGGAGAGAATTTGGCCGAGCAGGGATATAAAATACCAACGGAGGTACAGATGGGAAGTCTGCCTCTACTTTTGAACCCAGAGGTTGCATTGGTAAATACCGAGGATATCGAGAAAGATGAAATTGATCTGCTTGCTGTTGCGCCCACAGGAAGTGGAAAGACTTTGGCATTTTTGATTCCAGTTGCCAATCAGATCTTACAGCGAAGAAGGACTCGAGAAGACAAGACGGAGCATATTTTGGAGGCGGTTATTGTGGCACCAACGAAAGAACTTGCGAGTCAAATTGTCAACGAGGCGAAGAAGCTATGCCTTGGAACTGGAATCAAAATCACTGGAATGCGAAAAGGTATGAGGGTTGCCGGTAGTTCTGGGGAAGAGGAACAAGATGCTGCGTCAGACGAGGATTCGGAAGAAGAGGTTGAAGAAAAGAAGACGAACAGCAAACAACCCATCACGAAAGTCGATATCTTGGTCACAACTCCGGGCCTCCTCCTGAGCTCTCTCACTCGAAACGCTGAGTTAGGAAATCTACCATTGCCCACAATCCGCACTCTCGTTCTCGACGAAGCAGATGTCCTCCTCGATCCTCTCTTCCGAGATCAAACCCTCGGTATCTGGTCCTCCTGCACAAACCCTTCCTTACGAGTAACACTCTGGTCAGCAACAATGGGCTCCAACATCGAAGAACTCGCCCTCTCCACCATCTACTCTCGCCGAACCGCCCTCTCACTCACAGAATCAAACCGCATAGTCCGTCTCATCGTTGGTCTCAAAGACAGCGCCATCCCCAACATCACTCACACATTAACCTACACTGCCACCGAACCCGGCAAGCTTCTCGCTCTTCGTCAACTCCTCCACCCCTCCTCCTCATCAAGTACAACGGCTCTCCGCCCACCATTCTTAATCTTCACCCAAACCATCCCAAGAGCAATTGCACTACACTCCGAACTCCTCTACGACATCCCCGCCTCAGCAGGCGGATCCTCTCGCATCGCAGTCCTACACTCCTCTCTCTCCGATCCCGTCCGCTCACAAATCATGACGCGTTTTCGCGCTGGTGAGATTTGGATCCTTATCACAACCGATATCCTCTCTCGCGGCGTAGACTTCAAAGGTATCAACGGCGTCGTGAACTATGATGTTCCCAACTCAGCTGCGTCATATATCCATCGTGTTGGACGAACAGGCCGAGCAGGAAGAGATGGTGGAGTTGCAGTCACGTTTTACACGAAAGAGGATATTCCATTTGTGAAGGGTATTGCTAATGTCATTGCTGTGAGTGAGAGGCAAGGAGGGAAGGTGGAGGGAGAGGGATTGAAGAAGTGGTTGTTGGATGCTCTGCCGAATGTGGGGAAGGAGAGTAAGAAGAGGCTGAAGTTGCATGGTGTGGAAGCTAGAAGGGAGGGGCTGGGTAAGGCGGAGAGTGATGGGAAAGCGAAGGGGAAAGGAAAAGGACAAGGGAAGGATAGCGGTGCGAGGGCCAAGGCGAAAATGCAGATTAGTACGAAGAGTGGGTATGAGAGGAAGTTGGAGAATAATAGGAAGGGTGCTATTCAAGGGAGTAAGAGAAGGGCTGCGCTGGTGGAAGATGGTGGGGAAAAGCCGAAGAGGCAGAGTGGTGGTGATGACGGTGAGTGGGGTGGTATTGAGGATTAGACACAGATACTGGAAGAATGAATTGTATTTGCACCCTCTCCCCCTCTCTGTATCTTGAATTGCAAAAATATCATGCAGAGCGCAACGTAGGGGAAGAAGTGACATTTTCTCGTCACCTTGTCAATTTGAATTCATTGATAATTTTTTGGTCTCAGTGGACAATTCCTTGACTCTGTTATTCTTTCTCGCCGTTTTAAGTACCGTGATCTATTGTCTTTTTTTCCTAGACACATTCTGTGTTTGTTTTTGTTCAACTCGACGTTGACGATGTGAAGTTGAGTTGCTGCTATTGTATGTCTGTCCTTCATATTGTCAACAAAGGCTACCTTTCCTATTTTCAAGCATAAGTTGTAGGCTTAGCGAACGTTCCGTGATTCTACTATTATTTCTCAGATTCGAATGTTTTCATCTTTAGACTACTATCTTTTTACTTGAAGTTGTTCTGTAATTGTCAAATGGAAGCTGTGAAGTGGTGTTGAATGGTTCGTATTGTCCTTCACACTCACATTGTCAACACGGCCTGGTATTCATTCTCGCGTAATTCTGTGTTCCTATTCTTCCTAACTACTCTGATTGTAAAAAGCACGGAGCAAAAGTTTCTTATTGTCAGAAACAACAATACTTGTCCCTTCTATATTTATCGCTCCTTTCTCCCCCAGATTCCAACCTCTTTCTTTCTTTCTTTCTTTCTTTCTTTCTTTCTTTCTTTCTTTCTTTCTTTCTTTCTTTCTTTCTTTCTTTCTTCCTTTGGCAACAACAGACTCTTGATCGTTGATCGTTTGGTTCTTCCTTCCTCCCAAGTCGCAACCGTCAAAGTTCTGCCACACTACCAAACCACAACAATGTCTGCCTCTCCAGCATCATCAGTAGCTTCCGCGCCTTTGGGACCAGATCCTTCTCCTTCTCCTCCACCACCAGCTTCTCCTGCTTCGGCCTCTGCTTCGGCCTCTGCTTCGGCTTCTGCTTCTGGTTCTGCGTCTGGTTTTCCTTCTGCCTCTCCTTCTGCCTCTCCTTCTGCTGCACCAGCTACCCCACCACCCCACTCACCGGCCCATTCTTCTTCTTTTTCTTTGGACATATCTCCTTACGCTTCTCCTACGAAGTCCATTCGTATATACCGCATTCGGCCAATCGGACTTTTGAGGCCATTGAAGCGTCTTCATGCCCCTTCCGATGAGGAAAATGAAGGTGCTGCCTCTCCCTCTGTCACCAGTGAGGATTACCTCACGCCTTCCATCGAGAAGGATGACAACCACTACCCTCCCCTCTCCCGCCCTCCTTCTCCCAAGCGCGTAAGTATACCTTCCACTTCCACCCCTCCCCCTCTATCGCCTATCTCTATCAGAACAGCTACTAGAAACAATGATTCCGCTTTAGCTCCCAATTCACATCTGCTAGAAAGGTCCGGTAATTCGCTGGCGTGATATACCTAACACTGTCTCCGTCTCCCTCCTTCTCGCCGTGAACGGATCCTAAAGACCACCTCGTCCTTTCTCCCTCCCTCCTTCTCTGCTTCCCTATATTCAACTTCCGAGTCTATACATAAAGGCGTCGTAGAGTCGGACCTGTGCAGCTTAGGCATGATATCTGCTTCTGTCGAGTCAATAGATGCGCCGAGTAGAAGCTGCGTTTGCTTGGGTGGTGGAACCACCACCACCAGCAGCTGCTTCTGGATCTACCAGGAGCCAGAGAGCCCGAGCACGGGAGTTGCGGGATGATATTAGATTGGGGGGAGGAGAGAGGATAATGATGATGATGATGATGATGATGATGGTCAGGTTGGATGGGGAGGATCTTGGGAACAGTTGCTCGATGATTGTTTGTTTTTTGTTTCTCCAGTGCATTGCGGCTTCTTTCTGTGTTCTTTTCTTTATTCTTTCAGGAACGATGGGGAGGGGGACGGAGGGGGAGGAAGGAGTGGAAGAAGAGAAGCAGAAGATTGAAGGAGAAGTGGAGCAAGATATGAGAAAGATGTTAGAGTAGGAGAGATTTAAACTTCTCTGTAGGAATTTACAATTTATTCTTGTTGTCTGAACCGGGATCAAGTTTCCTTGTGATATTTAGCAATTGGGTAACAAGAACCGGATTATTTGATGTTATGAAAGCGGCGTATGCACAAGGTCAAATAAACAACACAACAACTCAATTTGCACCAACAATAATCTGCAACTACTGAGTTTAGCAGTGGTGCTCCGTGTTTGATTGCCTCTAACATTCTGGCAATGGGTTCTGATCCTCAGATATACCATGTACTTCGGCACGGTGCGCCATTCGACCATGCCAAGTGTCAAAATCTACAGTGCAAACACCACATGAAATTGGAGGCTGAGGGTTTGTCAGTCTACAGACCTATTACTACTACGCTTGTGTGCATATCGTGGTGTAATACATACTGTGTGTTGCTGGACGAGTTCTCTGGGCAGCATATCTGGGTCGAATGCCGTGCTGCATAAGACAAACCGACGCACATCAGACTCAGCTTGGAGACTCGTAGCCAGTGCTTGAAAGGCTGGAGTTGCAGGCTTCTCCTCAACACCGTCAAGCTCCCTACTGGCGATGATTGGAAGCCAGTAGTCGCAAATGTAGATGTAGTTTGACTGATTGTAGGATTCGGCGGAGGGTATGATCAGCTTGATATCGCAATCGTTGCCCATGTCTCTGAAGAGCCTCGCAATATCAGCTTCCTCTGCGTCAGTGGGCCGGGACCGTTCGAGAGGGGCGAGTTCGCTGGCAATGAGAAGTGCATCCAGTTTGGTGAAGGATAGCTTGAAGCCGCGAACAATAGCGACGTATCCCATGATGATGGTGGTTAATGTTTGGACAATGTGAATAATGGTGAGAAAGAGCAGTGAGAATGGCGGAGGCGATGCCTATGAAATACTAGACCGCAAGAGCTAGACTGTGCTGCAAGAGCAGGACTATCGGTGCATACCTACCTTACCTGCCTAGATACCTAGGTAGGTACCTAGAGAGTTATTATGCACTCGACTGTTACTGTCAAGTCTTTGTAGGAAAGGAGGGATGCACAAGATATACAAAGTGCTTGGCGGATCTGTGCCTCACCGGGTCCCTGTGACAAACTGCCTAATAAATTAGGCACCACTCCCCTCTGAACCAAATTAATGACACACTCTCTGAGGATATTTACTTAATACATGCGACACGAAAGACTAGATCCAAATATAGCATTTTCTCTTCTACACAACGCATTGCTGGAAAGTCACGCGTTGCTGTCTCTCACTAGGTAAATACTAGGCAGCGAAAAGTCTTGATTTGGTGATTTTCTAACCCAACGATTATATTTTTTAGGCATCTTTCCCACTTGTCTTCTGATGCGACATGCCTCGACTCCAGTCCAAGAACTCCCTGTCCCTCAATCCATCTATCCATCCACCCTTCTATAAGTCCATATTTAACAACCCAACAACCCAACCGACCCAATCAGTCTCCTTCTTCCCCCTCGAGAGCTGAGCTGAGCTGAGCGAAGATGGCTTGCCGAGTTGACTTACTGGAAGTAGGATGATTCAGAATTTACTCGCCGTTAACAAGACTATTGACTATCAACTGCGGGAGACAATTGATACAACAGATAGATAGATGCACCAGCGAACTTTCTCTAATCTTGTTTTTGCAGAAGAGGAAGAAATATGTGGAGAAACCACGAAGAGACTTGAGCAAAATGCGACCACTAAACGCCTAAGCCTACTTCATATTCAATATACAAGAACACACAAACATCAGTTCAAGAGTGGGAGAACATAAATAAATCTATTCGTTAAAACTCCTCAAACAACCATAGAGAGGGAGAGAGATAATAATAATTACTCCAAACCACTAGCAGAACTTCCTACAAGCAATCTTCACCATTTTGCAATGTCACTACGTCCCTCAGGTGGGCCCAACCAAATTCTCCTCCACAATTCCACCGTACTTAGATCATACCCAAATACCTAACACTCAACTTCGTCCCCTTCGTCGCTCCCTTCACTCCAATATTGACAATCTCACCGGGCACAACATCCACCAAATTATCCTCAAACACCACCTCATCATCCTCACACTCGACCGCAACACCCTTGACAGGGAACTCAGCACTCAACTCCACCGTCTTGCCATCACGACTCATCTCAGCAGTCAGATGTTTGGGCTTCTGCAGGTGCACGTATTTCAGCGGTTCAGGCCAGTTGATATATCGCGCAATCTGAACGCCATCAGCGTAGAGATAAGCTGCGACGACGGTGCGGTTTTCGAGGTCTTGACCGGCGTGCTTGACGGGGACGGGGAAGGATGTGATTTCTGTTGAAGCGTTGGGTGGGAGATTGAAAGCGGATTTGACGGTCTTGGAGTATGTTTCCTTGCCGGTGATGACATCGAAGGCTTTGACTACAATGTCTCCAACGATGGCTTTGAGTGTGAGGTTGGAACCCCAGATTTCGATCTCGATCTTCTTGTCGATGTGAGCACGGGTGTATTTGTCTTTTGGTGTGAGATGGGTCTTGCGAGTTACGCCGAGGGAGATGGGTGCCATTTCACGCTTGACGGTGTAATAGGCGTGTTTGGGTCGGAGGTAGTAATCGACAATTGACCATGAGGTGACGGGCCAGCAGTCATTGATTTGCCAGACTAATGCTCCACCGCAGTACTCCTTTCCTGGGCCTTTCCATTGTCGTTTCCATAGTCTGTAGGCTGATGCCAAGCACTCGGCTTGCATCAATTGGGTGGAGTAGATGAATTGTTCGAGGGATCGGGGGCGTAGCGGAAGTTTTCGACGAGGTAGAGTGCAATTCTTCGCTCGTGTCCGTCGGCTTTGTTGTGGAAGTCCACTGTGGACGACTGGGCGAAACGATCTGGGTCATCCTTTCCGAGTGGCAGGAAGGACTCAATTGTCTTAATGTTGGGGAAAGCTTCCATACCGAATTCAGAGACGAATCGACCAACCAACTGGTCGAAGTTCTGATACTTTTCTTGAGAACCGTGCCAGACGTTCCATTGGTGCATGTCACCAACAGTTGGATCACTTGTTGCCTTTCCAGCACCCCAAGGAGATCCAAAGTGATAGTAGACATCTGGAGTGAATTCTTCGCACGCATCTGCCAAGATCTTCTCGTAGATGTATCTTGCTGGGAAATCAGTCTTCAACCAACTCTCAGCATCCTTGTTTTCAAAGTCGTATGTGAGCCCTTGTTGTTCTTGGTATTGGTAATCTTCGTTGTTTCCAGCCCAGATGATGATGGAAGGGTGGTGTCGGAGAAGTTTCACGTTCTCCTCAGCCTCTCTCTTCACCAGCGCCAAGTATTCTGGAAAACCAGGATAATTTCCACATCCGAACATGAAATCTTGCCATACCAAGACACCAAGCTCATCACAAGCATCGTAGAATGCCTGCTCCTCGTAGATTCCACCTCCCCAAACACGAATCATGAACTGGTTGCCGTCTGCTACCAACTTTACCCAGTCATAATACTTCTCTTTTGAGATTCGGGGGATGAAGTTGTCTGCGGGAATCCAATCACTACCTCCACAGAAGATTGGAATGTTGTTAATTTGGAAGAAAAAGGAGGTTCCGGGTTGGTCGATGAGTGGTTGTTGGATGAGTTCAGCTCGTCGAAGACCGAACTTTTTGCTCTCTGAGTGGACTTCGGTGTCGGAGTGGCTGAGGGTAGCAGTGATGGTGTATAGTGGCTGGGCGCCATAGCGAATAGGATACCAAAGTTGGGGTTCCTTGATATCGAATGTGTGTGAGGCAAGTCCGTCGGAAGACTTGACAGTCTTAGAGTCGACCTCGTTTCCATCTATCGAAATGACAAACTTGACATCGGTCGCAGTACCCTCAACCTCAGCCTTGGCGGCGACCTGTGCGCTTTCGAGCGACTTGTCAACACTTGCTACAAAGTAGAGGTCAGAAATGCGAGAGGAGATGATCTCAAGATTAATTGGTCTCCAAGGTCCACAGGTCATCAAAGTTGGTCCCCAATCCCATCCCTAGCAGTTGTCAGTACCGAAATACTATTCTATTATTTTAGAGGAACATACCCAGTGATATTGTGCTTTTCGTACGGCCAATCGAGAAGTATCACCGTTCCAGCAACCCCACTTGTGATCTGGATACTTCTCAACAATGGCGCATCCCTTGAGATATGCACTTTCGAAGGTAATTTCCAGCTCGTTGTCTCCCTCCTTCAAGACCGAAGTCACATCTACCCTTTCCGGGGTGAACATACTCTCGGTTTTGAGGATTTCCTTGCCGTTCAGTAAGACGGTAGCATATGTGTCCAATCCCTCAAATGAGATTACAGACTTTGCCCCATCGCTTGGAGCTGGAGCAGCAAAGGTTGTTTTGTATACCCAATCAACCTCGCCAATCCATTGTACATCGTTCTCATTCTTTCCCATGAAAGGATCCGCGATGATGCCATTGGCAATCAGATCCAAATGCACATTTGTGGGAACTGTGCAACCGGCAAGAATTTCGCATCCTTCTTGTCGACCTGCTTGAAGGTCCAGCCCTGATCGATGGGAATAGTGATATGCTTCGACATGGTGGACGACGGTTCTGGAATCGAAGGTTTAGAACCCGAAGAAAAAGAGATATCGGTATGCATGCTCCTTATATATGTGCGCTCCAATTCTCGTATCGAGGATGCGAAATAGTCAGGTGGGCCGTTGACTGCTGACCAGAGGGGAGTAATGTCGAAGATGCAGCAGGTAACAGGAGGGAGTGCGGGCACAGCGTTCACAAGTTATCAGCCTCCGTCTGGATACTGAACTTCATACGCCAACCAGTACCAGGCACCCCGGCCTTTGTACTCTTCTCCAGTATCCACCCCAGCGTGATATCTGCTAGCCGCGGGGTGTTGAGTCCCGTTGTTGTCAGACGAGGAGTCGAGCCAAGACGATGTGATCCACGCCAACCGCAGGTGTATGTAGTCTGTGTAGACGAGCTTCCGAAAGCTACTTTTGATGGCAGGGAGGTATACTAGAGACCTCGTATTGATGTGCCAATTCGTTTGATTCGTTTCGGTTTGAGGGCGGCAGTGAGAAGGTACTGTAAGGGTTGCCTCGGGAAGTCTATGGTGGGAGGTTCGGATGGTTTGGTGTGCTGAACAGCCAATGCCCAAGTCCCGTCATCCTTCTTCTACTATCGGGAGGAAGGGCTTGTACAGTAGGTTGCGTTGTGCTCTGCTTCTTGGTGGATCATGGGGCGCTGCAGGGAATCAACCTTTGGGAAGTGGCGTGGGATTGAAGGAGGGGTGTGGTGGTGTCGAGGATGGGAGGGTAGTTTGGAATTACGAGGTAATTTATTCAAAAGTGTCGAAAAGCTTCTCAATAATGGCCAAATGTGGCAAATTGTATGATATTAATTGTGGAGAATTTGCAAAAGTAATACAGTATATTGGTTTGGGGAATATCAGAGTAAAGAAAGGGGCGCATAACCTGCACTTACCTAGGGCATGATAATGGAATGCAGATTCGTCTCTTCGCAAATTGAATATGGCAATTGAGTGACGTTGAAGTAAGAACATTTTAGACTTCACTGATTGGTCTGTGGGCGTCGGCTCAACTTCGGGACCAGCATCTCGCCGACGTCTCACCGTCTTTCAGCATCTGCATCTCCATCTCCATCTCCATTCTTCTCCTCCTCCTCCTCATTCAGATCTCAAAAGCCGCACATTTTGTTCGCTCGTTTCTTCATTTCCAATGAAACTTCATCAAGGAACTTGCGCATTATACTCATCACACCGCGTTACTGTAACTCGACTCCATATTATCGCCCAGTCTTTTCGGCATTCTTGATTCTCCACATGTGTACTGTACTGCACTTATTAGTATAGTAATATGTACCTGCAGCAACACTCGGAAGGTCTGGGAACGCATCTACAAGCAGTCTAGCTCGCTCTTCGTCCCAGCAATCAGGCTCATTCTCGTCGAGCAACCGCGGCAATTCCTGGGAAATGCGCCGGCTGCAGTTACAGGCGCCATCTCCAAAATCTACCACTTTCCCGTCTACGAGAAGCTTCAAACGCCCAATTCGGACAAGTCTGATATAACACACTAAACATATATACTGTACTGCGCAATATGTACTCACTCTACTCTCACCAACAGAGATAAAAGGTTCACGGAAGTCTCGGTGTTCTCATTGCGGACAACCGATAAATGCGGAGGATGTGCTTCCGCAGCAGCAAAATTCCCCATTGGGAGGCAATGCGCTTGGTTGTGGAACGTCAAATGTCGCTCTCTGCAGTCTGGGCATGGTTGCTCTTCCTGGACTTCTGGATTATTTTTTCGGATATATTCCGTGTCCAGCAGCTGACTTGAATTGTTGAATCATGCTTTTGAATCTTTATTTCTTTTTTTTTTTTTGGGTTTGTCCCTGTGTTGGACACAATCCTCCTAGTGGGGGATGTGTTGTATCAAGCCGGAGCCGCGTCTTCCCTCCGTTCCCCTCAATTTCATCAAATTCTTGAATCATCTGTAAGGTCACAATACCTCTTTCATTAATCTAATGCAATTTCAATCTTTACGTCCAAAGTAATGAGGACTCTTCCTCCAGGCATCTGAGTTGTTGACTCGTGTGGTGGAGGCTGGGAATACCCAGGTCCTGTCGATCTGCTTTACATCGCATATGCATCTCTGCTCCACAATTTCATTCTTTTCTTCTTCACCAGACTCATTGACGACGCTTTGCCTAGCTTACCATATTTCTCCTTTGGCGGTCTGGAAAGCTGCATGATCCTTATCTGTTATTGACCGCTGAACCTTTCACAAACATCACATCTTCTGCTGTTACCTACCCAAGCATCTTTGGGTCAACAAATCATCGAAGACCTGTTTTCCCGTGGGGGTAGGCTTCAATGGCGTCCGTCGCGCAAAAAAGTTGGCTTTTCACCACCACCTGATACAAACTCGAATGCAGGTCAAGTAATTGTCAAACTCAGCAGCCTTACTTTTCGACGTCGTACCAGAACCCGTCGTGGCCCTGGCTGCAGCCTTCCCCCTTCCCCGAGACCACTCGATTTAGCCTGTTCAAGAAACCAGCGACCACTTTGGGGACTGGTTTTTATACATTGGGCTTGAAAGCCACGTGGTATACGCCCCGTTGAGATTCTGTTGCAGCGTTGTATTCTTTCGTTGTATGCATTGTACTTTGTTACCAGTTTTCAACACGGTTTCTTCTGAGACATTGCTCGTCATATCTTGTGGAAATTTCCGACTTTCTGTCACTACCTATTAGGCAGTCAATCCTTCCAGATGATTAAAAATCCGTAGCTATGTTCTCGATCAACCGAATCGACCAATCAAAGAGTTTTGTGTTCTTTTGGAGTGGGTTTTAACACATCTCATAGTCGGACAACGATTGAATACTCCTCTTCCATCCATGTAAGTAAACTATCTTTCCAGACGTAGAGAATAGTCCGATTGTTTAAGTATCTCTCGTGATTCTCCCGAACGCTCAGTTTGAGGATATTAAATGTCCTCACCGAAGCGAAAGCAAGCCCATGGGGCTCTACCTCGGAGCATCCAAACTTTACTTACTCGAGAACCCAGTATTCGATCTTCCAAATCAAAGCTCATGCGTTTCACTTTTCCTCCCTCTTCTTTCTTGCTCTCGCGTTTGTGGTGCCGTACTACAGAGACAAACACTACGAAAATTTCTTGGCGAAGCATATTTCTCAGCGAAGAACACAAAACATCTCAAGGAAAATTGACCAACGCGAACTTATTAAGCTCCATATACCTCTAGACCTCTACTACAACTAAAAGATCCCTACACTTCCGCTATCCATTCCCGCGAGTCACATCCGTCGTCAAGTCCATCAGAGATTTACCAATCAGCAGGCGAACAAATCGATTGCTCTACCACATTCCACAACATCGCCAGTACATCAAAGACCATAGCACCAACCGATTATTCAAGAAAAGAAGCAATAGATGGACATAACTAGACTAACATACACACAAGCCCAAGTTCCTCCCGTCCAATCCGGAACGCAGAGGGCTGGAAGTGGGTTGGTGTATTCTGTGCCGCCATCTGATGGATGGATGGGTTTACATGTCAGCATTTTTTTCAGTTTAGAGCTAGGACAAGCCGAGAAGACGAATAGCAGATAACCAATGTTGCAAGCAAGAGGAGAGCGAATGGGTAGGTAGGTGCTTAGTAGATGAGATCAGATGCAAGGAGATGAGGAGATGCACAAATTTTATAAGGCCCAACTTTATTCTTTGGCTTGGGCAATATTTGGGGCGAAGGGAGAGAGAGCGACGTGACTGTTGTGGCGAGGAGAGCCAGGGTGATGGTGATGATGGATTTCATTGTTGTGGATTGATCTGTACAGGGAGGGGCTAGTTTCTTGTAGGGCTGTGAAATCTCACTCCCCAATCTGAAAATCTTTTCCCAGTGGTTTGTTATTCCTAACCATTTTCGGTCCTCGGACGACATTCCCCAGCCGTGAAAGCCTCAAACCGCTCTCGCTAGTATCTAATCCTCCTTCGAAGAGCCATCAACATTGTCCTCGGTGCTCTTTGCATCAGGAACATAGCCCAGATCTAGTGTGGCTGGATCAACGTCTGTAAAATCATCCTCGTCGACCTCACTCAACTCGCTCAATTCTCCCTCGTCACCCTTGTCCTGGGCAATCTTTTCCTGTTTCTTCATCCACCTCTCGTTCTTTGCGTGCAAATTGTGGAAGAAGTTGGCCTGCGTAAACAAAAACGTTAGCTCAAGCGAGATACGGTCGCTACATGGAACTTGCGTACCTTGAAAACCATCAATAAGGAGATCGGAAAATCGCCGTCGCGACGATTTTGATCCGTGCGGGTGGTTAAGTCGGAGGTATACGCATCCTACAAATATTTTAAATCAGTCAGAGGTATTCCATTGACCTAGCGGGACTGAAGAACTAAGGGAAACTCACCCGAAGAACCTCCAAAACATAGAGTGCAAGGCTTACGTTTGCCTCTTTCTTTGTACGAGATAGAGGCGATGAGTTGGGTTCGAAGATGATGATGGATTGTTTGGTTCTCTGTGTGGTTTCGGTATCCTCCTTCTCATTGTTGGATTCATCGACCTTCGTCTTCCCATCCTCAGTGCCATCGACCTTCTTAACTTTCTTGGTCAAAATAAGCTGGGACTTGTGAGAACTTCCGCCATTGTGATTGCCCCGGCTCTTGCGGTAAATCCGGCGCGTGATATGGATAGGCATGAACTTTGCGACGTATCCTGAACTTGCTGCACGATTGATGACAGAGAGGACCGGTCTGTACTCGTCCTTTTCTTTTGTCATTTAAATAACTGCGACGACCTCTGACTCAGACTCAAGATAAGCCATCTTGTCGGAATGTGTGTTGAGAGGATTATGCGTCGTGAAAAGTTGTGGAAGGATGTTTCTGGTCGAAGTGTTGTGAGTAACGCGAACGCGAGGCTTCAGAGATGATTCCTGGAGTTGGAAAGTTGATGCGAAGAGTGAAATTCAACCATGGCGCCCCTCCACTTCACCTTTCGACCTCTCAGATTCCCATACATAAAATTAACTTTGCACCTTCTTGGCAGATTCAGCACGATGCTATACATCATCATATGTGGAACATAATCCGTTGAATCTCGTTGCCCCACGTGTATTTTGCTGTGGTTCGAAACAAAAGCTACAGCACCTCGCCTTTCCTCTGCGCCATATCGACTACTACCACTACCTCGTTGATCAGAAATGAGGGAGCAGACAATATGGAATGTAGGATATTCCTTTATTTCACGGTGATGGAATCATCTCCACCCTGCTGGAATACACGTCGATGGTACGGTCCTTCGAAGCTAGATACATAATTTAGGTCTGCGGAGGCAAGTGCATATTTGCGGGGTGCAAGAAACTTGTTAGGCTTTACAAGGATTGATTCCTGTACCTAGGTAGGTAGGTAGGTAGGTAGGTTTGATGTTCCAGCAGCACTTTGGATGCCAAGAGTTGGCTTGAAATACAGACTCTACGATTACGATTTAATCACGACGAAGGTACAAGATCTGTTACAACACAGGTCATCCAAGAAGCCCCGTAGGAAGAAAAAGAGGGGGAGGGCGAGGTATTGGAAACGAGCATAACACGTTCGGGTGGAAGAAAAATAGAGGAGAGGATGGAGCCCATGCTCCACGGAGGAATCGCAAAATTGCAACACTAGTGGTGCCATCTGTCTTTCCATAGCATGGAGTACGCACAGTGATGATTAATTGCGAGATTTAGTATCCATAGGATGGCAGTATGTGTCCCAGAAAATTAAAGCAGAGGAGCTCCCTAACGCCAAACAAGCCACGAGAGGAGAAGTAACGTCCATTTGTGTCGATCACAGGCGATTTTATCCATGTCCTCATCGTCCGTCAGTCAAATTCCTGGTTGTAATAGCTTACATTCGTGCGGAACGCTTTGTTCGAATAAACCTTAGATGCCCTAAACATAAACACAATGTTGATGTATCTTCTTGTTGAATCAATTGCGTAGGTTGAGTCGAGGAGATGTGATAGAAAGGCACGAAATCTGGTGCTGCTCGAGGATCCCATTTGTGGGACGTAAAAAGCGGAAAAATTAGAAGGACCGAAAAATGGAAGAAGAACATGGGTCGGTTATGCCTTTTACAAAGGCACAACCAATCATTCTGACTACATGAATAGAAAAAAAATGTTTAAAAAATTGCTTTACAAAAATGGCAAAAAAAGCCAAAAAAAAGAGAGGGATCGGACCTCTAAGGTACTTCTCTTGAAGGAAATGTATGTTACAAGAGTCGCGCCAGGAGGCTTCCCTTGAAGGAAATGTATGTTACAAGAGTGGCACTGGGAGGCTTCTCTTGTAGGGAATGAATTTCTCAAGAGTCGCCTATAACGTATCAGCCAGGGAGGCATCAACTGAATTGTTGAAAGACAGCCGGCTTATTTGAATATTTAACACTCTAAATCTCGCGATGCTTGGCGAGAAGTGCCCCACCTTCGCTCTTGCTAGGCGAGGTTGTCCATTCACCTCAACAAGAACATCACCGCGACATCTGATGCGGAAAATTAAGTTCCGCAAAGATGAAAGGAGACTCTTCAAGAACGTCCAGTTTTATTCGTAGTCAAAGGTAAGAGTCCAGAGTTCGATAGACGTCTGTTGATGAAGTCCCTCTTGGGCGATCAGATAACACATTGAGGACTTCAAAATTTTAATCCCAAAAGACAGAATGACCTTCAAGCCACCGGGCACCACAGTTAAGAAATAAATAGCACAATGGTAATGTCTATTTTAAAAGACTGATCCACATTCATTCTCACCATGTGATTATTCGAAGCTACTTCCTCCCTTTGCAAATTATCCAACACCGTCCATCCAAGATCTGGCACAACCACCAAATCCTAACCACCAATCTCCAATTGAGCCCGTGTTAAATATCACGTAACTAAGTTGTGTTCATCCCACGGTTACTACCGGGTGCTTGGTAGTGGGCACAAGAACGTCTCTATGCCTACCCCAACAACCCAAAACCCCTTGTTTGGATGTGAAATACCTTCGATGAAAACCACCCAAAGCTAGCGGGTGAATGATCTTCCCTTGAGATAAATCGCGTTAGAAGGCTTCTTAATTTTGGGCGCAGCATCCTCATCCTTGCGCATCTGTCTTGCCTGATCCACAACATTGCCGTTGAACACCAATCTCCTTGTCGTGAGGCATCTTGACGTGGTATTCTTCTGGTCGAACAATTTGATATTGGGATTATGAGATGCTGGGAACTGAGGATGTCCAGGTACGAGGCTCGAGGGTTGAGTGATGAGGTCATGAGTGCTGAGGGCGGGCTGCTGAGGGCGGGCTGCTGAGGGCGGGCTGCTGAGGGTTAAAACCGGGAGTGAACTGTGCGAAAAAAGTTGAAAGACAAACAAATCAAAAGCATATGCGAGTATAGTTGATTGAAGGAGAGTAAGTCGTTGCGGATGTTGAAACTTGTCTGTGGGTGTGTTCGGTTTCCGATTTTGGAGCACGTGATAAGAAAGTGAAGGAAGTGAAGTCGGAGGAGTGGTTGAATGAGCACATGCGAGCACTTTGGCATGGCTTGCGATGGGCTTCTCTTGCAAATGGTAGTACCATTCTCCCAGAAAATCTTTATCTGATAGACGAGCGGCTCGCTGGATGAATGGTGTAAACAATCGGCTCGCTTAAATATGAGCCCCACCTTTCAACGTTTCCCGACCTTTTCATTGTGCAAGACATCAACGGGCTCACTCAAGCAAAATTCCAAGAATATATCTTGATGATACTAGCTCTGGAAGTTTTCCTGGAATAAACAGACGCTCTGCCGAGTCTTCTCTACATGAACTCCCGAGCTGAAGCTGAGAAGTTGAGAAGCGCTTGGGGCGAGGCAACCCAGGAAATCTGTTAGAGGATCACAATATGAATGTGGTAAGAAGTTTCCTATCTCTTAACTATCTAGACTCTCTGCTTGTAAGGGACGGAGTCTGGAAGCTAACTAGCTAACTAAAGGAAGGAGCCTAGGACGGAACGTCCTTGCTTCCCCTTACAAAATCGAAAAAGCTTTTCAAAAGGAGATATTTAACTATAATCAACGAATAAACCTGCATGTGTTACGGCAGATATAGATAGATCTGGTTCTTTCAGTTCGAAGTCTTAGGTGAATTTATACATCACCACCCGCGATGTCTGGCGACGCGAGTATAGGTAACCATTTAGATGAAGTTAGCCAAGCATTTTCAGAGATGCGGGCAACCTCGAGCAAATTCACGACAAGATGAACTACAAAATGTGGAAAGGAAATTTACAAATTTGTGTGGACAGGAGTTGCGAGGCTTTGTCAGCCGCCAAGAGATTCAAGAACTGCAACTCGACGACCATGAGCTATCTTCGCCATTTCCTTGTGATCACTCATCTTTTCCGATATGAATTCGCTCTTGAATGATATTCAATCAAACACGATGTTGTAGAGACATGGCTGTCTTTGCCATTCGAAAATTCCCAGGTCACGTCTGTGAAGCCTCACTTTTCGTAAGCTGAGTGCAAATATAACGAACAGACTCGAGCGAGAACCCTGGATGAATGTATTCTGGACCCGTATTCTGGACCCACACGACCTCGTCAATACCTCTAAACTGCCCAGAGCAGCTGGGTATGCACATTTGAGAAAGCAACTAGAGCAAGGGTCTAAGTCGCAGTTACTGTAGAACAAAGCAAAGAGATGATAATTCGAGAGCGGAAAGAAAATGGGATATGGCCAGTGCCAAAAAGCTGCTTTCGGTCTCCCACTTGGAACAAGAAACAGAAGACACTCATTAATACCTCAAAAACCAGAAACCAAGTCTCACCAGAAAAAGATAGTTGGCAAAACACTGTAATTACTGCATTTATATTCTTCATCGGTAATTTTACATAGTTTGCGCGGAAAAAAATACAGTTGACAAAAGGAAAAAATGTGCGCACTTTTTGAAAAGGGGAGCGAAGGAGTGTGTACGTATGTGCAAAAAAATTCCACAGGAGTTGCAAGTGGCAGCATTTCTTTCGGAATTCTTTTTTACAAATCCTGACCAGGAATGAAGTGCGAAATTGTCGTACAAGGGTTCCATACTGCTGGAAACCCCCCTCCCATCGTATTCTTGATATCATACCGCGCACCGCTCCCTCTTTATCAACTTGGGTCCATCGTCCCAACGCCCGAGCGAGGGAAGATGCCCATTCTAAACCAAATGTTCTATATTTCCCCTAGAACCTCCTCCCTCCCATTCACTATTTTCATTCCGGGCATCGTCTAGTGATGAGCCTCTGCGGCTCGGTAACCGACCAACTTCCTGCGTCCAATGATCTCGCCAACGGTGAAAAATCCGAGCAACTCGGCGAAGAGGACACCTCCGGAGACAACTTGTGCTTGGTTGAGATTTCTGAAGCGCTGGCCAAGGGTGGAAGGATTTGTGTGGGAAGCGTCCGAGACGAGGGCCGATGGGTTGCGGACGGATTTGACGAGTCGTTGGAAGTAGGATTGGAAAGTTGCGACGTTTCTAGGTTGAGGGTTAGATTATGGATGGGGGTTCAGAAGACTCCTGGAGCGAGGAAATTTTGCTTACGGAACATTCATCTTCTGTCCTTGGAAAACAAGCTTGGTGAGCTCCAAACCAACGCGGGCGTAATAAACGGTGGGAGGGATTTGACCTGCACATTCTCAGTCAGCCATCAATCAATTAATTCCGCCATCGGCACGACCATGCGATTGCACTTCCAAATCCTCCTTATCTCTCACTCGCAGACGGTAGGATGTAACTCACGCTCAACAAAAGAAATAAATCGTCCGGTTCTGCCACCAATCTTGCTCAAGGCGTTGCCCAACCCCTTCGCAGCACCACTGATAGCTGGACCAGCACGGCTCAATCCCTCGCTGGCCTTGCTCTGGATGTTCTTCGCAGCCTCGGTGGCCTTCTCGGCGTTGGTGGACTCGAATCTCCTGGCGGCCGATCGGACGACAGACTGTCGCGATTGTCGGACGAGCGCCTGCACGCCGCGCGACGAGGATGAGAGGGCCATTGACATGGTGAGAAGTGTGCTGGATGATGGGGAAGTGCTTGGTGGCCAAAGCAGAGATGATGTGGGATACCGAGATGTCGGATGGTGAGGTCAATTGGTGATGATGTTGGGAGAGGGAGGTCGTGAGAGCTGCGATCTTGATCTTTTTCGTTCGGCTACGGGAAAGGCAGGGTGGGAAGCTTGGGTGATGACTCAGCACGAGCTCTGTTGGAGCCTCCTATCTTGGAATTGTTGAAAAAGAAATCATAAGGTCGTTAAACCTCACAGTTCATAATTCTTCTATGAGCTTATATAGTTTATTAATCCAACTGGACTGTGGAATCCTATTATTTTTGTTGCATTGTTTCTGCAAGAATTCTCTTTCACTGTTTGATCCGTTAACTCCATACACATTTCTCAACCTCGATGACTTCACATGCCCTCTGTTCAGTATTATTATATCAAATTTACTCCCATCCATTCTATACAAGTCTATATTTCCATATAACTAACTAACCCCTTCTCTCCTCTATGCATCCTCCTCACTCTTAATCATCACCTTGATTGCCCCAGTCTTTGGGTCCGCCGCAGTCTTGAAAGCATTGACAGCATCCTCCAAATCGAAACGATGAGTGACCAACTTCTTCATGTTGATAACACCACTCTGCACCAGTCTGATGGCTCGGGGCCAGGTATTGCAATATCTATACTGAAACTGCAGGTCGATCTCGCGCACGCTCAATCGCATAAATGGCATCGTCATCTCGTTCTTCCCAACACCAATCACGAACACCTTGCCTCCGAACTTCACAGCCCAGATTGAAGCCGCTACACTGCTCTCCACACCAGTACACTCGATAGCAATAGCCGGTTCGATTCCACCAAATGCCTCAACGATGGCCTTTCCGCCTTCCTCTGGCGTTGAACGTCCAACCTTGTGTGTAATGGCCGTTGGGACCAAGCTCTTTGCGAACTCGAGGCGCCCTTCGTCGATATCGGTGATGACAATTGGGCAAGCTCCAGCAGCTTGACAGCAGAGGAGGGTGATCAAGCCAATGGGTCCAGCACCGCAAATGAGAACTGGATCTCCAAGCTGCACACCCGACCTCTGCATTGCTGCCAGACTGACACTCAGCGGCTCCAACATCGCGCCCTCCTCGAAACTCATATCCCCAATCTTGTGGCACCAGCTGGCTGGGTGGTTGACATATCTGCGAAGGAGTCCAGGAACGGGTGGGGTGGAGAGGAAGGCAACTTTGTCGCAGCCGTTGTATCGCCCTGTGAGACAAGGTTCGCACTCGTTGCAGATGATATTGGGCTCGACTGCGACTCGGTCCCCGGGCTTGAGACTCGTTACGGAAGGGTGGACTGCAAGAATTGTGCCCGCAGATTCGTGCCCTAGAATATGGTCGTCGGTCACGATCATGGGGCCAATACAACCAGCGTGCCAGAAGTGGACATCGGATCTGTTGGGGAGGAAAGTTAGCCAGCGCTCCCTTTTCCTCGATATTCCCCCTCGATTGTTTATGGCCAGACTTACCCGCAAATGCCGGTACTCTTGATTCCTATTGTGACTTCGCCCTCCTTCAAATCCTCACCACTTTGCACGCTCTCCCAGGCTGGCTCAGCGCTTCCAATCCACAAGTTGTGGGCTGGATTTGTGTAGACCCCGATGTTGGGCTTCGAGTTATCGGCGGCTGCCATGGCTTGTTGTGTGTGGGAGGAGGGGTTTGGTTCTTTCGATTTCCAACTTTTTGCTTATGTCTCTCGTCTTTTCTGTTAGAATAACTGGCGAGGAAGAAATGGAACGGCTTGGGGTAATTGGGTTTTCGAAGAGAAGTTTGACCTTTATATAAACACCTAGCTGCTGCCAACACAACTTTTCAAAACTTATACTTCATGCATCCACTCCCCGCCCCGTGGGACTGACCGTGGATTCATTCCACAGCTGCGAGTCACTTACCGGAATATGCCCACGAATCACATCCTTTCAATGCCTAGTTCTAGGCAATAGAAGAATATCCAAACGAGCCGAGTTTTACAGTCGCCTCAGGCTTTGGCGTCCAGCTGATTGTTTCGCTATTTGGGGATCTTTTGATGGTGGGGTGAAGAGTGGGAGATCTGGATGAGCGCCATGCGCACCAATCATATGGCCGCATTTTGGGGAGGTCGAGGTCGCATCGGGGGTGCTTCTTCCCTTGATGGCAATTACTTTCGGGGATCAAATTCCGAGGGAAGGGCTTCTTTTATATAAGTAATATATAACGAATGTTGCGGACGCATTCTGTAAAGTCAAAGATAGAATTTGATATCATGTGGTCGCCTGTCACCTGACGTAGCGCCATCAAGAGATGTCCGAGGATGTGCGGATGTTTCTTTACCCCTCTAGTTCTTCAACATTTATCTTCATATTCCCAAAAACCACAGATTAAGATTTAATTGAGATATTTGTACATATATACCTTTTCTTGTGTGGACTTCATTCCCATCTTAACTTGACCAGAATCATCTAAGACATAGCAGCCAACTAACAAACCCAACCGACCAACCGCCAACATGACAGCAAACCCTACCAATCTCATCAAACTTGCCGTCCTCGATGACTATCAATGCGTATCTCATCCCTACTTTGAGCCTCTCAAATCAGAATATGAAATCACCTATCTACCCGACACCCTCCCATCCTTCGCCCACCCCACCACCACAGACTCCCAAAAGGAGCAACTCATCACCCTCCTCAAACCCTACACCATCATCTCCTCCATGCGAGAACGAACACCCTTCCCAGCCTCTCTTCTACAGCACCTCCCAAATCTCAAACTTCTCCTCACAACCGGCATGAGAAACGCCGCAATTGACCTCCCAGCAGCCAAATCTCTGAATATCACTGTCACTGGCACGAACCACTCTAAGTCCAAGAAAGTCCGCGGCCCAGATAGCACCACGCAACACACGGTTTCCCTCATCCTCGCACTCGCCAGAAACATCGCTGCCGATAACGCAAACATGCAAACGGGTCTCTGGCAAACTTCCCTCGCCACCTCACTTTCCGGGAAGACTTTCGCTACGCTGGGATTGGGAAGGTTGGGTGGGAATGTGGCGAAGATCATGTATGAGAGTTTTGGAATGGATGTCATCTGCTGGTCATCCAGTCTCACGCAAGAAGCAGCTGATGAAAGGGCATTGGGACTCGGTCTCCCAGTCGTGAATCCTTCGGGTGAGAAGACGTTTAAAGTCGTTACGAAGGAAGAATTATTTGCCCAGGCTGATGTGGTGAGTGTGCATTATGTGCTGAGTGAGAGGAGTAGAGGGATTGTGGGAAAGCAGGAGTTGGGATGGATGAAGAAAAGTGCGTTTCTGGTTAATACTTCTAGAGGGCCGCTGGTGGATGATGATGCGGTGTTCGAGGTGTTGGAGAAGGGAAGGATTGCTGGTGCGGCGGTGGATGTTTATGAGAGGGAGCCATTGGAAGGAGAGAGTAGGTGGAGGAGTGATGGGTGGGGGAAAGATGGGAGAGGGAGGGTTTTGGTGACGCCGCACATGGGGTATGTGGAGGCCGAGGGCTTGGGTGGATGGTATGAAGAGCAGGTTGAGATTTTGGGTAGGTGGGGGAGGGGAGAGGCGTTGGTTAATGTTTTGACTTGATTTTGAGTAAAATCTCTTCTTTAAAGTCTCTTGGCTTTGAATTTATTTCTTACAACCGCTTGCGCTCGTCAAATGGCAATAATCCTAGCTACAAATGTACCTCACCCACTACCAACGCGGTTGCAGCTAAAGATTCTGTATCCTCACCCTCATTTTCCGTATTTAGAGATCCCAGTCAGTTTCCTTCTCTTATTTTACTGGTAAAGAGGAAAGTCAAGGACTCGAGGTGATGAAGGTGTTGTCACATGGAGAGGTAGCAAATGGAGATCCTTGAGATTTTGGAGAGCTACCTAGGAACCTACCTAGACAGGTTTTTGGATATTGATCTAGAGACAAAATGGATTAAAATTGCCACCGGTGAATATGGCCGTACTTGATGCCCTGCGTAGCTCTTGCTGTGAATGTTGAGAGTACGTTTGAGTTTTCGGATGAGAACAAACGTCTTTGCGACGGGGTTCTTCATGCGTCCAGGACTTCGCAAGGTTGCTGAACCTTTTAGCATCACTACCGTTTATGCTTAGCACTCGAAATATTTATTCGACCTGATTCACTGTTTCTTATTCCCTAATTGAAGCTGAATCCCGACGCTGGTGAATGTGGAGCTCATATCTTATAATATTGCCAAGCCCAAGCATGAAATAACAACAACATCAACAGGCGTGCCAAAACATCAGCACAACAGACGGAGCAGCTTCGATTTCTAATTCCAGTAAGTTACGATCTCTTGCCCCGCCTCCCTTTCTCATCGTCATACAGTCCTTGCATCCAGCAACAAATCCAACGATTCCCATCTCAACTTTACCAACCCCTCTCCTCATCAACAATCTCAGTCTCGACACACTTACACATCATAGCACCCGCTGCACGCCGAGGCAGGAAGAAGAAGGAGCGAGAGTTATCGGTTGCACTACAACTGCAGCCGCCAAGTATGCTTCTGATCTCTGTAGTGCCGCACCAGGAGATGTCCTGGTTGAGGAAGCCGGCGAAATTTTGGAAAGCCACGTCTTGACTGCACTGTCGCCAAATACTAAGCAGCTAATTCTCATCGGAGACCATAAACAGTTGCGCCCAAAGTATAGCAATTACGCAATTAGTGTCGAGAAAGGCGATGGGTATGACCTTAATCGATCCATGTTCGAGCGGCTTGTGCTCGCCAACTATCCCCATACCACACTGTCCAAGCAGCACCGCATGTGCCCGGAAATCTCATCTTTGGTCAGGCACCTAACGTACCCTAGCCTTTAAGACGCCGAAAAGACGTTGAATCGAACACCGGTTCGTGGGATCCGAGACCGAGTGGTCTTCTTTAACCACAATTATCTAGAGGTCGATGCTTAAGAGCTTACAGACCGTCGAGACCCTGAATCGAAGACTAGTAAGAGCAATTTATTCGAGGTTGAACTTGTATTAAAATGCGTTCGCTATCTTGGGCAATAAGGATATGGGACTGATAAGCTTATCATACTCACTCCTTATCTCGGGCAGCTACGTCTCCTTCGTGAACATCTTATAGTAGAGAACGATCCGGTTCTCAACGATCTCGATTCCTTCGATCTCGTTCGAGCAGGCTTACTTTCGGAGGCCAGCGCAAATATAAACAAAAATCCAATCAAAATCTCCACAATCGATATATCATTGCTTATTATATTCCAAGCCCTCGCTAAACTTCTTAACGTTAGATAACTACCAGGGCGAGGAGAGTAAAATCGTCATTGTATCTCTTACGCGTAGCAATGAGAAAGGCGACATTGGGTTCATGTTTTCGCCTCAACGGCTCAATGTCCTCCTTTCTCGAGCCCGTGACGGACTTATCATGATTAGGAATGCGCAAACCTTCCTCAAGAGTCGCAACGCAGATCAAGCATGGACGCCATTTCTTAAATTCATAAAGGATAAGGGTCATATATATGACGGTCTTCCAGTCCGGTACCAGCAGCATCCGCAAAAAAGGGCCCTTTTGAAGACAGTTAGTGACTTTGTCAGTGAATGTCCTGATAGCGGATGTTCGGAGCCATAGTAAGTTTATCTTGCTCGATATCAAGATTTATCTGGCTAATCTGAAAAAGCGGAACACGATTGAGCTATAGTACTCATTACTACCCTTCCAAATGCCATCAATTGTATAACCACTCCAAGATGGAATGCTAGGTATCGGTTCAATTCGTTTGTTTACAGAAGCATAAATCTAAGCGCCCTTACTCAAAGTCTCAAGCGGCTTGCACGATTTGTGCAGAAGAAGATCGACAGAGGGAACGAATTCGTAAGCGAAATGCACAACTTAATGCCGAAAGAGATGCCAAGAGGGCTGTTTATATACTACAGCTTGCGGAAAGTCAAGCTGAGATTGATCACCAGAGACGCATCCTACAAGATCGCCGCGAGGCTAAAGAATCGGCCAAGCTACTTGAGCAAAAGACGCAAGATCTAGCCAATCTCAAAGTAACAGCAAATAATCTTGAAAAGCAGCGACAGTGTGGGAATACAAGCAATGCATACGCGCACTAACCACACCCATTTTTCGTTAGTTGCATTAGCTGAGAAACATACTATTATTCAAGGGATGTTCTCCCTCTGTCAGTGCCTCAAGTTGTACGAATATACTTGCGTTACTATATGCGTATCAGACTTCCTTCCTTTCTTTAATATCATCCAAATCTGGTTATCATTCATGAAGATGTGGCTCAAACCTGGCGCACAGGATAGCAAGAAATAGGTCATTTCGACTGGATCTTTAGCCATGATTGCAGTGATGTGTAAAGTGTACCTCCTAATGATCGACATATAAGGAGGGAAGTTACTAGGAGAATCTCCTAGGCTTCCCATGTACTTCCTCACTAAGAGAATATCCATCTATCGTCGAAGCCATTTGTGTAGATCACCCATAATCATCACCCATAAACAAGTGCAATATCATCTCCTAAAAACACCGCGAAACACCTCCCTTATCGTCCTCATGTATATCCGGCCACAAGTCATTCAGACAATATGAATAAAGCTCAACATACTGATCCGCCTTCCACTTCTGCCTCAACGCACTTCTCGTCCCCTCCGACTCCTCATAATCCCTTACCGGCGTCCCATCTTTCCTCACATGATATATCCTCGGAAGTTTCAAACCCGTCGCGACAATTGTAAAGTAATATGCGCCGGGCGCATTGATCTCTTTATAATGTTGTCCGCAGTTCACCACGCTGTTAACAGATGCTTCATCAGCGTAGATGAAGAACTCAGTGCGAGGAGAACGTCCTAAAGCATAGTGTAAATCCGCAGTCTCCTGTTTCAGCCAGGCTTCATTATATTCCGGAGTCTTAAAAGATTTGATTTCTTTAAGAGACCATGCATCGAAGACCTCCCGGGCTTGCTTCCATGTGAGGCCATCTAAAGCAGTCGCACTCTCAAAGACACGAATCTCAAGCTTGTCTCTCAAGTCGGCGTCCTGCTCGAAATTGAGTTTGTCCGCAATGTGTTCGCGGATACGCTTAAGGTATATCCTCCACAATGACTCCGAGGAATATATACATCGTATAATTGCAAATCCCCACTTGTGAACAGAAGGAACTCGGGAGAAATAGTTTCGAAGTTCAGACTTAGCGTCGTCACGATTGGGTGGTTCTGGAGGGTGATACGTCGTTAATGGTGGTAGGGAAAGAGTGCTGAATTGAAGTGGTGCCAGCAAATCAGCTCGGGCTTGGGAAGTCGTGGTGTGATCAACTTGGAAGTGCCGCCGGATTTTAGGTATTGAATCTGAGTCGTCTGTATCGGAATTGGAGGATTCCGATGAGGATGAGAACTCAGCTCCACCTGTCATTGCGATTCTGTAGATAGCATGTAGTGCCAATGGCCGCTAGAACGTATATGGTGGGTGGGATGGCAGAATAGGTGAAAAGAGCGGGAGCCTCAGATTTTGCTCTTTAGAAAGTTCTTGCACAAGTGAGATCATCCTTTGTGGAGGTTGAAACATAGGAGAGCTCTGATTCTACTTATCGGGGTACAGTACAAGATATAGGGGTCGCCAAGCATTACATGGGTGTCCCTCTTGTTGGCATTGGTGGGTCTGATTAACCAGGCACTTCAGTAGCAGCTGTTGAGTAGAGTTCTCCTCCATCTGCGGAACTTCTACTACGTTCTGCTGGCCGAGCTTGACTGCCGTCTTCCTGTCGCGTGTTGTAAAGATAATATAACCTTGCTTACTCCGTGGAAGATAGTCGATCAGACAATTAGACCCCTGCTCGCCCTCGGATTTTGTAATCCACATATCGAAATCGTCAGCATTATCAAACACCAAGAGCCACTGGCCTGCGCTTTCTTGGCTTAGATATCTTTGTACAAGCCTCTTTGCGTCGCTTTTGTTGTCTTCCAACCCAGGTATGCGAAGTTGTTGGGCCGTGTCTAGAAATGCTTGGTGTAGACTTTCCTTGTTAGTGGCGGGTATCCAGATAATTGAGCAATCCGCGTTCTTTTCTCTCACTCGATAAATGAGTTCGAGTAGAATCTGTGTCTTCCCAACGCCTCCAAGTCCCCAGATTGCACATTTCGTCGTCTGACCTTCACCAAAAACGAAGGTGGAATCACTGAACATGAAGATGGAACAACTAAACACGAGGATGGAATCGCCAAAGAAGAAGGAAGATTCACCAAAACAAGTTCCAATGAAAACGAACATGATGATCAGAGGAGGCAATTACCGCGAGTTCTTTAGCCAGGACGTCGAGTATCTCAAGGAGCTTTGTGGATTCAGAGGACTGGACTACTATGACAAGGAATGGTCATCTCTCCTGTTGTCGCTCGCGGCACAAGGAAAATTGAGTCAGGAGGGGAGGTTTGACGTTCACTTCGTTGGGGATTTCAAGCAGAATTTGAATGCTCAATCAGCGGTATGTATATAGCGGGTTTTCTCGAGCCTCCATCGCCAAAACTTTTGATGAGTTTGCTTGAGCATAACTAATCGTTCATTCGTAGTTGATCTGGGTCGACTACTGTGAGGAGTCTGGCATCAATCCTGAAATTCCATGGGGCAAGATCGATAACAGTCTTTGTGGAGTTGTGCACCGACGACACCCAAGACACCCACCAGGAGACAACCCATAAGCCGACAAGAAATCAGCTGGGGGCAAGACGAAGAAGGCCGCAAAGCGAGCTGTAAGCTCTGATCGAGAGACTTCTGAGAATACAGCTAGAAGCAAGGAGGATTCGTGCACAATCTTTGTAGATTCACACACTAATTAAATAAGTTGACGCAGTAAGGTTTGCATCCCCAATAATAAAAGACGTTTTTCTCCTCTACGTTGTTGGGATATGGGGAATGTGAAACATTATTACAGCGGAACGAGAGAAATTATTTACGTGGTGGGATGGTTCTCTTTCCATGAAGGAATGGCGTCTCGAGGATTTTAGATACCCTAGTTAAAATTTTAATCTACAATAATGGCGAACCGATGTTGATAGTTGCCTATTATCAAGTCCTCCCATTCACAGAACGAACGTCCTTTGTTTTGACTCCACTCCAACGAAGCGATTGACTGACAAATTCTTGGAATTTAGGCCTCTTCCATATCCAAGAACATCTACAATACCTTAGATAAACAACACAACACCAAGGGCTATGACAATTGACAGATAATTTTCGAGTGGCAATATATTACTGGTGCTGATATCAAGCAATACTCAACTGTTAGATTGCAGGGCTGAAGATGCGAAGGCGGTGGATCGTAAAGACCTACCCCAAAATCATAGCCTTTCTCGATGCAAGTCTTTACTACAATATATTCCTAGAACGGACCCAGCTACTAAATAATAACAGGGAAAATCTATTGCTGAGCCCGGATCTACCAATCATGTTTCCATCGATCATCGAAAAGCTTTCTGGGATCTACTGGACCGTGTTCCCATACTCAAAACAGTCTAAGAGGTAACGAGCAAAAGGCGCATGTAATCTGATGTACCCCCCTGTTCCCCCTATCGACTACTATTATTAAATGAACTATTTACTAACATTGTGGGACAAGCTAATAGGGCCCGCAATAATGGAGCTTAATGACGAGTTTTGAAGACTTTGATACGCTCTTTGTTAGCTAATGACCGTCACAATTCCTGGCACATCAGTTCTTAAGGAGATTCACTCAGTTTTCCTCCCCAATCCTACGGCATCTTGGTGGGGCCAAACACTCTTTAGGATCATTTACCAAGGCTTTGTACAAAAGAAAGTTGACAATACCATCTTCATGATCTCTGCATGATTCTTTTGTCTGCGACCTTTATTATTTGATCAGGGTTCTCTCATTCCGAAACCGTGCCTGTCTAAATACCTTCTGTACAGTACACTTCATACGAGAGGAAGCAACCTCTCCACACTTCCTATTCCCACCGGCCTTCTTCACATCACCATCTATTTTGGATTATCCACAGATTCACAGGTGAAAGGTGAAATAATAATCCGGAGGTCGGAAAAACAAAAATCCTAGAGAACTGCGGCTGCTCTCAATAGCTCCAACTTCAACATCTCTCGCATCAATTATTTCAGCCAACAGTGAGGGACCCTACCTAAGCAACCCAACGAAACCATCGACTCAAGATGGCGAGTTTGGCAGAGATGTATCGCGAACGCGACAAACCCAGGTAAGCCTCATTCACTTCATGGCGGACGTTTGTTATTGCCGTGAATGAATTTTGCCCTTATCCCACGACCACAGAGGTTGCAACACGCCGATGACTGCGAGAAGGTGGCTAATATATCTGCAAATAGCACCAAGATCAACTTGATGCCGTCTGGAGATGTTTTGCGAGCTCCTCGATCATTCTTGCAGAACTTTGTAGCATTCGTGAGTTCAACTTCCCATTGAAGAGAAACCCACGCTGATTGATCTCATAGCACTTCCCGGTGGACGGTGTACAGGCAAATCCTCAGCACAGAATAAACTGCGAAACTATCCTTAAAAGCTGGCATAACAAGAATCTTCTCCTTTCAACTACGGCATCAGCTGAACATGGACGAGACTGTGCGTGGGAGATCATCGACGCCGCGGTTCGAGAATGCCGCCAAGACCTGTTTACTCCCATCGCAGATTACTTTGAAATTCTCAGCATTGGATTCTCGAAACGTGCCGATCGGCCGACGGGTTTCAATTTGCATGAGTGGCTGTTGGTAAAGAAAAAAGAGCGTACTGAGGTATACTTCGAGAGCATGCAAATGTACTTCTACGACTCAGCTTCTCAAACTCTCAAGACTGCAGATAGAGATTGGAAGCATTGCTTGCGTATCAATGGCGTTTCGGAAGAACATGTCCAGTTCTGGGCAGAGAATCACGGTGCACCAATCGGAAGTGAGGTGTCTGCGAAGATGTTTGGTTGGGGCTACAAGGAGAAACGATTCGTATCAGGCATTCCAGTAGACAGCCTCCTCGAGGTGGTCTCTCCTGATCGCAGCACGCAGATCCTTCAGTACAAAGAGCAGTTTGACGCTCACATCTTGAGTCTTAGAAGCGCGAAGTTAGGAAGTAGGGACAATCCATATCCCTCAGAGCCAGATTGGACCGCGGAAACCAAGAAGAACAATCTCGAAGAAGGAGACGCGACCGCAGCTCTTGCGCGAATCGCTCAACGCAAAAAGACTCCCGCCTCACAGGCTAAAGCTGGACAAGTATCTGGATCCCCAGATCCTGACGAAGACCCTCTTGCCGTCGACGATCTACCAACAGCCGAGCCCTTTATGGCGGAATACTGGTCAAGTGTGGTGCTAGCACCCTCCCATCACTTCAACGGCGTTCCTATCCCTTTCGTCAGTAATCCCAATACATACCGTGGCCCTCTGGGTGATTATAGATACGCGATGGGAAATATCGGTGTAGGCATGCCAGAACCTGTGCATCCAAAGTTGAGACCATTTGTGTTTTCGCCCACCGGGGTTGTTGGTGGAGGTTTGAATAAACTTGCAATGCGCTGGAAATCTCGGGCTGAAAAAAGCGGGCGGCAAGATTGAGACGAGATCGAAAGGCAGCAAGATCGGGAGGTGGAGGAATGAGAGGAGCTCGTAGGGTTAGAGTACAGGATGGAACACCAGAGCCTGATGACTTGCCATCATGTGACAGCGAAGATGAACCTGAAGATGAGGATCAGGAATCAGAATTTGGATCAGACGATCTTGAACCGGAGCCTGCGCAAGCAGCGATTTCGCCGAACAAGGGTAAGAATATCGCTGCCATTTCTTTGCAGGAGGAAGATAACGTGGATCCTGATGAAACTGAATCCGAACCGTCAACACTTATGGACAAGGAAAAGGATGGTGGTATCCGTTCTCAACAAAAGAGAGAGGATATCAACTCCAAGGACTCTGTGCCTGGCTTCTCATCTTTGTCCGGAGCCACCAACCAACCACCATGCAACTATCGAAGAGGCTCAGGCCCATCGTCCAGCTCCGCCATTCCTCTAACTCCACAACTGGTAAAGCATGATGTTGCTATTACTCTTGGCGCCCCTCCCCGTTCATCTATGAAGAAGAAACACCTAGCGGAATCCCCATCACGACCTGGAGAGGCCATAAATCTCGAATCTTCACCTCCAAAACAATCTACACATGCCCAATACCAGAGAAGCGTCGCTACAATAAGTCCGCCAGAAAAGGGAACTGATGCAGCTGTCGTTTTTCCGCAAGAGAAAACCAATATGGAAGGAGGCCCCATGTCTGAGACCCCACCATCAACAGAAAAAGACAATTCCCTCACTCCTCCAGAGCTGCCATACGATATCGA
Source organism: Tetracladium setigerum (assembly GCA_031472005.1). Lineage (NCBI taxonomy): Eukaryota > Fungi > Ascomycota > Leotiomycetes > Helotiales > Tetracladium > Tetracladium setigerum. Next base: position 82,442 of record PZJY01000009.1, on the reverse strand, counting down.
CGATGTTGACAACTCTGGTGTTGATATTGAAACCCCTTCTAGGCCGCCTACCCGTCCAGCACAGCCAGTTTCTTTGATAGACGAAAATTCTCCAAGCAGACAACAACCCACAAGCATCGAGGGTTCAACAAACCTGATCCTGAGTCCTTCAAAGAAGCGTGCCAGTTCTCAAGAACGCCCGTATGTCGATACCATACCCACCTCATATCGACGTCTCGCGCAGCAGTTTTTTCCATCTATCAAAACAGCCATCGGTCCAAACATTCCTGCAAAGCGACAAGCCACGACCGACATTGATCATGCAGCAGACAGCACTCAAAGTCTACCAACGAAACGTATCAGAGAAGCAGACGCCATGAACTCTCAAGAAGTCAGAGAACTTGGTCTCACTGCTGATCTCACTTCCCGTCAAGATTCTCCTACGAGAAGTGAAGCCCGGATTCATAATCCACAAATGGCCAATCCCTTGCATTTCAGTCCTTCGAATGCTATGCCTCCAGTACCACAAGAAAGTACTGGTGTTCGAAATGAAGAGGTTGCCACTTCACAAGAAAATAACACCATGGGACAGGTTTCTACCTCTCGATCTCCTTCACACCCATCAAAGAGGGGACACAGCGAAACCGATACCCCTGCTGAAAATACCATAGCTGAGAATATCGCTGAAGTTACGAAACAACCAACGAAGCGAGCAAAACATGTAATCAGCAACCGTGAACTCATTGCTCTCGATGCCACGCCTCATTTTTCTGGTCGCCGCCATCAACTACCGAACAAAGGTGCGGGTAATCCAGGAATTGAAGAACAAATTGCTGGTCTGAATTCAGGTTCCGATCTTCCTCGTACTCGACCTCGCACCTTGTCACCTATACAATCAAGAAAGAGAAGTGCAGGAGTAGGTGTGGAGAGCACGACGTTAAAGATCGAAGAAGATGCTGCCGCTGCAACGAATATCCTCGAGTCCTCGCGTCCATCAAAGAGAGCCAAACACATAGTAGGTTCTTATGAACTTCTTGAACTAGGCATTGCTGGCCCTTCGGCCTCTTCAAGGAGATCTTCTCGATCTGCAAGTATGACTGGTTTTGGTGGTATTGATGTAGAATCTGTTCTTGATACTGCAGTTGCATCATCAACATCGAACCCGATCTCCTCGATAGCCGCACCCGTATCAAAGTCCCTCAAAAACCCATCAACAAATCCAAACCCTCAACCAACTTGTCGCCAAACTCGCCAGATGTCTATCTCAGCCGCTCCAGCTTCGTCACGACTCCGTTCGAAATCCGTGCAGTCGACATCTTCTGAGAAGAAGGCGAAATCGAACTCTCGAACCTTGTCGAGAAAAGGACAGAAGTCTAGATCCCAGTCTAAGGGTTTGAGTATGGCGAAAGTGCAGGTTAAAGCAGCTGCTACGTATAAGATGAAGATGACGACGAAAATTGGAGTTGTCCTTACATCATCGGGTGGTGGTAATACTGGTGGTGGTGGACAGGTTGCGGGGTTGAGAGCACCTCCTGTTGAGTCGTATCCTCATCCTGAACTAGGCAAGGGTGGAAATGGTAAAAATGACGATGGTGCGGATGATGCGGATGAAGATGACGCGGGTGAAGATGGAGAGGAAGAAGGGGAGGAGGAAGACGAAGAACACATGAGCCAAAACGATGAGAATGACACTGAGGTGCATGACGAAAATGACGAGGAACAAACTGATAACGAGTCAGATGGAGGACACGATAATGATATCGAGGAGCAGAAATAAGCAAATCAGGAGTGGAGTGACGCAGAAAGATGGAGGGTGGAGGGGGAAACGAGCGTGAAAATTGTATTCAGAGTAAGTACAGACGAGGAGGATTGAACGATGAATTGTGATTGCGTAAGTACCTCAAGAAAGACCTTGTGTATGATAGGACGAAGCCAAGACAGAAAGAGAGAGGGGAATTACACTTGTCTCGTAGTATTACGATAGCATTGACACGCGCAGTTAGTATAATGTGGAATAGATAGATCTCGTTGACTAGGATTTGTGCACCTGGTTGTTAGCAAAAAGGCGTTACTTTAGAAAGGGGATACATACGTAGTAGGTCTGTGAGTCTGCAAGACATCTGATGCAAAACTCCGTGGGGAAGATGGAAGGAAACCCGCACTCGGCAGCAGTCGTACAGTAAATAGCAACGCAGAAAAAAATGAAGACAAAATCACAGGACTAGCAAGAAGTAGCATATTTAACACTTAAAATTCTCCCATGCCTAGGTACATATTTCAACTGCACACCCAAAAAGAACGCCGGCAATTGAAATTCCAATTCCCAAATTACCTACCCATCCCGAGCCCTTGAAACCCACATTTTGATGACAATCATTCTTTCTTTCCTTCCTTCAACTTTCTTCCCCTACCACCAGATCACCGATCCATTTCCCTCAACATGACTTATTAAAACTAAGCATTACCAACACCCATATTCCCCCTTGAATTCACACTCCCAACTCCTTGTGCCCCATTAACACTCCCATTTCCATGCGCAGTCGTCGGTCTACTAGGTGCATAATCACTCCCATCCATCTCCACGGCCGCCGTGGGATATCCCGGTGCCAAATGCTGACTATTTCCATTTCCGTATGCTGGTGCCGGGGAGAGTGGACTGACTGTTGAACCCGGAGATGGCCAGCCTTGTGGTTGTTGCTGTTGGTATTGCTGGTGATATTGCTGCTGCTGTTGCTGATACTGCTGTGGTGGTGGAGGAGGATATGGAGAATGTTGTTGATACGGCGAATTCTCCCCACTCACTTCGGCTACATATCTCTTCTCGCCCGTGGAGCTCATCTCATACGCACCACCATTCTGTCCATTATTCCACACCTGCCCAGCAGAATGAGGAGTCGTATTACTCATCTCATACGTATTCGGCGCTGGATTTCCCGGTGGCATATACAGGTATTTCTTATCTGGCGCGAATGTTCCACCGGCACCAGCGGCTGCTTCATTGGCTGGAGCTTCGTACGCAACGACTTGGTCTGCGCCTACGGGACCGTTGGCTGGTGGTGGGATGTTGGTGGGGGATTGGATTCTTTCTCCGGCTTTGTTTTGGGAGGCGCGCTTCTTGCGGAGGAAGATTAAGAGACCTGCTAGTGCGGCGATAACGACGACAGCGCCGCCTATGGCGCCCCGAGAACGGCGGGGGAGGGGGAGGAGGATGCTGCTGGGGCTGCGGAGGCGGAGTTTGAGGGTGAGGATGGTAGGGAGGTGGAGGATTGGAAGCCACCTTGGGAGCCGGTTGCTGTTCGTCCGCCACTTGATGTTTCGCCCTCCTGTTTTAGCGCAGATGTGATGGTACTCTCCCACGTCGTGGTCAGTGTAGTGAAGTAGTTAAATGCTGTTGCTTTCGTGGTGTATGTCTCTGTGTAGACGGTGAAGAGCTTCGGATCGACTGATGGCGGTTCGGTGTAGCGTGTTGCTTTTGTGGTGGAGGTGGCTTCGGTGCGGAAGATATTGGAGTACTTGGTAGCTCCTGCTGAGCAGTTTGCGCCTCGTTGCGCATTGCTATCGGGATCACGGAATCCGCAAGCGTATGTGAGGTCGGAGCCGTCGGATTTGGAGGAGCAAGGGTTGTCCAGACCCATTCGTCTGCATGGCCTGGGTGATTGAGAGAGAAAGTCAGTATTGGTTTTGTATTAAAAGAGAGGGAATTTGCTGTGTGTCGGGAATGACAATGAGAAGGGTTTTATTACCCTCTAAACAGATCTGGGGACAGGCAGGATCTTTCCATGTTCGATCTGTGCAGGTTGCGCGGTAGGTGTTGTTTGTAGTGGAACTTCCGTAGAAGCAGAGACCATTGTCTTGACAGACGTCCCGGTAGTAGGAATCACAGCATCCCGAATGGCCTGGTCCACTGTTACAGGCCGTGTAGATGATGTCTGTTGGTATTGAACCATCAGGATAGTAGCACTGTCTGAATCCAGCGGAGACTACTCCAGGAATTAATTGTGATGTCGCGAAGAAGAGGAGAAATGAGAGACGCGGAAAGCGCGACGAGGTCGTCATTTGGCAAAAGTTAAAGTTACTGATATGATATGTAGCACGGAAACGAGAGACTGGGGCGAGTAATAAACAAAGACGAGTGAGTTTTGGGGATTAAAACGGACAAAACATGAGCAGAGGGCGAAGCAAAACGAAAGAAAAGAAAGAGGTCATCACGGGTCAGATATATGACCAAGTCAACTCCTCCTCTCCTCCCCCCTCGTCTCACCGAGTTGAATGAAAGCGGCCCACGGGAGAAAGTCAGGAGTTGCTCATTTCAATTTACTTCTATCCCGTGAACTTGCAGGAGTCGCTCCGTCTGATTGCTGCGAATGTTCAGCCTCTCAGCCTAGCGAGGTTAAGCGAACCTGACTAGAGTGTGTTGATTGGGCGGGTGAAAGATGAGACGAGATGCTAATGCTCTTCGAGCGTTGTGGAGGTTTAGAGGTTGAGGGATTATGCGCCATCTCGCAAAAGGAATAGAAAAAGGGGAGCAGAAGCTTGTTCTAGAGGGGGTGGAGGTTTGTCGAGGTGGTGAGACTTCAAGTACGCCGTGATGCTTTAGGAAGTTGGATGGACAACGGATAGGGCTGAGCTGTTAGGAGATTATTAACCGTCGTTGACCAGTAGACGTAGATCAGTACAGCAAAAGAGTCACTGACCACCTTGGTTGGCATGAAATGTGGGAGGTTGTTGCGAAAGACTTGTTCGAGGTGGTGAATTCCAAGCGGCTTCTAGAAGGATGCAGGTCCCTGGTAGGACCTGAAATGCTTCACGTGTAGGTCATGTGATGTTGAACTACAAATGTCCCTTCTCTCAACTGCTCACCCTCGAGGTTTCGCTCCTCCCTTCCAGAAAAGTGCATGGCATTCTTCATCAAATACCTTACTTTTGCATTCGTGAAAGACAACGTTGTAAAACTATATCGCACTCGTAAAGAGAATTTGATTGCCTCAAGCACGAGGAGTGATGAGAGGTTATCAACTTGCTCAAACACTATAATACTAACACACACTGATATTTTAGAGTTATCATACATCTTACAGCTTGCTAGGCATTCTCATCCCACCATCAAGTCTCAAAACAACACCGTTCAGCATGACGTTCTCGATGCTCTGGGTGACCAGCGACGCAAATTCATGCGGCCGTCCGGCTCTCACTGTGGTGTTGGCCATGAATTAGCATGTGATCACTCACAAAAAAATATCACAAGCAATGTAAAGAGAGAATAACTAATTACCTGGAAATTCCATGACTCTCTTCAAACTCGCTCGTACTTTGTCGGACATCATAGCAGTCATATTCGAATCGAATAAACTTGGCGCGATGGTGACAACTCGGATGCCATTTCTCGCCAGATCACGGGTCATCGGTAACGTCAAAGACACCAGTGCTCCTTTCGATGCAGCGTATGCGACTAAGTAGGAATAGATACGTCAATAATAGCTCAAAGTTCAGGACGAGAATGAATCTAGGAATCTGACCTTGACCTGGTTGTCCTTCGAAAGCAGCTGCTGATGCGACCATGATGACAATCCCTCTCTCTCCATCTTCGCCAACTGGATCTGCTTTTGCCATATGAGGGAGGACTTGACGAACTAGATCTATCGTTCCTCGAACGTTGACGTTCATGACAAACTCGAAATCTTCCAAGGAGAAGGGGTTGTTATCTCTGTCAAGGATCTATGAGGACATTGGTTAGCCAAATGCTCCAAACTCCGTGGTAGCATCCCCCATTATTGGAGACCATAGATAGCTCCAAATGGATAAATAAATAAGCATACTCTTGAGGGTAATCCAACTCCAGCGGCAGCAATTACACCTCCAATATTCTTCCCAGTCTCCTTCGCCCACTCCACAGCTCCCTTGACTGCCGCTTCAACACTCTCCGTTTCGAGAACGTTACACTTGAAAAACTTGGTCTTCCCACCACCAATTTCCTTGACCAACTCGGTGGCGAGCTCCTCGTTCATGTCAAGAACGGCAACATAACCTCCCTTGCTACAGAGGTCTTCGACACATGCTCGGCCAAGACCAGATGCCCTGAATTCTGTGTCAGTGAGTTCCGGTCACATCGTAAGCAAACCTAACTCACCCTCCTGAAATAACAAATGTGCGGCCTTCAATCTTCATTTTGAGATATTGATTGATAGTATTGTACAGTTGTTCTGAAATATAAAGTTGAAACAAAAGAAATATCTTGTGATATAAATGGTGTTCCCATAGCCTCGGTCCACGGCGGTTCATTCACCTCACCTCACCTCAACTCTGCCCCAAAGCAGGCTAGCCCAGCCCAGTTCGGTGCACTGTCCATCAAACACCGACAACAACGACAGCGGCAGCAGATGTCTCTTATCTTGGAATTCCAGCGTGACGACTTCGCGCATCGGAATAAACACAACCCACCACCACCACTACCACCACAACCACATAAGGATCAGTGACATTCCCAATGCGATAGCTCGCACGCGACACAACCACCAGCAGAGACACATACACCCACCAACATGGCTCGCCCACGGCGGAATTCTGCGGCGAGCGAAGACTCGGCCGCGACAGCGCGGGACCAGGTTAGTGGAAGAAAGATTACAACGAACCGTCGAAAATAAAACAGAGCTGATGGAAATGATGCAGGAGTTGGGGAGTATGTACGACTATCTCGCGAAGATTATTCTACTCGGTCCAAGTGGAAGTGGGAAGTAAGTTGGCGATTTCCCCGAATCCCCCGATGCAGAACAACCCCACTGATAGCTATTTCCCAGATCCTGTCTCCTCCACCGCTTCGTGAAGAATGAATGGAGGGTCCTATCATCACAGACAATCGGCGTGGAGTTCGCGAGTAAGATCATAAGAGTTGGGACGGGATCGAGAAGGAAGAGGATAAAACTCCAAGTACCACCCCCGTCTCCTTTCCCCCACCATGATATCAGGATGCGGAAAGGAACAAATGCTAACTGATAGCTACCTATAGCTCTGGGACACAGCAGGCACCGAACGCTTCCGCTCAGTCTCGCGATCCTACTACCGTGGCGCCGCCGGCGCAATCCTCGTGTACGACATCACATCCCACAACACATTCACCTCTCTCCCTTCTTTCGTCAACGACGCACGCGCACTCGCCTCCCCGAATCTCACCCTCATGCTTGTAGGCAACAAGGTTGACCTGGCAGATAACGGTACCCTGATAGATGTTTCGTCCTCTCATCCACCAGCAACACCATCCAGCGTGTCAAGCAAAAGTTCCCAATTCCCACAGGGTTCATTACCGACGGGTTCGCCAGCGAATAATTCAAATCTGGGATTAGGAAGCCAGTTACGCGCGACGATTGCGCCGGATGGAAGGGAGGTTTCTGCGTCGGAAGCATCGAATTGGGCATCTTCGTCGCTAATTCCAGTATCGGTGGAAGTGTCGGCGCTGTCGGGGGAGAATGTAGATGAGATATTTAACCGGCTGGCACGTATGATACTGACGAAGATTGAGCTGGGGGAGATCGATCCTGATGATCCTAATAGTGGGATTCAATATGGTGATGGGTATGGTGGGATGGATGGCGGTGATGGGGCCAGTGTGAAGAGTGGGATGACGATGGAGGATGGTGCGCCGAGGAGGAGGAAGAAGAAACCTGGGTGGGGTGTTGGAGGGGGTACACTGGGTGGGATGAGGGAATGGGAGGAAGTTTTTACCTTGAGTGGTGGAAGTAGGAGAAGAAGAGGTGGGTGTTGTTGATGATGTGTAATGTGCGAAGAGAGCGCTGTTCTTTGTTTTTTCGGGATTTGTTCCCTCTTCTTTTCATGAGTGAGATGAGCGAGACGAGCGGTGCGAGTAATACTCAAGTGAGACGACAGAGGTAGTAGTGAGGTGAGATGAGGTAATGCTGTTGTTTTTCGATCGGCTATCAGCAAGCAAGCAAGCATATCACCGCGCGGCGTTCTGGAGTTTAGAAACGCCTCCCTTTCCTTTTGTATATAGGCATTTTTTCATGAGCATATCTCGAATTCGTGCACTTGCGCTTCTTCATTGAAATAAACGTTGTCGTGTGCTATATGCACATTGTGGACCACTAATAATAAATCACATATCAGCTGCTACCATTCTGTTTCGTAGATTGCAAAGACAACAGGTGAGGAAGTCTCTCTCAAAATATCACTTTGTCAATCTCGGTGTATTTGTCGAAAAGAGGGATTTGCGTATTGAGGTTAGATCAGTCAGAATGCTTTTGGAGTTCGTGAAAATCCACTTGAGAGTCTCAAGATGCTGGCTATATGTTCACGCTCGGTGATAGCTTTCGAAGAATACCTATCTAGGTACTTTACCAATCCTACCCTGTCCGTATTCGCCGAACTACCTCTGGTTTATTTACTTCGTCTTATTCATATCTTTAAGCGAAATCCGGTCTAAAGTCAGAAAGAATAATTTGTTCGCCCCTCCCCATCCATCATACTATATCTCTTCTAGTCACTACAAGATTTTTGAGCTCTGTGTGATTCTATGCTGGCTGACACAACACAGAATTTCAACCTCACCTCGCATTTTCTCTCCCCCCTAAACAAACCTATACTCAATCAATTATACATCAAATATTTAAACACCACGAGACCGGTTCAAACGATGAAGATTCATGTGAAAAATGTGATAATGGGATTGAAGGGATTTTTAATAAAAGAAACACTACAGATGGTGGCATTTGAGTGTATATATATATATATCCATATCTCCCTATCTAGAACGCACTCGGATGCTACAGCTTGAGAATATTGACAGAATTTCTGGTTCAGTCACTTGATTGCTTGAAATGACTCAATTACGTCAAACAATGATAATGAGTCTGTCAAGATTCCTACGTGTCCTATCTTTGACAGCCATCAAAATTAAAACCCTCTTTTCGGGAACCTGGTATATGGGTTTGCGTTGCAAACTTTGCTTCATTGTAGGGAAATGAGTATTCGACAGCCTGCGATATTTCCAATGTTGAAAAGTTGCCCAAAACTTTCCAGTGTATGAGCAAGATAGAATATCCCTTTAATTAAGATGAATCTTTTCAGATATGGCCTAACGATATCGCGTTTACCTTCGGTGTATTATCTACACTTCAGACTTTGTCACATTTGCTAGAATAAGTTCAGATTTTCTCTTCCCAGAAGCGGATAATCTCACAATTCTGCTTATGAACCTGCACAGAAATTCTACTGAATAACAATTTAACTGCCTATATAATTCTTAATTTATTCGTTATGTTAGAAAATAAAGGCGCGCTATCAGCCAGAAGGAAAGTTCAACTTCTTCGGAGCTGCTTGATCTTTGGATACTGGATTCCCGATATTCCATTTTCGTTTTGGGTCGTCGAGAAGCCACTCCTAGCGGAATGAAATTCAAGAAAGGTAGGACTTACTCTGATGAGCTATAGTTACAATCGCCAATATATTCTATGACTAAATACCTCATTCCTCACTTGTTTATTCGATTCTCCCATGCCACCCCTCCCACCGTGAACTTTCACAACGTATCTAAATCTACAAACCATGGCATTCATTTCACAATTGATTGTGTAACCCCAATGAAAATCTGCTTAAAAGATTTATCTGGCACACCCCAATGAGCTAATGTCAAGTCCACGTGCTGCTTCAAACAAGAAGTACCCTCGTAGCGCCCATAATACTCACCTCAATCTCAATCCCAACACCTACCTGCCTTCTAAAATCAAACAAAATTTCAAAACATTAATTCCCAACCAATGCCAACACCCCCTAGTAATGGAAAGCCAATCGGGGATGTAGCAAGCCCAAAATAATTGCGCAACAAATAAATGCTCCGACAAAAAAACCAACACCAAATACGCAGAACCAACAGCCGACATATCCATGCCAGACATACCTCACTCTGATTCCATACCACAAACTGAACCCCAGCCAGTCCAATCATATCCCATACAGTCCTCACTCAACCAACCGCACCGCAGAAAGATACTGTGCAATAAAACCCCAGCCTTGTTATCACGACCGAATCACCAACCCTTGAAAGGCTCAAAAACCAACATCCAACAACCAACATCCAGCAAGGCTAGGGCTGACTGGCCCCTTCTCATCCGTCGCGGAAGCTGATCGAGGACAAATTCTGAGCCTGAAACAGGCCATGGGAAGAATCGAATTATAAATAAAACCAACATAATCCTACTCGAGTACCGCCATCCCCTCCCTCCTCTTGCTTCCGAAGTCCCGAGGCAGAATTTCCAACAACGATTTAATCGTCGATACGCTGTGCGTGCTAGTGCCAACCGCCAAACATTAGATTCTTTCTTTAACGTCCAATTATGCGGAAAAGGGACTGGCATTGACCAATCCATTCCAAATCCAACCCTAACACTTCAATCAAATCCCTACTTCTTAACCACCGATTTCCAGTCTCCGGCAAAGTTTGATTCCCTTTCTAGCCAGTCCATCAGTGAATCAATCAATCAATCAATCAATCACCCAGACAGAAAGGAATCCCCAGAACTGCCAACAAGTTCACAACGAACACCTTTCCTTCCTATTACCACCCTCTCAAACTACTCCCACGTCCTCATTGTGCCTATCCTTCATTGCAACAATCCTACCCAAATGATCACTTTCGTCTTCTCAAGCCCATAATGGCGGAATTTATCATGAAGATTCCATTCCAATTTTAAACATCTTCCAGAACGTCATCTCATCTCTTACAACCCACGTTTGATTCACACAGCATTCAAACCACTTCCTGGGTTCAAACCCCGGTATGTTTACCCCTGCTTTGCCCTTCTTCTCTCTTTTCCCAACCCAAAGAAACTGATCCTTTGTTATCAGAAGAAAAAATAACAACCTAACGCATGAATTTCCTCGGTCAGGAAGGATTCGAAATAATGAAAAAAAAAAAGCTGGGATCAACCCCGGAACGAGCGGGCGGGAAAGGGAGTACCCGTCGTTTCCACTTTCTTCCCGCCTTCCCGCTTCCCGCCTGCAGGGGTAGCATAGCAAGGGGCAGTTCACAAGAAGTAAAACTGAAATCAAATTCTATTATTAACTTTCGTTTTGCTATTTAGTCATATGATACTGTCGGTATTACATTATGCTACACATACATGGAATGTATTGCATCAATCTCTTCCGCTTTCCATATCTTCTACCTTTCATTCACATCCTCCACCTTTCACAATTTCCATATTCACATCTGCAATTGATCATCTCTCTCATTTCAACTATCTTTCAATTTTGCCCCTTCCCTTTTTTTTCCAAACTAAAACCCTGGGGTATGCCATGCCATGCCATCCATCCACCTATCCATCCATCCGTCCGCTCATGCATGCAAAATTTCCATTTCCATTTCCATATATTTGAGGGTATACTATTACAATAAATAAAAAAAAGGATCTGCTTGTGATGAAAAAGAGAACGATTAAAAAAGGAGATAATTGATACACAAGGATTGGGTAAATAGGTAGACAGGTAGAAGTCGAGACCATCTCTTTTGTTGGGCCGGAGTCGGAGGAAGAGGAGGAAGGGAAAAGAAAATGGAGTGGCTTCTTCCGAGGTTTGTCCTTTTTGTTTGTGCTTGAAAGACGATTTCTCCGCCGGTGATGGGACAGAGGAGAGTTGAGCGGTCGTATTTTTTGGTCGGTAATTGTTGCCCTCATTCGAAATGTACCAAGATTCTCCGTGTTATTTAAATTCCGTCCAGAGAGCGACAGAAGGGCGCTAAAGACGATCTGATCTGATCGGATGAAGAATCTCGGGAGCGGTCTTGCACCCCGCCGGGCAACAAACAAGGACAACTGGCCGAGTTAGGGAGTAAGGCGCGAGTGAGACTCTTTACTCCTGCCTCACCTCACTCCCACTCTCACTCGCACTCGTCATGCCATCCCAAACCCATCCAATGAATCACCGTCCCCTAAATTCCAGCTGAGAAATCATCAACAAATCCATCCATCCACCATGCACCACCTGTCCTACCCAACCCTAACCAAATCAACCCAAATCAAATCCCAAAATCCATCGAACACCCACCCATTTCCCGGAGCCGAAAAAGAACTCCACAAGGATTTTTTCATTCGTCATTTTACCGATGCCGATGCTGATGTACCTTCGCCTTCCTCTTTCGATCTGCCATGATGTGGTAACGATCGGGATCCACCAAAAAAAGATGCCTAGGCAAAAAGCACAAGGAGTCCAAGGGTGGGTTACTGGTTCCATTTTCGAGCAACGCAGGCAGCGCTAAAAGGTGCATGGTGAAATTTCGAAACCCCTCCATGCGCGCGCATACGTCCTTTTCGCGGTAGAGCGACCACGACACCGACGCCCCGGCTCTTTTTGGGAGGGAAAAAAACATAATGGTGTTACATCGAGAGATTTATTTGCGGTTTCGCCTGCATGACATCCCTCATCTCACCCAGCGGTAGATATCAATCTAGATTGTCCTTTTCCGGTCTTGGGGCTCTTCTGAATGGGTGTTCCTTACCGGACTTGCCGACACAAGCTGGACGGATGATGCTGCCTGACCTGCCCATTTTGGGCTTTCAAGCGCGAGAGTGATGGTGGGTGAGAGTCCGAAATAGGATGGGGGGTTGTGAAAGCGTTGAAATGGCTAAATGTCGTGCAGGAGCTGGATCTGCTAGCGCCAATAGGTTGTATCTGCGTGATGCAGGCAGAGATTGATTCATCTATCAGCTGGGCGTCGAGCGATCCAAATGTGCCTAATTTGAACGGTGGTTAGCCGGAACGGAAAGAAAAAAAAAGGAAAGACTCCAAAACGTCATCGAGGCGATATGACGAGAAAGAGAGTATATGACTTACATATTACAGTATGCATGAATCCGTTTGAAGCAGATCTCTCGCTTGCACTCAGCGACCAACCTGTCAACATCTATTTTCTTCCAGCCCAGCATTCGCGTGAACGGTCCTAAAGTTAGAGCCTCGAATCCTTGGGTTAGACCAAGCTGATACCATCGTCCAATTTCCTTTTGGTGGGCATCAGATGACCAAGCGTTCACTGGAATCTTGAGAATCTGCTCCTGGATCTCTGTGAAGCCCTGCTCTTCAAGCATAGCTCGGGTTTGCGTGTTGTAGGCAATTGGTTTACCATGCCTGGCAGTTGCTTCCAACAAGAGTTTGCTCCATTCCACTAGCGGTGAATTTGGTGGTAGAGAGCCATCGTCACACCTAGGAACCATATCGATTTCGACATGCTCCATCCAGCCCGTTCCAGGTTTTAGATGCCTACTGAGGGTTAGAAGCTGCTTAGCCTCTCGTAAAAGAGTTCACGTACCTGAATATCCGATTGTACGTCTCTGGCCAACTTGTGATGGCACCATTGAGCATTCGCATGTGTATCAGGTCCCAGAAATTGTTGTCCAAATTGGTCCATTCTTCTTCGATATCTTGCCGCCCAAAGCCGCAATTTCTCGGAATCCTTTGAACTAAATGAGTATGCTTTGACCGTTATGAAGGCAACTGGACTCACAGAGCGGGTTGAATAAACTCCAAGTCGATTCCATGGACTTTTGCCTTCTGGTAAGTCCTTGCAAAAGAGTCAGCACCTCCCACACAGTAATGGTTGTCAAGTTCCACTCACTCTGCCATATCAATTGCCCATATTCCTGTTCCGCAACCCAAGTCCATGATCCTGACTCCATGTTCATCCCTGATTGTGTAGTGCGGGGAGTGCAGCTTCTCCCTTCTTGCGACAGAGAAGAGCTTGTGGTAGATGTCCATCCTATCTTTCTCGTCCTAAGCGCGCAACACCTATTAGCTTCCTTCTGCCACTTCGTCGTCGGCCAGATTTACCTCGTCGCACGGAAACATGTATTTGCCCGCTTGAAAACCGTGGTATATCCGCCCATTCTCCTCGTGCACCAAGCCGGTGTAAGGAGCCATCCTTATAGAGCCCGGAGACTGGGTAGCAGAAGGCAGTCTAAAATCACCAGAAGGTTAGCAAGCCATACTCTTCTCTCTTGCAGATGGGACGGAACCCAGCATTTTGGTTCGCCGCCGTTTCACCACACGTCGGCTCCCGTCGAAGCTCCAGGATGAGGTCTTGGGAGGAGGAGGAGGAGGAGAAGAAGCAGTAAAAGAAGCAAGTAAGGAAGCAAGCACGTACCCGTTGTTTGCCATGGCCGCAACCATCGAAATAATTTGGTGAAGAATTGGTGGTCCTGAAAATGACTTTCTTTGCTTTGCCTCTTAACTAGAGTAGAATTCCCTTCTTCGGTGGGGAAGACGAGCTTCGTAAACAGGCCACTTCTGAGTTGTGTTGTGCTGCTGCGTGGTTTGTTTCGGGAGTCGGTGAGAAAGGTGGTGGTGGTGATGGTGGTTGGTCGAGGAGGAGGGGAGGAAGTGAGTTAGGGTAGGGAATGGTGGGTTGGAAATGGGGCTGCCCGCTGCAGGAAAAGAATTGTCTTGGTAGGGGGGTAGGGTCCTCTTTCTCTCTCTCTCGCGGGTTCAATCACAGCACCCAAAACAGGAACACCAGCCACCGCAAATATCAAACAATGATCACCACCACAAACAAGAAATATGCCGTCCAAAAACTACTTCACGGATCTGATGCAGCCGGCAGGGAGGAACAGGGAAAGGGAAACGAAACGAAACCAAAAATCCACACAGACACAGGCACACCACACACTAAAGAAGAGCTGTGGGCGCGCGCGGGGGCCTGTCTGCTTCTTCTATATTTCCAGAATGTGGATGGATGCGGTAGATTCCTCTCCTTTTTGACTTTCGACCTCGATCCAGGCCAGCTCTCTCTCCCACACACACACACTCTCTCTCTAACTCTCTCGGCGGCGGGAAGCCTGAGCAGGATGGCGGCACCCCTCTTCCCTGAATTCTGGGACTGCAGCACGCAGCAGCTACTGACGTGGGTGTTTGGGTATATGGGTATGTATGTTGTATGCGAGTTGCTTCCGAGGGCATGCACAAGGTTCGTGTGTGTAGAAATTCGGCCGGTTCTGCTACTGGTCCCAGCGGAAGGGCACAATGCGACACGGACAGTGCAAACGCTTCGCTGGATTTGTATTGACGGCGGGCGGCAAAGCAATTAGGTTCGACCTCACGGCTGGGATTCCGGTCAGTGGTTGAAAGGATTGCAAGCGAGTGAGCGGGTGCGCGCTGGTGTGGAAGGCTAGGGGGAGTTCGTGGTGGGTAGTGGGTAGTGGGTGTGGTGGGCGTGGCCGTCGCCTTGGTGTTCTTTTCCGTTGGAGGATCGAACTAGCTGGCTGATGGTCTGCTCTGGTCTGGTCGCGCAGGTCGGCCAGTCGGTCGTGGAACTCGGGATGAACGTGGAGGATTCGGATGACTCGCGGTGGGTACACAACAGAGGAATTGGGTGTAGCCGGGAAGCAGCTTCTTGGGTGGTTTGGCAGTAGCTTCTTCGTTTGCTTGTAGGTGATGGTGGTCTGCGGCTGGCGCAAGGAAGACAATCAGTATTGGATTCTATTGTCTGCCAGCTTACACGACGAGGGATCGATCGATTGATTGAGGGAAAGACGGACGGAGGGAACGAGAGGGAGTGAGAGAGAAGGGCGGCTGCTTTGCGCAATACCGGGACGAGTAGCGCCTTTGGATCTTGGAATCTGGTGAGAATTCCTCTTTCCAGCAGCACGGTCTACAGTACAGGGGGAGCTCTCTTGTACGTACAGAGATGAACGCGCTACGGAGCGATATACTGTAGTGCAACAGCTGTGCTCCTCCTGTATTAGAGTATCAGAGCGTCGGAGATGTGCCTGATTCGGTTCCCCAAGAGCACTCTTTGTTCCCCGCCGTCGAGAAGGAAATGGTGTGTGTGGCGGCTGGCAAGACCGGTGGTTGGCTCTCGTCAAGGTGGTACTACAGTAGCTGTGATGGTGTCGGTCCCTTGTTCTCGGAACCCAATCGCTGGGGAGGGGGTGTGCTGGCGGCGGAGAAAACGAAAAAGTGCGTGAGACGGGTCTGTATATCCTCGTTGTCGGATGTTGTTTGTTGATTTCTGTTGCTTCTGCTGGCTGCTGTCACCGCCGTCACCTCGCCTCCGGACCTGACCTGGGTAGTGACTATTATTTGACCTTCACTACTAGGGTGACAGGATAGTTTGTGACAGAGAAATCTGACCAGGAGGCCTCCACGCTATGTGCTGGTGCCAATCAGCAACGGCTCTTTCCTCCTCCGACCCGCTGGGGATGAAGGTTGAGGGGTTGAGAGGGAAGTCAGACTGGGAAGTTAATTTACAAAGTGGGAGTAGTGGCGTTGATGTGCAGGATATGCAGGCTTGTGGAAACCTTCTCTCCTCCTGCGAAGACCTGATAGTGCTGGGAGTTGTGAGGAACAAAACACTGCGCTAGATTCTTCTTCGAAGTCCAGATGTGTTGTTCGCTTCGCTTCGCTTCGTTCGACTGAGCAACAACAACGATGTGTGTATATGCGTTACTGTACTGTACCTCGTACAAGAATGTATCAAGGAAGCCCAACGCAAGAAAGATATAGAGCAAAATAACAGATCAGAGCTGGCAAAGGAAAGTAGCAACGCCCTCGACCCAAGGCAGCGGATGGGCTAGCTTTTATTCAGATCGCTGCTCCTACAGTACCACTACCGTACCACTGAGCACCATCATGCCAACATCCACGCGAAACTGAACGAGGGCGGGCGTGCAACAGACAAAGCCAACCCTGCAGCACCTGCGAGCCCTTCTTTCTCGTCCTTGTTCCGGTGGTGATGTCTGTGAATCTCTGTGGACCGAGTTGTGCTGGTGCCACCTCCCGCCCGGAGAAATGAACGCTTTTGCTCCATCAAGGACTGCTTTTGGATGGACGTGCGGCGGTAACAAAGCTGTTGGTTGAGCTCGTTGATTTGCACATTTGCACAAATATTGATCACTCTACGTCCCCCGAGTCCTTTCGTCGCACAGTATTATTTTTCTCTATTAATTGACTAAACAGGCAACCGGATACCGAGAATGGGGAACATCAGTCTGTCTCTCTCTCGCTCCACCGAGCTACATCTCTAGCAGCAGAATACCCCCAAATTGAACGACCTTAACTCACCGAACCCTTGGAAACGCAATTGATTTGATATCTTCCAACCACAAGGGTCATCCCTCCATCGATGGAACTTATATCTCCGTACCCTACCCGCTCACCCAGCTTAACGCTTCCAAGTTTGGTGACCATATTCGGCACGAACGACCTGTTGGAATTGGAAATGATGGAATAAGATATATACAGTACAATGAATGTCTGAAGCGCCGGTGATCAAAGGTCATCTCAACATTTCTGATATTGATACAAGGACATCCATCCCCTCTTTGAGCTCTTTCCAGAAATCCTTCCAACAGACACCTAGTATTTTGGTATCAGGCGTGTTCCAAAGATATGCAAACAAAGCCAGCCAAGGACGGCACACCCGAAGGGCCCTCCAAAAAGACACATGATGAGATGATCAACGCTGCCCCTCGAGACTCGAGCCAACCAGACGAAGCCGAGCATGGCGCTGAACCAGATTGGCGGTAAAAGAAGCGCCTCTTCTGCAACATTTTTCCTGGTGCACTAAATCTCGTGAACTAATCTCCTTACGATTATGCACTCGCACGCGCATCGATCACAAGTTCACCATAGCTTCACAGCTTCACACACCATCACAACTAGGCAGCATCATTTGCGTTATGCAGGATCATCCATCCTCGAGCAGGAAACGAAGGGCGTACGTTTGTGCTGTGTGCGCGCGCGTGTGTGTATCACTACTTCCCAGATTTTCAATAATGCTATTCAATCAACTCCATTCAAATATGACCGGCTAAAGTCTTTTGTGCATCCCACGATGCACCAAGCGTTTCCCTTCCCTTCCTCCTCTTCTTCCTCTCCACTTCCAACCCCTCCACATATCTCCATCTCTTTGTTTCAACCCCAATTCCTCCGGAGATACCAATAATCCAATCCACCCCTTCTCATCCCATTATTATTCCTTTCGCAAGCCTTTCCTCATCAAGAAACAAATATATTTTTATGTACGGGGCGATGAACGGCGGTCAAGTTCGTCTTTCCGATCGCAAACAAAAATGCTCACCACCCATCCCCTTCCCAATTCACAGGAACCAAGAACCAATAACCAAGAAAAATCCTACCCAAAATTTTACTTTATTGATAAATACACATCAGTCTTTTTGGCTTTTTTGCCTCTGAGTCGTGGGTTACCGGCAACTTGGTTAGTGGCTGGAAGCGGCCCTTCCTGACTTGGATCACTTTTCTAGCTTCACTTCTCTTCTCTGGCGTCAAAGGGGGAAATAGGAGCGGTGTGAGAGAACTTAATAGTGAAAGGAGGTATAGCAGTGCATTATTCTTGCAGCAGGAAGTAGACTTTGCACTATGATTCTGTCGTGTCTTTACCTAGCAACCTACCTGTCAGCCACGATTCACGAAAGACTTATTTCATTCCAAATGCACGGATTCACGCGCCGGACTCTGCTAGACACCTTTTGTTTACGTACCTACGCCCAGGTATGTACTAACACTGTACGTTTTGGATGACTTTTCTTTGTGCAATTGTTGGGTACTTGTACATAAGGCAAGATAGCTGGAAATCTCATCTTGATAGATGATCGATAGGTGTGGTGCGGAAAGGAACGCCTTCTCCGTCGGTGTAATTGTTTCCATTAGTTATGATTCCATTAATATTGATTGATCCCCACCATTATTATCGTATATTATCAAAGACAGGAGCAACTCCTACCAGTTAGTTTAGATGAGGAGTGAGAGCAGCCGTGCTGCACAGTTGAAAACGTAAGAACAGATCCAACAACCAACAAACATACATGCCTCACTCGCTTCTGACGGTTCAGATGAAATGCAGGCATACCTATCAATTAAATATTGTATTTACATACCCGACGAGTGCCTTTCCCAATTGATCCAAGTTTTTTACTCGCTTTGGGTTGCCACGATTTGTGCCGCTGTTCATTCACTTCTTAAAACGGTTCTTCGCTTCTGGTAATGGCTTTTCTTTTCTTTTTCCTTTGTTTGGGGCGGGCTGCAGCTGCCACTTCCGAAGACTCGTGTAGAAAGCCCCTATACATTGATTGAAATCTTACAGTTTCTGATTCATTTATCCATCTGCCCGTCACTCGTCTGCCAATTTATACAATTTCAATCCATTACCAAAGAGAATAGTAAATAGATCAGGGAAGACAAGAAGTTATACAGTACACATTACATCTAATTCACCAGTATTGTAGCCCATGATTCCTTGCACATCACATCACTCCTGCACCATGCTGCATATTCTGAATAAAGGTGGCAACCGATCAATCGAGTCAATGACGTGTTATTCATCCTTGGATTTATCCTTTTTTTTTTTTTCAAGTGGCTTTTATTCACTTTTTCAATTGTGCAGGTCTGACCCGACAGTTTGGTTCTAGCGCACAGCAGACTAGCGAATGTGACTGTGATGAAAGCAGAAAAACACCCAACACCAACAAACGCTAAACAGAAACAAGACACGAAGAGACATAAAACGAACCACTCACATAAATGAAAACTGGAAGCAAGTCATCACGCTTGTAAACAGCAGCTTTTGAATTCTGGAAACCACCACCCAATCTCACAAACAACCCACAGACTCCGTACTGAGATCCGGCTTGGAAAAGTTGGAGGCTGGGCTGGGGAGATCGTACGAGCCTTGAAGGGGATCTCGGACTGATCCATCCATTCGGATACGACCGCCGTGGAAACAAAGTACGCGCTCGCTTATGGGGAAATTACCGAAGCTTGGTTAAGGGGTATTGCGTTTTGCATAATTCATTATACAGTGCTGATCAATATCTTTGGATGGAAATAGTGATAGATAGACAACACAAACAAATCTAACTCGAAGAAAAGACACGAATGAGTTGATGAAATCCACTCAATCAACTGTTTTTTCCGGGTAAAACTGTAGCCTCGATTTTGCTTGTTGCATTCCATCGAATAACACAGAAGAATACTTACTGATTAATTAGGTACTTAGGAATTATTCAGTCTCTCCTGAAGACTGAACTGAGTCCTGCTAGCCGCTCACCCTCCCCTCCTCCCTCACACCGTGTCTCGTAAAACTAGCAAATGACGTTCTTTCCAGCTTCACCCACTAGAAATTGTTGCATTTTGTTTGCTCCGTATTATTCATTCATGACTCACTTTACACCACACGGTTTCAAAAGATCTACATCCCAGATCCCACAAGTAGTTGGATTGAGGGCTGGGCGGGATAAACTCGAATGATCCGCACCCGCCTGGGGGACGATATCTCTGAGCGTGAGTAGTGAACTTCTGTTTTCATCGAAGCGTACAGTATAAAGAAAACCAAATCAAAAGTAAACCTAGCAAATGCAACTACCTTTTAGCCAACCGCCGGCACGTTTTGGTTCCTTGCATTGGCTTGGTTAGGTCAAGTCAGGATTGATCAGTTGACGATTTCCCGCGTCTGTTGTTGATATTGTCTCTTTTGTTTCCTCGGCGTCCCATGTCTAGTCGATTCGCTATTTTATTATTCACACGATAACCCTAACTTCGAATAAGTCATGAACTTGTACTGTACATTCGCTTTCGCATCCATGTGCACATGCGTAGGAAAAGTATCCACCGTCCACAAGTACCTAAGTCATCGAGGTGGGTGTGTATTCAGTCGCAAAGACAGTTGGCCGTTGCTCTACGGGAAAGAAAGATGCCTATTGGTTGATGGTTCCGATCTGTCGGGAATGGGGGATTTGAGTTTGGGTTGGGACAAGACAGGCAGGTGGGTAATTGGCTGGCTTGCCCTTTGACCCTTTTGGGATATTGAATCAGGAGAGGAAGGGGTGTGAATTTATTGATTGTCAAAGCGAGGGAGGTGGTTGGCATGAGAACATTGCTGTTCATGTGTGTTCTGGTTCGCATTCTGAGAGCTCAGGAGTGGGAAGAATATATTTGTCCCTTCAATTTCATAGAAAAGTTGAGGGCAGCGGAAGGAGGGAGGGGTTGTTCTTTGTTCAGTGAGACTTCAGAACGTGGGAGTCGGAGTTAGGTGAAAAAAAGTGCATCATCGTGGTAATCAATTTCGTCCGAGAGAGGTAGGCATGACACAAGAAAGCCAGTGTTTCCTTCCACAATACATTACCTATCCGCTCTCAAAGTCTTTGCTTTACTGTGCTGTATTGTATGTACCATAGTAGCTTCGGGTAAGTTTCAATTACCCTCCCTATTGTGTTGCACTTGTTTGTTTGCTATGACTGATTTAATTTAGGTCCCTTCTCATATTCGTTTCACGAGCACAAATTGTGTAGGCGGCTTCGATATATCGATCACTATGGAGGTGAGAGACATCAAGACAAAAGCGAGACTTCCCCTCTGAGGTATCAAAGATTTGTCCTCTAGAGTACAGCGCATCGTGATCGATCGAACGAGAAGCCTCGTGTTTTTCAGGATACTGATCTCGTACTCCCCCATCGCCGTCCTCGATTGACACGCGGGATTTTTATCGCCGACATCAGAGAATATCGCACGATTTCAAGTCCTACAGTACATCGGCGACTTCTATCTATGAGCAAGTCAACAGATAGACATCAAGTTCTCCATTACTATTAGAGTCGTATGCTACCATGGATTCTGATCTTGATCCTTCTTGAGGTCACACACGCGCTGTAAAAACTCGTCCTCCTGTACTTCATCCCATGATCAAAGCCACATACTGTACATGTGCGACCCTTCAGGACAGAAAGTCAGAGAATTTGACAGATACATTGCACGAACCAATATCGCGGAATCAAGTATACGAGATGGTGGCAATTACATGCCGTGGAATCGGGTAATTACATCCGAGAGTATACAAGGTAGATAAAACAAACAAAGAATCGGATCCGGGAGGCTGGTTGCTGGGTGGTGTACAAGTTCTTTGTCCCTCGGTCTCAAGGGGATACTGGAGGTATGCCTGAGCTTTCTCGTGCGGTATGCATACGTCTCCATTCATGAAAGACCAGTTCACTAACATCAATGCCAGAAGGAACAGTCGTCAGTCACTCTTTCGCAAAAAATACCGAGTTCGTATGGTGCGAAAGTTACCATCATGACCATCCCCACCAAAGAAGAAGCCCCAATATTCCAAACTCTTTTTTGAACAGCCTGTTTTCCAACCCTGTCTCCCATCACCAAACCCTTCAATCGGAAGAACGGGCCGTGCATATCACTAGATTATAAACCAACACGGTACTCATTTTGCCTCAAACTGCCGAAAAAAATCTGACCATAGATCTCACTATCGCCATTCGCCCCCTCCAACTGCCGAGGAGCCAACGACACACCACAAACCACACTCCTCACCGTTCTCGTGCCGGCCCGAAACAAAACAAAACAAACGCACTTGCATGATTCAGATTTCAATCAGATCGGATTTTTCTTTTTCTTTTTCTTACGTTCTTTCCTCTCCCTTGCTCTGCCGGCGAATGTAGAAGGAGGGGAGGGCCTTAAGAATCAATCACGAATATAAACCCTTACTTCCCACCGTTTAGGTGATTTGATCCAGCAAGTGTTGGCGCTTCAAGACAAGTGCATGTGTTCACGCCACGTGGAGGGTCAACTATTGGCGTAGTCATGGAAGATTCGATGACTTGAAGATCGAGCTATCGTTTTACCCCACGCTGTAGATTCGGCTTTCGTTGTTGGTTGACAGCGAGCGGTGTTTTCCCATCCTATCCTCTTTGTGGCTGTCACGATTCATACTTTACCCCGTAGCTCACAACTAACGTACAAAATGCTTCTTGAACACCGTCCGTCCACCTTATTTGGTTTATCTTATAACAATATTGAACGTTGATATTAGTAAAGACCTGCTCAAGCTGATCAGCGAAAAAGTAAATATCTCCTGATTGAGGCGAGTCAGCCTTCTAGATGTGACATCAAAGTCACTCGTTTGCCGATTCCAACTTGAAGATTGCTAATAGTACTTCTCAGGTAAGCCTTTTCTGTTAACTCTAGTTTGATTACTTGGTTGAGCTTATTCTGCATTCGTTACGGTCTAGCTTCGCCGCACCTCCCACCCATACACTAGGCAGTATATGTCGCACAAAGCTAGACTCTGGTATTGTTCTCTACTCTACTTTCACTTCCTTGTATTGTACAATATCTGCAGTTCACTTGATGTCTTCCGTGTTTTGCTACTGCATTTGCATGATCGCTCTGCCTGGCATTCTTTGGGTATTGTCTTCCTGTTTAATCGAAGAATTCTATTCTTCCGCAGTTAAGCGCGATCACTAAAATGTTTCTTACAAAGCCGGCTACAGAAGGAAAAAGGGGAACGAGTACGTAGCGGCGGGGTAGCTTCGATCTCAAGTTCGAGATAGGTTTGGGGCGAGATGGGAATGAAGTGAGCGGCGTCACGGCGAGCGAGTATGCAAGCGATATGTGATAGATTTTCTTCACTTTCCAAAAAAACGCATGGGAATTTTCCTTTTGTCTAATGAAATGCAATTAAAGTTTGAGATGATCAAATTGCACTGGAAATGTTTCTAGGGGAAGAGACAAGGAAAGATCTAGAACTGTTGCGAATGCAAGGCGTTAAAGTTGGGAACAATGAGTAGCGCAGCTCACGAGTGCTTCTTCAACGATTCTGGGGGCGAGGTTTCGAACTGATGAATATTTTGCCGGCCATTGTTATTGTGGGTGTTTACTTCGACTATTCCTTCGAGGACGTTCTACTGAATTTCTGGTCCTGCTGGTTTGACACTGAACTACAATTCCGCAAATGTCTGCCTCCTGGTAAAATCGAAACCAGAAAAAGGGCCTTTGGTCCACTAACAAAAACCCAACTGTAGTAAGTCGAGCAAAAAGATTCAGCTGGGCTAGAATAGTCTTTTAGTTCCAGTCCAACACGGAAAAATCTCAACAGTTCCGGCGCCTCCCCTTAGGTATCCTCTCAAGCGCAGCGGCACCATCCTCCCTGCTCCGGAAGTCTATTCAACGCCTCATCCAAAGTTCCAAACCTCGAGCAGCAAAAGAATCCTTCTTCACAAGTACTATACAAGCCATGCAACGTATACTTTGCAGTGGCAAAGTCTCACCCAAACGACAGATCTTTTTCTTGAAATGATAGAATTTCTTTGGTACTTGACGAAATGTCTGAACAGGAAAACGTGGCAGAACTTTTCAGGAAACGGGGACGTCACCGGAGCAGTCCCTGCATCTTTTGCTCGTGTGATGGAAGGATGAGATGTGATGGCAAGAACTTGGGCTATTGAAGACGACTTTGGGAGAAAGAAGGATTGGTTGGACGTGCAGAACAATAGCCGCAGTCGCCTTTTCAGTGGCAAGAAATGTGTGCGTTCGGGGAAGGGATGCATCTGACAAGTGAGTAATCCAGCTTCAACTGTGATGTGTTGTTGCTTGCGGCGGTTAAGTGTGTAGTTTAAGGAAGATTTGATTGGGTGGCTTGCAGCTAGCTGGACTACATACAAACAATATTATTCTCATTGCAGGAGGGGTAGAGAAATCAATCCGTAGGTTCCATGTAACTATTGATGAAGCAACAAGTGATTCGATTTACAACGCAAGTGATAATACTTGGCTATTGACCGAGAAAGTGGAAGTGTTGAGTTGAGGTGTGCATGAGCCATCCTAAGCCTTTCGAAAAATAAAGAGCACAATTCTTGCAGTTTGATAGACGAGGGCGATTATATGCATTCGAATCTATTAGAAACATATCGCAGGTGTATATTCTCAAAAATGAATGAGTTTAGCGAGAAGGACACCACTATTTTTAACACACTGGTACTACCTCGCAACTTTCATAGCTTTGAAGAGTGTCAACTTGCTCTATCTTTTACTATATTAACAAAGTCCTTTGTTTGAAAAATCGATAGTCATTATTGCCTACAAAATTGACACCGCATCCATAATCTCATACCCAAATCTCTGTATCTGATTTCACGGTTTCAATTTTTACGTACTGGCATGATGAACAAATTAGGAAGAAGTCCATCGTCTCCAAATTATACATTTTAACACCGAAAGACATCTCAAGTACTTAAATCAAATGTGCTGTTCCTAATTCCTTTCAAGAGATTTCCACCTAAAAATCCGTCGTTCTAGGAACGGATATCTAAATCTTTTTGCCTTCTATGTAAACCTTCCCAAAGCATACCCTCTCATAAATCTTGTTTATTTTCTATTTAAGCACCCTTAATATCTTCACTCCTCACCAAATCAGCCTTCTCCACAACTGGGGCCGGTCTCTCAATCTTCTGACGCAAGATCTGCCTCTTGAAGAAATACGGAATCATGTATTTAATCTCATGACTGATGTAGCTTTTTGTTGGTGTTTGGAAAACTTCTGTTTATAGATACACTATGCTTAGTAATGTTCATTCATTTATGTGATGGGTAAAAGGGGGGTTGGGGATTGCAAAAGGCGTTGAATGGAAGAAATAGAACTTACGATCGATTTCCTCAAGAGTGAGTTGTTTCGTTTCACGAACAAAACAGAATATCATTCCCCACGCTATAAGATTAAGACCAGCGTAGAATCCGACTATTTTTGCTTTCGTCAATTGTGATCTTCTGGTTGTAGGGTGTGGGAAGGAAGAGGAAACTTACAGGCGCCTGTTGGAGTCATAACAGTTTGCATTCGTGGGAAGGTTAGACTAAGAATACCAGCTTTGGTCAAGTTAGCATTGAGCGAGTGAACAAAAATAGAGAGGCGGAATATTTACCAAAGGTATTGTTGATGCAAACCACCCATGCCATTCCTTGCTCTCGCTGGATGGTCGGGAAAACTTCTGCGGAATATTGGAAAGCGACTGGACCTTCTCCAAGAGAATAGGCAATTGTGAAGAGATAGATAAATCTGATTCTGCGAATTAGGGGCGTTCTTGTTTGTGATAAATGTAGGTGGGCAGGACTTACAGGACAACTGGGCCGATTCTTTCACCGCGAGAACCATCTACCTTCAAGAGAGACAGACCAGCTGCGAGTAGGAAGACGCACATGAATGGGAAGGTCTGCAACAGATGAATCAGATAGGTTAGCTTTTGTGGGGATAGTGCAACTTACGAGTAAAGTCAACGTCCTTCGACCTTTGGTGTCGATCAGAAACAAAGTCGGAATAGTGAAGACAACCTGGACAGCTCCGTATCCGAGAGATGCATACAAAGCTTGAGTTGCTGTATATCCAACATTTTTAAAGATTGTAGAGCTATAAAATGATATAACTGGTACGTGTTAGAACTGTAAGAGAGAATGGGAGTATTGGAGCAGGGTGGACGTACTGTTGATTCCACACATTTGCTGGGCGAGCATAACCGTTGAAGCACCGTAGTTGGATCTCCGAATTCGAGGAACAGTGAAACAGTCCTTGAGACGAGCAAAGTATCCTAAGCCTCCGGCTACCTTACTCTCTTCGACATAGATTATATAAGAGTAGTAGTAGTCCCTTGCTCCAATGATAGGATGGGCACGAAGAGCAACCATTGATCTGAATCCCTTGGCGATTTTGCCATGCTTCATAAGCCATCCTTTATTCAATATGAGCCAGAAATTCTTCAAGATTAGGCAGAAATATCTCGATTTTTTTGCAGAATAGAGAATAGACAAGTGCAATCATGAGGATTTAAGGCTGTATACTTACTAGGTGATTCAGGACAGAAGTAAATTCCAACGCCAAGAATTAACGATGGGATGAACGCGGATCCAAGTTGTAATCGCCAGGCGATACTACCAGTATCTTTCACAATAACGTTGGCACAGAAGCCCAGAAAGATACCAGCAACGACATTCAATTGCCAGAACATGACGAGAGCGCCTCGGACGCGAGCTGGAGCCATCTCAGCCGAGTAGATGGGGACAGTTGCATTTTTCGCGCCGATCCCGATACCCATAACGAACCGAGCTGCGAAGAGTCCTTGCCATGATTTTGCAAAGGCGGAGCCAATTGGAGTTGCCGTAAGACAGCATGCAGTGAGGAAAATCTCACCTCGTCGTCCGAGATATTTGTTGAGAGGGTCGACGATGAAGGCGCCACTGGACACAGCCGAATCAGCAAAGTGTACAAAACCGAGCTATGAAAGGAACAACTCACATCAAACCAGCAGTCAAAAAGATGATAGCATTAATGATGCCAACGATCCATTCATCCTTTCCTTCGCCTGCAATTCCAAATTCCTCAGGGAAAGACAAGTTTGCGCCATTCGAACCAGTTTGGTCCCATCCTTGAGTTGCGGCTCCCACGGCACACATTGCAATTGAATACCAGAGCATCTTTGGACCATGCCATTTGTGATCCCTCTCATATACGAGTGCTGCACGCTCTTCCTCAGGAAGATCCGTGAGCATCTCAAACTGATCGGGGTTGCGTGCGACAAGAGCAGCACGACCAAATAAATCTGCATGCTCGGGCATCCCATGGGTTTCAGCAAAGGAGCGGGCATCCCGAACGGTCTTTTCCTTTGAGTGGCTCTAATGTCGAAGGTTAGCTAACATGCCGGATTTTGAAATGAAGGGATAGGAGCGAACCTGCAAAGGATTGTGCACGATATTCATGGCGGCCGATGGAATTGGCGCATCGCGAGCTTCCTCCTTCTTTTCATTATGTGAAGCGTGGGAAACTTCATCCAGGGATGAAGATTCTTTTATGGACATCGTTGCGATTGAGTAAGTTGAATTATACCGGTCGGTCCAGTCTTCATACACTTAAATTTTGAGAATGTTCGCTTAAAATGAACTCGAGTAAGCAAAACATTCACTTCAAGCAAAGGGGGAATCGGTCTTCTTGTATTTCTACAATTGGACTCTCCCCTTTTATGGATCATCCGATGGCATGCTAATGGCAGTGATCATCGATGCGATGCGGCTTCTCACTATCGAAGAATTGAGGATGCCTCGATGTCCCGACGTCATCACTTATTATTGTCGGAGGGACTTCGCTCAAATTCTTGCAAGTGTTGCTTTTCGTAGTGGAGAAATATGGATCAGGAAACCCCCAAACCCCAAACCCCAAGCCCCACCCCCAACTATAAAATCACTCCACACTTCCAAAACGCCACCACCCGAGAAATGCCAAATCAACAAAGCTTTGCTTGAGTTGAGGCTTAAATGGTTTGACAAGAAGACTGGTTGAAATTTAATTTTTTGGACTTGGCACTCTTCTTTCACAAACAATTCCTACTCTTTGCTTGCTTTAGAAGAGCGGAAAGGCACGTATCGTAAAGGAATCCAACAACACTCCTCCGCACTGTCCGTCGAAGAAGCAACAAAAGTGGGATACTTTCGTAATCTGGCCGTACCATTATTTTCAACAGATTCAAGATGTTGGAATTACTATGGAGAACAAGCTTATACAAGTAATGCTTGGCGACGATCGCAATGGCAGGCAGATGCCAAGAGGAAAGCTTCTTGATCAGCGAGCGTCCGGCACCAAAGTATCAGACCATCCAATTGTTCCCTCTCAATAATCATAGAATTATCACGCCGTTGTAAACTCTCCCTTTATATCCGGAGCTGCCCGAGCCTGTGAGAAATTCTCTTCTAATCGACAGGAGATCCTGTGTGTAGCACATTGACATATCTGGAGATTGTCTCGACGATCAGACCCGCAAAATAGTTCGCTATGCACTAAGAAATAGGTCTTCTTCTGAGTTTGATTTCGATTTCAATTTAGATTTCAGTTTTGTTCTTTTCATTATATCGATGTTGTCTGGAGTAGTTCGAGGTTTCGTGTCTCAACCGAAAACTCTATTGACTCGAAACAGATACTATACCCTCCAACCCCGAGTGTAATACGGTAGGCCTGAACATTACCCTATTCTCCACTTAAATTTAGCTGTCAAGTATCGCCACCCATAGTAACAGAGTTAACCTCGGACCCACCGTATTACATTCGGGGTTAGAGGGTATAGTAGGGATAAACACTCCCATCTTGTTCCACCAGAAGAACCAAAAGTAGCTTTAAAGAATAGACCACCAGGGGGTGCAGGAATTCCTGCGACACCAAAATAGCCGGATTTAGCCGATAAAATGTATTATTATTTTATATACTACCATAAATCACTCTTAATCGGCTTGCCACCACTATTCTTTACATCTTTACATCTCTTCGGCATCTCAAGTATCCGAGCCTGTATTTCTTTCATTGTGATCTTACTCCATTCGTCTTGTAATACCTCTTTTAGCTCGTCGAGCGAATTCCACTGCCGCTTACGCATCCGTTCTTTTAAAATGCACCAACATCCTCAATCGGATTTAAATCAGGTGATTAAGGAGGGTGAACGAGTAGCGTAATATTAGCAGCGTTCCGAGCGTCTTAGGCCAGAGTTGAGGTCTGGTTCCGGGGGACTTTATGGCTATAGCTTAAATCGTTATCTTCTTATAAAATCCACTCGATATCCTCTCTCTCTCGAGCGTTTTGAATTGCACCTATATAGACCGGTAAAAGCCGGTCCACATAGTACTTTTAGGTCATCGAATTACCCTTAACTTTAACTTCTACCTCATGTGGTAGCTTCGCTTCCCACTCCTTTACTCGAGCTTCGTACGACTCGACCGGCTCGTTTTTACGAGTCCGAGGCTTTCGAGGACGTTTAGGGCGCTCGGTATAATCTTATTCATCGTGATAGAACTCGAGCTTATCGGCCTTAGCGTACCAATTAACCTAAGCAGCGAGATGTAATTGATTGCCGGCTTTTTAAGGCTTTTCTTATATATTGTCCGGATCTAATCGCTTTCCTCGCTCCCGGAGAATATAACCGGTCTTCATAAGACTAGGATCGATATGCGCCTCGTCTGTAAAGAAGATTCGGTCCCAAAAGCCATAAATCGGCTTATTCATATGCTCGGCCCCGTACGCTTCTCGTTTTGCCTTATTTGCCGGTGAAATCCTCTTTTTCACGTACGCCATCTTATAGCGCTGGCCGCCTTTCGTATTCTTTTTAAGTGCGGCCTGGAGAGCTCTTTTCTTGACCGGGAGCTTTAGCTGGCCGATTTGGCATTCGAGCAGTTGCTTTCGGTACGGGTTTCTTTTACTTATAAGGTATTTACATGTAGTTTTCGATACTCGAGACTTTCGGCCAAGGACCTTCGACTGCCTGCGATTCCTCCTATACCCTTCTTTACCAAGCCGAGTGCGCTATTAAAGCCATCGATAGCCTATTGAGCGATTAATATCCACTTCTTTACAAATTTTAGTAAACCACTTCTTCCCATGATTTCGGTCATACGTAGCGAAGAATTCGGACTTCTTTGGAGTAGAATACTCTTAATAGCTTTCGACCATCTCAGGAGTGTACGGACGAGCTTGTGATCGAGTTGTTAGAGCCATAATTATATAATTAAAGAGTTATTCTACTAATTTACTCTACTTTTGATGATGGTGCACAGACCACTTCTTTGGTGTCGCAGGAATTCCTGCACCCCCTGGTGGACCTTCAAAAGTTCCATGAAATCCCTCTCGGACTTGCCGAAATGCAATGGCTGACAATGAAATATGATTTGATTCATCGTCACTTCTCAACACATTATCATTCTAAAACTCCGTAGGAAGTATCGAGATTGCTTTTATTCAACGGTATGGCGACAAATCCCTAGACTTTATCGCAGCTTTCGAAATTACTTCGGCACAGATCAAAGAATGTTTTCACTCAAGCCATTCGATTTTGCCATTTGAAGGCTGGGTTTCGGAGAATTCGGCTCAGATAAGGCGTAAGCACCATTTCTTTCCCATTCGCTACCATCGCGAAGAAGCCTTGAGCCGATGCGGCTCTGTACGTAAACGACAAGAGACGGGAAATGATGCAGCCAATCACAGCACGGAATTCCTAAATTGCGTACTTTCCTGCTACAGGAGTAAGTCTATTTTTGAAAGATACGCTACTCACATTTTCCCCACAGTTATAAAGATACCCAAGTCCAGACCAAATGAATTACGGATAAAGTATGTTCAGAACACACTCACTCGACGTTAACTGTCAGGTTCAGTAGCAGATTCCTGCGTCGAATACGCCTGACTTCCTCAAATACAAATGAGTCCTTTTGAGAAGTGTTTAGTGCAATCTCATGTCACCTGATCATGCCAAAACAGCTGCGCTGTAAGCTTGGCTACATCTGGTCAGAGTTGACGTAAATATCCTTGAAAAATAATTAATTTGAAAGATGCAATATGGGGCTTGGTAGGGCTGACTCTGGACGCTCGGAGACAATCTCTGGTAGAGATGGGACAGGAGACGACATATGGCATATGAACCCATCTCCCAGTTTAGCATTTAAATTATAAGCTGTTCTATGAGACTGATGAACTTTCGAACAGTAACAGAATTTCCTTGCACTCGTCAACTCATTTTCTTCCACAATATTGACTTATAACGAGCCAACCTATGGGCGCCGACTCCTGAATCCTCTCAAATACTTTTACAAACACCTGAATCGCGAATTCTCATCTCTCCCCAAGCTACCGATGCAATGGCAGGCTTCAACCTCCAACACAACGATACCTTCGCACAAAAATACGCCATATCCAATGTGGCAGATACAAATCCACTCAAGAGAGACCATGATCAATCACCACCTGAAATTCTACGCCCTAGTCGCAAGCACCGTAAGGGTCCAAACTCTTCCTCCGACTTCTTCGTCGAGGAAGGAGAGCCCACAAATCCATCGCATGCTGTACATTGGATGGGCTGGTGGGTTGAAGTCCTTGGTTTATTTGCATCTGCTGCGCTATTCATTGCCATTGTCGTTATACTCAAGAAATATAATGGGAGACTTCAGCCAAGATGGGCGTATGACTTCAACTTGAACGCGCTGGTGGCTTTGCTCACTACAATTCTCCGAGTCACGATGATGGATGTCGTGACGAAATGTATAAACCTTAATTTCCCTTGCTCTAATGATCCGGTACTTACACTTCGCAGTAATGGGACAATTAAAATGGAATTGGTTCTCTAAACCCCGCAAGCTGAGTCACTTGGAAGCTATTGATGATGGAACCCGAGGTCCATGGGCTGCTTTTACACTCTTCTTTACTCTCCGTAGACCGTACGTCCGATGAGTTAGTCTTCCCCACTGCTCTTGCTAATACCATCCAGACATCCCATTCTCCTCGGCGGAGCCATCGCAATTCTCTCCCTCGTTCTAGGTCTCTTCACCCAACAAGCTCTCACATCCGTTCCTTGCGTCTTCCCACTCGCGACATCCAACGCATCAGTCCTCATCCGTCGAACAGTTCCAGGCGTTGAAACTTCTCGACTCTCCCCAGGGACTTACGAGATCGACTGGGCAGCCAAATCGGCATTGCAAGCTGCATTTGGCGGAGCCATCCAAAATGTACCGGTTAGCTGTCCAACAGGTAATTGTACCTTTCCAACAGTGAACGGAATCGCGTACTCCTCTGTTGGTCTTTGCAATCAATGTGTCGACACCACTTCCAGGATATCGCAACGGCAAGTAACAGGCGGCATCTGGAACTTCACGCTTCCTAATAATGCATCCATTTGGATTTCCTCAGAGAGCGTACCTATTGACGTGAAGTCTGGCCAGGAAGGGTTCTACTTGGAAGGTGTTCCTCCTTGGATGGCTGAATTAGATTCGACACTTCCAGGTCTTAACAGCACTACTTTTGGTTTTATAAATGTTTTGAGCTTCACAGCCGAGGGATGCAGAGTTCATGATTTTGGAAATGGCACGTCAACAGTGGAATGCCAACCTGATAGTCCGGAACGTCCTGGCCTTGGTACCAACAAGAAAATTATGGCAACGGGCTGCGTATTCTACGGATGTGTCAAGAATTATGAAGCGAGAGTTGACAAGGGAGAGTTGGTTGAGACTGTGGTTTCCACGATTCCTGCCACTAGAGTCAATCAAACCAAGGCAAATAGTATTGGGATTACACTTCCCTGCATCATAGGAGGGAATTCATACGATCTAGCGAACATGACCCTTCTGGATTCTGCCATCCCAAGATTTGTATCATCAGACTACCCCACAGTCAGCAATATCATCCCATTAGACTGTGTGTATTCCACAGAGTGGGAGTACATTTCTGCAACAACTTCATACCTTTCAAGTCTCTTCGAAGGAAAAGGATTGTTCAACAGCCGTCAGGGCACAATGAATGGCATGCCCATCGCCACATTCCGAGAAAACTGGTGGCTGGCTTCCCTCTACAATCGCGGAAAGGCCAGCCAAGAAAGCATTACCAAGGTCTTTGACGATGTGGCAAAGGCGTTTACAAACTACCAGCGCGTACCGCATCCGGAATTAAAAGAGAAATACATACAAATCAATGGGACGGAGAGTTGGGAGCCCGAAGAAGTGTATGGAGTTGTGCACGAAACAACGATTTGCAATCAGTTCAATTGGCCGTGGATGGTTTTTCCTGGGGCGCTGCTTGTTGCGACAGCGGTTTTGTTTCTTTTGACGACGATTGTGAGGAGGTTTGATGCGAGGCATCTTCCGGTTTGGGGAACTTCTTTGCTGCCGCTGCTCTTTTATGGAATTAGCGATCGTGGAGTGGTCAGTGAGAGGGAGATTAGAGGTCCTGAGACGGAATCGAGTGACCAATCTTTGAGACTGATGAGTCGTGGGGAGTTGGTTGAGATTGCCGACAAGACAACAGTGAGGTTTCGAAGAAATGCTCAGGGTGGTGGGTTTGAAAGGGCTGAGCGTTAATCAAGATGTTATCTAAACATTTAAAAATGTATTTGAACATAGATCCAAAAAAATTCGTTGTTTCTGCTTTTGCTTGATTCATAAATGGTAATTGACGGTTGTGAGGGAAGGCTCCATTTTTGAATGGCGGGCAATCTTGGTATTGCTTTTGCATCGCGGCCATCGGCTCATCACTTGCGAGAGAAAGTATTATATACCCTATGACAGAGTTAAAGTGGGAGGTGTGATGTCTGGTGTAAACAGTCCAAGAATTTGAGGAAAGTTAGCACAGGAAGCTGAAGTGTGCCAATCAACTTCTTAGACCGCAGATGTAAGAATTATGTGATTTCATTCTGATATACTCTTTGCCATAATCGACTATCTGGGCCACATTTAGGGTGCTTTTTCTTTTCGTTATCAGTCTGGCTTAGGTAACTTATTTTTCATCTCCTAAATTGAACATTCAAGTAAGTAAGTACTTGCATAATGCCGCGTAGCAGAATCCACTTCGGCTAAACGGAATCAATCAAATAAGGACTCGGGAAAAGAAGCGAGAATACAGAGCTATATGCAGGTAATTCTATTATTTTCTATGCTTTAAAACTTCACCAACTCCTTGACCTGCACAGCCTGACCAGTCCGAATCGACTGGTTCGCCGCAATCCCCGTCAAGATTGACATTGCTCCGTCAATATGTGACGCAGCGCGATTGAATCTGTCTGGCGCTGGCTTTCCAAAAAGATCATTCAGCAGCACCGGATCCCCTCCACCATGGCCACCCTGTCCCTGATCAATGGGGACCTTGTACGAATCTCCAAACATCGGACGAACAGTGATGTCTATCTCATCCGCGGCACCTTCCAATTCGCGATCCCCACCTCCATTAACGTAAGATTTCTCCACCACGTTGACTTCCAGACGACCTTTGCTACCATTGAAACACACTCTGAATCCTTCGCACGGCGAATAAGCAGTCAGGTTGTAGGTGAGCATGGCACCAGACTGATACTTCACAATGACGCCCATCGTATCCTCGATATTGATCCCATCCCCAAACACGCTCTGGTCACGATAATACCCATCTTCCTTTTCGGCATCCAAATACAAGGCCTTTAACTCCGAATGATCCTCCAAATGCAACGCAAACGGATCATCCTTCGCCGCCTCACTTCCATGGGCCCTCGAATAAAACTTTTGCTCTCCTCGCTTCTCCGCGTTTTCCTTCCCATAGAAATTTAATTCCCCCAATGCGTAAACTGTCTTGGGTTGACTGGCCAGCCAGAAGTTAACGAGATCGAAATGATGCGTGGATTTATGAACGAGCAGACCGCCACTGTTGCGTTTGTCGCGGTGCCAGCGGCGGAAGTAATCGGCGCCATGTTGGGTGTTGAGGAGCCATTCGAAATGCACAGAGAAGACCTGACCAATCACCTCGTCGGCGAGCAGCTCGCGGACTTTGGTGTTGTGTGGTGCGTAACGGTAGTTGAAAGCCACTCTCACTTTCCTGCCTGTTCGCTTAACGGCATCGAGGATTTCCTGGCAAAAGTTCTCATCAGTCGTCATGGGCTTCTCGCTGATAACGTCGCAACCGAGTTCCATCGCTCGGATGATGTATTGGTGGTGGGTACGGTCGATGGTGGTGACGAGGACTTGATCTGGTTTGGTTTCTTGAATCATGAGGTCGAAATCAGATGCTTTGTATGTAGGGACTTTTTTGCCGTTCAACTTCTCCACGTTGGAGCTGGCGACGTTCATGCGAGTTTGGTTTGTATCGCAAAAGGCCACCAGGTCGGCTTCAGCCTGAAAATCTCGAGCGATGGCCGAATAGAAGAAACTGGCCCGAGAGCCAGTACCGACTTGGGCATATTTTGTTGGTGCCATGGTGGAACTAGATCTTGTGTTGTTTGGTGGTTCACCGAGAGACTCAACGACAAAATGTGAAAACCGTCTGCTTTTAATGATTTCGCAGGCGAATAAGCCCTAAGAGATGATCAAAACAAAGTTCGGCATGTCTTGACCCGGCAAATCAATTTCTCCGCAAGACAAGAGTGAAGATCATTGGTTCTCCCACTTCTTTATATTCAGGTTCAGTTCTCTCTCTTTCATCAGAAGTTACTCAACTTCCATCACTTGAAAACCTATCTGTCTAATCCGATTAAAGATGTCTTTCTGTACAGAAAATATGTCTTCTATCCTTGACTTCGACAAACTAAGAGAGCGTGATGATCTTGATCTAACAGCGGCAAAAAGCCATGAAATCAAAACAGACAGAAGAAAGATCCCACGAAACCGGGCACTCGGCCGATTTCCGAGAAAGTGGTAACGGCTGAAGGCCGATTACTTGGAGAGCGTCTGATCGAATTCGAGGCGTAAAGCTTGATGCGGGGGATACTTCGAAGTAACTGGTGGGAAGAATGGGGGATGGGGCTTTTATTAGGAGTGAATGCGGGGAAGCCGGCTAATCTCGGTAAATAACATACCGAGAAAGGTATGTGGAAATACTTCGCAAGCATGTAGCAATTAAAGGTTCATCTACGATTTGAATGGTAGTATATCCAGGCTTGGTATACTCTTTGGCGAGATTGAGTGTTATGGCTTCATTATCTAATGTTTTGTTATAAAGGTATACCATCAGATATGCGAAGGCAAAATGATTACCGCGAGCTTA
The DNA here is from genome assembly GCA_031472005.1 of Tetracladium setigerum. Classification (NCBI taxonomy): domain Eukaryota; kingdom Fungi; phylum Ascomycota; class Leotiomycetes; order Helotiales; genus Tetracladium; species Tetracladium setigerum. The sequence continues at coordinate 46,159 of PZJY01000009.1, read as the reverse complement.
TCCAGGAACTGAAAACGATCACGAATTCAATACGCTCTAATAGGGCTTGCATTCAATAGAAAAATCTATCTTTCAATACAGGAACACAGACCTACCCTCACAACCCCAATCCCACAAACCACCTCTCCAACTCCCCCGTCCATGTTAACTCCTTCACTCCCTCCGCCAACCCCACTCCATGCGGTCCATCCTCCAACACCAAAAGCTTAAAGCTCTTCCCCAACTCCGCCAACTTCGCTGCAAAGACCAAACTGTTCTTCACGGAGACCGTCCCATCATTCGACGTATGGAACATAAACGTCGGCGGAGTCTCGGCGCTCACACGATTCTGAGCACTCATCTCCCACACCAACTCCGGACTCGCTACTTCGTTATCATCACCCAGCAGATTCGTGCGCGATCCAGCGTGTGTGATGGAGTAGTCCATTGAGATAACGGGGTATGCAAGGATTAAGAAATCGAGGTTGAGTCCTGGTGTCGTGGCAGTAATGGCAGCCAAGTGACCACCAGCGCTGAACCCCCAAATCCCGAGCTTGGTAATGCGGGTATCCATATACTTGGCGTGGATCTCATTGATAGCCTCTAGAGCCTCATTTTGAGGTGCTGGGTGGATCGGTTTACATCTTGACGAGATGGGTGTTTTGAGTCGTTCCGCAGTAACGCATGTGTATGTGAGCATCCAGGCATCAAATCCGCGGTCGTTGAGCCATTTTGCTGGGGACGTCCCTTCGTTTTCGACCGAAACGTATTCATAGCCGCCGCCAGGGCATATCAGAATGCCGGTTTTGTTTGGATTGGGTGCGGGGAAGTATTGGAGGGTCATTATTGTGGTGCTCTTGATTTGGGTGATTTTGGATTGTGGTGATGGCTGTCTGTTGGTTGCATGTGCAAATGCAAATGCTGAAGGAAATTGGCGGTGAGTGTTGGTGATCGATGCTTGGAGTCTACTACCTACTTGACCACCTTCCTATTTATGGCTGCGGTGACCTTGAACGTGCAAATTGAAAGGGCGTATCATTTGAAGGACGCCTGGCCAGTCAGTCGTGCATAGTGGATTGTTTGACGAATCTCCAATAATGCAGGGCGTGTCCTATACCACAGTAAGAGAATGGGGTCATTACCCCGAAGGAGCGAACGCTGTTGAACGAGCCATAACTTTGTCTCCACTGCTGACCTCTTGGCGAACGATAGCATAAAATCAGCATTATCCACTTGCATAAAACCATTTCTTGTGAATACGACGATACGAGTTTATAGATAAATGATGCTGTAAAACTGAGCGGGTGTGTGTGGTTTGGGAATGGAGATTGGATGTTATTTTGCAATGCATTAACTTTGGTAAGAAAGCGAGCGCACTTGCTCAAAGCTGCCTTGCCTCTTCCACATGAGATTGGCGTCACGGTACAAAGGTTGAAGATTTAGAACTTCTATTATATTAAAAGATGTTCATCAGGTAAGTCCTGTAACGAGAAGCCTACATCAAACATGAAATCATTGCTCGAATGCTGCCACCACGACTGTCTTGACCGTTCACAAACAACTGCTATCTACACGCTTGAACATTTCAAACTCTGTTCACCGCTTAATCCTCTCTAGCGGCTCATTGGTCTTGCCCGAAGGAGGCAAAATCTCAAAGACTATAGGAAAAGAAGTGTTAGCCAAATTCGATAACTGATAAAATCAAATACATCGGAGAGCGGGGTGAACTTACTATCGACTGGAGCAGTAACGAATTCACGAGCAGGAACCTTAGTTTGGAAGAGGAAATCGATCTCTGCGAAGGTACGGTTCTTGGTCTCAGGAAGGAAGAAGTAAATCCAGATGGCCCAGATAACGCACAAACCGAAGTAGAAGAGACCGGTTTTGGCACCCCAGTTCCAGGCGTCGGCGGTGCTGTTCAACATACGTGGGTTGAGTTGACCGACGATGATTTGACCGACAACGTAGACGGCACGACCAAGGACGATGGCTTGGGCTCTGGTTCTGTTTGAAGGAGTTTCACCGACGATGACGTAGGTTGCTGGCCCAAGGAGACCTTGAAGATGATCTGGACGATGATCAAGATGGCTGCCACTCCGTATGCGATGTTCTTGACGCCTGGAATGCAACCGAGAATACCAATGATCAACATTGCGAAACCGATACCTGTAGAACCACAGAAGAAGAAGGACCTACGGCCGACATTGTTCATGAGCGCAATAGCGATGGCTGTGCAAACAATGTTGACCGACTGGATACCCATATTGTAGTTGAAGGCTTGGACATTTCCCATTCCGACGGATTTCAACATAGTGACAGCGAAACCGGTGATGGATTGACCGTTGAGAATTTGAATGAGCCAGGCCATGCAGACGATACCGGTACGGCGCAAGTTAGTGCCGTGGAAACAGTCCATGTAGCTGGCATTGGCAGCCTCGATCTTCTCCATCTCGTTGGTGTGCTTCATGAGGGCCATAGTCTGAGCCATAGACTCCTCGGTGTAGAAATCCTTGCGGGCGAGACGGCGGAGAGCATCCTCGGCCTCGTCAAGCTTGCCGCGACGAACAAGATACCATGGACTTTCAGGAGCGAGGAATGCAGCGATGAACAATGGAATGATCCAAATCCACTGTAGAGCATAAGGGACCTGATTGTCGTTAGTATAAATGATAACTTTTTGACAGAAGTGGAATTTTGCTAGAATAGACGTACCTTCCAGCCCCAGTCCCCTTTAAGTCCCAGAGAACCGCGCAAGACGCCTGCGGCCAAGAAACTACCGGCACCCCAGCACATACTCTAGATGTTCATGTTAGCGGATGAGGAGGAGTGCGAGGAGGAAGGGGGAGTCTTACGACCCAGGCAGTGAGATAAGCTCTCATCGCGGCAGGCACAATTTCGGCTGCATAGGCAGTAGAAAGAGTCTGGAAAATACCCCATGGGATACCGCAGAGGATGTTGGCAGCGAAAAGCATCTGAACATTGACTGCGAAGAAGAGGGTGAAGATGGTGCAGGCCATCAAAGCCATGGCTCCCTACAGTGAAATTAGTTAAACGACCAATATCGTCATAAAGATGAGTATTTACCATGTAAACTCGGCGAGAACCGAAGCGGGATTGAAGGTACCCGTTCAACAAGAGACCGATGATGCCGCCCAAGTTGCTAGCGTTGACGATGGCGGATTGCCACGAAACTGGGACGTTCTTCTTTCCTTTGGCGTCAATCATAGTTCCGAATTTCTCCCGGTAAGCCTCGTGGGCGAAGAAGTTGTTGATCAAGCCCACATCCATACCCTCCATAATCAAGGCCATACTGAGAAGCATGCTGTAGATGATACCGGGCATGTAGCGAGAAAAGAGCTCCTTTCGGGAAAGGAGGGCTTCGGCGTCACTTGCGGCGATGGCAGCATCGATGAGCTCTACTTGGGAGCCAAATGCTCCATTTTCCACATGGCCAGTGGCAACACCGGCCTTCTCAACGTTGGTGTCTTCGTTGACGGCCATCTTTTTAGAGGTCCTCAAGTCCGGACGAGTGATGTGCTCGCTTGTGAAGGGGATGAGAAGAAGGGGGAGAGGGGGGAGAGATGGGCGAGGGATGGAGAGGTGAGAGAAGAACAGGGTGAGGGGGAAGGGTGTAGTAGATATATATACCTTTTTTCTTGGATGCCATACCATACCTTTTCGCTTAATGGGTGATTCCGAGGACATTGCATATGGGGTTGCTGGGTCCAATGCAAGGTCGAAATGCCAATCCACGCCAACCATGCCACACCCATGCTACAACCAACTCGGTCTCTCCAGCACCGAACCAGAAATTCAATCATCTTTAGATCGTTTCATTAGTGGCAATAAAACAATCATAATAATGAATGCAGGCCGGACGAACCTGCAATCAATCAACAAGGGCAACCCTCCCCATTCCCCGCATTCTCCCACACTTCCTCCCTCCTCCCCCAAAATCCCCATGGGATATGAGTTCTACCCCAACCCCGGCCCCCAGCTTCAAACCCCAGTTTCGGCCCTCCTTTCCCCGGAATCGCGACGTTTGACCGGCCAAGATGCAGCAAGGCCGGGCCTAGAGCTGTGTCGGGATGAGCCAAGAGCAGAAACAAGGATACCAACCAGGATACTCGACTGTACAAATGACTGTGAAAGTCTGTGGGAGATACGAAGTAGCGGCTTCATGAATCGTGCAGGGGCAAATGCACTGCAATGCGCTTCGGCTTCCTCCTAGAATTGGCTGCTGTGCCGCTGATCCGTCAGAAACCGCGGGTATAAACAGACCGAAAAGACGAAATAAACTCAGGGATTTCAAAGAAGAAGCACCAATAGACTCCATAGAGTCGAAGATTCGGAGATGAGGAGCGTTGCATGTTGGAGGTGGGGATGGTGGCGGTCGTGAACCTCGGAATTCCGAGTGAACTCCTAGTCTTCAACAGAACGATAGAATGGAGGCGTGGGTGAAACCATTTGCACCTTTGACGGCCTCAGGAAAATTGATTATCAGAAGCAAACAACCACTACGAAGGACGTCGTAATGTTTGAAGCCGCAATTGTTGATTTTGAGCCCAGTGTAGGCGCCGTTGACCTGCGGGGGGTACCTATCCTGGTTGATGCGGAGGATTTTGAAGGCATCCGCATTGCAGCCAGCAACCTGGCCACTGATCTGGAAAAGGTCACCGGCGTGAAGTCATGCCTTTGGACAGATACAGATACAAATACAGACACGGAAATCAAGCATGAGCCGCAGGACTCGCTGATCCTCGTGGGCAGCTTGGAGAAATCTCGCTTCGTTCGGCAGCTGGTGTCCGGGGGCCAGCTCGATGTCAACAAGGTTGAAGGCAAGTGGGAAGCCTTCACCACCTCTGTACTACAAGACTCTCCATTTGCCTCTGTGAAAAGGCTTGTCGTGATAGCAGGAAGTGACAAGAGAGGTGCGATCTTTGGCATCTACACCTTGTCGGAACAGATAGGCGTGTCACCGTATATGTTCCAGCCGCCTTTGCTTTGTTATTCTCGTTGCTCACTACAGATATAGATGGTACTGGTGGGCGGATGTCCCAATCAAGACACACAAACATGTCTATGCCTTGCCCATTCAGACCTACCAAGGGGAGCCGGCCATCGAGTATCGAGGAATCTTCATCAATGATGAGGCACCTTCGCTTGTCGCTTGGTCTATTGAGAAGTTCGGCGCCCAATTCAACTCCGAATTCTACAAGAAGGTCTTTGAGTTACTCCTACGGATGAAGGTAAGTTTCTTCCAATTGTCCCGAATCTGCGTCAAGGCAGAGAGCAATTGCTAAGCTCGCCGCAGGCAAACTTTCTCTGGCCTGCTATGTGGAACGGCATTCCCGGATCTTCCTTTTTCACCGATGACCCACTGAACCAGGAGTTGGCCAACACATACGGTATTGTGATGTCAACATCTCACCATGAGCCCATGCAACGAGGAATGACCGAATGGCGCACTCGGAATGCCGGTAAATGGTCATGGACTGATAACAAAGAAGAGATCGTAACATACTTTGAGGAAGGAGCAGCACGAGCCGTTGGCCATGAGTCTTTCATTACAATTGGCATGCGAGGAGATGGCGATGTTGCTGTCGAGGAGAGAATCCCCGAAAGATAATACAAAGTGTTATCGATGAGCAGAGAAAGATTCTTGGGAAGGCATATGGCAAAGAGGACGGCGAGAGACGTAAGATTCTTCAACATTCTACTCACCTGCCTGGATCTTGCTAAACATCATACCCAGAGCTCATTGCATTATACAAGGAGGTTCTCGAGCATTATGAGCAAGGACTAGAAATTCCCGACGATGTGACTCTGCTCTTTACGGACGACAACTTTGGAAACATTCGACGTTTGCCCACCGAGAAGGAGACAAAACGAAGCGGTGGTGTGGGAGTAATTCATCCTCGTCTCGTGTATTCCTTCAGCCAGGGCTAACTGTTGCAGCTTTACTACCACATAGAATATGTTGGCCGGCCTCGAGGATACAAGTGGTTGAACAGCAGCTCATGTGTAAGGTTCTATTCCCGTGTCGGTTCTCGCTCGGTCCAAGACTGACACAGTATTGCGTACAGGGCAAGATTTATCAACAACTACGCACCGCACACGATCGCGAAGCCACAAAGATATGGATAATCAACGTCGGCGATATCAAACCACAAGAGCTACCGCTCACGTTCATCATGGCTATGGCATGGGACATTGAGAAAGTCACACCGACTTCGATACTCGACTTCTTCAAGGCCTACGCCTCTCGCGAATTCGGTCCGGAGCACGCAGATGAGATTGCCAGACTACTTCTAGGCCATGACCATCTGATTGCCCTCCGCAGACACGAGCATCTCGAACCCGAAACATTCTCAATTCTGCATCACGACGAGGCAAACAGTATCGTTGCACAATACACAGCTCTCGAAAAGGATGCCTCGGCGCTTCTAGATACCATCAACGATGAATACAAAGGCGCCTTCTTCCAACTTGTCCTCCATCCCATCAAAGCCTCTCTAATCAACCTCTCCCTCCGTGTCTCCCAGGCCAAAAACCATCTCTACGGTCTACAACGACGAAACAGCACCAATGTTCTCGCACAACAAGTCCTCGATCTATTCGATGCCGATTTCACTCTCTCAGAGGAATACCACGACTCGCCGTGGACAGGTACGAAATGGAATCATATTGTACGTCAACCACATTATGGATATGGCGAGACATGGTATGATCCATCGCGTGATTTGATTACGGGTCTGAGCTTCGTGCAGCAAAGACAGGACTCCAATCCCATGGCTGGGTATATGGGAGTTGCGGTTGAGGGACATGGAGGTGTGAGACCGGGATTGATCAACGAGGAGTCGTGCAAGATGCAACCTTCGAGGGGAACTCTGCTGCCTGGAATGACTCTGTCGCTGCTCTCTCCGAATGGACCCCAAAGTCGCTATTTTGAAATTTACTCTCGTGGGTCAAAGACTCTGTCTTGGACTGCTACTGTTGAAGAAGCATGGATCCATTTATCTAGTTCTGCAGGAACATTGTTCACCAAAACGCCGGATCAACGCGTGGAGATTACCATTGACTGGAAAGGAGTGCCAACTGGTTTTGACGACGAAATCATCATTCATGTCCGATCTTCAAGGGGTGATTATGAGCAAGTCCACCTTCCAATATCAAATCGACATGCTCCAGATGAGTTTACTGGTTTTGTCGAATCAGATGGATATGTATCAATCGAAGCAGGTGCTGTCCAACTCACGTCAGAACAAGAGCTCAGCTATGAACTTCATCCATTCCTAGGCCGCACAACAAGTGGAGCCATATCTCTTCGTGCAGATAAAAATCTAGGGATCGACAACACTGCCATCCCATTCCTTGAGTATCCCGTATTCCTTTTCACCAACGCCGAAACTGTAACGGTCACACTATATTTCACTATGGCACTTGACACCGATCCAGAAAATCTGCTCAAGTATTCCATCGACTTTGACAACGAAACCAAGGAGTCGTTGCGTCTATTGGAAGAACCTGTTTCCAGGGGTGATCTGCCACCTGGGTGGTCTGTTGCAGTTATGGATGGAGTGTGGAAGAAAAGCCATATTTTCACTTGTCCCGACATTGGCACGCATCTTTTGAAATACCGGGCTTTAGCGAAGGGAGTGGTATTAGAGAAGATCATTGTTGATGTGGGAGGTGTAAAGGAGAGCTATTTGGGTCCTCCTGTTAGTCGATTGGTTTGATACTTAGTCCTATCATAGGCTGAAACCATATTTCAGTGAGAATGTCATTTTTAATCAAACCTCAATAGTAGCAGAACTTAGAAATCGCAACCTGACAATCTCATCCTCCAAATACTTGAATACTGTAACAAGCCAACTTGACAAAAGCGAGATCAACTTCAACATGTCTTGAGCCAAGATTATCACAATACATATTTCCTTCTGAGTGTCGATGCCGACCTCTCAAGCCGACAAGCCTTCGCAGCAGCGCTTTCCGTCAAAACGCCCCCCAACGCCTCAGACATCACAGGTTCGGAGTTGTGCGAGCAAATGACTCTTCTATGACTTTAGTTAAATCGTGACAGCGGATTCCGGGTGTAACTCCGAGTTTGATTACTCGGACAAGAACATATTCCCGTCTACAACCGACCCGTCCCGTCCTTCGTTGTTCACACCGATGTACATCAGCCACCAACAGAGCTGTTCTAGATCTCTTCTAGGCACTCTCAACTGCACTACATCCTCGGTAAAGGTAAAGTATGTACAGCATGACCGTTTCCGCATTTCTCTGCTGCTGTTCATGACTCTCTAGCTCTTTGGCTGTATCTCCCTCTCTGGTTAAACCCGTCATGACCAACTCCTGGTAATCCTTAGCGTCTCGCACCAACTTCCTCAACCTGACAACCTCCACTTGCCCCACGTATCTTAACCAAGACCTTGAACCCACCCTAAAAAACCAAAGACTCCGCATCCTGCTCCCAGTCGAACCCCACACTATTTCCCTCAAAGTCAAACTTATAAAGCAGTTTCGCAATCACAAGACGAAGTGTTTGCATTGCCATTTCCCGCCCAATACACGCTCATGGTCCAATTAAAAATGGACGATACGCATTTCTTTTATCTATATTACTGAAATGGTTGGTAGCTGAGTCGGACCAGCGTTCTGGGATGAATTGGTGGGGTTCTTGGAAGTATTGTGGGGAGCGTTGAATGCTGTAGATGTCGGATGATACTGAGACCTATTATGGAGTACAGGGGGATCAGCACTCGTATCTTCGTGGGATATTAATGTGCCTGACATAAAGACCGAGGGACGAGGGAGGGAGGGATGATGGTTACATACACCACGGGGCACGAAAGTATTATCAATCATGATACCGGGCGATATGCGACTTGAGATCTTCCCGTTCACAGGGGGAGTAGGCGCAGACTTTCTTGGATGCAGCTATTAAGGCATGGGAGTTTTAGAACCCGGTGACTGGGTATTTGATCTAGATTGCTAAGAATGGTTCGTAATTCTTGCTGGAAAATATGCATTTTCCGTGGCTTCTGGAGTAAGAAGTAGAAGATTTTGGCGAGCGAAGTGGCGGTTGTTTCGTATGCTGCGAATCTAGTCGCCATGATTTAATCGATTAATTTGGTTCTGCTCTTGGAACATGATTTATTTTGAGTATATATAGATACCTCTTGATACAGTTACGGCGATATGCCGAGTTGCGTAAACCGGTCTATGTGAATTCAAAGCTCACGCCTAGCTTGAGAGGCTTGGTAATAGATTACCCACACTTCTAGATATACCTACGTTGGAGCAGGAATTCATCACTTGTAGAAATCAGACATGATTATACAACAAAAACCAGAAACCTACGTTTCACAACTCTCAAATCTTGACACGCGCGTGTGTAAGTGATTCCAACAAATATAAAGTATATTCCTAGGACCACGTGATCTTAGGAATAGCTCAACCCAACGAAGTAAACTACATGCAAAAGCAACCGAAAATCCATCATGTAAACTATATGACCTCAACCACAGTGCCATCGCCTTTTCTTAAAGTCTGAAACCTCTCCGCGACTCCGTCTACTTGTGCCATCGGTAATGCTCGAAATAGACTGTTAGCAGAGGCAAGAATAATAATTATGATTGTAAAACCACCTTCCCAGCCACCATATTCCAAGTACTTGATACAGCCGTGTTCGAACAGACACAACCGGTTGAAGACCTCAGAAGACCACCAGCACCTGAGAAACCAACTCTTCTCAACGCTTGTGAGCAGCAAATAGTGCTTGACGTTGTTGGACGATCATATATTCCATTCACAGGTTTTTGGGTGAAGACAACACCCCCAGCATCGGGTGCAGAATTGACCGTGAAGACTGAGTTTGGCCAACCTTTGCCTAAGGTGTTTATGATTTGCCTCTCGAGGCCCCACACACCCTTTTCAAAAGCATCAAATGACATGGATGATTGTTCTGCGTTGCATGTGGTGAGTATCGATCCCAGTGTAGCCCCTGAATCCGCGTCGTAACATTCGCACTGTTCCTGGCGATCTCCAGCGGTACTTGTGGTCGTTACGCAGTTTCTTGTTGTAGGCCACCACCGTTTCTCCAATTGGTGTAACTCCGAGCGTGCCTTGAGGAGAGCAGGGGCTGTCACGACTGTATCATCTTCGGGCTTGTTGTCGAACGTCTGTTGGAGCTTGTCAAAATCAAGGCCGGCCAGATAAGCGGCAAAATCATTGGTCTCGGGTCGGCAGCCGTTGTGTTCACGGACGGAGACTCTTGCTTGGCGTTTCTTTTGTATTCATTTGTTATATCGCCATTCCAGTAACTTGGATGGGCGAGGGTGAGATATGCGGCGCCTCGTCGGGCACGGGTACCATACTGCAATAATAGGAGATTAGCAAATTATTTTGGAGAGATAAATGTTTACCAGCGAGAAACATCAGACCGTGGTCTCCTTGATTACCAAACACGTTTATTCGAATCTGGTGATATAAATTTGGGAAATGCTTTCGACTTACTGGACTGTTACCTGCAGCAGCCACTGTAACCTCGATGAATCCCCGCTCAAGGCTGCCACCGGGGGCAAGGAAGACAGCATTGCCGGTGTTTGCGATTTCGAAAGCACATTTGTTCGGTTGACCCCATCGAATATACTGTCCTTGGCCGACACTTACGAGCCTGTCACCCCAACCAGCGAACGCTTGAGTGATAGTCCAGACGCAGGATCGAATATTCGGAGAACCGGTTCTGAGAAGGGAAGTGAAGTCTGTGGTCCAATAAGCAGCATTTGCACCGTGCGAGAGCAATACTAGCAAGGAGCAGAGCAACTGCCAACCTTGAAGCTGAACCATCATGGTGCTTTCAATATTGAGAAGTCGGAATGATATCTGGATAATTCCTAAGATACCTGAGGAACAGCGAATAAAAGGAGGATTGAATGATTTAGATAGAGCAGATGGATGAAATCTTGAGCAATCAACCTAGGCTTATATACACTGAGAGCTAAGCCAAGAGATATCTGGCGTCCAAGATCTATTCGTCGTCCAAGCCGAAGAAGACTCTTTTCGTGCATGACCCTCCGTTGATAGCAACATTGTACATCGGTCAATGGTAGCTTTGCCGTCGGTCAGCAAGTTTCGCAAGGGTTAATACGAGTCTCTCAATGTCAGCATCCACCTTATCCAACAAATAAAAAAACGCAGATTCTTGGTCAAGTCTGAAAAAATACTACTACATCCGTAGACATTCTATCTCCGTATAGAGATTCTGACGCCCCAAGAAAGGTCACCCGTGTGTATGCATGTATACTGCTTACTAACTATTCAGCTCATATAAAGGCCCTTACGATAATTAGCCAGCAGAAGTTTCGGTGGAGAAAGTTCAATATTTGCAGCAGAAGAGTCCTGTCGGTAGATATACAAATATATGTGCTGACAACAGGGTATTGATCCTCTAGCGCCTTGGCCCAGCTAAGTCAAAGCGGAAGTTTTAAGTGCTGCTTTTGAATCCTTACTCCTTAGGATTATTGGCTGGACAACAATATAAACATTTTTTATCTATGCTGACCTTGAATAGTTTGCAAGCGGCGAGAGTTAGAGCCAAGGCGCGAGACGATTATTACCCCTGCAGATATGCAAGCCTGCGCATACAAGCTACTATTTCGCCTTAGAAGTTAACAGCAAAATTGGAGGTATGGGAAGGAAATAGACCAAAGAGAAATCAATCCAAGGGATACGGGGATACTTGGAGAAACGGACCCGAGTCGTAAAGTGTCAGGAATGGGTTGACAACGTCAAGGAGCAACTTCATGGTCTGGATGAGAACTTGCCTCTTGAGAGGCCCGTCGTCGAGGTTGGGTACGCAACATATTTAACTGACTGTCTCCAAGATCATGCGAAGCACACAAACACAAACTACCTCTTGAATCTCACAAAACCAATCTGCCGAGCAAATTATTCTCGGTTTTCGATCAAGCAATTCATAGTTCACTGAATAGTACCTGATTGCTACTTCGAGTTATAAGAGTTCCCTGGGTTGTAGCCCTGGCCGGCTACTCGGCTTTCAGTACCACAATTCAAACTCCTGTAGTCACGCTCGTAACAAATCTCCTGTTTTTCTATATCAAAAATCCTGGAAATAACAATTGGCATTCCAAATAGCACCTCCGGCAGCATTACTAGCAAGCCAAATAGCATCCTGCACACAATTGGCGCCTCCCCCTCTGAATTAATCCAGAATGTTGCAACACCATTGGTGGGCGGGACGCCGGCCTCAAAGTTGAATACCCAGTCGTTGATATTGCCGAAGCACTGGCCACGCAGGTTATCGAGGAGGCTGCCGCCCCAGTCTTGATCCCTAGAGAAGTGTTAGGGCCATAGAGGGAAATTAAGGGGCAAGAAAAAGAAGGAACTTTAGTAGGAGAGGTTTGGCAAACCATCAACAAAGGCAGATGACTGAGGCAGGGTAAATCTTTTTTTGGAAATGTCACGTACCAAACTCCCCAGGTATAGATACGGTATAATGAGCTGGCATTAGCGTCATGGTGCATTTGGCACAGAGCACCGTTGGGCTTGTCGCGTTTAGCCAGATCATCAGTGTCGGCAGGCATCGCCGCTGTTAAGGACAGGGAGGAGAACAGAGCGAGTGCTGCAGTATTTAACTTCATCTCGTCTGAGGCTCCTGTTAGTCTATTCCCTGTGGTGGTTTTTGTGTGGCCGTTTACCGGGCGGGCTAAGCTTTTGTTTTGCAGAATTGGGCGATGGCTTAATGATTCTTGTTTTGAGACTGTTTGCTTTGCTTTGATAGAGATCCAAGTGAACGAGAAAGAGCTGACTTTATACTCGTCTTCAACTCTCTTCGGTAGCGATCAAAGGATTTCGTAACCCTGAATTATTTTAGATTATTCCATCAGCCATCTGCCGCCAGTGGATAGATTTACGACTTACTGCTTCAATTGCAATAATGACTCTGTCATGTATCCGAGTTCTCCTTTATGACCATGGCAAAATTCCCTTTGAAGAAACATACAATGCAGCCCTGGCTCCACACATCTAAACACCGTTGAAGCTCTCGTGTAGCTCTCTGCTCGTCAGGGCGCAATGCATTTAGATCAAAAACGCCATAAAATTGCCGTGCCTTGTCTATCTTGGCCTCGATTCGCCGGTTGTGCCGACTCCAGGACGGCCACGACGCTCTGGGCGAAGAGGACGGCAACCCGTCAGCCCGGGCAGCGCTTGGGTTCATATCTGGCTCATCCCAGTTGATGGGAGAGTCGCCCTCATCATCAGAGACAGGGGTTCTGCTTGCGCCATCTTTCCATACCTCTACCCGGAGAATGATGTTTGCTGGATGAGCAGGTTGTTTTGCTGCAAGCGGATCAAGGTTTCCTGTCCCTAAAGACGGTGCTTGTCTCGGTGCGAGCTGAGCATCCTTCATATTCTGCGGACACTGATGCCAGGGTAGAGTTCTACGCTTTGTATGACGCGTGCTCGATGCTTCGTCTTGAAGCCAAGGCGGAGATCTTTGCTTCGCATTTTGAGAATCGATTGTTGTATCTGACTGGCGAGAGGGTGGCAATGGGCCCCTAGCATCCGTATAGATCACTGCAGCCTCTCGAGGAGGCATCACCTTGCTAGGCTGATGAAGGAACTCGTGCCATCGAGTTGATGCCCACTCATAAACCCGTAGCAGCGCCGGTTGTAGCTGTGTAGGGAAAGCTCTATCAAGCCCGTAAGTTGTTGCACGTTGTATCGGCCGATGTCCGCTTTGCCAGGCAAATACCACATTAATGTTAGCTTTAGCGGTTTTATCGTCGAATCGGTTGAATGGTTTGTGTACTTCTTGAACGTGCTTCTCGGTAATACCGATGGTTAGCTGGCGGTATAGCTGGGTATTAGCTGGGACTTTCTAGACTTTAGTTGTGGCCTTCTTTAGAATCGACGTGTAACGAGAGGAGTCCCAGGGCTTATTAGGGGCTTCTTCCGACCGAAAAAGGAAATATCTCTGCGATATGGGTTCGGCTAGGCCGAGGTGGCTGAATTGTTCCCGTCTTAACATCTCTAGGAACCGTTGAATGTAGACGAGATACTTAAAAATAACCTGTCCACCTCGCCCACATAGAAATCGAACCACGTTGAACTCACGATTCGTGGACCGCTTAGCCTTGTGATGCCGGGTAACCAAAATCATGAACTTATTGTAGACGTAAAACCCGCGCTCTGTGGATGAGCTATTTTTATATTCTAGGCTAGAGAGCTCTGACACTCGCGCAACTTGCCCCCCGACAGTTTGCATTACGCTAGCGAGTATCTCCTGGAGTGACTCTGCCTTCTTGCGGTAGAGGAAAATAGCCTTCCAGTCCTATTGATTCTCACGAAAGAGCCTATTGCGACGGGTAGTGCAGGCCTTAGTTGAAAGGTCAAGGTACGCGTTAGCGAGTTTGTTAGCCGGATACTGAACGAAAGAAAAGCCATACTGGGTATTAGTTAAGTCATCTTTAACCTTTGATAAATCAACGACGGGGTTTACGCTAAATATTAGATTATCGCATAGCCTTTCGGCCTTTGTGAGGAAGTGCTCGGCTAGCCCACGGAAGCTTTCCATAGTCAGAGTGAAGTCGTCTCCGTAGGACACGGTCTCGCCGTCATCGCTCTAGCGGAGGAGGAAAGACGGGGGATCCGTACGGGCGATGACCCTGCTAAAGTCACGGAGACTTTAAAACTCTTCTAAGGGCGTTGGGGAGCTTGTAATTATGTACCTTTGCCGGATAACTTCGAAATGCTGATGCTGCTGGAAGCGCGACCGTCGTGGAATACTAAGGTGAGGATAGGGACGGAGCGGTAAGGCATGTTCGAGGAAGAGGAGCCGTTGGATGTAAATAAGGGCAGAGAGATGTGGGGTGTATTTTCTCGCAGGGAGGAAACTTCGAGCATCAGATGAGAGGCTAAGAATGCCGCTGAAGTAAACTAGTAGACTCGAACTCGGTTGACTATTAATGAACTCCTCAGTGCTAAACGTGATACTTAGCTGAAAGACGAGTTCCAGGAGCTCGTCTACGGCCGAACTAGTACGATTTAGCTAGTCTTTGCCGCCCTCGTCTTTGTCTTCGCTCCTCTGTCCGCTTCGATCGTCATCACTATCCTCGTCCCGTTCTCCATAAGCACAGACTTCCGTTTCCTCATCATCTTCACCATCCTCCTCTGCGTCTACCTCTTCCTCGTTCTCCTCGCTCATTGCCTCCTCTTCCTCTTCTTCCTCCTCTTCCTCGTCTCCTGCATTTCCCGCCAAGCCTTCACCTTCACCTCCATATCGGGACCTGGACCATCGATCCTGAGCGAGGTCAGGATCACTCCATACCCTATACTCCCAGATCGTTTGGATCTGGCGTAGCTATTCCTTCATGAATCGGATGCCGGTCAGCTGGCGACATGTGTCAACGGGTATCCGATAGCAACGGAAGATGAGGACAAAGAACCGTTTCAAGAGCTGGCGGTATTTCTTCTTACTTGACTTTAATGCAACCAAGGTGAATGGCTTGGGGTAGCACGTCTAGGCTTTAGTACTCCGGAGCCAGCAGAGAAGTGTACGGCCAGTATGCTGCATAGTCTGCTCGCAACGGTCCAGCATCCGATCGACGGCCACCGTTAGGAGAGCAATCTTAGCCTCGTCAGTCCGAGAGCTCACCAGTTCTGGATGCGCGGAAGGTGAACCTGTCCCAAGGATGTGATCGACCGGCGGAGAGCCCCAAGGCATCTCGGTGAGACCTTGTAAGATATCCCAACGGACGCCCTGATAAGTGATTTCCCATCGCGTCCGCTCCATCCACGGTCGTGTTCCGGCGAATGTAGGGATTGCTGTACTCGCACTATGCACACGTGCCTGCTCCTCTGCTCTTGTACGTTCTCGTTCATGTACCGACGTGATATATTCACTCACTCCTAGATCCGCCGACGGCCGAGTTGTGCTCCCATCCTTCTTGACAATCTAGTATTGCCGGGAGGCACTATAGGTCCAAGTCTATAGATAGACGTTAGTAAAAAGGTGGCTAATCCTTAAGCTTGTCGCGTGCCGGCCATCCAGGTGCTGCTATAAGATATGCCTCGTGAGCTCATGATAATTGATAATCCGGACGCTACAGCAAGAAAAGCCTTCGTATACTATAAGTGGAGGGTGAATATCAGAGCCATCAGACCGTAACGGAACCTCTGCAGGGCTACGGAACCCATGAGGATATTGAGTATTCAGGTGTTTCGTCAGGCCACTCCAATATCGTTGATCAGTCCTGTGCTTGTCGCGGAGGTGGGACGTGACTTGGGACCGGTCAACCGCAAGAGCATAGCCACACGGACCACAGATCAATAACTGCTCCTCTACGTCGACATACAGATTGAGACGTGCAAGAAAAAGATCTGATACGGGCTCTATATCGAGTCAATGTATCAAAGACGGCTCTGGATAGGGGGAAATGATTTTCTATTACATATCCGACGCGATTTCTTACACGTCCCTCACGCGTGCACGTGCCACAATCTCTGGGTTATGTCATAACCGACGCCAAGACAGCCAACCCCCCAAACATCACCACGACATTCACGTGATTAAACCATAGCTTCTACGGTAGACGGTAGATGACCCGTTCGTAGACCTCTGTCCCGCCCCAACCACTCAACCGCCCAATTATACCCTGACCGAAAACCCAAAAAATAAGAATTTTTCAAAGTGCTCAGAAAATTCCAAAAACTTTACAGATTATAAATGATACTCCAAATAGCCCGAATCTAAAGTTGCTTTCCCCAAATTATAGTGTTGTTGTGGCCAATCTGATTTTGAGCGGTTGACTGGTGAGGTTGTTTGGTCACCGTTTCGTAGCAGAATTCATAGTATGTAAAATATCTCTGGCGGAAGGGATAATTTCTGGCAACAACACCTTACGGATAAAGCCAATAACGATACCAACGTTCTACGGTTCTCTTATAGGCATTCCTCTGTCGGTCGAATGCTTAAAGCTCATTTATTGTCCAAGGCCATCGCCAATGACGATATTCGCACGCTGGTTATTGCGACACTAAATGATCACGCTGGCTGCACGCATGGATGCAGAAGATAAAAGCTCAAAGACGACACCTCTTCGAACGCGGCAAGGACCATGATGGGATATTACTCTTATTCGGAACGCGGCAGAAAGGGGACCAGCAACGGTCCCTCCTAAAATGGAAGTGCAGCACCAGGGGAACATTGCATGTCCATCTTAACAAACCTATCAACCTGATCGTACACACCTAAGCCTTACTGCCGATTCACAAACATACCACTGAATCAACGTGGACTAGGACGCTGAGGTTTATCATAACGGCCATTTCGATTGCATAGCCTGGCTTGATAGAATGACGTTCGAGGCCCTCCTTGACACCTAGGTATTAACCGTCAAAATGGCTTGCTTTGTGAAGTGACCGTCGACAACTTCCTCCCTTCTCTGCTGTTTAACCTACTAATCAAGTCGCTTTGCAACACAAGTGTTATAGCGGAACGGGACGAGGATTCGTACCGAGCCGTGCTTGATACGAGAACCGTTTATCCCAGCGACGACAGCATAGCATTCGAAAATCCAGGCTGCATTTGCAAAACCATCAACTTCGGCAAGAGTTTCCAGATCTTGACTATTCTTAATAACCCAGCCCAATATCTCCTTGATGTGTTCTTCATTGCGCTCGAAGTCTTCTCTCGAAATACCTTCAAGCATCAAATCCAACTTCATTTGCTTCCAAGATTGACCTCCACCTTTGTTATGTGCTGAAAGTATTGTTGGTGATTTTTGTCCTCGTCTTTCTTCTTTCACAAACTCAACCAACAAGGCCTCAATCCTACCCAGCACTGGTTCCATTCTCCCAAGTGCCGACAAGAACAGGCTTGCAACAAATGTGTTGATGGTGGTCAAGTGTAAACTTAACTTGCCCCTCAGATTATATAGGTTTTGAATTCCAAATTCTATCCTCATAAAAGCTTTCTTTCCCATATCCTTGCACTTCTTATTCAGCTCCCGTCTCTCCCTCCTCTCGCAGGCGAGCACTAATATGTCTCAGCTATTCGTCGAGCTCGACCCCTAATTCTAGACGATCCGCCGCAATGGACGATTCCGACTCCGACTCTAGTCCGACCGCTAGAGGCCATAACGAGAGCGAGGATAAGCTCGCCAGCAACAAGTACTATTCCCAAATCGGCACCAGAGGACCCTAGCCCATAGAGTGGAAGCGGAGATAGTTAGGTTGCAACGATCCAATGCTTAAGAAGCCTTAGTATTATCTTCAAATTTATTTAGTATTATTTTTTAAATAATATAAGAGAATAAAAGGTAATATAAGAATAAAATAATAAAAAGTTTATATCTCAGCTGGATCTTCGTATCACGTGACTACTCGTTCTATCAGGTGGTTTCCGTTCGATGAGCCGGAAGCTGATAGGTCAGTTTCAAATAGATATTAAGGCTGATGAACAAATTTAAAAAGTTAATATACTAGTGCTTCCCAAAGTTACTATTGAACGACAGCATCCCTCTCGTTCAGCCCAAATCATGCCTATCTCCAGTGGCTGGATGGCGCACCACACCGACATTGCCAAGCAACACCAGGCGGGCGGAGCGACCAATGTCTTTAAAACTGGGCTCCCCAGCCTGATGACAATCAATTTTTCGTCTCTTCTTCGATTCTAAAGTCTCGCCAGCGGTTAACACTTATATCAGGGGAACACCGTCCAAAATACACGTTCTGGTGATCAAGTGGGCTATGGGAGGTGGTGCCGAGCCGTGCCCCTATCGCATCAGTACTTGAAAAGTACAGTTCAGAAACCATGAAGCTCTCTAAAGATCTAAAGGGGATTACCGAATCTCTCAATCACAGTCGCACGTTTGAGTCAAACTCATCGGATTCAAATAATAAGAAGCCCAAACTTGTAAGTATCATCTCGTCGTACATTTTGGCAGAAAGAAGCTCTAAGTGTACTTTTCTCCAGGTTGATCGATTTTTTCATGCCTTGATCAGCCGTTCGAAGTCGTCTTCATCATCAGCTATTCTAACCCCTTCTGCTTCCCAAACGAGCGATGAGTCGAGGGATTTATCAGCTCTCGACGAGCAATTTGGCCTCTTTACTTTGTACGAACCGTCCATCATACCAGGCTCAAACGAAGAAATTGAAGTGGAGTCAGTTCTTTCCATCTCTGCTCGAGGACTACAGATTGACTGATTGCGTGAAGTATTGTGGCGGTCCACGGGCTGAACGGCGATGCACGAAGAACATGGACTGACCCACCAACTGGCATTTTCTGGTTGCAGGACTTTCTCCCTAGGAAACTGCCAAAAGCTCGAGTGATGACTTTTGGGTACGATTCAAGACTGGCGTTCAGTGGTTCCATGGCAGGACTTGATGATTTTGCACTAGATTTGCTTGATAGATTGCTGAGTATGCGGAGATCAAACGTATGTTGATGGAGATATTTTCCCCACTCTACTCATTCTAAATTTGGAGTAGGCAAGTGGCCGACCTCTCATCTTCGTCTGTCACAGTCTTGGAGGAATTGTAGTAAAAAAGGTGAGCGAATGAATTGCTTTTGCAGCATTTTTCTGACATCTGAAAGGCGTTGATAATTGCGCACGAAGCAGACGGACATTACGCCGGCATCTTGAAATGTTGCACTGGAATCGTGTTTCTAGGAACACCTCACAGAGGAAGTGACCATGCTTCGTTAGGAGCATTGTTTGCTGGATTGATTAATGCTCTGACCCTCTCATCAGCAGTTCGGAGAGATCTTCTACAAGACCTGCAGACCAAATCCAAAACCCTCCAAGTTGTTTCGCGTCAGTTTGTGCAGAGAGCAAATCATCTGCAAATTGTGTCTTTCTACGAGCGCAGAGGAACTGGGACGACAAAAAATCTCGTGAGTACACCCATACTATCAATGATCTACATTAACCCATGAAACCTACAGATTGTCGATAGAGACTCGGCCACTCTCGGACTTCCAAATGAGAGGATTGTGCCCACCCTTGCTAATCATAGAGAAATGTGTAGATTTTCGAATCCAGCGAGTCAGAGATATCGTCCAGTCGAGCAAGCGATTATTGATATGCTTTCGATCTTTCCGATCAAACCACAGACTTTGACGCCCGAACAGCCCAAAGATCTACAGCAAGCCATATCTCAAGATTTTGACAACAGCCACGAAAGTTCGGAGTATCGCTACTATAAAAAGCTCCAAAAAGGAAAGGAGAAGTCAGCGGCTTGTAAGTTTCTGAAACTTCTTCCACATCTCCCAAACTCTATTTGAAATTTATTTAATTATCAAAATAGCTGAAAATGCCTACTTTTCACACGCGGTAAACGTTGCAGAATCTTCTCAGACACCAATGTCTCATACACCAATTTCGCATGCACCAAACAGGTACTCATTTCCTCAGTCCAGAGTAGATCGTGACGAAGACCCCGCAGAGAATCAAAGAGACAGTGACGACCTCTACAATAGTTCTAAGGCACAGGGATCTCATCTCACCGAACCAAACTCTCCTGTGCGGCCTCAATTGGTTGCCCTCACAATAAAGGGCCTGCAAAAACGGCTGCTTGATAGGGGCGGAAAGTTCAGCACTTCCGAGTTCGAGTTAGATCTGCCTTCAGATACCCTACTTCTCAAAATGGGGGATTACCTCGAGGCAAAAGGTGATTCGTTTGCAATCTGACTGGTTACTGAAACTAATTGGCTTTGCAGGATTCCAACGAGCCCACAATGTCAAGTTCAATACAGGGTTATATCAGGCACCAATAAGCCCAGTTTGGAAAGATTATTTCACTAAAGAAGTTGTCGTGACAGAGGGAAAGTCAAGCACGAGCTTGAACAAAGGCTTAAGGATCAACCGCGACGAAACACTTGCATCGTTCTTCTCACGTCTCGCGCCATCTATCATTGAAACAAATCTCTCAGCGTCAAAGCCCAGTATTGGATTCTCGTTTCCAGATACTGTCAAGGTCAACGCAGGTAAAAATAGGTCTTTTGAAATAGGCTTCATGCGGACTGTTCGTGTTCCGGATGATAGGAAAGTTCATAGACTCCCACCTGGACTAGGACGATTTCCGTTGTTCAATATAGACTCCTTCAAAGATCGGCTGCCTGAGGAAATGATCAGCAAGGGTGGAGTTTTCTTTCCCATTTATCGTGAGTTCGAGACCTGGTTTTGATTCGGTCTTTCAACTGATAAATCTACAGAACGAGAGGCAATGTGGATCTATTTCTCGTGTAAAGAGAAGACTCGTTATGTGATCCGCCCATTTGTTGGTGGTGTCAATGCCATCAGTGGAGAACCCTTGGCTGGAGACATGACATCCATGCTTAAAGCGATGAATTCTGTGGGCAAAATAAAGCAAGATTATCTAGTTGTTCCAAAGCAACATTGGTTAGATGGTATTGCAACAGCACCAAGGGTAGTAAAACAGTTTGTAGCAACTCCAATGCTCTCTCCTGCTCAGCAAGAAGAGAGAAGAGCGAAACAAAAAGAGAGAGAAACCGCTAGACAGAGAGGATCCTCAAGCAAGCAGGCAGAGGCTTTGCTTGGTGCTTCTGTCGAGTTGCAAGTCACTGGGTACGACAGAACTGGAGGATTACAACTCGCGATTATTCCAGAATACGATGTCGATCGCATGTCATTCTCCGCAACTCCAAACAGTTACTTCCAAGATGGAGGTCTCATATCCCTCCCGGGACAGATTCTGAGCTCCCGTGATAAGCTTGATGTCTTACGGACACCAAAAGAGTTGGGGATTGCAGTCGGAACGAGTATTCACGTAAAAGACTTGGAGAATATTGAACCTGATCGACCAAAGGTTCTTGGTGATTTATGGAATGATGCTCCTGATAGAAGTAAGGTTAACGGTCGAATTGCACTTGAGGTTCCCATGTCCGGGTTTCTTGCGCGCCTTAACATTACTTGCAACGAAACTCCAAGAATGGAAGACTTAGAGGTTGAAGTAAGTTCTCCAATCTTTATCCTAAGTTGAAAGATACTAAAACTCATTCAATTAGATACAAAACGATGACTTCGAAGAGCTGTTAAAGTTAGTATCCACACACTTCAAGACACGAAGCAGTGCATTCTGCTTGAATTTGAAGGGCGCAGTGAAGAATCAGCCAGAAATACTTCTTCCTGTGGAATCATGGGTAGATTGCTTTGATTTTGCAAATTGTCTCCCAGATTACGATGCTCGAGACCCATTCCGCGTCTACCAGTACTCGCAACTGATCAAGCTGAGATCCTTGGATCTAGTTTGGGTAGGAACTTATCATTCTATCCCTTTGGGGATTCGCTGACGATTCACACAGGCCCCAGAACTCCAGCTACCATCTATCGCTTCGTTGCCACTCCAACGCATTTATGGGTGGGGACTTCAATATCTAAACCGTTTGAAAGAATGATCTTAGATTTAGATGTCGATCCCAACGGCGACATGTCAATAGTTTCCAACGCTATAAAGTCGCATACAGACCTCGATCTCGCAGTCCGAAAAGCTAATGCTCCCGACCAGTATGCGAATGTGGGAAGAAAGCTGTTCTACTTTGCTAATCCCAAAGCAAAGACTGGAGATGGTACCTTTCAAGTGTTTGTCAAGACTATCACCGGGAAGACTTTGACTTTGGAGGTTACTTCCGACAGTACAATAGACGAAGTCAAAACTAAAATACAGGACCTTGAAGGGATTCCTCCGTTACAACAGAGACTCATATTCATAGGTCAGCAGCTTGAAGATGGTAAGATAATGTCAATTTCGAGTTGAATAGTATCTAACTATTTCCAGGGAGAACTTTGGAGAACTACAATATACAAAAGGTTTGAGCGCTATTCTTGCCAATTCTGACATTTCTAACTTAGCTCACTGTCATAGGAAAGCACGATTCACATGGTTTTGAGGCTCAGAGGTGCTGGAGCACTCCTAGTCTACACCCCAGATGGAGTAGAGCACCAAATGAAGCTGAAGGGAACAATCGAGGAACTGAAATGGGCCATGAGTGAAAAACTTGGGATCCCTGTTTCGAGACTGGTGGTCATTGCAGATGGGATCACCATAAATGATGGTCATATATCTCTTTCCTATGAAACGCCAGACCAGGGCTAACATCTTAGCAGACGAAACAGTCCAAGACGTCGCTTTCGCTCACAGATACACAGTCCAACTGCTAATCAAAGATGAATCATCTCTAGCCCTCACCATCGGCGCCGGCGGAACCATAAAGCAGACAATAGTAGCAGACACAAACAATCCGCGCATCTGGGACGTCGCAGCTGCGAAATTGATCAACATCCAACTCGTGAATTCCTCCGTCTTTGAACTCATTACTGGACTATTGACTCCCAAAACTCCAGTCAACTATAGGACATATGTTTCAGCAGGCCTACCATTTTACAACATCTACAAAGAAGCACCCTCCACAGTTTCTGGCGCTTTTTCAAAGGTCGAGACGATTTCTGAAATCGACGCTTCTCAGAATACCAGCATTGGCTATGATTTTGACCCCTTGAGGCCAAGGATCTGTTCCCGTTGCAGAGAAAGGTATATAGACTGCGTGTAAGTGACTGGGTCTCCGCTTGTCAAGCTATCGCAATAATTTCTAATAACACTCCCAGACTCCGTCCCTGCGGCCATGGATTTTGCCAGCATTGTGTGATGTATTCCAAACGGTCATCGAAGATGTGTAGTGTGTGTTCAAAGCCGATTGAGAGGAGACTGGGCCTGGCTGCACCGATGGGGCCTCGTGGAGCGGAGGCTGTAGATTTCAACGTTCCTGTTGTTATGCTTAATATGAAGTGTTATCCGGCGTTTCGAAGCGTTGTGGATTTAGAAGTTGATTGATGAACCTTTATGGCACCTTCGGATTTACCTTAAATCAGGTCACAGCAGGTGGCGATGGAATCATCAGGAATTATTCATTCATGTATTCATTCTCGACTCACAACAACTAGTAAAGCATTAAACCCCCTCATTTATCTACCATTACCATATCCCTTCAGCTTCTTTTCTCCCCTCAAAACTCAACAAAGCGCTAACATCCCCATCATCCACAACAAAGCAATAGATTACGTGACTGTGACGGCGCAAATGCTTTTACGTTTATCTAAAGTTATTAATACTAAAACTCTAATAATCTTATATATCAACGCCGCAACTATCGCTCTTTTTTCCGTCATTTCCAGACCGTTATAGTAAAATAAACACCTTAAATCTTTTGTCTAATCCTCACATACTATATTCCTTAGCGAGCCATGTTTAGGAAGACAAGTAGGGACTTTTAAGATTTAACTCCCCTTAGCCCGCTCTTTTGACTTTTTATAATTAAACCAAACAAGCCTCGGGCACCACCGCCGCCGTCGGTCGCTCCAGCTCTCTGACTATATTATTTAGACTTGGGGTCACTAAAGGTTATGCAGAATGCCTTTTAATAGGAGCAAATTTGAATATAATTTATTTAATAAGGTTTTTATACATATAACTTATGCCGATAACAATCCACGAGAGCTTCTTAATATAAGTGTCGGATATAATAAGAAGCTCGACTAGGGCGTATCGGAAAAGGTAATTACTAAGCTGCTTAATTGTAGAACAAATATCTAGTGTGAGGTCCGGATGTATATAATTATAAATTTTCAACTCGGACAATAACGTTAACGCAATGCCTTATATTCCACGATAGCCGTATAATTAGTTTCAGCACGAGAAAGCTAAGTATCCTAGAGTAGTGTATAAGATAATATGTTTGCAAAAAGGACTATAGTGTAGAGAGCTGATTAGCTTGTCTTATCTTAACGTTCCTTGATTGTTTCTTCTCCTTGTTGTGCCCTTATCGCGTAAGTGCTTCTCCCTATGCTTCCTCCTTGTCCCCTCCTGGCGTTGTATAACCTAGTAATCGGAGCGTGTAGTTGAGTACTAGGTCTGGAGACTAACGTCACGAATTGAGGCTTGACACTCTGCTCGGTATATCCCGTGTTCCTGATTCAAGTAGCTCCAGAGTGCCCCACGACTCCGAGTTATAAAGTGATAGTTATTAACGTAACCATAAGCGAAGCCACTTTATATAGGCAAGAAGGGTAACGGAAGGGCACTATCTCGGGGCAGAGGTAAAGCCGTATGGGCATCTTTAAAGACTAGATTATGACTATTAGCTTTAAAGATACTAACGATCTGTCGCCGTGCTTTGACCGGGAGGCTAGAGTGTAAGCCCGCTAAGTGTCGCCGTATGTTTGCTGGAAATATAATGGAGCTGCAGGATTAATAATAAAGAATTCTGTATCTAGCATAGGCGCATTTAATGATCGGGGTATATGGAGGGAGATGTAGAGAAGATGTGAGAGATATAATAAATGAGATCTCATAACTATCTGACTATTATAGGATGTTTACTTTGATCACTAAGGTTAGAATTGAGAAAATCTTAGAATGCCTAAATGCCTTAATGTCACGATTCCGATTCCACTAACTGAAGTGATGTCGAAGTCGAGGGTTTATTTGCTAGTCAAAGCAAGGAAGTCAATCACTGGGGTGATCACAAGTAAGAACAAGCTGATGTTAATAATGTATAATCCTGATTTAAATACTAAGTTGAGCACGAAGCTCTTATTTAATGAAATACTATTCCTTCTTATATAGATCCCTTCGTCACACTTAGAGTCCCGAATTATAGAGTCCTAAATGTTAGAGTCCGACTCTATTAACTAGACTCCTTACTTGGCGGACTCTATCACGTGATTACTTAAGCTATTACTACTAATCCTTTTCCTATAACTAAACTAAGTTACTAGAGTTCTCTGTGGAGTAGTAATAATAAGCCACTTAGCTATACTAATTATTATGATGCTCCCGAGCCTCAGGCTCCTCACGTGCATACAAGTCACGTTCGTAATACTATCCCCTTCCGTACTAGTGTGGACCCCACACTTAAATATACCGAAGGAAATGTCGCTAATAGTCTATAACTATCTCCTTCTTTATCATGCTATCCGTTTATTATTAAAAATTGAAAGAGCGTCTTACGCTAGCGGTGCGTATCGAGAAATCTGGCCGTATGGCTGAAACGTGTTCGTATTATAGGAAAACTTATAGAAAATGTCTTCTAGACGTTCGGGAATCGAGTCGCTATTCCGAGTGTATTCGTTCTAAACGGCCTTACGATACTAAGGGTTATGCTGTTATTCGAGCTCGTCCTTTAGTGGTGTGTGAGTTCTTTTAGGGAGTAGCGCGTAAGCGTTGCCTCCCAAGGCTTCCTCAGCTTACAAATTACGTGGAAACTAGTTTAACTCCCGAGAGCGAACTCTTTCTATAGCTCCCAACTCTTAAGGATGTTAATTCCGTTCCCGACTCTCCTGGGCATAAGTTCTAGGTGGCTCTATTCGAAAGCTCGGAGCCGGTTTCCTCATCGGTCGTTGCGGAATCTATTATGCCCGCTTCTGTCGTTTCAAATGTTTAATCGCCTCCCCTCTGGTCTTTAAGGTCGGACCAGGTAGGAGGTGATAGTAATACTCTATTAATATCCGGTGGCAATTAAGATTTATTTTTAGCTCTTAAGAATTCTTAGATTATAGGTAATCCTTCCATTTGATCAGGTAATGAAGTTTATTCCTAACTAGCTTGTGATTTAGGATTTTCTCTACTTCGTACTTTGCTTCTAGGTTTACCGGTTGTATTAGTATATTAGGAGCTAGTGGTGCTCCTGGTGATGCTTTTTCGAGAAGGGATATATAAAATACTAGATAAATATTTATATTCTTTAATAGAGCGAGTTCGTAATTTAAACGTCCTTTAACGGTCTTAATTTTAAATGGTCCCAGTTTCTTATAATCTAGTTTATCGCTTAGTCTTTTTATTTTAATATTTCGTCGTAATAGATAAACTTTATCCCCCTCTTTTAGCGTTAGCTCTTAATTACGCTTTTTATTATAATATAATATACTTTTCTTTATTACGAATCGTAGTTCCTTAGTTAATTTAATGTGTAAGTGTTTAATCTTATTAATTTAAGTCCTAGCTAACTAATTATCGATATCTATCGAATAGGGTTTATAATATATATTCTTCTTATAGCCGAAATTGATATAGAATAATAATACCTTCGTAATGTTTATGATCGAGCTATTATATACGAACTAGGCTAATGGGAGTAATAATACCTAATTATCCTGTTTATAATTAATGTAATAACGTAAGTAAGCCTTAATAACTTAATTTATTCATTCCGTTCCTTTATTTATCTATAGATAGAAGGCGGTTAATAATTTCCTCTTAACTCCCAAGTGAGTAATTAAGGCAGTTCAAAACTTAAACGTAAAGAGTTTATCTCGGTCCGAGACTATCTCTTCTAGTATACCGTAGTGAGTAACCACTTCTCGTAAGAATACGAAGGCTAACTGTAACGGTTACTATTTACACGGAAGTAAATAGCTAAGTCAGGTTGGTATTCGTCGACAGAGAGCGGATCATAGGTACGGTAGTAGACTGGTTATTAGAATAAAAGATATTCGATTTGAGTTGAGTACGAAGTTCTTATCTAATGAAAACTATCTTATTCTTATATATGATCTTCGTTCTCCTGGAGTCGAGAAGTCGACTGAGTCGATACCATCGACCCGTCGACACCGTCGACTCCCGAGAGTCGATATGTCTTGGCATAAACACATGTCGACCTAATCACGTGACTAGGCCCACAGCTTGCTATTGCCTTTTCACCTATATAATTAATACTACTATTACTAATCCTGTGAGTTCTTTATAGAGTGGTTCTTAAGAGCCTTGCTCCCAGGATCTATGGTGCTCCCGAGCCTTAGGCTCTTAGGATCTAGTGTGCTCTTGGGGGTCACTTGACTCCTAGGATCACGTTCGTAACATTATCCCCCTTCTAGCTTAGTGTGGTCTCCACACTTAAGTACGTTAAAGGAAACATCGCTATTAGCCCACGGCTATCTTCCTTTCTTATTATGACCGTTGATCGATTAAAGAAAATAATAATTAATCGATAAAACGTGTACGAGCGCTATAAGACTTAAGGAATCGAAATGCCGGCTTGCTCGCGTTGCGCTAAACGTGGTACGAAGTGCTTAGTAGCTCTAGGCTACTCGAAATGTTTTGAATGTATTAAAGTCGGGGTGAAATGCGACGTTTATAGTCCTTCCGACGTAGAATGGAAGAAACTGGAACGCGCTAAAAAGAAACTGGCGGACGAGTGGAACGAGGCTTAGGCTGAGCAACGAAAATTGTTCGAGCGCTTGAGTGAGATAAGTGCGAAGTTGGTTCGCATAGAGAAATAAAGGGAGGCCTTTCGATCGCGCGTAGCGGAAATACTTCGTCGCGGTTTGAAATCGATTACGGAGTTAGATACCGTTAAGGAGCGAGAGCGTTTAGAACGGGAATTAATCGAGGGGGGACCGGCTAGTTCCGAGAGCGAGCTTACTTTCATTCCCTTAGACGACCCTTCCTTGTTATAGAACGCGGAGGAGGACTTAGTGCTTGTCGAGGCCCTGTCCGAGTTCGATGCTTCCTCGGCTTTCTGGACGAGTCTGGGTTTCGGTGGCTCAACGCAGTCTGCCGATAGTGGTACGCGGTTATCTTCTCAAGGCACTTAAGATTTATTAAGGGTTCCTAAGTGTTTTCGGTATATGGGTAATTTAACTATTTAATGAGGTAGCAGTTCCGGTTTCTAATTCGTTTATAGTCTAGGATTGTTTCTACTTTATATTCGGCGTCCGGGTTAACAAGTTAAATGTTTACATTAAGGGCTAGAGGCGCTCCTAGTAGTGCTTTCTCAAGGAGGGAAATGTGGAATCGGTTATATATTTTCTATATCTTAAGTAGTTAGAGTTCGTAATTAATTAGTCTAATAACTTTTAAAATTTTAAACGGCCTTAACTTCTTATAATTTAGTTTATCGCTTAGTCTTTATATATTAATGTTTTTTCGTAATAAATAAACTTTATCCCCCTCTTTTAACGTAGGTCCCACTCCACGCTTCGAGTTATAGTAAATTACTAATCGTTATAATAAAAATAAGATATCGGTAGTAAGTTCTTTATATAGGTTCTTTAATTAATTCACTCGGATATTAGCTACTTTTACGTTTTTAATATCGACTAACGAATAGTTATATACCTTAAGGTTAAATCTAAAGTTCACGAAGAACGGTGATACACTCGTTATTTCTATATCTGCGTTATTAAATATAAACTAGGCTAACGGTAAGAGTTTTACCTAATTGTCTTATTTATAGTTAACGTAATAACGTAAGTAGGCTTCCATTATTTAATTGATACGTTTTATCTAACCATCGGTTTAGGGATAAAAGGCGGTTAACATTTTCTTTTTAATCCTTAGCTTAGCTATCAATAATGTCCAGAACTTTAATTTAAATAGTTTATCGCGGTCCGAGAGGATTTCATCCGGTACTCCGTGTTATATAATGATCTATCGGATAAACGTATTAGCTATCTGCTCGGCTATACTTAATTTAAAGTATAATATTATATATACGTATTTAGTTAGGAGGCACGTTATGACGAGGATCGAATCGTACACGACTCCCGTTATAAGATCTTTAGAGGGTGGTAGCTTAATAATAAAGTCGAGAGCTATCGATCCTTATAGTCGTGTCGGGGTTATGGGTGATTTTATAAGTCTATACGGAGCGTGTCGAGATGACTTGTTCCGTATATATATATCGCATTAAGTTATAACCTCTTTAACTATATTCCTAATCCTAAGGAAGTAGTATTTCCTAAATAGCCTCGCGAGGGTCTTAGCTATTCCCTAATACCTATAAGCTAATAGCTTATACTATTATTATATAAAGGCTTTTCATACTCCGATTAGAATATAAGTTCTTTCTTAAAAGAGTAGCAGTCCTTCCACGTTCCTTAAGAATCCGTTTCTTAATTCCTTCGTTTATTATTTCGTAATAGGGTCTTAATCGTACCCCTTTCGAATGAGTTCTTTAAAGGTTCGATCCTTAAGTCGTATAATAGCGGCTATCTACACTCGGTTATATACCAGGGAGGACCCGTCTTGTCGGAGTATTGCTCCTAAAGGCGAGGTCTTATTACTTATATATTCTAATTTTCTATTAAGTGTATCGGCTCGAGCGTTCTCGGAGCCTTTAATATATCGAATATTAAAGTCATATAACGAAAGTGTTTCGGCCCATTAGACTTATCGCTTATTAAGTTCTTTAATCGTCATGAAATAGATAAGATTCTTATAATTAAAAAGAATATTTATCTTCGTAGACGACCCTTTTAAGTATACCTTCTATTCTCGTAACGCTATAACAATTATAAGTAACTCCTTATCGTAAATCTCGTAATTAAGTTCCGCGGATATAAGTTTTCTTAAGAAGAATACGACTAGTCGTTAGCGACCATCTTCGCCGGGTTGACTATAAACTACTCCAATAGCGAAGTCCGACGAGTCCGTTTCTACCCGTTTTAGTTTCGTGAGGTCGTGGTGTTTAAGAATTAATTCCTTAGCGAACATTTCTTTTAGCGTGTCCATAACTTTCTAAGCTTTAAGAGTCTATTCGAATGTTTAATCTTTATAAGTGAGGTCCGTAAGTGGTTTCGCAATTACTAAGTAGTTCTTAATATAGCGTCGGTAATAATTGCAGAAACTTAAGAAACTCTATATTTCTTTTATATTTATTAATGATTCTTACTTAAGTATTGCTTTAACCTTATTTAGGTCTATTTCGAATCCGTTTATAATAATAATGTGTTTATAAAACTTAACTCGTTCTATTAAGAAGTGGTATTTATCTAGGCTAACTTTTAAATAATGTTTTCGTAAAGCTTAAAAAACTAGCCTGACGTACTTCTCGTGTTTAGCGACGTCCTTTAAATAAATAAGGATATTATCGAGGTAAATAATATAAAATACGTCGATATATTCTCGTAAAGTATTATTAATTAATCGTTAAAAGGTAGCTAGGGCATTATATAATCCGAAGTGTATTACTAGGAACTCATATAATCCCTATTAAGTACGAAAAGTAGTCTTACTTTCGTCGCCTTCCTTTATTCTTATAAGATTAAAGGCTAACTTCAGGTCGATCTAGGTGAAGATCTTCGATCCTTATGTCCTGTCCCTTAGATCGTCGAGTAGTGGTAGCGAATAACGATCTTTAATAGTGCGGTCGTTTAGTTTTCGCTAATCTATAACCGGGCGTCGTTTATTAATTCCAAGTTTTAGTATAAAGAAGATAAGTGCTCCTCACGGAGATTTAAATTCCCTAATGTGTCCTTTTACTAATATTTCGTCGATAAAGATTTTGAGCGTCCTCGAGTCCGTATCGTTTATTTTACGTAATGGTTCGCAAACCGGTTTCGCGTCTTCTTTTAGGATAATCTCGTGATCCTAATCTTGGTGTGCTAGTAATATTATGAGATCTTATACCTCGGTGAATAAGTCTCGGAATTCCTCGTATTGTTTCAGCAATAGTACCTCTTTCGTACCCTCTTTTAATAAGCGTATAAGTTTAGCTACTTCTAGCCTTTATTAACTTATAAACTCGTCCTTATTTAGTCATAAGATAGTTCGTTCCTTTTCGCAATTATACCTCTTAAAGTCCACCATTCTATTTGTCTAATCGATCATTAGGTTATAAGCCTTAAGCTAAGGTAGTCCCAGGATAATATTATGTGAGATGTTAATAATATTGAACGTGATTTCTTCCTTATATCCTAAGTGTGTAACTATAATGAGAGGAATTATCTATAATTCCACTTCTCTACTATTATAATTAATTTTAAATCTATTAATTATAACGAGTTAATAAGGTTTCCCTTTAATATAAGTAGCGATTATATATTTCTTAGCTAACGTTATAGATATAAAGTTTCTTATAAATCTTAAATTAATTATTATTATAATTAGTCTTAAGATTTAAGGGATCTTAATGTCTAATTTTAATTATCCGTACCCGGCTGCGCATAGCTCTCGGGGCGGTTCTTCGTATAGATTTTTATATTTCTCGCCGGAGTCTCTAGCGTTCATCTACTAGTAAAAACTTCCGTCGAGTACGTTCTGCTATTCGAGGACTATTCCTTTATAGCTAGTGACGATATACACGTGTCCTTTAACAAGTGTGGGTGTTCTGGGTTCTATGCTTTCGAAGTAGTACTGGCATGAATCCGCGACATTATTCCAGGTACGGAGTCGTTCACTCTATGCCCGGATAACCCATCGTTCTCCTTCTTTTAGAGTAAGCAGTTCCCGATAGCAAGGTGGAGTTTCATTAGGCAGGTCCTATATATAAATCCTAATGCTATTATACTGTCGGTCTT
This sequence comes from Tetracladium setigerum, assembly GCA_031472005.1. Taxonomy (NCBI): domain Eukaryota; kingdom Fungi; phylum Ascomycota; class Leotiomycetes; order Helotiales; genus Tetracladium; species Tetracladium setigerum. The sequence continues at coordinate 13,834 of PZJY01000009.1, read as the reverse complement.
CTCCTTAAACGTAGATCCATCCGATGCGATCTTCGTCCTCATATACGACTTCCCAGATTTAGCTATATACTAGTCCTCTGAAAGGTAGCGTACCTAGTTCACTATAAACAAGTCTTAAGGGGTTTATTCGATATATCTATTCCCTTTTAGAAGTGGGGTGTTCTTCCCTTTGGACAACCATCTATTATTCCTTTATCATAGGGTGGTTAGCTCGTCGGACTTCCCGTTAGACTTCTTCCTCTGTGGGGTCGGGAACCTAGTCGCTACGCATTTAATACTTATTATTATAGGCGTCTATCCCTGGTCCGTTAGAACATTTATAGAATAATCCGTTCTAGCCACGCTCGTAATATCCCGCAATCTATATTTTGCGTTTCGGGATTTTCATTAACTTATCGTCGGGATAGAGGCAATAAAGACCTCCTCTGTTCCGATCGTAACATCCGGTGGGGGCCCTTAGGAACTGCTCCCTGGAAGGGTCCTTGCAAACCGGGGTGTAATCGTCGTCGTAGTTTATAGTAGGGCATTCGCATATAATGCTTTCGTATTTATCGTATCTTTCCTTTCTCTATTCCTCCTAATTATAGCGTTCGCTATTAGTTCCGTCTTCGGGAACCGTAGGAGGGTCTACTCGCTAGTAGACGCAGAGATAGAATCCGCAGGTGGGGCATTTTTATTAAAGTAGTCTTCCCTAGTTGCGTTCACGCGTATTCTTCTTTCCTTTTAAGACTATAGTAGCTATGCTTATTTATCGGATTTCAAGGGATGCGGCTTACTTCTTCTATCTTATTTTCCCTTTTCTATGGGAGTCTGCTCGGTGGCCCGTATATCCACATTCGAAGTAGAGTCCCTCCTTCCTTCGTTTCTCCATTACTTCCTTTAAAAGCTATTTCCTTAGTTGAAACTTAAGTTTCTTCTGGATTATATCTAATTCTATTGGCCGAGGTCTATAGTAATTACTGCTCCAGATATTTCGTCCTTGGTGGCGAGGTTTCTTAGGGGTTCCGTGATAATTCTTAGGAATCCTATATCCTTGCTTTATTAGACGTTCCGTAATGCGTTAGTCGAAATGGAGTGCCTTTTTGATTATTTCGGCTAATTCATCCGGTCGTTTAGGCAATCGATAGATCTTATCCTTAATGTTTACTTTTAGTCCCGAGTAGAACTAAGAATTAGCGGCGGTGTTATCCCAAGCTAGGTGTAACGGTTACTATTTACACGGAAGTAAATAGCTAAGTCAGGTTGGTATTCGTCGACAGAGAGCGGATCACAGGTACGGCAGTAGACTGGTTACTAGAATAAAAGATATTCGATTTGAGTTGAGCACGAAGTTCCTATCTAATGAAAACTATCTTATCCTTATATATGATCTTCGTTCTCCTGGAGTCGAGAAGTCGACTGAGTCGATACCATCGACCCGTCGACACCGTCGACTCCCGAGAGTCGACATGTCTTGGCATGAACACATGTCGACCCAATCACGTGACTAGGCCCACAGCTTGCTGTTGCCTTTTCACCTACATAATTAATACTACTATTACTAATCCTGTGAGTTCTCTGTGGAGTGGTTCCTGGGAGCAAGGCTCCCAGGATCCATGGTGCTCCCGAGCCTCAGGCTCCCAGGATCCAGTGTGCTCCTGGGGGTCACTTGACTCCCAGGATCACGTTCGTAACACTATCCCCCTTCTAGCCTAGTGTGGTCTCCACACTTAAGTACGTCAAAGGAAACATCGCTGTTGGCCCACGGCCATCTTCCTTTCCCATCATGACCGCTGATCGATCAAAGAAAACAACAACTAATCGACAAAACGTGTACGAGCGTCATAAGACTCAAGGAATCGAAATGCCGGCTTGCTCGCGTTGCGCCAAACGTGGTACGAAGTGCCTAGTAGCTCCAGGCTACTCGAAATGTTCTGAATGCATCAAAGTCGGGGTGAAATGCGACGTCCATGGTCCTTCCGACGCAGAATGGAAGAAACTGGAACGCGCTGAAAAGAAACTGGCGGACGAGTGGAACGAGGCTCAGGCTGAGCAACGAAAATTGTTCGAGCGCTTGAATGAGATGAGTGCGAAGCTGGTTCGCATAGAGAAACAAAGGGAGGCCTTTCGATCGCGCGCAGCGGAAATGCTTCGTCGCGGTCTGAAATCGATTGCGGAGTTGGATGCCGCTGAGGAGCGAGAGCGTTTGGAACGGGAATCAATCGAGGGGGACCGGCTGGTTCCGAGAGCGAGCCTACTTCCATTCCCTCAGACGACCCTTCCTTGTTGTGGAACGCGGAGGAGGACTTGGTGCTTGTCGAGGCCCTGTCCGAGTTCGATGCTTCCTCGGCTTTCTGGACGAGTCTGGGTTTCGGTGGCTCAACGCAGTCTGCCGATGGTGGTACGCGGTTATCTTCTCAGGGCACTTGAGATTTGCTAGGGGTTCCCAAGTGTTTTCGGTATGTGGGTAATTCAACCATTTGATGAGGTAGCAGTTCCGGTTTCTAATTCGTTTGTGGTCCAGGATTGTTTCTACTTCATATTCGGCGTCCGGGTTGACAGGTTGAATGTTCACATCAGGGGCTGGAGGCGCTCCTGGTGGTGCTTTCTCGAGGAGGGAAATGTGGAATCGGTTATGTATTTTCCATGTCCTGGGTAGTTGGAGTTCGTAATTGACTGGTCCGATGACTTTTGAAATTTTGAACGGCCCCAACTTCTTGTGATCTAGTTTATCGCTTGGTCTTTGTGTGTTGATGTTTTTTCGCAGCAGATAGACTTTATCCCCCTCTTTTAGCGTAGGTCCCACTCCACGCTTCGAGTTGTAGTAAATTGCTGATCGTTGTGATAAAAACAAGATATCGGCAGCAAGTTCTTTGTGCAGGTTCTTCAGCTGATCCACTCGGATATTAGCTGCTTCTGCGTTTTCAGTATCGACCAACGGATGGTTGTATGCCTCAGGGTTGAATCCAAAGTTCGCGAAGAACGGTGATACACCCGTTGTTTCTGCATCTGCGCTGTTGAATGCAAACTGGGCCAACGGTAAGAGTTCTACCCAGTTGTCCTGTTTGTAGTTGACGTAGCAACGCAGGTAGGCTTCCATTGTTTGATTGATACGTTCTGTCTGACCATCGGTTTGGGGATGAAAAGCGGTTGACATTTTCTTTTTAATCCCAAGCTTGGCCATCAGTGATGTCCAGAACTTTGATTTAAATAGTTTGTCGCGGTCCGAGAGGATTTCATCCGGTACTCCGTGTTGTGCAATGATCCATCGGATGAACGTGTCAGCCATCTGCTCGGCTGTACTTGATTCGAAGTATGGTATCATATATGCGTATTTGGTCAGGAGGCACGTTATGACGAGGATCGAATCGTACACGACTCCCGTCATAGGATCTTTGGAGGGTGGCAGCTTGACAACAAAGTCGAGAGCTATCGATCCCCATGGTCGTGTCGGGGTTGTGGGTGATTTCATGAGTCCATACGGAGCGTGTCGAGATGACTTGTTCCGTATGCATGTATCGCATTGAGTTACAACCTCTTTGACCATGTTCCTGATCCCAGGGAAGTAGTATTTCCTAGACAGCCTCGCGAGGGTCTTGGCTATTCCCTGATGCCCATGAGCTGGCAGCTCATGCTGTTGTTGTACGAAGGCTTTTCGTACTCCGGTTGGAATGTAGGTTCTTTCTTGGAAGAGTAGCAGTCCTTCCACGTTCCTTGAGAATCCGTTTCCTAATTCCTTCGTCTGTTGTTTCGCAACAGGGTCTTGATCGTACCCCTTTCGAATGAGTTCTTCGAAGGTTCGATCCTTGAGTCGCATAATAGCGGCTATCTGCACTCGGTTGTATACCAGGGAGGACCCGTCTTGTCGGAGTATTGCTCCTGAAGGCGAGGTCTTGTTACCTGTGTATTCTGGTTTTCTACTGAGTGCATCGGCTCGAGCGTTCTCGGAGCCTTTGACATATCGAATGTTGAAGTCATATGACGAAAGTGTTTCGGCCCATCGGACTTGTCGCCTGTTGAGTTCTTTAGTCGTCATGAAATAGATGAGATTCTTATGATCAGAAAGAATATCTATCTTCGTAGACGACCCTTCTAAGTATACCTTCCATTCTCGTAACGCCATGACAATTGCAAGTAACTCCTTATCGTAGATCTCATAGTTGAGTTCCGCGGATGTGAGTTTTCTTGAGAAGAATGCGACTGGTCGCCAGCGACCATCTTCGCCGGGTTGACTGTAGACTGCTCCAATAGCGAAGTCCGACGAGTCCGTTTCCACCCGTTTTGGTTTCGTGGGGTCGTGGTGTCTGAGAATTGGTTCCTTGGCGAACATTTCTTTTAGCGTGTCCATAGCTTTCTGAGCTTCAGGAGTCCATTCGAATGTTTGATCTTTGTGAGTGAGGTCCGTGAGTGGTTTCGCAATTGCCGAGTAGTTCTTGATATAGCGTCGGTAATAATTGCAGAAACCTAAGAAACTCTGTGTTTCTTTTATGTTTGTTGGTGATTCCCACTCAAGTACTGCTTTGACCTTGTCTAGGTCCATTTCGAATCCGTTTATAGTGATAATGTGTCCACAAAACTTGACTCGTTCTACTGAGAAGTGGCATTTGTCCAGGCTGACTTTCAAATGGTGTTTTCGTAAAGCTTGAAAAACTAGCCTGACGTGCTTCTCGTGTTCGGCGACGTCCTTTGAATAAACAAGGATATCGTCGAGGTAAACAATGCAAAATACGTCGATGTATTCTCGCAGAGCATTGTTGATTAATCGTTGGAAGGTGGCTGGGGCATTGCATAATCCGAAGTGCATTACTAGGAACTCATACAATCCCCACTGGGTACGAAAAGCAGTCTTGCTTTCGTCGCCTTCCTTCATTCTTATGAGATTAAAGGCTGACTTCAGGTCGATCTGGGTGAAGATCTTCGATCCTTGTGTCCTGTCCCTCAGATCGTCGAGTAGTGGTAGCGAATAACGATCTTTGATAGTGTGGTCGTTCAGTTTTCGCCAATCCACAACTGGGCGTCGTTTATTGGTTCCAGGTTTTGGTACAAAGAAGATAGGTGCTCCCCACGGAGATTTAGATTCCCTGATGTGTCCTTTTGCTAACATTTCGTCGATAAAGATTTTGAGCGTCCTCGAGTCCGTATCGTTCATTCTACGCAATGGTTCGCAAACCGGTTTTGCGTCTTCTTTTAGGATGATCTCGTGATCCCAATCCTGGTGTGCTGGTAATGCTGTGAGATCTTGTACCTCGGTGAACAAGTCTCGGAATTCCTCGTATTGTTTCGGCAATAGTACCTCTTTCGTACCCTCTTTTGGTAGGCGTACAGGTTCAGCTGCTTCTAGCCTTTGCTGACCTATGAACTCGTCCTTGTCTAGTCACAGGACAGTTCGTTCCTTTTCGCAATTACACCTCTTGAAGTCCACCATTCTGTTTGTCCAATCGATCATTGGGTTGTGGGCCTCAAGCCAAGGTAGTCCCAGGATAACATCATGTGAGATGTTAACAATATCGAACGTGATTTCTTCCTTATGTCCTGAGTGTGTAACCATGGTGAGAGGAATTGTCTGTAATTCCACTTCTCCACCATTGTAATTGATTTTGGATCCATCGACTGTAACGAGTTGGTAAGGTTTCCCTTTAACATGAGTGGCGACCACATATTTCTTGGCCAACGTTGCAGATATGAAGTTTCCCATGGATCCTGAATCAATCATTGCTGTAACTGGTCTTGAGATCCAAGGGATCTTGACGTCCAGTTTCAATTGTCCGTACCCGGCTGCGCACAGCTCTCGGGGCGGTTCTTCGTATGGATTTTCACATTTCTCGCCGGAGTCTCTGGCGTTCATCTGCCAGTAGAAACTTCCGTCGAGTACGTTCTGCCATTCGAGGACTGTTCCTCTATGGCTAGTGACGATGTACACGTGTCCTTTGACAAGTGTGGGTGTTCTGGGTTCCATGCTTTCGAAGTAGTACTGGCATGAATCCGCGACACTGTTCCAGGTACGGAGTCGTTCACTCTGTGCCCGGATAACCCATCGCTCTCCTTCTTTTGGAGTAGGCAGTTCCCGATGGCAGGGTGGAGTTTCATCAGGCAGGTCCTGCATGTAAATCCTAATGCCATTATACTGTCGGTCTTCTCCTTGGACGTAGATCCATCCGATGCGATCTTCGTCCTCATATGCGACTTCCCAGATTTGGCCATATGCTGGTCCTCCGAAAGGTGGCGTGCCTGGTTCACTGTAAACAGGTCTCAGGGGGTTTGTTCGACACATCCATTCCCTTTTGGAAGTGGGGTGTTCTTCCCTTTGGACAACCATCCATTGTTCCTTTATCATGGGGTGGTTGGCTCGTCGGACTTCCCGTTGGACTTCTTCCTCTGTGGGGTCGGGAACCTGGTCGCTGCGCATTTGGTACTTATTGTTGTGGGCGTCTATCCCTGGTCCGTCAGAACATTTGCAGAATAATCCGTTCTGGCCACGCTCGCAACATCCCGCAGTCTGTATTTTGCGTTTCGGGACTTTCATTGACTCATCGTCGGGACAGAGGCAATAAAGACCTCCTCTGTTCCGATCGCAACATCCGGTGGGGGCCCTTAGGAACTGCTCCCTGGAAGGGTCCTTGCAAACCGGGGTGTAGTCGTCGTCGTAGTCCATGGTAGGGCATTCGCATATAATGCTTTCGCATTTGTCGCATCTTTCCTTCCTCCATTCCTCCCAATTGTAGCGTTCGCTATTGGTTCCGTCTTCGGGAACCGTAGGAGGGTCTACTCGCTGGCAGACGCAGAGATGGAATCCGCAGGTGGGGCATTTCTGTTGAAGCAGTCTTCCCCAGTTGCGTTCACGCGCATTCTTCTTTCCTTTTGGGACTATGGTAGCCATGCTTATTTGTCGGATTTCAAGGGATGCGGCTTGCTTCTTCCATCCTGTTTTCCCTTTTCTGTGGGAGTCTGCTCGGTGGCCCGCATGTCCACATTCGAAGCAGAGTCCCTCCTTCCTTCGTTTCTCCATTACTTCCTTTGGAAGCTGTTTCTTTGGTTGAAACTTAGGTTTCTTCTGGATTGCATCCAGTTCCATTGGCCGAGGTCCATAGTAGTTGCTGCTCCAGATATTTCGTCCTTGGTGGCGAGGTTTCTTGGGGTTCCGTGATAGTTCTTGGGAATCCCATGTCCTTGCTCCATCAGACGTTCCGTGATGCGTTGGTCGAAATGGAGTGCCTTTTTGATCATTTCGGCTAATTCATCTGGTCGTTCAGGCAGTCGATGGATCTCGTCCTTGATGTTTGCTTTCAGTCCCGAGTAGAACTGAGAATTGGCAGCGGTGTTGTCCCAAGCTAGGATAGCTTGTAGTCGTTGGAACTCAGCGACGTACTTGGCGACAGTGGTTGTTTGGCGAAGCTTTCGCAAGCTAATGTCCGCGGCAAATTCTTGGTCTTGATCCCCGAAGATCTGAGTGATACCTTGTTCGAACCCATCCCATGAGTTGAACAGGGTGCGGGTGAATGGTTCGGCGTCGGTATCAACTAGTTCGGGCGGATCAATGTTTTCCATAGCGTCGTTCAAGTGAGGCTCGACCCAGTCAAAGGCTGGTCCTCGCAAGAACGAAGCGGCCCACATAGTTCGTTCGGCGGCGCTAGAGAACTTATCTTTGTTGAATACCCAGTAGAGTTTGCATTGGGTGAGGAATTCTCGGAGCTTAGAACGTTGTCCGTGATAGAGGTCGGGTAGCTTTCCCTTTGGCGAAGCTGACTGAATCCCGTCATCACTAGTCGGAGTGGCGGTGGGTGGTCCTCGGGAAGACATCGTGGTGTACTGTGAGTCGGGTCTCTAGAGAAGGTGCTCAAAGTGTAACGGTTACTATTTACACGGAAGTAAATAGCTAAGTCAGGTTGGTATTCGTCGACAGAGAGCGGATCACAGGTACGGCAGTAGACTGGTTACTAGAATAAAAGATATTCGATTTGAGTTGAGCACGAAGTTCCTATCTAATGAAAACTATCTTATCCTTATATATGATCTTCGTTCTCCTGGAGTCGAGAAGTCGACTGAGTCGATACCATCGACCCGTCGACACCGTCGACTCCCGAGAGTCGACATGTCTTGGCATGAACACATGTCGACCCAATCACGTGACTAGGCCCACAGCTTGCTGTTGCCTTTTCACCTACATAATTAATACTACTATTACTAATCCTGTGAGTTCTCTGTGGAGTGGTTCCTGGGAGCAAGGCTCCCAGGATCCATGGTGCTCCCGAGCCTCAGGCTCCCAGGATCCAGTGTGCTCCTGGGGGTCACTTGACTCCCAGGATCACGTTCGTAACACTAGGATAGCTTGTAGTCGTTAGAACTTAGCGACGTACTTAGCGATAGTGGTTATTTAGCGAAGCTTTCGCAAGCTAATATCCGCGGTAAATTCTTAATCTTAATCCCCGAAGATCTAAGTAATACCTTATTTAAACCCATCCCATAAGTTGAACAAGGTGCGGGTGAATGGCTCGGCGTCGGTATTAATTAGTTCGGGCGGATTAATATTTTCCATAGCGTCGTTTAAGTGAGGCTCGACCTAGTTAAAGGCTAGTCCTCGCAAGAACGAAGCGGCCCACATAATTCGTTCAGCGGCGCTAAAGAACTTATCTTTATTAAATACCCAGTAAAGTTTACATTAGGTGAGGAATTCTCGGAGCTTAGAACGTTATCCGTGATAGAGGTCGGGTAGCTTTCCCTTTAGCGAAACTGACTAAATCTCGTTATCACTAGTCGGAGTAGCGGTGGGTAGTCCTCGGGAAGACATCGTGGTATATTGTGAGTCGGGTCTCTAGAGAAGGTGCTCAAAGTGTAACGGTTACTATTTACACGGAAGTAAATAGCTAAGTCAGGTTAGTATTCGTCGACAAAGAGCGGATCATAAGTACGGTAATAGACTAGTTACTAGAATAAAAGATATTCGATTTAAGTTAAGTACGAAGTTCTTATCTAATGAAAACTATCTTATTCTTATATATAATCTTCGTTCTCTTGGAGTCGAGAAGTTGACTAAGTCGATACCATTGACCCGTCGACACCGTCGACTCTTGAGAGTCGACATGTCTTAGTATAAACACATATCGACCCAATCACGTGACTAGGCCCATAGCTTACTATTGCCTTTTCACTTATATAATTAATATTATTATTATTAATCCTGTGAGTTCTCTGTGGAGTGGTTCCTGGGAGCCTTGCTCCTAGGATCTATGGTGCTCCCGAGCCTCAGGCTCCCAGGATCCAGTGTGCTCCTGGGGGTCACTTGACTCCCAGGATCACGTTCGTAACACTAACTCTTCGGCGGTATTAAATTCCTTATATAAGATATAAATTATATATTTCGTGAGCCTCTTTATTATAATTAGAATCGAGTTATAAGCGATTCCTATCATTAGATCTCTTAAAAGTGATAGTTTAACGATAAAATCCCATTAGATCGATTTTTAAGGTATCTTTAATATAAGTGTAATGCTTATTAATCCGTAAGGTGCGTGTCTCGTAGCTTTATTACGGATACACACGTTACACTAGTTGACCACTTCTTTAATTAAAGCGGTAGCTTAGTTAACGTGAAAGTAATATTTAAGTCTTTAAAGGGTCTTGCGGCTCCCTTAATGTCCGTGAGCCGGGGCCTCATAGTAATTCCTAACGAATTCCTTCGTATATAAGTCTAGTATAACTAGTCTACCCTTATAATAGTTTATATGTTTTAAATCCTTCCCTTAAGCTTTAAGGATTTCGTCGGTAAATAGTCCGCTAACTCTAATAAGGAGAGCGATCTCCTTAATATTAAGAACTAAGTCTCCGTTATCGTTTTCCTTAAATATCGCGATTTCCTTATAGACCTTACTTCCTTTATACCCTAATAGTTTATTAAGAGCGTCCGTTATAACGTTCTCCGATCCCTTAATATATTTAATTACTAGATTAAACTAGGATAGCTCCTTAGCCCATCTAGCTAATCTTTAATTATCGAGAACCTTTATAATTATAAAAGTTCTTAAATTTATATAATTAATATATATTATAACGGGGAATTTAGCTCCTTAGAGGTAAATTTTCTAATATCTTAAGGCTTTAATAATAGTTATAAGTTCCTTCTTATAGATGTCGTAGTTTTGTTCCGCTAGCGAGTGGGTTTCGGAGTAATATATTATAAGATATAATTTTCCGTTCTCGTTAAGCTAGAGGTGTATAACACTTACGTAAACATTTAAGGTATCTATTTAAAGAATGCTAGGTCGATCTTCGTGGAAATTATAAATCACGGGTTCTTTTATAAATCGTTTTTTAAGTTCCTCGAAGGCAACTTTCTCCTTTAATCCCATTAAGAAAGGTACGTCTTTTCTGATAAGTCGTGTAAGGGGAGCGACGATTCCTAAGTATCCCTTAATGAACTGTCGGCTAAAATTGCCGGTTCTTAAAAAGGATTATATATCCTTGACATTTTAAGGTTTAGGCTATTCCTTAATAGCTTTAATTTTCTTAGGATCGATACTTATAGACCCTAGTCGGATAATATATCTTAGAAATAAGGTTTCCGTAACTTTAAACTCGCACTTACTAAGTTTTAATCTAGAGTCTACCTTAAGTAGGGCGTCTAGGACTAGCTTAACGTGTCGCTTATAGTCCTCGACTCGTTCTAAGTAGATAATTATATCGTTAAGGTAATAGATTACGAATACTCTTAAGTATTCTCGTAAGATATTATTATTCTAGCGTTAATAAGTTATAAGTGCGTTAGTTAACTTAAAAGGTATAATAATCTATTTATAAAGTCTTAAGGGAACGAGGAACGTAGTTATTTATTCGTGTCCCTTTTTAATCCGGATTAGATTGAACGAGCTTCTTTAATTTAACTTAGTGTATATTATAGCTTTAGCTAGCTTGTCCCGCAAGTACTGAGCGTTCGGCAGTGGATATTAGTCTCGTATCGTAACGTTATTAAGTTCCCGATAATCACCGTAAGGTCGACCGTTAGGGTTATCCTTTTTATAAGCGATTAATATGTTACTAGATATTAGAGACTTAGATGGTCTAACCTATCCTTTCTTAAGAGCTAACTAGACGAATACTTTTAACGTCTTAGTAAAATCGTAACGATGTCGGCGTAATTTCTATATAAGAGGTTTCCTTCCTTCCTTTAAGTTTATTTTATAATCTTATAGTTAATATTCGGGTAAGGCTCTAAAGTCTTCCGGGTTTTCGAACAATCTTAAATATTTCTTATATTATACGGGGATTTCCTTCTCGCTCTGACTAGCGTCCCGTGGAGGACTCTCGGTACTATTAAGATATCCGGTGGCGTCGTTAGATAAGGTGGCGCAAACCTCGTTCTAGCCATGTAATTATTATTGCGAACCCTAGCAATGTAACGGTTACTATTTACACGGAAGTAAATAGCTAAGTCAGGTTGGTATTCGTCGACAGAGAGCGGATCATAGGTACGGCAGTAGACTAGTTATTAAAATAAAAGATATTCGATTTAAGTTAAGCACGAAGTTCTTATCTAATGAAAACTATCTTATTCTTATATATAATCTTCGTTCTCTTGGAGTCGAGAAGTCGACTGAGTCGATACCATTGACCCGTCGATACCGTCGACTCCCGAGAGTCGACATGTCTTGGCATGAACATATGTCGACTTAATCACGTGATTAGGCCTACAGCTTGCTGTTGCCTTTTCACCTATATAATTAATATTACTATTATTAATCCTATAAGTTCTCTATGGAGTGGTTCCTGGGAGCCTTGCTCTTAGGATTTATGGTGCTCCCGAGCCTTAGGCTCCTAGGATTTAGTGTGCTCTTAGGGGTCACTTAACTCCTAGGATCACGTTCGTAATATTATCCCCCTTTTAACTTAATGTAGTCTTTACACTTAAATACGTTAAAGGAAACATCGCTATTAACCCACGGCTATCTTTCTTTCCCATTATAACCGCTAATTGATCAAAGAAAATAACAACTAATCGATAAAACGTGTACGAGCGCTATAAGACTTAAGGAATCGAAATGCCGGCTTGCTCGCGTTGCGCTAAACGTGATACGAAGTGCTTAGTAGCTCTAAGTTACTCGAAATATTTTAAATATATTAAAGTCAGGGTGAAATGCGACGTTTATAGTCCTTCCGACGCAGAATGGAAGAAATTAGAACGCGTTAAAAAGAAATTAGCGGACGAGTGGAACGAGGCTTAGGCTAAGTAATGAAAATTGTTCGAGCGCTTGAGTAAGATAAGTGCGAAGCTGGTTCGTATAGAGAAATAAAGGGAGGCCTTTCGATCGCGCGTAGCGGAAATGCTTCGTCGCGGTTTAAAATCGATTACGGAGTTGGATGCCGTTAAGGAGCGAGAGCGTTTAGAACGGGAATTAATCGAGGGGGACCGGCTAGTTCCGAGAGCGAGCTTACTTCCATTCCCTTAGACGACCCTTCCTTATTATAAAACGCGGAGGAGGACTTGGTACTTGTCGAGGCCCTGTCCGAGTTCGATGCTTCCTCGGCTTTCTGGACGAGTCTAGGTTTCGGTGGCTCAACGCAGTCTGCCGATGGTGATACGCGGTTATCTTCTTAAGGCACTTAAGATTTATTAGGGGTTCCTAAGTGTTTTCAATATATAGGTAATTTAACTATTTAATGAGGTAGCAGTTCCGGTTTCTAATTCGTTTATAGTCCAGGATTATTTCTACTTTATATTCGGCGTCCGGGTTGACAGGTTAAATGTTCATATTAGGGGCTAGAGGCGCTCCTAGTGGTGCTTTCTCGAGGAGGGAAATATGGAATCGGTTATATATTTTCCATATCTTAGGTAGTTAAAGTTCGTAATTAATTAGTCCGATAACTTTTGAAATTTTAAACGGCCTTAACTTCTTATAATTTAATTTATCGCTTAATCTCTATATATTAATGTTTTTTCGTAATAGATAAACTTTATCCCCCTCTTTTAGCGTAAGTCCCACTCCACGCTTCGAGTTATAATAAATTACTGATCGTTATAATAAAAATAAGATATCGGTAGTAAGTTCTTTATATAAGTTCTTTAACTAATCCACTCGGATATTAGCTACTTTTACGTTTTTAATATCGACTAACGGATAATTATATACCTTAGGGTTAAATCTAAAGTTCGCGAAGAACGGTAATACACCCGTTATTTCTATATCTACGTTATTAAATATAAACTAGGCTAACGGTAAGAGTTCTACCTAATTGTCTTATTTATAATTGACGTAGTAACGTAGGTAAGCTTCTATTATTTAATTAATACGTTCTGTCTGACTATCGGTTTGGGGATAAAAGGCGATTAATATTTTCTTTTTAATCCCTAGCTTGGCCATTAATAATGTCTAGAACTTTAATTTAAATAATTTATCGCGGTCCGAGAGGATTTCATCCGGTACTCCGTGTTATATAATGATCCATCGGATAAACGTGTCAGCCATCTACTCGGCTATACTTAATTTAAAGTATAGTATCATATATACGTATTTAGTCAGGAGGCACGTTATAACGAGGATCGAATCGTACACGACTCCCGTTATAGGATCTTTAGAGGGTGGCAGCTTAATAATAAAGTTAAGAGCTATTAATCCCTATGGTCGTGTCGGGGTTATAGGTGATTTCATAAGTCTATACGGAGCGTGTCGAGATGACTTATTCCGTATATATATATCGTATTAAGTTATAACCTCTTTAATTATATTCCTGATCCTAGGGAAGTAATATTTCCTAGACAGCCTCGCGGGGTTAGGGTTAGGGTTAGGGTTAGGGTTAGGGTTAGGGTTAGGGTTAGGGTTAGGGTTAGGGTTAGGGTTAGGGTTAGGGTTAGGGTTAGGGTTAGGTT